>OY720345.1:74741033-77141033 GCA_963082975.1 Labia minor | reverse complement strand
GTTATTTGGATTTCGATATGAAATCGTCACATTCGGAACAACCCCTCCCTTAATATCGAGACATGGCACTTATTTTATTCACCTACATTTTTTTTATTTGTTAATTATAATCTAATCCAGTGGTTCCCAATCTTTTCCGATTTGCGGCTCCTTAAATAATCAGATTTTTCCCCGGCGCCCTCAATGTATCAGATTTTTTTCTAAATTTTTGACTTTATTTAAAAATTGGAAAACTTTTCTTTTTTAAAAGCGAAAACCCATTTAAGAGCGAAAAATTAAAAACTTATACTTATTATTTTTCTTGGGATAATATAAAATATCTAATTGGCGGCCCCTAATGACGGCAACACGGCTCCCCGGGGATCCGCGGTGCACACTTTGGGAATCACTCATCTAATCTATGGATTATTAAGATGAGGACATGCATTCCTCGATTGAAGTAAGAGGCAACACACATTCTGAAAATCCTTAACATCAAAATAAACCAAAAATTAACCACCATCCCCGTGTAAAGCATCGAAACCTACCAAATCTAATTACCTTTCTCTTTTTTGTCTCTTTATCAATGCTCCTCATTCTTGACAGATGTGCTCTGAAATACGCTGATCTCACTAAATTCTATAATATAATTTAATATAATTCTCTATAATCTCTTAATAAATATTATCAAAAGAAAATAAATAAATTTAAAAATTCAATTATACTTACTATTATAGGTATATGTTAAACTTTACTTAAAATATTACATTTTAATTTTGAAATGAATAAAATTTTACCTATTTTGCCATGCAAAATAAATAATGATGATTACTTACATTTGGTGAGCTGTATGGAGATTATTTCATCATCATCAAAGTTGAAGAAAATAATCAAGAATCCAGTAGCAGGAAAGAAGATTGAAACACATGAAATGGAAGTAAAAATAACATATTAGATTATTAAATTTTAAAATAAATAAATTTAAATTGAATTAAAAATCAAATTAATAATAAATACTGACCTTTGTAGTTAATAAAGGGTTTATATATCCAGTGGCGTACCTAGAACTTTTGCCGCCCGGGGCGATCTCCAGTTTGCCGCCCTTTCTATTATAAGTCAATCAAATAGTGGTTTTTATAAATTAATACACATAAATAAATTATTAAGTTATTTAATCAATATTAATTAATACACAGAGTAAATTTTAAACCTAGGAGACCGCCTTCCGCCGGCCCTGCTTTTCAAAAGAAAAATCGATGATTTAAAAAAATATTGGTATATCACTTCAAAGCAATCATATAAACTTTTCAAAAGAAATGACATTTATAAACTGATATCAAAAAATTTTAGTTAGGAAAAATGGCAGAACAAAATCGTAAAGATGCGTTTACGAATTCAACGAATTTTAATGAATACAATAAAATAAAATTATTATCCTGTTCTTGGAATTAGAATTCAAAATTTACACTAAAATGCATTTATATACACCGAGGAATAATATTCGAAATCATATAGTTAATCATAATTTATATAAATCAAATAGTAAACTTATAATAATCATAATAATCATTTATTATTCAAGAAAGAAAAAAAATAAATATGAAATGAATAAGTTGCTTTTTAGAACTATAACTAAATATAAAAAATGCCGCCCCAAGATGACAGCCCGGTGCGGACCGCACCCCCCCCCCCTAGGTACGCCACTGTATACTACTAGGGTCAAAAAGTTCGCGGAATTGGTTATTAAAAATTTATTAAAAATATTTATAACATTCTTACATTATTTCCCTTCAAAATACTCTCCTCCTGCATCTACACATTTATTCCACCGTTCATATAATTGTTGGAAACACTCTTGAAAGCCGTTTTTTGAAAGTTCCTTCAGCCGCTCCGTCGCATTTTCAATCACCTCTGACGAGTGCGACCGTCGCGAAAACGCTTATGCCACTCGTAAACTGCTGTTTTCTTCATCGCAGAATTTCCGTATGCTTTTTTTAGCATCTCGAGAGTCTCCGAGGGTGATTTCTCCAGCAACACACAGAATTTAATATTGCCACGCTGCTCTAATGACGACATTGCACAATCCGACGAAAGAAAGAAACTACGATCTACAATATTAAACACCGAACGCACGGAACCAACTACAACTGCCTGCTAACCTCAAAAGCACATTCACTACCAGTTATGCCAACCTCACAAACAAAAATTTACCTTTCAGCTAAGAAATACTTGACTATAAGCGACCATTCCGCGAACTTTTTGACCCTAGTAGTATATCTCATAGATTTGACTTGAAGACTTGAATTGATGTGTCATATTACTCGCTTATAAGAAATTAATTAAAATTAGATATTTATATCTAGAAAATTAAAAAAAGATATAAAAATAATTAAATAACATTAATACAATTCAAATGGTGTATAGATTTCTAGCCACGAGTCCTTTCTTTGTTGTTGTTTCATGATTTAATTTTTGTGGAGAAGAGAAATCACCTCTTCGTTCAAACCCCAATTGCAAGAACAGCTGTACTAAATCATCTTAAAGATGATTTTTATTAAAAAAAATGAATCTTATAGATCAGAGGTTCTCAAGTTGTGGTATCTTATAACCTAATGAGGGTACTTCCAGTACAGTTACTAATAGTAACGAAATTTTATTGGTATCTAAACTTTTTGATGAAATTTTCTGTTGGTGCCTACGTCAAAAAGTTTGACAATCTCTGTTAAATTTGACTTTTACTCTCTCTCAAGAATTTGTAGATTTCTATCAACTTTTGAGAAATGTAACTCATTCGGAAGAGGGTCATTACTTACCAAGTTTTTATTTTTTTCCTCTAAACCATAGGTTCCCAAACTTTTTCGTGTCGTAGACCCCTTGCCATGTTTTTCCATGTTTTTCGCTTTTAGGTAGACCCCCGAAAATGATTTTTTGTAAAAAAAATTTTTAAGAGCCTTATTGAAAATTCAAAAATGTTTAAAATGTCGGAAAAACAATTTACCTTTGATTTTTTTTAGAGCCATATTGAATTGAGTTATAAGATAATATAATGTAAGTAAATAGGCTTGAGATCCACTATCGTAGACCCCCATTTTCATTTCATATAGAATTTTAGCTTGATTGAATCGCTGAAAGTACCGGAATTAATTTTTTAAAACTGCAAATCACGCGCCAGGACGTGACGTGGTGCCTTCAACAAAGAGCCAAACACGCGTTGGTTTAATAAATATTATTTATTAATTTTAATTTATAATTTATAATTAATTTAATTTAATTTTAATATAATATGTTATTTATTCCAATTCAAATTGCGACATACACTACATTAAGGTAAGTGTCCACTTGAGACAAATTCTCGAGAGAAAGTCTCGAGATTAGTTCCGAAGTGTTGTCCATTTGAGATCACTTGCGCTCTCGAGACAGCATTTGGAGACTTGACAGTCACTGCAGTCTCGAGATCGGAAAATTTTGTGTACACTTGAGAGCTTACTCTCAAGTCTCAGTCGATTCTGTGACTTGGGTGTTAGTTTTGAGATTAATTTCTTTCAAAATGGATTCACGGCAAATCTTAGCCTTTCTAATTGTGCGTAAAATTATGAAAAAACGGGAAGTGAAAAAAAAGGCGTGTTATGGATCTTTCGCTGAATTTCATTTCCACTGCAATTTTCAAATTTCGAAGCAAATTCTTCGTACATTGCCATTTTTTTTCGCGATTTCTATAAAGTTTATGTTTTACATTCCATAAAAACTCTTTCTCCTCATAAAGTTCGATTAATTTAAACACTTCCTCGTCAGTCCACTCGCGCTTATCATTCATTTTTTAAAAAATTGATTTGTAATTTAAATTAAAGAAATATTTTAAATAAGCGGGAGTGTCCTCCCCTAGACTTTCCCGCATATAAATAGGTATAAAGAGTTGTCAATGAATATTTAGAATGTGTAAACTTGGTATTGATAAAGAGCCAGTTCGTATTAGTTTATTGGTGTCAAATTTGATATTTGGTAACATTTATATATATATATATATTAGGGGCAGCATGGCTGAGTGGGTAGAGTACTAGATTTCTACACAGGAAGCCTGAGTTCGAATCCCAGCATAGAACTCAAGATTTAATTCAATTTAACAACGGCTGCCCCACCGAAGAAGGCAAGGGGAAACCACTTCGGTCAAATTTTCCCATGAACACCCTATGACTCCTGTGGAGTTATTAGGGCCACGACACTTCCGCTAGGAAGTTATCGACAACGAAGAAGAAGATATATATATATATATATATATATATATATATAGAATAAAGTTCTACTTCCGGTTAACTGATATTTTAAATGTAAAAAAAACAGATATGGATATAATATAAATATTTTTAATTTTATTTTATTTATAATATATAAGGGCTGGCTGTGACGTCATAAAGTGCTGGGTGACGTCATATAATTTTAAATTAAGAAAAAACTAATGAAGATGATTTTTCTCGTGGATAAAACCAATACAAAGTGCATAACACGTGGAGATATGCCCTCACGTGAAATTTGATATGAAAATAACCCTTCACTTCCTCTCTTCGATCGGCAATACTAGCACTTCCGGTTTCCAGATTTGCACCAAAAGCTGATCAATTCATCCTACTGATGTATTAAGTAAATATACCAAATTTCATCAAAATCCGTTGAGCCGTTCAGGCTGTACACATCTATACGGACGGACGGACAGACGGACGGACAGACATCATGCTAAAAATACTTTTTTCTGTTAAGAAAATGCATTCGTGGAGATATGTACCTAAAAATATCCATAGGTGAAATTTGGTGTGAAAACAATACCTCCCTTACTATCGTCGGTCGGTAAAAAAGAAACGCTACTTGTATAGGTAAAATGTCACTTCCGGTAGTCAGATCATGATGAAATTTGGTATCTCAATTTTTTTCATATTTTTAAATCTATATACTAAATATGAACCAAATATCTCGAAGCAAACTGGTACTTGAACGGTAAACGCAACCAGTGTAGGTAAAGTACCACTTCCGGTTAACCGATTTTGACGAAATTTTGATAGAAATCTACAAACTGTGAATAATATCGGTGTACCAAATTTCGAAGTCCTAGCTTGATTAGTTTTTGAGTAAATTTGCTTACAGACATTACATACATACATACATACATACATACATACATACATACACACACACAGACATAATTCGAAAAATGGTATTTTCCGACTCAGGGAGGTCTAAAACGTCAAGATCTATCGAAATCTCGAAGTCGAAATTTTTGACGATTCCAATACTTCCCTTATACGAAGTATGCGTGAAAGTAATAAAAAGTATCCAGACCGACTCTCAGCTCTTCCAACATTGACGGAAGACTGGTGACTAAATCTCGTGAGCAGGAATGATCATGTCCACTTGTGACAAGTGCAGTGTCTGATACTTGTATAGGCTTGTCTCTGAGAGCGCTCTCAGGCACACATACATTTGAGAGTCTTGTCTCGAGAGCAGTCTCGAGACCAATTTGTCTCAAGTGGACACTTACCTTTAGATTTGAAAAAATATGTCATTTGTGTAAGCTGATAGTTACTTTTATTTTTGATTTATTAATTCAACAACCTATTGAGATAATTTTAATATCACATGTAATAATTACATATAACCCAGTATTGGGTTCATTAGGTCAGATAGACTCAGTAATTTTTGTTTTGCAGTGAAGAATAAGTAAAGTTATATATTTGATTCAGCAACAAATACCTGGCAGAAATACACAGTTGGCGCAAAAACATTCAAAGAATCTGTAAGTTAACAAAAAAAAAAAAGGAATTTCACCTACTGGCTTAATTTTGTTCCTATGTTCACAATGCTAGACGGACTCTGATTTTTGAGACTGGTAAGAAAATTTTTCTTTCCGGGGTTTGGTACGTGGTCCAGCCACTTTATTACGAAGATATTTGAAATATAAAAAGTAGTCCCAAATAAGTTGACCTGTGGCCAGGTCCGAACCAACCGACGGTTTGATGTAAATTAATTACCAACTACAGAAATAATTTCAAATAATTTTAATATATATATATATATTATTATAATATATAGACATCATGCTAAAAATACTTTTTTCTGTTTAGAAAATGCATGATTCGTGGAGATATGTAAAAATCTCCACATGTGAAATTTGGTGTGAAAACAATACCTCCCTTACTATCGTCGGTCGGTAAAAAAGTTACATTACTCATTGTTGGATATATTGTAGAATATACCCCTGCTAATTAATATTTTTGAAATACCAATAAAACAATTAAAATAAATAGAAACTAGCTGCTCTTCACACCTAGACGGGGGCTCCGCCCCTGTACCCCCGTGTGGTACATAGTATTTGGTTGAAAGTAGTAAAAGGTTTTCATCCATTTTGTTTCAATCAGTATATTACATAAAACATTCATTTCTTTTTGTGTACTTATTTAAAATATATTTTAATTTAATCAGTAAATTAATTATATATTAGCGGACCAGTGTGAGAGCCCTCACACGCAAAGAAATTGAAACGCAAAAGATTGAAAAATATTATAAGATATAAGAGGCACTGAATGTGACGTCACAAACAATAAAATGTCAGAAAAAATTATTTTTTCACTTTTCTCAAAAAGTATTTATTGTTTTCCAATGAATTTCACACTATTAATAGATTAGCCCGAGGGCTATCCAATGACATTGGAATGGCCCAAATCGCATAAGTCGTTTAGGAGGAGTATGTGATAGAACTGTCTTTTATATATATAGATGCAAATCAAAATGATTATAAATATTTATAATAACTTAATAAGTAAATAAATTGACAATTCTTATTTATCTTAAATTTGTAAAATTATATTAAATTAAATTTTTCTTTAATAGAAATAAAAAATCATTTGTAATTAGTGAAAAAAAAAAAATAAAGTGACCCATTTTAGGATACAATTGAATACTTAATAATCCCCAATTTGAATGTCGGGTAGTGGGTTCACCTGCCTTTAGGTCAGACGGCCGATCACACACGTCGACATTTTTAGGGCAATGGGCACATGCTCTCCTCAGGTGCAGCCCGTGTTCTCTTACGTCTGCACCAGGCATCAATTCTGATTTAACATCTGCATTTATTCGCCAGCTGAATGAATATTTCCGATAACTTTCTCCTCATACCAATTTATGTATTTTTGGTTACCTGTTTTTGAAATTATTCTTTGAGTCAAAATGCTAATTTGTAAATTAACTCTTGCAAACGATTAAAAGGATCAAATAAAAGAAGCAAGCAAATCAATAATATTTGCACAAGTATTCTAATAAAAAAAAATTCATATTATTCACTGAAAATTTAATAGATTGGTAAAAGAGATAAACCAACCAAATATTGAAAATTAACATTTATGAATGTAATTTTAATTTGAAATAAAAATAAAAATTGAATGATATAAATATTTAATATATATTTTGGATAAAAATGAATACATTCATATGAATAATTATTATTTAATCGGAAGAAATAATGAATTTTTAATGAAAAGTATTGAAAATGAAAAGAAATCTTTTTGAGATAAATTAAAAAAAAAAAATACTAATTATATGTTGTTCATTGTAAAGGTGAGTGAAAGACAAATGAATTTAATGGTATTTTTTTGGCAATTTACTTTTAACATCTGTTGAGTAGAATTAAATATAGAGCAGATTAATGTCGGTGAGTGAATTCAAGTGAATGCAAGGTGCAAGCTGATTTAGTAAACCTTACTAATTGACCATCTTATAAAAACAATAGAAAAAAAATATTTTTGATAAAAAATTCCGTTGATTATACTTCTTAGTATAATCAACAGATAAATACAGATGCTTAATCTAAAGACTTTTTGTAAAGTAAAAAAAAAAAAGAATACAATGACCTGACCTAATCTTTTTTTCAAATTAAAAATTTCATGGCTTTTAATTATTTTTAAAGAGCATTTATAATTTTATTTGAAAATAACATCCTATCATTTTTTTTTTATACTAATCAAATATAATTTAAAAAAAAAATTATAATTATTTAGCATTGAAGATAATTTTTTTACAATGATGAAAATTTCTATATCAAATTTTATATAGATTAGATAGGCACTTAAAAACTAGATGTATCTATCTATAACTCACCACTTTAATATATTAAGTAATCATTTAATTATCAAATATTAATTAATAAGAATAGCGATTCAATTATGGAATTAGAGATTATTATGAATTTGCCTCAAACTGCTTTTTTATCTGTTAATTTAATTTAGATCATATTTATTGAATATTTTAATTGAAATAGGATATTCTTTCAATGAATATTATAATAGATATGATATGATGATTATGATTAAACGAAGGTGAGGATATGTGGAGGGATTTTTAATAAGATAACACTTAGTGGATTCTAGGTTTGAATCTATTTTAATTATTTTATTATTATTTCTGGATAGACCCTGAGGGTCACGCACAACTTTAAAAAGATAAATTATTGATTATTAAATTTCCCTAGTACCGAACTCGAGCCTCAGTGTGGTAGACTGTCGTGCTAACCACTAAACCACAGAAGAATCCGATTTAAATTAAAATATAAGTAGAAAAAATTATTTATATATAAATGAATGGAAAGTAATATAAAAAATAATAATATCAAAAAAAACCTGGGATTGTTAAATATTACCATTAAGACACTTTGGCTTGTATAGGATCGTTTATTGAACAAAATGGGTGATGGGGTTTGCAAGATGCAGGTACAGAGTTTGGATTTGGACTCTCCCTTACACAACATTGTGTGAATCCATCAATTATTTTGATACCCATTTTGGTCTTATTTAATAATCCCAAGTTTTTTTTTACTTTATTTTTTTTTATATTACTTTTTATTCATTTATAAATAATTTTTTCTACTTAGCCGAAGGACAGATCCTTAAAATCAAAATAACAATAATTTAAATAAAATAAATAAATTTGGCCTGTTATATGTATTACAAATTAAAATATCATATATAATATGTGGACAATTTTCAAATTTAAAAAGACATAAATAAATACAATTTATGGTCGTATAAGATCAATTTTATATTAATATATATTAATATATAATATTATTAAAAGAAATAATATTTAATTATTATAGAGTAATATAATATAATATTTCTTCAATTAAAATTGTTAATTTTTATTATAATGTTGTTAATTTCATTTATATTTTTGTTTATTTAATGACCGTCAAAGAAATATCAAGAATTATTTTCAACAAACTTAAGTGAGTTTATAAAATCGTTCAGTCTGTCGTTCTGTCGTTCTGTCCGACATCAAACTCAAAATTTTGAAATTCTGACTTCAGATTCGGAAAGAGCATCGAAAAGTAGTAATGTAAAGTGCCTTCATTTTTTGATACCCCCTCGGGAACATGGTCAAAATGGCGTCCAAAGTTGAAATTTTTAATATTTAAAAATGCGAAATTTTAAATTCTGATTTCAGATTCGAATAGTGTATCGAAAAGTATTAATGTAAAGTGTTTTTTATTTTTTGATATCACAGTCAGAATGGCGTAATCCGAACTTAAGTTCGTTTTGGCAATGCAAGCTTGCGCATTCCCAGATGTTTAAAAATAAAATAATTAATTTTTATATAAATGGTAATAATAATAATACCAACAATATTCATAGAAAATTATATATTATATTTTCCTAAGATATCATCGTAATGATTTGATTTGCACATTAATTGACATCTGTTATTAATTACTTTAATTAAGAAAAAAAAATCAATTAAATTGATTTTTATTTTCAATTTCATAAATATTCTGTTCACAATTTTTAAGATCAGAAATACATATATATTTTTATTGTTTATATATATAAAAAATAAAAAAAAATTATAATATAATAAGATTAATTCATTAATAATTCATAAAATATAATTTAATTATTTTTATTTTAATGTCAAAAAAATAATGTAATGATTCGTCGACTCGAGTAACAAACGAGTAAACAAAAAAAAAAACTAAAGATTTAAAAAATGTATCCTTAACTCATTAATTATTTTTATATTATCAATTAAAAAGATTTAACTAAATCAACAAAAATTAAATTATTTGAATAATCGTTTTTAAAAAAATATTTCTGTCTTAATTTTGGATAAGTCAAATTAAAAATATAATTAATTGTCTATTTAATTCGTTACAAAACAGAAATTTATTTAGTCGCTTTTACTCTTGTACCACATCATAAATTAGAGATTAATTCTTATGAACCAATCAAGCTTAAACATTTATAAAAATAAATAAATAAATAAACTTTTTAGGGCTGAGCAATAAAAACGAGTAAAATTAAAATGATGGCCGTTCCAAAGTGAAACAAGATTCTTCGAACCGTCAATCAGGTTTTTATATTACGATTTAATTTAATCGATTTTCTAATGAAATTTATCACTTGAATAAAATTTTCTCTTAAGGTTTTTAAAGTTCTAAATCAAAATGGTAATGTCCGCTGACATTTTAATGCCTACAAACAAATTGATGGTTTTATTAATGGTCACCTTGCCTAACTTGTCTTGCGAAAACACTTCAATATTACATTTAAAGTTTTATTAGAATCTAATATTCCACTAAATATAAAAAATTCAAGGACTCCTCTATTTATCTCGTTGAAATATGGGAATTTATAGTATTAATTTTTTATTAGATACTTATTTTACATTCAAATTATATAAATTTTATAATAAAAATAGTTTCTAAATGAATTTATTGTTGACGTTATTAGGAAAGAATAGTGTTTGCATGGGTTATTAGATAAGGGATTTGGGGGAATCAATATTTTTCTTTTTTGAAAAAAGAAATTTAAAATTCTGAAATTTTTACTCTTTCTCTCTCTTCTTACAGTATTTTCATATTGTAAATCCTTAGAATGTGGATTCTGTTCAAATTTCTATTCTAGCAACTAATATCTGTTAATAAGAATTTAAATCGATGTTGCACTCGGGTGACGCCTGTTATCATGCAGTAAAAGGGCGTATCTCGTCAAAATTATTATCAAAGGGGATCAAAATTAAAATATATAAAACAATTATTTTGCCGGTTGTATTATATGGGTGTGAGGCATGGTCTATGACCCTGGGGGACGAGAGTAGATTTAAAAGATTTGAGAATAGGATTCTGCGATACATTTATGGGCCAAAGAAAGATGACATCACCGGAGAATGGCGGAGACTGCCTAACGAGGAATTGCATGAGCTGTATGCATCTCTAGATATAGTTAGAATTATAAAATCGAGAAGGGTGCGATGGGTAGGGCACGTGGCTAGAATGGAAGAGGAAAGAATGGCGAATAATATATTGGTGGGAATTTCGATTGAGAAAAATCCGCTTGGAAGACCAAGGACGCGGTAGGTGGAGAATGTAGGAAGGGACGGGAGAGGGTAGGGGTTGGATGGTTGTGGTTCAGGATAGGGACACTTGGAGAAAATGGTTGCTGTGGCAAGAACTTTCGAGTTCCGTAGAGCCACAGAGATAGATAGATAGAATATCTGTAAATATTTAAATGTAAGTAATGTAAACCTTGTAACGGCAACTTGTGTGTCGAGCAGACAGTCGAAACCTAATCCATATACTAGCAGTGTTTTTAGATTTAAATTATAAATACCCTCAGAACATATTGGAAATATGCACAATTAAACTTGTATATGCTAATCCCAATTGTTCTCGGTCTATAGACAAAATAGAAGATAAATGCCGAAGATTGCATAACGAGGAATTGCATGACCTCTATGCATCTCCAGATATAGTTAAAATTATAAAATCGAGAAGGCTATGGTGGGCAGGACACATGGCTAGAATGGGAGAAGATAGAATGCCGAAAAATATATTGGTAGGGAGACCGAGTGGGAAACGTTCACTTGGAAGACCAAGGACGTGAGAGAGATGAGAGTGGATAGGGACTGGAAGGTGGTGGCTCAGAATAGTGACACTTGAATGAATGTGGTTGCCGCAGCCAAGAACTTTCGAGTTCTGTCGAGCCACAGAGATAGATAAATAGATAGATAAATTATTATTTCATTTTTATTAAATATTTTTTTTTTATTATTTTTTTTAAGGGATCATTTTTTTTTTAATTTTTATTTAATTTAAAATCTATTTTATTCATCACTTTCAACAAATTATGAATTAATTTTTTTTTTTTTGTTTTATTTTATAAAATTAAAAATAAATCAACATTTGATATCTACCTCTATGGCCAACCAACTTGGCTATATTAATACAAACATCTCCATCCAATATATAGTCTCTTCTATCTATCTTATTTCCACCTTTCTAATTAACATTAATAAATTAAATTCAATAAATAGTGTTAGCGGCACCACCAGCGCCCCTGGCAGCCGAGCGACGTACTGAGCGCTGGGTGGAGAAATTCACTCTCTTGATTCTGATATATTTTCTCCTTGCCGGATGCGAAGTCGACCAACACTCGCTCTTGTGTACTGAACCTCCGTCCGAGACACATGTATCCGCTCCGTTAACCTCTGTCTACCGATTACCGACTCCGTTACCCGATATCTGTTCACTCTCCCGACACCGACACAGCCTTCCTGTTACCTGTATATTCTCCTGACAACGACCTTCGCTTGCTCAATATATGATTGCTCTCCTGTACCCGACCATTGTCTGTTTAACCAATACGATTTCCGATACATTATTCATACCGCCGCACCGAATCTCTGTTCCGTTTATCATTCCGTTCATTCTGTCTGTTTCAATATCCTGTTATCAGTTTTTCTATTTGTATTTATTAATGTATTTGCTATATTTCATTCCAATTATATTCATTTCTTATTATAAAAGATACGTTGTTTATTCTTTGCCCGTGGCCTTCCTAGACACTTTCCTGAACACCCGACCCAAGCGATTAAATCATACCACTGTTAATTTAATTGCTAAAAGCAGTATAATTTTTTTGTTAATTTGTTTAACAACACAGAGATAGATAGATAGATAAAATAGATACTTATTTAAAGACATTCTAAATTAAGCATACACATGGTATAAAGGACCAGCCCTAAAGTAAATTGAGTAAGTCATCTTCATAGGAGAATATCTGTATACACAATCTTTCTCTCTCTTTACCATATTTCTAGGGGCTTAGGTAGAATTTGCTCATTAAGAATAGAAAAAAAAATATCATAACTTTCTCAATATGAAATTCCTTTCCAAGTGTAAAATTTCTTTATCGATTTAAAAAAAAATGATAAGATTCATTCAAATAAATTTAAAGCATATCCTTTGGCCTTCATTTTAATTATTTTTTTTTATAAACACCATATCTGTCACCATCAAAAATAAATTATATCAAAGGTGTTTGAACACCCATAGAAAATTAGTTAAAATGAAAATGAATTCATTGAAAGAATGACTAAGTTCATCTACTTTTTTTTTAATCTTCTTTAATGAGTGTTTGATTTATAGTAATCATCCAAATAAAAAAAAAGATCTAAAAAGAATAATCAAGTTTCTTTTTTTTTATAAAATGAATAGGGAGATAGACATCTTGCTTTTAACTATCTTAAAGCACGCCTTATAATGCTTTTTTTTAATATTATAACACATGTTTTATATTTAATTTTTTAAAAATATTTAACTTATATTTATTTTATATTATTATATACGAGGTCTGTTCAAAAGAAAAGGTGAATTTTTAATTTTCGTGGACTGTGTACATTTGATTATCGAATATTTTTTGTTATGTTGGTACACATATGTTTCTCATTTGTTGATATTATCAGCCATTTTGGATTAGTAGTTTATCTTTGAAAATGAAAAAGTTAGTCACGTTTTTGTGTGTTATTCGATTTTTTAGTTTAAAAAAAAATGGATCATCACAACTAGACGAGGAGTCCGCCCCATGTACCTCCAAGTGATACATGGTATTTGGTTGAAAGTCTGTATGTAAAAGGTTTTCATCCATTTTATTTCAATCAGTATAAGTAGATAAGACATGTATTTGTTTTCTTGTAAAATATATTTTAATTTAATCAGTAAATTAATTATATATTATTATTGTATATGTTATATTTATCTAACTCTGTGTCTCTACTGTTTTCGAAAGTTGTTAGCCGCAGCCCCCGTCTAGGTGTGATGATCCATTTTTTACTAGTATTGCGATCACGAAAATTTTCGATGTTGAGATTTTGATGTTTTCATTCGTTTTGAAGGTTCCTGAATCATTTTCACTAAGGTTGAGAAAAATGTCTGTGTGTGTGTGTGTATGTATGTAACCAAGATTAAGCAAAAACGGTTTGAGCTAGAATGATGAAATTTGATACATGGGGATTATTCAAAATTCATATATACTCAACCGGAAGAGGGTCATTACCTACATCGTTTTGTTTTTTTTTTCTTCTAAAGTGATCGTAAAAATAAAAATATATGTTTGATAATTTTTCACATAATTAATAATTGTATAAAACTGCTATATCTAGAATTTCAGCTTGATTGAATCCCTGAAAGTACCAAAATTAAATTTTTAACACTGCAAATCTCACTCGCCAACACGTGACGTGGTGCCATCAATAAAGAGCCAAACATGCGCTGGTTTAATAAATATGATTGATTAATTTTAATTTATAATTTAATTAATTTAATTTAATTTAAATTAATATATGTTATTTAATCCAATTCAAATTTGCGAGATAGTCGAGATACTCCAGCTAATTACCGACCGACGATAGTAAGGGAGGTATTGTTTTCACACCAAATTTCACATGTGGAGATTTTTACATATCTCCACGAATCATGCATTTTCTAAACAGAAAAAAGTATTTTTAGCATGATGTCTGTCCGTCCGTCCGTCCGTCCGTCCGTCCGTCCGTATAGATGTGTACAGCCTGAATGGCTCAACCGATTTTGATGAAATTTGGTATATTTACTTAATGCATCAGTGGGATGAATTGATCAACTTTTGGTGCAATTCCGGAAACCGGAAGTGGTAGTATTAGCGATCGACGATAGGAAGGAAAGGGTTATTTTCACACCAAAGGAGATTTTTTTATATATCACCACGAATCATGCACTTTGTATTGGTTTTATCCTCGAGAAAAATCATATTTATTAGTTTTTTCTTGATTTAAAATTATATGACGACATCCAGCCATTCATGACGTCACAGCCTGGTCTTGCATATATATTACTAGCTGCTCAGAGCTCCTTCGTCGCTCTTCACATCTAGACGGGGGCTCCGCCCCCTGTACCCCCGAGTGGTACATAGTATTTGGTTGAAAGTAGTAAAAGGTTTTCATCCATTTTGTTTCAATCAATGTATAACATAAAACATTCATTTCTTATTGTGTGATTATTTAAAATATATTTTAATTTAATCAGTAAATTAATTATATATATTTTTATTGAATATGTTATAACTATCTACTCGAAAGTTCTTGGCAGCTACAACCACATTTCTCCAAGTGTCCTTATCCTGAGCCTCTGTTCCATCTTTCTTACGTCATTCCCTGGTGTCCTCATCTTTGGCCCATAAATGCTGGGGAGAATCCTATTCTCAAATACTCTGAATCCACTCTCATCTCCTAAGATCATAGACCATGTCTCACACTCATATAATACAACAGACAAAATAATTGTTTTATATATTTTAATTTTCATTCCCTTTTATAATAATTTTGATGAGATAAGCCTCTTTACTGCATGATAACAGGCGTTTTCCGATTGCAACTTCGATTTAAATTCTTCTCAAATATTATTATCCTTCGTGATTACATTCAATTTTTCTACATATTAAAATTCTACATTTTGTATGTTAATACTGCTCCTGTTTGTTTCTAAATATATTTATTTATCATTATTAATTTCAAACCTCATCTCTTTTCCTACCTCGATTAATCTGTAATTGCAATTGCCGAATCTCCTATTATATTTAAGTCGTCTGGGTCACCTAATATTTTACAATTATTTCCGCATCTTACTCTTTCTTTACTACCTTCAAGATATATTTTAAGATCAAAATTTGAAAAGGTTTATCCGGATCTATTGAGTCATGCGTAGGTTTTACTAAAGTCTACAAATAATTAGTGAACAGAGATATTGAATTCGCGGTTTTTTTAATATCTGTCATAATGAAAATATCTTAATTAATGTTGATCGATTTGGCATGAACCCGCAATGATATCGTCTAATATTTCCTCCGCCTATAGTTTATAAGTATTGTATATGTTATAATAGAGTATAATATTTCTTGATCATTTCATTTTGATATTTTAATTTCATTGCTTGATTTTTATTGAATATTTTTAATTATAATAAAATTTTAGAAAATGCAAAGTTAGAGACTTGAGACAATTTATAAAAATTAACGGTATAAAAGTATTGATAAAACTAAAGATAAATTAACAATATATACATTCATTAATAGTATTAATTTAAATTAATGGATTTATTTGATTTTTTATTATTAAGTTCATTTATTAATTTTTTTAGATCATAGTTTATTCCCTCCCTTAAAATAAAAGAAGTATTCAAATATAGAAAGAATAAATACAAAATAATTTAAGTTAAATATGATTTAAATATTTTATTATATTAATTAAAATGAGAACTTTTAGAATAAATTATTTAATTGAAATGATATTTGAATATTAGAATTTAAAATAAAAAGTTAAATATTATAATAATTCTTTGATTGCTAGTTATATACATTGTGTAAAATGAGTCCGCCAGTCAGTGGGCCACGCCTGGCTCTTGAATGAACAACACGGAGAACTATATAAACTTTAAAAAATTAAATTCTGCGGTTATTGATTAGAATTAGATATTAATAAAATCTATAGCCTATGTTACCATAGAGATATATAAGAATATTGTGATGTAATTTCATAGAAATCGTTTCTTATTTTTTGATGTTCATAATTCTAAATTACCGGTAAAGTGTCGGTTAAGTAGGAAATTTCTTTTTTGTTTGTTTCTATGACAGCAAAAAAGTAAACAAATTACATACATATATATATACATACATACAAACACTCTCCTTTATATATATAGATAAATAAAATAAAATTAAAAATGTTTATATTTATTATTTATGTATCCATATCTGTTTTTTATTACATTAATAGATATATTAAAATTATTTGAAATTGTTTCTGTAGCTGGAAATTAATTTATTTCAAACAGTCGGTCGGTTCGGACCTGGCCACAGGTCAACTTATTTTTTATCATTGTCAATTTTTAAAATTTTATTTTAATTAAGAAATTCCTTTTGGATTGTTCATTTAACAATGAATTTTAGTTTTTTAAATTATTTGTATTTTGTTAGAAAGGATAGATACAATTTATAATAGAAAAATAATAAATAATAACAATAGATAAAAAATTGAACAAAGTCATAAATATTACAAAATGTCAAAATTTTAAAAATAGCCTAAACATTTTCAATTATATTTATGAAATTATATGAAAGAAAAAAAATATTTATTTTTTTTTCAAATTTTTGTTTATTTTGAATTGAAAAGATTTACCTGAAAATGTTGGCTATTCAAAGGGTCAAAACAAAATAACAATACAAAAGGTACCTGTATGACCCATGCAAATTGGATTCCTTTGTTAAAATGGGAGTATATATACAGAAAATTTGTGTTGAGACTCATTCAGTGTTCAGTTCTCTTAGCAAGCAGTTGCTCTCAAGAAATTTTCTGACCACACAACCAAACAATCTTCAATATTGCTTCCCTCATCGGTCCTCTTCATTTTATTATATATCATTAATTATTTTTGTTTTGTTTTGATTTCAGAATGGATTTAAAACAGGAGTGGAATGTTCTTAACAATATCATAGAAGAAGGACTCAATTACTATCATCATAGACGACATTTCGACGTTTTCCACGATGAATCAATAAGAATGGAAACCCCGGAAAGGATAGTTGGTAGAGACATCAATTTTTTAGATATCATGGCAAATAAAGAAAATATTCCGCCGAACGAGGATGACATCGAGACGGTGATCAATCACCCGATTAATCGTCGGCGGACCAGGAGAAGAAATCTGGACTTAACAAGTCATAGAGTCCATAGAAAAAGAAATTTATATTATAATTTAAGAATTTAATTATTCTTTTATATAATATCTAATTTTTATTTTGTAATAAATAATGTAAAATCTATATAATATTACTATTCTCCAATCCTATGTAAATATTATGCAAATATTAATATAATTGTATTCTTAATTTTATATTTTAATAAATATTTTTGTATATAAGTAAATTAATTTTTGAATTTTTCATTAAAACTCCTTATATTCCTTTCCCCAACCTTATTGGATATTTTAACTTTATCAAAAAAAACAATTTATATATAATTAAAATATTAAAAAATATATTTGATATATCCTAGCAAACAATAAACTTTTTTAATCCTCTATAAAATAGATTTTATAAAATTAATTTAATTCTTATTTTTTCATATGAGAACCATATGTATATTAAAATTTACATTCAATTAAATTATATATCAATTAACATTGATTTTAAATAACCGATATTTAGTTTTAGAAAAAACCCATAATTAAATCTAAAATTTTTGCAAAAATAAATGTTAAAAATTTGTCAATAAACCTTGTACAAAGGCCCCTCTTAACGCCCACCAATGAATACCTTGGAATAATAATAATTTACTTTGTCTCCAAAAAAATGTTGCCAAGACCGAATAAGTTGACCTGTGGCCAGGTCCGAACCGACCGACTGTTTGAAATAAATTAATTTCCAGCTACAGAAACAATTTCAAATAATTTTAATATATCTATTAATGTAATAAAAAACAGATATGGATACATAAATAATAAATATAAACATTTTTAATTTTATTTTATTTATAATATATATGCAAGACCAGGCTGTGACGTCATGAATGGCTGGATGACGTCATATAATTTTAAACCAAGAAAAAACTAATAAATATGATTTTCCCGAGGATAAAACCAATACAAAGTGCATGATTTGTGGTGATATATAAAAAAATCTCCTTTGGTGTGAATATAACTCTTCCCTTCCTATCGTCGATTGCTAATACTACCACTTCCGGTTTCCGGATTTGCACCAAAAGTTGATCAATTCATCCCACTGATGCATTAAGTAAATATACCAAATTTCATCAAAATCGGTTGAGCCGTTCAGGCTGTACACATCTATACGGACGGACGGACAGACGGACAGACGGACTGACAGACATCATGCTAAAAATACTTTTTTCTGTTTAGAAAATGCATGATTCGTGGAGATATGTAAAAATCTCCACATGTGAAATTTGGTGTGAAAACAATACCTCCCTTACTATCGTCGGTCGGTAAAAAAGCACTCCAAATTCGATCAAATGTGAAAGTTTTGTTTACTGTTTTCCTCGATTTCAATTTTTTTATTACTTTTTCCTATTCCCAAAACCGAAGAGACTAATGAAAGGAAAGCGTTTTGTCATAAATGATATGATAAAGTCGGAAAATGGATATTAATAAATAAATAGATACTTTTCGGAATAATTCAAAATTCTCCTTTTCTTTTGAACAAACCTCGTGTATTACTATATTACTAACATATATATTGTATTGTCTATGGATTTCCTTACAAATTTCCTTTAAGTGGCTCATAGATAGCAACCTTCCTTTAATTATAATTACAAGGTCTTTGACACTTAAATAATAGAATTTTAATTTGATATTATATTTTTTATATAATATGTATACATTACTATTAATTAATACTCTATACTTCCTAGTATTTGTCTCACTGCTGCTTTGGACAACCTCCAAGGGTTCTGTCCATCTCTGATGCGAACGCAAAGAAAACCTCCAGCCGAGAGTCTTCTGCCGGAGTGTGGGGGAGGTGGATATGTAAAGGATTTTTTTTAATATTGAATTGATGGAATTTGGGATTTGATTAAGGTTTGGGACACGACTTTTTCAATGGAAAGTGAAGAAAAGTCGTGGCTTGCGTGAGCAGGGTTGCTTCCCTGAAGTGGACCTTTCTCTATCTGGATCATAAACAGTGTCCACCCGCTACTCCTGGGTTTGGGGAAAAATATTTTCTTAAATTAATTTTAATATAAAATTTTGCTTTTGGATTGTCTCAAGTGCTTGGCTCCTGTTTTGCCAGTTGAGCTATCAATTAATTAATGCAAATAAATAATAAGTAATAGTACCGGGACCCCGAGCCTCGGCTCGGTACTTAAGTTAAAAAAAATAATTCATTATTATTGGGTTTGGCTAGTAATATTAATACTTGAGACACCGAGCTGAAATACAATTCTTTAATTATTTATTACAATTATTAAATGTTGCATCAATGCATCAATCTGAATAAAATGAATGGAACTTGGTGTCCTCAATAATACATAAATATGTATTATTAGGTATGTTTCTAAGTGCATGAATATTTTTTTTTATTGGAAGAATGATAAATATATATCGTAATTTATAATTATAAAATATTATTAAAATATATATTTTTAATTTTATTTCGAAATTAAATTAAAAATTTTAAAATATTATAAATATAAAAAAATATTAATACAATAACCTTTAAAAAAAGGCGGGAGTCAAATTTCAATATGGATGCCATTTTTGACGTCTCCATATATAATTTTAAATTAAGAAATAAATAATTAAGATGTATTTTTCCTGAGATGTGATCAATAAAAATCAATTTTTCTTTATAAATACTATATCTAGTGTGAATTTGAAAAAAATCGTTAGAGCGGTTTTTGAGAACCCATGGCTATATTTATATACAATTTTAGCTAGCATAATAAGATAAGATAAATTTTTAAAAGTATTTTTAATAAATTTTACATAAAATCTAATAAGAATTATTTGTATTAAGATTACAGATTATAAAATTATCTGATTATTTATTAAATTTATGAGCGAAGTAATAAATGGCCTTCTTCAATAGTTAATGGAAGGTTTAACTCAAGATTTTTTCATTTATATTAAATTCTTAAATAAAATAAACATAATAATGACTTCTCCTTGTAATTCAATTTTAATTTTATTCAATTTTATTTTTACCGTTTTATTTTATGAATGTGATGCGTGATCCACGAATTTAGAGAGTGAGAATAGATACAGCATATTTGAAAAATGCATTTTGTTTTAGGAATTTATTAATATCCGAATAAATATGAAATCACAAGGAAATGGTAACGAAGAATTGTATAACCTCTATTCACCCCCCCCCCCCCTCCCCCAATATAAAAAAATAAAACGAGGAGGTTTTGATAGGAGACTCATTAAATTTAAATCAATTAGTTAACGACATTCAATTTTCGAAAATCATATATCTAATCAAATTCAAATTATATTAAAGTTATTCATATTTTAAAAAAAAAAAGTCCAATTGAAATAAATAAAATCGCACTAAATGACTAAATGATGTAGTAGAAAAGTTACGATATAAAGAGGTAATGTAAATAAAAACTAAACTTTTAATGTGTTGAGTGCGTTTTAAGGGAATTGATTGGCCAAAGCCTTGAAGGGATATATTGCCTTGTTATCTGTGCAAAGCAATCTTGTTAAAGCCCATAATCTATTGTCTCGAGAACGCCTATAAAGCCGTCTGACCAATTGTCAAACTATATAAAATACATCAACAACTTAATCAAGCTATAAAAAGGAAAGATTCGAGTTGAGTGAAATTGCTATACGTGGGAGGGAAAACGAATTCGATTCTCTTTCTATGAATCTCTTTTTATGAAAACTAAACAGATAAACCAGATTCTTCAATTGATATAATTATGTGTGTTAAATACAAAAAACTTCTAAAATCATTAATTGCTTATAATTTTATTTTTATTTTTAGATTGATTCATACAAATCGTAATTTATAATGTAAATATAGGATTTAAGTTAAAACAAAATTAAATATTGTTTTATAAGTAGATCTGTAATACAGAAAAAAGTTAAAAAAATAGGAGAACTAACACATTCTATTATTATTTGTGATTAGTTAAATATCTGAATATATAAATTACGAGGGCAGGACATTAAATTAGTGACTTTTTGAATTTCCCGTCTCTTAAATGAAATGGCAACAATGCTTCTATCAGCAGGCAATTATCTATCAGCTGACTCCTGTTGAAATTTGAACTAGCTGGGTCTTTTAGTTTTTGTTTGACATCTATTAATAGTAGACTACCTCGTGATTTGAGAAGTAAATGGAAAAAAGTAAATTTCCTGTGCTCATTAAGGTGATTTTTTGTGGAAAAAAAACATCAGTGAATCCGAGTTTTTGCATCGTTGGATGAAACGTGGATCCACCACAATACACCAGAGACCAAATAGCAGTCCAAACAGTGGGTTTCTCGGGGTAAATGGGCACCAAAGATGTCCTCGAGAAATCTTTTTTTTTCAAAGGGATAACAAAAATCGAGAAACATTGGAGACTACAAAGGAAACTACGTAGAAAAATAAAATAGCTTTTAATTTTAAAAAAGTCACGGACTTATTGACCTGTCCTCGTATATTCAAAAGAGATAATTACTGAACTTCAATTTATATATCGATAGAATAGAAACAATTTAGATTCGGCAAAAACATCAGGTTTTTTCATCGTTAGGAAATAGTTCCAATTTTTACCGGTTTCACGTTAAATGTGTCGGACTCTAGTAATTAGAGTTTAAAGAAAAAAATTAAAAAACAAAACTACAAAATAAAAAATTATTTCAAGCGTTTTAAATATTATTAAAGTTAAAATAATGAATTAAAATATATGATTATTTTTTTTACCATTGTTTTTAAAAGGTTTAAAATTTCCTTTTTTTCTATCTCGCCAGAGATAGTGTTTCTATCACAAAAAATTTTCGTTGTCGAGATTTTGATGTTTTTATACGTTTTGAAGGTCCCTGAATCATCTTCACTAAAGTTGAGAAAAATATCTGTGAATGTGTGTAAGTACGCAAAAACGGTTTGAGCTAGAATAATGAAATTTGGTACACAGGCATTATTATCAAAATTCGTAGTTTTCTATCAACTTTTGAGAAATGTAGCTTATCCGGATGTGGGTCATTACCTCCCATGTTTTGATTTTTTTTCTTCTAAACTGACCGTAAAAATAAAGATATATGTTTGATAGTTTTTCACATGATTAAACATTGTATAAAACTGCTAGATATATAAAATTTCAGGTTGATTGAATTGCTGAAAGGACCGGGATTAATTTTTTAACAAGTTGACTTCAACCACGCGCCAGCACGTGACGTGGTGCTATCAACAAAGAACCAAACACGCGCTGGTTTAATAAATATTATTTATTAATTTCAATTTATAATATAATTAATTAAATTTAATATAATTATAATATATGTTAATTAATCCGATTCAAATTTGCGAGATAGTCGAGACACTCAAGATTTTTTAATTAAATATTGAATAAGAATTATTAAGAAAAAAAAATGTTTTTTCTATAATGATTCTAATTTCTTCTGACTTTGATATAAAATCATTCCTTTTGTTTATTCATTAAAATATAATTAAAATAATAAAAGAAAAGATAGAGCAAAGAGTAAATCAAAAGTAGGAATAAAATGATTTCTTCATTTAAAAAGAGAAATTGTAGAATTACAAATTTATGAGCTCACTTGAAAGTTAAGTTATTATCATTCAAAAATTTTGTTGATTATCTCTATTGTTGTAATTCTACATGTAACTCATTTATAAACATTGATAAATTTTACATACAATTACATTTTACGAGGGTGGTCTGAAAAGTTTCCGACCTGACCAAGAAAATCGACGTTTTTAAATTTTTTTTTTGCTATATTTTTCAACATAATCTCCATCAACATTTCTCATAACGGTGTTCTAATTACTTTAATTAATTTAATTAATTAATTAATTATTTAATCAATTAATTAAATTTGATAGGAGGCAGGGTAGCCGAGAGCGTAGGATACCAACTTCCCACGCAAGAAGTCGGCGTTCGATTCCAACTAAGAACAAAAATTTTCAATTTAATTTAACATCAGCTGCCTCCGGCAAGCCCCACCATGGATGTCACCTTGTCGTGTTGGGGGGCTTCGACTTAACTAAGAACATCCACGCCTCGGAGATGAGACTAGCAATCTACTCAAGAGACGCAAATCACAATTGCTCAAAGAACCACACACAGCCTCGAAAATTGGAATGATTAACACATTGACGACACGGCAACGAACCTATTACGGCAAATGGGTTAAGATTAGCCGTAAAAATGGAACGAACACGTAGGAAGAGCCAACGCGGAAGGGCTCCTGAGAATATAGCCCGGGTTGGAAGGCCAGCAACACAAGAGACCAAGCCACCGAAAAAATGGGCTGACTGCTGGGCGTACTCTTCCCAAAAAAGACCTGAGGATAGTGAAGAAGAACAGGCCTTAGGCCTATATTAGAAGAAGAAGAAGAAGAATTAAATTTGATTTAATTTAATTTAAGTCTCATCAACAGTTATGAATCGACGCAAAAATTCGTTTGGATTACGCCTACAGCGCCAAATTGTTAGAAATTTTTGGTCTAACGTTAGGAAATGCGGCACCCACTTTGCACACAGCTTTCCATATTCATATGATTTTGCAAAATATTTCGCACACGTACAGCTGATATCGTACAGGTCTCAGCTATCTTGAATTTTGAAAAATAAAACAAAAAAAAAAAAAAAAAAAAATTAAAAAACGTTGTTTTTCTTGGTCAGGGCGGAAACTTTTCAGGCCACCCTCGCATATTATTTTTTTTTTAAATTAAATATTAATATTTTTATATTTTTCTTTTATAATTAACATTAAATTAATTAATTATATAATTTTAAACTTGTAATAAATGTAAGTGTAAATTAAATGATAAGACCTTGTCTAATGTCTTATGATTGAAAAATTGGAAAAACTCCCTTTAGCCTGCTCTTGTAACTATCGTATCATACTCGTACAAGTATATAAATTCATACATAATAGGAGATACGCAAGGACATAAAAATATATAATTAGTCAATTTCTTTTGACTGTTCATTTTATGATTTGAATATGAAAAGTGTACTTAACTATAGTTTAATTTGGACTAACTTGTTTATGGTATTTATTTTTTCTCTATTTCCGCTTCTTATAATAGACTTTTTGAAATTTTTTCATATCTTAATCACTTTATAAATATCAAAATTAGTTTTTATTATTATTTGGAAGGAAGTAGGAGGGAACAATATATAGAAGTGCTATTAGTTATCATATCTCATCGAAAATAACTCAGATTAAAAAAATTGGATCAATAAAAAAAAACAAACATAAAATGTAGATTTATTTTTTTTATTTTTTGAATATAATTTATTCATTTTTTCTCTTTTATTTACAAATAAACTACATATACGTATTTGTTTATTTTAATGAGAAAGATCTATCATAAAAAAATAAAAAAATTAATTGTAATTGAAACCTTTTTTTTTTAATCTTGATTAGATTTGATTTTCTAAGCAGCTGTTCCTTCTATATATTCAAATGAAGCCAATCTGATTAATAAACCCCTTTCAACTACCGTTCATGATAGAAATGTAATTAACCGTTTCCAGTCATCATATGTTTTATTAAATATACATATTTTATAGATTATCTACTGGAGGATTTTCAGCTTAAGCAAACTACATTATTATTAGAATGGAATCCAATGAATAAATTCTTAAACATATTTAAATCTAGACAAGTCTATATACCTAACCAATATTATTTACTATATAAAATAATATTAATCATTTTCATTATAATCATTTATAAAAAAAAATTTGATTTTGCTATATAGGCCTAATATTATAAAATTAAAATAAAATACAGGCAGTCCTCGAGTTACGTCGTTCCGAGTTACGTCAAAGAATATTTTGATACCATTCCTCAAACTTAAGTCACAAGTTTCGTGATACGTCAAGGCTTTCATACATCCAAAGCACACAAGCCGGGTTTTTTAACGTTTTTAACGTGGATGAAACGGGCATGTTTTGGAAAAAAATGCCCACTCGCACTTATATTTCTAATAATATTACCTCTGACATTGTTGATTTAGCCAATGTCTTACCCAATATTGAAGTCTCTACTGACGATATTGAAGATTTGTTAGATTCTCACGCAGATGAACTTACTGATAATGATCTTATTGAAATGGTAGTCGACAAAAACACAGAGGAGTCTGAGTTATCATCTGTAGCTACCACAGAAACAGGGCTTACTTTGACAAACTTATCAGAAGCTTTTTCAAGTTTACAGCATGCAATGAATATTTTTGAGGAAAATGATGCAAATTTAGAAAGAAGTGTTAGTATTAATTCGCAAATTTAAATGACATATCAGTTTTCATGTATGAAGCAGAGAAAAAAGAAGCAAAACAAACTAAAATTGATCGTTTTTTCAAACCAAAAGTTTAGTTTAGTTATTAATAATATTAATAGTACCTACATTATTAATAAAGATAATATATTATTAAAAATCAGTTTCATTATTCATTAAAATTTCTTGCGGAACGTAACCTATCATTTTGTATGGAAATATATGGAAAATGGTGCTTCGAGTTACGTAGTTTCGCGATTTGCGTCACATATTTTCGTAACCTAACCTGCCGTAACTACGAGGACTGACTGTAGTGTATTTATTAAAGCTTTTGTGGTTATTTTAATAATTATTTAATAAAAATTCCCTTAATAACTGACTGTAGTGTTTACACTTTTATAAATATATATATATAAATATATAAATAATACAATTTTAAGGTTATATTTTTCACGAATATATTTATTAAAAACTTTTGTGGTTTATATAATTATTAAAGGGATTTTTATAAAAAACCACATATTTATATAATATATTTATTTAGTTAAATAAATGTACAACGTTTCGACTGCTTATTCTGCAATTGTTATCTAGTACCATACACTTGCTCCGACTCCGCTCCGACTCAACTGCGCAATAAGCAGCCGTAAGTAAGGTTGTATATATATTTAACTAAATAAATAAATTATACAAATATGTGGTCTTTTAATAAAAATCCCTTTCATAAATAATTCAATTTTTATTTTTTTTTATAAATAATTTATTTCACCAATTCTGAGAGAATAGAGATTTAATAATTATTTCTAATTACTAATATCATTTTTCCTTTGAAAAATGGATAATTTTCAATCAAACTTAACTGAGCCACACACATCGTCTTATCTGATTGACTATAATTTCCCAGCCAGCTATATAATTTTATAATTAATGATCATATTGTATCATTTATCACTTGATGTTACTTGTATGATTGACGTGAACGGTGATTAACCAGAGAGACCGTTTCCTCTGTAGTACTTTCTTTCATGCTCGTGTGTTTTGTCAAATGACTTAAAGATGCATGCCTATATGATCACACCTGTAGACCCCTTCGGGGTTTAAGATGTTCTAGTCAATTAAATATTAATAAAATCCACATAAATAATCATATTCAGTTTAGATTATCAAAAAAGTTTATTAATCTTGATTTTCTTTTTGTTTTTCTTAATTTGAAATCAAAATAAAAAACAAAAATTAACTTTTTCTGGAAATAAAATTAGCTGAAATGAACATTCAAACTGACTACTAGAACAGTAAATAATTATTATGTTACTCTAAAATATTCGTCATTGATTTTTTCTTAAGAATTTATTTTTTTTTAAAATTATTTATTCATATTCATGTTTTTATTACATTTTATATTTATATAATATATTAATAACTAATAATAACAAATAATTTGATTTTAAAATGAAATTATTCTTTATTCTTAATAAATATTCCATAAAAAAACAGAAAAAATGTATAATATATATTATATTGATAAGTTAAAGAATGAATATACTACAAAGTACTAATTTAGTAAAAATAAATTTTTTTACACATATAATAGTAATAAAATGTACTTATTATTTTTATTTTAATTTTTTACTTAGCAGTAATATTTCAAGTTTTTAAAATATAAATATAAAAAAATCTTATAAAATAACGTTTTTCTCATGGACTAAAAAGAATAAAATAATTTTTCTATAAGCCTGACAAACGGATACCCCGATCAAATTGAAAAGTCTCCTCGGGATCCTTAAGATCTATTGTAAGAACAATAGACTTGAGGTGAACGAGGAAAAGACTAAAGTAATGGTTTTCCGAAAGGGAGGGAGAGTCTCAGGTGGGCTGACATTTAAGTATAATGACAAGCCTCTCGAGATTGTGAACAATGTCAGCTATTTGGGTATTAAATTGAGTACGTCGGGACTGTTCAGAGAGGCAGCGTTGGACAGAGTGTCCAAAACCAGTCGTGCCATCGGCTGTCTGAAGAGCACTTTGAACAGTAGGCACTTGAGTCATGATAACAGAGTGAAGCTCTTCGATTGAACGGTCCTGTCTGTTCTCCTATATGGAGCGGAAATATGAGCACTCCGATACCACGACATTATCGAAAGGATCCAGACAGGCTTTTTCAAATCGATATTTTTTTTGGACAGATCCACGCCAGGATACGCGTTAAGGAGAGAATTTCAGAGGTGTAATCTAATTGTAGAGGTAGTGAGAAGAGCCATCCTATGGCTCTGTAAACTTTTAGACATGGAATCCGATAGATTGCCTAGGGCCTGTTATGACAAATTGTTTAGTTTAATTAACGACAAGGCGAACAGCCAGGACGATTACAACTGGGCAGGGCAATTAAGAAGGTTCTTTTTTCTAATCGACGAAGGGTAGCTTTGGAATTCACAACAAAGTCACCTGATAAAAAAGAGGATTAATTCTTTGACGGAGAGCCTAAAGCTCTATTACTACAAAATTGACAGTGATAGAATTAGGGAGTCAACCTTTGTGCCTGTATATAAAACTATTGATTTCGGTCAGGGTGGTATTCTGGCGTTGAAGGTCTCGTTCAACAAGAAAAGTGTTATCCACCAGGCCCGTTTAACAAATCAAAATGCGATTTACTTCTGGTTGGATGGATGTGCCCACAGGATTAGCCCAAATGTGATCTGCTCAATGTGCAACCTGAAAGAATTGGAAACATTTGAGCACATTGTTTACAAGTGCCCTTTATATAGGGGTATTCGAGAGGGCCTGAATAGACGGGAATATTCCTTGGACACAGTTGCTGCGACCCATAAACACGGGAGAGTTGAACAGATTATATTGTATGATTGGTGGTTCCCTCAGATTGAGGTCATTTGTTCTGAATGAGTGAGTGGGTGGACTGGTGGGATGGATGTTGTGGTGTGTTTGTTTATTATTTGTTTATTTTTGTGTTTGTTTGCTTGGTTGTTTGTTTGTTTGTTTATTTGTTTTTGTTTCCTTCTTTCTTCTTTCTTCCTTTATTTTTCTATTTGTTTGTTTGTTTATTTATTTATTTTTGTTTCCTTCTTTCTTTCTTTCTTCTTTTGTTTGTTTATTTTTTTTTATTTCCTTCTTTCTTTCTTTCTTCATTTACTTATTTGTTTATGAAGAGGATTTCTGGCGGATGATTGTACCGAGACCCCGAATGAGAGGATGGGCTGCGAGGAGGAAAAGGGCATCACAGAAGTTCTCTCTTTTCATATTTATATTTTAGTTATATGTTACTCGAAGATAAGCAATGAAATGAGATGGGCGGGTTTTTATTTGTTTTGTAAAGGTTTGAATTAATTTATATTAATTGAAATATTCAAATTTATATTCAAATATTCTCAACTTGGTCAATTTAATTAACATTGTATAATAGTGATAAGTCATACTGATTGATTGTGTGAGAAGGATTGTGATGTGTTGTGTGGTTTTTTATGGGACTGTAAATGCTCTAAGCATAAAATGAGATGTATTTTGTTAACATTGTATTTTTTTTTTTTGATTGATATGTAATGCCGAATGTGGCTGAATACATTTAAGAATAAATAAATAAATAAATAAATAAATATAGAACTATAAGCCTGACAAAGTTTATGGATGAATTGCTTTATATTCAACTAAAAACGTTGGGCGCTTTTAGTTTTCATTTGCAATTAACTTCCTTTATAGAGCTATAATTCATATATATACGTAATACATACATACCACACTAAAACACTTCATTATCAACTAACACTATTTCTTTTAATATAATCAACCGTTTTTGATTTGATTGATAATATGTAAATTTAATAAAAATTCTTTTAAATTTTATTACATATTTTGATATAAGTATATTACGGTGGAAAATAATAAAAGATTAATTTCTTAGCTCTTAATCTATCCATTTTATTGCATAATAAAAAAAATTTGTCAGTATAAGTTTAATAACATTTTGATTATTACAAAAATTTGTCTTGATTTTTCATATAAATAAAGAAAACTAAATGCACCCAACGTTTTTCGTTGAATATGAAGCAATTCATCCATAAAGTTTGTCAGGCTTATAGACAAATTATTTTATTCTTTTTAGTCCATGAGAAAAACGTTATTTTATAATTTTTTTTTATATTTATATTATTGTGTAATGTTGTCTACATACACACACCCAGCGAAATAGTAAAAAAATAAATACAAAGCCTATGATTATGAAAAATTATCTAATTTGTTTATTTATATTTTATTCCAAGTATACAATCTTTTTGTTATGCTTTAAAATTATTTTTATAAAGATATAATATTTCAATATATATATATATATATATAGATTTTATTTATTTTAAAAAATCACTGGAAAAATTAATCAAAATAACACTTTTCTTTTAGACTTAAATTCATTCTTTATAAGGAGAACGTCCAAGATTTGATGTTAATAAACTGGGACTTTTTGGAACAGTCAAAGGTTTAACCGATTTTTTAATTTGGAATTCTTTATTAACTGGTATTGGTTTAGCATGGAATTCAGCATTTTTTCTAATTCTTTTAATTTCCTCTTCATTGAATTGTTTTTCTAATTTTTCAGCCTCCAGTTTTGCCTGTTCCAATTGCATTTCCCTATAACGTTTTATATTTTCAAATTCCTCTCGTTCTTTTAATCTTCTTTCCGTTGCCAATTTTGGTGATATTGGCTTAGTAAATTTATTCTCATGCTGTGGCATAAATGGGATACGCAAAGATGGAGGTATTTTTTGGGCTTTGAATGGGGATGATGGTTTATTTTCATGGGACTTATTTTCTGTTTTATAAGGTAGAAGTCCAACCCACTTTGGCACTGAGTTCGCTTTAAATTCACGTGCTTTCTTTTCTTCTTGTAAAATCACCTTTAATTTTTCCTCTTTTCTTCTAGCCATTATTTTGGATTCTTCATAAAGATAATTTCTGCATTGAGAAGAACTGAAACAGTTTATTGTATTAATTGATATTATATATTAAAATTATAACATGCATTATGAAAAGAAAAAGAAAAAATCGTTTCTACGACTATTCTATTGGAAAGGTATTAATAGTGTATCAAATGCTTTAAAGAGAGCAGTGCCCTTGTCAAGGAATAAATGATATGGAAAATAAACTGAGATAAAAACTAAACTATAAACCTAATTTAGATTTATTCTAGTAAATGATCGATAAGTTCATTTCATTTTTTTTACGCTTTAACACAACTTTTGTTTTGTTTTGAGTTATTATAAATGTTCTAAATCAGGGATGGCGAACCTTTTACAATGTCCGTGCCACAAAATTATAATAAGTTGACCTGTGGCCAGGTCCGAACCGACCGACTGTTTGAAATAAATTAATTTCCAGCTACAGAAACAATTTCAAATAATTTTAATATATCTATTAATGTAATAAAAAACAGATATGGATAGAACATAAATATTTTTAATTTTATTTTATTTATAATATATATGTAAGAACAGGCTGTGACGTCATGAATGGCTGGATGACGTCATATAATTTTAAATCAAGAAAAAACTAATAAATATGATTTTTCTCGAGGATAAAACCAATACAAAGTGCATGATTCGTGGTGATATATAAAAAAATCTCCTTTGGTGTGAAAATAACCCTTTCCTTCCTATCGTCGATCGCTAATACTACCACTTCCGGTTTCCGGAATTGCACCAAAAGTTGATCAATTCATCCCACTGATGCATTAAGTAAATATACCAAATTTCATCAAAATCGGTTGAGCCGTTCAGGCTGTACACATCTATACGGACGGACGGACAGACGGACAGACGGACGGACAGACATCATGCTAAAAATACTTTTTTCTGTTTAGAAAATGATTCGTGGAGATATGTAAAAATCTCCACATGTGAAATTTGGTGTGAAAACAATACCTCCCTTACTATCGTCGGTCGGTAAAAAATCTTTTTGAAGTAACGAACGTGAAATGAAATTGTCATGATTTTTTTCTCCACCACCTGTACCCTTTTAGCTTGAATATATAATCGTATATTTTTGTATAACTTCTAACTATTCTGTATAAAAGTGTTATAATTTTAAATATTAAACTTTATACCAAAAAAATAAAATAATTATTAAAAAATTGGGAATTTATTTATTGGAAAAATATATATCTTTTCTAAAAATTGTCTATTATTTTTTTTTTTTACACCTATTGTACGGAAATTCTTTAATTGATTTTAGTTAGTAGTTTTTAGTTGTAGATAATGAATAAAATACAAAATTTATATCTAATACAGTGAACCACTTGCGATTTGTACAACAACAACAACTCGCAATGACATTAAAAGAAGTCCACTCGGTATACACACACTTAGGGTGACCATATTTCAAAAACACCAAACCGGGACAAACGATTTACGAAAAAATTTAGAAAAAAAAGTACGAAATGTTTAAGAGCCTAGTCTCGAAAACGTTTTACCTTTTTTTTTTATTTTTTTTTTAGAACCAAATTGAAAAATTTAGAAAAAAAGTACGAAATGTCCTATATATTTAAAAAAAAACGGGACAATAGGCTGTCCCGTAGGCATTTTTCGGGACACCGGAACAGGGCATCTAAAAAAAGGACGTTTGGTCACCCTATATACACTGTCCTATCATTAATGTTTTTATCCAGCGAGGGAATTCAAGCGATATTTCAATAATAACATGTAAAAATTGACGGTTTCATCTCTACTAAGATAGATATATATAAATTAATATTCAGTACTTCTCAAATTTCATAAGTTGTAATTTTAATATGAATTGTTCAATTTTAATTCATTTCTATTGAAAAAAGTTATAATTATTAAAAAAATAATTTTGTCTTTATGCGTACCATAAGTTCGCCATCCCCGTTCGAAATATATTATATAATTTATAAAGGCGGGACATAGAAGTATGATAAAGAAAAATTAAATAAATCAGGTTTCATTTACAATTCGAATCACTTTTATTAAAATATAAATAATAATTATATTTATATACCTTTTGTTTATTCTTGGAGAATAATCTGAAAAAATATTCAAATCACTTTATTAAAAATAAAATTATTAATTGTATTTTTAAAAAAATAATTTATATCATTAACCATCCGAAAATACATTAATAAAAAAATTATATAGACATATTATCTAAGCCTAAAATCATTAAATGAGCCATTCAGAAGCCAAACCGATTAACTTCAATTTTTAAAATTTTGCTAGTAATGTAATGTATTGTAATGTAATGTAATTTGCAACATATGAAGTAAATATTGAAATTGATAATCTTAATATTGCAATGGAATATACATATTTTTCTGTAATCAATAACCCTGAATTTAATACAAACTGTAAACTGTGGACTTCATTTTCTTAGTTTGTTTATATGTAGAATTGATTGGTTTGACTTCTGAGTGGCTCAAATAATAATTGGACTTAATATTTTCCAAGAATATTTTGATAACTATACAGTTTAATTATAGATCAAAATTTTCAAATTTATAATGATAAAAGAAATTAAGATTGGTCAAGTTTTTTGATCATAATCAATTATTATTTAATATAAATATATTAAATTTAACGTTAAAATATATAATAAAAAATCAAAATCTCTTTTATGAAAAAAATATATACTCGTATGATTTGATCTGAATATGAATACCTGTTTTAATTAAATCAAATGGTAATTTTTTCTCTTTGTCGATTTCTGATGAAGTGACATCATCTGGTTTACTGCCTAAAAATAGATAAATAATTTTGGATATTTAAAATAAAACTGTAAAATCATTTAAAAAAATAAATACCGTGATTTGACATTTTTAAAATTTTAAAATAACTATTTTTATGACAAATATTTTTTTTTAAACCCATTCTCCCCTCCTTCCCCTCTTTTCTATAGTTATTTCATTTTCTTCAGAAATGTATTATTTTAATATTTATAATAAATCATTTATTTTCTATTCTATTTAAATAATTTTTATTTTTTCTATTTTAATTTTTAATATATTAGATATTATATATTTAAAATATTTATTACCACACATTCTATACTATAAGATTTTTTTTATTACCGACCGACGATAGTAAGGGAGGTATTGTTTTCACACCAAATTTCACATGTGGAGATTTTTACATATCTCCACGAATCATGCATTTTCTAAACAGAAAAAAGTATTTTTAGCATGATGTCTGTCCGTCCGTCCGTCCGTCTGTCCGTATAGATGTGTACAGGCTGAACGGCTGAACCGATTTTGATGAAATTTGGTATATTTACTTAATGCATCAGTGGTATGAATTGATCAACTTTTAGTGCAAATCCGGAAACCGGAAGTGGTAGTATTAGCGATCGACGATAGGAAGGAAAGGGTTATTTTCACACCAAATTTCACTTGAGGAGATTTTTTACATATTATTACGAATCATTCACTTTGTATTTGTTTTATCTTCGAGAAAAATCATCTTTATTATTTTTTTTTCTTAATTTAAAATTATATGACGTCATCCAGCCATTCATGACGTCACAGCCTGTTCTTACATATATATTATAAATAAAATAAAATTAAAAATATTTATGTTCTATCCATATCTGTTTTTTATTACATTAATAGATATATTAAAATTATTTGAAATTGTTTCTGTAGCTGGAAATTAATTTATTTCAAACTGTCGGTCGGTTCAGACCTGGCCACAGGTCAACTTATTTTTATTCTTTTTTTCTATTCCAAATGATTGATATCTTCTTCACATTCATTTGGACTTGAAATACCAAAAAGGTATTAGAAATTATTTTATTTTCTTAATGCTATTAATAAGGCAGAAAAATTTTCAATCTTACCTGTTATAACGATGAATCCATTTTTTTTTCACAATTATAACTTAAATAATTATTAAATTTAAATTTATGTTTAATTCCTATATTTCATTCATTTAAAATGACATGAAATAAAATTCTCCTTATTTTGTTATTATCTATTTATTAATATAAATTAATTTATACCAACACCACATACACACACATTTTCTGTTTTAATTATTAATTACTAGTTATATCTTTATCACTTCTATTTGATATATTTATATATGTATATAAATATATATTTCTATATTGCCCTTTTAATCCAGAAAGGAAATTGTATATATATATATATATATATATATATATATATAAGATTTTTACCTGTAAAAGAAATTGATTCTTAAAGTTGTTTAATCCTCAATTTTATCAATATATAATGTTTCTCTAACATTTACTTCTACATAATATATTAACAATTCTCTAATTATAATTTATTTATATATTATTACATCACAATTCTTATAATTACTATAATACTAACTATTTTAATTGAATGTATATGAATTGATTAGGTGAATTTATCCCCCCCACCCTTAAATAAAAAAAATATATACATGTATTTTTTATTTTTTTTTTTACTATTGATTTTATGAGGTATTCATTTATTTATTTGAAATAATGTGATTCCTTCTCCTATTCACAATCTCGCCAGAGATAGTATTGCGATCACGAAAATTTTCGATGTTGAGATTTTAATGTTTTTATACTTCTTGAAGGTTCCTGAATAATTTTCACTATATAATGTTGAGAAAAATGTCTGTGTGTATATATATGTGTGTGTATGTAAAGATTATGTAAAAACGGCTTGTGCTAGAATCATGAAATTTGGTATACGGGCATTATTCAAAATTCATAGTTTTCTATCAATTTTTGAGAAATGTAGCTAATCCTGAAGTGGATGTGTTGTTTCCTCTAAAGCAGGGGTGAGCAACCTTTTTAACCCACGGGCCAATTTAAATTTTAAAATTTTGTGGCGGGCCGCACTTACTAATAATTTACAAAGCTTTATTTATATATATTTATACTAATAAACATTATAATATTGTTTAAAAATAATCGAGACGAATAATAAAATTCTATTTTAGAAATGCTCGGCGGGCCGCAGAAAAATCTTTAAAGGGCCGCATGCGGCCCGCGGGTTGCTCATCCCTGCTCTAAAGTGACCGTAAAAATAAAGATATATGTTTGATAATTTTTCACATGATTAAAAATTGTATAAAACTGCTATATATAGACTTTAAGCTTGATTGAATCGCTGAAAGTACCAGAATTAAGTATTTATCACGTTGACTGGAAATCACAAGCCAACAGGTGTCGTGGTGGCATCAACAAACATGCGCTGCTTTAATAAATATTATTTATTAATTTTAATTTATAATTTATATTTAATTAAATTTAATTTAAATATAATATTTTATGTTATTTAATCCAATTCAAATTGCGAGATAGTCGGGTGGAGACACTCCAGCTTATTTTTATAAGCTATTTCATAAATTTAGTTTGAAACTTGCATGTTAGTGAATTAGTTAAATAATTTATAGTTTCCTACTTTTATATCTATTTTTTAAGAAAATCTTATTCGAATATAAAATGTAAATTATTTCATAATTTCGGAATTATTATTAATAAAAAGAATAACAAAAAACGAAACTGAATTCATTTAATTTAATTAATTACAACTTTATTAAAATATAAATGCAAATTATTTTTTTTTTCATTTAATTGCAGAATAGAAAGATGCACCTGGAAATGAAATCGATGCGGTTGTAAAAAATAATATTAAAAAATAAACGTTTAAAAATATTTTTTCTTTCATAATTATAGTGAATTTTGTTTGAAAACAATTAATCAATTGAATTAAACATTCTCTATTAAAAAAAAAAAAATTTTAAGATATTAACCTTTCGGGACACCTTTAATATTTCTAAAGAAATGTTAATTAAATTATTATTAATAACAATAATAATACATATATATTAGCGTTTACATCATATAATTCTATACATTTTTTAATAATTTTTTTATCAATATAATTATCGATTCCTACTATTTAAATAAGATTAATCTTATTTGATTTTTAATATTAAAAAATAAAAATTTAATTGAAATATATTTTTTTTCAATTTAATTTTTTAAAAAAAACTTGGCAAATGTATTACTATTAGATTATAAAAACAAAATTAATTTTTACTTCATTTTAATGTTTATATCCGTGATTCTTAACTACTGTGCCGCGGTACTTTTGTGTGCAGCGAGATTTTCAAAATGTGCTGCTACCAAATTTTCCAAATGTAAAGTTCAAATTAAGAAAAAGTTCTTAATTATTTTATATGTATGTAAAAAAAGGTAAAATGATTTTGAGTTCAGGCTTTTAAACATATTTCAACTTTTTTCATTTTTTTCAATATGGTTCTAAAAATAAAAAAATGATAAATGTTTATGCTATCAGGCTCTTAAACATTTTCGATTTTTCAATATGGCTCTAAGTATCATCAAGTGTGCCCACCCTTGTTATATTATTTCAGAAATGTGCCCGACTATTGCAAAAGGTTTCCGACCCCTGACTATTATCATAAACTATATTATACAGTTTATTATAGATAAATATAAGTAAATAACTTTTACACTTATCTTTTTCTTAGTGTGTCGCCAAATTTTTAAACCGTTAAAAGTGTGCCGCGGTAAAAAAAAGGTTGATAATCACTGGTTTATATTATTATATTTCTTTTATTATTTTAATTTATTTTTATTTTTTATTTTAGAATATGTAGGTAAAACTGTAAATATTTTTTCTAATAGGAGTTAAGAGTGTATATAGTCAAAGATAACTGAACAAACACAGCTACCCTTATTTAAAGGGAGGAAACAACCGTTAGATTGAAGGGAAGTGGACATTTATCATTCGACTACCTTGATAGATGAAGTAACGGGTGCGTTCTTACGAGTATGTAGTAAGCAGGCAGGTGCTTCCGAGTGCAGTACCGGGCGCTTCTAGTGAAAGTGAAGGTGGTCTTCGAAGGCACCTGCAGGCGCATGCTTTGCTCCAGATTCACCATTTGTCTTCATCTGCTGTTATTAAATCTCAACCAGCACCTGCTTATGCTTACTTCTTTCAAATATAAACCCATATAAAAATAATTTCATTGAACTAGGAACATAAAAGGCAATCTGTGTGTATCTAGGTAATCGACGTCCATTACAATAGTACCGCTCTTAAATTTTTTTTATTCCACTTTTATAAAAGAACAATTTTTGTTTTTTTGTTTTCATGATTAAAAAAAAAGTTCTATGACCTTTGTCACTAAACCAGCTAGTAATATTTGAATTGTTCTGTTTGAAATAAAGTATATACAAAGGAATTTACTGAAAGGGTTTATTTTAACTATTAAATGTATTACGATAAAAATTGTATTTTTTTATTTTGATTTGATGATTTCTCGCTTTTTTTTTATTTATATAGATTTATGATTATACTTAATTTAAAATAATGAATAAATTTATAATAATATATATATATATATAAGTAGGTAACTGTATAAGAAGTGGAATTTTAAAATTAGAAATTTCAAATGGGAATCTTAATTCTGCACCCTATATTGTATAGATAGGTATTTTAACAATAAGATGGAGTCTATTACATCAATCACATACCAATTTTTCATTTAATACATATGAAAAGCCAGTAGCTTCACAAATTAAAATCTACTGTATTTATCTTTAAATATGTATTTGGTAATTATATTGAATGGTCATCCAGTCATGGATTTGGATAAAACTTTACCAGTGGCTTCCTTTTTTAATTCCAAATAATCTTTTCTTATGCAATTTTTGCGGGACGATTCTAGTTTACGAGATAAAAAGGATTAAAGTTTGCCAGATTAGCTTATTATGAGCCTCGAAATATGATGTCATTAAGTAATGTTTTATTAACTAATCCATTAATTATTCACTTATTCCTAATTTTCGGTTTTATTTAATTAATTAAATTTTTAATTTTTTTATATCTGATCCGAACTGATAAGAACTGAAAATTAGAGGAACCCTCTAATGGTCAAATAATAAAACATAGTAGCTAAATACGTAGAATATCAATGGATTTATATGCAAACTTTAATCCTTTTTATCTCGTAAACTAGAAGCGACCAGCAAAAATTGTCTACGAAAAGTTTATTTGGAATTAAATATGTTGACCTGTGGCCAGGCACAGAACCGACCGAGGGTTTGAAATAAATTAATTTCCAGCTACAGAAACAATTTCAAATAATTTTAATATATCTATTAATGCAAAAAAAAAATGAATATAACATAAATATTTTTAATTATATTTTATTTATAATATATAAGTAAGAGCTGGCTGTGACGTCATATAATTTTAAATTAAGAAAAAACTAATGAAGATGATTTTTCCCGAGGATAAAACCAATACAAAGTGCATGATTCGAGGAAATATGTAAAAAATCTCCTGAAATTTGGAGTGAAAATAACCCTTCCCTTCCTATCGTTGATCGTTAATACTACCTCTTTTGGTTTCCGGATATACACCAAAAGTTGATGAATTCATGCTACTGATGCATTAAGTAAATATACCAAATTTTATCACAATCCGTTGAGCCATTCAAGCTCTACACATCTATACGGACGGACGGACAGACATCATGCTAAAAAAACTTTTTTCTGTTAATAAAATGCATGATTCGTGGAGATATGTAAAAATCTCCAAACGTGAAATTTGGTGTGAAAACAATACCTCCCTTACTATCGTCGGTCGGTAAAAAAGAACCCACTGTTAAAGTTTTATCCAAATCCATGACTGGATGATCATTCAATATAATTGCCTTGTATTTTATAACAATTTTCGACCTATAAACGGGAAAGAAAATTAATAATTAAATAATAAAGGTTAAAGAAAACTACACTACACAAACTTCGAAATAACTGCCGGAATAATCATTAAGTTGAATAAAAAAATTATCTTGAAACATAAAACCATGTGTTTTTAATAACTTTTCTTTAACCTTTATAATTTGATTATTAATTTTCATTCGCAGTTATAGATTGAATATTGTTATAAATCAAGTTTCCAGGTGAAAATGATTGATATTATGATAAAATATCTATAATGGAAAATTGGTATTTATTTCCATTTTAGATGTTAAAATGAGGTAATAATCAATTATAAAATGATCTCATTTTTTTTAGGAATAGGTAATTCTAATGTTTCTATGATAAAAGTTTAATGTTATAAAATATAATAAACGATATCAAATAAATTATAAAATAAATTAATAAATCAATAACTAATAATTAAAATTATAATAATCTTGTTATTTGTATAATAGAAATGAAATTCTAATTCTAATTTGACATTTAAATAAATAGAAATGTTTACATATTTTCGGAACCTTTCACTAAAAACGAATAAAACTTTCGAATTATCGAATGGACTAAAAAAATAAATTTGTTTTTTTAAAAAATATTCTAAATAATATTTATTTAAAATTTATTGACCTATTTTTTATTATACATTTAAATTATAATAGATAATATTCAAACATTTTATCTATATCAAAAGAAATTAATAAAATGCATAGGTAATCTATTTTTTAAAATGATAATTATAGTAGTGATAATATGATACGTACTTCACCCCACTAGGACGAATTGAATTGATGCATTGATATAAAAAAAAAAAAATTAATCATATTTATTCCATAAGACCTCGGGCAAGAAATTTTTTATTCCTTCTCTAAGAATTTTTTATCTAACCTCATCCAAAATCAAGATACACTTTAGTCAAGCAATTAGACTAAAAAATGTTGATAAGAATTAAAAAAAAAATATTTAGTTAAGTCAACCCAACGGAAATTATTAAAAGATATATATAAAAAAATAATACTAATAATAATATAAATAATTAAGGAGCTGATTTACAAGATCAAAGATAATAAAATATTTCTTCACAAATAATACCCTGAATAAATTTGATATCGAATGAAAAATGGTGCTACTAAATTGAAACACCGTGTCGTGGGTTTAATATAATAATAACTTTAATTAAAAATCAATAAAATAAAATTATTATATAAAATTCTATACAAATAATTTCTACTTTAAATATTAAAAAGATTAATTTTTCTTATCATTTTGATCCTTTCTATTATTCATTTAGTTAAGTGTATATTTATTTTGTTGTGTATCCTTAAAGAAACAATAAAGAAACAGGTGGTCATTTTGTATTTATTTACCGAAGAAAATTGTAATACTTTCTTGAATTAAAGAAAGAAAAGGGTGGAAAAAAACAACAACAAAACAAAATATGTTTATAACATTCGTTTCACTAATTTTTTGTTTTCCTTCAATTTTTATTTTCCAAAAACGTTTAATGTATTATTATATATATATATATACTGATTATGAATATTTTTTTTTACTAATTTTATTTAATTTTTCCTTAAAAATTAGATAGAAATAATGAGCTGTGGCCAAGCACAGAACCGACCGACAATTTGAAATAAATTAATTTCCAAACAACATTATATAATATATATAAAGTATCAAAAAAAATATATTTTTAAAATTTGAATTAAAATGACTAAATTATATTATCTTGGTTTTTATTTTTATTTTAATTACTCAATTATTAATTACTACTATATTTTAAGTGAAATATTTTCCGACAATGAATATAAAATTAATACTTTGTAAACTACCACTTTCAGTGACCGAATATACACCAAAAGTTGATCAATTCATGCTACTAATGCATTAAGTAAATATATCAAATTTTATCAAAATCCGTTGAACCATTCAAGCTGTGCATGTCACACACAGAGGGACGGACGGACAGACGGACAGACATCATGTTAAAAATACTTTTTTCTGTTAAGAAAATGCATGATTCGTGGAGTTATGTAAAAATCTCCACATGTGAAATTTGGTGTGAAAACAAATACCTTCCCTTCCTATCGTCGGTCGGTAAAAATTAGAAAAGAAAAGGAATCGGATGGGAGTCCAAGACCGACCTAAAGCATGATAGATAATGAAATTTTATGTTACCTGGTATTTTTCATCATAAATTAATTAAATATTAAAAGATTTAGGTCCTTATTATGATGTTTATGATGTTTCTATCCGAAGAGTAAGTATAAAAGCGACTTAATAACGTATAATTTAATGAACTAATTTAGACAACTTTGTTTTTTTTTATTAATCTTATTATAAGTTAAATAAGAAATATTTAGCTTTGTTGATAAAGCAAAGGCTAAGTATACCCAGAATTTGAGCACGACTCTTAAAAAAAATATTTGAATATAAAATTCGTTATTCTCGAAGAATATACATTGAACTTATTCTGATTTAGCTTGATATATTTATATACGTTCTATAGAATTAACAGTAATAACAATTTGTTCAATTAAACATTTAAATAATTTTCTGGGTGTACTTAATTTTAAGTTAGTTTTATAAATATTATATATTGGAAAGTATTAAGCATTGTTTTTACAATAATAAAGTTTTAAAAGTGAATATGCAATAATTTTATTTTTTTGAAATTTTCTTTGAGAAAATTGAAAAATGTATATTTCTATATATATATGATTTCTTATTCACAACACTACTATAAGGACCTCTTATAAAATCTGTTTCCAAAAAAAAAAAATTGCTGAACAAAAATACACTCGCTATTTATAGGAGGAGGGGGATATGGGGATAGGAGTTTTAAATTTTCTTCTCTAATAAAATTAAATATAAAATATTAACTTTTTCATAATTCACAATTCCTATTCCCTATATTTATATCTTTACAAATTCCCAATCGATAAAAAAAAAATCCATTTATTTTATTCATTCACTCAAGTTAAATTTTTATAAACTTGTACTGGATGACATTACATGTTAATATAGTTTTTTTTTAAATATTAATTCATTAATTAAATTTATATTTTATATGGGAGAAAATATTTTTTCTTAAATAAGTTATTTAAAAGGATATAAAAGCACTTGAAATTGGTTCTAATACCTTAGCGCCCCCCTTATAACAGTCTCGCGCCCCCCAGGGGAGAGGCGCCCCATAGGTTGGAAAACACTGCCTTAAATAGTTTTAATTACAAATTGACTTAAATTATTTTTTTTATTAAATAATTTGTTTTTTTAATAAAAAGCAAAGACTTGCAAAAAGAATTATGGTAATTTACAAAATATTTTTGTGTCTGGTTTCTTATCGCAAACTTTTTACTTGGTCACTTTTCTTTGACAAGGTGAAAAAGTTCGAAACAGGCTGGACCTCTGGAATCGACAACTCATTAACCATCCAACTAGTGTCTTGTTAGCGCTTTGATTAATTTTTCAATTCGTTCCCCTTCTTGACGCCTCCGTCGATTAATCAATGGCCTCTTGGTCGTGGATCCATCAGGGAAATTGGGGCCCGGAGGGGGACCTATAGCTTTTGTATTGGGCTTTCGAGGCAAAGGAGCTTGGAAAATATCAGGTAGCTTGGTCCAGGAATCGAAAAAGTTTTCCCATAAAGGTTAACCGAAAATCGATCAAATTTATAAGATTACATTTTCAATTTGACAATACATAAATATTCTTTTGTTTATTTAATTTCACATCAAATAACAAATTATTTATTATCTGTTTTAAAATTAGATATTAAATATCCATACCAAAACTAAGAATGATTATTATTAATAAAGTTCTTATTTAATATTTATGTATATTTTATATGTGGAATATTTATATAATTTTTTAAATAAAGAAAAATGTGTAAAATAAACGTAAAATTTCCTAAAACAAAACTAAGTTTATTTTTTAATAAAACAATACAAACACTCGGTCTACACATTCACAAATAATTTGAAATTAACCGAAAATTGTATAATTAAACATTTGATTTATTTTTTTTTAATTTAACAGCAGTTAATAAAATAACAAGGGATTTTTTTTTTAAATAAAGCAAGTATTTAAGTACATGTATATTAATTCTAACTTTAAAAATCCAATGTTTTTAAGCCAATTTTGTGGTAAAATTAAAGTTTCTCAAGTCACATATTTTAAATTAAAGGGTAAAATACAATTTTAATCCCACTCAGAAATTGCAATTTTTTCTTGAGTATTTAAAGAATTGGAAATAATAAATCATATATTAACTTTTTTCATAATTATTATTATATTTTTATTCCGAATTATGTTTATAACATTTGTTTCACTAATTTTTTTTTTCCTTCTATTTTTATTTTCCAAAAACGTTTAATGTATTATAGATATAAATACCTACTGATGAATATTTTTTTTTACTAATTTTGTTTAATTTTTCCTTAAAAATTAGATAGAAATAATGAACTATGGCCAGGCACATAACCGACCAACGATTTGATATAAACTAATTTCCAAACTACATTATATATATACATACTTATATAAAATATATATTATAAAAAAAAAAATTTTTAAAACTTGAATTAAAATGACTAAATTATATTACCTTGGATTTTATTTTTAGTTTAATTACTCAATTATTAATTACTACTATATTTTAAGTGAAAAATTTCCGACAATGAATATAAAATTAATACTATGTAAACGATCACTTTTGGATATATATGTATGTATGTCTCTATACACCTGCTATAAAGATTTTCCCATTAAACACTAAAGAATATATACATATTTTTACTTATATACTGTCTAAACAAGATTCGTTTATAAATGTGTTTTTTTTTTAAACAAATGCCTGAAATCAAAAATAAATTACTATATTTTCCTGTAAGGTAAAGTAAAAAACATGTCCAGATGGGAAAGGAGGGGGAGACGGATGTTTGTTTTTAAAACTTTTGTATATTCCAAAGTCAAATAGAAGAAATTCATTTTCTACTTTTTTTTTTTGTTTTTATTTCAATTGAATTTAAATCATAATAAATAATCTTCAATTATCAAACAAAATTTGTATAATTGAAATAAAAATTGTAAAATTTTAATAAGTACTACAATAGATTTAAGTATATATATATATATATATATATGTATAGGTCCGGGAGACAAGTAGAAAATAATAATAATAATAATAATAATAATAATAATAAATATCTTATGGTTCTAATTATCGTGAATATTACTGATGAAAACCGATTATAATTTAATGGATTCAAGTTTGTAATGGGATTTGGAATTATCCGAATTCGATTTGTTATTTGAATAGAGAACATGTTTAATCCATTTAAAAGGTGAGAAGTGGAATTAATATAATGTAAAACAGCGGCCCCCAAGGGTCCCGTTAAATTCGCCCTTTTCCTTTGAATGGCGAGCGGAGGAGCCGTGGCGTGCTCGCGCTTCGCTCAGGTGGGAGCTGCCCTGCGGATAATAGGCAGCCCCCCGCTGGTAACTAATAAAACCAATGTAATAAGCAACCACTGACTTGCAGTTCAGACGTCGACAGACATGGGCGCCAAGCCTTTGTAGGCGGCCACGAGAATCCAATGTCCCTCTCCTTCGTGTTCTACTCTCCAGTTAATCAAATATTTCCAAAACTCTCTTCAAAAGGAATTTTACCAACCATGTTGGTTGGTTGGACACATTGGAGAAGCAAAAGATCTTTCTTCTAATTTAAACAAAAAAAAATACATTTAAAAAATCAAAAACTTTGAATTTAGAGATTGCTATCTACTTTCCTCTTCTATTTATATTCTTTTATACTTTAATATTGAAAATTATATGTTTTTAAGGATTATTTTTGTATAAGTAATAAAAGTACATTATAAAGAATAAAAATATTTATAAATTTTACCTGAATAAAATTTTTTTAAACAATTTTCCATTTATTAAAGAAACTGAAAAAAATAAATAATAAGATTAATAGATTAAAATTAAGTTATTTTAAAACACTTAATTTTAAGTTTCAATATAAAAAATATATTTAGAAGTTTGTATTAGAGGAAAAAGTAACTGTCGAGGGTTGTGCAATAGCCGGCCCTTTTGCTTATTTTATCCGGCCCGTTGAAAAAGTTTGGCTCTTATTTCGATCTTTCATTCAATATGGCTCTAAAAAACAAATTTAAGATAAATATGATTTAAATATGATATGGTGATTTGGCTCTTAAACATTTTCGATTTTTCGTTCAATATGACTGAAAAAAAGGTCACCCAAGGTATAGTCCTCCGGTCCGGGAGACATTTTGAAAATTTCATTTTGGCCCGCGTTTAAAAGTATTTGCCCAACTCTGGTCGAAATGCTCATAAAGTTTAATACAATTTATATTGTTACTTAAAACCGAATGTTTTTATTAACTGACATTTAACTTTAACCAACTTAAATTTAACCTATTGATTTTATTATTTATTATTTTTTTTATTATTTCATCCATTCTTTTCAGTTTCTTTAATAAATTGAAAAAATTGAAAAATTTGTTTAAAAAAAAATATTTCAGGTTAAATTTTCAAATAGATTCAATGCTACAACGAGAGCTATCAGTCCAATCTTTAAATCTAATCTAAAAATAATTTCAATTTGACAAAAAATCTTTTCAAGAGAATTCAGCTCTTTTTCCCACAAGAAACTTGCTAGTAAAAAAAAAATTGGGAGGATAGATTTATATATATTAAGCTTTTTGACAAAAAATGATAATACATTATTTAGATTTTGAATAATATAATTAATATCAAATTGTTAATCAAAATTAATATGAATAAATAATCATGAATAAATTGTAAATTTTTGTAATTTTTTTCATATTCATTCTTAAAAAAATTCAAATAATTAATTTAAAAAGAGATAATTTAGATATGAAGACAACAAGTTTTGAGATTGATGGTAAAAAAATTCTTAAAATTATAATTAAAATTGTAAAATATTTTTGTAAAACTTATAAATACATATATAATTTTCTAATTCTAAAAACCAATAACTAAAGAAATTAGATCTAGCTATATACTATATCCTTGTTTTGTAAATAAATCAATAATAAATTATGAATTTAATGAAGAAAATGCATTTATTTCAAGAATTTTTTTTTAAATTTTAATAGTCATTGGAAACCAAACATAATTTTTGCTTTTATTACTTTATATTATAATATAAATAAAACTAGTAGAAGTTTGATCTTTAAAATAGAAAAAAAAAATCATATTTATTCTCTTACCCCTTGATTTTAGGCAAAATCTTTTCAAATATAAAAACAAAAAAATTATATATTTATAAAAACAAGAAATATTAAATCATAATAATAATTAGTTGAAATTAGTAAAAAATAATTTAATTTAAATTTAAATTTGATTGAAAATGAATAAATCAGATTATTTTTTATTTCTACCAATGAAAATGCAATAAATTAAATATAAAGAAACTACATTTCTTTTAACTTTTGTTATATATAGATGTACTAAAGTATACACGTACCTATATTGTTAAACAAACATAATCATGTTGTGGTAAAGTGAAATCACCTTTCGATCATTCATTTTCTTAGATAGCCCTGTTAACAATATCGCTGGATTATCAAATACTTTGAAAGATATGAACCACACAACCCAGACATAATGAATAGAGAAAGGTGAAGGATTTATTATGATTATCAGTTTTTTTTTTGTTTTTTTTTTTCATTTTTAATTTTGATCTAATGGCATGACAAATCGCAAGAATCTTTCACCGATTAAACTTAATAAGCGAGATGAAAAGCTCAACGCGTGATTGATTCGAGGCCTTTATTTGGGCGTGAATTCATTTAAGTCTCCCTCTCCGTTGTAAACTCTATTCACTAAAAAGGCCAAGACAAAAACTTCATCGAATAAACTAGCTCAGGGTGGGGGTGGGGTAGGGGGACGCTCTCGACCTGTGTGCCTTTGAGCCAAGTCATCCATCCATCCTGAAATTGAATAGACAAGAACAGCTCGAAGTTTTTACGATTAGGAAAGTTATCATCAAAAATAAAAAAAAACATAAAATAAAAATAATATTATTAATAAAAAATAATAATAATAAAAAATAAATAAATAAATAAATAAATTAAACCAAAATATATAATTAATCAATATAAACATTATCTCATTGTTCGTTTTAAAATATGATTACATATATAATAAGGTGAACTGTGGCCAGGCACAGAATCGACCGACGGTTTGAAATAAATTAATTTCCAGCTACATAAACAATTTCAAATGTAATAAAAAACAGATATGGATATAACATAAATATTTTTAATTTTATTTGCTGGCTGTAACGTCATGAAGGGCTGGGTGACGTCATATAATTTTAAATTAAGAAAAAACTAATGAAGATGATTTTGCCCGAGGATAAAACAGGAGATATATAAAAATCTCCACATGAGAAATTTGGTGTGAAAACAATACCTCCATTACTATCGTCGGTCTGTAAATAGAAAAGGGTTTTTGTTTTTGTTTTTTTTTGAAAATATAATTTAAATCTGACTCATATTAAATTCAATAAAAATGTATCACATTTAATATTTCAATTCATTTATCTCTTGTAATTTCATCAATAAAAAATGTTCTCTGCATATGAATACCATATCTTTCTTTATACCTGTTGCTTAACTATTAAAAAATTAGACGAATGTGTTATTTTCTTTTTACTATTAAGAATAGATAGAATCTTTTCATAATAATAAATTAAATTGATATGAATACTTTAAGAAATAATATTTATTTATTCATATAATAATATAAATTCAAGTTGATAATAAATACTATACTTATACAAATGTACAAACAACTAATATCCAATATGTTTTTTTTTGTTCATGAATAAAAACATTCCAGTGAAGGTAAAAGCGTGATTCTTCTCTTTCTCATTAATAGATAGAGAGATACTCTCTATTGAGAAAGGAAGGATCTGTTTGCACAGCCTTTTGATTGGCTTCTATAGAACGGAAAGATATTAATGATTCCTGGGCTCGACTTATTAAGGACTTTGTTCATTTTAGTTAGCTCCATCAAGTCCAGATTCGATTAATTAGGTCTACATAAAAATTGCAATTAAATCGCAGCTTACTAAAGACATGGATCAATAGAGACAGTGAAGACAGACAAAATTAACATATTCCAATTACACTTGTCAATCAATGAGTTATTAGAATTAAAAAATGATCATAGCTATTAATTGGTAAATTATAGGAAGAAATTAAGTTTTCAGAGTAATTACAATCATATAATTAAAGTTGATTCCACTAACAAAAAAAAAATAAATGATAAATAAATAAATATTGTAAAAGAATCTCTAGAGTTAGTTATTTTCATTGAACTATTGATTTTTATTTATATATTTATTTCTATATAAATCTATATAATACATTATATAAATTATCAATAGTAAAAAATATTTGAATTTCAGCTACAATATATCTTATCTTCTTATACGAGTAAAAATTGTTTGTTTGTTTCATCGTTCTCAAAAACCACTCTAACGATTTTTTTGAAATTCACACCAGAGATAGAATTTATAAAGAAAAATTGAGTTTTATTGATCACATCTCTGGAAAACTACATCTTTATTAGTTCTTCTTAATTTAAATTTATAATATATGGATGACGTCACAACCACCGCCTGTGAGATATATATATCTATTCTTAAAATAAAATTAAAAATATTTATATTATATTCATATTTGATTTTTTTTACACAATGTTTAGTAGAAGATTTATCTTTATATTCGATTCGATATATATGAGAATTAAATGACGTTATCAATTTATTATACTCCGGTAATTATTATAAAATATTATATACTAAATATTCAATTAGTATATATTAGATAAAACATTTATTTGTTTTTGGGTTCTTATTTAAATGTGGCCAAGAACTTTCGAGTATCTTTGAGTTATATAAATAGATAGATATAACATATACAACAATAATATATATAATTAATTTACTGATTAAATTAAAATATATTTTAAATAAGAACACAAAAAGAAATGAATGTTTTATGTAATATAATGATTGAAACAAAATGGATGAAAACCTTTTACTACTTTTAACCAAATACGATGTACCACTCGGGGGTACAGGGGGCGGAGCCCCCGTCCAGCTGTGAAGAGCGCCGAAGGCGCTCTGACCAGCTGGTACTATATATACTATATATAAAAATCAATAGATTTCATATTATATTTAATCTTTTTTATATACTATAAATTATTACAAATAAATAAATATCTTTCAACTTCTTTTAAATATCATTCAAATTTATATATTTATTTAAATAAAAAAATATATAATTTGGATTATCAAAAATATTTTAAAATATATATTTAAGATATTAATTTATTTAATATTTAATTATCTCATAAAGTATACCTATATCATAATATCAGATATTATTTTGATTTTATACTTACATAGGTATATCATAATTCAAAATTTATATTCAATTATTATTATTATTATTATTACTTAGAAATTGAGAAAGATTTAAAATATAATTTTTATTTTGTTTTGTAAATAAAACAAATTTACTTTTACAATTTTTTAAACATTTTTAATTAATTAAATGTATGATCAGTTTTACTCTCTTATCTAAGTATATATATATATATATATATATTATTGAAATTTAATTTTAAAATATTCAATTTTAAAAAGTATTAATGGAATCTAGAATTTTATCCTCTTTTTTGGAATCAGAATTTATTTAATTTTCATTTTTTTATAAAAAAAACATTACTCCTAGATCTCCGCAACCGATTTACTTTTGACTTACATTAGTTAAATTTCATACTCTAAATGTATTTATTAAAGCTTTTGTGGTTATTTTGATAATTATTAAGAGAATTTTTATTAAAAGACCACATTATTTGTATAAAATTATTTATTAAATTAAAATAATTGTACAACGTTTCAACTGCTTATTCTGCAGTCGTTTTCAAGTAACCGTACGCTTGCTCCGATTCAAGCGGACTCTAAAAATTAATTTGATTTTCGTTAAATTGTAGATAAGGATTAAAATAATAAATTCTTTCAATAATTATAATAAAGTGGACGATTAAAGAAAGCATTCATCATTTAATTCTCAATTATATGTATATATAAAAATATGTTAGTCGCCACCTGCTATCCCGGGCCTGGCAATTTCCCTAGCTGGGGTTTATGGGACGGTGTCAACCCAGCCTCCGGGAACAACATTGGGGAAAAGCTACTTGATAGCGCCTCCGATCAAGAAAATCAAGGTAAAGGTTGAGAGGACCCGTTCTACTGATCTTAGGACACCTCATTGATATAACCGGCTTGATAGGCGTTGTCCTTGCGTAGGTCGTACAAAAGTCAGAGGTTTTTTTTTATAAAAATATGTGTTATATAATAATTCTTGCAATTATAAGGATATTAATATTAATATGACAAATATTATAATTAGAATATTTAATCTTTATTATTATGGTTTGTAATGGATTAATTTATTTGTTGAATCTTTGAAGTTTTTCAAAACAAATAATAGTTTTAATATTATAATATTGTATCTCAACGCAATTGTGATCCAGACAACTCGCTATCCCTTGTTTAATTGCTCGATACTTTATAAGCCCTTCTTTAGCTTTATTATTTTTTCACCTATAGAATTTTTTAATGCGTAATTAAAAAATTCCAGTGGCTTGTAAGGAGCGATTGAAGCTGTCATCGAGCGATTAATCTTTGGCTGCAATGGGGCGCCGGGGGAGTCTCTGCGGGGGGCTTTGCCCCTCTACGACCTCTCCTCCACCCACGAAAAGAAACATTGGATCGAAACCTCACGCTTCGATTTTGCTTTTATACCAGGTTCACTTCACACGTTTGCTTCTTGCCAAAATAAATCAACGTTCATAATATCAAGTCATTAACAAGATATTAATCAAAAAACAAATCGGTAAGGAAAAAAAAAAACTCTTTGGACTCTACCAGTGAGAAACAAAAACATTTTTGGAGGGTGAAGCTTAACAAAAAGAAAAAAAAAATAAATAAAGATCGGACCATACAGATAGATACATAGATAGATCAAATCCTATTGAAAGCACTAAATAAGAATAATATCAGTAAGATTTTTTTTTAAAAACTATTTTTACATTTTCTTTATAACAATAAATATATACACCTATAAGCATTAGTATTAATATAAAAAATAATTTAATATAATAAATTATTTATTTAATTTTTTTATACAATAAAAAATAAGTTGACCTGTGGCCAGGTCCGAACCGACCAACGGTTTGAAATAAATTAATTTCCAGCTACAGAAACAATTTTAAATAATTTTAATATATATATTAATGTAATAAAAACAGATATGGATAGAACATAAATATTTTTAATTTTATTTTATTTATAATATATATGTAAGACCAGGCTGTGACGTCATGAATGGCTGGATGACGTCATATAATTTTAAATTAAGGTTTTCGGATTTGCACCAAAAGTTGATCAATTCATCCCACTGATGCATTAAGTAAATATACCAAATTTCATCAAAATCCATTGAGCCGTTCAGGCTGTACACATCTATACGGTCGGACGGACAGACGGACAGACGGACGGACGGACGGACGGACGGACAGACATTATGCTAAAAATACTTTTTTCTGTTAAGAAAATGCATGATTTGTGGAGATATGTAAAAATCTCCACATGTGAAATTTGGTGTGAAAACAATAACTCCCTTACTATCGTCGGTCGGTAAAAATGAGCTTTGGTAAGGAACAGAACCGACCGACGATTTGAAATAAATTAATTTCCAAATATTATATATATATATATATATATATAAAGTATTAAAAAATTATATATATTGAAAACTTGAATTAAAATGATTAAATTATATTATTTTGGTTTTTATTTTTAGTTTAATTACTCAATTATTAATTACTACTATATTTTAATTGAATTATTTTCCGACAATTGATATAAAATTAATACTTTTTAAAGTACTACTTCCGGTTTCCGGATATACATCAAAAGTTGAAGAATTCATGTTATTGATGCGTTAAGTAAGACATATATACCAAATTTTATCAAAATCCCTTGAGCAGTTCAAGCTATACATGACTATACGGACACACAATAGGCAGACGGACAGACGGACAGTCATCATGCTAAAAATACTTTTTTCTATTAACAAATTGCATGACTCGTGGAGATATGTAAAAATCTCCACATGTGAAATTTGGTTTGAAAACAATACATTCCCTTCGGTAAAAATTAAATGTATGCAAAAAACAATACAAAATAAAAATTTCTCCCTTTCTCTTCATTGAATGAATGCTTCTAGGCTACATATACTAGTATATTCCTTTTCATAGTTTCTTATATCATCCATTTCATTAAATATTTTTTCCATAATTATATAATCCTATCCTCTCCTATTCCATATTACTCATATTCACCTTCTTTCGTCGCAAAATTCCATTGCCATTATTCTCATATTACCTGGTATCAATCCGAGTGAGCACTTTTAATTTCATAAAAAAGTGCTCTGGACATCATTTAATCTTCTGTTGACTCAAATAAGCAACATTTACCTCGTTGCAATTATCGTCTTCTATACCAATCGATGAAATTAGTATCATCATTTATTCATTATCCTTATCAAAAAGAAAAGAAAAATATTTAACTCATTCCTTTCAATTTAACTCCAATTAAACTCCAAGTGACTGAAAATAAATGCAAAATTAGTATTTAAGATTTGTAATTTTTTATTAGTTTTAAGCTGTTAGTATATAAGTTAAAAATTAAAAAATAATTATTTTTAAATATCATATTAAAAAAAAAATAAAATAAATAAATAAATAACTTTTGAAGGGTGAACAACTCTCAGGGCGAAAAAAGCGTGGATATAAAAAGGAGGGAGATTAATAAATAGTTTAAATACACAAATATTTAAATTAAATTTTATAATTCAATTATTTCTTGGTATTTTAATTTTTTTCCGCCAGTGTATATATTTGATTAATGTTAATAGGAATTTATAAATTGTGTATTACTGACACCTTTCCTAAAACAGCTATGTTTTATATTTAATTATCACAAATTTTTATTGTGATATTTGAATTTTTTCCTTGTTAGTTTATAAGATGATCTAGTGAAAAATTAAAAAAAACATGAAAATTAAAAAGAATAAATTAAAAACATTTTTATAATAAATTATTTAATTTCAATAACGTTTTCTAGGTTAATAGAAATTTAAATAAAAATTTAGCTATATCTAATTTTATATTCATTTTCGGAAATTTTTTTATTACATTAAACTAACTCGTGAAATAAAAAAATCTCTCTGGCGAGATAGTAAAAGTGAGCTGTGGCCAGGTACATAACCGACATACGATTTAACAATAATTAAAAACAACATTATATATGTGTACGCTGAGCTAGAATAATGAAATTTGGTATACGGGCATTATTGAAAATTTGTAGTTTTCTATCAACTTTTGAGAAATGTAGCTCATCCGGAAGTGGGTCATTACCTACCATGTTTTGATTTTTTTCTTCTAAAGTGACCGTAAAAATAAAGATATATGTTTGACAGTTTTTTACATGATTAACAATTGTATAAAAAACTGCTATATATAGAATTCCAGCTTGATTGGATCGCTGAAAGTACCGGAATTAATTTTTTAACACGACTGCAAATCACGTGCCAGCACGTGACGTGGTGCCATCAACATGGTTTAATATATATTTATTAATTTTAATTTATAATTTATAATTAATTAAATTTAACTTAAATATAATATATGTTATTGAATCCAATTCAAATTGCGAGATAGTCGAGTGGAGACTCTCCAGCTTATTTATAACAAATGAAAGGAGCAATTTCGGTATCGACACCCCTGAGGTTTTGTCGACCCATTTCAAAGTTCCATAGACCCCCAAGGGGTCCATCTGAACCCCGTTGGGAATTCCTGGAATAAAGGTATACCCAATTTTAATCGAGGCTATATTAATAAAAGATAAATCTAAAAAGATTTATCAAGTAAGATTTATACGTATCCCTTCCCCGTTGAAAATTTTACGTGTGTAAGGGTCTTTTGATGGATATCATTTTAAAGATGAACGAGAAAGACGAGCCCAGAATGAATATCTGTTGTCTTTCATGGAATATATAAAAATTATTAGACATTCAAGGTGATTTCTTAAGATTTTATAAATTTTTAATTATTTCTAAGGTTGCTTATATTTGAAATATGTATATTTAAATAAAATTAGCTGGAGTGTCTCCACTCGACTATCTCGCAATTTGAATTGGATTAAATAACATATATTATATTTAAATTAAATGTAATTAATTATAAATTATAAATAATTAATATTAAAACAGCGCATGTTTGGCTTTTTGTTGATGGCACCACGTCGCTGAGATTTGCAGTGTTAAAAAATTAATTCTGGTAATTTCAGCGAATCAATCAAGCTGAAATTCTATATATAGCAGTTTTATACAATTATTAATCATGTGAAAAATTATCAAACATATATCTTTATTTTTACGGTCACTTTAGAAGAAAAAAAGCAAAATGTGCAGCATCGTACACGTGGCGGAAGTGAAACTTCTTAGAATCTAGAGAATAAGAGAAATTTTAGTTGAGAGTGTGAGTGAGAGAGAAATAGAGAAAAATAAAGGGATCATTTCGAAAGACATATAACAGTATAAAATTTTCGTAACAAATATTCGCTTTATTATTATTATTATCTACTCTATCATCATATCTACATTGCCTGTACTATTGTCGGTTGGTGCTTCAATTGGTAATACTGATATTAATGGCTTGTGATAACTAAAATAAGATATATATGTTCGTGATTCGATATTTTCTATATAACGTGTAAAAACAGCATCTATTGTAGTTCCAGATTTTGTTGTTGATTCCTTGGGATCGTTATTTATAAGCAGACCAAATGTTTCTCGAAGAAAGTTGATCAACGGCAACGAATCATCAGATCCAAAATTTACATTAAAATCTCCCCCGAGAATTAGAGGGATTTTATCTTCGCCTCGTTCAAGTGCATTTGCACCTGTGTGGCTATAAACCAGTAGTGAACGGTGTATGAGATAAATAATATCGTCTAAATTTTGGTCGTTATTTTTTTTCGGCATAGTGAAATCTGTGGAGTAGAGAAAAGCAGTTTTAAATGCAATAATAATTTTAAATTGATTTAGTAGTGTTAAAGTAATGTTGAGATTCGGATAAATAACGTGAATGGTCATCGACGCACATAACTGTATGTGTTGGAGTGTGAATCGCCGACCATGTTCACACACACAATTACATGCGTCGGTATGCGTGCACGCTGTATATTTGACTTGAGAATTTTCGTCAACGTACTCGCGCGCATGCGCGTCATGGACTTTGGTATGAGTGGGGATTAGAACGAAAGACCGCACAAAAGGGAGACGCAGATAGCCTCTTTCTCATTCTCACTCGTTATACCTATATCTTTTTTCTCACTTGCGTTACGAAATCTCAATTTTTCAATTCACTCTCCATTCTCAACCAAATGTCAGGACGCCGCTAAAGAAGTTTCACTTCAAAAAAATCAAAACGTTGTAGGTAATGACCCTCTTCCGGTTCAGCTACATTTCTCAAAAGTTGATAGAAAACTATGAATTTTGAATAATGCCCATGTACCAAATTTCATCATTTTAGCTCAAACCATTTTTGCGTAATCTTGGTTACATACATACACACACACACAGACATTTTTCTCAACCTTAGTGAAAATGATTCAGGAACCTTCAAAACGTATAAAAACATCAAAATCTCAACATCGAAAATTTTCGTGATCGCAATACTATCTCTTACGAGATAGTAAAAAAAAACAGATTTATAATCATAAAAGTATATTACAATTATAATTTACATCTGTCGGTTGAAATGAACACAAGAAGCCCGAATGATTAATCACCTTGAAATGATTTTGAATCCAAACGAAATGATATGCGCTGGTTAAAGATTTATAAAAACGCATAGTTGATTGGATACGCTTAAACTGAAATATTACTGACAATAAGTAGTCTTCTCTGATCTAATCTTCTAATATCTCGATGATGACATTAAAGAATTTAATACATCCGGAATTGAACTTGTTCGGCATAACCAAAAGTTTGTTCAACATTGCCAATGGATCAATGAAAGGGCTTTGTTTGTTTATTAAACTCCCATCGTTAACGCTCTTTATTTTACTTTACTCACCTTCATGGGAAAATATAAAAACCTCTTCCACTATGGGAAAGAAATTTTTGAAAATACAATTACAACATCGAATATAGAAGAAAATAGCCTTGAAATTGGATTCTCAATATAAAAATTATATTTTGCCAAAGAAACAATCGATTATATATTTTTCATTCATAAAATCGGTGGTACTCCCTTTTGAAATGGGAATGATATTTAGTTTCCCTTCATTTAACCAATGAGTTTGAATATTTGACAAAAAAAAAATCAAGAAATAGTATGATTTGTGAAATTTTTTTTTTTTTTTTTTTTTTTTCATTTCTCAATAACTTTTTTCTCAATGAATGAAATTCAACAATCAACCGATCGCCAAAATTTCTCATAATTCTCAATTTAATGAATCAGCAGAGGTTAAAAAAGTTTATTTATGAGTACTCCTTTAAAGATTGGAAAGAGTTAGTCAATTAGCCGTTACAATTCGGATCATAAATTATTAATAACCATTAAAAAATAAACTATATATTGGATTATTATTGAACAAATTGGAAGAGGTAGGAAGTGGAAGGATTCTCAAAATATTTTAATTGAGAAATTTGCAACTTTTATCTTTTTTATTTTTTCTTAATATGTTTTTTTTAATTACTATTATGTAAAAACCTATTAATATCATTTTATTTTGAAATAGGATATATTAAAATTTATAGTTTATATATGGTAGTAGTCGCAATCCTGGAATTTGTTTTCCAAATTAGTGTTAAATTAAATTTACGAAAATGAGAAGTTAATTTCGAGTTGAATTTTCATTGATTAATGAGATTTGAATAATTTAAATTTTTTTTTAAAAAATCACAAAAAATAGATAAATATCTATATTTTTCTTTAACATAAAAATTAAGGGTTCCAAAAAACACAGAAATTCATAAATTACCCATTCATTAAACTAAAAACACTTACATAATTTGGCTCTTGGTCATACAATTTAAGACTCAGAATTCAAAAAATTCCCTTAAAATTTTCTTAAAATAATTTATACTGTGTGAGTCTGTTGTTTAGTTTAGTGTGCAAAATAGTTTTGAACTTTGACTTCTGCCCCAAGCTTTGTAATATGTGCAGTGGCGTACCGTGAGGTTCTTGCGCCTGGGGGCAACTGAAGAAATTAGCGCCCCCTTTCTTATATATTTAATTTAATATTTTTTTAAAGAATATTAATGACGAATAACGAAACAGGTTTAACAGATTTTAATAAGCATATAAATAATATTTATTGACTTACACAAAATACAGTTTAACTTTAAATATTAATTCTTCTTTTGTTCCAAATTGGGTTCCCTAATTTTGCGCCCCCTAAATTTGGCGCCCGGGGACATATGTCCCCCCTGCCCCCCCCCCCCCTAGTTACGCCACTGAATATGTGTAAGTATAAGTGGGACCATTTTTAAGCATTTTTTTTGCCTTCAAATGCTCTCTACTCTCTAGATCAGCCCAGGCCAACCCAAATGACTCCATGGACCTCTTTGATTAGGAGCAATGCTACAGGGGCCGCATTTTAGGGAAACGTGCAACCATCTATTAAAAAACACTTTTAATACTTGCTTAATGTTTAATGTTTTTATTTATTATTTTTCGGTTAGTTTTTTTAAATAAAAATAATAATAACAATTAAAAAAAATAAATATATTCTCTATTAATTACTATTATTTCTAACTTTTTGCTTCCTTTTTATGGAATCGAATATGTAGTTTAAAAATTGTAGGACATATTTTAAATAAAAAAATGAATTAATTATAATTATTTCAATTATATTCTCTTTCTCTCTCTCTCTCTCTCTGTTTTTAAATATACAGACGAGGAATGAACATTACAAAAGAAATATAAAGATAACTGGCGGGCCGCACAATTTTTCACGGTGGGCCGCGGGTTGGCCAGACCTGCTCTAGATCATGAGTGGCAAACTCATAAGTACACTTTGGCTAAACAAACAAGGTTTAACTTTAAGCGGGCGGCATAAAATCAATTTACTTTTTTTTAGAGACAAATTGAAATTTTTTTAAAAAAGTCGAAAGTGGTCGAGGGCCGCGAGTTTGACACCCCTGCTCTAGATAATCCTTTAATCAATTTTTTTTTTATTGAAAATGTCTCTGCAAATTTAAGTTACTTAATTAATTTCTTCTATGCACTTATTATTATATTTTAAATTTCTAATAAAATTGTATTTATTTTTACCGAATGATGATAGGAAGGGATGGTATTGTTTTCACACCAAATTTCACATGTAGAGATTTTTACATATTTCCACGAACCATGCATTTTGCTAACAGAAAAAAGTATTTTTAGCATCATGTCCATCCGTCGGAATGTCCGTGCGTCCATCTGTCCATTGTGTGTCCGTATAGACGTGTGAACGGCTCAACAGGTTTTAAAAAAATTTGATATATATACTGAATGCATCAGTAGCATGAATTCATTAACTTTTGGTGTATATTCGGTAACTCAAAGTGGTAGTTTACAAAGTATTCATTGTCTCAAAATATTTCACATAAAATATAGTAGTAATTAATAATTGAGTAATTAAACTAAAAATAAAAACCAAAATAATATAATTTAGTCATTTTAATTCAAATTTTAAAAATATATTTTATTTTATACTTTATATATATATATAATGTTGTTTGGAAATTAATTTATTTCAAATCGTCGGTCGATTCTGTGCCTGGCCACAGCTCATATTTTATACTTTTTAATCGAAAAAATTTCTAATTTTTTGTTTTTGTTTTTTTATCTGAAAAATTATAGATACTTACCTTACATTTTAGATTATAACATTTAGCAACAAATTAAAAGAAACAATTGAATTTTTCAATATCTCTATCATCATTAATATCTTTTATTTATATAATTAGAAAAAATAAACAAAAACATTCTCAGACATGAGTACCTAAATAAATAGTTTAATATTATATTATATTGTCATTATTTATTTTATATAATAGCTTAAATGACTCAGGGTCAAATTAATTTTATTTAACCTTATTAAAATATACTTTTGGAATTGAGAATTTATTCAATTTTTTATTAAATAATCTTTTTTTTATTTTATTATGGTCACATGCAGACAAATTATGAAAATATTGATTAAAATCATAAATTTTAAATATAAATTTTTATCTTTAATATTAGATTCCTGCTATAAATTTAATTATTGATTTTCAATCAAATTAATAAATTAATTAATTTTTTCTAAAAACAAGATAGGGTAGTTCCCACTTTTTCTTCATTAATGACGATAGTAAGGGAGGTATTGTTTTCACACCTAATTTCACATGTGGGGATTTTTACAGATCTCCACGAATCATGCATTTTCTTAACAGAAAAAAGTATTTTTAGCATGATGTCTGTCCGTCTGTCTGTCCGTTCATATAGATGTGTACATCAAGAACGGCTCAACGGATTTTGATGAAATTTGGTATCTCTACTTAATGCATCAGTATGATGAATTGATCAACTTTTGGTGCAATTCGGGAAACCGGAAGTGGTAGTATTAGCGATCGACAATAGGAAGGGAAGGGTTATTTTCACACCAAATTTCACATGAGGTGATTTTTTACACACCACGAATCATGCACTTTGTATTGGTTTTATCCTCGAGAAAAATCATCTTTATTAGTTTTTTCTTAATTTAAAATTATATGACGTCATCCAGCCATTCATGACGTCACAGCCTGGTCTTACATATATATATATTATAAATAAAATAAAATTAAAAATATTTATGTTATATGCCTATCTGTTTTTTATTACATTAATAGATATATTAAAATTATTTGAAATTGTTTCTATAGCTGGAAATTAATTTACTTCAAACCGTAGGTCGGTTCGGGCCTGGCCGCAGGTCAACTTATTTTTAAGTTTAGTATTATAATTTTAAAATATTTTAATTATAAATACAAAAATAAATTAATATATATATTTCATGAGTATATAGATATATTGTGTATATACCTAAAATGAATTTTTTTCCATTCAATTTGATTTGTATTCGCTTTCTAAAAAAATAAATTTTTTTTTTTAATCTTTTCTTAATACCTAGCTGTTTCCTGTAAAACATAATGCATTATACAGGACAATTGAATTGAATGACTGGGCTCCGTTCGAACAGAAAATGCAACTGGAAATCGATAGAAGAAAATAAATGTGTCTAATTTGACAATAATAATTTTTCATGCTGAAGATGAGCAATCGGCAATCAAACAAAAGTAAACGGTTCCCAGGGTGCAGAGGCACCCGCTGGGCCACCAAAGCAACAGCTCAGGTTAATTTGATTACAGTCCAATGACTTTTCATTATTGACAATCGGAAATAAATGAGAAAAAGTCAATATATGTTCGTTTTGTTCCAATCTATCAAAATCGCAACTACAATTTGTAATTAAAAAGGAGAGAAAATAAACAAAAGTATTTTCTCATTAAGAATTAAAATTAAATTAACAAAAAAAAAACATATTTAAAAAGATTTAAAATATAACCAAATATTTAAATATAATATTATGTTTTATTAAAATATTGGTAGTTATACATGTTAAATATATTATTAATTCATTTACTATCATACTTTTATTTATTTTTAATAAATTTCTTAAAATTTAAAAAAAAAAATTAATGAAATAAATTAACCGGAAATTATTTATTAGACAAATAATATCATATGATAGTTCGTTTTATTCATCTAAAGCAGTGATTCTCAACCTATTTTTTACCACGGCACACAAAGAAAAAGATAAGTGTAAAATGTCGAAGAGCCTGATCGCAAAAACATTTTACCTTTTTATTTTTTAGAACCCTAATGAAAATATTTAAAAAAAAGTCGGAAATGTTTAAGAACCTGATCGCAAAAACATTTTATCTTTTCTTACATGCATATAAAATAAGTACTTTTTCTTGATTTGAACTTTACATTTGTAAAATTTGGCGACACATTTTGAAAATTTCGCGAAACACAAAAGTGCCGCGGCACAGTGGTTGAAAATCACTTGATCTAAAGATTATAATCGGAAAAAGTTTAAAATTTTAAAACACTAAATTTGTAAATAAAATAAAGTAATTACTTAAATAAAAAAATTAAAATATTTGTTTTTAATTTAAATTACAATTTAATATTAAAAATTTTATTTATAATTAAAAATTTATAATTTATAAATTTATGTAAAAAATAAAGAAAATGGTGAATGAGAAGAATGTTCTATGTTCTTGGTTTGAGATGGAGCAACTCTACATTATAAATCTGTGTCTTGAATTGTCTTTTCTATATAGATCAGTTAATTCAGGATCGAGAGGGAAAGAGAGAAAGAGTCACTTAAAATAATTCTAAACTAAATACATAGAAGGTTGAAATTTTATTTTTTATATATCTTAACTTTTACTTGCACATGGTAAGAGGGTCCCTCTAAATAGGCATTTCTCAAATTTCATTCCATTCATTCTAATATCAGCAAAACTGTTTATATACTTATTTATTTCCAAAAAAACTAACAAACTGTAGATATTAGATTTAAATTAATTACCATCTTAAAAAATTGACAATTTAATTTGAAATTTTAATCAAATAAATTATTGAAATAAAAAAAAAAGATTTTTTTTTTAACTTTTAGAAAGAGATCTATATATTTAATACGATAGTGTCCGTCTGTACGCAAAAAACTCCAGAGCCTAAACTACAAGGAGTAAGGTAACCAAATTTTTCTGAGGTGAAGGGTACCTCAAATGATGAAAAATAAAAAAGAAATTAGAATCGTAGGTAACTCCTGAGCTGAGCTGCGGGTGTTCCATTTTCCAGAAATATATATAAAGGAGAGTTTTATTTTTGGGACAGAGCACCTAAAGAAGGAACGTTTGGTCACCCTATCGATGACTCTGGGAGACGAGAGTAGATTTGGAGTATTTGTGAGATTAATATTGTTCGCAGCATTTATAGGCCAAAAGAAGATGAGGTCACAGGGGGATGGCGGAGATGGCATAACGAGAAATAATGTCCAGATATAGTTAAGGTTATAAAATCAAGAAGGCTGGGATGGGAATGGGACGTGGTTGGAATTGGAGAAACTAGAAATTGGGAGAAACCGATTGGGAAACATCCGGTGGAAGACCAAGGACCAAGGTGGCTGGACAATGAAGGAAGGGACTTGGGAGAGATGGGACAGGGTAGGATTTGGTTGTAGCTCAGGATAGGGACGCTTAGAGAAATGTGGATGCTGCGGCTAAGAACTTTCGAAAACTGTAGAGACACAGAGTTAGATAAATATAACATATACAATAATAATATATAATTAATTTACTGATTAAATTAAAATATATTTTACAAGAAAACAAATACATGTCTTATCTACTTATACTGATTGAAACAAAATGGATGAAAACCTTTTACATACAGACTTTCAACCAAATACTATGTATCACTCGGGGGTACAGGGGGCGGAGCCCCCGTCTAGGTGTGAAGAGCGCCGAAGGCGCTCGGAGCAGCTAGTATATTATTATTGCCTGGGTATACCAATGACGAATTCTATGTATTTAGTAACATTGAGGTGAATAAATAAAAATTATGTGAGGTGTATCAGGTGTACTTGTAATTAAAGAGAATATTTATTTATGAAATTCATCGAAATACCAAAGTACAAAATCTTCAATTTATACAATTTAAAGTTAAAACAAATGAATAAAACTGAATGTGACATTAAACTTAATTTTGAAAAATATTTTAAACTTGCAGATATTACCTATATATATATATATTTGAATTAGTTGAATTAAAGTTTGATAAAATGAGCCCCCTTTTATTTAAAAAAAAAACACTAATATAAATTAAATCTATGAACACTTTTTCCGATCACCCAATAATATAAAATATCCAAATAGCTTATCATAATTTTGTTTAAGAGAACAACATTGTCAAATTTTTATGAGAACCTGGACCCTGCAATATAAAAAGCTGTGGCCAGGCACAAAACCGACCTAAGATTTGAAATAAATTAATTTCCAAACAACATTATATAAAATAAAGTGTCAAAAAAAAATATTTTTAACATTTGAATTAAAGTGACTAAATTATATTATTTTGGTTTTTATTTTTAGTTTAATTACTCAATTATAAATTACTACTCAATTTAAAAGTAAATAATTTCCGACAATGAATATAAAATTAATACTTTGTAAGCTACCACTTCCGGTTTCTGGATAGACACTAAAAGTTGATCAATTTATCATACTGATGCATTAAGTAAATATACCAAATTTTATCAAAATCCGTTGACCCGTTCAAGCTGTATTCATCTATAGGGACAGACAATGAACAAACGGACGGACGGACAGATATGCTAAAAATACACTTTTCTGTTAAGAAAATGCATGATTCGTGTAGATATATAAAAATCTCCACATGTGAAAGTTGGTATGAAAACAATACCTCCCTTACTATCGTCGGTCAGTAAAAAAGAGGCTCTAGACCAGGGATGAGCAACCCGCGGCCCGCGGGCCGCATGCGGCCCTTTAAAGATTTTTCTGCGGCCCGCCGAGCATTTCTAAAATTTTATTATTCGTCTCAATTATTTATAAACAATATTATAATGTTTATTAGTATATATATAAAGCTTTGTAAATTATTAGTAAGTGCGGCCCGCCACAAAATTTTAAAATTCAAATTGGCCCGTGGGTTAAAAAGGTTGCTCACCCCTGCTCTAGACTCTTCTAGACTTTCAAAGCTATGAATATACAAGAATAAAATAAATGTAAAAATATACGAGTTCAATTTGAGAATAATAAACCGAGGGACATTTATTTATTTTGACCTATGATTCCGGCGTGGTCTCTATACAGCTACTACATTAGTTTTAGTATTTATTTAGATATTTAGATTTTTTTTATTTTATTTATTAATAATTTTTTGTTTAATATTTATTTTTATAGTATTTATTTAAATTTTAATATTAATAGTTCGTGACCTACATGGTTTTAATTTCTATCAACAACAACAACAACAAAAATAATAATAATAATATAATAATAATATAACCTAAATTTACTATAAAAAAGTGTAAGTTATAAAAAAAAAATTCCTAATAAAACTATCATATATCAAAAATTTATTATATTAGATAAAATTGAATCATATATCGAATCAAGATATACTAAGGTATATTTTTTTGTCATTCATTAATATAAATTTTAAGAAAGCTACTATAGAGAAAGATAATTATTTGTTGTTTTGTTTTGTTGTTGTTTTTTTTTTGTTCACTGGTTGTCTTGTTGGTGTCAGTAGGTGTGAACAGTCGTTTTATCTGGCTTGATCTATTTTCTTTATTGGTACACTTAGTGTCAGAAATGAATAGCTTATAAAGTGTGTGTTTGTGTAGGTGAAGGATAGCCAACTAGCCAAATTGTATAACAGTGATTTATTATAAGACACACTTTAGTTTGGTAGCAGATTTCGATTTGTCATTTGTTAATGTCAAATGAAAAATAAATAAATAAATTGTTAATTTCTCTGAACATAGGGTATAAAGATTATCTACAGAATTTATAATTTTTTAAGAAAATATATATTATTATTTTAATTAATTAAATGTAAAATATACACAAAATCGATAAATATTTTCTTTATACGAGACTTTTTGAATGAAACCCAAGTTTTTGGATACAAAATTATTTTATTTTTCTCAACGTAGTTTTATTTGAGCTTCAACGTTTCTCAAATTTTTTTATCCATTTCAAAAAATTAAGATCTATTGACATGAAAATAGATTTGTTTCTGAGATGATTTCATCGTTGATGTCAAATCTCTGTCCACCGAGCCATTTCTTCAGGTTTAGAAATAATAAATAGTCACTCGAGGCTAAATCCGGAAAATTTTGATGAATTTTCATGGAAATTCACTTGATTCCATTTGCTTTTCAAACCATGATATAGTCTACTCTTAATGACTGTCAAACAAAAACTAAAAGACCCAACTTGTTCAAATTTCGATTGTTATCAACTGATAGTTTCCTGCAGACAGGAGCATTGCTGCATTTCATTCAAGAGACGGGAAATTAAAAAAGTCTCACGGACTTACTTACTGCCTTCGTAATAAATACTATTAATATTAATTTAGAATTTTTAATAAAATATTTTCAAATGATTTATAATAGAATTGATTCAATGAATCTATAATTCTTAGAAATATTATTATATTCTGACATTTTATAAAATTCTAAATCTAAGAATCTTAATTTAAATCTATTTTTCAATTATCCATCCATTTTACTATCTACAAAGAATCTACTTATTTGTTTATAAATTTATATTAAATGTGATTACAAAAAGGATTAAGTAATCATTCGAAGATTTAACTAAAAACAAAATGATCTTTATTTTGTTTATCAAGAATGGTCACATAATTCGCTTGAAATCCTATAGTGCAGGGGTCGGCAACCTTTTTCAGTAGCCGGGCACATTTCTGAAATAATATAACAGGGATGGGCACAGTTGGTGATACTTAGAGCCATATTGAAAAATCAATCGCAAAAACATTTTACCATTTTTTTAGAACCATATAGAAAAAAATTTGAAAACAGTCGAAAATGTTTAAGAGCCAAAAATATTTTACCTTTTTTTTATTTAGAACCATATTGAAAAAATTTGAAAAAAGTCGAAAATGTTTAAGGGCCTGATTGCAAAAACGCGCGCGGGCAACCTGCTCTCCGCGGGCACCTGGTTGCCGACCCCTGCTATAGTGTTTCTATTCTGAATTTATTATTTTTTTAATTAAATCATTTTGACGATAAATTTACTCTGAACATATTAATTGAATTAGTTCTTTGTCAATTAACGTAGTGTGAATGTAGCATAAAGATACTATTAAAATAATTGGGCTCAGAATTGACATGAGGATCCTGTAGCTGATACCCAGGTTTAAAAAAACAAAGATCTGAAGAGGGTACTAATACGGAATCAAAACGTCGATATTGGTTGAGAGGGAGGAGATAAGGAAATAAGTTAAAGACTTTTATTTCTAAACCTCTAACTCGAAGACCAATATACATTTACTAATCAGCTAATATGATCAGAAAGTTAAAATAATTTATTTATTCATTCGTTTCTAGGTTAAATTCATTGAACATTTTATTATTTATTCATGCCATTAAGTATCATCCTCTTTTAAATTTGTTTTAAATGTACCGTTTACAAATGTAATTGAAATTTGAAAAAATATAATTCTCTTTTTTTATTAATATATTTTTTTTTCATTGAGATTATTATGAAACTTATTGATAGGTTTTGGAGAGTCAACCATGATATTTAAAAATTATCTTGAATTATCAAAGTCGGAACGGAGAGAGAAATGAAATTTTTTCCTCAATGAAATATCTTGAAATTACATTTTATGAATCATCTTAATTCCACAATGAAAAATCATTGTGTAAAATTTACCAAAACGACCAAACGGTTTCCATTTCATATATATTTTTATTTTGTTGTAAAGATGATATTCATCTAATATATAAGATTATTATATCAATTCAATTTTGATTTTAATCTAATTACTCAAATACTTAAAGAATTTCAATTTTTATAAAAGCTTAGATATACTAGTGCAATGTAAAGCAGAAATTTTATTAATTGACCTCTAAATAAATAAAAAAGGATGATTTGTATTTAATCTAGATCTAGATCATGGATATCTATTCTATGACCACAAAAAAATTATTGGGTGAAATTAGTGTAATATTTTTTCAACAAAAATGAAATAAAAATCAACTCTATATAAATTTATTAAAATAAATTAACTTTTTTTTTTTATTTATTTAATTAAATATTAATAAGTATATAATTATTTTAAATTTGTAAAAACTTAATTTAAATTGGATTTTATAAAGATGAAAAAAAAATTCAAATTAAGGAAATGAATGAATTTACTTTTGTTGAATATACAAATCGATATCGCCTTTAAAAGACGAGATTGCAATTCTTAATGAATTTTCAATAGGTTTGCAGTGATTTTTGTCTTATTTTTATTTTTTATTTGTTTTTCATTGTTCACTAATAAAAGTATTGCCAAAAATTGAATTCATTTTTAAAGCATGATTTGGAAAATTAGGATATTTATCTTTATAAAACTCTAGGATAATGAATCATTTTCAAATTTTTCGATTAGTTGAATGTCAATTTGAATTTCAATGTATTCCATTTGAAGATTTAAGGATAATTTATTTCTATTTCTAATAATGGGGTAGAAAATACGAGAGCAGGTCAATAAACCCGTGACTTTTTGAATTTCCCGTCTCTTAAATGAAATGGCAGCATTGCTCCTGTCAGTAGGCAACTATCTGTTGACTCCTGTCGAAATTTGAACAAGTTGGGTCTTTTAGTTTATGTTTGACATCCATTAATAACAGACTACCTCGTGAGAAGAAAATAGAAAAAGGTGAATGTCCATGAAAATCCATGAATATTATACTATATCTTCTCCAGAGATGACAATCGGGAATATTTTCACTTTCCAAATTTTTTTGATTTGAATAGCCAGCTTCTCATATCTAACTACTTTCACGGTTTCAGTTTTTTTAATATTCGTTGAAAGAGGAACCGCTATGTCAATCAGGGAGGCTTTTTTGGTTTTTTTGCTAATAAGGAGGATGTCTGGTCAATTATAGTTTATGGCCTGATCCGTCAATATAAGTCTATCTCAGTATAAAACCACATCCTTAATTTCCAATACTGGTACTGGGGTATATTTATACGGAAATGTTGTTTTGGGGTCAAGAAGTCCATTATTATTATTATTATTAATTTTTACTTTAATTTTATAATTCTTTCTTTAAATATTAAAATAATTCAATAAGTAGAATATAATATAGTTCTTGTATAAATTTGATTATTTTTAGTTATGAATGAGAAGGATTTGATGGTTGTTCTAATTTTCACCTCCTCTTGTGCAATTACAATTGTTTCATCTCTATTCTGCATTTTCAATCTATTCTCAAGATCTCAAGTTTTCAAAATTTTCAATACAATCCGGCTGGTTCTAATTTTTTTTTATTATTCCTTCAAATTCATTTATTGTCTTCTTTTCTATAATTGTGGGTCGATGCTAATAAGTGACTCTTTTTCCATTTGAGATCTCAATTAATTATAAAGCGATGCATTTTATGAGCTTGTAAGCGGACAACTCTCTTTCGCTTGTGGTCATAAAGTTTACCCGCGCGCGACCACTGAATGGCTTGCTGTTCTTATCTTCAGCCCCGGACTAATGGGCCACTTTCATAAATCACGCCCTTCAAGTTGAAACAATCAATGTGTGTGTGTGTGTGTGTGAGTGTGTACAGGGTCGGAACCTCCTTTAACCCTCATCTTTCTCTCTGGGTTTAAAAAAAAATAAAAGTTATCACTTAGAGTTAATTTCTCCTAGAATTGAAATCGTTTTCATTTAATTCAATTAATTACATTCTATTTTAAATATGGATTATAAAATATACTAAATCAATATATTTAATCAATTTGAAAATCTAATAATCTATTTCAAAATTTATTTATAAACATAAAATTTCATTAGAATCCCAATTATTGTTGTTATATTTTATGTACTTGCCTATTTGGTAAGCTTATTATTTTATAATTTTATTCTCGATATATGAAAGTTGATGAAAAGATGAGGACTAGAAATCTTTATTCCATAAATATATGATCGTTATTAACATGAAAATTGATTATTAATATTATAATTAATTAATTAATAATCTTTGTCTTTATAAAAATGAACGCATTTAAATGGATATGTATCTATTAAAGTATACAAATGCATATAAAAATGTAATTAATTAAAGTAAGTAATTAATAATAAAATTTAGCATAGATATAGTTTCAATCGATGAGAAGAGTAGTTGTTTTGAAAATTGCAAGGTAAATAAAAAAATGAGTTAAGGCGAGGCACAGAAGCGACCAACGATTTAAAATAAATTAATTTCCAAACAACATATATATATATATATATCAAAAAAATATTATTAAAACTTGAATTATAATGACTAAATTATATTATATTGGTATTTATTTTTAGTTTAATTACTCAATTATAAATTACTACTCAATTTAAAAAGTGAAAAATTTCCGATAATGAATATAAAATTAATACTTTGCAAACTACCACTTCCGGCTTTTGGATAAACACCAAAAGTTGATGAATTCATGCTACTGGTGCATTAAGTAAAGATACCAAAGTTTATCAAAATCTGTTGAGACGTTCAAGGTGTACAGGTCTATACGGGCACACAATGGACGAAAGGACAGACAGACAGACATGATGCTAAAAATATTTTTTTCTGTTAACAAAATGCATGATTCGTTGAGATATGTGAAATTTGGTGTGAAAACAATACCTTCCCTTCCATTCGTCGGTCGGTAAAAAAGGTTTCTCATTAATGATACTTAATTAATAATAATAAAAAATAAAATTTATTTTTAAATTTATAATAAAATATAATGAATAAATATATTTATATTGAAATTAATGAAATTATATGTACATAATTTCAATCTTCAAATTTTACTTATCTTAACACATAAATAAATAAATTAATTTTTTTAAGAGCAAACTGATATGACAAATAATCTAAAAGTGATTTATTAGATTTATTAAATTTCTTTTTCAAAATAATAATAAAAATATTTAATTTATAAATATATAATTATTTAATTATAAGTCTAAAAATTTTTAAATTCTCAATTATAAATCACAATTGATTTTATATTTGAATTTTCATTATAAATATATCTATATGCTTGTTAAATATAATATATAATATATAAATATAATAAATATACCTATATTTTTTTAAATCCACATTAAATCAATTAAGATTGATTTAAAGTAAGAATAAACTTGGAACTATATCAAAGTATATATATATATAGTATATATAAAATAATCAAATGAAAATTTAAATTTATTTTTTAATATTTTCAATGTAATGAGTAGAATTTATTTATATTATTCATGCTTATTTATTATTATTATTATTATTATTATTAGAGTGATTAAAGAAGAATTTGTGACACTCATTTCTACTGATACAACTGTCATTTAAATATTATTCTTATACTGATTCTCATGTGCGTAGGATAATTTGAGTGCACTGCTCATTTAGAAGTAAGTTTTTATAAATGAATTTAATTTTATAATTTAAGAAAATATACATATCCCCCATACACTCTCTTTCCCCTCTCCTTTTGCTCAGAACTTTCCACTTTTTGTTTTGTTATTATTAAAAAAACCTCTGACTTTTGTACGTCCTACGCAAGGACAACGCCTATCAAGTCGGTTATATCAATGAGGTGTTCTATGATCAGTAGAACGGGTCCTCTCCACCTTTACCTTGATTTTCTTGATCGGAGGCACTACTTTTTATCAAGTAGCTATTCCCCTGGGTTGACTCCGTCCCATAGACCCCAGCTAGAGATATTCCCTTGCCAGGCCCGGGACTTGAACCCGGGACCATGTGAATGTGAGACAGCGAGGCTAGCCTCTCACCCAATAGCGTTTTCTTTGTTATTATTAATAAATATAATTTCAAAAATAAATCAAAAAATAAAAACAAACTAAATTTTTGAAAAACAAATTTTATTGTATCAATAACTTGGTAATAATTTTTTTTTCTTTATTTTTCTTAATGAATTTAAAAAAAAAATGTTTTCCCCGTGTCTGTTTTTTCCTCTTCTTCCCATTTGTTAAATCCAATGAGTCGATGATAACGATATTAATCTGGCTCCTATTTAAAAAGATCTGGCAGCCATCCAAACAAGGTTGGCCAATGAATGAGAGCAAGAGAGGCCCATCCATTGTCCTTCCAGCAGCCCATGTCCAGAGAACAGAAACAGGGCTCACGTGTTGACTGATACAGCGCTTTAATACAAATATCGACAAGCCTGTGGGACTATTAGCTCTTCGAACGATCATGGTCGTAGAGACGGCCTCTCCTCTTGCAGATAAAGACGAGCTCGGAGATTAATTTTGTGTGGGCAGACCCAGGTAGTAAGTGGTCGCTTTGGAATCCTGACGAGCTATCCCAGTCCTCTGCGTTAAATGGGCCAATAAATTAGATCAAATATCTCTTTGTAATTCGTTCTGGAAATTAAACGACCGCCTTAAAAAAAAAAAAAAAAAAAAATTGCAAACAAGTCATTTGTAATTGTAGAATGACTTGCACTGAATGATCGAAAATGGACTTGGCATATTAACCTTGCATCATATAATCAAAAATTACATTTTTTAATTAAATTGAAAATCAATCTTTGCTCATGATTTTTTTTCTCAAGGTTTTTATAATAATCTTCATTCTAAGGGTTAGTGAACTGAGCTCATTGGATCATATATTGGAAAATTTGCTAGATCTGAATAAAAACCTCTGACTTTGTACGTCCTACACAAGGACAACGCCTATTAAGTCGGTTATATTAATTAGGTCTCCTATGATCAGTAGATCGGGTCCTATCATCCTTTACTTTGATTATTTTGATCTGAGGCGCTACTTTTTATAAGTAGCTTCCCAATTTTGATCCGGGAAGCTGAGTTGACTCCATCCCATAGACCCCTACTAGAGAAATTCCCTTGCCAGGCCTTGGACTTGAAACCGGGACCACGAGAATGTGAGGCAACTTCGCTAACCTCTCACCCTGTGGCGCCTTGCTAGATCTGAAAATGATAGTAAATAATTTTTATTTTTCCAAGTCATTTGTGATTCTGAACTTAAAACTTTTTGTATGTAGCAACAACCTTCTTACAATTGTTGTTCATTTCCATCCATTGCCCATAACGGCTATAACTATTCTTCTAAATGTATCTCATCTACCATTGCCATATTTTTATTTTGTCAACTACTTCCAGCGTTATTTTTATAATTTTGTCGTTTCTCAATTGGATTCTTTATTAGCAAACTTATCGCTGCCTTTCCTCACCCAATCTTGCTTATTGTAATCTACTCAATTTTAAACACTAATAAAGATGTCATCACATGTCATCAAGTCATTTTTATTTATTTCTATGAAGAACCCAATTTTCAAAAATCCTTAAACTAATTACAGTCCATAAAGTCATGAACTACGCTTTATATTCAAATAATAATATAAAAAATAAAATAAACTTTAAAAGCAAAAAATTATTCAAATTTTTTTTTTTTTTGAGGCATTTTGGCATTAGATACGTTTCAATTTAATTCTAATGCATCTTTCTATATATATAGGAGTATATACTAATACCATTAATACTTTTCCTATATATGATGATTTATCTAATCGTATCAATAATATGTATATCTGAATTGAAATGCATAATGGAAAATGATAGAAAGTAAACATGAAAAGTTAAAATCTCTTCAAAAATGCAAGGATAGTTTTTTTTGTTATCTAGGTCTTGTAAACAAACAACAGGTTCTCTTGATGGTATTCTTATGATGATGTTTCAGACCTTTTCGCAAATAACTTTCAGTTTAATGACACAATTAAAATCCAATTCAATAGAACGCTTTAACTAATTTTCCCTTTTGGAATTTGGTCGGATGCCAAACCAACTATTTCATTGACGTTTTTTTTTTTTTTTAAATAAATGGTGATATAATTTACCGTTGAATGTTACGCTCAGTCTGGACCCTTCTTTCTGATGACGTGTTAAGCCCCTATTAATTTGTTTGCATTTTTTTTTAAAGATTGGTTGACTCTCTTCCAGATTGAAAAAGAGAGAGAGATCTGGCAATAAGTAAACGCCCTTCATAATTTAATCAATTGGCCTTCTCGATCGTGTTCTTTTTGGTCTGAGCCCCATTGGCAAGATTGTCTCCTGAGCAGTCCGTTGGTTCGTTTATCGGCTCTGCTCGTTATTTATGTGTCGTTCTGGTTGCTAATGTCCCCGTCGATGCCATAAACTAGCCCAACCATGTCAAATGGCCTGGCTTGGCCTGGGCACCACCACTCCCATCGAAAACGAACACGGGCACTCACTACTCGCACGTCCAATTTGGAAAACTCACAAAAAAAATATTTAATTAATTATAGACAATAAAGTAGGTGAGAAATTATTAGGTTCGTTTATTTGTTTAAATGGAGCCCAAAGAAATTAAATAAACATTAAACTATTGAAAATGAGGCAATCAAAATTTAAAGATTCTTATAATAAAATTTTATATATATATACACTTAGAATTATATCCAATCTATATGGTAAAATGATAATTATTTAGGTTAAAAAATAATTCTCCTATTATCTATTTTCTTAATTAGATAAAATTAAACAAAAACCAAAAAAAACAAAACAATAATATCTTTTCTTTATGTACTTCCTTAAATGACATTTTTACTTTCCCGCATACTTAGTATAAGGGAAGTATTGGAATCGTCAAAAATTTCGACTTCGAGATTTCGATAGATCTTTTAGACCTCCCTTAGTCGGAAAATACCATTTTTCGAATTATGTCTGTGTGAGTGTATGTATGTATGTATGTAATGTCTGTAAGCAAATTTACTCAAAAACTAATCAAGCTAGGACTTCGAAATTTGGTACACCGATATTATTCACAGTTTGTAGATTTCTATCAAAATTTCGTCAAAATCGGTTAACCGGAAGTGGTACTTTACCTAAACTGATTGCGTTTACCTTTCAAGTAAAGTACCAGTTTGCTTCGAGATATTTGCTTCATATTTTGTATATAGATTTAAAAATATGAAAAAAATTGAGATACCAAATTTCATCATGATCTGACTACCGGAAGTGACATTTTACCTATACAAGTAGCGTTTCTTTTTTACCGACCGACGATAGTAAGGGAGGTATTGTTTTCACACAAAATTTCACCTATGGATATTTTTAGGTACATATCTCCACGAATCATGCATTTTCTTAACAGAAAAAAGTATTTTTAGCATGATGTCCGTCCGTCTGTCTGTCCGTCCGTCCGTATAGATGTGTACAGCCTGAACGGCTCAACGGATTTTGATGAAATTTGGTATATTTACTTAATACATCATTAGGATGAATTGATCAACTTTTGGTGCAAATCCGGAAACCGGAAGTGCTAGTATTGCCGATCGAAGAGAGGAAGTGAAGGGTTATTTTCATATCAAATTTCACGTATCACGCTTATTTATTGACATATCTCCACGTGTTATGCACTTTGTATTGGTTTTATCCTCGAGAAAAATCATCTTCATTAGTTTTTTCTAAATTTAAAATTATATGACGTCACCCAGCACTTCATGACGTGACAGTCAGCCCTTATATATTATAAATAAAATAAAATTAAAAATATTTATATTATATCCATATCTGTTTTTTTTACATTTAAAATATTCTATTTATTTATTCTATATATATATATATATATATATATATAAATGTTACCAAATATCAAATTTGATACCAATAAACTAATTCGAACTGGCTCTCTTTATCAATACCAAGTTTACACATTCTAAATATTCATTCACAACTCTTTATACCTATTTATATGCGGGAAAGTCTAGGGAAGGACACTCCCGCTTATTATTTTTCAAATCCAATTTAATAATTTTCATAAAGTTTTTGTTTTATTCAATTTGCAAATCTTTGTATAACATCATCTTTTCTTTGTTAAATCTATGGTGGTTGTTTTTATTTATAAGGGAATTTTGTAAATAAAACCACATATTGATATTTTGATAAATTTTTTAAAAAAAGAAAAAAATACACAACGTTTCGATTGCTACATTTGCAGTCACTTCATAACGATTGTTGATGTCATATTGATTTTTTGGAAATTTATTCAAAAAACACAAAAATTACACAACATTTCGATTGCTACTTCAGCAGTCGCTTGATAACAATTTACAAAAATATCAATAATCGATATTATAAATAATCTTTTCTATTCCTCTTGTTATATTAAATAAATTTATCGAATTAAAATTGAACTAAAAAGAATAAAATAATTTAAATATACAATTTTTTTTTATAAAATAAGGTTATTCTCATGGACTAAAAAGAATAAAATAATTTTTCTATAAACCTGACAAAGTTTATTGATGAATTTCTTCATATACAACGAAAAACGTTTGGCGCATTTAGTTAAATTATTTTATACTTTTTCTAGTCTATGAGAAAAACGTTATTTTATAAAAAATTTTTTATATTTATATTTTCATATCATATATCATCAGGATTTTAAATTCCATTGAAAATTGAATATATCTATTTATTTTTAATATATATATTTTTTTCAAATAGAAATAATAATAAATTACTCATTGAAAATTAATATTTTCTATTTGAAGTGTCAATCTTTTTTGAAGATCCGTCCATCCATGCATGCCTTCTTAATGCTTGCTTAATGACAGAAAAGATTCCTCTTAACTTGGATAAATGGCTTGTCAAATAAAATTTATATCCTATTAAATCATTCTATGAAAATAATTAGTAGAAGATATTTGTGATAAATAATCATAATAAAGGTCGGATGTATATTGTTGTTGAGTTGTGCTCCTGTCGGATCGAGGATTGTTGATCGGTGACTTATTGAGGTGGCAGCCACTGCCACATTGGCTGTCACTCACGCGTGTGCGTGCATGCGTGAATGCGTGCTCCCTCGCCACCGATGATGATATGTCTTGACAGGCAGGAATGTTGTCCAGGCTGCTTCTGTTTGCTTCTAGGCATTCTGTTGTTGTTGTTGTTGTTGTTGTTGAAACAATGCCACGCACTGTTTAAAGAATTTCCTTTTTTTTACTTAAATAGATAAATTATATAATATTATAATAAATTCTCAGAGCAATGTTTAGCCAAAAAAGATAAACTCATTTGATAAAATGATTGAACATGGATACATTAAGATATACATACCTATATTGTATATTAGTGTAATTTATTTTATAGAAACCAAAATTACGAACTATACATCAAACAAGAGAGAAGAGGGGGAACTAAATTAGCCTGTGCCGCTAGAATATACATGTCAAAATAAAAATTGAAATTTAATTTTCTGAAAAATATTAATAAATACAACTTGTGTTTTAAATAAATTAAAATCATGTAGAAATTATATATATTATTCAAAAATTAATTATAATATTTTATAATATAAATTGAAGGATTTTTTTATAATCAAAAAATAGAATTGAATTATTTTGCTCTTGAAGGTTTTATTACTGTCTTACAATGCAAAGTATGGGTAACATACACAAAACCCCTTAAAGACTTTTGATATATTATACAGAATTCCATATATTTACTACTTCTATTCAAAGTGTCTTCAATTCTTTAAAGACAAATATCCATAAAAAATTAAAATTAAATTTAGAAATGATTTCAAAATAAAATCTTCAAGAATAATTATTATGCTAGTTATTATCTATTAAATGTAATGTAATGTGCATTTAAGAAGGAATCAATGAATTATAGGAAGAGAGTAACAATTTTAAAAATAAGTTTCAAAATAATGTATTTGGAAATGAGCGAAATGCTAATTTTAAAATATATTCAGTCTATTTTAATTTTAATTAAATATATTTATTTGTGTGTGTTTTAAATTCTCTATAAACTATATAAAAAATATAAGGTGTGGCCAGGCACAGAACTAATCGGCGATTTGAAATAAATTAATTTCCAAAGATTATTTTTATATAAATATATAAAGTATCAAAACAAATATTTTTAAAACTTGAATTAAAATGACTAAACTATATTATATTGGTATTTATTTTTAGTTTAATTACTTAATTATTTTCCGACAATGAATATAAAATTAATACTTTGTAACCACTTCCGGTTTCTGGATATACACCAAAAGTTGATGAATTCATGCTACTGATGCATTAAGTAAATATATCAAATTTTATTAAAATCCGTTGAGCTGTTCAAGCTGTAAATGTCTATACGGACACATAACGGACAGACGGACAGACATGATGCTAAACATATTTTTTTCTGTTAATAAAATGCTAATTCGTGGAGATATGTAAAAATCTTCACATGTGAAATTTGGTGTGGAAACAATACCTTCCCTTTCTATCGTCGATCGGTAAAAAATGAAAATGATGAATTGTAAGATATTTTCTAACATTACAAAATGTACTCTAAAGGTAGTTTTATGTTAATTTTTTTTTTTTCTTTGAAGAAGAAGAAGATAAAAATGTAAACATTAATTGATTATTTACTGTATAAAATATCCAAAATACATATATATATAATCTTATATTTATTAGTGATTATTTGGAAGAGATTATTAAATCTTAATTTATTTATTACGAACCAGATTTGCATTTATTATTAATAAATTATTAATAGATTAGAATAAATGCTAATAAAGATTTACATAGAAGGTCATTGTATATATAAAACATAAATTATATTGTAATATTAATTTACCTTTTAATATTAAACAGTGTAAAAAAAAACAGTGCTTTAAATATTTATCTTTTTTTCCTATTTGGATTAGTAAATTTCTTAAATTTTAATTTGTAATAAATTTCAAATTCAAGATTAATGTTGGTGATATTATGTGTTTGTAAACTGGAAATAAATGGCTCTCCTGTGGTTTATATATAGATATAAAAGCGTATGTAATTCGAAGCGAGACTGACTGACTGCTTGAAACTACACACTCAAGCGAGTTATGCTAATCTGGTTGGTCAGCAAAGTGGTGATGGCTTTATTCAACCAGGATGGATCTTTCACCTCGGTGAAAGAGGAGGGCAATCGGACATTATTCACAGGCTGAAGACGAGATCCTCTATCAGTCCTCTTTCTCTGTCTTTGGAGGTTTATTATCGCGGCATCTCTCCAGTGTTCGCACCCTGGACAAGCTGGAACCTGATAAGTTGCACCCGGAGACCGGAAACCTTAAGATGGGCCGATTAGATACGGCTAATTGAACGATTTCGACACCTATTCGAAAGGATGCGCATCTCTGATTTAGAGAGTCCGGCCTTTTCAAATTACTGGGCGTAGGCTTAAATGTTAATAAAAATTAGTAGCAATCGATTGATTGAATTTGACTGAAACTATCAAATCATATTATTTATTTAAAAAAAAAAAATAATATACCTACCTAATTAAATTAAAACAAGAATTATTTTTTTTATTATCATTTTTTTAATTTCATAATTGACTATTAAAAAAAAATCTCAAACATATCATTAATTATTTTATTTTAAAGTTTGAAGAGTTATAATTTTTTATATAATATTATAAATTTAATAACTATAATATAATTATATATTAATCAATCTAGAAAGATAAAGAATGAGATGATTTTCCTAAATCCGTGTAAGTTAGGATCCGGTTGGTAATATTTAAAAAAAACTTTTATCGTTTCATAGTGAAATAATTTATATTAATAATAACATAATTAAAATATAATGTAAATTAAATAGAATATTTATATTTCCAATATTTAGAATTATCTGCCCTAAATCTCTAATTTCTTACTGTATAAATGAAGAAACTTTTGTCAAAAAATTTCAATTTACCAATATTCGTATTTAAGTTGAAAATTACAATAAATATACATCCTATTTAATTCATTATTATTTAATTTATTAAACACATTTATTTCAAAATCTATGATATTTTAAATAATTAATTTTTTTTTTCTTTTAGAAAATTTTTTTGTAAAGAAAAGTTAGTTCTTTTTTGTTTGGTTTGAGAAAATAAATATGTTAGAAAGATAATAACAATTTATTTATTTTTCTCGATCAATAATGAACATGTAACGTTTTAAATTTGTCATGTTGAATATCTAATGTAGAGGTTGAAACATTCGAAAGAATGTTTTTTTTTCAGGAAATTGACTTTTATCAACTTAATGAGGATTCATTGGAAAAAAAAGTTTAATTTTTTCAGCAACTAACGGTGGAGACTTGAATGCCCGGTAGACGATTTAAGAACTTAGAGAATAAAGAGATAAATATTATTTTCATTTTAATTAAATGTTATGTTAATGTATTTATAGTTAATCGTTTAGTTAATAAATATATTTTTTTATCAATAATTAAATTTTTATATCTATTTATAATAGAACCAAAACAAGTTAAAAATTGCCATTATTCAAAAATTCAAAGACATTAAATTATTACATTTTCAAATATTTATATATTAGTAATAAGAAAAATTGCATTAAATATTATTAATATAGAAATTTATTAATTTTTTTGTAACTTTTTTAATTGTGCAAGAATTTCCATGAATTATTACGATTTTTTGATTATTGTGTGTTTAGAGACATAATATAATTTGAATAATTTTCTTATATGAAACAGAAAAATTTATTCTTGAATGAAAAATCAATTTGAAAAGAACGAATTTGACTAGTCGGAAGAATCTGTCGCTTAGTTACCTGGGAGCTAGTGAGCGTCAATAAAACCTGTCTGACCAATTAAGTCTGGAACACTCCCATTTGGAAATACGAGCGCTGGTCACACCTCAAGACCATTAAAAAGATCTAAATAGAGCTCTCCGTCACGTCCTAATCTATTCTAAATAAACATTATAGATTATTGATATAGGAACCATGACAAATTGGAATAGTTTCAAACAAAATTAGAGGATTATTATTTCAAATAAAAATTAAATTTCCAATAATCCTTGAAAATGTAATTTATAATAATGTATTAGTTTTGGTAAACTGGAAGTTTGTCTTTTACCAATAATTTATAATCATCCCTTAAATTATATATATACCTATATATATAAATAGTTTACAAATTATACCTAAGTTACTTTTTATTGGAGAGAGGTGGCTCTGTTTAGGGATGGTTGAAGGAATATAGTTGCTTTGAACAAAAACTTTCTAGTTCTGTAGCGTCACATAAATTTCTTCTGAGAGGGGAGAACAACTATGGTCTCAAAATATCAATTAGTAAAAGCAAAATGCTTATATAACAAGCAATTACAAGTAATAATCATTATATACTCACATATTATTCTTTAGATTTCAATTCATACAGCATTCGTAAAATAATAATACAGAAGTTTAATTAGATGAATTTTAATGAGTATTGTAACTCAGTACATGTATTGATTACGAAGTTTGACATATCAACTAGTGTAGACTAGATAAGATTCTTTAAAATAATTATTTTGTAAAATAGAATATAAATTTTATAAAAATGATTTATTTAATTACTAAGTTATTATAAATTACTTACTTGTGTGTTTTGTCCACTCAAAATAGATTTCCTAAAATAAATGAAAGAAAGAAATGTTATGAGAATTTTAAACGAAAATTACCCTTAACCAAAAAAGTAAGATGATTAAACAGTAGCATAATTGGATAATTTGAGGTTCGTGTCGAATAATGGATTCTCCATTTAGAATCGAATCAAATAATGAAAATTAATTTATTTCAGATTCGGGTTCTTCTTTATATATATATATATATAAACAATTTTCTCACAAATATATATAAAAAGAAAATTTGAATATTACTTTTATTTTCATTAACATTTTTTCTAAAAGAATGTTCCCAGGAGTTTGGTAAAGGTATATGAAAGTTTGGTAAAGGTATATGAATAACTGCAGAAATTAATTTTTAAAAATTTATATTATGCTCTATATTGTTAATTCAAAGCCACCGTGAGTTTACTTAATTATTAATTACTACTATATATTAAGTGCAAAAATGATTTATTGATTATACAAAATTTAAAATATGATATTTTAGACGAATAATATAAAGGAGTTTTAAATTTTTGTCTTTGTAAAATTGGGTAAATTTTTTTAAATTTGTTTTAAATCCAAATTCTTTTATTATTTATTAATATATTTATTTTTATGTTGATTATGTTTAATAAATTGTCTTTAAATATCACTAGAAAATAATATCAAATTGTATATAAATTTAAAAATTTGAATATCTCAATTTGTATATTTAATTATTAAATTAATATTGTTGTATCATTTGAGAATATTTAAATACATAAATGATTGTATATATTGATTAATTTATAAAGAATATTCTTATATTAATAATATATACACTATTTGAATATATATTTAGAACCTCTCTCTATTTTAAATTAAAAAAAAAACGGAAAGTGTTCTAGGAAAATTAAGAAATTTAGATGCCTCATGCAACTTGAATGGGTAAATTAGTGATTCTCAACCTGGGCGATCAACATCTTAAAGGGGCGATAGTTATTTTTGGGGGGCGAAATCATTTTTAACTCTAAAAAAAGGTAAGATGATTTTGCGATCAGGCTTTTAAACATTTCCACTTTTTTTTCAATTTTTTTCAATATGGTTCTAAAAAAAAGGTCAGATGATTTTGATGATTGAAACTTGACTTTTCAATATGGCTCTAAGTATCACCAAGTGTACCTACCTTATATTAGGCAATTTTTATCTGTTAAAATTTATAGGGGGCGAATTATGAAGCCGGCCTTACGAAGTGGACGTTTGGTCCAAAAAGGTTGAGAAACGCTAGGGTTAATGAATTGGGCTGGAAGAGGAGACAATTTATAAGTTTCTTTTATCTTAGGAGAATAGGAAAGTCAAATCAGACAACATTAGATCAAATCTAATCTCGATAAGAACATTCAATGTTTCTGTTAACAAATTATTCAGTTTTGGCAAAGCGGATGACTCAGTTTAATTAAAAAAAAAATAAAAATTTCTATTTGTTTAAATTTTAATACAAGTAAGGAATTTGGTTAGTTATGAGCAGACAAATTGAGAATCATTCACTAGATAAGGGAAAACTTTAAGAAGTTGGGAGAGAATAGGTGTTGAAATGGATGGTGGTCGGTCAAGACAAAGACTGTTAGAGAAATCTGCTTGCCTCGACTAATAATAATTTTCGAATCGCCTAGCGCCACTGAGTTTTAATATAAATCAGTTTCTTCTAAAGGAAAAAAATTATTAATAAAAAATAAATCAATCAATTAATTTAAATTAATACTGTTAATATTGAATAAATATATTTTTAGTTTATCTTTAGTTTTATAACGTTAAAAATGTTAATTTGACTTTTAGAAAATGTCTAAAGTCTTTAAAATTCATTATAATTAAAAATATTTAATGGGGTTAGAACCCTTAAAATAAAATCAATGCTAAATCAGACAATAATAGATCAAATTTAATATCTCTACAGGCTTGCAAATTATTAACATTTGTTCAATATGGTTCTAAAAAAAAGGTAAAATGATTTTGAGACTTTTAAATATTTCCGACTTTTTGAAATTTTTTCATATGATTCCAATAAAAATAAGTTGACCTGTGGCCAGGTCCGAACCGACCGACGGTTTGAAATAAATTAATTTCCAGCTACAGAAACAATTTCAAATAATTTTCATATATCTATTAATGTAATAAAAAACAGATATGGATACATAAATAATAAATATAAACATTTTTAATTTTATTTTATTTATAATATATATGCAAGACCAGGCTGTGACGTCATGAATGGCTTAATGACGTCATATAATTTTAAATCAAGAAAAAACTAATAAATATGATTTTTCTCGAGGATAAAACCAATACAAAGTGCATGATTCGTGGTGATATATAAAAAAATCTCCTTTGGTGTGAAAATAACCCTTTCCTTCCTATCGTCGATCGCTAATACTACCACTTCCGGTTTCCGGAATTGCACCAAAAGTTGATCAATTCATCCCACTGATGCATTAAGTAAATATAACAAATTTCATCAAAATCGGTTGAGCCGTTCAGGCTGTACACATCTATACGGACGGACAGACATCATGCTAAAAATACTTTTTTTCTGTTTAGAAAATGCATGATTCGTGGAGATATGTAAAAATCTCCACATGTGAAATTTGGTGTGAAAACAATACCTCCCTTACTATCGTCGGTCGGTAAAAAGGTAAAATGATATTTATGTGGCGCCCAGCTTTTTTTTTTTTTTTTTGCAATGTGGCCCTCAAATGGCATTAGTTTAGACAGCCCTGCTCTAAGAACATTCAATATTACTGTACAATAATTATTATTAGTCATAATTTTAATAATTATTATTAGTCATAATTTTAATCATATTTAAAATAAAAAATATTTGAGTTTATTTAAATTTTGTTTGTGTTTGTGGGGAGACCAAATAAGTTAATAAAGTAAGTTTTAGTTTTATAAATCAAATAAATAAGAACCTATTACATAAAGATTCTCAACCAAAAAATACGAATTTTTCGGGGGTACAACAGGGGGGCAGAACCCCCCTGTCTAGGTTGAAGTAGGTCTGAGCAGCTAAATTAAAATAAAAAAAAACATGACATAAAACAACATAAAATTTGTCTAATTAAATATTGATTATATTCATGTAGTTAATTTAAAAAATTTAAAAATAATAATAATAATAAAATCTTCGATAAAAAATGACTATCGTTGTCTAAATAAACTTAAAAGCAAATAAATTAAAATTTTTATTTAGGGTCACATTTAATTCATTGAAAGTTTATACCCTAATTAGTTAAAGTATTGATATTTAATGAGATGAAATTTAGAGTTAACAATATTTTAGAAAACAGAAATATTTTTAAAATAACTTTTAACTAATTATTTATTTAATGAATTATTTAATATTAGAGAAACTTACATCTTTCAGATTGCATTATGAATGAAAGTGACCTAAATATGTTGGCTAAAAGAGCATAAATTAAAATGATAAGATAAATAAATTAAAACAAAAAAAAAAAAAAAAAAAAAACTGATGTAAATTTTAATAATAAATTATCTTTTGTATGTGTATACAAACCCCAACAAATATGTATATAGATTTAACCAATATGGTAACAGTAAACCACAATCAATCAAATTTACATAAATGGAGGGTTGATTTGCATTCGAAATAAAATATTATTGCAAGATTCTTAAATTCTTAGAAAAAAATATTATAATTTGATGATGATTTTTGTGCATTTGAATTATTTATAAAAATTAAAAAAAACAACATTTTTCATTTAAAAAACAAAAAAATAATTAAAATATTATATGTATATAGCAAAATATCTTATAACGTTGTAGATTGCCTTCTATCGCTTATGACATAAAACAAAAATGACTTAATATAAGATATAATACCGATTTGAATCGAGCAATTCGTGAAAAACGACCGGAATATGCAAAAAGGCAACATAAAGTCATTTTATCTTTTCATGATATAATGCCCCCTCACACACAACAAAACGGGTCACGGATACGATCGAGGCGTTCCATCCAGCATGCGGCTTATTCACCAGACTTGGCTCCATCTGATTGCCAACTATTCGCATCATTGGGACATGCACTCGCCGAACAACACTTCGATTCGTATGAAAATATACGAAAATGGCTCGACAAGTGGTTCGCTTCAAAAAAAGAATTGTTTTTTTGGCGGGGCACTCATAATCTGCCGAAGAGGTTCCATTCCAATGGGACTATTTTGATTAAATAATTTTTACAAAAAAAAAAAAATTCGGTTTCATACTTCTACAATCTAGTAGTTTACTAGGTTAACAGTTAAAATTTCTATTTCTATTTAAACAAATTTAGCAGAGTAAATATGAAACTATATATTATGATAACAAAGTTTAAAATAAAGAAATAAAAAAAAAATTGGATTTTAGACTACAACGTTAAAACGAAACGATGCAATACGAGATTACGATGTTAAACCAGGTTTGCCTGTATATTGTATTGACTAAATGACTTGTTCATTTATTAAATAATGAATTTTTTTTAATCATTATGAATACAAAACCCATTATTTAATTGAAATAAAACCGAAACGTTATCAACGCATTCAGTCTAATAAACGATCTCGTCCGATGAACGCGCACTGATGAAGAGTGTTTATAAAAAAAAAGTCATTCATTCGACCATTATCATCAGATTTATCTCCATAAATAAAATTTCAAACAGGTTTGTTTTCTTTCTTAAAGCAAGGCAAGCAGCTACAAAACTATTTATCTGTGTGTCCGCTGTCTTTATAGTTTTGGCTACTGATAAGTGATAAGTTGATCACAAAACATTTGCGATAAGCGTCTTTCGAACTGTCGTTGAAAGAACAGGAATACTGCAATCAAGTTTATGGAGGTGTTTTCCTTTAAACAAACGCAAATTGATTTGTAATCTTTGTTCAAGCATATATGATTGATCCATGGATCATATCTTAGAATTATCTAAAATTAAAAAAAAAATAAAAAGTAAATATAAAACCAGTTTTAAGAAAATTTATTTAAGAAAATCCAAATAAAAAAAATTATTCAATTTAAAATGAATTTAAATTAAGGAATAATTTAAATTAATTTTATTTTATGAATTGTATTTATTTATTAATAAATTTTATGTGGTGTTTGCCCTGCCATATAAATAGTCTAAGTTACATTCTAATATTAACTTATTATTATTATTATTATATTTTTACCGACCGACGATAGTAATGGAGGTATTGTTTTCACACCAAATTTCACATGTGGAGATTTTTACATATCTCCACGAATCATGCATATTCTTAACCAAAAAACTTTTTTTTTAGCATGATGTCTGTCCGTCTGTGTGTCAGTATAGAGGTTTACAGTTTGAACAGCTCAACGGATTTTGATAAAATTTGGTATATTTACTTAATGCATCAGTATGATGAATTCATCAACTTTTAGTGTATATCCGGATTACCGATCGACAATAGGAAGGGAAGGGTTATTTTCACACCAAATTTCACAAGAGGAAATTTTTTAAATATCTCCCCGAATCATCCACTTTGTATTGGTTTTATCCTCGGGAAAATCATATTTATTACTTTTTTCTTGATTTAAAATTATATGACGTCATCCAGTCATTCATGACGTCACAGCCAGTGCTTCCTTATATATTATAAATAAAATAAAATTAAAAATATTTATGTTATATGCATGTCTGTTTTTTATTACATTAATAGATACATTTAAATTATTTGAAATTGTTTATGTAGCTTGAAATTAATTTATTTCAAACCGTCGGTCGATTCTATGCCTGGCCACAGGTCAACTTATTTTATCATTATGATTATGTAGTGCTAAGAGATAATCCATGCGAACTGTACCATAAATACACAATTAAGCATTTAACAAAAGAATGTACAAAATGGTGAATGAAAAAAATTACATATACATACATACATATACTTACTTGGGTGGAGAAAGAGGAAGGGGTTAAAAAGGCCTAAAGAACTGATCAAATAAATTAATATGTGGAGTTGTAGGACTATAACAAAAGTTAAACCAACTAAGGCAATAGTTAAAGTATTTTATAAAATATAATAATAATAAATAATAGCAAATATTTTGTTATCATTATCCTTACTTTACATTTTTGGAAATTCAAAAAATAAATTCTTTACAAGGGATTAAGAAAATTATATTGGCAATGTAATGAATATCAATTTTTAAAAAATTTTAGAATTTAACATTTAATTGAATTTTATTTCTATTCTTATATAAATTATTAAATATTATTTAAATAAATCAGATAAAGAAATTTAAATTTTATTGTTATTACATTACAAATTTTAAATCTAACAATTACCATAGGAAATTAAGAATTTTCAATGTAATGTATTTGTACTTTTTAGCGTTAATTAATATTAATTCATAATATTTGTTTCTCTCTTATTTAGTGTAAATAATGATAGAAAATGACTGAACTGAAATATTCAAATATTATATGAAGTATATATATAAATATTTATATTAGTATGAGAAATTATTTCTGGGTTATTTTCATTTTTTTAATTGGGAGATTTGGGTTTCGACGTTTCGGCACCCATTTTAATGCCATTATCAAGAAATTTTTTTGGGATTCTTAGTATTAGTTTGTGCGATCACACACAAAAGTCAATGTTGGGTTTTTCGGTAGAATGGAAGGGGGATTTTGAACTTCCGAAGCTCCAAAGAATCCTTGACACGAACACTAACACTCACACACGTCTCCCTTGACTAAAGCCCGATGATGACTATATATATTAATGTAATTGATGTATTTTTTTTATGTATTTTATGTATTTTATTTAAGTTTTTTTTAAAAAAGAAAATTAGTTTATTGACATTTAAGATTGATTTAATTTGTTTCAATCAATCGCTTGCTCTCAATCTTGATGGACAGATTCACATGTCTGGTCAACTTCTACGTTTCAAAAATTTAATATTTTTTTCACTGAAACCAGAGGCGGATTAAACGCCGGGCGGACCGGGCGGCCGCCCGGGGCCCACCAGCCCGAGGGGCCCACCGAAACCTAAATAAAAATATTTCCTTAAAAAAAATTTAAAAAAACTGTTGAGTTTATGGATAATCGGAGTTTACATAAAACAAGTTATTCTTGATACAGATCTATTTAGGCTGTTTTATACTTATACTTATCTTTATTGAACAACAGATCTTTATTCGGTTGTGTTTGAACCCCGACTAACTTAAGAAAAAAAATCAATTTTGGGTCTCGGCGACCACAGTAAAAATTATGTATTTTTTACATAAGTACTATATATGTAAGTATAAAACACCCTAAATTATAATATAAACAAAATTTGTCATTCAATTATAATTGTAAATAACAGAGGGCCCATTTCAATTTTACCGCCCATTCAACTTAATCCGCCACTGACTGAAACGACGTTATTTCATTTGTATATTGAAAAAATAACCGAAATCAAATTCTATTATACATATAAACGACATGGTTAATAGTATCTGATGATATTATTATTATTATTATTTTGTTTATTTTTTTATTTCGTTTACCAGATGCAGATGTGGGAAGAACCTGATCCATTGATTGACATCTCCTTCTATTGTGTTTCTGCATGCTACTCTTAAAGGATTTAATTAAAATTTATCGTTTATAATTAAGCCACTCTTGCTGCCCTTTTTCTATAAACATTTGCCGTTACAAATGTTCAGTGTCGATTCTTAATTAAGTCGTTTGGTCTGACGGGGCGTAGCTATCTTGCAACATGGACTGAATACTAAAAAGCTAAAATTAGTTTGTAACCAATTGAATTTTATTTATTATTTATCTGTTAAGTCTCATTATTATTAACTTAGAATATATATAGGTATATGGATATAGATTGTACGTATAATGGATTAAATGAATTTCAAAAGTTAAATTATAAATGAACAGAAGTATTAAAACTTGTTTTTTGTCAATTTATTTATAAATTTAATAGTGATTATTTTTATATTTTATTATTGTAATTATATTGACACATTAAAAATTTAATTAAAAGAAAAATGAAAAAGATTAGATATATTTGAAAAAAAAATTATTATCATGAAGTCATGGAGTACAGGGATTTAAGTACAAGGCTTGAATTAAATATTGAAAATATATCCGAAAAAGTTTGATAGTTGAAATTGAAATTTATTTTTAAAGTTCATTTTTTTATATTCAAAAAAATCAATTTTGAAAGAAATGATCTATTAAAATAAATTCAAAAGAAAGTTAATACAAACTATTATTATTATTATTATTATTATTATTATTAAAATAGATTTATATTATATATATACATATTTAAACATTTTTGTGTATTTAATCAGAGATTCTTAAAAGAAATTGATTTTATAATATTTTATAATAATATCAACCCACCCTAATCCAAATTTTACTGCACACTTACATATTTCCACGAATCATGCATTTTCTTAACAGAAAAAAGTATTTTTATCAAGATGACTGTCCGTCCATCTGTCCGTCCGTCCGTATAGATGAGTACAGCTTGAACAGCTCAACGGATTTTGATAAAATTTGGTATATTTACTTAAAACATCACTATGATGAATTAATCAACTTTTGGTGTATGGAAGTGGTAGTATTACCGATCTTCGATAGGAAGGGAAGGGTTATTTTCACGCCAAATTTCACATGAGGATATTTTTTTACCTATCTCCACGAATCATGTACTTTGTATTGATTTAATCCTTGGGAAAAATCACATCTACATTAGTTTTTTCTTTATTTAAAATTATATGACGTCACCCAACCCTTCATGACGTCATAGCCAGCACCTCCTTATATATTCTAAATAAAATAAAATTAAAAATATTTATGTTATATGCATATCTGTTTTTTATTACATTAATAGATATATTAAAATTATTTGAAATTGTTTCTGTAGCTGGAAATTAATTTATTTCAAACCGTCGGTCGATTCTGTGCCTGGCCACAGGTCAACTTATTTATCAAGATACTATCTCATTTTTTTTAACTAAACTTTATTATCAATAAATAATAATTATTTGTTTATTTTATTTTATTAATTGATTATTAAAATTACATATTTAATTATAAATGAAAATGATGAAATAATAAATAATTTGATAATGCAAATTTCTTAATAAAATAAAATTAAATAATTTTAATTTGAGTTTTAAATCAAATCATTTGATAAGTGAAAAATAAAAGGGCAATTAAATAAGTATAAATTAATTTTTATATAAACACAAACGGACATGACTATATTAATGAAACAAATTAAGCGCTATAAACCGGATTAAAACCAAATCAAGTTCAAAATGTATACAAGTCAAATAAATAACCAGCCAGGATATGAATATTTAATGAAGACCAAGTGTAAATTTATTCTTGTGAAAGAAAATAACAAATGACTTAAATAAAATAATATTGATAAAGAAATATTAGAAATGCCCTCAAATATTTCATTTAATTTTTTTTAAACATTTATTAAAATAATTAACTAATTAAAAAACTTTAGTATACTTGAAAGTTACAATCCATCAGTTAATTTAATTTTATGTCTATTCAATTTTATTATTGTATCATAAAATTTGAAATAAATAAATGGTAATCTAATAAATAACAAAAAATTTAGAATAACTATTTTCAAAAATTAGTAAAAAATATAAAGATCTTATCAATAATATTTACAGACAAATAATACAAACCGATACATACTTATATATTTATATTTATATATATATATTCCTATAATTTATTTAGGTGTACATTTTTCATGAAAATTTTGTGTTAAAAAACTAAGAATTAGGAATCAAAACGAAAGCAAGTTAAAGAATTACATATTTATATAACCATCTCACAAATTTGAATTGGATTAATTAATATATTATTATTTTATTTTTATTATTATTTGCGTTTGGACCATCTGGGATCACGCAAAGCTCCCAGTTTGTGGTTGCTTATTTTTTGAAGTAATCCTGCTGGTGCAGGGTTATTTAGAACCAAGCTTGTCAGTTCCTGGAGCGGGAGGCAGCTGATGTTAAATTGAGTTTATTAGAAAATTTTTGTTCTTAGTTGGAATCGAACGCCAAATTCATGTGTAGAAAATTGCCACTATACACACACGGCTAAGCTGCCTCCCTATTAATATATATTATATTTAAATTAAATTTAATTAATTAAATTATAAATTAAAATTGATAAATAATAATTATTAAACCAGCGCATGTTTGGCTCTTTGTTGATGGCACCACGTCACGTGCTGGCGCGTGATTTACAGTGTTAAAAAATTAATTCCGGTACTTTCAGCGATTCAATCCAGCTGAAATTCTATATATAGCATTTTATACAATTTTCAATCATATGAAAAATTATCAAACATATATCTTTATTTTTACGGTCACCTTAGACGAAAAAAAATCAAAACGTTGTGGGTAATGATCCTCTTCCGGTTGAGCTACATTTCTCAAAAGTTGATAGAAAACTATGAATTTTGAATAATGCCCGTTTACCAAATTTCATGATTCTAGCTCAAACCGTTTTTTCGTAATCTTGTCTACATACACACAGACATTTGTCTCAACCTTAGTGAAAATGACTCAGGGACCTTCAAAACTTATAAAAACATGAAAATCTCGACATCAAAAATTTTCGTGATCTGGCGAGATAGTTAAAAGAAGGGAAGTTAATTATACATAGATTATCTAAATCAAAGCCATAAAACATCAAAATTAATATATTATGGTATATTATTATATATATGGTATTAATATATAGGATATAGTCATTTTTTCTGGATCTTATTACTGTATTAGAAAATCATTATGAAAGTTTAATGAGATATTTCCGTTTCCAAAAATGACACTTTGGAAATATCTCAATAATATGTTATTCTTAAAACTTAAATCTCTTCATTAAATTAAAGAAGTTATTATTTTGATAATTGTATACCAAAATAGAAAATTTTAAACTAAAATGAGTAGAACACTATACTTTAATTTCTTAAACCTAAAAAAAAATAAACTATACACTTTTCTCTTTCATTATAATAATTACTATATATCCTATAGAATTTGAAAAGTCTAATTTAAAATTTGAAATAAAAAAATACGATATATTTTAATATTACCAATACTACTATACTATTTTTTTTATATGAAATTTTATAGTGAGAAACTCCTAACGAATTTTATTTCTCAAAAAAAAAAAAAAAAAGAATTAAAAGTAATTGCAAATATAAATCAAGTTTAGTAGATTGAAAATAAAAGTAAATTATCTTTATTTTAGAAGAGATTGAAATAATTGACGACCTGGTAGGAAGAACTTAGGCGAAAGCTCATTCACACTTAACCAGAATTGCTTCGATTGATTTATACTAATTGCTTGGGTTTAATTGGTTCAGCTCCAAAAACATTTCACTGTCTTAATGGAGACTTATCTCCGAAAAGCGTCCGGACCTTCTACTGGCCGAGGACTTGTTTCCATTTAAAAAAAAAAACGAAAAGAAAAAATTCTTTAAAAGAGAGAAAGAGAAAAGAGAAGGAATCACAAATGTTTATTCATTCCCAATTGATATTTTTTAATTATCAAAATTGAAACGCTTCAAACATGAGCTCATGATTATTCATGGTCGAAATAAAAAAAAAAAAAAATACATTCGAACTTAAAAAATTCCAATGAATTTTGTATGAATGTGTGAATCAATTAGTTAAATGTGATAAGAGATTTTTTTACTGTTTCCTTGAAAGAGTCATCTGAATGGATAAAATGAAAAGCACGTCTTCTTAAATGAATGTACCAACATCTATTCTGATATTTGAAATTTATTTAAATTTATAATATATCTAGTTGGTTTTTATTTTATTCTTCACGATGTTTTCTTATATTAAAGTTAATTATAAAAATAATTAAAATAAATAATTCCAGCGATATAGAAGGGGGAGAGTTGTCTTAAAAATAAGCTGGAGTGTCTCCACTCGACTATCTCGCAATTGGAATTGAATTAAATAACATATATTATATTTAAATTAAAATTAATAAATAATATTTATTAAACCAGTGCGTGTTTGCCTCTTTGATGATGGTACCACGTCACGTGTTGGCGCGTGATTTGCAGTGTTAAAAAATTAATTCCGATACTTTCAGCAATTCAATCAAGCTGAAATTCTATATATATAGCAGTTTGATTCAATTTTTAATCATGAGAGAAAAACTATCAAACATATATCTTTATTTATTACTTAAAAGTTGGTAGAAAACTACGAATTTTGAATAATGCCCATATACCAAATTTCATTATTCTAGCTCAAACAGTTTTTGCGTAATCTTGTCTACACACACACACATATATATATATATATACAGAGAGAGAGAGAGAGAGACATTATTCTCAACCTTAGTGAAAATGATTCAGGAACCTTCAAAACGTATAAAAACATCAAAATCTCGACATCGAAAATTTTCGTGATCTCAATACTTTCTCTGGCGAGATAGTAAAAATGGGAAGGGTATGGATTTTTGATGTATTATATTTTATACAGAAAATTGGCAAAATTCCCCTGATAAAATATTTATAATAAGATATGTATAAATTTATAATTTGATTTGTTTTTATAATATATGCATATATATAAAGTAAAAATATAATTAAAAAATAATATTTAAAATATTATGATTTTATATTATATTATTATTTATTTATATACTATATATATTATTTTGATATAAAAATACATGAATTTTTTAATTTCATTAAATAAATTAATTAATGGTTAATATTAATTATTAGTAAGGAGATTACCTGTTTTTGTAGGGTAGTAGCATTGATTTTCAATTACTTGTCACACTCTCCACTTCTCGATGTAAACTGAAATTAAAAAAAGAAATAAAATCCCTTTTTAATCAAAATATTTATAAATATTTTTAAATTTTTCATAGAAATTGTTAGAATAAAAACAAAATAAATAAAATTATCCAAATATGTAGATATAAAAATTTCTATTTTTAAGGAAGGTAATTAATTCTTAGAAAAATGATAAAATAATTATATTAATAATTTAGACGTAAATTTTATATTTTACTAGCTGCTCAGAGCTCCTTCGTCGCTCTTCACATCTAGACGGGGGCTCCGCCCCCTGTACCCCCGAGTGGTACATAGTATTTGGTTGAAAGTAGTAAAAGGTTTTCATCCATTTTGTTTCAAACAATGTATAACATAAAACATTCATTTCTTATTGTGTGATTATTTAAAATATATTTTAATTTATTTAGTAAATTAATTATATATATTATTATTGAATATGTTATATCTATCTACTCGAAAGTTCTTGGCAGCTACAACCACATTTCTCCAAGTGTCCTTATCCTGAACCTCTGTTCCATCTCTCGTACATCATTCCCTCATCTTTCTTTGGCCCATAAATGCTGGGGAGAATCCTATTCTCAAATACTCTGAATCCACTCTCATCTCCTAAGATCATAGACCATGTCTCACACTCATATAATACAACAGACAAAATAATTGTTTTATATATTTTAATTTTCATTCCCTTTTATAATAATTTTGATGAGATAAGCCTCTTTACTGCATGATAACAGGCGTTTCCCGATTGCAACTTCGATTTAAATTCTTCTCAAATATTATTATCCTTCGTGATTACATTCAATTTTTCTACATATTCAAATTCTACATTTTGTTTGTTAATACTGCTCCTGTTTGTTTCTAAATATATTTATTTATCATTATTAATTTCAAAGCTCATCTCTTTTCCTACCTCGATTAATTTTTCCTCGCTATCTGTAATTGCAATTGCCGAATCTCCTATTATATTTAAGTCGTCTGGGTAACCTAATATTTTACAATTGATTTCCACATCTTACTCTTTCTTTACTACCTTCAAGATAAATTTTAAGATTGAAAAAGTTTATCCGGATCTATTGAGTCATGCGTAGGTTTTACTAAAGTCTACAAATAATTAGTGAACAGATGTTATAATAGAGTATAATATTTCTTGATCATTTCATTTCGATATTTTAATTTCATTGCTTGATTTTTATTGAATATTTTTAATTATAATAAAATTTGAGAAAATGCAAAGTTAGAGACTTGAGACAATTTATAAAAATTAACGGTATAAAAGTATTGATAAAACTAAAGATAAATTACCAATATATACATTCATTAATAGTATTAATTTAAATTAATGGATTTATTTGATTTTTTATTATTAAGTTCATTTATTAATTTTTTTAGATCATAGTTAATTCCCTCCCTTAAAATAAAAGAAGTATTCAAATATAGAAAGAATAAATACAAAATAATTATTAAGTTAAATATGATTTAAATATTTTATTATATTAATTAAAATGAGAACTTTTTTAGAATAAATTATTTAATTGAAATGATATTTGAATATTAGAATTTAAAATAAAAAGTGAAATATTATAATAATTCTTTGATTGGGAATTTCTTTTTTGTTTGTTTCTATGACAGCAAAAAAGTAAACAAATTACATTCATACATACATACATACATACATACATACATACAAACACTCTCCTTTATATATATAGATAAAAAATAAGTTTATGGTCGTTCTCGTCAACCAACTATTCATCATAATAACAAGTTATCATGTATTATTTATCTATCTAATCTAATCTTATAAGTATAATAATTGTACAAATATAAATATCTTAAAAAGGCTTTAATAATCTTTATTACAACTTCTGAATTATTATTTTCCTAAAGTCACATTTTTGGTTTTGATTTTTTCTCAATTGCTAAATATTAAAAGATTTAATAAGCATTGCAATGATTCAAGGTGTTTGTTTTGGAAAAGCTTTTTTATAAATTTACGTGTTTATGTGTGAATTTCTGAGATCAAATGTCTTTTAGGTCTTTTAAATATATTCTGAATATTAAATAATATCAATCAAATTAAAATGATTCAACATTTCAAATAAATTATTTAATTGAATTTCTATTTGATCATCTATAAATTTATATTGGCAATCACGCGTCAGCACGTGACGTGGTACCCTCAACAATGAGCCAAAAACGCGCTGGTTATTATTTATTAATTTTAATTTATAATTTAATTAATTAAATTTAATTTAAATATAATATATGTTATTTACTTAAATTAGTATTTAATGATATTCAAATGGCGAGATAGTTGAGTGAAGACACTCCAGATTTTTATACTAAAAAAACAAAAAAAAAATAAAAAAAAAAATCACATGCATGGATAGATTTTCTGAACCAAGATATATATTACCTGTAGAACAACGTGGAGCTTTCTATAACAATATGCTTATTAAGACCTTTATACCAAAAATTAATTTTAAATTAGTGTCTTCTTTTAAATATATATAACTTATTACATTTACGGACGTCGGACGGACGGACGGACAGACATCATGCTAAAAATACTTTTTTCTGTGAACAAAATGCATGATTCGTGGAGATATGTAAAAACAATACCTCCCTTACTATCGTCGGTGGGTAAAAAATTATTAAAATACCAAAAGGCTAGTCGGAGAAACCAAGTTAGGTACTTATTTAAAATTCTAATAAAATAAGTTGACCTGTGGCCAGGTCCGAACCGACCGACGGTTTGAAGTAAATTAATTCCCAGCTACAGAAACAATTTCAAATAATTTTAATAGATCTATTAATGTAATAAAAAACAGATATGGATACATAAATAATAAATATAAACATTTTTAATTTTATTTTATTTATAATATATATGCAAGACCAGGCTGTGACGTCATGAATGGCTGGATGACGTCATATAATTTTAAATAAAGAAAAAACTAATAAATATGGTTTTCCCGAGGATAAAACCAATACAAAGTGCATGATTCGTGGTGATATATAAAAAAATCTCCTCATGTGAAATTTGGTGTGAAAATAACCCTTCCCTTCCTATCGTCGATCGCTAATACTACCACTTCCGGTTTCCGGATTTGCACCAAAAGTTGATCAATTCATCCCACTGGTGCATTAAGTAAATATACCAAATTTCATCAAAAACGGTTGAGCCGTTCAGGCTGTACACATCTATACGGACGGACAGACATCATACTAAAAATACTTTTTTCTGTTAAGAAAATGCATGATTCGTGGAGATATGTAAAAATCTCCTCATGTGAAATTTGGTGTGAAAACAATACCTCCCTTACTATCGTCGGTCGGTAAAAAAATTACAAGTACAATGGTGTAGAAATTAGTTTTGGATAACTACATATTGAATATTTATATCATTGATATATTATATTACTAAATTAATTATATTACAAATAATTTATGATTCAAAACTTTTCTTTTTAATCATAAAGGATTATATATATATTATATGATTTGTTAAAGTATATATTTTCTTGAAAAAAAATAAATATAAATAATTTTCAGATGTTTCGTTAAAAAAAGTTTGCAATTCATAATTTTATTTTTAATTATGTTCGATTCTTATTTTTTTTTTTTTTTTTTTTTTATAAATTATGGAAATTAATTATAAATACAGCAATTTAAAACCAATTTGAAAGATAATATAAAAATTAAAGACTGCCCCTCATTTCGAGGGTTTATCTGAGGTCGGTGCGTGCAGGGAACCTTAAACATCGCGTGAGGACTTCTTAGACTTGTAGTGCCAAGGCCTAACCATCGTGAATTTTTATAAAAAAAAAAAAAAAGTTGAACATGACCAAATAACATGGGCAAATTATAAAATTAGTCCCTTTAGATGGATAAAATTATAATTCAAATAAGAGAAAAAAATAAATTATAAAACGGAAGGACCCATCTCCAAAGTGTTAAACAATAGGCCAATTTAGAGATAATTATTTCAAATAAGTTTTATCATTTTTAGAAAATATTTATAATATGATGAGAAATATTATATAGTTCTATAATCTAAGATATTATTATATTTAGATAATATATTAATCAAATTATCTTAATGAACTTTAAAATCAATTTTAATATTTACGAAAAAGGAGAGGAGGAAAAAATAAATGTTTTTTTTTCTCAAAATTTGGAAGGGTGTTCTTTTAATAAATCTTCTTGTTTATTTATTATATATACTCGAATATTAAATTTGATAGATGATTTTAACATTCATAATATTCAACTAGCAAATAATAATATTTATAAAAGAAATGTGGAAGAACAAATGTATATTTTTGAAATCTGTCAAAGAACATTAAGAATATATAATTTTTTCAATTTTTTTTCTATATTCATTGAATATTTGAAATCCAATCAATCTATTATCTATCTTGAGTTATCTATAATTTAATTGTTATAATAATTTTATATGTTATTTAGAAAAATAGAAAGAAGACTATTTAGGGTAGAGGTGTCTAAATTATGGTCCGTCAGCTGATTTTTTCCGACCCGCGTACCCTTTTTGAAAAATATTCTTTTATGTATAAGAAAAGTTATAAAAACGTGTTTATTTAAGTATGTATAACCATATATATATATACAATTATACTGTAATTTTACTATATTTGTTTAGTATTGGTGTATTGGAATAGAACTGTTAAATACAAAAATTAATGCTATATATATATATAGTCAGAGGTTTATATATATATATATATATATATATATATATATATATATACATGACTTTTGAACGTCCTACGCAAAGACAATGCCTATCAAGTCGGTTATATCAATTAGGTGTCCTATGATCAGTAGAACGGGTCCTATCAACCTTTACCTTGATTTTCTTCGTCGGAGGCGCTACTTTTTATCAAGTAGATTCCCAATGTTGATCCTGAAGTCTAGGTTGACTCCGTTCCATAGACCCCAGCTTCCTCCCACCCTGTGGCGCCTTCCATATTTATATAATAAACTTCTTCACTTAATAATTTCATGTGGCCCGCCGTAACTTTTTTTTCGACCCTTGGGGCAACCCTTGGCTTGGGACTTCTCTTCCTAAGAGTAATTGATAATTTTAAACAAAACATAGAACCAAGATAAAATAAAATAATTTCAAAAAGAGTTTCATTTCAATTTAACCCAAATTATTCGATTTTTTTTTTTGTTAAGATCTAAAATAATCTTAAAATCTCAAGTTGGCATGAGCATGGGGGTTCCTAGTTATAAAGAATATTTACATTAAAAAAAAAATCTAGGATCAATTCAAGATAATATCTTCAAGTATTCTGCTGGCATTATTATAAATCATAGGGGATGAAATAGACATGAAGTATACTAATTAGTCTATTAAATAATACAGAATATATTCTTCTCTTTCGTGACATAACCGGAATTCTCTAATATTATTATTTTTAATTGTGATTTGATATGGTATATCAAAAAAATGTTAGTGTAAATTTTAGAAGTTTTTTATAAGAAAATAGATTACCAATTAAAAACTATAATAATCCCAATTTCGATGTGGATTTATTAAAAATGATCAAGTTTATTTTTAACAATTTTACTGATTTTCTCGGGATATTTTAAATTTTAATTTTCGGGATAGTAGTTTAATTAATTATATTATTATTTATTTTCTTACCTTTTACCCATATGTTAAATTTTTCTCATTTAATTTTTAATTATGTCTGATTTCAATTTTATTATTCATCTTTTATTGATTGATTTGTAATTCATTGGAATTATGATGATTGTTTGTTTGTCTTGATTATCTTAAGTATGATTGAAAGATAAATATCTTAAAGAAAAGTTATTGTATGTTATGCAATTTTAGGTTCTCTTGGCTGAGGATGTTGCAATCAAGACGGAAGAAGTTGAAACACGCACTCTGCTTATTCATGGATCATTTGAACATCTTTGCGATTGTTGAGATAAAAGATTGAGAGAGATGAATTACATTAAATTAATGAGCTAAATAATTTTCAATTACATTTCAACTCTTTTAACATTTATCTTTATTTATTACTTTACTAGCTTTCTTTGTATTATTTTATTAATATTTCTTAAATATCTTAAACATTTTATCCCATCAATTCATCTTAATATGTGTTATTAAAACTAAAAAACTAAATAAATAATTAATTCTATTGATGCTTCTATTTCAACATAATCTATCATTATAAGTAGACTTGCCATACGTCCCGGTTTCGCCGGGATAGTCCCGGATATACTGGGTTGTCCTGGTTTAGATTCAGGGCAGTTTCTTGGAAATAATTGAGCAAAATTATTAGATCAGAGAATGATTAATCTGCTCTTGTGTGATTAGTAACGTTTTGGCAAGTAACACAGTAATACAAATTTTTGGAACCAAAATTTTCATTGGGAAAAACCAAATGTGAGGCTATAATATTAAATGTAATAGCACCTTTAGCACTGGAAGAATTAAAGAATGATTTAATAAATGCAAATTTTGTTGCACTAAGTATGGATGCTTATTATCTATTCTATATTTTAAGTGTTTTTTACATTACTGTTTTCATAACCCCCCCCCCCCCCCCGAAACCGACATCCCTAAACCTAAAGTAAAATAGACAGAACTGCCCCGGTTGGTCCGTGAAAAAATATGGCAACCCTAATTATAAGTATAACAATTTAATAACAAAGGTGTTTACTAATTAATTATTAATCTTGTTGCTTCAAAATGTAATTAATTTAAGACTAAACATATACGAAATAATCAATTATAATTTCCGTCGTATGTATGTGATGTCTGGTACATTATGAAGTTAGTTACAAATTAATAATTTTGTCAATTCATTTTTTAAAAATTTTGTAAATAAATGTCAAATAAAAAAAAAAAAATTATTATGACGATTTGAATATAAGTTAATAATTTTATATTTAAACATTGTATTGTTTTGTAAGTATGTGAAATGTTGTTTAAGAAGAGTTTTATGCTGCATTTAATGCCAGGAACAGCTAGTAATAATAATAATAATAATAAATAAACTGATCGATCAGGATTTAAAAAGAATCAATGAGACAATAATGAAGAGAAATTGTTTGGTTCATTTTCAAATAAAAATAAGACTCACCTGAGTTTGTTGAAATTTAATTGTGGTTCAATGAATGAATTAAAATTATTTAGATGTGAAACAATTATAGTTATCTCGTAGAGGCCAATGAGAAGTCAATGGATTGTCTTCGTTTGTCCATAAAAAGTTTCATTTTCAGTGAAACACATTGGCGCTAAGCATCTGAAAGAAGGATTGTATTGGTTGTTAGATCTATTCACAATTCATTTTATTAATCTTGAGAATTGAAGAAAAAAAAAACGGAAATAAAAATAAATATCAATCTTCAAATAAATAAATATTATTTAAAATAAGAATAATTGTTTTAATATATAATTAAACAAATTTTATTACAGATTATTACAGATTTACATCAGCTCAGCTGATCATTAATTTAACCATTAATTAATTACTTTTTATATATATTTATATAATATGTACATTTTCAACAAAATTCGTTGCATTAAACATTTAAAATAAAGGAATATATAGATAAAGCAGGTGCCTATAAGAAAATTTTCTTTTTTTTTTTTGTTTTTTTTTTGATGAGAAGAGAAAATGACTCGGTGTTTTTTTTTTTTGAAGGAGTCATGTGAACTTGAGGTGTTTTTTTATAATAATTATTAAATTGAAATATATTCCTTTTTCAAATTTTTATCTAATGGAAATACATAGAATTTTTGAGGAGCACCTTTAATATAAAAGTATACCAAAAATTGTATAGTAGATAAGACTGAAATACTCACAAATATATTTAAATATTTATTTATCCAGAAACTATTCCCTAGTAATCATAAAAGATATATATATATATACAAATATATATTTATTTTAAATATTTACATAAGAAAAAGCAAAATTAATTACATTTAAAATTATAAATAATTCCAAAAGTGTTTACAAAAAATGTGGGGCAGTGCGTTTTTAGAGAATTTAGGTTACTCAAAGAATTGAGAAGCTAATAAATAATCTGTTGGGCATTTTTAGATTATGTCTATCACCTATTGGTTAAGCAGCCAAATTTTCTTCCATTCCTGTTTCTTAGCCATCAATTGGACTTTATAGGACTTTATGGACTTATAGGTAATATAGCTCACCCTAAGTTTATTATATAAATAGGAAATATAGATAAAAATTATTATTTCAAAATGGAATTATGTAATTTTATAATATGATAATGAGGCAATTAGTTATAGTCATATCAAAATTTGTACATAAAAATTAATATATAAAAAAAAAAATTCATTCATTTGGTTTTTCCATTCAATGTCTTAAATACACAAACAAAAAACAAACAAATAATAATAAATAAATAGATAGAATGACAAATTGTTACAGAAGTTGTAACCAAGAGAGAGTCACACATAACAACAAATAAAAAAAAAACACAAAAAGCTTCTCATCAACCCCTGTCATGTTTGGTAAGTTCAAGGGGTTGTGTTTCCCATCGGGGAGTTTCTTGAGTTTGTGCTTTCTCTCGAATTTTGGTCGATTCATCTTCACTTTCCGAATCATTTACGTTGATTTCTGTATCTGTATCATCTGCACAGGCTGCAGGCCCGGGACTGGAAGCGGGAGTGCTTGTGGAGGGGCTTAATGGTCGGTGTGGAGGCCCGGTGGGATGCAGGGCTCGGAAGGCACTATGTTGACCGCCCATTCGAATCGAGGCAATTGTTGCCGTTGGCGGTGCAGCGCATTGCTAAAACAATCGAGAGGAGTAACTTAGTAAATTGGATCGAAAACTAGTAAATCCAATCGAAATATAAAATATAAATTTGTTAAATTACTTCATTAAATCTTATCTTATTATGCTAGCTAAAATTATATATATATATATAGCCATGGGTTCTCAAAAACCGCTCTAACGATTTTTTTCAAATTCACACTAGATATAGTATTTATAAAGAAAAATTGATTTTTATTGATCACATCTCAGGAAAAATACATCTTAATTATTTATTTCTTAATTTAAAATTATATATGGAGACGTCAAAAATGGCATCCATTTTGAAATTTGACTCCCGCCTTTTTTTAAAGGTTATTGTATTAATATTTTAAAATTTTTAATTTAATTTCGAAATAAAATTAAATATATATATTTTAATAATATTTTATAATTATAAATTACGATATATATTTATCATTCTTCCAATAAAAAAAAATATTCATTCACTTAAAAACATACCTAATAATACATATTTATGTATTATTGAGGACACCAATTCATTTTATTCAGATTGATGCATTGATGCAACATTTATTAATTGTAATAAATAATTAAAGAATTGTATTTCAGCTCGGTGTCCCAAGTATTAATATTACCAGCCAAACCCAATAATAATGAATTATTTTTTTTATCTTAAGTACCGAGCCGAGGCTCGGGGTCCCGGTACTTAAATGATTAAGAAAAATAATATGATATTATATTTATTTATTTATTTTTATTTTAACATTAATTGGTGTTTATTGAATTAAATATACATCATTCCATTCTCTCTCTCTTAATTGAAGTTGTTTTAAGTTTTTTTTTTTATGCACGAGAAAAGTGGTGTATTAATGAATAAAACTGATTTTGTGAATTTGGTTATTCTTTATGAATCATTTTTTTTCTTCAAAAATACATTTCTGATAATTTAATGATATTGTTTATAAAACAAAAATGAAAAAATAAAAGAAAAAAAAACCTAATTAGAGCAAAATAATTAGGAATATTTTAGATTATTTATTAATGGTCCTAAAAATTATTTGTTTTTCTATTTAATAAAAAGAACTATTGAAATAAAAAGGAAAAAGAGGGATGAAGAACTTACATTATGCAGAGCAGAGGGAGCTGGAGGTGGAGGAGGTGCACTTGGGGGGCTCGATCCCCCACCCCCGCCTCCACGCTTCAACATATTCATGCGTTGATGGCGTCTCCACTTTGCGCGTCTGTTGGAAAACCACACCTAGTTGGTTGATCAAAAGAAAAAGAAATAATATTTTAATAACATTTTTCCCAGGTTTCAATTATTTAGTTATTTAATTCTATTTTAATAAGAAATTCAAATTCGTGAATCACTTTAATATATAAATAAAGATGATTTTGATAATTTAAGTAATTTGAAATTTTCACATTTTCTCTTTAAATATAAATACTTCATACATAAATTAAATAAAAAAACGAATCATTCATTTTGTTAATTAACTATTATTATTATATTATAAGATAATTTGTTAATTATATCAATTTTACTTTCCTTTATTTTAAAAGAAATTATTTCGATTTTCATAAAACAAATATATACTTAGTTATATTTAAAAAAAATATTTATTTATTCAATAACAATCCAGGATTGTATTTATTTTATTTATTAAATTGTTTTTTAGGCGAATCCGATGCAAAAGGTGTTTGCAATTTAAATTTAAACTGAATTTGTAACTTCATAATGTTGGCATGACATCACATACCTAACTTCATGATGTTGCAGACATCATATACATACGACGGAAATTATATATACTGATGGTTATTATATATTGTTTTGAATATTCGTACATTATATAGAAAATTCATTGAGATTAATGAATAAAATATATTATTATTACTATTATATATCTTTTCTTTAATTCTATGTCATCACATTTATATTGATTAAAATTACCAATTCTATTTCTGACTAATAAACTTAAATCATTTAATTTGGATATTAATATATGTTGTTCTTAATATTTTATAAATCAGTGTTTTCAACAAATCCACAACCTCTAACAAATTTCTACTTTTTTTAAAAAATAAAAACATTTAATTATAAAATAAAACATAAATTAATTTTAAAGGATTGTAATTTAGTTAACATCAACAACTCTATTACAATTTCAGTTTATTTTTCAGCAATATCTATTATTTTGCATAAATTTTTGAACATAAGTATATTAATTTTCAAGAAATATATTATTTATTTATTTTTTATATATATTTATATATTTTATTATTATTATATTTTTATATATATGCAAGTATGTACCTACTGGTTTCTTTTGCGAGTTTATAAAACACAAAAGATGATTTTAATTCAGTTTTAAAAAAGTAAGAGGGTAAGTAGTACTAAATAAATAAAAACAATAAATATAAAATAAAATAATTAAATGTTAATTATATAACTATATTTTAAAATCATTTTTTTTTATAAATTGAAATAAAAAAATTCCCTTAAAAATTAAATAATTATTTACTTTGATTAAATTTAAAATTAAATAATTTTTTTAAAATATCACATAAATTTAATATATTTTCAAATTTTCATATTTTCAAATTAGGTATATTTATAAAAATTTGTTTAGGTTCCTATGATTATTTTTCATGTTGAAAATTGAGTTATGGTCATCACGAATAAGGTCATTAAACAAATTTGTAAAATAAACTTCATAAATTATATATATAATATATAATATTAATTAATTTGTTTTTCTTTATCTTTTTTTTATTTTATTTTATTATTATATCAAATGAATGAATGAATCAAAGTTAAATAATTATATAATACGTATTATATATCAATTTGAATAATTACATTAAGAGCAAGTTCTAATAGAATCCTAATGGCATTCTAAATTTATGATTTGGAATGTTTTTAGTGCTACATGCGTAATAAATTGCCTGATAACCGTCCAACAGTTGTCTGCTGGCCATGTTTACCTGTACTCGTGCTTCGCTTAACGATGTCTTGCTTGCCAGTCGCTCTCGTGTACTCACACAAGGATAATGCGACTTTTCAAACTCACGCTCGAGCTCTTCCAATTGATCGGGACTGAAAGTTGTACGATTGCGACGAAATTTTGGTTGGTCTGATCCGTCTAAACTGCCAGAATCGTCTTTGCCGTCATCAGAACCCCAACCACCGGCACTTGACCAACCTTCATTAAGAAAATAAGTTAAGATTTAGTATATTTTTTTTTTTCTTCTGAAGGAGAAACTAACTATTTACTAGAAAGAAACAAATCATAGTTTAGAGAAGTTTAGAGAAAAGTCTAAAAGAAAAGAGAAATTAAATAAAAATTTATTAAAATTGCCATTTTTTGAATGAAATTTCAATGAATTTTCAAAGAAATAAGAAAAAAAAAATGTTTGTTCAAAAGGATAGGGTTGAAAAGTAATAATAAATAATATATGTTCTGAAATTGACGTAGATTTTAATGACGTCAATATAAACATACACTAAAATGTGATATTCAGTGAATATCAAGCTTGAAAAGCATGCAATAAACGGTTTATTTGAAACGCTACTGTCAAATTAAAATTGTTTTGATGACGACACACTTGAATCTCAAATCCATTCACAAAAAAAAAAAAAAAATATGGATTATTAATAATAACCCAAAATTAACAAAGAATTTAAAATTGGATCGAATTTCTAAGTGGCAATTTATTTCAAAAGAAAAAGTGTCTGCAAAGAAAGTTTCGCAAATAGTTAGAAAATAATAAATTCTTAAGTGAATATTTGAGACCAGAGGTTCTCAAACAGTGGTACATGTACCACTGGTAGTACCTTATAACATGACAGTGTAACCTAAAATATAGTTACTTTTAGTAAAATTTTAGTGGTACCGGAATTTTTCGATGAAAGATTCTGTGGTACGTACATCAAAAAGTTTGAGAACCGCTGTTTTAGACTATATCAGATAGTATTGTATGTTTTTAAGTGAAATGTAAAACTTACCAAGTATTCTTGGTGTTAAATGATCACTTTCTCCAGGTGAAGAAGCGGAACCTCCAGAACCATTGCCACTGCTAGCCTGTGCAGCGGCTGCTGCAGCTGCAGCCGCGGCAGCAGCAGCAACACCCAGACCTTGAATTACAGGTGGAGGTGCAGCAAGCGCTGCAGCAGCAGCTGCTGGTGACCAAAGGTGAGGAGCTGCAGCCCATGGAAAACCAGCAGCAGCCGCAGCAGCTGCGGCGGCTGCAGCAGCGGCACTGGAATGATGTGGTGGAGGAGGAGGTGGAGGAGGCGGAGGTGGTGGACCATAACCTGCCGCTGCGGCAGCAGCAGCAGCATGTGGGTGATAGAGGGATGCGTAACCGGTTGCTGCGCGGGCAAATTCTGCAGCTGCCCTTTCAGCTGCACGATTCCTTAAAATTCGGTTGATGCTTGATACAGAAGGCGCTGTGGCATTTGTGCACACTCCTAAAAATGAAAAAATAGCAATTGTTAGTGGTTTAATGAAAATGTTCAAGTAATTTTTAATGAAAATTTATTTATTTTTTTAGATTATGTTGGTTATTATATATTATGTTGTTAGATATCTAAAGTTTCCCCCCTCCACTCATTAAAAAAATTCATATTTATATTTAGAATATTTTTTTTTCAACAAATCAAACTTCTTAAAGCATTAAAAAATTTGGCCAATTTATCGTAAATGGAATTAATTGAATTTTAGAGGATGTGAATTATTAATTTTGTTTATTATTACTTTTATTAAATTTAATTTATAAATAAAATGTTTTTCTAAATATAAATGTAAGAATATAGTATGAATACAATAATTCTGAGTTCTTTCATTCATTTTAATTCTAATACTTTATAATTTCCAGTTGTTTTCATAATTAATAAAATAAATCAATTTGCCTTGAAGGAAGATAAATATTAATATATTGTATATCTAACATATGTATGTAACTATTACTTTTCTTAAACAAATATCATAACTTCGTGCGTGTTGTAACGAACTTGTACTAGCCAATCAACATTTACTACAAAGAAAAACATATCATATGTTTACTCAAATGAAGTATTGCCATATTGTTTACATAAAATTCATTTTATTTCTAAATACAACAAAATTAGTTTTTTTTTTCTTTCTCTTCTTCATTGATTTTAAATATTAATAAGAGAATAAAAACAACAAATTTCATGTAAATAATCAAAACAAACAATTTAATTTAATAGATCCATAATTTGAAGGCAAATAAAAATTAACAATCTATAATCAATTAAATCTCTACATTAAAATACTTTTTGTTGAAAATTGAATTAAAAAAAATGTTGAAGAAAATAATTATTACAATTTTAAGGAATCATTCTTTAGAAATGATAATATATAAGAAAACAAGTAAATCTCGTATAACGTGATGACTTGCGTTGTAAAACAAAAACGATGTAATTATAAGGTATTGAAATAATGTTATAAAAGTGCATATCATTAAATAAATTTACAATTTAATACAAATTCACATAAATTTAATAGTCTATGTCAGGAGTCGGCAACTTTTTGAGACGGAAGAGTCAAAAGTTACAATTTACAAAATTTCCAAATTTTTAAAGAGCCATTAACAGTTGTGTTTGATTTTTGATTTAAAATAAATAAACTATTCACTGTGAGTGTTTTTATCGTGTTTGCATTATATATTTTTATTGTAATATAATATACTTTGAGTTTTAAAAATAAAATAATATAAATATTAATATTTGCGCATGGAATTGGAGAGCCACATCTTGACATCGAAAGAGCCATATGCGGCTCGCGAGCTGCAGATTGCGACCCCTGGTCTATGTTAACAGTTAAAATTTCAATTTCAATTATTTAGTATTGTAAACTTGAAACTACATAATATGATAACAAAATTTGAAATAAAGAAATAAAAAAAAAAAAAAAATTTGGATTTTATACTAAAATGAAACTATTACACTAAACGTAGTTTGCCTATACTTATTCTTATCACTAGTAATTTTTGGGCAAAATTTTGAGACATTTTGTTTTCTTATTAAGCATTTGAGAATTTAATATATATATATATATATATATATATATTCTTTTTATTTATTTTAATATGAAGAATTAATAATTTACCGAGATCCATTTTAATTAATTAATTAATTAAGAAAAGTATAGATAAGTCACAATTATCAACAATCCTTGAAATAAAAATAGGTAATGTTCTCAATTAAAAATAAGTTGGCCTGTGGCCAGGTCCGAACCGACCGACTGTTTGAAATAAATTAATTTCCAGCTACAGAAACAATTTCAAATAATTTTAATATATCTATTAATGTAATAAAAAACAGATATGGATACATAAATAATAAATATAAACATTTTTAATTTTATTTTATTTATAATATATATGCAAGACCAGGCTGTGACGTCATGAATGGCTGGATGACGTCATATAATTTTAAATCAAGAAAAAACTAATAAATATGATTTTTCTCGAGGATAAAACCAATACAAAGTGCATGATTCGTGGTGATATATAAAAAATCTCCTTTGGTGTGAAAATAACCCTTTCCTTCCTATCGTCGATCGCTAATACTACCACTTCCGGTTTCCGGATTTGCACCAAAAGTTGATCAATTCATCCCACTGATGCATTAAGTAAATATAACAAATTTCATCAAAATCGGTTGAGCCGTTCAGGCTGTACACATCTATACGGACGGACGGACGGACGGACGGACAGACATCATGCTAAAAATACTTTTTTCTGTTAAGAAAATGCATGATTCGTGGAGATATGTAAAAATCTCCTCATGTGAAATTTGGTGTGAAAACAATACCTCCCTTACTATCGTCGGTCGGTAAAAAATTACAAGTACAATGGTGTAGAAATTAGTTTTGGATAACTACATATTGAATATTTATATCATATTGATATATTATATTACTAAATTAATTATATTACAAATAATTTATGATTCAAAACTTTTCTTTTTAATCTTAAAGGATTATATATATATTATATGATTTGTTAAAGTATATATTTTCTTGAAAAAAATAAATATAAATAATTTTCAGATGTTTCGTTAAAAAAAGTTTGCAATTCATAATTTTATTTTTAATTATGTTATGTGAAATTTGGTGTGAAAACAATACCTCCCTTACTATCGTCGGTCGGTAATATATTACATATTTAATCAATTGAATATTTTTGTTCTATATTAATTAAAAAATGATCAAGTTTAATAGGAAAGTTGTATGTGTGCTAAATACATTAGTTAATTTCATATTCAACAAGTATATTAATTCTATAATTTTATATACATATATATATAAAAGATATAATTATATTATGTGAATATTCAGGAAATGATATTCAAATTATCTAAATTAAAGGGAAATTTTCTTTTTATTATGTGAGAGAAATCATAATTTTATTAATAATATGTTTTTACGCTTTTGTTTTAAATCAAATTGAGGTGTTTGTTGTAATTTTTATAAAATCTGTATAATAAATACAAACTAATTGCTTATGATGATGATTATTATTATTTACTATTGTATAAATATGTATATTTAGATCGTTTTTCATCATTTAATATTTATTTAATTTTTTTTTTTTAATAAATAGTTATTTTTTTCTAGGAATTGGGAGGATATCAATCAGGCGCGTTAACCAAGCGAAATAGACATCCTTTACAATTAACGTAGCTATTAGTGATTTGATTCAAAATCGCATCGCAATGATTTCTATTTTCTCTGAATTATAGGTCTCTTTGGAGACCAGTAGAATCCAAAAAAGCGGCTGGGCAACAGACAAAGGGCTCTTACAACATAGTTCTGCACTATTTCTTATGTAAAGTCGTCAACCTATAATAATAATACATCGAAGCTTAAACATGAGTGATTTGAACATAAATAACCTAAAGAATTTATTATAATAAGATATTAATTTGTTGCATGATATTTTCACGCAGTATGATTTCATAATGGAAAAGTAATGGCCGAGCAAAAGATATCATTTCAAATGACTTGACAAACTCAGTCATCGGTCATTACACCTGATTAATAAAAAAAGTAAAAAAAACAAAACAAAACAAAACAAAACAACGAAATAAAGAAAGAAAGAAAGAAAATATCAAATTGAATGCACTATCATAGAAAAATGAGAAAAAAAAGAAAATTTTATTCAAAATTATCATTAATAATCAAAAAGAGAAATAAACAGGATGGCAAAAAAAAAAAAAGTATTTTTCTAAGATTAATTTAATATTATGTAGATTGCGTGCGGATTTTTAAAAGCGACTTGTTGGCCTGAGGGTGCAATCCCTCTTGAATGTGATGCTTTTCGAATAAATATCTGAACCGTGACATGCAAATGTTATGAAAAATTTAAATCTTCCCCCCCTAAAGCGATGTCAATTCTTAAAGAGGTTTGGCTTTGTTCAGGCGTAAAATATGAAATATTTACATAAATAAATACTTTCTTTCAAGAGATAAAAATGGACCTGTCCACGAATGAACCGATTTTATAAGAAAAAAGCATTATGATAATTGTCAAGTTTCAGGATTTAAGTAAATGAGACCAGATGGGATGATTAAAAAAAAAATTATGGAATTAGCATAAAAATAGGATGAATAAATAATTGCTTTTGCTTATAGAGAAAAAAAAAACTATAATAGAAATAAGTTATGTAAAAATAAATAATTAAATAATTTTAATTTAATAGAATGTTTAGAATTAGAGAAGATAATGACAAAAATTGCAAATAGAGACAACAAGTTTGTTTGGATTCCAGATGTCAGAGCCGACCAATACCGCAATATTAAGGCAACAACCCGTGTGAACGTGTGAATAAAATTTTTATGCTTTGGAAATTCTTTATATAACCATTTGGAAGATTAATGTCCATTATATATCACTAGAAATTATTCTTTATTGAAACATATGCAGGGATTGGAAAATAATTTGCAGCATTTTTTAAGAGTTTTTAAAAGCTCCCCCGATTGGACTTATATTTGGTCTTCTTTAACTTTAATTAAATGTTTTCTGCAAAAAGTCCTCTAATACGAACTATTTCTATTTACAATCGATATTGACCCAATTGTGGATTTTTTAAAATTCCTATTCTGTAACGTTATTCTTTAGTAGAACCGTGAGAAGGGAAAATTGCTTGGGGCAATTTTTTTTTATATTCCTTCAATCAAATTTTTATAAAAATATAAGTATATATATATATATATATATATACCAAAAAATTCATTCTATTTTTAAAATCTTAATGTGGGAAAATATTTCAGAATGGAGAAATGTGGTTGTTACTTTCTAGTTTATCATATGTATCGTGTGTTAATGAAAATACGAGGTTTGTTTTTTGAATTATTTCGAAAAGTATTTTTTTATTTATTCATCAATATCCATTTTGTCTCCTTCAAAGTAATTTCTCTCAAATACAATGTATTTATCCTAGTGCTTCTTCCAATCACCGAAGCACTTCTGAAATGCGCTTTTCGGTATGGCCATCAGCTCGATCTTCGATTTCAACTTTATCTCATCAATTGTGGCAAAACGCTTTCCTTTCATTGGTATCTTCAGTTTTGGGAATAAGAAAAAATCGAAAGGTGCCAAATCTGGTGAATACGGTGATTGAGGCATGATTAGGGTATTGGTTTTGGCCAAAAAATCACGAGCAAGCAATGATGTGTGAGCTGGTGCATTATGGCATAATCCATGATCTGTTTGTCCACAATTCCGATCGTTTGAGCCGTATTGCTTCACGCAAACGTTTCATAACTTCCTTGTAGTATTCTTTATTAACAGTATGACCTGTTGGCAAGAACTCATGATGCACCACACCAATGTAACTTTCACATTTGATCGAACTTGACGTGTTTTTTTAAAGCGCTTGTACCACTTATAAACATTTTGTTGAGACAAAGTAGACTCGCCTAATACCACAGTCAACATTTTAAGTGCATTGGAGCACTTTATTTTATTTTTAACGCAAAATTTAATACAGATTCTTCAAAAAATCGAAGAACACACAAAAACGTGACTAATTTTTTCAATTGCCAAAAACAAACTACTAATCCAAAATGGCTGATAGTGTCAACACATGAGAAACATATGTGTACCAACATAACAAAAAAAAATTTGTTAATCAAATGTACACAGCCCGCGAAAATTCAAAATTCACTTTTTCTTTTGAACAGACCTAGTATATATCGATAGACAGATAAGTACTAGATTCTTTAATTTCATAGGTTTCAAAAACCTTATCATGAAATTAATTTTTTCTCAATCTTTCTCTTTCATTTATTTTCCTTAAATATGGGATTCATAGCTATGAATTTAACAAGAATTATAATTTTTTATCAATTATTTTAAATATTTAATTTCTAATTTTCATAATTGTTTCTAGAAGTATTACGTTTAACTAACTAGTTATTAGAAAAATAAAAAAAAATGAATTAATTATATTACTGTATGTAAATCCATAAATAAATATCTTAGCTAAGATAAATGGTAAGTATAATAATTTTTCTAAATTATAATATATTCAAAATAGATTGGTTCCAAATAGGAATAATTGGAGGAATGTGGTTGCTGAGGTCAAAAATATTCCTAAAGCCATCCTTAATCTTCATTCAATTTCTTTTCTTTGTGTCAACTCAGTGCATCTTTAGTATACTTGCAGGTGGTTATAAACAAACTTTTAACTAACCGTTTGAACTACTGAATTAAATGTTTTCGACTACGTTTAATAAAATAAAATGATCAATATAACTTCAAAAACACATATTTTGCCAAACAAAGATTTATAAAAAAATACTATTTATTTTACCCTCCTCTTCTATTGCACTTTTAAGCCTACAATAAGGAATTTCTCAATTGAGTTTCTCATAAATTTTTTCTTTGCTAGCCTCTCTTTCCTAATTCGCACCAATCAAGATGGAGCATATATAAATATTATTCTTTCACTCTGTGTCTATTTATCTATACCAAGATACATATTTATTAATTTATTCAATGAATTCACTACTATATTTCATTTTAGTAGTAGTTGAAAAATAATTTCATAAATTAAACTATTAAAATGCTATTAAACACCTGGAAGGATTTCTAGTTTGTGAATTTCATTAATAAATTTTATGATATCAATTTTTAATAATAATTTGTTAAGATTTAGAGGATTTTTTTTTAAATACCGATCTAATCGTCAACTACATATATATACAAATAAAATATATTATTTATTAGAAAGCTGGCCCATTTCTATGCTAAATTGATTAATAAATATTTTTTCGAAATGCCCAAGTGAGATGTGTGTGACGCATTTAGTAAAGTTACACTTTAGATAAGCACTCAGGGATTTTAATTGAATCATTGAAAATCAAATAAATTCTATTCGATGTTTCGAAGCTATTCTTTTAATTAATTGCTTCATCATTGAACATTCCTAAAAGTAAATTTATTTAAATTAGAATAATAATAATAATAATGGTTTAAAATTATATTAATTAATTTCTTAGAATATATGATAAATCAGAATTATAAATATAGAATCTTGTGCATCCGTCAGGGCCGACTTCAATGGCGCCCCTCTCTATTAACATCCCATTAAAATAATGCGCATAGTTATTAATACGAGTAGAAACGTTTAATATATTCTTTGAAATTATTAATATTATTATTAAATTATATAATGTTTTTCTTTAAACTCATTCTTATTTAAAGGCATATAGGTATACATTTTTAAAATCTTTCATTTGAATTAGTTCTCATTTAAATTTTTTCAGTAAATCTAGAAAAATTTTAAATTTTAAAGGAAAGAGAAATGAGATTTTTCATCATCTTAAGGAATATCACAATTCAATTAATATTTGTGATTTTAGTAATTTTTAAAATTCATTCAAATCACATATATAAATATAAACAAAAATTTTTATAAAATATAAATTTTAATTGACTTCAGTTAATAGATAGTTTATTTAAATATTAAACAAATTTTCAAAATTATTATTAAACAAAATAAATTAAAATAATTTATTGAAGTCAATTAAAATTTATATTTTATAAAAATTTTTGTTTATATTTGTATATGTGATTTGAATGAATTTTAATTAAAAATTACTAAAAAATCACATAAATTAATGATATTCATTAGATTCCATAAGATGATGAAAAATCATTTCTTTCCTTTAAAATTTAAAATTTTTCTAGATTTACTGAAAAAATGTATACAATTTATATATATAACAATAAAATTATTGTAAAACTAGCCGTTCCCGACATTATATGCTGCCGGCGGCATAAAACTCTTCTTAGAGAGACATTTTTAAAACAACAATTCAAATACTTACAAAACAACACAATGTTTAAATATAAAATTATTAAATTTATTCAAATCGTCGTAATAATTTCTTTTTTTTTTTTTGTTTATTTGACACTTATTTAATTTTACAAAACAAAATTTAAAAAAAAATGAAGTTAGTTACAAAAAAATAATTTTGACAATTTGTAACTAACTTCATAATATTCCAGACATCACATACATACGACGGAAATTAGGTATATTGATTATTGAATTTGAAAAAAAAAGAATCAAAACTACCTTAAAACCAATTTACAACACAATTGTATATATCAGTGATTCCCAAAGTGTGAGCCGCGGCTCTCCAGGTAGCCGCGATGCCGTTATTAGTGCGCCGCGAAATATTCAATTAAATTTTCTAATACTTGAAATTTTGCGCCAACATTCTTGTAAGATTTTAATTTTTCGCTGTTAAATGGGTAATCGCTTTTAAAAAATGAAAGTTTTCCAATTTTTTAAGAAAGTAAAAAATTTATATAAAAATCTGATGTAATAAGGGAGCCTCGGAAAATATCCGATTATTTAAGGAGCCGCAAAACAGAAAAGATTGGGAACCTCTGTTATCACACTATGAGGGGGGCGGGTATTTGTACCCGTTGCGGGGACTGCCACTTATAAGCGGGGAGGGTATTTATACCCGTTGCCACTTATATAATATATATTTTCCCTTGTGTCACTTAAAATTACTTATTTTAAACGATAATTAATATATATCCCTCATATAAGTGGCAACGGGTATAAATACCCGCCCCGCTTATAAGTGGCAGTCCCCGCACAACGGGTACAAATACCCGCCCCGCTCATAGTGTGTTAAATATAGTAATAACTATAAATGGTTGTGTTTGTTTTTGTTTACTTATGAGTAGATACAATATAATATATAATAACATAGGTAGAGGTATATAACTCTAGGCAGCCTAATATGAAATATATTACAACAAAATAAAAATATATAAATAAATAATTAAATAAATGTGTGAGTGTCGTATTTGGAAAAAAATATATATCTGAATTAAGATAGTATTATGATGATTAAGATAGTAAATCCTGAACATGAAACCCGCAATTCGCACTCCATTAATCTGGTTATTTTCTCTCTCTCTTTGGAAAAGTTACAATATAATTTATTTAATTAGTTGGAATTGCGATTTTCCGTCTATGTTTCTAGTACACTCATTTTAAAAAGAATGAAAATAATATATTATTCGAAGTGAGAGATAACCTATAATCACATTTAAAAATTTAAAAAAAAAAATAATAATAAACAATTCGTGGAGAATTAAGAAAACCAAGGTTAACAAAAATCTTGCCCAGAATTTTTTGGAGTGGTTTATACAAGAACTATTTTTTCTTTTCCAAGTGGTTTTCATTGGTTGAAATGACCTAGACGTACAACTTATTTATATTTATATATCTGCTCCTTATTTATTAGATTATAAAGATTCAATTACATATCAATGTAAAATAAAAGGTAAATATATATATATAATTGTGTTCCTTGAGGCAATCAATATTTATTTAATTTCAAAAATACATTTTAATATTTTATATTATACTGGTTACTCGTTTATCAGTTATTATTTAGATAGAATTGAGAAAAAATAATTATAAAAAAAAATTACTTGAATACGAGTATTAAGGGTGTGGTCTCGTGCAAATCTGGCCCAGAATTTATTTATTTTTATTTATCAAAGAAATATATTCCTTATATATTTTTTTAAATGATGATTAATTTTGATAAAATTTCATCATAAAGAAAAAAAAATAGTAACTTGATAAATGTAAATGTATGTATTATTATTATTATTATTTTTACAAATTAATTTACCTACTTACTTACCTGAATAAATACATACAAATTTAGAAAATGAGGAAAGTTGAATTCTCTTATATACTACAAGGTCTAAAAAGTCCCGGGATTTTTCAATAGATGACGCCACTAGAAAATGAACATGACTCATTTCGAGAGGCTCATCTGTCACTAGTTTATGTATGAAGAAAAATGGAAAAGCAGGAATATCGCGTTTTGATTAAACATTGTTTTTTAATGGTAAAAAATTGTGAACAATCATTGCAGTGTTGCAGGAATGTTATCCCACATCTGCTCTTTCGAGAACAATGTTTAATCAAGACGCGATAATCCTGTTTTTCCACTTTTCTTATGAAGACGAAAGTAGCGTCACTCAAACGACTGTAGCTTGTAAACAAATGGACGAAATGTCATGATACTTCATACATAAACTAGTGGCAGATGAGCCTCTCGAAATGAGTCAAGTTCATTTTCTAGTGGCGTCATCTATTGAAAAATACCGGGACTTTTCAGCCCATGTAGTAAGTATATGTAGATTTAGGTATATACTAATAGTTAAATCGTATAAAGTGTAATTAATTTAGAATTTATTCTATGAATCATGTTTTTACGAATTCTGTATTTTATTTTTAGAATTTAAAGAATTATTTAGAGGGATGATTATAAAAATTTAAAAAAAATATCCAATTCTATTAAATATGATCTATGTTCATTCAACAAGTGTTAACTGTTGAATTCTTGTTTATTTTTTTTTTAGAATATTTTCCATATCACGAAAGAATAGAATTCTTGAAAGATAATTTAATATTATATTGAATAAGAAAATTACGTACTATCTATAGTTACAATATTAGAGGAATAAATAAAGGTTTAATTAAATCCAAAAAATCAAATCTGATTAATAATTATTAATTAAATAAAAAAAAGAATAAGATTTTATATCTTGAAAAATAAGAAAATTAATAGAATTATTTATAATATGGGGATATAAAATATAATAACATGCGTTTCCTAAAGTTAATTAATTAAAGTATTTTTTTTTTTTTTTTTTTTTGAAATGATGTAAATTTTCTCATCTTATTTATTTATTTCTTATGAATGAAGATGCCTATCTGGGCTGCCTACGTTAATTTCACATCAGAAATTCTTGGAATCATGTAAACTAATTACGAACACTTTTCGGTCGGCATACTACCTCCCACCCTTGCATGAAGTCAATGCATGCAGGCGAGCAAACAGCCGGGCCATTTGCGTGTTAACAAATACAAAGAGAACCACGCAAGATTCTTTGCCTGTTTGCTCTTGAGGTAAATGATCAAACAAACCACTCGCGAGCCATATGATTTTATTAAGAAGAAATGTAACATTCAGATTAAAGTGTTTGCTTAACTCGAGAGTCAAATTTACCACGGACAAATAAAATAATCCATTTTCGATTCTTCGGTTGATTTTTTTCAGAAACGCGAATCAATCAATCAATTATTCTTCTATTGAAGTAAATAAATTATTATTTTTTTTAATAAATATTCATTCAATGTATCTATATGTCTTACATTCAACTAAAAAAGAAGTGAGAATTGTAATAAAATAAAAATTTAAGTTTTAATTTTTTTCCAATTGTTAGTACTCTCATCAATAAAAAACAAATTGAATCAATAATAACTAATTCATCGATTTGACATCACGCTAACCTTTAATTTAGTTTATGCATTTGATAATAATCTCTAAATACTCTCCTTATTCGCCAGATATGGCACCGTTTAACTTTTTACTAATTTTAAAAACATACAAATTCAGAAAAAAATCATTGTTTTTTGAAATTATTGAATCTCGATTAAACTATACTAAAATGTTCAAATAGAATAATACATTATTTATATGTAAACTAAATTTGGCATATTGACAATTTTTCTGTCCATTTATTAATATTTCTTTAAGTACAGAAAAACTTCCATTTTTATGTAGGATATATATGATTTTTTTTTCAACAACATTCATCCAGCATTAATTGCCAATGTTAAATTAAATTCAATCTGATTTTACGATCGAACATTTTATATGCATTATGATAATAAATATGTAAATTAAACAAACTATATATATATATATATATTGATATATATATATATATATATATTCTATATATAAAAATAATAATATTCTATGTATATATCAACCAAGAAGAAATTATTACACTGAGTAAATAGTTTTAAAAGGTTTCATAAAAAAAAAAAAAATGAAATAATAAAAAAAATTCTAAAATATTTAAATCATTTTTCAAGTGATGGGATAATTTTATGAAATACGTAAAAGAGAGAGAGAAAATGAAAAAAAAAAAATTGAAATAGAGCTTGAGAACTTGAAGGAAAGAATTTAAGATTAATTTTTTGGTTCCTCCCTCCATCTGAGACCACTAATGGATAAATTCAAAAAACCCTTTCCTTTTTCTCGTTAAATATGATGATGATTCACGGCGCCAGGCGATCTTTTTGCGCTTTTGTGATAACGAGGCGTTGAAAGACTCTTTTTCACCTGCTATGCTTCAGTACATTGGAACTATGTTCATCTTTAAGAAAATCTATAGATATTTTTTTTTTTTTTTTAGTTTTTGTTCAGATCAAAACTTCAAGCATCAATGTGTTTCACACTGTTTTATTCTAATCATAGCATAGCCAAGATGGAAGGGGATGAGGCCAGCCTCCTCCATTTCATGCCTTCCATCGGACGAACTCCATTTAGAGTTAATCGACTTTTTATATTTTATTATGTATTGTTCATTTTCTCGTCTAAATCTATTTATTAGAGGTTAATCAATCAAAGCAGCCAGGTAGAACTAGACTTTTTGCTTTCGTGTTTATTTATAAATATTTTTCGACAGTTTTATTGAAACGTGTTCTGAATGGTTGAAGTGTTCCTTTTTCTAATGTTAATTAAGTTTAAAAGTGTTTTAATTATACCCCAATTAATATAATTCTTGATAATTATCTTATAAATCCTACCAGTGAGATACTGCATAAGGATATATATATATATTGTAGTATATTAATATAATAACAGTTGGAAAATAAATTCTTCTCCACTCCACACCGAGAATTGTTCCGATATGAGAGTTAAAAATATAATTAACAATACAATTTAAGGTTAACAATAAGATAAGAAGCAAGAAATGCGTGAGTTTGTTTAAGAAAAGAATTAGAAGCACTTGTTATTCGTGGAAGGCATTTCTAAGAAAAATACATCTTCCTGTCTTATCCAAAGATGAGAGAGTACTATAAAATTTCAAGGTTTAATCAAATCATCTATCCATTCTAATTATATATACAACCATGAAAACATCAAAATTCATTCTACCATATTTCTCTAGAAAATCATTATCCTATTGCTTAATATAATTGAAATTTAATTAAATTATTTATTTTTTTTCTTTTTAATCATGGAGCATATGATGTATTAATTGAGTGATTTTTGATATAAACAAATAATGAAATAAAGAAATGAAATTTTATAGAAGGAATAAAAAATTCTATTTAAAAAAATAATTATTATTGTTATTTTGTTATTGGTATTCAAATACATAAGATTTAGAATATTTGAGAATAGGATTCTTTGCAGTATTTATGAGCCAAAGAAAGATGAGGTCACCGAGGAATGGCGGAAAATTCATATCGAGGAATTGCATGATCTCTATGCATCTCCAGACATAGTCAGGGTTATAAAAGCGAGAAGGCTGCGATGGGCAGGACATGTGGCTAGAATGGGAGAGGAAAGAATGGTGAAAAATATATTGGTAACCAATCACGCAATAAAGGGGCTTATCTCGTCAAAATTATCAATCAAATAAATAATAATATATATTTATTATTTTTCCGGTTGTATTATATGGGTGTGAGGCATGGTCTATGACCCTGGGAGACGAGAGTAGATTTAGTGTATTTGAGAATAGAATTTTTCGCAGCATTTATGGGCTAAAGAAAGAGGAGGTCACCGGGGAATGGCGGAGACTGCCTAACGAGGAATTGCATGACCTTTATGCATCTCCAGATATAGTTAGAATTATAAAATCGAGAAGGTTGCAATGGGTAGGGGACGTGGCTAGAATGGGAGAGGAAAGAATGGCGGGTTTGGGAGATTGATTTAGAAACGTCCGCTTTGAAGACCAAGGACGGGGTGGGTGGACAATGTAGGAAGGGACGTGAGAGAGACGGGAGGGGGTAGGGGTTGGATGGTTATGGCTCAGGATAGGGACACTTGGAGGAATGTGGTTTTTGCGGCCAAGACCTTTCGAGTTCCATAGAGCCACAGAGATAGATAGATAGATATTCAAATACATACTCATATATTATTACATAAGGCCTTTGATAAATTTCTTTATTTGTATATTTGTATATAATTTATCAATTTCGATATTTTAATTAAATATTATATTCATTAAGTTATAACTATTATTTTTTACAAATCAAAAATTTTAATTGTGATATCCGAAAATAGTAGTACCCTTTGCTTTGAAAATCACCTTTCATTTATATGAAAAAATAATTTCAAAATGTTTTTCTATATGTTACAAGTGACATAAGTGATAAACATAAGTGAAAAACATATTGATTAAAAATTTAAACATAAAGATAAAATGAATAACAGAAATAAAATGAAAGTGAATTAATGTTAAATGTCAATATACCACATAACCAAAACATTCGTTGAAAAATTAACTTAAAACTTTGTCTATCAAAAACTCCTTACTTCTTAATTTTATTGACACTTCATATCTGTCCATGATGGAAAAATTATTTATTATGTTTTTGAAATGTGTCTTATAATGAATTTTTCTTAGTATTTGTAAATTTTATTTTAAATTTACTTGGCAATGAAATATTAATAATTCAAATTAATTTAATAAAACACAAATATGAGAAAAGACGAGTTAAATAATACTATTTAAATTTACTATATTATTAAATATTTTGCATAATAAAATAAAAATAAATATTAAAAAAAAAAAAAATTAAATTAAAACAACAGGAAATTTCAAAAAGCAATATTAAAGTAATTTTATCTTTTATTTAAATTTGTAATTTCAATAATGGAATCAAATATCATTATTAAAATAAATTGTTTATTATAATTTATATATTTATATATATATATTTAAACATACAAACATAATTTATTTGGTTTATCCTTGAATGAAAAGTTGAATGGGATTTTAATTCATTCATAACATATTATATAAAATTTTATTGAAACTGTAGTTTAAATGCGAATAAAGCTTTTAAATATTATACAGATATAAAAACTGGTTGTTTTCCTATAAATCTTCAAGAATTTCTTTGTATTTTCTTTATTAAAATTAATAAAAATAGATATAGATATTTTACTTTCGGTTAGAAAAATATTAGTGGGATAATCATTAAAAACAAAAGAGATTTTATATTTAGAAAAATTTTAAAAGTTAAAAAGCGCATATACAAGTATAAACACAATACTAGGCAGGATGAAAATTAAGAAATGTTTTTGAAATTGGACTTAATAATCCTAATTGACCGCAACCAACAATACAAAACGTACCTAACCTATTTTTGAAAAAAATTTATATAACATTGTATATTATAAATAATATTAGTATAATTTTTATGAAGTTATTCTCATTTTATGGATCATTTATTTTAAATCTCAAATATTCATATATAATTTTATGTATATATATCAAAAAATATTTTTTCAACATAAAAGTAAAGAAATACGTAGAATTTTTATAATCATTTTCTGATAATTTAATGAAAATGCAAGTATGATTTGTTTTTTTTTATTTATTCATAAATAAGTATAGTAATCATAAAATCATGTTTCAAATTTTAGTCAAATATCTATATTTTGAGCTTGCGTGATATGTTTTATTTAATATTTGGAGTACATATTATAGGTATATTATATAGGTCTGTTGACTGGAACTCTGATTTTTGTTATCAAGAGTTTAATCACAAAGCAATATGTAAATTGATAGTGAAAAACACTGATAGGTGGTCATCTTTAGACTAAATTGTAAATTTAAAAATTATTCTTTATAAAAACTTGATGATAATATTATTTTTTATAAATAATTCAAATAAATTATTAATATTAAATTAAATTCAAATTTAATATATTTAAATATAATAATAATTTTTGTTAGTTTAACCTTAATTTATAATTAATAGGATGGAGAGATATTTATTATATTTAAAAAAAAAAAACTGAGAATTATTTCAAAATGATATTCCCTAGAAATTAATAGTTATGTAACTTAATGAATGCTCTATTAACAATTCTCTAGAATTTGATAAATTTTTTATTATTGGACAAATTGAAAGTTGTTTGTGTTGTACGGGAATTATAGGGGGATAAACATTTATATTTTTAATTCATGCTTAAATTCATACAAAAATACAGGTTTTTTTTATTATAAAAAGGAGAAATTTAATAACAAGAATAAATATTAAACTAAATTATACTTTTATAAATGCTCCTTTCCATTTTTATGTGAATAATTGTTTTTTTTTTTTTAAATATTAATACTAATAGTATTCAGTATTTAAATATATAATACATCATAATATCTATCATGTGCCTTTATACAAGTAGAAAATTATACTTTATTAATTTTCATCAAAGTATTTGTTAAAAGATAATTGATCTTAGATATTAATTATTAATCCAAATAATTCTAGTAATTGTAAAAAGCTCGGATATTCTATTTAATGTTCGATCTTGGGCAAATAACAAACTGATTTATTAACGAAAAAAAGTAAAATTGATTTGATTAGAAATTGCTTTTTCAACTTTTTGGTTTTTATCAATTTTTCATGATTTGTCATGATTTTTTTACTTCGATATTTTAACTATAATAATTGTTGCATCCAAGTTTCCAAAGGGGCGTAATTTCGAACAAAACTAATTTTTTTAAATTATTTATTGATTCTTATTATTTAATTTTTTAATGAAAACAAATAACCATTCACAAAACAACAAAAAAAAATGAATAAAAAAATAAAAAAGAGATTTACAAACTTATTATATAATTAAAATATGAATTGATATAAATTTAAAATTGACAATATTGATTCTAAAAATTAAACAAAAATCTACAGTTATTAAAGCAGAGAATATTGTAATTTTTAGGTAATATTTTCAAATTAAAATCAAATTAAAATGTATGCAACAAAATGCTTTTATTTTTATTATTATTATTAAATGGCACATCAACTTTAGGGTCATATTAGGGGGTTTTTGTACAAAAAAAATCTAAATAAATAAATAATACTGAGAACTTAAAAAAGAACCAATATCTCAAATTATAATAATAAATAAATAAATAAATAAACAAGTGGTTAGTAAGATAGATAACTGAATAAAAGAGTTACCCAAATAAAACTAAAATATTAAATTAGTGAAATATATAATAATAAAATATAATATAATAAATAAAATAAAAGGAAAAATTTTAAGGCGGTTAGATGACACATTAAGGCAAATAATTTAAAAATAAGCTGGAGTGTCTCCACTCGACTATCTCGCAATTTGAATTGGATTAAATAACATAAATTATATTTCAATTAAATTTAATTAATTATAAATTATAAATTAAAATTAATAAATAATATTTATTAAACCAGCGCATGTTTGGCTCTTTGTTGATGGCACCACGTCACGTGTTGGCGCGTGAGATTTGCAGTGTTCAAAAATTATTTCTGGTACTTTCAGCGATTCAAACTGAAATTCTATATATAGCAGTTTTATACAATTTTTAATCATGTGAAAAACTATCAAATATATATCTTTATTTTTACAGTCAGTTTAGAAGAAAAAAATGAAAACGTGGTAGATAATGGTCGTCTTCCGGATGAGCTACATATCTCAAAAGTTGATAGAAAACTACGAATTTTGAATAATGCCCGTATACCAAATTTCATAATTCTAGCTCAAACCGTTTTTGCGTAATCTTGTCTACATACACACATACACACATACACACACACACACACAGCCATTTTTCTCAACTTTAGTGAAAATGACTCAGGGACCTTCAAAACGTATAAAAACATCAAAATCTCGACATCGAAAATTTTCGTGATCACAATACTATCTCTGGTGAGATAATAAAAATGTGTGTATATTCTTAAAAAATAATAAAATTATTCTTAATCGAAAATAACAAAATTTTCTTATGTTTCTATCAATTTTTCAATAAATAAAAAAAAAATTATATTCAAAATGAAACTATCTATTTTTATTATTAAATTTTAATAAATTACATAAAATATCGCACAATTTTTTTATTTCAATTTAATGAAGTGAGATTAAAGAGTGAAGTTAAAGAAAAAAAAAATAGATTGCTCGAATTTTTTAGCCACGAATACTTAATAAACAAAATATAAATATATAAATTAATAATATTGTTTGTTCAATCTCTTTATTCAACCTTATTGATCAATTGAATAAAAAAGAAAAATCGTTAATTAGAGCATAATAAGTCTATCTATCTTTTGATAATAATTAATAAATGAGATTCTATCTTTATTTCTTCAGGCACCGATCAATTTATTAAATGTTTCATCGTGAATTAAATAAACAAAGAATCGAATAATATTGAAGATTCCCTCCAAGCCATCCTCACCCCCTTTCTTTTCCCTCTCTTCAAATTAATTTTATTCAATGATTAGAAAGCTATGAATATTAATAGATCCAATTGGATTGAGAATGATAATTTAATATCTAAAAATATAATTTATATTAATATTAATATTAATTTGTATTCGAAGTGGCATCATTATTATTAGTCATTAATAATAGAAATAATCTTTATTCATTAGAGAAATTTGATTATACATTCATTTAAAAATTTCAAAAAAAATAAAATTTAAAATTAAAAAAAAAATGGATTCGTAAATTATGATCAAGAATTAAACAACAAAAAAAAACATGTTTAAATAAATAAAATGTTTAAATATTTTATCTATATATCTTATCTTATTATACTAGCAAAAATTGTATATGGATTTTTTTGAAATTCACACTATAGATAATTTTTATAAACAAAAATCGATTTGTATTTGTTTCAGTCTGGGAAAAATTCATCTTTATTAGTTTTTTTTTAATTTAAAATAGGAAATTTAAATGACGTCAGCAACTACGTCCTTTAATACAAAATAAATTAAATATAAATAAAATCAAATTATATATATTATGTTATATCCACAGGCCATACTTTTCTGTCTTTATTATGTATGTTTAAGGGTTCTATGTTTTATGACTATTTTTTTTTAATTTATGTCCTTTTAAATTATTTGAACGGCGGCTCGGTGTACCAGGTACTTGAATCTAATGTTCGTAAATTCTTGGTTGTAGTAACTGTTCCCCCAACTGCCTCCACCCAATTCCCCTAATTCTATTTTTGTTATTATTATTTTTCTCAAAAACAAATTTCTCGGCCATCTTTTTTCACCAATACGAATCACATATCCATTCCTTTCATTTATTTTTATATTACAAGTACTTTAAATTTTGATTGAATTAAAGAAATTAGTTTTTTTTATAAAAAAATTATATATTTAAAGAAGGTAGAAAAGTTTTTAACAATAAAATATATAAATTTTCTACTTTAATCATCATAAAAAAAATTCAAAGGATGACAAATTTTATTAAACTCAATCTATTTGTAAAATTGCATAAAATTTCGATTAAGATGAAAGTAGGAAAAAATTAAATCTTTGAACAATCAATCATTTATCAATGATATTATTGATATCATTTTTTTTTATTTCTAATTTTAAAATTTTAAAATTTTTCTTATTCGATCAAAAAATATAAAGGTATAAATTTTATAAATTTGAAATGTAATCCAAAGTACTACTAATATATATTTAAATGTGAACAACATGAAATAAGCTGGAGTGTCTCCACTCGACTATCTCGCAATTTGAATTGGATTAAATAACATAATATATTATATTTAAATTAAATTTAATTAATTATAAATTATAAATAATAAATATTAAACCAGCGCATGTTTGGCTTTTTATTGATGGCACCATGGCACGTGTTGGCGCTTGAGATTTGCAGTGTTAGAAAATTAATTCTGGTACTTTCAGCAATTCAATCAAGCTGAAATTCTATATATAGCAGTTTTATACAATTATTAATCATGTGAAAAATTATCAAACATATATTTTTATTTTTACGGTCACTTTAGAGGAAAAAAAATCAAAACGTTGTAGGTAATGACCCTCTTCTGGTTGAGCTACATTTCTCAAAAGTTGATAGAAAACTATGAAATTTGAATAATGTCCATGTACCAAATTTCATCATTCTAGCTCAAACCGTTTTTGCGTAATCTTGTCTACATACATACATACACATACACACACACACACACACACACACACACAGAGAGAGAGACATTTTTCTCAACCTTAGTGAAAATGATTCAGGAACCTTGAAAACGTATAAAAACATCAAAATCTCAACATCGAAAATTTTCGTGATCGCAATACTATCTCTGGCGAGATAGTAAAAAAATCAACCAAGTTTGTAATTGAAATTAAATTAATTAAAATTCCCATGAAAGTAAAATTTAAAGTGAAAGTAAAATATATATTATATTAAATTAATTAAATATAATATATATATAAATAAATTTAATTATGTTGAAGAATATTAAAGAAAATAAAGATGAGCCTAATTTTGGAATCGAATGTATCACCTTAAAAGTTCTCATCATTAGAAGAAGAAGAAGAAGAAGAAGATTTGGATCCCTAAACAGATAATTGGTTTGATCTAACTAGGGAGACGGTTGCGTGATGATGAATGTAACAGCTTCCATCCAACAGACATCTAATTCGCTTCACGTGGCTTTTCCAATGAAAGAAAATCAAATTGGCCAACATCTCAACCCTCTCTTTGATGTATATAAAGGGCGCTGAAAAGACACGCCAGCTAACCATCGCTAACCACTTTTATACAGAAATAATTATATTCGATCAAATGTTTTTTAAAAAGTTTCTTGTTAAAAAATGAAAACCTGTTATTTCGAATGAGATGCTTCTTCTTCCATCCAATGTCATCTTTTTTTTTTTAATAATCATTTTTATATAAGATAAAGTGGTGAATGAAAAGAAAAAGAAACTAAGAAATAATATTAAAATGATCGACAAGTTATGTTTTTTTTTTTTTTTTTGATTCTTTGTTTTTTTATTCGATATTATATTATATTTTTTGTTGTTGTTGTTGTTGTTGTTGTCGGCAATGCGTGCATGTTATATTTTGTTTCTGTTGCTCTCTGATGGAAACCGATTTCTGACTTTATATTACATGCGTGCTTAGGCATCCGACTCTATCTGTCCACTTCCGGTTGTCAATCAAACGCCGATGAGTGCACATTTTGAAATGTCAAGACACGCATTTATAAACCAACAAATTTCATTTATTCTTAAAGAAAATGACCAAATTTAGTTAAATAATCCAAACATTAGAAGAAGTTAATGTAACCTAATCATTTATCAAAAAATATATATATGTATATAAACGAGTTATGCAATTTAAACGATTTGAGACAAGTTTGACATTATTAATGTTTCCTTTGGATTTCCTTTCATTTATTGAATTCAATTAAGTTCACATTTGTTGATTTATTAGCAAGTATAACAACGATAAGGAATGGATTGATTTCTTAAATATCCTGTTCTTTAAATATTTGATAAACAAAAAAAAATGTTATTTTGTGTATTTTATTTCTTTTTGAATAATAATAAAATTATTTATACTTGATTTATACTTAAATATAAAAAATAGAGGGTAGTATTATTATTAAACACATTATGTTTCAAAACTGGAGAGGCCCTTGAAATAGTTTTTATAACGTTTTTATCAACATCGCTTCATGTCTGTCTATCTGTCTGTCTTCATATACAACTAAAAACTTTTGGCGCATTTAGTTTTCATTTGCTTTCTATTATATTTATATGCAATTAAATTCCTTTATAGAGCTTAAATATATATATATATTTACATTCAACACTAAAACACTTCATTAACACGTAACACTATTTCTTCTAATATATTCAACTATATTGGATTTGATTGATAATATGTAAATTTAAGAAAATAATAATTCTTTTAAAATTTGTTATATACTTTGATATAAGTATATTACAGTGAAAAAAAATAAAAGATTAATTTCTTAGCTCTTAATTTATCAATCTTATTTCATAATGAAAAAAATTTGTCAGTTTATGTGTTTAATAAAATTTTTATTATTACAAAAATTTGACTTGATGTTTCATATAAATAAATAAAACTAAATGCACCCAACGTTTTTCGTTGAATATGAAGCAATTCATCCATTAACTTTGTCAGGCTTATAAAAAAATTATTTTATTCTTTTTATTCCATGAGATAAACGTTATTTTATAGTTTTTTACATTATATTTTATCATATCTGTTTTTATATTACAATAGATCACGTTATAGTCAATTTAAAAAAAAAATATTTTTATATTTTTTTCTTTTTATTCGTATAGTTTGGGGGTTTAACTTATCTGAAAAGTGTGTCTCACAAACACACACATACATAAAACCGAGAAAAAAAAATTAATTTACATAAACATTCAAGAAAATTATTGCATTCTCTAGATTTCTCTATATGTTTACAATATAATATTTATAATATTTTAAATTTAAAAGAAATTCAATATTTATATTTTATTTAAAAAAAAAAAATAAAAATAAAGATTTAAGTATATTAATGAGCCAAAATTAACATAAAAACATGTATATTTTATTTGTTTAATATCAAATGTCAGTAGAATAGAATAATAAATATTTATTATTGTATATTATTACTATTATTATTCTTAATAATATTATTATTATGTTAATAATAAAATATGAAGCTTAAATTTTAATAAGTAGGAAAAAACGTTTTCATTTGAATAATTTTGTTAAATGTTTATAGCTTAAGCCTAAAATGAAAAGATATCAATCAAATCCTTGAAATTATTATTATATATTATTTCGATATATATTTAAGTATATCTTAATTCAATTTTTCAAATATTTATTTTGAGAATATTAAAATAGAATTAACTTTGAAAAAATATAATTTTTATTTAAATAAAGTTAAAAATATTCAATTAGAGAATAAATTATAAATGTAAATGTAACGATAAAAATTATGAAATATTTTATAAATATTTAAATTATAAATTTTTATATATTTTTCTTAATATATAATTCTAATAAAATTATTATAGTGTTTGTGGATATCTTATTTAAATAAATCCTTATATTAATTTTTCAACTTTGTTTTCTCTTGAAAATTTTTTTTTTTTTTTTTTTAAAGGGGTTCACTTTCCATCATGTGTCATTATCTATTAGTTTTTTTAATCTAAAAACTAATAAAAAACAGGAAAACGCAGTCATTGAAACAAAATTAGAATAAATGAGCTTCAAGAACAAAAAAAAAAAAGAGATATTATATTATACGATAGATTACTACAAAGTAATGTATTGTCAAGACTTGAATACGTTTCAAATGATTTGCTTTTAGTGATGTAAGTCGGATATCAATCACGTAATAATTTATAATCATATAAATGAGAGAATAGGATTATCTAAATATAATTCTCTTTTAGGTTATATTATAGTTTGTTATTCATTCATTCATTAATAACTGAAAACGATTAATTGAAAAATAGGACATTTATATAAATACATTATGGTATGTATGAGAATTTTTCAAAATAAATGGGTAAAACAGATTTTTAGATATTTTCATTTATAAATAAATAAATAAATAAATAAATAAATAATAAATATAGTCTATATTTTTTCCCTACACGGAAAACTTTCCTGAAATTCATTTATTCCAACATAAATCCCAATTAAAATCTTAAATATTTTATTAATAAAATAAGTTTAATATATACATGGGAAGGTCAATAAGTCCGTGACTTTTCGAATGAAACAGGGTTTTTATTTTATTTTTCAGCATAGTGTCTCCATTGAGCTCTATACACTTTGTCTAACGTGTCTCCAATTTTTTATCCCTTCGAAAAAATATGATTTCTTGAGAATTGAGAAATTCTTTGGTGCACATTCACTTTGAGAAACCCACTGTTGTCACTGCTGTTAAGTATCTGGTTAGTTATGGTGGATTCACATTTCATCCAAACACGGTTTCAGTGATGTATTTTTTTTTCGAAAAAAATAATGCTTAATGTGCACACGAAATTCACTTTTTCCATTTTCATCTCAAAATAGTTTGCTATTAATGAATGTCAAACAAAAACTAAAAGACCCAGTTGGTTCAAATTTAGACAGAAGTCAGCTGATAGTTGCCTGCTGAAAGGACCAGTGTTGATTTCATTTAAGAGACGGGAAATTGAAAAAGTTACGGACTTGTTGACCTGCCCTTGCCCTTATATATATTTGATGAATAGTGAAAAATAAATATCACGAAAAAAATTTATAATTTATAATTTATCTTTACCTTCTGAAATTAGCCGCTCGCGGATTTCCCAAGCGAATATGGTAGGATTTTCTCTCTTATATTGTTCAATCTTGCTGACTACAGCGGGGGTGGCTACTTTGGGTTTGCTACCACCAATCAGCCCTGGAGGTCGAAGAGTACCTGAAAATAAAAAATCATTACTCTTCATTTAACACGAACAAAAAAAAAAATAATCTTTTCGCTTCTAAACTAATAGTTTGAATGAATGGGTGGGTAATATTTCTATTATTATATTATTTAAAATATTTTTCTTTATCATATTATATGAAATTATAAGATAATGTAAAATTTAATAGACTATTTTCCACTTTTCAAATTTTATTTTCAGTGTTGGAGATATATTTTGAACTGTCCACTAAGTGGGAACCCTCGACAAGAATCTCAGCTATCTAATTCTAATTTGTGCAGTGATGTATTGGTAAAATAAGAAGTAAGGGAACGCATAGTGGGAGCAAAGAAAAGTCCTATTTTCAGCAAACTATTTTTTTCCAGTTTTTATTTTTTCTTATTCATAATATACAAAATATTAACGAACACAAAAAAAGAAATTCTTACAGTAGAATTAAGTGGGAGATGTCGGGACATGTAAAAGTACTGGAACGCGTTCCGGTTCTGAAAAAAGGTAAGGGAACGTCGTTACCCCACGTTCCCCTTCCTGACACCACTGAATTTGTGTTATTATTGTTTTAAAAATAAAAAAAATATAATCGAAATTAAATAAATTTTAGTTCTAATCAATTCCCTTAACATTTATAAAATATAAATGATTAAAATGATTAATTCGTTAGTTTTTAAACTATATTTTTTTAACTATTAATAAGAAATAAATTTGCATGTTTTTTTATCTTCTAAACATTTCTAATTTTAAAAACATTATTTATTGATTGGAAAATACCTGATGTAAAACACTTTTTTTTTTTTTTGTTAAACGGCATAAATAAACTGTCTTCAGTTAAAAAATGAATATTGAATTTTGTAATAACTTAATTTTTAAAACTTACCTTGGTTCAATTAGATATTTAATCAAAAAAAAAAATTGAAAAAAAAACATAATTTAAAAACTAACGAATTATTTATTTATTTCAAGTTCAAAAAGAATTATAATATTAAATACAAACGACATAGTAGGCATATTAAAAATACACATACATTTTTTTTATTTGTTTCTATTTGAGAAAATTTTACAGGAAAAAAACACCGTTTGAAAAATAATTATTTACCACCTTCCAAAGGCCTCTTGAGAAGAACTAAATTGTGCCTTCACGAATTTATAAAAAAATAAATATATATAAATATATATATATATATTCCACTTCTCTAAAACAAGTTGAGCTGTTTGAAATTAATTTGAATAGAAGCACTAATTTAAATAATTAATATAAAAATACAAGAAAGAGTGACCGTACATGCAAAGAAAAAAGGTTTTATTGTTAACAATTTAAATTATGCCTAATTATTTAGATTAAGATCGATTAATTATAACTTATTATAAATATTAAGCTTGAGAATCAATGATATGAAATTGAATGGATCTATGTTTAGATTAAACATTATACATAGAATATTATAGGAAAAAATAAAGACACTCGTTACTTTATTTATTTATTTATTTTAAATAATCAATTGATGATGGTTATCATCTTTTTATATTTTTTTGTTGTTGTTGTTCACATTTTTGTTTGATTCACAGTTATTTTAATATTCAAGTGGGGGAGTTGGAAGTGTGGGGTAGGTGGGGTTGGGATGGGGGGGGGGTTAGAGCGAGTCTTTAACAACTGCACTACTTTCGATATTATTTTTAATGAGAAATGAATAGAAAATGAATATGTCTATTAAATAATGAATAAATGCAATTGTCGAGTTGGAGGGTAATATGGCGTCTGTAGTCTTGGTGAAAATCGATTATCAGGATCCTTATCATCGAAGTACGAAACGTGAAACCGTGAACGGCACGCGGGAGGCGCCATGATGGCGCACGCGAGCCACGACACCTTATATTGGAATTCGTTCCATTATGGAATCCAATTAATAAATGAGGCCATATTAAATAAAGTCAAGGGATACCAATTCAACCAGAAACATTTTTACATGAGGGATCCATTGAACTACGAATATGACTACTAAAACTAAAACATAACCCCCACTCCCTCCATCACACCCACACATATTTCTAATAAAAACAATTCACTTATAAATTCAAGATGAAGTTACGTCATTAATTAAATGAAAAGTTAAAGGCTGAATTAAAAAAAAAAAATAATTATTCTCTTTTCATTTCTACCCCCCCCCCCTCCTTCCTCTACTTTCCATTTTATTTATTCAGTGCAATTTGATAAATCCATTATTAATTAAAAATCTATACTTTCATCGAGAAAACTTTTTATATTTTAAGAATTAAATTGTCAAATTAATTCAATTCAAGTCAATCGGAGTGTACTTGAAATTTCAATTTTATCGATGAATGATTTATTTTACTTATCAGTTTATATACAAGCTCCTCCCCATTTATTTTGAGAGAGTGGATTGGATCATTTCTATAAATATTACTAAATTTTTAAGAAATAATAATCTTTTATAAAATAGAAAATTTGTTTTGTTGTTGTTAATGTTGTTATTTATTAAAATATTTATTAGTTATTAAAATAACTATTCGTTTATATAATATTTAATGTTCTGATCTTTTTTAATGAATTATTTATTTTTAATATTTTTCTTGGAACTTATTGACTTCTATTTTAAAATATTAAAAAAAAACGAATTGAAATAATTAAGATATGAGAATAAAGAAAGAGAAAAGAAAATCCGTAAAAATATATTTATCAACAACATCAAAAAAATGTAATTGTAGTAAATCTAATTTACAGTTATTATTGGTTATATTAGGTGAATTGGGGATCAAATTTATAAATTAATAAATTATGAAAAAGAAACAAGAAATAAAATATCGATAAAATATAATCTACTTTTTACTATCTCGCCAGAAAATTTTCGATGTTGAGATTTTGATGTTTTTATACGTTTTGAAGGTTCCTGAATCATTTTCACTAAGGCTGAGAAAAATGTCTGCCTGTGTGTGTGTATGTGTGTATGTAGACAAGATTATGCAAATACGGTTTGAGCTAGAATGATGAAATTTGGTACATGGGCATTATTCAAAATTCATATCAACTTTTGAGAAATGTAGCTCAACCGGAAGATGGTCATTACCTACAACGTTATGATTTTTTTTCTTCTAAAGTGACCATAAAAATAAAGATATATGTTTTATAGTTATTTACATGATTAATAATTGTATAAAACTGCTATATATAGAATTTCAGCTTGATTGAATCGCTGAAAGTACCGGAATTAATTTTTTAACATTGCAAATCACGCCCCAGCACGTGAAGTGGTGCCATCAACAAAGAGCCAAACATGCGCTGGTTTAATAAATATTATTTATTAATTTTAATTTATAATTTATAATTAATTAAATTTAATTTATTATGTTATTTAATCCAAATCAAATTGCGAGATAGTCGAGTGGAGACACTCCAGATTTTTATATTTTGAAAATAATTAATTTTAAATTTCTTATATATATAATACCATATAATCGTGCCACACAGAAAATCCAATCTTTTTTGACAGTTATGGTGTCTTATAAATAAATAAATAAAAAGAAAAAGGGATATTTATATTTATTGTTTAATATTTCGTTGGTTAATTAATATATTTTGAACAAGAAAGATTTAAATTAATTAAATAAAATGTTATCCATGTTCTCTTTTTTTTTAATAAAAAACTTCAATCTAATAATGATTGACATACAATATATATGTCGTAGGCAAATGGCAATTTTAGGAAAATAGCATTTTCCTAGGTAAAAGCCATTTGCCCGGTCAAATTGCTTTAACTATTATTTCATTCATAGGAAAATAGCACAGAAAATGTTGGGCCGATGTCAGATGAACAAGATAAACGATCAGTGTATTCGTCTCCCTTCTTTGCATTTCGTTCTTACTTTAGTAAAAGTAGCAAACCTGAAAAAAAAGTGGGAGGGTAGATAGAAATAGAAAAAAATATACTCAAATATTATTTATTTTGACATTTACATTAATTTAGAACTCAAAACGGTACTGAAGTTATGTCAAGCTGAAGTTAGATAGATATACAATAAAAAAACGAACAATTTTTTGCAAAGTTTAGTAATTGGTTAATGTAATAGTGTTAAAGCTATTTGCCCAAAAAAGATTTAGTCAAATGGTTTTTGTCTAGGCAAATGCTATGTTCCTAAAATTGCCATTTGCCTACAACATGTAAATCATATTCTGGTAACTCATCAACGAAGATCGGAACAAATTAAAATTACAATATATATATCAAGTTTATAGTAGTAAAAATTTTTGTTTTGCCGATTTATAGTCACGAAATTCTCTTGTAAGTAATATGTATTTACTCTATACATATATAATTATTTACACGTTTGTTGATTTATTAGTTTTTCTAGTAGGCTTTTAGAAAAAAAAAATCATTATTCATTAAGCGAGGCAAATAAAATGTTTGCCCAGTGGGTTTAAATTCCTGAAAGATATTAATTTTTTTTTGCCTTCATCATAAGAAAAATGGGCAGGGAAAAGTAAAAAGAAAAAGAAAGTTGTTTCATTTTCTTTGATGAACTTTTAGAAATTTATAAATAAAATGTAATATAATTTTTATTATGATAATTCTTTCTAATAAAATCAGATATTTGTTTCCTTCTAATCTATCACTCAATATTAGTTTTAGGTAGTTACTAAAATGATATAACAATTTTTTTTTATAAAACTATTACTCTTGTAAAAATATCTTCTAAAATCAATGATTATTTTTCATGCATTCTCCTTCGGTATCACAATTTTCGGTAATTGTTTACAAACTGGGAAGTTTCAGGGATTTGGATGTTACTTTGCCAGTGGATTCTTTTTTTAATTCCAAAGAAACTTTCCTTATGCAATATTTCTCGGTCTCTTCTAGTTTAGGGGAATAAAAATTATTAAAGTTTGCAAATAAATCCATTAACATTCAGTTTACCATGCTTTATTCATTTGTCCAGCAGAGGGCTTTACTAATTTTCTGTTTTTTTCAGTTCGGTTTGGATATATGAAAATTAACAAATTAATTAATTAAATAACTTTTCTATATCCAAAATGAACCTAAACAAACCGAAAATGTATGAATAAATGAATAATTAGTGAATTAGTCAAGAAAACATTACTAAATGGCTGCTCATTCATCTGTCAAACTTTAATCATTTTTATCACGTAAACTGGAAATATTGTTTAAGGAAAGTTTCTTTGGAATTAAAAAAGGAATCCACTGTCAAAGTTTCCAAATCCCTGAAGCTTCCAGGTTTGTAAACAATTACCCAATTTTCTTGTCCCTTCATTTTTTTTTCTCTTTATACAATCCTAAAACGATTGTGAGTGAAGATAAAATGAAATTAATATTTGATAATATATTTTAATATAATTTTCATGTCAGTATAATACCTAATATTTAATAAAGATATATGTGTACATACTTATAGGTATAATTATTTTTTTTTTTTTGAACATGTTCATTAAACTCAATTTAGTAATTATTATGATTAATTAGTTTTTGTTGATACTCGAATTAAAAACTTTTTAATTCGAAAAATACCCAACAAATCAATTCTCTTCCTTTTTTTTCTTAATAAAATTATTCATATTTTTTTAGTCTATGATTTTTTCAACGAATAAATGACCTTAAAATATTGACGAATTGAACTTAAACTTAAACGGGAATATTCATTTGATGATGCTTCAACATAATTTAAGAAAATGGCTACCTCGAAATGAAAACAAGGCCGCCACATCATTGCTTATTCAGGTATGTGTAGTAGTGGACTGACTAGCTACTTTGTTTAAAAATAAATACACTCATCTCTTTTTTATTTTCAAATAACACGGTACACAAATATTATTACTTTTTTATATGAATGTTTTACTATTACAATAACCATACAAAAAAAAATTATTACTTTTTTGTACGATTTTGGAGAAAATATTAGTTTTTTTTTCATGCTTTCGTCGAAAATTTAAAATTTCGGAACATATACATAACATATATATCTAAACCAGTGATTCTCAACCAGTGTGCCGCGTCATTTTTGTGCGCCGAGAGATTATTTAAAATGTGCCGTCAAATTTTCCAAATGTAAAGAGGCTTTTAAACATTTCCGACTTTTTTCAATTTTTTCATAATGTCATCAGACATTTATCTTTTTCTTTGTGTGCCGCCAAATTTTTAAAACGTTAAAAGTGTGCCGCGGTAAAAAAAAGGTTGAGAATCACTGATCTAAACATACAATATGTCGTATGTATTTTTTATATGAATTTTTATTTTTGAATAATTCACTATAATACATGTCTACATATAAATAAAATATTTTAAAATAATTTTCCTCGTAATTGAGTTTATAATTTATAATTTGAAAAATGTCTGATCTAAATCAATTAATACAAACTAATATTCTCAATTAATTTATGTATTCTAAAAAAAAAAAAAAAATTTATCTGGTAAGAATAAAAGTGGAGATGGGATTTTAATTAATTTTTAATTTTGTTCTTGTGAAGGTGAGTTAACACCAACAAACCTGATAATTATAGATATATCTAATAAATTACTAATAAGAATAAAAAGTAACTTTAATTTTTCGAATTGACGTATTTATTAATGTATAAAACTTTATTTTAGATAACTATTGATTATTGAATTTAGTATGACAGCTAAGCCTAATAAATGATAAATTATCATAAATTACTAAATTCGTTTAATCACATAATTTCAACAATTTTAGAAAAAATGATGAAATATGTATTTTTGAAACTGAGAAAAAAAAATAAAAAGTTGTATATTTTATATACTATTAAATAGTTTAATAAAAATATATTTTAGAAATAAAAAATATAATAAAACATATTAATTAATTTCGTTGAAGAACATGAATTTGGACAAAAGAATAGAAAATTATATAAATTCTTATAATATTATTTATTTAATAAAGTTATGTAGTTATAATATTATTATTGATTATAAAATAGAAATAGTGTAATTATTAATTAATTAATTTTTAGTTGTGTTTATGAAGATTTAAACCAGGGGTGTCTAAACTGCAGCCCAAAATTCTTTGAGATTCGGCCCAATCGCAAATTATAAAAATATTTAAAATTTTTTCAATATGGTTCTAAAAAAAAAAGATAAAATGATTTTGGTATTAGAATTTTAAATATTTCCCAGTTTTTTAAATTTTTCAATATGGTTCTAAAAAAAAATAGATAAAATGATATTTATGTGCGGCCCAGCATATTTTTTTTCCTCAAATGGCCATAGTTTAGACACCACTGATTTAAACTTTCAATTCTAATTAGAAAGCTGAGGGTACTATTATCAAAATTTTCAATCAATCTATTATTTATTTATTTATTTGCATTAAAAAAAAATTTGACACAAGAACTTAAAAGGAGTTAAACTGAAAAATCAGGGAATTTCTTCAGTTTTCGAAATTTGTTGAAGATATTATAATAATAATAAAAAAAAAATATTTATATATATTTAAATTGATTACGTAGGCTCTTGAGTCTATAATTTTTGCGACTAATCATTTTAATTTAACAAAAAAACAAAACAAAAAAAAACAAATCGTATAAAGAAATTTAAAAATTAGATAATTAGATGGCTAATTTTTTCCTTTTTTTTTTCCTTTAAGCATTTCGAAAGGATAGCAAGAAATGAGTTGTTTTTTTTTTTTGAAATTTCGGCTTGAGGGGGAGTCCTGGGGGCGGTTTACTTGGAAATGAGATGCGTTGATTGAGGAGTGAGGACTGAGGATGAGAGGTTGAGGCGCAACTCGGTGGCTGCTCCCCGAGCTCTAATTGGCCGAGCGGTGGCATTGCGAGGGAGTGGGGAGGGGGAGGAGGAGGGAAGAGGGGGCAGCGCTAGAGACAGGTAGCGCTGCGAGGGGCTCATGCACGCACGCGAATGAATCACGCACGGAAACCGAGGCCAGAAAATAATTGGAGAGCATCATCAACTACAAAATCCAATACGACAGATCAGCAGATCAACAAAAATATCAGACAAATGGACCAAAAATGTTAAAGAAACTCATTAAATGATACAATCCAATAAAATTGAAATTCAATTTAAATTAAGATTAATAATTTCTATTTTTGATTAAAAAAATTAATTTATTTAATTTTATTAATAACAAAAAAATTTGTTATTAAATAATTAGTTAACCGTCCTCACCAATTGAATTTGTATTGTCTGTTAACTTCTACTAATAATTGTCATCAATGAAATGGAAAACTGAAAGAAGAGTACTTAAATATATTTTTGTTAATATTTTATCTTTTTTAAAAATATTTAATAGTAATATTAATTGAATATCAAAAGGATCTGAAAATATTAAAAAATAAGCTGGAGTGTCTCCACTCGACTATCTCGCAATTTGAATTGGATTAAATAACATAATATAATATATCTAAATTAAATTTAATTAATTATAAATTATAAATTAAAATTAATAAATAATATTTATTAAACCAGCGCATGTTTGGCTCTTTGTTGATGGCACCACGTCACGTGTTGGCGAGTGAGATTTGCAGTGTTAAAAAATTAATTCTGGTACTTTCAGGGATTCAATCAAGCTGAAATTCTATATATAGCAGTTTTATACAATTATTAATCATGTGAAAAACTATCAAATATATATCTTTATTTTTACAGTCAGTTTAGAAGAAAAAAATGAAAACGTGGTAGATAATGGTCGTCTTCCGGATGAGCTACATTTCTCTAAAGTTGATAGAAAACTACGAATTTTGAATAATGCCCGTATACCAAATTTCATAATTCTAGCTCAAACCGTTTTTGCATAATCTTGTCTACATACACACATACACACACACACACAGCCATTTTTCTCAACCTTAGTGAAAATGACTCAGGGAACTTCAAAACGTATAAAAACATCAAAATCTCGACATCGAAAATTTTCGTGATCGCAATACTATCTCTGGCGAGATTTTTTTAACATTTGATGATGATGAAGTCAATGAAATTCATTTTTATCAAAATTTTTCTATTTTTTAAAGTTTTAAATGTTTTTATTTTAATTCATATAAAATATAAATTAATAATCTTATAAAATTCAACTATTTTATTTAGATTTATTGAAAAAAAAATATTTTAATCAGATGCTAGAATGTTATATGATTTACAAAATTTTTCATTTGAAGTACCTTTCACTAAATCCCTAAATAACAACCATTCAGAAGGATAAGATCTCCTACAAGCTAATATACTTATGTAGTATATAACAAATTATATTCCATTTCCATACGGTGCCCGTTATAAGGAAGTTTCACTTACTAGACCTAGTAAAAGTGGATTAACGGAATTAACCTTATAAAATTTATTTTATTTTTATGATTTTAACTTGTTTAATTTTCAATATTGATGTGTAAAACAAAAAAAAACAATTAAGAAAAGAAGAATAAGAAAATATTAAAATTTTAAAAAATAAATAGATAAATAAAATAAAATCTGTAAAAATATTATAGTCAAATAAAATAAATATAATAAAAATAAATAATCTACAGATATTACTGGTTATAGTAGGAAAGAAATGGCGAACCTTTTTCGATGTCCGTGTCATAAAATTATAAAAAATCTTTTTGAACTAACTAACGTGCTCCAAGATTTTTTTCTCCACTACCTGTACTTTAGAGTTAATATATAATAGAATATTTTTGTATTATCCTGTAGAGAAGTGTTATAATTTTAAATATTAAACTTTATATCAAAAAAATAAAATGATTATTAAAAAATTTGGAATTTATTTGTGGTAAAAATATATCTTTTCTAAAAATTATCTAGGTATTATTTTTAATTTTTATTGTTTAGAAATTTTTTAATTGATTTTAGTTTGTAGTGGTAATTCACTTTTTTCCATTTTTACTATCTCGCCAGAGATAGTATTGCGATCACGAAAATTTTCGATGTTGAGATTTTGATGTTTTTATACGTTTTGAAGGTTCCTGAATCATTTTCACTAAGGTTGAGAAAAATGTCTGTCTGTGTGTGTAAATATGTGTGTATGTATGTAACCAAGATTACGCAAAAACGGTTTGAGCTAGAATGATGCAATTTGGTACATGAGCATTATTCAAAATTCATAGTTTTCTATCAACTTTTGAGAAATGTAGCTCAACCGGAAGAGGGTCATTATCTACAACGTTTTGATTTTTTTTTCCTCTAAACTGACCAAAAAATTAAAGATATATGTTTGATAGTTTTTCCACATTAATAAAAATTGTATAAAACTGCTATATATAGAATTTCAGCTTGATTGAATCGCTGAAAGTAACGGAATTAATTGTTTGAATTTTTTAACACCTTGGCTGCCAATCACGCACCAACACGTGACGTGGAGACACTCCAGCTTATTTCTTTTATTATTCTAATAACTTTCTTTCTATTTCAGATGATATTCAAAAATTTCAGAGATTATTAAGATATCATCACAATGAGAAAAAAAAGTTATAATTATTAAAAAAATAATCTTGTCTTTGTGCGTGCTATCAAAATTTTCCAACGTGCCACTTACGGCACGCGTGTTATAGGTTCTCCATCCATGTAGTAGAAGAATTGGAGATCAAAAATAAATAAATAAATAAATATGATCACTAACTTTTGAATAATATATTGATAAATGTATAGAATAAAGTATTTCATTTAATTAATTTTTTTTTTATTTTATAGAGCGTTTCAATTTACCATATGGAAATAATTGTTTCGATTATATTAGAAGATGATAGGTAACTAACTACCAATCAAACGATTTTAAGAGTGAAAATATTTTAAAAGCCTTTAAGAGTTATAACCCCACATCTTTTTCCTATTATATTATTATTTATTATATTATACTTATATCTATATCTATATTATTATCTCTTTTGGATTCTATTTCTATTCATTTCATGGCCAATCCATTTTAGAAACCGTCTATTATCTTCCGTTCTAGTCGGATGAAGTTGAAACGCTTCTCGAGATCTTTTGGGGGTGACATTTGGCTTCAAGAGCGCCTCATCAATGTCGGCCCCCGTCTGTCTTTTGTCCCGGCAAACACTGACCACAAAGTCCCACCACATATACAACGACAGATGTCTAATGCAACATGTGTATACTTTATATATATATATATTCAATATTAGAATAGATATTCAAATATTTTGTCTCCAAATCACTCACGCAAGCCAAAGGCGAGAAAGCAACCCAACGAAATTGACTTCTGGCGACAAATTCAATTCAATTCAATAAATAAAAATAAAGAATAAATAACATATATATATATAATTGATATTATCAATGAATTTTAATTCCACATCATGCCAAGTCATTTAACTTATTTTTTTCAATTTATTATAATTTTATTTATTTAATCAATTTAAAAAATAAATAATAAAAAAATAAATAAATTTATATTAAAAATATAATTATTATTATCAAATGAAATATATATTCGAGGTGTGTCTAAAAAATTCGGTGAATGTGGTATTATAAAAACTGGGGGTCGCGAGACTACTGAAAGGGGGTCGCAAAGATCTGATACTTTTGAATCATTATAAATAAAATTTTAAAATTATTAAATTATATATATGTGAAATGAATGGGTATGTATTCTTTAATCCTTATTTTATTTACATTGTAAAATAGTGCGATATTACATCTACATCTACGGTTAATATATATTTCATTATATGGAGGAGGGGGTCGTTTAAAATTTCCTAAGCTTGAAGGGGGTCGCTATATAAAAATGTTTAAGAAGCCCTGCTCTATACTAGCCACAACACACTTTTGACAACGCTTGAAAACTGTTGGAGAAGTCTTGATGTGGAATCGTTCTCAGAGTAGCTGTCACAACGTTCAGGCCGGCAATCCACAAGCAGGACATCAGAAAACATTACTTACTGTGTGTTTGCTAATACTCAATCGCCTATCTTTTGTTAGCATCTCTCGTACACGTTCACTGTTTTCTGGTGTCCTGCTTGTGGATTGCCGGCCTGAACGTTGTGACAGCTACTCTGAGAACGATTCCACATCAAGACTTCGCCAACAGTTTTCAAGCGTTATACGAACGTTGTCAGAAGTGTATTGTGGCTAGTGGAGAGTATTTTGAAGGTCAATAAAAGTATTTACAATTAACATTCTCTTTTTAATGTTTTTATCATACAATTCACCGAACTTTTTAGACCCACCTCTTATATATATATATATATATATATATATATATAGAGAGAGAGAGAGAGAGAATCACGTGTTTAAAAGGTTTAATAACTTTATAGGATTTTATCCTAATTTTTTTCACATGTATATTTTAATTTATTTAATTATATTTAAAGTCTTTAAAATTTCTAAAAAAAAAGTAATCAAAAATAAATAAATATACTTGCGTTAAGAATAAATTATTTGATAGAAATAATCCAAGAGAGAAAAATAATTTTATAAATCATATTATTTTTGTTAATTGATATTAATTTGATTATTCCTTTGGATAATGATTGATTTTTTTGGTACAAAATGACTCTATATTGTATAAAAAATGAAATTTTATCTATAATATTCTAAATATTGTTATAAAATATATTTTTTCAGATGATTATGATAAGATCTTTTTATATATTTGAAATAAAAATAAATAATAAACAATTTAAAAAGAAACTGACAAAATAGATTAGTAAAATCAATAGGTTAAAGTTAAGATGTTGAAAACACTAGGTTTTAAGTTTCAATATAAATTTTATGATGATCATTATTAAACTCTTATGATTATTTGATTATTTATTTTTTTTAATTTATTTTTTAATTGAAAATTGTTAATAAATTTTTCAGGTTAAATTTTCAAATGTTTCAACTTGAGCTGTTAGTACAATTTTTAAATCTAATAATAAATAATAATAATGATAATATTCCTATTCCAATTTTAATAATTCAGTTTCAATTTATTAACATTAACACATTAAATATTTCGTGTTGAAATTCTTACCCCTTCTACATATCGTATTTATATATCTAATGAATGACAGGGCTGTGGGCAAGCATTAACACTTTATAACGAGTTAATAAGAGGCTACCTTTTTTGATCCACTCCTCTCTCTCTCTGTTCAAATACATACAAAGCAAATCGAAAGGTAGAAGATTAAAGAGCTTGGCCTTAAAACCGTTCATCAATTTTTATGACCATAATTTGCCCGATGGGCAAACAACCGGAGTCACGAAAATCATTGTAATTAATAATCGAATAATTATAGAGGCGTCATGATTGTTTTATATCTATGTGATTTCTATGATAAATTTGAGATAGGATGAAGCGTAACTTAGTTTGACTATAATTAGATTTAGAAAGAAAAATCACAACTCAAGAAATAAAAAATAAAAAAAAAATTGTTTGAAATATTGTTCTATTGGGCCACTTTCATTTCCTATTATCAAATCATTTATTATAAATAATAATAAACTGAAATATTAATATATATGCTATATTCTTGAATTTTATTTTTAATATTAAAATAATAATAATAATAATAATAATAATAAATTTTGTAGTTTAAGATATAATATAATATAAAAAAGTTGGAAAAAAGGATATATCTTTATATTATATTATGACATAGACATAGATCCATCTTTTCAAAAAAAAAAAAAAAAATTAACTTTCAAATCAGTTCAGAATTAATTTTATAAATTGTTTTCTAAATTAAAATTTAAATAAATGTACACATATAAAAGAGAGTAGATTATAAAATATTTTACATTTTTATAAACAAATATGGTAATTGTTCAGGAAACGGTGTACCTCTTGGATTTTAATGAAACTTTGCCAGTGGATTCCGTGTTTAATTCTAAGAAATTTTTTTCTTAAGCAATATATTGGGGTCTCTTCTAATTTTCGAGATAAAAATTATTAAAGTTTGATTATTACCATTACATATTCATCCAAACATATTTATAATGTTTTATTGATTTGTGCAGTAGAGGGCTTCACCTTCACTGCTCTATGTAATGGATGTATATGTATAGAGGATCTTTCTTCTTTTATCAATCATATATATTTATACTTAAATATATATTAATATTTCCTCCATTTTTTTCCCCTTTTAGGAGAAAAAAAAATATTTTAAAAATGTTCGATTCATTAATTTATTGTTCTTATATAATAAGTATCAATATTTTGTTTAAATACAATAAAATGTGGAATATTTTATTTTCCATAATTCATTTTATTTCAATATTCACTTGTTAGGTTTCAAAAAGTAATCATTGATACCAAACATGGAAATGAATTATTAAGAAAAATAAATAAATAAATAAAATAGAAAAAGAAGTAGAAAGTTTTTAGGTGAGACCAATTTAACCTTTCACACTTCTCATTATTATTATTATTATTATTATTATTATTTCCTACCCTAAAAACTGAACGATTGCTCTGGCATACTTTAATAAAAGACAAGTAACTATTCATTTCAAGAAATAATAATAACCAATGGATTTCATTGTCTAAACTTTCCAGTCCGGAAATACATGTTAATCATATTTCAACTGTTCCATCCTCTATTCTTTGTTAATTAATTTCTGCCATTTCAATAATGATGTTTTTGATGTTCCACCGTTAGAATTGATATTCGATCTGATTGGAGAAACTATGGAAATATTTCCTGATTGTTTTATTAACGGGTTCCATGAAGGAAGAAGACAATGACCGGATAAGAGGATGCTAAACGATCCATCTCACCTTCCCATTTGTTATCGATAGAATCTTCTTTTGATAGCATTGTCAGGGGCCAAGAAACATTCATAAACAACACTTTTCGACCAGCTTTCATTAAAAAAAAAATAAATATAGAAATGTATAACAGGAAGTGCCATTTTATTGACAGACCTCTATTAATAAAATAGATTAAATCTGCTATAATAATAGTTTTAATTGACTATCAATTCTTTAAAATTTTAAACCTTTTTCAATATTAAAATCAACCATTTTTTTTTCATTTAAAATTTCCCACTATCATTTTGAATAAATCATTAATTCACCTTTAACATTAACCAATCATTTCTTAGCGGATGGCTAGAAAGAGAAATTAATGTATATTATCAGGAATATTTTAACTTATTCTTAATGATACATTCATGTGAAAAAATTGGTTATAATTTTTAAATTTCAATTCTTAGGGGAGACACAAGTTAACAACTAAAAAAAAGCAATTCAATTTATTTATAAATATTTTTCTTAATTTTAATGAAATTTAAAAATTAGATTTATTTATTTGTTTGTTCTCTTCCTCTTTTTCTACAAAGAAATAAAAGAGACCAAAGATAATATAAAAAAACTAATGTGAAAAACTAAAATCAATTTTTGTTAATAGATTTTTATTATAGAAAATACTTAACTAGTTTGTTAATAAATTTAAAGAATAAAATTTAATTTATTATATTACTTAAATGAAAACAAAAGTTTTTATACAATTATTATAAAACAAACAAAACAAATAAATATAGTATAAGTAGATAAATAGGATTAATTTTAATTCCACATCATGCCAAGTCATTTGTCTTATTTTTTTAATGATTATATCAGCGGTTTCCAACCTGTGGGGCGCGAAGGTATTAGAACCAATTTCATCCCAGCAAACTTTTGAAAATTTTCGATTTTTTTTTCAATTTTTTACCAATATGGTTCTAAAAAATTGATGATTTTGTGGACAAACTTTTGAACATTTCTAATTTTTTTTTTCAATTTTTTTTCAATTTTTTTAAATGATTTTGTGGCCAAACTTTTGAACATTTTCGATTTTTTTCAATTTTTTACAATATGGAATAAAAAAAAAAGTCAGATGATTTTGCGAAGCTCTGAACCACCCCTGATGATATAATAGGTTGGGGAAAAAGAAATCCATTATTTTTTCGGTAGATGGCTGTAGTGATCGATATCTCGTAAATTATCGATCAAACAATTTCAAATTTATGCTCGTTGTCAAGGTAACAGTTCGCACTAAAAGAATTCGTTTGCAGTTTTTTGTTTTGTCCATTCAGTTCTGAGTTACACGGCGTTAAAGATGGAAGTCAACAAAGAGAAAATTCGGTACATTTTACAGTTTTTCTTTGATAAGGGCGAAAATGCAAGTCAGGCGGCTGAAAATGTGAATAGTGTTTATGGTCCCGATACTGTAACAGCTAATTACGCGCAATTTTGGTTTCGTCGATTCCGTTCGGGTATTTTTGACGTTAAGGATGCCCCTCGCACAGGCAGGCCCGTCGTCGAAAATGTCGACAAAGTCACTGAAATCATCGAAGTGGACCGGCATGTTAGTAGTCGTAGCATCGCCCAGGAGTTAAAGATCGACCACAAAACAGTTTTAAACCATTTGCACAAAGCTGGGTTTAAAAAAAAGCTTGATGTTTGGGTGCCACACCAATTAACACCAAAAAACATGATGGATCGAATTTCCATCTGCGAAGTCTTGGCCAAACGTAATGAAATCAACCCATTTCTTAAACGGATGGTGACTGGGGATGAGAAATTGGTCACATACGACAACATTATGCGAAAGCGATCGTGGTCAAAGCGCGGTGAAGCAGCTCAGACGGTGGCCAAACCGGGACTAACGGCCAGGAAGGTTCTGCTTTGCGTTTGGTGGGATTGGAAAGGAATCATTTATTACGAGTTGCTTCCATATGGCCAAACATTAAATTCAGACATCTATTGTCAACAACTGGACCGTCTGAAGCGAGCAATTGACCAGAAACGGCCAGAATTGGCCAACAGAAGAGGTGTCGTGTTCCACCAGGCCACACACTTCTATAGTGACTCGTCAGAAACTCCGGGAGCTTGGTTGGGAAGTTTTGATGCATCCACCATACAGTCCGGACCTTGCACCAAGCGATTACCATCTTTTTCTTGCATTGCAAAACTTTTTTAGTGATAAGAAATTGGCATCAAGGGAAGAGTGTGAAAATAAATTGCTGGAGTTTTTCGCTAATAAGGACCAAGACTTTTATGAGAGAGGCATAATGAAGCTACCATTAAAATGGCAACAAATTATAGAACAAAATGGTGCATATTTGACCTAAATCGGACAATGCAAAACATGTTAAATAAAGTCTTGAAGTTCACGTAAAAATAATGGATTTCTTTTTCCCCAACCTAATATTATTAAGGAAATTAGATTATTACGAAAATTAAAGGGGTGAAATAATTTTTTTTAGAAAAAGAGGGGCGCCGCCGGTTCAGAAAGGTTGGAAACCACTGGAATATATATATATATTATATATATTTTATTAATTTATTTATTTAATCGTCATTTTAACAATATGAATCATTTAAATCATTTTTCAAATTTTGATTGTATTTGCTGAACGATTAAAAAATTTGTTGGGTAGATGAATTAGTTATAAGAGTAATGATAATAATATAGTATCTGTTTCATTGAGCCGACGCTCGGTACTTTCAAAAAAAAAATATTCTTTACGAACTGTTAATATTATTTTAAAAATATTTAATAATTTGACTGGGCCTTAATTCTACTTTTCTTATCTTATAATTAGCTCTATTTGTACCAACATAGTCTATTATAGATCATCAATCAATTAATCTTATCAAAAAAAAAAAAATTAATTTTTGGTATAAAACTTTTTAATAAAAATTAATATAAAGTTTCACGCTGTCTAATTCAGAAAAGAAAATATAAATAATTATTAACACACCTGTTATTAAGTATTTTAATTAAGAAAAAATTCATTAAAATGATTTTTCCTATAAATATATTCTATACCTATAAATTATATTATACAGATAGATCATTTTTAAAATTTTAACCATTTTAAAATTCAGAAATTAAAGATATATTTGTTGCTAGTATAATAAGATTAGATATATTTTATATATAAAATAAAATAAAATTTAAAAAAATTTTTATTTAATTCTTTTTGTAAATCTTTTCGTTTTTTACTATCTCACCTGAGATTATTGGGATCACAAAAATTTTCGATGTTGAGATTTTGATGTTTTTATACGTTTTGAAGGTCCTTGAGTCCTTTTCACCAAGGTTGAGAAAAATGTATCTGTCTCTGAGTGAGTATGTGTGTGTGTGTATACGTGTGTATGTATGTAGACAAGATTACACAAAAACGGTTTGATCTAGAATGATGAAATTTAGTATACCGGCATTATTCAAAATTCGTAGTTTTCTATCAACTTTTGAGAAATGTAGCTCAACCGGAAGAGGGTCATTACCTACAACGTTTTGATTTTTTTCCTTTAAAGTGACCATAAAAATAAAGATAATTTGTTTGATAATTTTTCAAATGATTAAAAATTGTATAAAACTGCTATATATAGAATTTCAGCTTGATTGAATGGCTGAAAGCACGTAACGTGGTGCCATCAACAAAAGGCCAAACATTCGCTGGTTTAATAAATATTATTTAATTAATTAACTTTAATTTATATATAATATAGGTGTTAATTAATCCAATTCAAATTTGCGAGATAGTCGAGTGGAGACACTCCATATTTATTGTTTTTAGTACACATTTCCTAATAATAAATACAAAAGTAAGTAAAAGTAAAAATTGAATCAATATTTCAATATAAAATTATCAGCTCTACATCAGTAATCTATGCAATGATCATGAAAAATAAGCTTCTGAACCACTTCCCCTTTTCTTCGAATGAATTCCCTGAGGGTGGATTTCTAGGAGAAGAAGAACCAACAAAATCTTGATCAAGTAATGAATGAACGCCACCTGAAGCGGTGTTCTCATTGACAACAGAGAATTTCTCGATCAGCCTGTCAACCCGAATGTTAATCATATCTATAATTAATTCAATGGGTAAATTTTATCGATCGGGACTGATCACGGAGAAAATTCATTCATAGTCCCGGTGGTGATTTAGATCTCTTGCATTTAATCAAATCAGAAGGATGAACGTGTTTTTTCAAACTAAAGGGTGTAATTAGCCAGCCTAAGGCTTTAGGGCTTCCGTGCATAGGCATCTGAAGACATCATCTGTCTTCCCTGATAGAGATAACTAAAATAGAGGGGCCATATTGTGAATTCATGTGTGTCCCCTCATTATTAATAACAAAGGACAAAAACCACGAAAATAGAAAATAGCCAAATGAATTAATGAAAAGCAAAATTTGCTATTCTTTTAATAATTTAATTCGATCTAAATATAATATATTTAATTTATTTTTGATTACTCAATTTTCTAATGATTATTTGCTAGGCTGAGAACCTCTTTTTTGAAAATAAAATCATTAAAAATTATTATGTAGATTTTAAATTATGTTATTTGTTTGTTTTTTTTAATTTTTAAACAAAAAATAGTATAAATAAAAAATTTCAAAAGAACAAAACAAATACCAATTTTTATGTTATATTTTAGTAGTAGATGGTAATATGTTGATTTTTAAAAATAATGAAAAGATAAAGTTTATGGTTTATAGAATTTGAGTCCTGTAGTTTCATTTATTATAAAATAGTAAAGTTAATTTACATTTTTTTAAATTCCTTCTCAATTATTGAGACATATTATTTTATTTTAAATTAAAAAAAATTGAAATTAAAAATTAAATTTGTTTTCTTTTTACTATCTCGCCAGAGATACGACACCAACACACAGACAGACATTTTTCTCAACCTTAGTGAAAATGACTCAGGGACCTTCAAAACGTATAAAAACATCAAAATCTCGACATCGAAAATTTTGGCGAGATAGTAATAAAGATATATGTTCGATACCTTTTCACATGATTAAAAATTGTATAAAACTGCTATATATAGAATTTCAGCTTGATTGAATCGCTCAAAGTACCGTAATTAATTTTTTTAATTTTTTGACACGTAATCACGCGCCAGCACCTGTCGTGGTACCCTCAACAAAGAGCCAAACACGCGCTGGTTTAATAAATATTATTTATTAATTTTAATTTATAATTTAATTAATTAAATTTAATTTAAATATAATATATTTATGTTAATTAATCCAATTCAAATTTGCGAGATAGTCGAGTGGAGACACTCCAGATTTATTTAAAATTTTTGTCGTTTTAAAATATTGTTTTAAAATTGTATTACATTTACACTTTTGATATTATTTTTAAAATTGAATTAAAAAGAATTATGAAAATGAATTATTTATAAAAGGATTTAATTAAAAAGCTTTAAAGTAAATTTATTTGTTGTTTTGAAGAGAATTTTGCATTTTTCTTCTATTAATTTCTAAATAAAAATATTCTTATTTATTCGAATAAATTAAAAATTAATTAAAGTTGAACAGTTTAAATAATAATTTAGTTTAAGAATCAATTAATTATTAAGATGCATTGTGTGCAAGCACTTATATTTTATTTTTTATCTGGGTCTTATTTAAAAATTCATCTTATAATCAGAACTTATATCAATTTCACTTTTTAATAGATGTTTTGTTTAATTTTTATAATTTAATTTAATAGATTAAATTTATCCAAGTTTTTTTTTTTACTTTCTATTCATTATTATATTATTATTATTATTATTATGTTTATTTTAATATTATATTGACAAGTATTAGTAAAAGTGATTGATTTATGAAAAAAAAAAATAAATAAATATATATGATCTTGTGTGTCTAGTTTTATGAAAAGGATTGACACAATCTTTTCTAGAATGAAACTATCGATCACTTGCATCGTTATCTACCACCGTTCAACTACTTTCTCTTTTGATGAAGCAATTCACTTACCAAGGAGTTTAGTGACAGCCCCTTGTTGGCTGAGCATGTGCTGGGCGAGATCATAATGGCGGAGACCCAAACGGGACAATTCAAGAAGTCGTTGCTGGGAAACTAAACTGGCAAGGGGATGCTGTTGGCCACTACTGGGGGTGGTTGTAGTCACACCGGCACTGCTATATGCAAGACTAGCACCAGTAGCACCAACCACACTACTAAGGGAGAGAGTAGGTGCAACGCCGGTCACAGCCGCTGCCACCCCCGCTGAGGCACTTGCAGAAGGAGCGCTTGGCGAAGATACTGCAACACAAAAGAAATCAAAGAATCAATCAACAAATTCAATTCAATGGAGAAGAAGAATTACACAGAGAAGGATTTAAACCAGGACTGACCAACCCGCGGCCCTCGGGCCGCATTCGGCCCGCCGTGAAAAATTGTGCGGCCCGCCAGTTAACTTTATATTTCTTTTGTAACTTTTCTTTCTCGTCTGTATATTCAAAAACAGAGAATATAATTGAAATAATTATAATTAATTCATTTTTTTTATTTAAAATATGACCTACAATTTTTAAACTACATATTTGATTCCATAAAAAGGAAGAAAAAATTTAGAAATATTAGTATGTAGAATTAAAAAAGTTAAGTGAGAAAAAAAGAAAAACAAATTTCACATTAGATAGACTTCAAATTTAATTGAACCAATAAAGAATTTATTCGAAAATTACGTATTTTATTTCTTTTACATTTCTTTCTTTCACGTTTCCCTAAAATGCGCCCCTTGTAGCATTGCTCCTAATCAAAGAGGCCCATGGAGTCATTGGGTTGGCCAGGCCTGATTTAAACGTAGGATGACCAAACGTCCCGTTTTTAGGTGCTCTGTCCCGGCGTCCCGAAAAATGTCTTCGGGGCAGTCTATTGTCCCGTTTTTTTAAACATTTAGAACATTTCATACTTTTTTTCAAAATTTTTTCAATTTGGTTCAAACAAATAAAAAAAAAATAGGTAAAATGTCCCGGTTTGGTGTTTTCAAAATATGATCACCCTAATTTAACGGAAACATTGGAAGGAAAAATCATTGGACTAAGTTGATAATTATAAAAATTATAGAAAAAGAAGGGAAAGTTTAATATAAATTTTCAACATTAATATATAATTATTTAAAAATAATTGATTCATGATTGAATTTACTTATAGAAAAATTTTATATTACTTTTTCCATATGCTAATAACAGTAATAATACATCAATTATATAACAAATTCAATATATGTATGTATAATAAAATGAATTATAATCCGTATCAAATGAAAAAATATTTTCATACAAAATAAATAAATAAATAAATTGGAAAAAAAATGATTAAAACCAAGACACACAATATTATAAATTATTTATTATTGAGAAAGTATTCAATAATTTTAGATAAAGTTTCCAATATTCTGTGTTCGTTTTCGAAAGAAATTTATTTTTATTAATAGTGGATCATCGTCTTGGCAAAGATAATTAAATTAATTGATGAAATAATTTCTTTAGACAGGAGCGTTAACCGAATAATTCCCTTAACACAATAGATAATTAGTAAAATATTAGAGATTCATAGATATTTTTTAACTCTGTAAATATTTTTTCTTACTAAGAGTTTTCATCATTTTTTAGAATATAAATAAAAAAATGTATTATTTCTATTATAATAAAGTACGAATCAAATTATTAAATATTTTAGTGAATTTATTATCTTTGAAAATCAGAAATAAATAATTTATATAAGCTTATTTATAGTAAAAAAAACAATTTAAAAATTATGCTCATTATTCTATTAAATAAAAATAAAAAAATAACTCCGACTTTTGTATATCCTAAGAAAGGACAGCAATTATCAAATCGATTGCCTCCTAAATGGGTTAAAGGTGTTCTATGATCAGTAAAACGGAACCTCTCAAACTTTATCTTGATTTTCTTGATCGGAGGCTCTAATTTTAATTTCAAGTAGCTTCCCAATTTTGATACTGGAGGCTGGGGAGACTGCATCCCATAGATCCCAGTTTTTTCTATTCAAAATCAATACAAGTTAAGAATATTATTATATAAATTTTTAATATTTTTAAAATAAAAATTATCCCCAACAACATTCTGTGATATAATATTTTTTAGTTCAACTTTTAGAGTTTCAAATCTATTTTTATTGTCATGACAATTTTGTCTTAAAATAAATTTTCCAGAGATTAATTCTAATTTGCTGGTTTATTTTAAATGTAGAATTTGATAAGGAATGTCGATATGTTATTTACAATAATATTGGTCAACAAGAATATTTTTTCATGTACATAGACTATCTCAATTTGTGATTGAATTAAATTAGATTTAAGTTAAACTAGTAAAAATAATATCAGATCATTGACTGATTAAATGTAAATTTATTATTATTCATGAATAATTTTACAAAAAAGGATATGTTTATCTTTTATATAAATGTATATGTAGTTATAATAAATGTCAATTGGTGAATTTAAATCACAAACAATATGTAGTATAAAAGATAAAAACAATGTTACATTTCCATTATAATTTTATATAAAATACAATTTGATAGAGACACTAAAAACATAATCAACCATAAAAACTTTAAAATTATTAAAAAATATATAATTTAATCAATGTCAATGACTTTATTTTAATATACACTTATATATATATATATATTAGAGTTTATTAATTTTTATTTTTTGTATATAAAAATGTTTTTTAGGTTCGTTGAAAAAGTTAAATTGATAAAAAAAAAGAATTTACATTATTAATGAGAAATAATAAATTGTTATCTAAAGAATGGTTAGTCTCAGGGGCCGATGCACCTGCGCTACTCCACCCCCACTCAACGAAAGCTGTAATTAGCGCATCAGTTAATCAAGAGATAATCAAGATCAAATCGTTTTAAGATTGAAGACTTTAATGCTGGCGTGGGTGATCGGTATCTCAGGAGAAAGAAAAGGAGCAGCCGGGGGCTCCATTTTTTTTTTTTTTTTTTTTTTTCAGTGGCCCAACTTTGAAAGATCAACTAGAAGTCTGGAGCAAAAGGAGAGAAAGAGAGGGAGAAAGAAGAAAAAGAAAGGAAGTTTATAAATTGAACGTATCGATTGATCAACTGCAACAATCACGCAGGTCGTTAGGAGGGTATCTATTTCTAAGAAGGTCTGGGAAGGAGCATCGCTCAGAAGCGGCCTCCCGTTCGTTTTCGAATAATGAAGCCTTATCAATAAAGATCAGATTGTAGACATTTATCATGCACTTGTTTTAAGAGACTTGCAACATTACAAAGACAAAAATCAACAGATGATTAAGATAAATTATTTGTAAATACTCATCTAAGTATTATTATCATCTTGTTTTTTTTTTTTTGTTTCAGAAATAACCATTCAAAAAATAAAACAAATATTTTGACGTTTGTGTTATATGGTTGTGAGGCAAGGTCTATGACACTGGAGGACGAGAGTAAATTTAGAGTATTTGAGACTAGGATTCTTTTGAGCATTTGTGGGGCAAAGAAAGATGAGGTCAGTCAGGAATTGCATGACCTCTATGCATCTACAGACATAATTAGGGTTATAAAATCGGGAAGGATGCGTCGGCTGAGCATTTGGGAGAGAAAAGAATGGAAAGAGGACCGATTGGGAAACGTCCTCTTCGAAGACCAAAGACACGGAGGGTGAATAATGTAGGAAGGGATACATTTAGTTAATATATTTGGTCAAAAAAGTATTTATATTTAACGAGTATTTGAACTAGATGTTGTAGGAAAGAAATAAAATATCATGATACAAAAATAAAAAACAAAAAATAAATTTCTAAATGAAATAATTTCAACTATGAAAATTCTAATGAGAATAAATGTTTTAATTTTAATTTAAAGTGTTCATTCACTTCATAGTCAAATTTCATACTCTAATAGAAAAATTGTTGGATTTTCTTCGAATCTATGTTTAAATGATGAAGTAGACAAAGTTATCGAAACTTGCCTTCATATAATAATTTAATTAACTGATATATTTTAAATGTTTATTCATTTAAATCTCGTCGATTACTCTTATTTGAATTTTAATTAAAATTTAACAAATATTTGAAAGTTAAATAAAAATTTAAAAAAATACATTAAAGATCATACTTCAACGAGAATGCATAAGGATATTATTATTATTATTTCAATTTATCATCAAGAGAAAGAAAAGAAAATCAACAAAAAAAAATGAAAGATAATTTAGTTACCTGTATAATGAATGAAAAAATAATTTAAACTTTATTAAATTAAGGAAAATATGATTTAAAAAATTTTTTTGTAATATAAAATTATATAAATATATTATTTTATATACTAAAATTGTATGTTTTTAGTTAAATTATAATTAATTATTAAAGAATTTGAGTTTTGCTTATATTTTTGATATTGTAGTATCACAGAGATATATTAGAGTATTTCTTACTCTTGGTACAGATTGTGTGATTCCTCTAAAGTTACTGTACAGCCGTATAAAATTCAAAACTTGGAAAATCATCAAATAAGATTATAAAAGAAATCATTAAATGAGAAAATATCTAAATGATCTCGGTTTTAAAATGATAAAAAATTCGTTTTTGAAAAGATAATATTATATTTTATTAAATATTTAAAATATTTGAAATATAAATTTATGGTAATTATTTAATTATCCGAAAAATAAATATATACTTTTTTATATAATTAAATTAATTTCATGTTTGAATTAATTTTTACCGGAATCTCAATGGAATCTGGCTTCTGTTTTCAAAATAATATGAGAATTACAAGTTTCTCTTTTTTTTTTAATTAAGTGATGATTTTAACTGATTCATAAAATAATTACTTGTTACTATCAAGATTTGATCATGAATTACATTTGTATTTTTTTTTCTTTTTTGTGTAAAAATTTAAAAAAGAATATTATATACATTTAGTTACATTTATTTTATTTTTTAATAAATATTGAAAATAAATGAGTTATCTAAAATTTACAAATTATATACTCTAATAAATGATATAATTATAATAAATAAAGTAAATGGATTTTCAGGAGTGATGATTTGTTTTTTCTTTCTATTCTCATTAAAAAAAAATGAAACAACTTTCATTTGAATTAAAAAGAAAATTATTTTGAATTTTATTAAAAAAATTTTTGATCAGGCTTGGAATCATTTTTATAGTAGATATTGATAAATCATTTTTATTTTTTTTTTACCTTTGAAACAAAAGGAATTAGGAACATAAACCTATTATAAGATTTGATTTTATGATTCTAAAATTTCTGAAATTTTTATATTTCTAATAAATTTGATTATTTGAATATTTGATTAAATAAAGATATATATTCATTAATGTTTATTTTTTTAAAAATACATATTTTGTTTTAGTCAACTTAGTAGATAGATTCATAGATTGAAGAGATAATATTAATTGATTTATAAAAACAAAGGTTTTTAATAAAGGTAAATAATGATTACTATAATTGACTTTTACCATATTTTTACTAACTCGCCAGAGATAGTAATGCGATCATGAAAATTTTCGATTTCGAGATTTTGATGTTTTTATACGTTTTGAAGGTTCCTGAATCATTTTCAATAAGGATGAGAAAAATGTCTGTGCGTGTGTGTGTGTATGTGTGTATGTAGACAAGATTACGAAATAACTGTTTGAGCTAGAATAATGAAATTTGGTACACGGGCATTATTCAAAATTCGTAGTTTACGATCAACTTTTGAGAAATATAGCTTATCCGAAAGTGGGTCATTACCTAACACGTTTTCGTTTTTTACCGACCGACGATAGTAAGGGAGGTATTGTTTTCACACCAAATTTCACATGTGGAGATTTTTACATATCTCCACGAATCATGCATTTTCTTAACAGAAAAAAGTATTTTTAGCATGATGTCTGTCCGTCCGTCCGTCCGTATAGATGTGTACAGCCTAAACGGCTCAACCGATTTTGATGAAATTTGGTATATTTACTTAATGCATCAGTGGGATGAATTGATCAACTTTTGGTGCAAATCCGGAAACCGGAAGTGGTCCGCCCGTCCGTCCGTATAGATGTGTACAGCCTAAACGGCTCAACCGATTTTGATGAAATTTGGTATATTTACTTAATGCATCAGTGGGATGAATTGATCAACTTTTGGTGCAAATCCGGAAACCGGAAGTGGTCCGTCCGTCCTTCCGTCCGTCCGTATAGATGTGTACAGCCTGAACGGCTCAACCGATTTTGATGAAATTTGGTATATTTACTTAATGCATCAGTGGGATGAATTGATCAACTTTTGGTGCAAATCCGGAAACCGGAAGTGGTAGTATTAGCGATCGACGATAGGAAGGGAAGGGTTATTTTCACACCAAATTTCACATGAGGAGATTTTTTTATATATCACCACGAATCATGCATTTTCTTAACAGAAAAAAGTATTTTTAACATGATGTCTGTCCGTGCGTCCGTCCGTCCTTCCGTCTGTCCGTATAAATGTGTACAGCCTGAACGGCTCAACCGATTTTGATGAAATTTGGTATCTTTACTTAATGCATCAGTGGGATGAATTGATCAACTTTTGGTACAAATCCGGAAACCCGAAGTGGTAGTATTAGCGATCGACGATAAGAAGGGAAGGGTTATTTTCGCACCAAATCTCACATAAGGAGATTTTTTTACATATCACCACGAATGTATTGGTTTTATCCTCGGGAAAAATCATCTTCATTATGTTTTTCTTAATTTAAAATTATATGACGTCACCCAGCCCTTCATGACGTCACAGCCTCGGGTAACGCCGGCTACTTCAGCTATATATTATAAATAAAATAAAATTAAAAATATTTATGTTTTATCCATATCTGTTTTTTATTACATTAATAGATATATGAAAATTATTTGAAATTGTTTCTGTAGCTGGAAATTAATTTACTTCAAACCGTCGGTCGGTCCGGACCTGGCCACAGGTCAACTTATCTCCGTTTAAAGTGCCCGTAAAAATAAAGATATATGTTTGATAGTTTTTCATATTGTTAAAAATTTGTATAAAACTGCTATATATAGAATTTCAGCTTGATTGAATCGCTGAAAGTACTGGAATTAATTTTTTAACTCTGCAAATTACGCACCAGCACGTGACGTGTTGCCACCAACAAAGAGCCAAACGCGCTGGTTTAATAAATGTTATTTATTAATTTTAATTTATAATTTAATTTAAATATAATATATATGTTATTTAATCCAATTCAAATTTGTGAGATAGTCGAGTGGAGACACTCCAGATTTATTATTTATTGAAAAATTATTTAATTCAATGAATATATACATATATACGATGTACAATAGATAAATGATAATGATATTTAATTCTAAATGAATTAAATTAAAGGATATTGATTCTATAAAAATTAATTAGAAAATTAATTAGGATATCACTAAAAAAAAATAAATAAATAAACAATTCCTAATTAAATTTCTGTTGAAAATTGAAATTAGTTGATCTTTTTGTTGATCGACCTCCCATTAGCCAAAGCAAATGAAGGTAACTGGGCCCAAATGGGCTTGTTCCAGAGGACAAACGTTGTCTCATCTCTCTTGCTAACGAGATTTCTCGGACTCAGGCGGATCCAACTGATTTCACACTCGAGATTCAATTTACACCTCAAGGAACAAAAGCCACTGGGCACCACTTCAACTCAGCCTTTCTAAGCGTTTTAGATCCACTCTATAAGAGAGAGTATTGTTAAATTAAATTCATTGTAGAATTTGGCGGTCATATTTTTTTTTTATTTTTTTTTGTTGATGATATTGAATAAAAAGAAATTTTAATGAAATTAATTTTTTAGATTTAAAATAATAATAATATGTATAATAATTGATTGAAATTGTTATATTATTTAGTTAATTAATTGATGGTAGTATAAAATTAATCATATTCTTAATAAAGGTATATGTAATGTATAGGTATTATACTTATATATCAATAAATCTATTATCTATCTCAATCGTTCATTATGGCTTTTCATTCCACCCACATTCATTGTTTTTTTTTAAATATCCTATAGGCATTTATAATTTCATATATATATATATATATATATAGAAAGACAACAGTGATAGGCCTCTAATGCTTAAAACCAATATCAATCTATCTCTGAGTCTATATGGAACTCGAAAGTTCTTGGTCGCAGCAACCACATTCCTCCAAATGTCCCCATCCTGAGCCATAACCATCCAACCCTACCCCCTCCCGTCTCTCTCACGTCCTTTCTTACATTGTCCACCCACCCCGTCCTTGGTCTTCCAAGCGGACGTTTCTCAATCCATCTCCTCACCCCGCCATTCTTTCCTCTCCCATTCTAGCCACGTGCCCTTCCCATCGGAACCTTCTCGATTTTATAACCCTCGTAATGTAGTCTTCGCCATTCCCCGGTGATCTCCTCTTTCTTTGGCCCATAAATGCTGCGAAGAATTCTATTCTCAAATACTCTAAATCTACTCTCGTCTTCCAGGGTCATAGACCATGCCTCACAACCATATAACACAATCGAAAAAATAATTGTTTTATAAATTTTGATTTTGATTCCCTTTGATAATAATTTTGACGAGATAAGCCTCTTTATTGCATGATGACAGCGGATTATCCAATTGCAAAGTCGATTTTAATTCTTCTACATTTTCAAATTCTACGTTTTGTATGTTAAGATTTTGTGAGTTAATAATATCAATATATAATAATTAAAACAAAAAAAATTAACAAAAATATACTTAATAATTTAATTTAAAATTTTTTCTATTAAGAATCCATTTTCATATTTACTAGAATAAGAAATTTATAATAAATCTTCATTATAATTGTTATAATAAATGTAAAATGTACATACATATATGTATAAATAATTTTACTTAGAAAGTCGTTTTATATTTATGCCACTCAGAAGCCAAAGTGATTAAAGAACATTTAAAGAACCTGAGAAAAGTTCACAGCTTGTAGGAAATTCAGGTTTATTGATTACAGAAAAATGTATATTGCATTGTAATATTAAGAGTATCAAGTTTCATTATTCACTTCATATGTTGCAGATTACATTCCATTACTTTACATTACATTACTAGCAAAATTTTATAAATTGGATTTAATCGGTTTGGCTTCTGAGTGGCACATTTATAATTTGGTGAAAATTTTAATTTTAATATAAAAAAATTTATAAATTTAATATTTTTAAAATGCTGGTCGCAAACTTTCAAAGTAAATTTTAATTTTAGTTTAATATCTTATAGATGGAAAATTTTATTATAAATAAAAAAAAACTAAATTTTAAATACTTTTAAAATAAGTTGACCTGTGGCCAGGTCCGAACCGACCGACGGTTTGAAATAAATTAATTTCCAGCTACAGAAACAATTTCAAATAATTTTAATATATCTATTAATGTAATAAAAAACAGATATAAATATAAAATAAATATTTTTAATTTTATTTTATTTATAATATATATGTAAGACCAGGCTGTGACGTCATGAATGGCTGGATGACGTCATATAATTTTAAATCAAGAAAAAACTAATAAATATGATTTTTCTCGAGGATAAAACCAATACAAAGTGCATGATTCGTGGTGATATATAAAAAAATCTCCTTTGGTGTGAAAATAACCCTTTCCTTCCTATCGTCGATCGCTAATACTACCACTTCCGGTTTCCGGAATTGCACCAAAACTTGATCAATTCATCCCACTGATGCATTAAGTAAATATACCAAATTTCATCAAAATCGGTTGAGCCGTTCAGGCTGTACACATCTATACGGACGGACAGACATCATGCAAAAAATACTTTTTTCTGTTTAGAAAATGCATGATTCGTGGAGATATGTAAAAATCTCCACATGTGAAATTTGGTGTGAAAACAATACCTCCCTTACTATCGTCGGTCGGTAAAAATTATATAATATACACTTATATTTTTAATATTTTAAAATTTAAAACAATATCCAACTAAGTTGATGTTTGTTGACATTCATATTGGTGATTTGGTTTTAATGTCTTTTTCTCGCCAGATAATGAAAATTTTCGATGTCGAGATTTTGATGTTTTTATACGTTTTGAAGGTCCCTGAGTCATTTTCAATAAGGTTGAGAAAAATGTCTGTGTGTGTGTATATGTGTGTGTATGTAGACATATGTGTGTGTATGTAGACAAGATTACGCAAAAACGGTTTGAGCTAGAATAGTGAAATTTGGTACATGGGCATAATTCAAAATTCGTAGTTTTCTATCAACTTTTCAGAAATGAAGCTCAATCGGAAGAGAGTCATTACTTACAACGTATTGATGTTTTTTAAAAATAAAGATATATGTTTGATAGTTTTTCACATGATTAAAAATTGTATAAAACTGTTATATATAGAATTTCAGCTTGATTGAATCGCTGAAAGTACCGGAATTAATTTTTTAACACTGCAAATCACGCGTCAACACGTGACGTGGTGCCATCAACACACGCTGTTTTAATAATATTATTTATTAATTTTAATTTATAATTTAATTTAAATATAATTGTTATTTACTCCAATTCAAATTGCGAGATAGTCGACTGGAGACACTCCAGCTTATTTTTTAAATTATCAGAAAAACAATATAAGATCAAAATTCCTTGAAACCTCACCACACTTTCAATCAACCTATCGAAATAATTAAGCAATTATTTATTAATACTTAATATTAGAAAATTATTGATAATTAAAAAAATTGAGGGTCGAGTTCTTTGGAATTTTGATATTTAATTAATGAAAAAAAGCACAAAAAAAAAAAAAAAAAATTAAAAAAATAAAATAAAATAAAAGAGAGATGACTAAAAGAGAGGGACCTCTCTTTAGGTAGAGACAAAGCAGCGTGCTTGCACGCGATCAACTATAAGCTGTTAAATTAATTCAATTTAAAAAAAATAATTAGTATTCTTAATAAATACCTCTTCCTAATAACCCTTGAGTTTTCTAAGAAAATAGCTAAATATAGTTTTTCTTTTAGATCCACAATTAGATTTCTATACATTTTAATAAATTTATCCTCTTCTCTCATTTTCTTTTTTTTTTTCTTTTTTGTTTTTGTTTTTGATTCAATTATCTCTTTGCAACTCGGAAAAGGCGCGGTGGAAATTATTCCATCCAATTTGGATGAATAAAAATTAGGTTTTGGTGTCGCGTGCAACTCAATCTTGACATGTATATATATATATATATATATATATATATATATATATTGTCTGTGTATTTGTTGTGCATATGTTCGTTGTAAATTCAGATTCCTGGGTAATTTAAAGGCTCGAGTATGTGAAACGCACGCGTATGCATGCTGCCGATTCAATTAAATCCAATTATGTTTGATTATAATGAGCGACCATGCAGAGGAAGATTGTCCTGAAGGTCCCTGGCCCATGATCATAGATAATAACTCTATCCTGCAAAAGAGGGGCACATTCGATAGCAAGAGATACCGGAAGTGGCTTGTGGAGTAGAAGACCCAATCATCTTTAAATGAGTTGATCACAGACCTCAATTCAGAAAAAAAACACATTTTATATTCACACTCACAAATGGCTTAAAAGATAAAAAATAATATTTACATTTACTATAAACCATCAGATTCATTGTATTTGGGCTAAACTCTTTTCAATTTTCTTAAATAGTAATATCAATTGATTAGATTATGCTTCAATTTTATATTTTCCAGTTGTTATTCGAAATTAATAAGTACTTGGAAGTAATTGGAGAAAATAAAATCATCGTGATTTAATTAATAAATGATTAAACCTGAATTTTAATCAAGAGAAATAGAATATTAATAAAAAAAAACCTCTTACTTTTGTACATCTTACGCAAGGACAACATCAATCAAGTCGGTTATATTAATGAGGTGTCCTATGATCAGGAGAGCGCGTTATCTCAACCTTTACCTTGATTTTCTTGATCGGAGGCGCTACTTTTTATAAAGTATTATCCCAATTTTGATCCCGGAGGCATGATTGACTCCATTCCGTAGACCCCAGCTAAAGAAATTCCCTTGACTTGAATCAGGGATCACACTGTTGCCTCCCACCCTGTGGCCCTCTATAGAATATTAATATTACAATTTAAAAATAGATAATTATATATAAATAATTAAAAAGGGGTTCAATGGAAAAAATATAATAAAAAGTCAAAATTCAATAAAATCAAAAGAAAGGAAAAACAAAAAAAAAATTTAAATTTTAATAAAAAGTATTATCATTATATATATTTTTGAGATATAGTAGTAAATAATAAAAATTTGTGGGCTGATTTTTAAACTGTAATTTAAATACTAGTTTGATGAATATTTTATGGGGGAATAAAGACTGGATTTTAAGTCATTAATTTTTTATTATTTTTTTTTTTTGTTTATGTCAAATATCAGTTAATTTCAATTAAGTACAAAACATAAATAATGAATAGAGGTAATATAAAGTAAAAAATAAAATAATATAAATATTTAGTAACTTTTAAACTGGCATAGATCACTTATATAATATTTAAATAAATAAATGAAGAATAATAACGATCTGAAAATCACAGTTAATAATTAATAATAATTAATATTTTTTTTTTAATTAAATGAAGCAAAGAAATATTCAATTTGAATTTTTGAATAATATTCAAATTTTAATTTAACATAAACAGATTATATTTTTATATTCACTTAATAGATAATACATATTTTATATAAGAAAAAGGGAATGAAAGTTTCTAGTCAGAGATCTCATAAGTTATATCTATTTTAAGAAAATAAATAAATATTGAATTAAATTAAAAATTTAATACAAAAAAAAAATTGACACCTGATATTTTTTTATCAATTATGAATCCTTTTAAAAATTAAACAGAATTAGATATTCATTGTATTAATATTTTTTTTATAGGTGGAATATAATAAGAATTAAAATAATAGAAAATGACCTGTTATTTATAAATTTGATATTATATTTATAAAAGATTTTTCTCTGTTATAGCTTATAATTTAAAATATTTAAAATATTTTACTTAATGTTACTTCAACTTGATATAATACGAGTATAAAAATAAGGTAATTATTCAAGTAAACGCCTTTTCGTGGATTTGGATAATACTTTACCAGTAGGTTCCTTTTGCAATCCAAATAAACTTTTCTTATGAAATTTTTTTCGGGCCTCTTCTAGTTTACGAGATGAAAATTATTAAAATTTGCATATAAATCCATTGATATTCTATTTAACTAGCATGTTTTTCCGTTTGATTGCCAGAGGGCGCACTAATTTTCGGTTTTGATGAGTTCGGTTTGAATTTATGAAAATTAAAAAAATAATTAAATAATTTTCTTATATCCAAACCGAACTTATAAAAACCGAAAATTAGTGAATAAGTGAATAATTAGTGAATTAGTCAATAAAAAGTTACTTAATGGCACATTTCGAGGTTCATGAAACTAATCTATTAAACTTAATAAATCTTTATTTTAAAAATGTTTATCTCGTAAACTAGTTGAGTCCCGAAGAAATTTCATAAGAAAAGTTTATTTGGAATTGCAAAAGAAACCCACTGGTAATGTTATTATCCAAATCCACGAAAAGGCGTTTACTTAAATAATTACCAAAAATAATTTTATAATTTTTCATGTCCCTGTGAATTTTGTAATTTTTTATTCATAAAATATTCGTCACATTATTCTTATGTTGTACATATTATATTGTTTGAAAAATATTATAAATTATTTTATTAAAAAAAAACAACTTAAAAATTATTTTTACATAAAAACATTAAAAGTTCATGTAAACAATTTTATCTTCGCACAGTTCACTGTTCTTTGCGCAGATTGTTCAAAGAACACATTCTTATAAATCCCTAAGATTTATTTAAAATATAAATAAATGCTAAATTTAAATTTCGAAATAATCAAATATGATTAAATTAATAAATTTATTTTTTAATATAAAATTTTTATTCAATTTAATCATTTAAATTAATTGAATTGAAATTATTAGACCATATTTATTTAATATTATTAATAGAAATAAAAGATATTAATAGTTTCTTTTTAATTATCATTTTAAATGAATTTATTCAAGAAAATCGAGTATTATTTTAAACTTATTTTTTTCTACCGCCCACTTAAAAAAAATCAATAATTTTCTTGCTCCCCCCATCCCTCTTTCCTCATAAAATTTTTCACTTTTATAACCATCACAAATAAAAATAACAATTACTATCAATTTATTTAATCATTAATTAATTTCTAACATCAAATTTAAATTTTAAATAAGATTTTTGTGAACAAATGGGATCCGATTATTTTAATAATGGACAAAATTATTTAAAACAAGAATCAATGATCTGATAGCTTGATACAAATCGTGTAAAATTTTAAAAATTTAATTATTTATTTTCTTAATAGAGTGAGTTTTGTCAAGAAAAAGACGCCGCAGAATGAGAGATTAGCGAAGCTGCCTCACATTCGCGTGATCCCGGGTTCAAGTCCCGGGCCTGGCAAGGGAATTTCTCTATCAGGGGTCTATGGGAAGGAGTCAACTCAGCTTCCGGGATCAAAATTGGGAAGCTACTTATAAAAAGTAGCGCCTCCGATCAAAAAAATCAAGGTAAAGGTTGATAGGACCCGTTCTACTGATCATAGGACACCTCATTGATATAACCGACTTGATAGGTGTTGTTCTTGCGTAGGACGTACAAATTCAGAGGGTTTTTTTTATTGACAGGATAAATATAAGTATTAAATACTTATACAAAAGTATTTAAACGCGTGAGAATTAAGAAATGAACTAATCGATTTAGTAAGTAATTTGATTTAAATTTTAAAATATTAAATTTTAAGATATAAGTACGTATAAGGCTCATTTTAAAAAACATACTTAATCATATTTTAATAAGAACTTATATATTATAAATGTATTTTCTATAAAAATACACCTTTTAAATTTAATTTATTTATTTTATAAGTTACTTCTACTTATGATGTTATTATTATGAATAAATGATTTATTTTAGTATTTTACTTCAAATTACTTGGTAAGAGAATAATTTCGCATTGATATATTATAATAAATGAGGTGAATGGTTTTGATTGAATGTACTATAAAGACTGCATTTGCAGCAGACGAATGTCTATGTAAATCCCGGTGACGCTAATGTTGAAGGCCATTGGCCCAAAATGGAGATATTAAACACGACAATCCCCAGGCTAATTCCGTGTTGCATGTACTCTATCATAGAGCGAAATCGCCGCCACTAGTTCGCCCCCTTCCTCCCACCCAATAGGCATCTTTTGTGCCATTTGCCCCTTCCGCCTTTTGATTCGATAATTATTGTCAGTGGATTTGTAATTCAGGTGTCTTCCCGGAAACCGATATTTCAATGCTTACACTCATAAATGTTATGTCCGATACGAATGGTTAGGGAAATTAGAGATGTGAAAAGAATTCATAAAATAAATTGATTTGAAAAAATAAAGTTATATAAGCTTATAGGAATAATGGAAGTTAATAGGGGAATTGGAGGGGGACGAGGTATTAAAAATTACCAGGCGATGATTTATAAATATTAATTGCTTGTTAATAATAATAATAATAAAAGATTATGTAATTGAAATGATGTATCTAGGTGGAAAAAAAATAAATAAATCGACTTAATTTTAAATGCAAATAAAAATATAAATATTTCTTTAATGATAATGCAATTAATTGTATTATTTAAAGGGTAACTGAATATGGTCAAATGGTTTATGTTCTTCTGAAAATTAAATTATATTATACATATATATACCTACGAGGGTAAGTCAATAAATCCGTGACTTTTTTTAATGAAATACAGTTTTTTCGATAAAAAATTATTTTATTTTTCAACGTACCCCCCTTTGAGCTCAATACAATGCGTTCAATGTTTATCCAAAAGATAAAACTTGTAGAGGACATCAAAATAGGTATTTATTTGTTTGTAAGATGATTCCATTTTTGAAGTCGAATCACTTTCCATCCAGCCATTTCTTCAAGTTTGGAAACAAGAAATAGTCACTCAGAGCTAAATCCGGAGAATAGGGCGGATGAGGGAGCAATTCATATTCCAAATCATGGATTTTCATGGAAATTCATTTTTTTCCATTTTCTTCTCAAATCAAGAAGTAGTCGGCTATTAATGAATGTCAAACAAAAACTAAAAGGCCTGACTGGTTAGAATCTCGACAGTAGTCAGCTGATAGGAGCAGTGTCACCTTTTCATTTAAGAGACAGGAAATTAAAAAAGTCACTGACTTATTGACCTGTCCTCACATTAAAGTATTTATAAAATATTAATAAATATCATTATAAATTAAAATAAAAATAAATTATAATTTAAAATAGAATACTTTTTCATATATTAATACAAACTCAAAAAAAAAAGAAAAAAGTTTCTATTTAAAAATTTTCTAGTATTTTTTTGAATAATGAATGAATGTGTGATGGAACACAAATGATAAGAATTTTATGTGACCTTACATATACACTAAAAAAAGTGTTATTAATTAAAATATGTATGTAGTTGCTTAGACAGTATCTAGTCATTAAGTTTGTTTATAAATATGAACTTGAATAATTGTACATAATTCTTAATGATGAGAAGAAAAAAACTTATTAAAATTTTTTTTTTTTTCATAATATTTCGTGATCAACAACTCGCAACAATTATAGCAAATTTTTAATTAAGCTTTCAGTTATTCTTAATTATGGAAAAAGTTTATATAGAAAAAACAAAAAACAAACAAAAAAAAAAAGTTTAAAATAACGGAAAAAACAACGATTAATAAACATTAATAAATAATTTATAGGATTAATAATTGGTCCTATATGTAAATAAATATTAAAATAATATTAATACTATATTATAAAACTTTAAATAAGTGTACATCATAATATAGAATCGATTTAAGAACAAAGATCGTCAAGGGTTGAAGAAAAAAATATTCGTTCCATTTCATCCCTTTTTTTAACAAATGACTATTTAAATAGATTTGATAAATAGTTTACAATAAAAAAAAACATTGTTAACTTGGATGAATAGAATTCAATTAAAAAGACTAAAAGTTTACAATATATTTTTTTTGTTAAATTGTTTACTTCAATTTTTAATAGCTATAATTAATTTTCAATCATTTACTGTGGAAAATCATGATAAACTTTAACCTAAGATAATTTCAAGAATTTGTTTTTACATCGATTTCAGGTGATTTATATTCTGTTATTTATACTTATCAAAATTTATCAAAATTGGATGAAATTAGATAAAGTAATTTAAAAGATATTGAAAGAGTAGGGAGGGATGAAAATAAATGAGGAACACATTCTGAATTTTCATAGATTATGAAGATTCATCATAAAATTGTTTTGTAGCAATATAAATTGAAATTTTAATCAATAAGTTTATCTATTCCACATATGTCATGTTATTGTCAAGTATACATATAATACATATTATTAATATTTATTTATTATTAATATTATTATTATTATCATTATTTGAGGCTTAAAGGCACTTCAGCAGAGGTCATTTGTGTCATTATATATATCTCTATACGATTTTTTTTCGTATTATAGACGTCCCATTAAGGGAGATAGAGCCAGCTTTGCCGGGGCACAGCCAAGCAAGCAGAGAACTGCATCCTGACTAATTCCATTGTGCCAGACTTTAATATATCAAAGAAAATCATTCTTTACAGATATTAATTATTAAAAACTTAATAAAAATTAACAAAAAAAAATAAAAAAAAAAATAAAACCTAAATTAATGAACATTACATAGAGACGTGGCAGGTTTATTAAAAGTAAATGTTTAATTGACGTTAATAATAACAAAAAAAAATCATTAAAAATTTTAAGTATTTATAAAAGAAATAATCTATTAAAGCATGATTGATTATTATATTTTACTGATGATAACAATAATGATTTCAAAACTATAGATTTCTATTTAATATTATTATTTTATATAATTTTTATTTAATTTATGTCAATTGAGATTCTTGTATTTATTGAATACTAACTTTTAATTTAATATTTATTATATTATTAATCTTTTGATTAATATTCATTTATCGTTTGGTTTATCAAAATTCAAAGCTATTAATATGAATCTTAATTAAAATTTAAATAGAAATATGAATCAATGAATTTAATATTTAATAAAACAAACTATTAAATAATTTATCAAAAACATTTCAATTAAATATTTTTATTTTACACTTTAAAATAAATTTATTTAGTTTAAAATAAATGTAAAATCATATTAGAAATAACAAAAAAAAAAAAATAAGAATTTCTTATGGGAATTTGTTAATAAAAAATGATAGGTTGACGCCTCTTCATGGATAGATAATAAGTGAAAACTTGTTTGTCAATGAGTAAAAGGAGGGACATGGAACAGGGCGTTTGGAAGCCTTGCAATTGGTTGAGCGACGCAGCCATTGCCATTTTCCATCGGTCTAATGGCTATAATTAACCTATGTTTTGTTTTTTTTTTCTTTGTCTATTAGTTGCTTTAACTTTATCATTAGACACTTTAATTTCAAAGTAATTATGTTAGTGACTAGCCATTAAATATATTTTTGTGGTCAAATTCTATGCGTGTTTTAAGCTATGTGATGTAGAATACAAAATTAATGAATATATATTGAATGTTTTTTTTTTAAACTAAAATTACTTCAACAACTCAATTCAATTATGAAGTCACTTTAGTTACTTATAATGCTGGTATATGAACCAAAGAAAGGACAAAATAGACAATAAAAACAAAACAAAAACAGTTAATTCATGTTGTAGTTATAAAAGGGGTTAATGATTAATTTCACATAACTTACTATGTAGGTTTGTAAATTATAAATTTAATTAAATTAAAGTTTTGGAATCTAATGCTAAAAAATTAAAATATTATTTTTTTTTTTTACAAAATTAACAATATAATAAGTAATATTCATTTCTAAAAATAAAAAATTATAAATTTTTTTTGGATTTTGATTTATAATAAAATGAAATAAAATATAAAATATCCAAGCCTAGAACTATTCCTTTTGAAAAAAAAAATCTAAAGGATTTTATATAAAAAATTCAAAAATTTTTCCAAATTATTAATAACAATTTTGGTAATTGTTCAGTTTTAAGTATGTATGATGGATTTGGATAAAATTTTAACAGCGGATTCCTTTTTTAATTCCAAAGAAACTTTTCTTATGCAATATTTGTTGGTCGCTTCTAGTTTACAAGATAAAAATTATTAAAGTTTGACAGATAAACTAATTATGAATGAGCAGCCATTTAATGTTTTATTGACTAATTCACTAATTATTCACTTATTCACTAATTTTCGGTTTTTAAAAGTTTTGTTTGGATATAGATTAATTAATTTTTTAATTTTCCTATATTCAAACCGAACTTAGAATAACAAAAATTAGTGGAGCCCTCTGCTGGTCCAATGAATAAAACATGGTAGATAAATAGAAGATCAATGGATTTATATCCAAATTTTAATAATTTTTATCTCGTAAACTAGTAGTGACTGATAAATATTGCGTAAGGAAATTTTCTTTGGAATTAAAAAAGGAATCCACTGGTAAAGTTTTATCCAAATCTATTACACTTATGCTAAATGAATGACCATAATTGTAATAACTTATTTTGATTGGTATTTTTGAGCATATAGGTTAAATAAAAAAAAATTTAATAAATATCAAATATGTAAGTAAATGATAATAGTATTATCATAATAGAATTGAAACAAAAGGACATATAAGAAAGGAATGTTCAACTTGTTGAAATTATATATATATATATATATATATATATATATTTGTAAATTGATGTGATTTTATCTAAGGTATATCTTATATAAAAACCGGTTTCCATAAATATGTATTCAGATGGTCATTACATGATGTGATCATATTGGAAAGTCGAATTTGTAGATAAGTCCTCAGAGTATATAATAAATGTTTTTTTTTATAATGGCTACCCGATTCAGTCACTATTTTTTCTAAAGATAAAATCTAAATTTAATCGCATAATAGTATCATTATATATTTTCGGTTTATTCATTTTCAATAGAAATATTCAATGATAAAAATATTACCTACCTATTATACTAGAAAAATTACAAAATTAATGTTTTTTTTTCTATTAACTATTATTATTATTATTATTATTATTATTGCTATCTATTGTGTTTATGAATATTTTTGCCTATTAATATAAAATTAAATGATACTATTATGCAACTTTCAAAATTAACGCAAAACAGAAATTTTAAAAAGTTTAGGGGTTGAAAAAATTTTAAGATGAGAGTATTCTAAAATTCCCATAAAGAAGAAAATTTTATTCTAGTTAATATATTAAATTTCTTAATTTTTTTTTTTTTTTTTATTATTTTGCTGAGGAAAATAAAGATTTTTAAATTTATTTTTCTAATATAAAATTGTTTCATGACTGAATCAATAACTTGGTCAAAGTTTTTTCATTTTTTTTTAAAGATTAACAACTTTTTCAACAAATTTACTGGTTCAACAGGTTTCTAATGAGATATTTGGTGATTTACTTTAGTCTTATATATTATTCCTATTGATATATTATATAGGTATATATATATATATATATATAAATACTATACTAGAATGTTTTGTTTTTAGTAAATTTTAATAAAAAAAAATCAATGAGAATATTTTAATCTTCGATGAAATAAAATAAATATACAATTGAAAATTAAAAGAAATTATTAAAATGAAAAATTAAAAACATTAAAAAAAAACAAAAACAAAACTTAAGAATGAATGAATGATTTAACTTTCTTCTATCGATATTTTTACTAAAGTTTGTTTGATTAAAGTTTGCCTCAAAATTCAAATAAAAACTTTTCTAATACTGAACAGATATGAGTACTATGATTATTTAATTATTTAAAATAGTATTATAATATACATTGATTTGTTAATATTTCAAGGATATTTTGTTTATTTTTTGTAATTTTTTTTAAATTATTTTGTTTAATTTTGCTTTTTTTCCTTTGTAATTTTTTTATTAATTTTTTTTTTTTTCTTTAAGTTAAACAATTAAATTAATTAAAATTAAGATATGAACCAATATTAGAAATAAAAAGTTTAATTTGAAAATATTAAGACGCTAATGAATAATCGATCAACGGCATGTCGTGTCAACGAAGTGCTAAGTACCTCGCAAGAGATCCAAAGTTGGGGAAAGGATCGCGTGGGCTGCCACGAGGGCTGCAAACCCAAAAAGTATGGGTCAGTGTTCTTGAATAATGAACCTTGCACGCTATACTCACAGGAGTACACATGGGTAGTATATTAATATTATTATTATATTATTAATAGAGAGAGAGAGAGAGAGAGAAAGTGAGATGTTAATATTCTCCATAAAGTCTGCTGCCTACCATAAGCAACAAAACTAGAAAATCTACTAATGTATTTGAAATTGAAAGATAAGTTAAAAATAAAAATTAACCCTTTTAAGAAGAGCAACAATTTATAGAAATAGGTTATCAGGCAAGAGGTAGCTTGTTGGCATGTTGGTTGGTTGATTTAGTAAAGGAAAAAACAGAAATATTGCTGGGGAATGTTCCTGGACAAGAATTCCCAGAAAAATATCAGAAACATGCAATTTTGGATGCTTGTTCAAAACACCAAACTATAATACTTTTAGTAGATTAAAAACTTAAATAAAGTTTTTTTTTTTACAGCGATAGACATCATAGATTATTTTCAATATTAGCTATTCTATTAAATTTTCACTTTCATTTATATAAGTATATATATAATATAAAAACATAATAATAAGTTTATATATATATAAAAGGCACCACAGGGTGGGAGGCAACAGCGTTGGCTCACATTTTCGTAGACCTGGGTGCAAGTCAAGAGAGTTTCTCTAGCTGGGGTCTATGCTACAGAGTCAACCCAGCCTCCGGGATCAACACTAGGAATAATAAAAAGTAGCGCCTCCGATCAAGAAAATCAAGGTAAAGGTTGAGATGACGCGCTCTCCTGATCATAGGACACCTCATTAATATAACCGACTTGATTGACGTTGTCCAAAAGTACAAGGATGTACAAAAGTAAGAGGATTTTTTTTATATAGATATATCATATATATTAATTACCTGACTCAAATGGGGGACGAAAGGTTGGATACACTAAGAATAGGAATTTTGGGAAATTATTTAATTATTTACTTTTATTATAAAAATTTGAAATAAAGATTTCAATCAAAAATTTATAATATATTTGAAAATATTAGAAATTTAGTTTGGTCAGTTTTTAACAATAAATAGATATTAAATTAGACCCAACTCTGGTTTTAATTCTTTTATATATTTTTTCTTTTTCTTAATCATCGTTCACGTTTAGTAACATTTTATCATGATCAGTGTTTCACAACTTTTTTATGTTATTTCATCAGAGCTTCTAAAAACTTAAAATGTCCTTTCTGTTATATGGGCATAATTAATGAATAGTTAATTTATTTAATAAATAAATAAAATATTTTTTGTTATTTTTGTTCATTGATTAGTTTGTGAAAAGCTAAAATTGAAAGTTTTTATGAATTTGTAACCCAATTCTAATTTAAACTTATAAATTGTATTAACTGATGTCTAATTTAATAGAAAGAGACATGCAAAGAATAATTCATACAATTAATAAAAGTATTAAGCAAATTATAGAAACATGAAAACAATGCAATATGATTTTGTATTTTCCAGCAATATAAATTAATTTGAATATAGGTATATTAATTAATTTTATCTAACTTTCCTTTTGGTATAACAAAAACTATTAAAAATGATTATTAGTCCTATTATTTTTGATAAAGTAAATGAAATTACTTATGAACTTTGTAATAAATAGTACATTCCAATATTTTTTCTTATATATATATATATATATATATATATACATTATAATGTATTACCAAAACAGTAAATTAAAATATATATACATTTGTATTACACATTGATAAAAATATTCCAAGAAAAAGAAAAAAAAAGTCTATAATTATACAAAACTAAAAAAAATAAAAGAAAAAGAATGAAATTGATAATCAAGTGAATACTACACTAGAATAAAAAGTACGAGAAGTTATTTCCAATTGTGATTAGAATTTAAATTTAAATAAGTTGACCTGTGGCCAGGTCCGAACCGACCGACGTTTTGAAGTAAATTAATTTTCAGCTACAGAAACAATTTCAAATAATTTTAATATATCTATTAATGTAATAAAAAACAGATATGAATATAACATAAATATTTTTAATTTTATTTTATTTATAATATATATGTAAGACCAGGCTGTGACGTCATGAATGGCTGGATGACATCATATAATTTTAAATCAAGAAAAAACTAATAAATATGATTTTCCAGAGGATAAAACCAATACAAAGTGTACGATTCGTGGTGATATATAAAAAAATCTCCTCATGTGAAATTTGGTGTGAAAATAACCCTTCCCTTCCTATCGTCGATCTCTAATACTACCACTTCCGGTTTCCGGATATACACCAAAAGTTGATCAATTCATCCCACTGATGCATTAAGTAAATATACCAAATTTCATCAAAATCGGTTGAGCCGTTCAGGCTGTACACATCTATACGGACGGACGGACAGACGGTCAGACATCATGCTAAAAATACTTTTTTCTGTTTAGAAAATGCATGATTCGTGGAGATATGTAAAAATCTCCACATGTGAAATTTGGTGTGAAAACAATACCTCCCTTACTATCGTCGGTCGGTAAAAATGTACACCTCAACAGCTTTTGGATTTTATACAATTAATGAATTTTATAAAAAAAAAATAATAAGATAGTAAAAGAAGAGAAATATATTTTTTAAATTAATAAATTTGTAATTTAATCAATAAAAGATAATATAAAATTTCATAGATTAAATCTAATAAAACTTGATATTAGATTTAAATTTAAAAAAACTTAATTATTATGAAATATAAATTGACTACACTGATTTTTGACAACAAAACCCTCTCTCTTCCTCTTTTTTCATTTTCTATTTTTATTATATAATAATTTCATCACAATCACATAAACCCCAATCAGTGATGTATTGGGAGGGGAACGCGGGAGAACGACGTTCCCTTACCTTTTTTTAGAACCGTACTTTTTCATGTCCCGACAACTCCCACTTAAATCTACTGTTAAAATTTCTTTTTTGTGTTGGTATATATTTTATATAGTAAGAATAAGAAAAAATAAAAACTTATATGGAAAAAAATAGTTTGCTGAAAATAGGGCCTTTTTTTTGCTCCCACTATGCGTTCCCTTACTTTTTATTTTACCAATACATCACTGACCCCAATCATGAATATGAGCAATTAATTATATGAGTAAATCAATCAAAGATGATGATATAAACACTTACTTTTTGATCACTAAACATTAATATATTATAATATTCATGTTAACACCAACTAGCTACTGTTTCCATGAATAAATTCAAACGGAATAATTAATAAGTTAATTAATACTTGTATAGCATTAAAATTGTGTTTGAAAATTTAGAGAAAACTACAAAAAAAAAAATACAAGTTTAAAGGAAAAGATGTTTATATGGGTACAGGGCCCGCTTTAGTATTTATAGCGAATAAATTGCCGCCGCCCCTATATTTATAAAATTGCCACCCTTCAGATTTGCCGCCCCGGACAAATGTCAGTTTTACCGCCCTCTAGAGCGGACCCTGTTGGATTGTATCCCTAGAATAAAAAAATAACCAAAATAAAAAATAAGTTTGAATATTGTTTATTATCAAATTAAGAAAATTAAAATATTTATTTATTAATTTGATAAAATCACACTCAACAAAATACAAATTCATAGTAATAAAATATAGACAAGGGTTCATAAATTATGATCAGTTATTTAAATTTAAAAGTTTTAGAATATTGAAAATTCATTAATTTAAAAATGTGATATAAATATATCTATAATATATGTATTATATAAATGTAATGTAGTTTATCTTAAAGATAGAAAAATGATTCAATATTGGGCAGATCGTTAATGTAAAATATATTAAGAAATTTAAATAGATAGATATAGATAATTTATAATGGAGAGATTTATAATAGTTGGTAGGTGTGTGGAGGTAATTTGATATTTAAAAAAAAATTAACTTAATCATTCCGTTTGCCTTGATTTTATAAGTAATTTACATATTTGTAGAAACATTCAGTTAATTTCAAAATATATAATTGATTTAAATTATTATACTAAAACAAACAAACACATTAATAATAAGTATATTCATATGGTGGATATATATTATCTATAAATAAAAATAAAATAATATAACATTAAGAACCAGAAAAAAAAATGAAAAAATGATTGTGTTTAACTGGATAATAAAAGAAAAAGCAATTAGAGTGGATTTTTAAATAAATGAATAATTATCATATCATTATCTATTTGGAATTTCACTGGTATGCTTTTTTCAACTATCATGTAAGCTTTATCTACATAATTTTCATTATGAAAAAAATAAATAAATGCTATTTATTTTATAATAACACTAAAACATGGGGAATGAATTCAAAAATGATTTTAGTGAGTTTGGATAATTAATAATTTTTTTTTTTTTGATATTTATTAATTAATGGATGTGACGAAGGGGATATTTTTTTTAATATTAAAATTGAAATTAAAATTGTAGATATATAGGGGAGATGATTCTTTCCTAGCAATGGGGGGAAATAAAAACAAAACAAAAATCTATCAATTTAATATGAAAATTAAAAAAAAAAATATCTTTATTAAAATTTTTTTTATCAAATCTATAATATTATATTATAACTCTATATATATAGGTATATATTAGGTTGTTCAATAAGTGCGTGGAACGGAAATAAAGAAACCAATTTTTATTTGTAAAAATGACTATTTTTCAGCGTAGTTTCCCTCAACTTCAATATACTTATTCCAACGGTCTTCTAATTTATGGATCCCTTGACTAGTGGATTTCTGGTAGCTCTGCAAAATATCCCTCCACCGCAGCTATTACCTCTTCGTTTGAAGAAAATCGTTTTCCATGGGGATATTGTTTGAGGCGTGGGAAGAGCCAAAAGTCGGAGGGGGCTAAATCTGGCGAATAAGCTGGATGTTACAACAATTTGTTCAATTCAATTCAGTTATTTTAGCAATGGTTTTGAAGTTAGTGGAAAATGATTTACTTCTTCTGTAATCCGTGTCTTCTTTCACAAATTTGTTCGTCTAATTGATTCAAAAGGTAACAATAATAATCCGCATTGATTGTTTTGCCAGTTTGGAGGTTATCTATAATCAAAATTCCTTTTGAATCCCTAAAAAAACTGATACTAACACCTTCTTGGCTGATTTTTGCACACGAACTCGCTTAGGCGCCAAATGGGTTCACACCACTCCTTAGCGTCCTGTTTTGATTCAGGATCATGATGGTAGACCCAAGTCTCATCCATTGTGATAAATCGACGGATAAAGTTGCTTTTATTCTTCTTAAAACCCTTCAAATGTTGCTGGTAAAATCGCACACGAATGTATTTTTGCTCCATCGTTAGAAAATGCGGCACCCATTTTGCACATAGTTTTTTGAAACCCAAATTAACACTTAAAATATTTCTCACTTCCTAAGAAAGAACAAATATGAAAATAGCGTCGAAGTTTTATGTCTAATATTGACGAATAGATGGCGCTCCGCGAACTTATTGAACATACTAATATATATATATATATATATATATAGTACATACTTTTATTCAAAAAAAATAAGAGTTAAGTAAATAAAAATTGAATAAATTCTTTTAAAAATATTTTGTTTTATTTTGAAAAGTAATAATAATAATAATAATAACAATAAAGAATTCAAATGAGAGCATTAAATTTAGAAAATTGCTTGAGAACTTTGGAATGGGATAAAGTATCAAATTGACAGGTGTTGTTTGTGATTAATTTCTTTCTTACTATTCACACGGAATTTTATACCTATATCTTCTCAGGTAATATTAAAATGACGTGCATTTTTTAAAGAAGGGACAACAAAAAATGTTTCAAATGTTTCAATATCTAATAAAAAATTAATTAAATAAATAAGTTTAATATAAAAATAAAGAAATTCGATAGTACAATTAGGAAGATGAAATAGGAATAAACGAAGAAAGTTTTTATATTCTGGTCTTAAGAAAGAAATGGATAATTGAAAAATTCCTCCGTTATGGATATTCATATTATGTTTCAAAACAATTTTCTAATTTAAATAGTTATTTTAAGAAATCTCAACATAGCTAATTCGAATACTAATTCAATATTTTATAATTCAAATTTAATATATATAAAAAATTTATATGAATAAATGAATAAATAAAAAAATATAAGGAATGTGTGGGATATTGTACTCAGATTAAATATAAAGTTCAAATGCAACTTCATTCTATCTTGCCTCTTAAATCTTAAGGTATTTTTCCCTTTAGATTTTTCAAAAAACCATCAAAATTACTTATGACAATTTTTTTAATAAAATAAAAAATAAATAAAAAAAAAATTAACTAAAAAGATAATATCAAAGAAGATTAAAGTAAATGTTTTTTTTTATTTTATTTTAAATTTGTATCTTCTATTATATTTAATAATAAAACTCATTTCCTTGATTATTTCAATTAAAATTTCTTTACCTATATATATGTATATACTTATATATATATATATATATATATATATATATATATATATAAATATATATATAAGTATGAACAATTATATAAAAAATGAAAGCAACCTAGCGAATCTAAAAATTATCGTAAATTATTTTTCTTCTTTCTTTCATTACATTCATATCAATTTAAATAGAGTTGTGATTTTTTTGGAGATTAATATACAATGCGCCATTGGGTGTGTGGGTAGCGAACCTTCACGTTCACATGGTCTCGGATTCAAGTCCCGGGCCTGGCAATGGAATTTCCTTAGCTGGGGTCTATGGAACGGAGTCAACCCAGCCTCCGGGAACAACATTGGGGAAAAGCTACTTGATAGCGGCTCCGATCAAGAAAATCAAGGTAAAGGTTGAGAGGACCCGTTCTACTGATCATAGGACACCTCATTGATATAACCGACTTGATAGGCGTTGTCCTTGCGTAGGACGTACAAAGTCAGAGGGTTTTTTTTATACAATAATAATAAAAAAAGTAAAATGTCCAACTCACCGGGAGAACAGTGCAAATGAGAGGTGGCGGAAGCCGAAGTCGCCGGAGGTTGATGGGGTGGCGAGTGGTTGTTATCGGCCATGGCAGTACCCCAGAGTGCCGAATGCCTTGCTGTGTCCCCACAGCCACTTCCCTTTAAATCTGCTTTGCCTCCGAACGCAAGCTCGTCAACGGAGATTAGCATCGTGGTGGCCACAGACTGCAGCCGCGCATTGCCCGCTACACCGACAAGTCGGAGCCTCTTCCTTCAGGGCCTCTGAAACAACAACAAAACAACCAATTCAATTATCACTTTGCTAGTAAGAAATGAAAAATTTCAATTTTACAAAAAATGAAAAATAACCATTCAAGTATTATTAAAAATGTTTATTTTTTTTTTTTATTAATAAACTTTTAGTAATTATTATGTAAACTAACATCAAACCTAAAAAAAATAAATAGAAAGATTCATAAGAATAATTAAAATAATCGTTGAATTTTTATATTGATTGATATATTTGCTTTATTATGCAAGCTTACACTTGTTACACTATAAAATATGGTAACAAACAAAGAATATGGTGTAACAACCGAAATGCTCAAAAAATAAATATATCAATATAACATTTAAAATTGTGAAATGTAAGTGAGAGAAGTAATCTTGCGCAAATATTGTTTTAAATTCTTAAATATTTCTATTGATGAAGTTAATTATTTTATTTATTAATTTACTAATAAGAGTTGACTGTATTATATTCATAATAGGAAATATATAAAATTTTATTTGTATATATAATTTTAATTATTTTTATTGTACTTTAGTTAAGGGAAAGAAAAGTCGTTGACACACCTGAATATTGGACTCAAATCTAATTATAGTTCTAAAAATAATATTGATAATTAATGAATATGGAAATACTTCAAATAAAATTCTAAATTTACAAATAAAAAAAAATTAATATTTTTTAAGGATTAGTAAATAACTTTTTTTTTACTTTATAACTCGTTTATGTTTGAATATCTGCTAAAACATCAAAATTATAAGGAATATGAATATTTCCAATCTTTATAAGAAGGTAGTGTTATTCTTATTAATGTCCAGTGTTTCCCGGCGTGGGGCCCATGTCCCACAGGGGGATAATTTGGTTGTAAAGGGGGGCAATTCGAAAATGGACTCGACACGAGTTTAACTCTTTTGCACTGGGCAATAGAAATGAAATGCTAGATTTTGATGCCAAAATTGAAAGAAAAAAGCAAATTTTGTAAAAATTGCGTCCAATCAAATTTGTCTATTATTTAAATTTTTTTACTGAACAATTTAATATATTAATATTAAAATTAATATTAATATTAAAATTATGTATGTTACATGGGGGGGGGGGGCATAAGAATTTTAGAAGGGCTTAGGTGGGGCATGGCACAAAAATATTGGGAAACACTGGTCAAGATAAAGATCATAATATAATATTATATATCTAAAATATGAAGTTTTTTTTTCTTTGATAAGAACTGTAAGAAAATTTAATTTCATAAAAAAACATAATAAAATTTATATTGTGTAAAAGAAAAAAAATTGTATATTTTTCTAATTAAAAAATTTGATTAACCCTTTCAATACGATTTATTTTTCTAATAATTAATGTAATATTTATAGCAAAAAATATTTATTTCTAATTTAGTTTGGCGGGAAAAACATCATATTATTAAATGATCATATTATTTTTTGATTATTGTACAATAATAATTGGGACATATTGTCCCAATATTATTGGTATGTGGGTCGTATGTCCCAACAGTATTTTATGATAGTAAAATTGTGGAGCACATAAAATAAGAAAAAAAAAAGAAAAGAAAAACATCATTGAAATTCAACATTTCTTTTTTACTGCATATATATATATATATATAAAGTAATCAAGAATGATATTTAGCAAAACAATCATTGCAGAGCACTACTGTGTACATTTGGCAAGTGATTTTTGTTTCCTTTTTACTATCTCGCTAGAAATAGTATTTGCGATCACGAAAATTTTCGATGTCGAGATTTTGATGTTTTTATACGTATTGAAGGCTCCTGAGTCATTTTCACTAAAAAATGTCTGTGTGTATGTGTGTGTATCTAGACAAGATTACTCAAAAACGGTTTGAGCTAGAAAAATGAAATTTGGTATACGAGCATTATTCAAAATTTGTAGTTTTCTCTCAACTTTTGAGAAATGCAGCTCAACCGGAAGAGGGCTATTACCTACCACGTTTTGATTTTTTTTCCTCTAAAGTGACCGTAAAAATAAAGAAATATATTTGATAGTTTTTCACATGATTAAAAATTCTATAAAACTGCTATATATAGAATTTCAGCTTGATTGAATCGCTGAAAGTACCGGAATTAATTTTTTAACAAATTGCGAGATAGTCGAGTAGAGACACTCCAGCTTATTTTTGAATATATTGGTTATTCAATACTGATGGGAAATAAGTAAAATAAAATAAAATAAAATAAAAAATAGCTTATTTTGTTGAATATATCGGTTAGTCAATACTGATGGGAAATAATATCCCAATAATTAACACTATTGGGACATATAAGTCCCATTATTATTTTTGGAACTAAAAAACTGACATAAACTATTGCTGCACACTAAATAAGTAATATAAAATTATAAATAGCTTCCTACGCAAATCCGAGCACAGAACAAATAAAAACAGATAGTAATAGGCATGACCCGTGTATACTGTTTGCTAGTAACATCTAGAATGACAAAATATTATAAAAAATAAAAAAAGCAGACAGTTTTGGGCTTATTTACTAGCCTATGACAGTGCACAACTGAAATCCCAGATCCCAATGCATTTGTAAGCATTTAAATTATTTTAGTTTTTATTAGAAATTCTCTGGGACAATATGTCCCTACAGTATTGAAAGGGTTAAATTATAATTTATAAAATAATAATTGATTGATTAATTCATAAAATACAAATTAAATAATTAATAAACGTTAATGAGTAGTACCCAATCTCATTATTTATTACAATAATAATTTTAACCAATTTAAATTTATAATAAATTAAATATATTTTTATATTTTTCCACTTCAACCAATAAAATCTGATATTATGAGATTTAAATCTTAAAAATAAAAAAAAAATAAAACGTAAATAAAATTCAATCAATAATAAAGCTTATTGAATTTATATGAAAAATTCATTTCCATGGTGAAAATCAATAAATATTTTAATTTTTCGTACCATATGAACTTTAAAAGGTTAATTTCGATAATATAATAATAGACCCACTCTCTGTTTGTGGTTAATCTTGGTATTATCATTTATAAATCATAATTATATGAAAAATGTATTTCTTTTTATATGTTTGTGAAATTTCGAAAATAAAATTAAAAAAAAAATCAAAACAATCAATATTATTTATAGATTGGATATTTTGTCGTTTAAATTTTATTATCATGAGAAAAATTAATTAATTAATTATATTAATTAATAATATTTATTTAATTTGCACACACAAATAATTAGTTTCTATGTATCCTTTATTAATGATATTTTTAATATTAATATTTTATGATGCATAAGGATTAGAATACAATTACCCACCATTTTCTCCTCTAATTTAATATAATTAATTTAATTATTAAAGTATACTATTTAAAAAAAATAAGCTGGAGTGTCTCCATTTAACTATCTCGCAAATTTGAATTTGATTAAATAACATAATATATTATATTTAAATTAAATTTAATTAATTATAAATTATAAATAATAAATATTAAACCAGCGCATGTTTGGTTTTTTATTGATGGCACCATGGCACGTGTTGGCGCGTGAGATTTGCAGTGTTAAAAAATTAATTCTGGTACTTTCAGCGATTCAATCAAGCTGAAATTCTATATATAGCAGTTTTATACAATTATTAATCATGTGAAGAATTATCAAATATATATCTTTATTTTTACGGTCACTTTAGAGGAAAAAAAATCAAAACGTTGTAGGTAATGACCCTCTTCCGGTTGAGCTACATTTCTCAAAAGTTGATAGAAAACTATGAATTTTGAATAATACTCATGTACCAAATTGCATCATTCTAGCTCAAACCGTTTTTGCGTAATCTTGTCTACATACATACACACACACACACACACACACACATACACACACACACACAGACATTTTTCTCAACCTTAGTGAAAATGAGTCAGGAACCTTCAAAACGTATAAAAACATCAAAATCTCAACATCGAAAATTTTCGTGATCGCAATACTATCTCTGGCGAGATAGAAAAAATTGAACTGAATTCCAATAAAAATAATAATTAATTTTGATTGATCAAATATTTTAAATAATATTTTATATATATATTAATATTATATATTACTGTATAATTAGCAATGTTAAAATTTTTTACTTTATTTTTTATTGTTTTATTGTCTGAGATTGTTTAAGTGGCTTAATTATGATTATAATTTAATTAAAAAACTAAAATATCATAAAAAGATTAATTTTTGTTTTAACTGGTCTTAATTTTTTTATTATTATTATTATTAAGCTTACCTTATTATCAACATATAATTATAAATATAAATTAATTTATTTTTTAAATTTTAAAAAAATAATTAAAGTAAATGTGTTCTGATAATAAATAAAAACGATTTATTTTATATTATGCTCAATTTTAATAATTTCATAGACTTTTAAAGATATAATTATTGTTTTGATTTTTTTGATTTTTTTTTATATACTTAAATACGATATATTTAAATAATTTATAGTAAATAAATATATAAGAGATAATAAAATTAATCAAGTTAATTGAAATGATATTGAAAAATTATTTCCAAGAATTTAAAAATTTTATATATCAATTTAATTGAAAATGACCAAAAGTGAATTATTTATACACCAATAAAAATAAGTTTTGGGTTGAAGGGAGGTGAAAGGGGGTGGGGGTGGGGGGGTGTAGGTTGAACGGCAAAATAAAATTTTGTCAAAAATAAATGAAGTTTTCCAATGACTATAAACCTATAATTTCTCTACCAATTTCTCTTCATGAAATATTCGTGTTGAAAGAAAAACATATGCCAGCTAAAGAAAATCAATTAACTCCAACGGTTTTAATAAATACACCAACCAATTAGAGAATCCCTTTTGTTTGGTTTAAGCAGACTATCTAAAGAATATTTTATATAATTAAAATTTCCATGATTGCCTAAAATTAAAATTAATTAATTTACAAATAATAAAAATAAAAAAAACAACAACAAATGTTATAAAAATAAATAAAAAAATTAGCTGGAGTGTCTCCACTCGACTATCTCGCAATTTGAATTGGATTAAATAACATAATATATTATATTATAATTAAATTTAATTAATTATAAATTATAAATTAAAATTAATAAATATTTATTAATTTTTGACTTTTTGTTGATTGCACCACGTCACGTGTTGGCGCGTGAGATTTGCAATGTTTAAAAATTAATTCTGGTAATTTCAGCGAATCAATCAAGCTGAAATTCTATAAATAGCAGTTTTATACAATTATTAATCATGTTAAAAATTATCAAACATATATCTTTATTTTTACGGCCACTTTAGAAGAAAAAAAATCAAAACGTTGTAGGTAATGACCCTCTTCCGCTTGAGCTACATTTCTCAAAAGTTGATAAAATACTATAAATTTTGAATAATGCCCATCTATCAAATTTCATGATTCTAGCTCAAACCGTTTTTGCGTAATCTTGGTTACATACACACACACACAGAGAGACATTTTTCTCAACTTTAGTGAAAATGATTCAGGAACCTTCAAAACGTATAAAAACATCAAAATCTCAACATCGAAAATTTTCGTGATCGCAATACTATCTCTTACGAGAGAGTAATAAATAAATATATAAATAAATTAATAAAAATATTTAGAAATATAATAATATAAGTAATTTTAATTTTAATTTTTAAGTTTATTGATATTAATGCAATGATAATTCACTATAATATAAAATTTAGATTAATTGATATATCATAAGAGAAGAGTATAATTGATTGATATATAAATGAAATGATTATCATTGATCAAAATGTCAATATAATAATAAAGAAGATAAATTGAAAATAAAACATATGAGAGAGATTTACCTATAAATTAATAAGAGATATAATACATAACTATAAAATTTTAAAAAAAATCAGAGAATTATTTCAATTAATTAATTAAAAAATAAAAAAAATAAAAATATCAGAAACATGCAATTTTGGATGCTTGTTCAAAACACCAAACTATAATACTTTTAGTAGATTAAAAACTTAAATAAAGTTTTTTTACAGCGATAGACATCATAAATTATTTTCAATATTAGCTATTCTAATAAATTTTTACTTTCATTTATGTAGGTATATATATATATAATCTAAAAAGCTAAGTTTATTGAAGAAAAAAATAAATACAAGTAATTATAATCATCTTATTTTTTTTTTTCTAATTTTATAATTGATTAAGTTTGAACAACCACTATTAAAAATTAATATTCTTGTTTCTTAAATTTTCTTAAATCCATTCACACATTTCATGAATAACAATGAAAATACCAGATTGATACTTAAAATACTAACATATTATAAAGGAATATACCTAAATTCCATAAGATTTATTATTAAGATGATTATAATTCCTTGTATTTATTTTTTTCTTCAATAAACTTATTTATTCAATAAAAAATCGCTTCCCATTTATATATATATTTTTATATACCTATATATGTATATAATATATATTAAATAATAATATTAAATCCAATCACACCAATTTAAACTAACATTTCTTAAAAAAAATGAATCACTATGATATCAATAAAAATAATATAACCCCTTCATATGTAAATGAAATTATATATAATTAATTTCATTTTAACATATCTATGAATTAAAAAATAAATTTCCTATGATTTTCATTAATTATTATTATTTTTATTATTTTTTTAATAAAAATAAATCAAACATAATTTTTAAAACATTATTTTTTTTTTCTTTTTAAAAAATTATCAGTGAAAAGGGGAGTTAAGATATTATTAAGTATGATATATCAAATTATTATTATATACCTAGTGAAGTGATTATATATTAAAATAAGTTTCTGTCAGAAAACCTCTTATGAATCATTTCTCTAGTAAAATCATATTTTAAACATCAAGGATAACTATTGAAAAAAATATAATAAAAAGAAATAATATATTTTTAATTTTTTTAAATTGATTATTGGTATAATTTAATATTAAGAAAAAATACTACTGAGATTACATTTTAATTAAAATGTACATTTCCGTTTAATAAAAAGAGATATTGTCAAAATATTTTTTCATGTCCAACCACTAATTTCCTATTAAGGTAATCTAATTAACTAATTCCATTTTTTGAAAGAATTATCATAAAAATGTTATCTATAATTTTTCTATATATATATATATATAGAAAAAAATAAATACAAAGAATTATAATCATCTTAATAATAAATCTTATGGAATTTAGGTATATTATTTTATAATATGTTAGTATTTTAAGTATCAATATGGTATTTTCATTGTTATTAATGAAATGTGTGAATGAATTTAAGAAAATTTAAGAAAGAAGTGTTATTAATTTTTAATAGTTTTTGTTCAAACTTAATCAATTAGAAAATTAGAAAAAAAAATACAATTGAATTTTCTGTTTGATTTATTTTTATTAGAAAAAAATAATAAAAATAATAATAATTATTAAAAATCATTGGAAATTTATTTTTTAGTTCATAGATGCTAAGATGCAATTAATTATATATAATTTCAATAACATATGAAGGGGTTGTATTATTTTTACTGATATCAGTTCATTTACTTATTAGTAATTTTATATATTGATTCATTTTTTTATAAAATGTTAGTTTAAATTGGATATAATATTATTATTTAATATATATTATAATATCACTTTAAAATATGTTAGAATTTTAAGTATGAATTTGTTATTTTTTTAGCATATGAAATGTGAGTGTGGCTGAATTTAAATAAATTTAAGATTCATGAATATTAATGTTTAATGGTGATTGCTCAAATCTTAATCAATTAGAAATTTAAAAAAAAAATACATTTGAATTTTCTAATCTAGTAATTTGAAAAAAACAATAAACTTTGAAATAAAATAAATTATACTTCTCAAGGACTTTAGTAATTTATAAAATAACCAAAAGAAATGCATATATAATAATAAAAAAAAATATTTTTCTATTTATTTATCATTTATCATAGAATAATCGAATTTAATTTAATTTAATTGTTTTTTTTTTTAATTTCTAAAAATTGAATTGAATTCTTATTATAATTTAAAACGCTAATGTTTACAAAAATTTTGTAAATATTTAACGAGAGAAATTTGAAAAAAAAATTTTTTAAGAAACTTTTCAATTTTTTTATAAGTTTAATTTGAGATGTGCTTAAGCGTATGATAATAATTTTAAAATATAGAAATTTATAATAAAAATATATTTTCATTTTTTTTTTAAATATAATAGAAAATGGAAATAAATATTTTTTCATAAATGAAATTATTAATTTTTTTTTTTTAATTTCTAAAAATTGAATTAAATTCTTATTATAATTTGTAAAGCTAATGTTTACAAAAATTTTGAAAATATTTAACGAGAGAAATTTGATAAAAAAAAAATTAAAAATGTGATTATTGGTTTGTTTTTATTTTTAAATTTTTATATTCTAGTAGTATTAGCCTAAGTTTTGGATTTGTGTTGTTTTAACAAGAAAAAAATTTCTATTAATTTGAAAATTGATTTTGTTTTTAAAAGTCGTTAATAAAACCTAAATTGTATGAAATTGTTTTTATTTTGGGGGGGTTCATGGGTGGTTGTGGTTGACTCACAGGTGTTTGGAGAGTGCTGGGTCGCCGGTCGTTCGCCGTGGATAAGCCTGGATGTTGAAGTTGGGCAAATCGATTAATTCGTTCGGCGGCGCGGCCAAGACTGAGCCAGCAGGGCGATGGTGTGGCGGCTGCGGGGTTGGCGGGGCGCGGGATGCGGAGGGCGGGCATTGGCCGGCTCCTGGAGAGGGGCAGGCAGCGCACGTCAATGGGCGAGCGGGCGCACACCGCTACGAACAAGCGGATCAAGGGGCAGGCAGAGTGGGGGAGGGGCGGGGCCAACGCAATCAGGAAGGGGCAACAGGATGTCAGCGGGCAAAGCAATCGATGCCCGGTCGGCGGACAACGGCGACCGCACTTTTAACACCTGCCATCGCTCCATTAATTTTCAGACAAAATCCCATTCACATCATCATTTTATTTTATCTCGGGAAAAAAATTTTAAAAAATATTTTTTAGTAATTAAAAAAAAAATAGAAAAAAATTATCAAAAATTTTTAAGAGTAGAAAATGAAAAGCATCTCAAATGTAACGAATGAATTCATTTTATTTTATTTAGTTTTTTACTATCTCGCCAGAGATAGTATTGCGATCATTTTGTTGTTGAGATTTTGATGTTTTTATACGTTTTGAAGGTTCCTGAATCATTTTCACTAAAGTTGAGAAAAATGTCTGTATGTGTGTATGTATGTAACCAAGATTACGTAAAAACTGTTTGAGCTAGAATCATGAAATTTGATACATGGGCATTATTCAAAATTTATAGTATTCTATCAACATTTGAGAAATGTAACTCAACCGGAAGAGGGGCATTACCTACAACGTTTTGATTTTTTTTCTTCTAAAGTGACCGTAAAAATAAAGATATATGTTGAATAATTTTTCACATGATTAATAATTGTATAAAACCGGTATATATAGAATTTCAGCTCTATTGAATCGCTGAAAGTACCAGAATTAATTTTTTAACACTGCAAATCTCACCCGCCAACACGTGACTTGGTGCCATCAACATATGTGCTGGTTTAATAAATATTTTTTATTAATTTTAATTTATAATCTATAATAAATTAAATTTAATTATAATATAATATATTATGTTATTTAATCCAATTCAAATTGCGAGATAGTCGAGTGGAGACACTCCAGCTTATTTTTTATTGCTATATTTTATTTATAAATTAATTGGTAATTGTTTAGTCTAACCGATGTATGATAGATTTGGATAAAACTTTACCAATGGATTCCTTTTTTGATTCAAAACAAACTTTCTTTAAGCAGTATATGGCGGTCGCTTCTAGTTTACGAGATAAAAATTATTAAAGTTTGAGAGATAAACTAATTATGAATGAGCAGCCACTTAATAATGTTTTATTGACTAATTCAGTAATTATTCACTTATTCACTAATTTTCGGTTTGTATATAGGAAAATTATTTAATTAATTAATTTTTTTATTTTCTTATATCCAAACTGAACTTATAAAAACAAAAAATTAGTGAAACCCTCTACTGGTCAAATAATAAAACATGGTAGCTAAATATAATATGAAAACTTTAATAATTTTTATCGTGTAAACTAGAAGCAACCGCCACATACTGCTTAAGGAAAGTTTGTTTTGAATCAAATAAGCGGGAGTGTCCTCCCCTAGACTTTCCCGCATATAAATAGGTATAAAGAGTTGTGAATGAATATCTAGAATGTAATAAAGTGCTACTTCCGGTTAACTGATATTTTAAATGTAAAAAAACAGATATGGATATAATATAAATATTTTTAATTTTATTTTATTTATAATATATAAGGGCAGGCTGTGACGTCATGAAGTGCTGGGTGACGTCATATAATTTTAAATTAAGAAAAAACTAATGAAGATGATTTTTCACGAGGATAAAACCAATTCAAAGTGCCTAACACGTGGAGATATGTCTTCATGTGAAATTTGATATGAAAATAACCCTTCACTTCCTCTCTTCGATCGGCAATACTAGCACTTCCGGTTTCCGGATTTGCACCAAAAGTTGATCCATTCATCATACTGATGCATTAAGTAAATATACCAAATTTCATCAAAATCCGTTGAGCCGTTCAAGCTGTACACATCTCTACGGTCACACAGCGGACGGACGGACAGACATCATGCTAAAAATACATTTTTCTGTAAAGAAAATGCATGATTCGTGGAGACATGTACCTAAAAATATCCACAGGTGAAATTTGGTGTGAAAACAATACCTCCCTTACTATCGTCGGTCGGTAAAAAAGAAACGCTTCTTGTATAGGTAAAATGTCACTTCCGGTAGTCAGATCATGATGAAATTTGGTATCTCAATTTTTTTCATATTTTTAAATCTATATACAAAATATGAAGCAAATATCTAGAAGCAAACTGGTACTTTACTTGAAAGGTAAACGCAACCAGGGTAGGTAAAGTACCACTTCCGGTTAACCGATTTTGACGAAATTTGAAACTGTGAATAATATCGGTGTACCAAATTTCGAAGTCCTAGCTTGATTAGTTTTTGAGTAAATTTGCTTACAGACATTACATACATACATACATACATACATACATACATACATACATACATACATACATACATACATACATACACACAGACATAATTCGAAAAATGGTATTTTCCGACTCAGGGAGGTCTAAAACGTCAAGATCTATCAAAATCTCGAAGTCGAAATTTTTGACGATTCCAATACTTCCCTTATACGAAGTATGCGGGAAAGTAATTATACGAAGTATGCGGGAAAGTAAAAAGGAATCCACTGGTAAACTTTTATCCAAATTCATCATTCGTCGGTTAGGCTAAACAATTACCAATTAATTTAGAGTAAAGTCCAAAATCCCAATCACCAAAATCAACATTCCTACAAAGGTTAATAAATTATCAAGAATTTTAAATTGCATTATTATTTGTAACCATGTTACATAATTTAAGTTCTAAATCTAACCCACTATTCTGCCAAAATAATTTTTTTTATTCATCGTATATAAAAACTATTCCCCACAAAAGGTCCTTTCGTACTAATTTGTAGTCTTATTTAAAAGATAGAAACCGACCTGGCTTACATTTGTAATTTATCCATTCTTAGATGACTAAAATAGTTTAAGATTCTATGATTTATTTAATTTTTTTTAAAAAAAATTACTTGTTGGTAATTATAAATTGTATCCAAATTACTCCAATTATATGTTTTTTAATTAAAAGACATTGATAAAAACCGTTGAAGTTTTAATAATTTTGTGTGTTTAAAGTTGATTAATAATCTTTCTTCTAACTTAGAGAAAGGTCATAAGGGTTCTGTATATGGTGAAAAGATTGAAAAACGCTGATATCAATGATGAACCTTGTTCATGGATGAAACATTGAAAATTAATTAAAAATTATTAAACACTTAATGAAAAACTAAGTTTTATAATTATTAGAAACTTAGGGGAAGGTTGATATCAATCGGCAGGCTCATAAAATGGGCTTTCCTAATTTCTCAGTAGACATTACTCATATTCTACTTACCCATTTTAGTTTTGAGTTGTTTCAAGTAGAGAAAAAACTCTGTGTTTAAAGGTAAGACTTTAATTTATTTCTTCTAATTTACTAGTTTTAAGGGACGAAACGTTTCAATAAGATATTAACAGTGATAAAATTTATGCAGTCAATAAATAAAAGTTCGATCAATTGTCAGCATTTTGTCATATTCAGAATACATTGTAAATTTACTTGCTGTAAACTGGCTTCCCTTTGTTAAGCGAAGCCAACTGTGTATCTGCGTGCCTTTTAACATCTACCCCCAGTTTCATAACACATTAAAAATGAAACAATTCATATTATTTAATTGATTATTTATTATTATTTATTATCATTTTAATTCACTTTTTAGATTTAAGAATATTAATATTATTTAATCTAAATTTGCCTCTTAAAAGAACAGATTTACCTAATTTCAAACATTTATTGATTAAATAAATAAAATCTATTCTTATATATATATATATATATACTAAAAAAATATTTACAATGTAAGAAAGGTGTCTTTGTTCAAATAAACAGTTGCATTTTTCCTTAATTAATAATTAATATATTTATATCTTCTCACATTAATTTATTTTAATCCTCAATCTATAAAATTGCATTTATATTAATTATGAAGATCCAACCTGGCCAACCCAAATGACTCCATGGGCCTCTGCTACAAGGGTCGCATTTTAAGGAAACTTTACAATGTATTAAAAAACACTTTTAATATTTTCTTGATGCTTAATGTTTAATGTTTATTATTTATTATTTTTCTGCTACTTTTTATTAAATAAAAATAATAAAAACAATTTAAAATAAAAAAATATATTCTCTATTAATTACTATTATTTCTAACTTTTTCCTTCCTTTTTATAGAATCAAATATGTAGTTTCAAAATTGTAGGGCATATTTTAAATAAAAATATGAATTAATTATAATTATTTCAATTATATTCTGTCTTTGAATATACAGACAAGAAATGAAAGTTACAAAAGAAATATAAAATTAACTGGCGGGCCGCACAATTTTTCACGGTGGGCCGCATACGGCCCGAGGGCCGCGGGTTGGCCAGGACTCATGTAGATAGATACTGGAGGTATAAGTTTACACAGTTAGTCCGATTTCAAAACAATACAACAACCAATAATAATATGCTATAAAATTTTAAGTTTTTGAAATAATTTTAAAAAAGTGAATTCTCAATCCCCTGTCTTTGACTTCAAAATGAATATTAAAAAGTTTATTAATCAATGGATCACATACACTTAATAAATAGTAAGTAGTATACATACCAACAATACCTATTAAAATAAATTATCGGTTACTTTCGACTTGTATTTTATACTTCTTATGTTTCAATACATTTCAGAAATAATAGTTTTCTTTCCTATTTCTCTTAAATTATGCTAAACATCCTGTTCTTTTGGACCACGAGATCAATTATGATTGAAAAAATATTTTCTGCAATGATAATAACTGTGGGCCACATTGATTCACTTTAAACCGGGTTGGTAACTCAGAAAAAAAAATGTAATTGCTTCCTGGCAGTCGATGATACCGCTTTTCCCCCTCCATTTATACATTTCAAAGATTCATCAGTAGGATATAAAATCTGCCTTTTAAAATTTTATTTTAAATTCGATACTTTATTCCATAATCATTTTACCAAATACTATTCTAAAATTAAAATCTTTATTATTATTATTATTATTATTATTATGATTAGTATTTTTTATTTTTTTTAAATTATTTCTTTTGACTACAGGAAAAATTTTAATAAAAAAATTATTAGATAATTTTTTAATTTTTTTAAATTTAATTCTTATTAAGTATATTTATGTCACACTTTACATAACACTTAAGATTTGTGTGAATTACATTACTAATAATTTGTTGTGATTTCTATTTTCCAGGACGACACGCAGTCTGGGGGCCAACGTGTTTGACTCTCATCCTTATGGTCCCGGGTTCAAGTACCTGGCAAACGAATTTTTCTAGCTGAGGTCTATGGAATAATGTCCAACCAATTTCTGGGATCAAAATAAGGAAGCTACTTGAAATAAAAAGTAGTGCCTCCGATCAGGAAAATCAAGTTAATGATTCAGAGGTTCCGTTCTACTGATCATAGAACACCTTTACCCAATTTAGGCGGTAACTGACTCAATATACGCTTTCCTTTTGTAAGCATATACAAAGTATTTTTTCTTATTAATTTATTTATTTATTTATTTAATTTAAAAGATTATATACAAAACCAGCTATATCTCTATCCTCCCTCTTTTTGAGGTAGAGGATTTACAGAAAAAGAAAACAACAGAAAAAAAAAATCAAAGACAAACAATAATTCAACGTAACAAGAAGAATTAAATAAAATTCTTTCAAAAACCCATACATCTAAAAATAGAAGAAGAAAAAACACAAAAAAAATTTTTTAATATTTTTATATTTAATATGTAAGATCTCAGTTTCCATAATCCCTTCATAAAGTAAAACTCATTTACATTCACTTATTCATTCATCATAAACATAAATAACAATATATACAAATAAAAGAAAAAAAATATAATTATATACCTTTATACAAATATATATTACAATAAAATAAAAAATTAAATGCATTTATATATATTAAAGGATATACGTAGGTGTAAGTTTGAAATTGATGAATAAATAAATGGAGTCGCAATTCATTCGTAAACAGTGCTAATAATAATATTAAAAAAAACCTCTGACTTTTGTACGTCCTACGCAAGGCAACGCCTTTCAAGTCCGTTATATCAATGAGGTATCCTATGATCAGTAGATCGGGTCCTATGAACCTTTACCTTGATTTTCTTGATCGGAGGCGCTACTTTTTATCAAGTAGCTTCCCAATGTGAACCCGGAGGCTGGGTTGACTCCTGGGACCACGAGAATGTGAGACAGCGACGCTAGCCTCTCACCCTGTGGCGCCTTCTATAATATAAAACTATTTATAAATTATTGATTTTAATTTGAAATTAAAAATTTATTATTTCAATGGGAATTAAGTATCACAGGGGATTCCTTAATTGAAATTAATTAAATTAGTCAATTTTCTCTTTGAATTGTTTTATGCTGAATAGACTAAGAATTTATTTATTATCTATTTTAACTTGTTAATGTATTTCTAATCAAAATCGATAATCAATAGAAAGAATTTGAAAGGGGATTAGATTTTTTTTTTAAGATTCGTGAATGCAAAGCAACAAGAGATAGTTGAGAGGTTGATCCATTGCGTGTTTCAAATGTTATTTCCAAATTTTTCTTTATTCTGAACATTGCTTTCTTGTTCCAAGTGCTTGTTCGGTTGCTGAGATGTGCGTGTCAGTGGTTGGGGCCGCAATCACCTGGACCTTCTACCTCTTTCGTTCTTGTGGCCAACAACATCATCTTTTCCAGACAATCACCCTCGCTTCATTCCTGATAATATCGAAATTCAAGTAGTTTTCATTTTTTTGTTTTGTTTTTGTTTTTGTTTTAAACCCATTATGGGAAATGTTAAATCAAGCCAAAACCGCCAAAAAAAGACAAATTGCCATCTATAATTAGTTTTAAGCCAATAGTTCGTTAGAGTGATAACTTTCCTATAATTTAAAAAAATAAAATAAAATAATTAGTAAAGAAATAATTATCTAAATTTAAATAAAACAAAATTTTGATATTTTTTTTTTTAAATAATTTACTACAGTAGTTATATAAATTTATTTTTAGGTTAAAATCAATATTTTTAATATCTGTGCTTGATAAACAATAGTTATATTTGAATTTATTAATTAAAATTTAAAGTTTTACATCATTTTTCAAATTATTAATAAATCTAATATTTTAAATTTGTTACAAACAACAATTGTGCAATTAAATATTTAAAAAGTCAAGTAATTTTAAATACAAAAAATATCTCAACCGCAACAACTAAATACTCATACAATATACTTTTTTGTTGATAATGTAGTAATTTAAAGAATTATAATAAAAAAAATATTTTTGAAATTAGAAAAAATAATTCTACTAGGCGGGAGGAAGAGAGGATAATCATTCCACCCACATTTCATATTTTTTAAAAAAATATCTTAAAAAAATGCATATATAATGTCATATCTTATCTTATTAGACTAGCCAAAATTGTATATATATATTTGTATTTTTGAAATATTAAACCACTCGAACGATTTTTTTGAAATTCACACCATAGACAATTTTTATAAAGAAAAATCGAGCTGTATTGGTTTCAGCCTAAGGAAAAATCATCTTTATTAGTTTTTTCTTAATTTAAAATAGGAAATTTAAATGACGTCAGCAACTACGTCAGAGAACGCTTCTTTAAATACAAAATATTATAAATAAAATAAAATTAAAAATATTTATGTTATATCTGTCTTTCAGTGCATTAATACGTACTTCTAAATTATTTGAAATTGTTTCAGAAACGTTTATTAGTGTTTTCTTAATTTAAAATAAGAAATTTAAATAATGTCAGCAATTACTTCAGACAGTGCCTTAAATACAAAATATTATAAATATAAATAAAATCAAATTACCAAATATATATTATGTTATATCCACAGGCCATACTTTTCTGACTTTAAGTGCATTAATACGTACGTTTAAGGGCAGTATCTTTTATGACTATTTTTTTTTCATTTATGTTCTTTTAAATTAATTGAACGGTGGCTCGATGAGCCAGGTATTAATATTATCAGTCAAACCCGATAGTAAGGAATAATTGTTTTTTAATAACCGAGAGTCGGCTCGGTGAAACAGCTACTATTATATATTATACGAGTATATAAGAAAAAGTCAACTGTGATAAGTCTAAAATGCTTAAAACAAATATTTATCTATCTTTGTGGCTCTACGTAACTCGAAAGTTCTTGACCGCAGCAACCACATTTCTCAGTGCCCATATCCTGAGCCATAACCATCCAACTCCAACCCTCTCCAATTTCTCTCTCAGTTCTTCCTACAGTGGCCACCCACCGCGTCCTTAGTGATCCAAGCAGACGTTTCTCTATCGGTCTCCCCATCAGTATATTTTTCGCCATTCTTTCCTCTCCTATTCTAGCCACGTGTCCTGTCTATTACAGTCTTTTCGATTTTATAATTCTAACTAAAAGTAGTATATTTTATTAAAATATAAATAAGAATTGGATCTTGAAACTTATAAATAACCCACTATATAATCTTCTTTAACAAAATTTGGTTTGACAAATAAAATGTATACCATTGATAGTTTTTTGAATTAAAGAAACCATCGGTTAATATAAAAAAATAACCCTAGTGAAGTTGTAGCAAATTCCATTAGTTACAACATTAATTCATTGTAATTTTACATCATATTATATTATTTTGATTAAATAACTATTAATATCTTTTCAGGTATTTTTACAGGTACATATGATACCTTTTAAAAAATTTTTTAAAATTTGTTTGTTTGTTTTATAGATAATATTAATGTGTTCATGACTAAGATTGTCATTGATTGTAGGGCACATTTATAAACAAGATAAATATTTAGGTATATACCTACTTAATAAATCTAATAAACATTCATAATTAAGCAATTAAAAAATACATTTTTTTATTATTTATCTGGCAATATTCGAAGGTTAATCATTATTAAATTTAAATGTATAATAATAATGTAGGAGTGCTCTCAGCAAAGGAATTTTGTTTATTTAAATTATTTTAAACATATTTATATATGCAAATGAATATTAGACTACGCGATTAGATGAATATCAAAAAAAGATGAATTTTTTTTTCTGAGAATTATTATGTGATTTCATTCCATGAAATATTTTTACTGATCGTTTTGCTTCCGTATTTTTTCAAGTTACATCGTAAAATAATTGCCGATGCGAACAGCGCATGATATGCTTTTATGGAGATGAGCATAAATTGGAATCAAGCCTTTAACAGTAATAATATTCAAATTTGATTTAGAGAGAGGTAGGATCATTCAACATCCATTTTAAATATTTTCAAGTATAATTGTAGGGTGGGGCAGAAAAATCTATCCGATTTTAAAACGTTATAAAATTAAAACCACTCAGCTTGTCAAAAAATTTCTTTTATTAATATATCGCAAATTTTATGCCATTTTTAAATTTAAGTTTTGAAAAGCACATCACTTAAATGTCGTCCTTGGGAGCGGATACACTGATTTAGGCGCTCGCGGTAGCTTTCCATGACTTTCATCGTCATTTCCACAGGAATTTCTTCAATTGCCCGAGCAATTTCCCTTCGTAAAGAAGGGTCCTTGGAAAACCTTCGATTTGAGGTAACCCCAAAGGAAGAAGTCATATGAAGTGAGATCCGGTGAGCGCGGCGGCCAGCCAAGATCACCTCTCAGAGAAATGAGGCGACCTGGAAACATTTCCCTGAGAATGTTCATTGATCGTCGCGATGTGTGGGCGGTTGCACCATCCTGTTGAAACCACACATTTTCCACGCCATTTTCTCCCATTTTGGGTCGAAGAAATGAATTCGAAAAGCACGTTGTGTAGCAATTATCGAACCGCCGTTTTCGATAAACCGCTCAATAACAAAAGCACGATGTTCACCAGATCAAGACATGTTGACTACTGACATATGGCATATATAAAACCGGCTTTCTAACGGTTTTTACCCCACTACTCTACCTGCTCCCTCTGAGAAAAAGGGATTTGAAATCGGATAGGTTTTTCTGCCCCACCCTGTAGATTATATTAAAAGTACCCTGTTCAATTTTCTAAGCAACCTCCATTCAATTCTTTTACTCGGTTAATTTTTCTTAAATATACGAGATTTGTTAAAAGCAAAAGTGAAATTAATTAATTATTTCTAAAAGTATTTATTTATTCATCAATATCCATTTTTTTTGTCCCCTTCAAAATAATTCCCCTCAGATATAATGCACTTATGCCAATCGTCGAAGCACTTCTGAAATGGGCTTTTCGGTATGGCAATCAGCTTGTTCTTTGATTCCGACTCTTCAGTTTTGGGAATAAAAAAAATTCGCAGGGAGTCAAATCTGGTGAATACGGTGGTTGAGGCATGATTACGGTGTCGTTTTTAGCCAAAAAATCACGAACAAGTAATGATGTGAGAGCTGGTGCATCATGGTAATGCATAATTCATAATTCATGTTTGTCCACAATTCCGATCGTTTGAGCCGTATTCCTTCACACAAACGTTGCTTAACTTCCTAGTAGTATTCCTTATTAATAGTATGACCTGTTGGCAAAAACTAATGATGCACCACGCTATTCTAATCAAAGAAAACAGTGAGCAATACCTTCACATTTGATCGAACTGGCATGTTTTTTTAAAGCGCTTGGACCACTTATAAACATTTTTTTTGAGACAAAGTTGATTTGCTAAATGCCTCAGTCAACATTTTAAATGCGTTGGAGCACCTTTTTCCATTTTAAACGTAACATTTAACAAAAAACGAACTAATTTTTTCAGTTGTCAAAAACAAATTACTAATCCAAAATGGCTGATTATGTCATCATATGAGAAGCATATGTTTACCAACATAACAAAAAAAAATTTTTTTTTGAAAATAAATTCAAAATTCACCTTTTCTTTTGAACAGACCTAGTATAATAGTGCCTTTAAAAAATTTAATCCCATTAGCCTAGTCCTATATTCAATAGTCTTTTTCCTATTGGTTTCCCTAAAACTACTTTTTATGATAAATTTCATCGATTTGAACCATATGACTTCTTTATCATAATTATTTTATGACATTTTTTGAATTTTGAAACTAATATAAATTTACTAATAAAATTTATTAATTCTCTTTTCAGGTATAGGAGATACAAAGTTCACTTTCCATTCCTTGGAAATTCCCATTAACGTCCTTTTCAAATGAATCGACAGCAAACAAAATTATATAAAATGATATTCAATTAATTTCTATAGATTTTACAAGTTATAATTAGTGCAATTATATTATCATAATTATTATAACTTGATTCAATTTCTACTTACTCATAGTATACCTATAACAAAAAGCTATTATATGAATATTATTTTTTTATATTAGTTTTGAGAGTCAAATCCAGAAAATAATTTAGGACAAGTTTTTTCAAATATTATTTTAAAAGTATTTAAAAATTTTAAAAGTGTGTGATGTTTAAGAATTTACAAAAATAGTGCTTATATATTATATCTTATCTTATTATGCTAGCTAAAATTGTATATATATATATATATATATATATAGCCATGGGTTCTCAAAAACCGCTCTAACGATTTTTTTCAAATTCACACTAGATATAGTATTTATAAAGAAAAATTGAGTTTTATTGATCACATCTCAGGAAACGTACATTTTCATTATTTATTTCTTAATTTAAAATTATATATGGGTGACGTCACATGACATTCATTTTTATTTTTTAACTGAAATTGTATTAATATTTTTTTTTTATTTAAAATATTTTAAAATTTATTATTTAATTTCGAAATAAAATTAAAAATATTTATTTTTAATAAAATATATATATATTTATTAATCTCTCTCAAAAAAAAAAATAACAAAACAAATAAATGTCTTCGAAAGATGGTAAAATTAATTATCAAAATATCTTAGACCAGTGGTTAGAACAATTGTTTTTACTCCCCGAGTTCGAAGGATCGAAACTCGCCGCGTGCATTTTTTTATCTATTTTCGTGATTCTTTTATTAATTAAGTTTTAGATAGTTTTATAATTTTTAATATTTTTTCAATAAAATATTATTTAATACATTTAATAATAGTAATAAATAATTAAAGAATTGTATATCAATATTTTTTAAAGGGTAGAGCGAGAGCTCAGTGTCTCAGGTATTAATATTACCAGCCAAATCCAATAATAATGAATCATTTTTTTTAACTTAAGTACCGAGCCGAGGCTCGGGGTCCCGGTACTAATAATAATAATAATAATAATAATAATCAACTTGTATTATTATTTGATCTTTGTTACTTATTTCAAAAAAGCCTCCCTTACTCTTATATAGGGCCCTTATTTGACAATTCGACAAACAAGCTTTCATTAATTAATTAAGTAATTATGGTAAATAGATCTTGAATTTTAAATTTCATTAAAAATCACAACCTAAATTATTATTATAATAAATATTTTATGACTGGTTTTCTATTTCTTATGATATAAATAAATGAAAAGGATTTGTTTTGGTTTAAAGTGAATAATTAATTTAAATTATTGTTTCGTGTGCATTGTTCTCATTATTATTTTAGTAGAAATAATCTTTAATTAATTATAATTGATGATAATTGTTGCCTATCTCTAAACTATATTCTCATTAAATTGTTCAGCACAAAGTACTTTTTTATTTATTTAAGTACATATAATTAAAATTAATAATTATTCCAAGTATAAATATATATAATATATATATTTGGCGACCGAAATAGGAAGGGAAGGTATTGTTTTCACAACAAATTTCACATGTGGAGATTTTTACATATCTCCATGTATCGTACATTTTGTTAACAGAAAAAAGTATTTTTAGCATGAGGTCTGTCCGCCTGTCCGTCTGTCCATTGTGTGTCCGAATAGACGTGTACAGCTTGAACGACTCAATGGATTTTGATAAAATTTGGTATATTTACTTAATGCATCAGTAGCATGAATTCTTCAACTTTTGGTGTGTATCCGGCAACCAGAAGTGGTAGTTTACAAAGTATTAATTTTATATTCATTATCGGAAAAAATTTCACTTAAATTATAGTAATGATAAATAATTGATTAATTAAACTAAAAATAAAAACTAAAATAATAATTTAGTCATTTTAACTCAAGTTTTAAAAATATTTTTATTTTTTTTTGATACTTTCTACACACAAATGATTTTTACTAAAAATTCGATATAATTTTTCTAAGTACACTCATGGAATAGTATAGCTCAGTGTTAAATCAATTCATAGGAAAAAATAAAGAATTTAAAAATTTTAAACTTGCACAAAATTGCTAATTCTCCCTGCTCAATGATGCAGACAGTGTGCTAACTGCGACTATGTACCTGGCGCTCGCTTCCCATGCGTCCGGCCGAAGACATATATGTACAGATCGAATTAAAAACAATACCTTCCCATCCTATCGTCAGTCGGTAATGATTTAAAATTTAATATGACCCCAATCCTCTATTATTACATTAAAATAACTAGTGAAGTAAAAAATACATATATATAATGTTGGTTTTAATTATTTTTAAATCGTCGTTCGGTTCTTTACCTGACCACAGCTTATTTTTTAATTTTATAGTAGTTACTATAGTTAATATATAAATAAAATGTGAACTTTTACCTATTTACTGGCTAGTTGAAAATATTTCAAAATTTTTAAATCCGAGTTTCAAGCTAAGTACTTGTTTATATCTTGTATTAAATTAATAATGTGAATAGTTATTCAAATTTAAGTTTAAGGAGAAAATTAAATAAATTTACTATAATTTTTGTATTCATATATCAATCTAATTTCTGAATATTGAAATCACACAAATTATGATATTTCCTTATTCCGTTAAGTTAATTTTGCATTTCAAAGTATTAAATGAAAGTAATGGACATTTTTATGAAAATAAATAAATAAAGTGTTTTTTAATAACATTACTCAAGAATATAAATAAATTGTTTAGTGACTAAATCGATATCATTTTGATCACAATAACAAAACTATTTATTCATTTCATTTATTGAAATTTATCTTAAATAAATTAATATAAATAAACAAATAAATAAATAAATAGATATTCAACATATAAACATAATTATATTTAATACCTAATATTTAAGTTTATTTGATTTATTTAAATTTTTATCACACAATTCAATACAAAAAAAAAAAAAAAAATATTCAAACTATTATTTACTTCACTAGTTATATAGATATAGTAATGTAAGAAAATAGAAAAAAAATAAAAAAAACTTCTTGATAAGTGTTATATTATATTTGATAAATAGACTTTTTGTCCTTTATTTATTTATTTACGCAACCGTACCTACAAGAAGAGAAAAAGAAAGAGAGAGAGGGGGGAGGGAGAGCATTGGAATTATGATAGATATTTCAAATTCTTAACAAAAGAAATTATTTCTATTATTTGACTTGATAAATACAATTATTAAAAAAGATAATGTGAGCAATTGTCAATATATGCTTAAGTTATGTAAATGGGTGGAAATATCTTTAATATCAGAGTTGAAAGCGAAACGATTCGAAAACACTGCATTTAACTGGCAAAATATTAGGTTCTGGATTGATGAACATTCGTGGAAATTCAATTAAAGTTGGACTTGGCGATTTCAGATTTATTTATTTATTTATTTTTTGTTGTTTTTTTTTTATTATTATTATTTATATTTATTTAACACACACATTTATCTATTATATAATCTCTTTTAATGGAAATCCATTATTCTTATTGGCTAAAAATAATGAGCACGTTAATATTATTAATAGATTTAGAAGAAACGATAAAAAAAAAATACCAGAAAGTTTCTAAGCTCGAATGCAAATATAATTTCCGGTCATAAATTGAATTTTTCAAATCATTTGTTTCCAAAAGAATGCCTTTTGTTTGTATGGAAGCTTAAATATTTATTAAAAGAAAATATCAAATGATAACATTAGATATTATATATATTTTATTTAAAAAATATATTATGAAATTAATCATTATATGTATAATGTAGGTATATATCGTTATCGTTATAAACATAAACTAATTTAACTATCAAGGTAGCCAACCGAAGACGTTTTTCACCTCATCACCTAACATTACATGTTATCATTAAGCACATCGTCAATTTCTACTACTTACAAAAGATAAAGGTGGAGAGGTACCGTTTTACTGATCATAGAACACCTCTACTCCGCTTAGGCGCAAACAACTTGAAATGCAATGTTTTTTCGTAGAATATAATATACAAAAAACACACGTTTCTTTTTTTTATTTAAATTGTTTTATAAATTATTATCAATATTAATTAAAAACGCCAAATTCTATAATACCTAAGTTATTATTGACTTTGAAATTCATTTTATTGAATTTTATAACAAATAATATATAAATATATTCACATTAAAAATAAATTACTACTTTTACGATATCAATCACTTTAAAAAAATATAATTATAGAGAAAAAAATTTAAATTAATTATAATATTTAGGTATACATATTAGAAACACAAAAACTATAGCTTCCTTGAAGGACATGACCCTGTCTCTTGTCCTATTTTTTTACTACTTAATCACTTTCAAGTTTGAAAGGAGGTTTACGACCTGCAAAAATACGTCTATTGTGGTATTTTATTAAATTTAAAATAATTATAATTTAAAATTAATTTTGATATGAATATGAATATTACTTTTTAAGGAATTTGTGTAAATTGTAATAATAGAAGATATATATAATTATATTACTACTATCATATAAATTATGTTGCTAACTTCATGAAAATTTTTTTTTTGCGAGAGATTAAATATATTTCGTAATTTAATTCTAAAATATTTATTAATATAATTAAATTTCGAAATTAAATTAAAAATTTTAAAATATTTTAAATATAACATTAACATAATATCAATTAAAAAAGTATATGACGGAAGGTAAATTTCAATATGAATGATATAGTTGGTGACGTCATTTAAATTTACTATTTTAAGTTAAGAAAAAATATAGATAATTTTTCAGGAAATCAATTCAAATCGAATTTTCTTTATAAAAATTATCTCTTGTGTGAATTTCAAAAAATCCTTCCTTAGAGTGATTTAATATCTCAAAAATATACAAATATATATATATATATATATATATATACGAGGGTGGACTGAAAAGTTTCCGACCTGTTTTTCGATTTGTTTTTTGCTATATTTTTCAACATAATCTCCATCAAAACTGATACATTTCTCATAACGGTGTTCTAATTAATTTAATTTAATTTAAGTCTCATCAACAGTTATGAATCGACGCAAAAATTCGTTTGGATTACGCCTACAGTGCCAAATTGTCGTTAGAAATGGTTTTTCGAAGCAATTTTAGGTCTAACGTTAGCAAACGCGGCACCCACGTTGCACACAGCTTTCTATATTCAAAATATTTTGCACACCTTCAGCTGACATCGTACAGGTTTCAATTATCTTGAATTTTGAGAAATAAAACAAAAAAAAAAATTGAAAAACATCGTTTTTCTTGGTCAGGTCGGAAACTTTTCAGTCCATCGTCGTATATATATTCAATTTTTGCTAGTATAATAAGATAAGATATTATTTTAACCAATAAAGATTTTTTTTTTATTAAATGTTATTATAGGTATAATAAATCTATTTATAATTGTATAAATTTTATATGTTTAATCTATTTAAATTACTTACCTAATTCTAATAATGTAAAATAGGTGATCCAAAATGCAAGTAGAATATTCATGAGTTATCAATGTTTTGTGTTAAGCTATGAAACTTGAACGAGGACGATTGTATGTAAAAGATTAGATAAACAGGGAGAAATTAAAAATCAGTCCATGTAGGAAATGAGAAGAAGAGCGAGAGAGAGAGGGAGGGAGATTTCGATTAAACACCCAAGAACAGGTGAAAATATAATTCAAGGAAAATTCAATTTATAGCGAAAATATTTAAATTCCATTTAATTGCATATATAAACGATTTAAAGGGTGAAATGAAGCTTAGGATGTATATATATATATATATATATATATATATACATCATATTTTCCTGTCATGCTATTTGCATTTGAATAAACTAATAAATTCCAATTAAGTTTTTAATGAATTCCTCTTGTCTGATGATGATCATTTCCTCATGGAGCAGCACCACTTCCTTATTCGTAAGCAACGCCTTCCTTACCCTTTCTTGGCTTGAATCCCGGATTCCAAAGATAATTATTATCCAATGGAAATGCTTCAGGTTGAAAAACCAAATGAAGCTATTACAGTAATTTAAATTCCTTTATTTCGCGCCTTGGGACTTGTATACTTCCTTTGTAATGAGCCGACTAACTCGGAAAGTTTTATCTCATCCAGCTAAATAACTAACTACCTAACCAACTCACAATCTAAAGTAGAATTAAAATGAATCACATTCATTTCCATTTATCAATCGAATTTAAAATTATTAATTTAATTAATTTTTAATTTTTAACAAATAAAGATCATTAAACAAATCAATGAAAATCATATATAATTTATAACAATTTAAAAGAGTAGAGAAATTAAATAATTAATCAACATATTCGCACGTAAATGGGATATAAATTTTAAATAAAAATAAATCATAATGCGTTTACCTTCAATATATTTTTAAAAATTAACTAATTAAATTAAATTTTATTTTTTATATAAAATTTCAATTTTAAATTAAATTTAAAGTAGTTATAAGTAGTATTATTACATTTAAAATTGGGTTTTATTAGGTAATTAAAATAAAAAATAAAATTACTTTGATTACCAGATCTAAAAATCAAATATTCCAATTTTAAAACATAATTAAATGTAAAAAAATTAAATATCTACCTGTAATAATACATAGGAGGTATGTTCAAAAAAAAGGTGAATTTTGAATTAGCGCGGGCTGAGTACATTCGATTATTGAAATTTTTTTATGTTGGTACTCATATGTTTCTCATATGTTGACATTATTAGTCATTTTAGATTAGTAGTTGTTTTTTTTTGACAACTGAAAAAGTTAGTCACGTTTTTGAGTGTTCTTTGATTTTTTACTTTAAAAAAATGAATCAGTGAATGTGTATTAAATTTTGCGTTAAAAATGGAATAAATAAAGTGCTCAAACACAATTAAAATGTTGAGTGTGACATTCGGCGAGTCTTCTTTGTCTCAAAAAAATGTTTATAAGAGGTTAAAAAAATGTGAAGGTTTTGCTCACTGTTTTCTTCGATTACAATGGCGTGGTCATCATGAGTACTTGCCAACAGGTCGTACTCTTTATATGGAATAGTACAAAGAAGTTATGTAACTTTTGCTTGAAGCAATACGACTCAAACGATCGGAATTGTGGACAAACAGATCATGGATTATGCATTACCATAATGTACCAGCTCACACATTATTGCTTGTTCGTGATTTTTTGGCCAAAAATAACACCGTAATAATCCCTCAACCACCGTATTCACCAGATTTGGCCCTCTGAGACTTTTTCCTATTCTCAAAACTGAAGAGACCAATGAAAGGAAAACGTTTTGCGACAATTGATGAAATAAAGTCGGAATTGAAGAACGAGATGATGGCCATTCCCGCATTCCGTGAAGCGTATTTCAAAAGTGCTTCGACAATTGGAAGAAGCGCTGGCACATAAGTGCATTATATCTGAGGGGAATTACTTTGAAGGGAACAAAATGGATAGTTATGAATAAATAAATACTTTTCGAATTAATTCAAAATTCACCTTTTCTCGTAAGGTACTACTAAATACGATAGTTCTTAGCTACAATAACCACTTTCCTACATCTATCCTTATCCAGAATCACTTCCACTCAATTCTTATTCTCTTTTAAGTATTTCATATTTAAATTTAAATTATATACCCACATGAACAAAAGAATAATAAATTTCTATCAATTCTACCACAGTGGATGATATTAATCATCTTTTGTATTAAGAACTACTAAACATTCTAATTTATTATTTATTAATAACACAACAAAAATATGATATAAATAAGTCAATAAGAAGTTTAAAGTTTTTAAAAGTGATAAAAACCTATAAATAAAAATATCTTTGTATTTGTATAACCAATTAGAATTTCAGATGTCTTCTGATCAGGCGTTTGCCCAACTTATCTCCGCGGCTGATTATTTAATTAAAAAAGAAGCACATTCGACTTTTTGAAAAAGGTCTGGTTCGGTTCTAGCGATAATATATAAATGAACAAGTGTTATGCCATATGTTATTTAAAACAATCGTTTATAATTTAAGTGACATTATCTCTTAAAATAATCGCTCAATGAATTGATAAAAAGAAAAATCATTTAAATATAATACCAATAATAATAACATTTAATAAATAAAAGAAGAAACAACTATGACAAGAAAATGTAAAGCGATACTATAAAATCTAATAAAAAAAAAACTCTCACTTTTGTACGTCCTAAGCAAGGACAACGCCTATCAAGTCGGTTATATTAATTAGGTGTCCTATGATCAATAGAACGGGTCCTATCAACCTTTACCTTGATTTTCTTGATCGGAGGCGCTACTTTTTATAAAGTAACTTCCCAATGTTGATCCCTTCGTTCCATAGACCCCAGCTAGAGAAATTCCTTTACCAGGCCCGGGGCTTGAACCCGGAACCACGAGAATGTGAGTCAGCAACGCTAGCTATTACACCCTGTGGCGCCTTACTAAAATCTAATTGACGATTGATTTATTTTATATATAATAAATTATCATTGGTAGTGTTTGTAAAATTAATGGTGCAATGCCACTTTAATTAATTAGAAGAAAGAAACTTTTTGAAATTAACAAAAATTTTTATTAACCAATTGGTAGTTTAGCCCTGTCAACATTCGATTATCCATTAAGTGTGATGACATGACAATATTTTTACTCTAAAATTGTTTGAATGCTAATGAATGACAAAAAAAAAGAAATAAAAATAAAAATAAAAAAATAAGAAAAATAAAGAAATATGTAATTATAGGTATATTTTCCTTGCAGACGATAGAAACTCCTCATCTCCAATTAAGTCAGTCAGAGCAAATTACCACCAGGATAAGATTTTATATAAATGGAGGAATATTAGAAAAAAAAATATTACAAGTTATATTTAATTGATTCTTAAAGGAATCCTTGAAAACGTAATTGTTAAATGATTAAAATCTTTAGGTCAAGAATGAGGGGCCCTGTTTAGGAGAATTGTACAATTGAAATTGAAATGTTTACTTTTTATTATAAGTAAATCAATATATCGTTAATAAAATAGGATTTAATTAAAGTTTAAAAATAAACATAAGACATTTTATATTTTTAGTAATCATTTTTTTTTTGTTTTTAAAAAACAACTATTTTACATAATGTTTTAACAACGAGAATAAACAAAGTAAAAGAGATAATAGTGTAATGATTACTCATATATTCCTTCACTTATATTCATACACACAGGGACTTAAAACAATTTTTTAAAAGAAGAAATTTGCATTTACATAAAAAAATCTGGAGACTTTCCACTCGACTATCTTGAAAATTTGAATTAGATTAATTAACATATATTATATTTAAATGAAATTTAATTCATTAAATTATAAATTAAAATTATAATAAATAATATTTATTAAACCAGCGCGTGTTTGGCTCTTTGTCGATGATACCACGTGACTTGCTGGCGAGATAGTAAAAATATCTATCTAATTTGATAATTTATTTAAATATTTATAAAATCTTCATTTATGTATTTTTTTAATACTCAATAAAATTAATTGAAGGAAAATTAATATTTAGAAAAATAGAAGAACATTATGTGCAAAATGTGGATATAATTTAATGATTTTTGATAATTCAGTTTTTTTATTGTTTACAATGTAAACTTTACATATTGGATGATATAAACTTAAAAGATTGATAAATTAAAAATTATTACTTACCTAAAAGATATAATTTAATATTTTATTTACATATGACTTTTGAATTAGAGGTATGAATTTAAATGAAATTAAAACTTAATTTAAATAACTATAATAATATTAATAATAATAATAATATAAAAAATAAGCTGGAGTGTCTCCACTCGACTATCTCGCAATTTGAATTGAATTAATTAACACATATATTATATATAAATTAAATTTAATTAATTATAAATTATAAATTAATAAATAATATTTAGTAAACCAGCGCATGTTTGGCTCTCTGGCGAGATAGTAAAAACACAGAGAAGTAAAATCCCTCAAAAGATTATTTTTACATTTATTAATTAATAATATATATAATCTGGTATAGTATGGTTGTCTATAAAACAATTTCTGCAAATAAATTATTTCTTATAAACATATGTCCAAGAAAAATATCAATTACAAAATTAAAAAAAAAAATAGCTAATAAATTTTTATATACGTTTAATTTATTTAAAGAAAAGAAGTTGATTAATAAAATAATTATTTATATTTATAGCACTTATGTTATCAAATATTAATCATTGATATGTAAGTAGATACGTATCAAGGTCATTTAAAAAAAAAAACTAAAAAATTTGTTAAATTTACATAATATTTATGAAAATATTTTTATAGTGATAACACCTGTTTTCCTACATATTAACAAGAATTATTTTCAATTCAAGTGAATGTTTTCATTAATAACTTCAGTAAGCATTAATTTTTGTCTTTTTAAATTTAATTATTTTTTTTCAGAAAATTTTACATCTTAATACGAATCAAATTAAAATTTACATCTTAATCCTAAAATATCTACAGCAGCAATTGTAATAAAATACCTATGCCCGGGTAATGATGTTTACAATATTTACAAGTATTAAATATCATACCTTTAAAATCTAGTTGCTCTAATAATATTATAGATAAAAAAATGAGCTGAGAGCAGGTACAGAACCTACCGACGATTTCAAATAAATTATTATTATTTCCAAACTACATTATATATCTAATTATATATTAAGAATAAAAATTGTTAGTGAAAATCATTTTTGTGTATAGAAAGTATCAAAAAAAAGAAAGAAAAGAAAAAAAAAGAGTTAAAATTACTTAATTATACTATCTTAGTTTTTATTTTTACTTTAATTAATCAATTATTTATCACTACTATAATTTAAATGAAATTTTTTCCGACAATGAATATAAAATTAATACTTTGGAAACTACCACTTCTGGTTTGCGGATACACACCTAAAGTTGAAGAATTCATGCTACTGATGCATTAAGTAAATATACCAAATTTTATCAAAATCCATTAAGCCGTTCAAGCTGTACACCTCTATTCGGTTACACAACTGACAGACGACCAGACGGACGGACTCGTGGACAGACAGAAAACAATTTAATTTCTTTTTAATCTAATTTAAAAAATATGAGATGTGGCCAGACATAGAACCGACCGACGATTTGATATAAATTAATTTCCAAACAACATTATATATATATATAAAGTATAAAAAAAATATTTTTAAAATTTGAATCAAAATGACTAAATTATATTATCTTGGTTTTTATTTTTAGTTTAATTACTAAATTATTAATTACTACTATAATTTAAGTAAAATATTTTCCGACAATGAATATAAAATTAATTATTTACTTTGAAAACTACTAATTCCGGTTAAAGTTGAGGAATTCATGCTACTGATGCATTAAGTAAATATACCAAATTTTATCAAAATCCGTTGAGCCGTTCAAGCTGTACACCTCTATACAGACACAGTATGGACAGATGGAAGGACGGACAGATATGCGAAAAATACATTTTTCTATTAACAAAATGCATGATTGGTGGAGATATGTAAAAATCTCCACATGTGAAATTTAGTGAGCAAACAATACCTTCCTTACCTATCGTCAGTTTGTAAAAATTCTTTAATTTTTCTGATAAATTTTTATTTAGAAATTTAAAATTTAAAATTAGTTAATGAGATAATATTAATTAATCTAAATAATTTAATTCCAATTTGGTTATAAATACTAATTTCATAGAAATAATATTATTTGTAGATAAAATTTTTATTTTTTTTTATTGAAATGTTGCAAATTCATCGTTCATTATTTAAATACTAGAAAGTTTTCTAAAAATTCATCAATTTTTTCAACTTTTTCAATGAGGAAGTCGATTCCAGGAAAGTATAATTGGCCTTCGCCTTCATTGGATCTGCGGTAGACCAAACAGTAAATTAGAAAAAATAAATCCATTGGGAAAAGAGAATATATGACATTTATAAGATTAGAATTCCCCTTTTATATATGATATTTAATATTTATTGTTAATGGGATTTTATATTCATAAAATAAAAAAAAAAAATAGAAAATATATACATATCTCTAAATTAATTTTAACTCATGTATAGCTAAATATGAATAATTAATAAAAGAATAATTATTTCAATTTTTCACTCATTTTTAATTGATTTATTTTAATTGATTTATTTATTTAGAGAGATTTTCTTTTTGTTAGGTTTAAATTACATTTTATATAATATTATTACAATTAATTAACAGTATAGTAAGAAATTTAACAAAAGTTGATTCTAAATATCACAATTAATTAATTAATTAAAACAATTATTCATCATTTTCTTCTTCTTCTTCATTTTCTATTATCTAAAATAATTTAAATATATATTAGGTAAACGTACCAGTGGTGGACCACTGACCCAGTAATGAACCATTTGATAAATTTTTGATCAAAATAAGCTTTTTAATTTCAAATTAAACTTGAAATATCGATAAATATCGAGAAGAGCCTTTTTCGGATTGCTTAACAATGAAACAGAGACCAATCGCTGCATTTATATTATAATTATGAATTTTTTAAAACACGAGGCAAGCGTTCTTGTATTTTAAGGTTCGTTTCTTATGCAAAACGTTAAGGATATGCTTCAGTTTATTTCCAATAGATTATGTTTTATTTAATAATAATTTCAATCCAAAAATTAAATTCAATAGTTGATACTACAAATTATATTAATCAGTTTGAAATATTTAATTTATGTGATGATTATAAATTATTAATTATTAAAAAATAAGATTAAATTTTTTTTTACTAAAATCGTTTTATTTTTATTAAAATAAATGTGATGTATGCTAATTTTTTTTGTGTTTTAAGTGTCTAGAACAATTCTATTCAGTAGTGGACCACGTGGTCAAATACTGAGATAAACATGACTAATCACTAAATCTTTACAACTTAAATTATATTTTCATCACATTCCTTTAGATAACTAAATTTTATGCTGATAATAAATTGTATAAATAGGTTAATTCCCAATTTATAAACATTATTAAATTTATAATTTTATTTTATGAAACTCAAAAAATCAACAACAATTTATTATATTTAAACATCTTATTACTGATAATAATAAATTTAATAAAATATATTTATTATTATAGTAGTATGAATAATTATAATTATATTAAATTAATATTACTAAAATTTCCAATATATTTTTTAAATTATATTAATGTCATTATCTTTCTCTTTTCGATTGCATTAACTGACCTTTCTTGATTAAAAACCGCGTTTTTAAATGGATAAGAATTGTAAATATGAAGAAACAAACTGTAAATATAAAGAATAATTAAAATAAATTATAAGAAATTATAAAAAATATGAATAAAACCAATCCTTAGTGAATTTTATTCCATTTATTTATTTAAAACTCATTTTAGGTTGATGGTCCTTTACCGGCCCACTACTAAAACTTTCGATTTTCAGATGGCCCAATATTAGAACAAAAAATACGTTTTGAAAAAAATTAAAAAAAAATATTTAAATATACATTAACCGAATGTTTGTGTAGTAGTGATAATTAAAAATAGTTGTACAATATGATAGCACTTGTTTTGTTGTTATTCTCACTTTTATTACAGAATAATAGTGTTTTTTAATGAATAATTTCTCTTAACATGGTCCACCACTGGTGCATTTACCTTTTATATATTAAAAATATATATAGTAAGAACAAAAAAAATATAGTATAATTGATGAATTTAAATTAATTAAACGGGTTGAACATTTCTAAGGTGCTAGAAAAAAAAAATATGTTCTACCTTTGAAAGTTGAGAAAATTTTGATAAAGATGGCGGCACATAGTAGTAGTAGCTCAGACTTAATTTCAAAGCACACGTTGGAAAAGCGTGGAAAGGATAAAGTGGGGATACCTCCCCTTTGAAGCCGCTGATTGGCTGGGTTACTTGACTCCGCCCACTAGTCAAATAATGTTAACCAATCTTCTTTGACGTTGGAGAAAGCCAGCCCATTGAGATTGAGCGCTCTTCTCCACAGGCAGGCAACTACCACAATTATTCTAAATTCATACGAGAAACAACCAATATTTTTTTATTATTATTTTAAATTGGTAAATTTCTATTGAAATTGTCAAAAAATTATATATATATATATATATTTGTTTATTTTTTTTTATTTCATTTAAAATAAAAATAAGCTGGAGTGTCTCCACTCGACTATCTCGCAAATTTGAATTGGATTAAATAACATAATAAATTATATTTAAATTAAATTTAATTAATTATCAATTATAAATAAAAATTAATAAATAATATTTATTAAATCAGCGCATGTTTGGCTCTTTGTTGATGGCACCACGTCACGTGTTGGCGCGTGAGATTTGAAGTGTTAAAAAATTAATTCCGGTACTTTCAGCGATTCAATCAAGCTGAAATTCTATATATAGCAGTTTTATACACTTTTTAACCATATGGAAAAACTATCAAACATCTATCTTTATTTTTACGGTCACTTTAGAGAAAAAAAATCAAAACGTTGTAGGTAATGACCCTCTTCCGGTTGAGCTACATTTCTCAAAAGTTGATAGAAAACTACGAATTTTGAATAATTCCCGTACACCAAATTTCTTTATTCTAGCTCAAAACGTTTTTGCGTAATCTTGTCTACATACATACACACATACACACAGACAGACAGACAGACAGACATTTTTCTCAACCTTAGTGAAAATGATTCAGGAACCTTCAAAACGTATAAAAACATCAAAATTTCGACATCGAAAATTTTCATGATCGCAATAAGAGATATACGAGATAGTAATAAGCTGCAGTGTCTCCACTCGAGATAGTAATAATTTAAAATATAAATTTTTTTTAAATTTAAAATTTGCCATTATTAATATAAATTTATGAAATATGCATTTGTGAAATAATTTCATTAAGTGACACTCTTTCTTTTATTTTTTATTTATTTATTTTTTTTTTTTTATAATTAAATGGTGAAGAATATTATTAAGAATTTTTAATCATATAATAATTAATCTAAGTCAAATGAAATCAATTGGTACCATGAAATAATAATAGTTTTTTTTATTATTCATATTAAGTTTTTTAAATTAATAAAAGTTGAAAATCAATTTGGAGTATATTATATAAATTTGGCTTAACAAAACCCTTACATTTTTTTAATACCCATTTTTTAATTTCTTCTTTCTGTTTTAATGTTAAATTCCCCATTTATAGTTTTTATACTTAATACACTTTTAATATAATATTAACCTGAGATCGCGTTGCTAAAAAATATAATATATAAAAATCCATTTTAAAAATTCGGTTTTTTATAATATTTTTCAAGAGCTAAAATTTACTGACATTTTAAAAAGAGAACTTTAAATTAGACCCAATTTCGAAATCACTACATAAAATTGTAAAATCTATAAATTAAAGTGGCAATTACAAATTAATTTAAATATTGCTATAATATTCAAAACATAGAAAAGGTGAATTTTGAATTATTTCTAAAAGTATTTATTTATTCATCACACTATCCATTTTGACCCCTTTAAAGTAATTCCCCTCAGATATAAGCACATATGCCAGTGCTTTTCGGTATGGCCATCAGTTCATTCTTCGATTCCGACTTCATCTCATCAATTGTGGCAAAACGCTTTCCGTTCATTGGTCTATTCAGTTTGGAGAATAGAAAAAAGTCACAGGGAACCAAATCTGGTGAATACGTTAGTTGAGGCATTATTACGGAGATGTTGTTGGCCAAAAAAAAAAAATTTAAAAACATCGTTTATCTTGGTCAGGCAGGAAACTTTTCACCCCACCCTCGTATATATTTCAATATCTTATTTATGGACCTTCAAATATGAATATACACATACAAAGATTATTTTGTGTGGGAAATGTTTTATAGACTTTGAAATGTATATTCATTCATATTTTTCTATAACTGAAAGCAATTAGACTTAAGATAATCAATATCAATGATATATCAATATCAGTAATTTAAATTAGAAAAGGTACCTATTTATAAAAAAATAAAAAGTAAACTTTTAACTATAATTTAATTTAAACAATAATTTGTATTTTGTGTTTTTAGTTGAATGAATTTATAATTTATATAATTCTAAGTTATCTATAAATACTTAAATACTTGTAAATTGTTTAGGAAAACAAGAAATAATAATAATTTATTATTTAAAAAAAAATTAATAAAATAACCTAAAATTTAAAATTAAAATTTTATTTAATTATTATTATTATTATTATTATTATAAAATGTTTAAACTGTTTATGAAAATAGAGCATTTGATAATTTGTCCTTGACTAGAATCAGATTGAGAACAGCAGACAGGTGCATTATGTCATTTATTGCCAATCAATGTCATCGTTTTCAAGGCCTTTATATTTCCGATGATAACAAGGAAACGTTTTTTTATATATATATATATTATTATTAATTTACTGACATTTAGATATTTAATCACTTGATATCCCTATTAGTCAAATTTTAATTAAATTTTTTTTTTTTTTTTTTCAATTTTTTATTTTAATAAAATGTAAAATATGTAAGAATGTTCCGTATAACTTATCTATATTTTCATCTTAAATGGAAAGGTGTTAATTAGAAAATTTCTACTTCCATATGTGTGTGTCATAATTAGATAGCAAATAATATTTTTGACATTTTTATTCTTTTATCTCTCGTGTACAATCAAAAAAAAAATAAAATAAAATAATAATATATTATTTAAAAACCTTTTAGAAGTATAAAGATTTAAATTTACTGATAAGAAAAAATAGGTGTATTTATTTTTATATGGATTCAAATAAATATTATCATTACTATTTTCTATTTTGTTTGTGGAAGGATATTAGACAAGATGTGGAGAAGGAAACAAAAAGTTCTTAAAAAAATTTTTGAAATAAAAATTTTAAATAATATAAATATAAAAATAATAAAAGAAATTAAACAAAAAATAAGCTGGAGTGTCACCCCACTCGATTATCTCGCAATTTGAATAGGATTAAATAACATAATATATTATAATAATATTTAAATTAAATTTAATTAATTATAAATTATAAATTAAAATTAATAAATAATATTTATTAAACCAGCACATGTTTGGCTCTTTTTTGATGGCACCACGTCACGTGTTTGTGATTTGCAGTGTTAAAAAATTAATTCTGGTAATTTCAGCGATTCAATCAAGCTGAAATTCTATATATAGCAGTTGTATACAATTTTCAATCATGTGAAAAATTATCAAACATATATCTTTATTTTTATGGTCAGTTTAGAGGGAAAAAAAATCAAAACGTTGTAGATAATGACCCGGTTGAGCTACATTTCTCAAAAGTTGATAGAAAACTAGGAATTTCGAATAATGCCCGTATACCAAATTTGATGATTCTAGATCAAACACACACATACACACAGACATTTGTCTCAACCTTAGTGAAAATGACTCACGAACCTTGAAAACGTATAAAAACATCAAAATCTCGTTATCGAAAATTTTCATGATCGCAATACTAACTCGCCAGAGATGGTAACAAATAAAATAATATGTTATCATAACCAATAAGAATTGAAAACAAGTTTTTTTAATTTTATTTCATTAAACATTATTTAAGTATTTATTATTTAATAAAAATAAATAAACTAAACAAGAACAGATAAGTGACTTCGAGATGGAAAGAAAGAGAAAAGTGAAGATTCATAAAATATAATTAATGCTTGAAAGTTTGTGTAAATGTGAGTGTGAAGGCTTTAGGAACAGTGGCGAAAAAATGTAAACATCAGAGTGGCACTGTTGTCGGGCAATAGTAATGCACCTTCTCAATCCGTTGATTTCACGCCTACAGCGCCACTCTAGCGATTACTTTTTTCCGTCAATATACCTCATTTGTATGATTATCTTAAATAATTTTATTTGAAACCCTCAAATGAGGTGGATTCATTTTCTTTTAAATATTTTTTTTTTTTTTATTTGAAAACTTTTCGTTACTAATTATATAACGCTTTTTATAAATCATTCAAGTGTATATTGTAATTAAAGAAGTAAAAAAATAGGTATTAAAAGTTTTGGTAACCCGTGTTACATGTGCTGAGACATTAAATGAGGTAAAGTGAACGCTCTATATAAGCAACTCACTTAAATCAATTTCAATAGAAAAGTTTCTTATTCGGGAAAAGTTGTTTATAGGGAACAATTTTATTTAAAGCACAAAAATATTAATTAATTAATTAATTAACAGAAACTAAGAGAAATTTTGGTAACTATTTTAATCATCAGAAATTAACTTCACTTCTGACACCACAAAACACATACATATTCCAATAAGAGAAATTTTTTCTTTCAAAGATTATGTTGTTGTGAACAGCTGTCAACTACAAATATTTAGCTTTAAAAAAATAAGTTTCTTATACAGAACAGTTGAACTAAAAAAATTGCTTGTATAGAGTTTGCAGATAAAGAATAATGCTTATAGAGAGGTTGCTTATATAGAACATTCACTGTATAAGAATATCTGATATAAAGAATCATTTTCTGAGTTACCAATATATCAATCAGTTAAAGTGAATTATAATATACATGGTGTCTCAAAAAAATGTACTAACACTTGGAATGACTATAAAAACATTATTTATGAACATAAAGACAAGTTTAAAGGCTTGTATTATAAAGATTAACGAATTAACGAATAAAAGATTTATGTTTGCAAAAAATGTACCAACCATTTGACTGGTCATATCATACTGGCTTTTTTGTTTTTTCAGGTATATATTTTTTTGAGACACCCTGTACTTATGGTATAAAAAAAATTTTTAAATTAATATAAAACATAAATTGCTATTTATTTTATAAAATTCAACTACAAATAATCTTGGATAAAATATCATATCCTTCTCTCTTACTCTTCTACAAAATGTCAAGTCTGAATATATAATTAATTATTAATTTCATTAGTTATTTTTTACTATCTCGCCGGAGATAGTATTGCGATCACGAAAATTTTCGTTGTTGAGATTTTGATGTTTTTATACGTTTTGAAGGTTCCTGAATCATTTTCACTAAGGTTGAGAAAAATGTCTGTGTGTTTGTGTATGTGTGTATGTATGTAACCAAGATTACGCAAAAACGGTTTGAGCTGGAATAATGAAATTTGGTATACGGGCATTATTCAAAATTCGAAGTTTTCTATCAACTTTTGAGAAATGTAGCTCGACCAGAAAAGGGTCATTACCTACAACGTTTTGATTTTTTATCCTCTAAAGTGACCGTAAAAATAAAGATATATGTTTGATAATTTTTCATATGATTAATAATTGTATAAAACTGCTATATATAGAATTTCAGCTTGATTGAATCGCTGAAAGACCCAGAATTAATTTTTTAACACTGCAAATCTCACGCGCCAACACGTGACGTGGTGCCATCAACAAAGTGCCAAACATGCGCTAGTTTACTATATATTATTTATTAATTTATAATTTATAATTAATTAAATTTAATTGAAATATAATATATTATGTTATTTAATCCAATTCAAATTGCGAGATAGTCGTGTGGAGACACTCCAGCTAATTTTTTCTTTTGGTTGATAAAAAATGCAATCCAATATGATAATGTTATGTAATACTCATTTGTGTAATCTTCTAACACTTTACTATTTCTCTTTAATAATTAATTGGATTATACATTCCCATTTGCATACACTCTTCGGAGGGGGTGGAAAAAATGAAAAATGTCTTAAATAAATCGTATAGTCAGTCATGATATAAGCTCCCCCATAAATTATTCAAAGATTCTATATAAATATCGGTAGCTATCATAGAAAACGCTTTTAATTAAGGTATTTGAGGAAAATTTCGCTTTTGTGATTGGGAATGAAAAAAAGGAAATGGTTGCTCGACATTCGCCTCGACTACAATTAGCCACTTGTATTTCTTCCACTCCCTGTTTTTGAATCCACCTCTGCGATTGGGTGTCCGGTTCGTTCCCTTATGGCGATTAATGATGTTATGGTAATAGAGTAGGTAGGTGCGGTGTATGCTCGGTGCATTAATAAAACATGTAGCGTGTGACTGGCAATACGATAAAGTCAGTGCGAGGGGAGTCAAGTTAGTCGTGAGTTGCACGCGATTGGTCGATTGTGGCCAGCATAAGGCTCTATGGCCGCTCGAAGGCAAGCGCTGGCCGGAACCAAGAACGGAGATTGAAATCGGCGACCCGGCGGCCGCCTAATGAGGCCGACCCCAGCCACTACCATCACCACCGTCACCATCTCGCACGAAACACACCGAGAGCTTTCAGGAAGAGGAGCAAGAGAATAGCCAATGTTCCTACCCCCCCCCCTCCTCCTCCTCTCCCCTTCTATGTCCAAATTATTTATTCTCTTCTAATTCTCTCAACCTATTAAATCGGAAATCAAAAAAAAAAACTCATCTTTTTTATCTTTTTTACTTTGAAATCTCATATAATTTCATATAAAATAAAAATAAGCTGGAGTGTTTCCACTCGACTATCTCGCAAATTTGAATTGGATTAAATAACATAATATATTATATTTAAATTAAATTTAATTAATTATAAATTATAAATTAATAAATAATATTTAGTAAACCAGCGCATGTTTGGCTTTTTGTTGATGGTACCACGTCACGTGTTGGCGCGTGAGATTTGCAGTGTTAAAAAATTAATTCTGGTACTTTCAGCGATTCAATCAAGCTGAAATTCTATATATAGCAGTTTTATACAATTATTAATCATGTGAAAAATTATCAAACATATATCTTTATTTTTACGGTCACTTTAGAAGAAAAAAAATCAAAACGTTGTAGGTAATGACCCTCTTCCGGTTGAGCTACATTTCTCAAAATTTGATAGAAAACTATGAATTTTGAATAATGCACATGTACCAAATTTCATCATTCTAGCTCAAACCGTTTTTGCGTAATCTTTGTTACATACATACACACACACACACCCACACACAGACATTTCAAACTACGAATTTTGAATAATGCCCGGGTAGCAAATTTCATGATTCTAGCTCAAACCGTTTTTGCGTAATCTTATCTACACAAATAAACACACACACTCACAACAAGACATTTTTCTCAATCTTAGTGAAAATGATTCAGGAACCTTCAAAACGTATAAAAACATCAAAATCTCAACATCGAAAATTTTCGTGATTGCAATACTATCTCTGACGTGATAGTAAAAAGTGCCTATTCAAATTAAAAAAAATTTCAATTTATGCAAGGAACAGAAAGAAAAATAGTTACAAATTTCAATAAAATGCATTATTAACTCATTGTTTTGATTAATTAAAAAAAAATTAAATTTTTTTTATTATAATAACTAACTTGGACTAAGTACTTATAAAAAATAAAATATTTTTTGAATATCTACGCAAAAATACAAAAAACAAAAATTAATTAAAATTAAAAACTTGACTACATAAATCTCTATAAATAATTTGTAAAATATTATTTATTTCAACTAATCGATTTCTTAAATAAATATAATTTTTTGAATATATTTATAATAAGTATAATAGATAATGGTGTTTAGATAGTTAAAAGTTAGGTAATATCTAATAATTGTATACTTAATTAAATACAGAGATCTAGCTATATTTCCCATATGTTCTGAAGGTGCGTTCACTTTGTCTGATTCTTTGTTCCAAAATATCTCATCCCAATTGTTCTTCACCCTCTGCATTTCGCTACCAACGCCATTTAAGTTAAACCGCAAATTTATTCTTGCACGAGCATCCGTTGGAAACCATTTGGCTCCAATCAAATTTAATATTCTTAAAACGATTCGTGTATTAATATGTATTTTTCAAATATTATGAATCTTCAATCTTATTAGTTGCAAAATTACTTCAACAAATACTTATAAATAATCTTAGAAGTATTTTCATTTCAATAAGAAATTGATTGATTTTTTAAAAGATTTAAAATTCATTTCTTACTTGGAATGGATTGATAAAAAATTAACCAGAGATTTAGAAATGAGTTTTTTTTTAATGAAAGGATTAAAAAAATCTTCAATCAAAGAGTAACATCAAAAAGTTTATTTTTTTTAAGCGTTAAAAGGCTTAAAGTGTATATGTTAAATAAAAAATCAGAACTCCCTTCTATTTTTCATAAAAAGCCTGTATTGATTGAAAAGTTGTTCCTTAAGAATTTATATTAAAGAAGAAAATCTTCTTAATTAATTCTGAAAATAATTAATCATTCATCGTTCTATTTGAAATTTGTACATTTCAACTTAGCTTAACTTGAAGTACACCTAAATAAATTAAACAACATAAAGACGGCTGCAATGCCTGAATGAATAGAATTTATAGAATATTACTATTATTATTATTTGCGGATAGATTCTGAGGAGAGTTTTAAAGATAAATTATTAATTACAGAATTTCCCTCAAGATTTCAGTGTGGTAGACTGTCGTGCTAACCACTGAAAAGACTTGATAGAACATTATTTTTTGAATAAACTAAAAATTGAGTTTTCATTTTAATAAACTAAGTAAAATCTTTTAAAAAATCAATATATTTAAAAATTAAATTTAAAAGAAAGTATTTGAATTCAATAAAATAACAAATTATTTAAGGTAAGAGATGTTCGTCAATTAAAGCTATCTATTTTTGTAATATTTTTTACAATTTTTACCGACCACACCAAATTTCACATTTGGAGATTTTTACATATCTCCACGAATCATGCATTATCTTAACAGAAAAAAGTCTTTTTAGCATGATGTCTGTCCGTCCGTCTGTCCGTCTGTATAGATGTGTACAGCCTGAACGGCTCAACCGATTTTGATGAAATTTGGTATATTTACTTAATGCATCAGTGGGAAGAATTGATCAACTTTTGGTGCAAATCCGGAAACCGGAAGTGGTAGTATTAGCGATCGACTATAGGTAGGGTAGGGTTATTTTCACACCAAATTTCACATGAGGAGATTTTTTTATATATCACCACGAATCATGCACTTTTTATTGGTTTTATCCTCGGGAAAATCATATTTATTAGTTTTTTCTTGATTTAAAATTATATGACGTCATCCAGCCATTCATGACGTCACAGCCTGGTCTTGCATATATATTATAAATAAAATAAAATTAAAAATATTTATGTTATATGCCTATATGTTTTTTATTACATTAATAGATATATTAAAATTATTTGAAATTGTTTCTGTAGCTGGAAATTAATTTACTTCAAACCGTCGGTTGGTTCGGACCTGGCCACAGGTCAACTTATTATTTTTGTTGATTATTATATTACATAGAAAATTTCATAAGGTAATATATACATAAGATGGTCCAAATACATATATAAATTACATAAATATATACAAATACATTTTAAAAATAATTTTAATTTCTAGTAAATAAAAAAATGTAAATAATAATAATAAATAAATAAAAATTAATAAGTTTTCATTAATATAATTGAGTATATTTTGTGGTTTCTTTAGCTTTTACATTAAAAATAAGCATATATATGATGTTTTTAGGAATTCTCAAAAAACTAATTTGAACAATATATATAATGTATAAAATTTTAAAAAAATAAATAAATATTTATATAATTTAAAAAAAAGATGAGATAAAAATTTAATTAATAACCCATGTTATTTGTGATGAGTTTATGGTGAGAAGTTGTGATATAGTAGTGCACTTTATTTAGAAGAGAAAGTAGTGGTATTTCGAGGGAAGTAAATGTAGCTGAGAGAGTAAGCAGACCGCAGTTGTTTGAAAGGCAACCAGGGGCAGGAAGCGAACCACGCTGCCGTCTTATCGACCGTCATATGGAAATCTTTACCCCTCCCCCATCTCGTAGTTGCTATACATAAACTTATTGTTCCATGAAATACATTATTTGATTTAGATAAGATTATCTTTTCATCTATTTATTCTTAAAAAAAAAATAATATAAAATAAAATAAAATATACGATGTTCAGTTAAGTAATTTCAAGATTTGAAATAATTCAATACTTTCAATAAAGGATTATACTACTAAAAGAGTTTGAATATAATATTATCTAAGAATTATTTATATAGCACATATAAAAAATAAATAATATTAATTACTTTAGAAAATACAAAAAGAAATTCGCTTAACAGTAATTTATATATAAAATAATAAAATGTATTTATAAAAAATTGTAATAGAGATATTCTTTAATAATATAGTATTCTTATAAGGTAAATACTTTAAAAAATTAATATTAATACTATAACCTAACATAATTTTTATATTTCGTTTATTTATATATCATTTAGATATATCTATAAAAATAAATTGTTTACCCATTTAGAATGACTGAATTTATATAATTTAATATTAATATTAATATAGGTTTTCGAAACAAAGAATAATCAAAATGAATATGATTAATTAATGTTGTTGTAAAATCTCAGTCATACATGTCCATGTATCAACTTATTAATATATACACATAAACAAATCCGCACTCATATGCACAGTAGCAAAGAGAAAATTTCGTGAGAATTTGTTTTTTGGGACCATAAAAAGTAGACATCATTGAATTGAAATTTTTGACAAATCGAAATATTTTCCATATTTATATATATATAGAAAATTTAGTGACTCGACGAATAGCCCTGCTCGGGGATGATTGGGGTGGGGGAATATCTAAAGGCATTTCCGCTCATGATGTGTGGAGTGGGAGGATTCGAGACAATTCCCGCCAAAGGTCGCCAAGGATCGTTCGGGAACAAGTTTCAATTTTCATATAATAATATATATATAAATATATATATATTGAGAAAGAGAGAGTTACAGATAAATACTTACATATAGGGTTAGTGAAAGTTAAAAATATTTATTGGAAGTTGGGAAAAAATAATAATATATACACACAATAATGATTGAAAAAATAAATGAAAATGTGAATCCACATTATATACAATATATATTTATTGAATCAAAAAATATACAAAATAATATTAAAAATATATATAGAAAATAATATATATAATAATTTTATGCATTTTGTTCATTTCTATTCAAAGGAGTATATTTTTTGTTTTCCTTGAATTTGAAATGGTTGATTGATATTTTTTTTTTAATTTCTTTTGATTTTTTTTTCTAATTAACTTTTTTGTAATAGTTTATAAATTTTATAAAATATTTTTTATATACTAGATTCAGGTAATACAAATCTCTCTTACCTCTTTCACACCTCTTCTTCCATATCTTCCTCCACTTCTTCCTTCTTCCTTCTTCACTCCAGATACCATTACCAGGCATTTATACATTTATCAAGAGACGAAGTCCTAATGTCAAGGATGGTGCCGGAGGTTTTAACAATCATTATTTTCTTTAGTATTTGATCTTTCAAAAAATTTAACGTAAATAATTCCTCCCTCATATGCATGTTATGGTATTTTGAATAAGTCTGAAAAATAAAAATTATAAATGTATAAATTTAATTACCCATATTTTAAACAAATTAAGTATAAATTAAAATAAGTATAGATATAAAAAGAAAAATATAAAATGAAAAATAAATGAACTCTGAAAATAAGTAAAATAATTTTTCTTTAATTTTTTGTTGTTTGAAGAATACTTTGGAATATTTTTTAATAAATTGATTAATAAAAAAATTACTTAATTTGGATGAGATGGGAAATTCCAACTATACGACCGGTTCTTAAAATGGGTTAGCTTAATTTCTCAGTAGATAAAGACATTACGCATATTATAAAAGTAATTAAGTCAACCCTGTCTTGCCAAAGAATAGCCATTTTAGTTTGAGTTTGTTCAAATGCAGAAAGAATTTATATGATTGAAAAAAAGATTTTTAACATATTTCTTCTAAATTACTAGGGTTTAATGAACGTAATGATTCAGTTGAATGAATTTATGCAGCCAAAATTTTAAAATTCGATCATTTGTCGGAAGTTTGTTATATTCACAATATAAATTTACTTGCCATAAACTGCGACTGTCTCTTGCTAAGTGATTCCGTGTTAGTTGTCTTAAATGAAACACTGTATCTGCGCGCCTTTTCACAACTACCTAGTTTCGTAGCAAACAAATTAAAAACAAAAAACAATTGAATAATAATAACTGACTGAATAAAAATAAACGAGAATTATTTAGTTTAATAATATTAATTTAAAGTGTATAAGATAAACAAATAATTAATTCCCAGTTTAATTAAATAATAAATTAATATCAGCCTATTAATTATAAATCTATATTGTATTGACAAAATCAAGAATTCAGTCCTCATTTGTCCCTTATAATGGAGGAGAACTGCCCGGCTCAATCTAGGAAAGCAGTCGCCATAAATGGGCCGATGACGAAGTTTTTTTTATAAATATCCCATTAACATTGAATATTTATTACTTGTGTGACTAGTATAGTAAAAAAACAATATTTAATGTATCTTATACATTAACAAATATATATTACATTATTCATGAAATTTATTACAAATTTTCTTTAAGCGGTCCATTAATAGTAGCTACCTTATATAATAAATTTAGATCTAAAAATAAAGATAGAGAATTCGTATTAGTATATTATTACAATATATTTATAAATATTGATTATTGACATTTAGAGAATTTTTTTCTTCAAACTTACGTTCAAGTGTCCTCCCTCCCTAAACATTATACACTCTTTTAAACATTTGTGCTCAAATATACCAATAAATATGTTGAAAGGAACATGGAGGATGTGGAGAAGTAGGAATTTACGAGGCAGCCTAGTCTACTATAGCTCAGCTAAATATTATTACTTTTAATATTTAAACAAAATTATCAGGAAAATTAAATTTTTTTTATAATTTTTACCGAGCGACGATAGGAAGGGGAAAGTATTGTCTTCACACCAAATTTCACATGTGGAAATTTTTACAAATCTCCACAAATCATGCATTTTGTTAACAGAAAAATTATTTTTAGCATAATGCCTGTCTCTCTGTCTGTCTGTCTGTCCGTTCGTCTGTCCGTAGACGTGTATATCTTGAACGGCTCAATGGTTTTTGATAAAATTTGGTATCTTATCTTATTATGCTAGCTAAAATTGTATATATCTATCTATCTATATATATTGGTTCTCAAAAACTGCTCTAACGATTTTTTTCAAATTCACACTAGATATAGTATTTATAAAGAAAAATTAAGTTTTATTGATGATATCTCTTGAAACATTCAGCTTCATTATTAATTTCTTAATTGAAAATTATATATGGAAAACGTCAAAATTGGCCTCCATTTTTATTTGTATTAATATTTTTTTTTATTTAAAATATTTTAAAATTTATTATTTAATTTCGAAATAAAATTAAAAATATTTATTTTTAATAAAATATATATAGATATTTATTAATCTCTCTCAAAAAAAAAAAAAAAAAATAAAAAACATCAAATCTGCCTGCTAAGACAGTAAAAAAATGACAATTTTTTATCTAAATACATTTAGTCCAGATGGTAAAGTGATGTTTTAACGAGTGGATTTCGTCGGTTCGAAACTCTCCGGGTGAATCGTTATTTAAAAATGAAAATGAAAATGAAAATAATGAATTTGTTATTTTTTTTCTTTTTATCTATTGTTTACATTTTAATAAATTACTATTTTATATTTATTTATTCATTGTTCTTTTATTAAATTTAATATTTATTAATATTATTTATTATTAATTTATATATTGATGACATCACAAATGACATTTATATTGAAATTTGACTCCCGCCTTTTTTTAAAGAATATTGTATTAATATTTTTTTTATATTTAAAATATTTTAAAATTTTTTATTTAATTTCGAAATAAAATTAAAAATATATATTTTTTTTATATTTAAAATATTTTAAAATTTTTTATTTAATTTCGAAATAAAATTAAAAATATATATTTTAATAATATTTTATAATTATAAATTACGATATATATTTATCAATAATAATGAATTTTTTTTTTTTAACTTAATTACAAAGCCGAGGCTCGGGGTCCCGGTATGATCTTAATATATTGTGAGAATTAGATAAATAATGTAGAGAGAAAAAAATATTTAAAAATAGATATTTATTTAAATGAAATAAAATTATTTAATTTACAGAATGAAAATGTCTATAATAATGTCTAAACATTTTTTCTTTATAATTTTACATTATAATAATACTAATTACAGTAGTTATAATATATGGGGAATTTTCAACTTTGACTGCCGATTTGACCATGTTCCCAAACGAATTTTAAAAAAACCAAGACCACTTTACATTTACACATTTTAAGCTCTAATCGAATCCAAAATCAAAATTTAAAAAATCGAAAAACAAACTCACAGATATATAGATTTTATAAATGAACATTTATACAATTTATTTTAATTAATTTGAAACATTTTAGGAAACAAATTTTTAATGGGTCATTTTTAGAAATCCCATTTAACAATTATAATAAATAATTAAAAAATTGTAAAATTTTTAAAGTATATAAAAATAAATTGTATAAATTGGTTAAAGGGTCGAGTGATAGTTCGGTGTCCCAGGTATATATTTTATATTAACACGCCTACTTTTCTGTATAATAAAGATATAAAGAATCATATTTTAATTTTTATATAACCAAGAAATCATTTTTTCACTTAAAATATAGTTGTAAAGCCCAAATCTCCGATCCATATAACATCATCGACTGGGCCGCTACCAAAAGGAGTCTTCTCTTGCTCTGACTAGGGCCACCGGTATTTGCCATTAGTCTCGAAAAAATAATATTAAATTTTATATAAATTTATAAATTAGAATATTTGAATTTGTTTAAATTTTAACACATGTAATCAATCATATGCATAAAGAATAGAAAATTTTGAAAATCAACTTGGTATTAAATTCAGAAAAAAAAAATACTCATATATAGAATATATAGACTATTCGAATATAATTGAAACTCTTTCTCTCCCTCTATTTTAAATTTGAAAAAACGGAGTGTTAAGAAATTAAGATTCCTTATACAACATGGATGGTTAAATGAATTGGGCTCCCTACCTCCCTGAGAAATTCACATTAAAAATGTTTATAATATTTTAGTTTATTAAATCAAACTATTATTTTTTTATTTCAATATTTTTAATGTTAATACAATAATTTTTATTTTATAATCTATAAAATAATTTAATTATTTTTAAAAACAACGGTCTTCAATTACAATTTTTTTACTCTCTACTGACTGTTCATTTCATAACTGAAAATAGTGTCGAATAGAAATAGACGATATTACTTGGATTAATCTTATTATGCTAGCTAAAATTGTTTGTTTGTATTATTGAGGACCCCAGTTCAATTCATTTTAATCAGATTGATGCAATGTTGCAACATTTAATAATTGTAATAAATAATTAATTGTAGATTAATATTTTTTAAAGGGTCGAGCGACAGCTCGGTGTCCCAGGTATTAATATTACCAGCCAAACCCAATAATAATGAATCATTTTTTTTAACTTAAGTACCGAGCCGAGGCTCGGGGTCCCGGTACTATTTACTTAATGCTAGAATTAATTCCCCAACTTTTGTGTGTGGTAGTTTACAAAGTATTAATTTTATATTCATTGTCGGAAAATATTTCACTTAAAATATAGTAGTAATTAATAATTGAGTATTTAAACTAAAAATAAAAACCAAGATAATATCATTTAGTAATTTTAATTCATGTTTTAAAAATATTCTTCTTTGTTTATTCTTTATATATATATAAAATTAAATATATATATATATATATATGAATCGATTATTTCGAAAAGGTATTATCTCCAAAAAATGTAATTCTTCAGGGGACTAAAAAAACTGAGTTTTGAAAAAAATTAAAAATTGTATTGAACTAGTTCTTCTGTGTTTCTTTTTAGCTATCTTCAGGTAATATTAATTTGTGTTAATCATTATTTTAATAAATTAGTTTTGTACTGAAAATTAAAAAATTTTTTTTTTGATATGTTCCCTTTTCGAAATCAACGTCCTTCGTTAGGTTGAAATAAGTTTTTTTTTTAAATATGAAAAATCCTTACAAAAATAAAATAATATACTAAAAACACAAGTATAATATGCAATAAATGTCCTTTTTGATAACATTTTGAACTAATTTTTATTTTTGTAGACAATTTAAAAATCTTGGTCGGTATTTTCATTAGTTGTGGGCCACAAAAATAAATCTTCGTAAAATTGTGTAATATACACAAATTCTACTGGAATATACTGAATCACCTTTTTGATGTCGACTATTTTTTTGCATTAATTGGCACTTTTGAAGAATAGGCAGGAAAATCCATTTGGTTTGGCAAAGAAGGGAAATTTGTTAAATGCTTTAGTCAATGAAATTCCTCTTCATTCATATCATTATCTATATATTGGCGTACCTTAACAGTTCCAGGGGTAACGGAACTGTACATAAACTCACTTGGAATTTGCTTTCCAAAACTTCTTTTGGATAGTACAGTTTTTTTTTGGTAAAATTTCAGCCACCATTTTTTAAAATCAATAATTTCGGAAGTTGTAATGTTGTAGATATCAAATTTATTGGTATTTGATGATGATTTTATTAATTCGATATACTTCTCAGGGACCTAAAAGGAATCAACTGCTAGAGTTGTTACCTTTTCGAAATAAATAAAGCTATCAGAATTTTTTTCTTAATGATAAAACTTTTCACTCGAAATAGGTGTTATTACGCTTATTTTACAAAATGGAATTTTTTTTTCTCAATTTTGAAAAAATTCGGAGATGTTGCCTTTTCGAAATAATTGATTCATATATAATGTTGTTTGGAAATAATAATAATTTATTTCAAATCGTCGGACAGTTCTTTTTTACCGACCGACGATAGTAAGGGAGATATTGTTTTCACACCAAATTTCACATGTGGAGATTTTTACATATCTCCACGAATCATGCATTTTCTTAACAGAAAAAAGTATTTTTAGCATGATGTCTGTCCGTCCGTCCGTCCGTCCGTATAGATGTGTACAGCCTGAACGGCTCAACCGATTTTGATGAAATTTGGTATATTTACTTAATGCATCAGTGGGATGAATTGATCAACTTTTGGTGCAAATCCGGAAACCGGAAGTGGTAGTATTAGCAATCGACGATAGGAAGGGAAGGGTTATTTTCACACCAAAGGAGATTTTTTTATATATCACCACAAATCATGCACTTTGTATTGGTTTTATCCTCGGGAAAATCATATTTATTAGTTTTTTCTTGATTTAAAATTATATGACGTCATCCAGCCATTCATGACGTCACAGCCTGGTATTGCATATATATTATAAATAAAATAAAATTAAAAATGTTTATATTTATTATTTATGTATCCATATCTGTTTTTTATTACATTAATAGATATATTAAAATTATTTGAAATTGTTTCTGTAGTTGGAAATTAATTTACTTCAAACCGTCGGTCGGTTCGGACCTGGCCACAGGTCAACTTATTTCGTTTTAATTCTTAAAATAATTGAAACAATTGCCTATTTTATCTATGAAAACAAAAAAATAAAATATAAATTAGAATATCCTACGCCTTTGAATCATATCGAAAAAAAAATATATTTTTCGTGAATCGTTTGATTTCTAAAAATCAGGTTATATACACACACACATTAGGATATTATATTTTTCAAATTTTATCTCGTTTTTAACTTAAACTTGGGTGGTCTTTTTGATATTTTCTTGTTAGCTAATTATAAATATTAGATGAAAACAAGTAGAAAGCAAGAAAAATGGTGAAATTCTAGCGGAATTGGCAATTGAAGAGAAATCACTAAAGAACTTTGCATGATTGTTTTTTCCATTCGAGCAATGCTTACGCCCCCCCCCCCCTCTTGGAGATGAAAGGGGGTGGGGAGGGATCTCTTCGGTTGTGCTTTGGCTCCCAGGCCTTCGCAGGACATGCTTCGTCAGTTTGGCATCTCATTTACAGTTCAGCGAACTCATGAGCATCTCATCATGGAATTTCTTTCCAGATTCAAATGGATAGTTTGCTTTTGTTTCTGTCTGTTTTTTTTTATCCTTTCCAAAGTTTACACGAGATTCACATTAATGTTAATTTAATTCCAAACGTTATTTCAATGTTACACTCCAATCTTATCAATTATATTATTATATATATTATTTATTCTAATTATATAGGCATCATATAGAAATACAATCAAATATATTTATTTTTTAATATTAATATATGCATATATATATTTCCGATTCGTTAATCATAATGATGAAATGAAAAAAAATTTTAAATTGTAATTTTATTAATAAACACCTTTTAAATAATATTAATATTAATATTAAATTATTATTAGTAGTAGTAAAATTTAATTTTAATCAAATCACTATACTCTATACATATTATTCTATAATTACAAATCATGATTTAATTTATTTTGGTGATAATTTTGATACAAATAATTTAGTAATTATTTTGAATATGTTGCGGGTTCTTTATATATATATATACAGTCAGAACAAGGTCAAAATTTTCGTCAGAAATTTACACTTAGTTCTCGTCATTTAATTCATTACTCGTCGCTTTTGACCCTTAGGTTTTTAAGGTTAATGAAAACTGCAATATAATAGAAAGATAGATTTTCTTTGACTTTTCGTTTTCTTTATTGTCTATTTTATTCTGTACTGTACTTCACTCCATTACATTTTTCTAAATTTCTTTTGTACTTCAAGTTTCAATAATATAGAAAAATATGATAGAGTACTTTGGGACAGAAAGAAAACGGCTGTGTTACAATCAGAAAAAACGCGGGCTATTAAGTACAATGTAGACTTACTTATATGTACTCGATCGATAGCTTTACTTCGACTTTTTATTATTTATTTATTTTTATTTATTAATAATGTAATTTACATTTATTTATTATAATTTAATGATAATTTTGTCCTTAGTGATATTGGATAAGGAGGCAGCTAGCCGAGAGTGTAGCATAGTAATTTTCTACTCAAGAATTATAAGGTATTGTTTTATTCGTGAAATGTGTATTTTACTTTCATTGTTATTTAATAGTTTTTAATAAATTAATAATATTTTATTTTGATTTTTATTATAATTTCCCAAATTGATAAATTCTTTATTAATTAATAAAATTTCAAATATTTTCAAAAATTATTTAGATTTATTTATTTTAATCATTTATAAGCGGAGAATAAAAATATCTGGAAATAAATATTTTTTTTTTTGGTTTTCTATGATTTTTAAAATTTAATAAAATAAAATTATAATATATGATCAAGATCAAATGACAAAGAAATATATATATTATTAAGAGAATTTTTATTAAAAGACCACATTATTTGTATAAAATTATTTATTAAATTAAAATAATTGTACAACGTTTCAACTGCTTATTTATGATTTATTTATTTATGATTTATTTATTTATGATTTATTTATTTATGATTTATTTATTTATGATAAAAAGATTTATAAGCAAAAAGAAGGATGTGCTATGGGTAGTCCACTAAGCCCAGTATTCGCTAACATATTCATGGAAGAATTTGAATCAAAATTGGTCAATAATGCAATAAAGAAACCAAAACTGTTTCTTAGATATGTGGATGATATTTTGATGATTTGGCCTCATGGTAAGGATTCTTTAGTTAAATTTGTAGAAGCAGCAAATAATTTACATAAAAATATAAAACTAAGCGTTGAATGGGAAATAAATGAAGAGTTACCGTTTCTTGATGTATTAATTAAAAAGAAACAGAATAGATTAAGGTTTGATATTTTCAGGAAAACAACTCACACCAACAGATATATCCACGCAGATTCCCACCACCATCCATCACAAAAATATGGAGTGATAAAAACACTGCACAAAAGAGCCGAAGAGATATGCTCAAATGAAAACATTAAAAAAGAAAAACAACGATTGAAGGAAGCTTTCATAAACAATGGCTTCTCGGAATATGAAATTAGAAAATTCAGTAAAACAAAAAAGACAGAAATCAAAAATGAAAATGAAAAACCAATATACAGATCACAAATAACATTACCTTATATAAAAGGAACAACAGAAAAAATAGCGTCAAAATTGAGGAAACACAACATCAGAGTAACATATAAACCTCATAAACAAATGTCTTCTCTCACCTCAAATATAAAAGACAAAATTAAAAACGAAAATAATGGAGTTTATAAGGTAACTTGTGAATGCAAAAAAGTATACATTGGTGAAACAAGTAGAAAGATTTCTACAAGACTGTCTGAACATGAGAGAGCCATTAGATTGAAACATCCAAATCAATCAGCAATTGCAGAACATGCCTTAACAACAGGACATAAAATAAATTTAGATAATGTAGAAACACTTCATATTGAAAATAATTGGTGGAAAAGAAAAATAAAAGAATCTATAGAAATTGATAATCATCCCAATAATATTAACAAAGAGGATGGATATAGACTTAATAAGATGTGGAACATAGTGTTGGATGAGTAAAATTTGTCAAATTAAATTAAATATAATTAATCTAATGTGTATTTGTGTATATATCTTGATTATGGAAATAATTTAGTATCTTCATTTTAGAGACATAATGCACTATCATACTTCTTGATTGTAAACGCTTGCTTTGACAATTGCTGCTGACTTCATGTTGAGATTAAGAATTGGCGGTAAAAATTGGAACCAAAAATTGGCGCCAATATCACTGCCTATATAAGAGGTGACGTGTCCCGACATGCATCAGTCCGCTTGAATCGGAGCAAGCGTACGGTTACTTGAAAACGACTGCAGAATAAGCAGTTGAAACGTTGTACAATTATTTTAATTTAATAAATAATTTTATACAAATAATGTGGTCTTTTAATAAAAATTCTCTTAATAATTATCAAAATAACCACAAAAGCTTTAATAAATACAAATATATATATATATATATATATATATACTATATGATATAGGTTTATAAGTCCTTGATTTTTAAATTTTTTGACTTTTAAATTGGCAACACTGTTCCTGTCAGATAACTATCAGTTGACCCCTGTCGAAATTTGAACAATCTGTGCCTTTTAGTTTTTGTTTGACATACATTAATAGCAGACTACCTCGTGATTTAAGAAAAAATGGAAAAAAGTGAATTTCTTGTACTCATTAAGTAGGAGTGTTGTTTAACTCCAATATGGACGAGTTTTTGCGCCGTCTCGTAACCCTGGACGGAACGTAGATCCACCACATCGCACCAGAGAACAAACTGCAGTGAAAACAGTGGGTTCTCGGGCTGAATCGGCTCCAAAGATGTTCTTGTCAAATCTTTTGTAAGTGATAAAAAAATTGAAGAAACGTTGAATAAAGTGTATAAAGCTTAAAGGAGACTACGTTGAAAATAAAAAAAATAAAATAATTTTTTATCAACGAAATCTGTTTCATTCAAAAAGTTACGGAATTATTGACCTGCGCTCGTATATAGGTTTATATAGACATATACATACATACATAAGTATACATTTACTCATATATATATATATATATATATATATATATATATAAACGAGTAGAACACTAAATGAATGGATAAATAATAGTAAAATTTCACTCCAATCATTCCTTAAAGCAGGTGTGTCTAAACTGCGGCCCAACACCCTTTGAGATGTGGCCCAAACGCAAATTATGAAAATATTTAAATTTTTTCAAAATGGTTCTAAAAAAAAAAGGTAAAATGATTTGGGGATTACACACTTTCAAATATTTCTGACTTTTTTAAATTTTTCAATATGGTTCCAAAAAAAAAAAAAAAAAAACGTAAAATGATATTTATGTGCGGCCCAGCATATATTTTTTTTTTTGCAATGTGGCCCTCGTATGGTCCTAGTTTAGACACCCCTACCTTAAAGGATTACATATGTTTGAACGATTTAACGATAAGAGAAAAATTTAGATAATATATATAAACTTTAATTAAGTTGTATAAAACCGATTCATTTGAATTTTATACTCTATTGAATTTAATTGGAAACAATAAGTGAGAGTTTTGTAATCCTTTCTCCTCTCATAAAACTTTGTCAATGTGTCTTTCGATCATTCATTATTTTTTCGAGCAGATGCTGACCATTTATTACCTTTGATTAGTTAAAACAAAATCTATATAAAATTTAGAAGAAGTATTTTTGGAATTAAGCCTCTAAGAAAGAAAAACTTGAACAGATGTTCATTAAATTTACTATTTATTTAAGAGAAGGTAAAAATAAAATAATAACCAAAAATTCGTAAGATCAAGAAAAACGCTTATTTATTTTTCAGGAGCGAATACGTTTGGTTTCTTATTAGGCATTCTGTTTGACATCATCAACTAATTTAATTATTAGCTTAATTCTTGGTTAGGGAAATAAAAATTCCCTTTATATATAATTTCAAAAAAAAAAAAAAAAGAAACAAAAATAAAAACGAAAGCCTTAAAAAAAAAAATAAAACCAAAATTAGTATATAATTACATAAAAAGAATGTTCAATGATTGTTCAAAAAAGTAAACTTCAAGAGCAACATTGATTAAGCATAATGGCTTGGTCCTAGAATGTTAATTAATTAATTGAAGTAATTGATTGAGTCTTTCAAAACGATTTAAATTTTAATTGAAAATCTATAAAAATACTGAGTTTTTTTTATATATATAAAAAAAAAAAAAATCGTTGACTATCTATAACAAACACAAATCAATAAATAATAAAATTTTATTTTTATATGGTAAATTGAGATTTATCTAAAATTATTTAATTTTTTTACATAATTACTTTTTCAGTTTAATGAATATATTTTTTTTTTATTTTTTTTAATTAGAATCAGGTAATAATAAATCCTAGATAATGGATTGATTTTGACACTCGATATCATGTTTCGGATTGATTTATCGTCACCTGTAAGTTTTTTGAAATAAATTCAAAAATTATTGTGTTCCAAAAATATTTATAGTTACAATTGATAATGAATGTTACTTATATGTATTTATTAAATAATATTATTAGATTTAAAGTTATTTATTTATTATATATAGACTGTTTTTAATTGGGTGAATAGTGAATCCCTATTTTAAAATGTTTACTACTACTAAGTAATTAATAAGTAAGTTATTTAATAATATTTATTGTAATGTAATGTACATCGTCTCTTTACAGAGCTAGAAAGTAATGTGTATCGATAATGGAGTGGAGGTAAGTAATCATTGTCCACCAATCGTTTCTATATAACAGCGGTCGGGGAACCGGGGTAAATTACCTCAAATGGGATAAAAATGAAATTTTTATGAATAAAAAAGTATATATTTTTAATTTGCTATTTTATAAACCTGTTAGTATTTTTACAAATTAAATTTTTAGTTATTGTTTTCTTTTTCAAAATTATCATGGGAGGCTATATTAGGAAAGATGCTAAAAAGAGAAGATTTCTTTTTTTTTTGCTCTTCATCATGGGGTAATATCAACTTACACAAAAATATTTTGGGGTAATGATTAAAAAAGTTCCCCAACCTCTACTATATAAGAACAACAAACCACACACAGCAATCTCCAGGTTTTGCTAGCCTTTCCTGGTGAGTTGACATTCACAACCCTGATTCTATGTATATTAAACTTAAAATATGCTTAAGTAAAAAAAGAAAAAAAAATGTATAAATAAAATTAACTATATATATATATAATTAAGAAAAATTGTAATAGCGTGTCAATAAAAAAATGATCGCAATATAAATAATTTAATTTTGTAAATATTGTAACTTTCATCTTTTGTATGTTCTGATAAATATATATATATATATCAACTATATTGTAAAATTTTGACTAATAAACATACTTTTTAATTTGAAAAAAAAAACAAATCATACACTCCATTAAAAGAGACTACCTGCCTACCAACTCCATTGCGATCTGATAATATAATTACAAATTGCTTTCTAATCATGTAATCGGATTAGATATAAATTATATTACAAAATTTTAATATATAGTAATTAAGTAATAGTTAGAGTTATTAAGTTATTTTCAAAATAAGAATTTTTATTCTACTAATACATAAATAAGTTGACCTGTGGTAAAGTAAATTAATTTCCAGCTACAGAAACAATTTCAAATAATTTTATTATATCTAAGTATTAATGTAATAAAAAACAGATATGGATATAACATAAATATTTATAATTTTATTTTATTTAGAATATATATGTAAGACCAGGCTGGATGACGTCATATGATTTTAAATTAAGAAAAACTTATAAAGATGATTTTTCTCGAGGATAAAACTAATACAAAGTGAATGATTCGTGGTGAAATGTAAAAAATCTCCTCATTTGAAATTTGGTGTGAAAATAACCCTTCCCTTCCTATCGTCGATCGCTAATACTACCACTTCCGGTTTCGGGATTTGCACCAAAAGTTGATCAATTCATCATACTGATGCATTAAGTAAATATACCAAATTTCATCAAAATCCGTTGAGCCGTTCAAGTTGTACACATCTATACGGACGGACGGACGGACAGACATCATGCTAAAAATACTTTTTTCTGTTAAGAAAATGCATGATTCGTGGAGATATGTAAAAATCTCCACATGTGAAATTTGGTGTGAAAACAATACCTCCCTTACTAACGTCGGTCGGTAAAAATGTGTGTGGACGACAGGTTAATACAAATATAAATTTTATTAGGTTATTATAATATTGAATTAATAATTTTATAATTAAAGTATGTAAAATTTTACAATACTATTTATCAAATTTTCAACACTGCACATCAATCTATCTCTGTGGCTCTACGGATTCAAAAATTCTTGGCCACAGCAACCACACTTCTATTAGTGCTCTATCCTGAGCAATAACCATCCAATCTTTACTCTCTCCTATCTCTCTCCCATCCCTTCCTACATTGTCCACCCACCGCGTCCAAGGTGACATATCCCAAACGTTCTCCCCACCAGTGTATTTTTCACCATTCTTTTCTCTCCCATTCTAGCCACGTGCCACGTCCATCGCAGCCTTCTCAATTTTATAACTCAACTATAACTGAAGATGCATAGAGATCATGCAATTCCTCGTTATGCAGTCTCCACCATTTACCGGTGACCTCATCCTTCTTTCACCCATAAATACTGCGAAGAATTCTATTCTCAAATACTTTAAATCTACTCTGGTCTGCCCCACTTATATAATACATCCGGAAAAATAATTGTTTTTATATATTTTAATTTTGATCCCGTAACAGGCATTACCCGATGTCAACCCCGATTTAAATTATTCTCGAATATTATTAGACTTCGGGATTATAGAACCTAAGTATCTAAATTTTTCTACATTTTCATCTCATCTTTCTTATGCCCATAAATGCTGCGAAGAGTACTATTTTGAAACAACGCTACTCATGACATTTATCAAATCTAGTAAAAATAAGCTGGAGTGTCTTCACTCGACTATCTCGCAATTTGAATTGGATTAAATAACATAATATATTATATTTATGTTTATATTTAATTAAATATAAATTATAAATTAAAATGAATAAATATACATTAAACCAAAGCGTGTTTGGCTCTTTGTTGATGGCACCACATCACGTGCTGGCGCGTGATTTGAGGTGTTAAAAAATGAATTCCGGTACTTTCAGTGATTCAATCAAGCTGAAATTCTATATATAGGAGTTTTATACAATTTTTAATCATATGAAAAACTATCAAACATATATCTTTATTCTTACGGTCACTTTAGAGGAAAAATAATCAAAACGTGGTAGGTAATCACTCACTTCCGGTTAAGCTACATTTCTCAAAAGTTGAGAGAAAACTACGAATTTTGAATAATGCCCGTATACCAAATTTCATTTTTCTGTTTTTGGGTAATCTTGTCTACATACACATATACATACACACATACATACACACAGATATTTTTCTAAACCTTATTTAAAATGATTCAGGAACCTTCAAAACGCATAAACCATCAAAATCTTGACATCGAAAATTTCTGTGATCGCAATACTATCTCTAAAACAAATTTTACTAAAACGATAGAACCATTAATAATTTTAATTATTTATTTTTATAAATAATAATAAAAATTAATTAAGTTGATAGTTTTAATTGAATGCATATGCATTATTTTTATTCATAATTTAATCACTGTTAAATATTTATTTTAATATTTGGTTTTTGTTTAACAACATATATAAGTATATAATAAAAAAAAAAATCAAAATTTTTATCAAAAATTATTTGATTTTATTATATCAATTTAAAATATTACTTTTCTTTCCATTAATCGATAATAGATTTTATTCTTTGAATTTTTATCAAATAAAAATATTTGATTATTCCATTACTTAAAAAGGAAATTAAATTGAAAATGGATTAATTCCCTGTTATTATTTAGTATAAAATTATATTTAATTAAAATTAATTATTATTTTATATTATTTATTTAATTTCCATTGTAATAATATTAATAATATGAAAAAATAAATATTTTTTTTTCTTTTTCTATTTTTATTTGTCTTTGAGATTTTATGATATGAATTTTTTACCTTTGATTGAATGAATCGAAGTCAGCCATGCCTGCCTAAAATTATACTCCTACCTTCAGTGATAAATAATTCACCTCGATTTATATTTCGGACGGACATAATTATATTTATTTGAGCTCACTTTCTGTTCATTCGGAGTAAACCCAATCATTGAATTTTAATTTCTCAAATGTCGTTTAGGTTTCCCATTCGTCAATGACAATAGAATATTCAACACGAATTTTGAAATGGAAATGATTTGAATTGTATAACAAGCTGGCTTTTGAATATTTGACAAAGAGCTGCCACTTAATTGATTGCATGCTACATGATTGATATTTGATTCGTCTCGATTGACTAGACTACAAATTATAGATCTAGAAAAATAAGAATTTCTAAAGATAAAGAAAAATCAAATTTTAAAAAGTAAAAGTTATTAATTATGGATATGTATACTTTTTTAAAAACAAATCAAAAAATATAAATATAATATAATCTCTTATAGTAATCTTAATAATAATTTTTTTTTTACTTTTGCAATTGAAATAATAATTATTCATTTATGATTTAAAAAATATGAATATTTTTTTTTCTAACTAGCTGTTCTATTTTTATATAGCATAGGTATATAAATATGTATTGTATATATAATGTTAATGAATATTTCCTAATTAAAAAATTAGTTGGATCGAACGTCGACTTCTTGTGTAGAAAATTGCTATGCTACACTCTCGGCTAAGCTGCCTGCCTAATTAAAATTTTTCTCATAAATTAAATTAAACAACAGCTGCCTCCGGCTCCAGGAACTGTCAGTTCCTGGTTCTATACATGCGGATGGCAACAGGAAATCACTGCATTAATATCCTAGTCATGATGATAGCCAAACTCCGAAACACCTTAAGAAGAAGAATTAAAAAAGTAAATCTATATTCCTCGCAAGTCAAAAAGAAAAATCTCTCGTATTTATCCAACATTATATATAAAAGTATGAATTATAAAAAAATGTTTTTGAATTAGTATTAAAATAAAATAGTATTAAAATAAAATAGAAAACAATTTTAAATTTTTTTCTAATAATCCTTCAAATTGATTCAATTCAATTGATTTCCTTGTAGTATTCCTTATTAACAGTAGAACCTGTTGGCAAGAACTCACGATGCATTATCTAATATTTAATTGAATTTAATTTAATTGCCGTAATTGAAGAAAACAATGAGCAAAACCTTCACATTTGATCGAACTTGACGTACTTTTTTAAAGCGTTTGTACCACTTATAATCACTTTTGCCTCTAAGGAGTTGTTATTTATATTTAATTTAAGTTGGTAATTATATTAAGATTAATATAATTTCATCTAATTTGTTAAAGTATAAAATATTACTATTAATAAGATATTTTTATATTAATAAAATATAAATTAATAATTTGTAAATCTTTAAATATTAGATAAAAGGTCTTATATAATATTTTCATTTAAAAATAAGATTATTATTGTTGTATATATTGTAAATTTTTGTTAATCAAAATCATTAAAAGTTTTAGCTAATTGAATGAATTATAACGTAATCTATTTAAAGATTACATATATATGTTCACATTAATCTGATACGCATGCGTATTGAAGAAAAAAAATATCCATCAATATAAACAAAAACAAAATGGCTAAGAAAATGGATTTTAAATTTAGTAATGTGGATGCAGGATCAACAACTTCTAAAAAGTTAATGAATTTTGTTTCAGAGCCTATCGGTAATAAACCTGTAACGTCACTTGCAGGAATCGGTGTAGTCTTAGGCAAGCGACTGGAAAACCTTGGTTATGAAAAGGCCTATATGGTCCTTGGTCAGTTTCTGCTCTTTAAGAAAAACGAAGAAAAGTTTCAAAATTGGCTTCAAAAGCAAATCAATGCTAATACTAAACAAGCATCGGACTGCCATCGATGTCTTAAAGAATGGTGTGAAGAGTTTCTTTAAATTTATACTAATATATTAATAATTTTTAATTTAAAAATAAAATCAATTTATATTGTTTATAAATAGAATATCAATAATAAATCAAATTTAGTTTATATTTATCCAAAACGATTGTTTTTTTTTAATTCCTGACATATTCCTCACTTCTACTGATAATTGAAGGATTACCACGCTGAATTTTTAGCATACCCTAACTTGACCAAATTTTAATTTCGAATTGGGAGTTTTTGAAATGTAGAATGGAAAATAAATCATTTTAATTGGTTATTTCCTAATTAAAATAATTAATAAGAAATATCATAGATTATCGAAATTAAACATTCTATTGATTCCAGGTGGCTTTGGAAAACATAATTTCAAATGATTATATATATATATATATATATTATTCTAACTAAAACTTTTAAGAGGTATACCATATAATAATTTTATTTAATTAATTATAAGGATAATTTTTAAAATATATTATATATTTTAAAAATTTGAATAAAAATACTAAAGCAAACCAGAAATCGCGATTTCGTTTTGAACTCAAAAAGCAAAAATAGAATGTTAAAATAAAATAGAAATAAAAACATTCGTTTTTAGAATTATAATTCTTATATAGCAGGGGTGGGGAAATACTTTTAAGCGCGGGCCAAAATGAAATTTTCAAAATATCTCCAGGGCCGGAGGACCATATTTCGAAAATATCAAACCGGGACATTTGTAAAAAAATTTACCTTTTTTATTATTTTTTTATTTAGAGCCTTAATGAACAAAATTGAATGAAAGTTTGAAATAAGAGCCAAACTTATCAACGGGTAAAATAAGCAAAAGGGCCGAATCCGGCCCGCGGCCGGCTTTTGCACACCCCTGTTATATAGATATTAACATGGTATATTTCATTATACATAGATATTCTTTTAATAAATAACTCTACAAGGAATGTACAATGCTAAATCCTTCATGGTAGTCAAGTTCTGGATAAATCTAGCAAATATTATAGTATTTATATATAATAAATAAATATTAAATTTTAATTAATTTTAATTTTGAATATAAAAGTAATTATAAGAATATATTTAAGATGAAAGAAAATTAAGGATGAAAAAGAGATTAATTAATTATGATATGTCATACTTGATTTTTTAAAGATTAAAAGTGTGTTTAAAGAAAAATCAATATGTATAATATGTTATAATTTTTATTTTGGTTGTCTTGTCTTAGTTATTGACAATTTATTATTTATTTTGTATTATTAATAAAATTGATTTTTATTTTATTTGATAATTATTTGATTGCAATTGATTGGGAATTTATAATTTAAACATTTTTTTATGATTTTGCTAAATGAATACAATCTATCTACTTTTTTGTTGGAATTCTTAAAAAAAACAAAGAATTTAGTTATTTAAATCATCTTATTTATAATTTTAAATATAATATATATATATTGGCTTTGTGGTGGAATGGTGGGGAGAGCTAAATCGACACCAGCGCCCGCAGCGGTTAATATAGACAATATTTGTGGGTGTTTTTAAAAGTCTCTAGAATAAATACACGTGAACATTTTTAATTTATTATAATTAGCAATATTTAAATAAATATTTCAGTTTATTATTTATTTATCGCTGATGATTTTTTTACAATAATAAATTTTTTATTGCTAAGTAACATAAGGGCACGGAGTGTAAACAGCCCCCTATAGTTCATACTTCTCCCGTGGCGCTACCATCATGCACAGAACCAATAGGATATATATATATATATGTAAAATATTTCATATTTTATGGAGTTTACGGGGAACTTGTGTCTGTGAGGTTGGTAGTGTTTGGTTGTTAAAAGATGCTTGTTTGCCAAATAATTAATTTTAAAGATGGAATAGTTGGTAAATATTAATAAATATAATATCTGGAATTGATAGTAAAAATAAATGAAGTGTTGACTTTAAAAACCAATTGTTTTTTTAAGGTAACTGGGTTATATAATTTGTATATATGTTTTTATTAAATTGTTTTTTTTAAGGAATCCATTGGTCAAGTCATTTAACCTCAACTAATTACCAACTTATATATATATATATAAATGTGTGTGTGTATGTGTGTGTTTTTCTTTAATTATATTTTTTTATATATTTTATATTTATTTTATAGTTTAATGAAATATGAAAATGTATATAATTAATAAGAAGAAATCTACCCACTTATGATTTTTGCTATTACATAATAGAATAAAATAATATTATATAACCGAATAATTTACTAGTAAATTTCAATGATTAAATTAATATATTTCCAAGAAATGTTTATAAAGATTCCAATTCATTTTATCCTTTTTATTTATTTTATTATTTACTTTTAATATGCAGGTGAAATCTAAAATTATATTCAATTAAATTAAATTAAATAAATAAAATAATAAAAATAAAAATAAAAAATTTAGGACAAATACATATATTCAGGATTATTTCAACATAAATTGATTAAAACTTATTATTAGAATTTATTAAATTATTATATAATAAAAATAAAATTTTATTTCCGGAATAAATAATATTATCCGTTGTGAAACTTAATATGGCCGTTTAAAGACTCCACCCCCGTTCACGCATTTATTGTTCATATGACAATTGTATTTGTAAACATAAGAATAATAGAGCGTGGTTTTCAACTTGGGACCAACTGCGAGAAATGGACTTCCGGTCGGGTGCAGTTGATATATATGATTAGGTGACAACAAATAAATAGGAGTATATTAGGTTGTCTACCCACCAAGCGTCATCTGTCAACTGAGAGAATAAACGAAACCGATTAACAAGTTCTGCATTATTCAATTTTTGTTTTTTTAATTTTAAATACATTTTTTATTATTCAAAACATATATATAAAATTCCTATATTATGTTTTTAATTTATAGTTCATTTAGTTAATAGATTGAGCATTCACAGCTATTCTATATTTTAACTTATATTTAATATTACAGTAATTGGTCTTCTTATTATTGTATTAATATTTTAGTATGGTAAAAATAAGCGTTAGTAATACATGATAATATTTTCTAAGTGTTCGTTTGGTTGATGTAGACTCAAAAAAAAAATACAGAAATAATCAAGTGTTTGGTCCCCTAGACGGGGTAGAGGTGGTGTATGATCAGAATAAGGATTTTCTCAATTTTCTCCTACTGGGGATCAATTCTGTGACCACTCGACAGCAGTGTTCTATCCTAACTTCTACACTGTCTATTAGAGGAATTACTTAAAAGTTAAGTAACCTTTTTGTTGATTTTTAAAGTCAACGCGTTTAGTTTAATCAAAATAACAATTCTTATATTTTTTATAGCAGCAAATCAGATTAAAAATTGCACAAGTAACAAAGATAATTGAAATATATTGTTGAATTATTGAGAGACTCAGACGTATTGGGAGATGTAATCTCGGTAGAAGAGGGGAAAAAATGAATAATACAAAATATTTTCTAACATCACAAAATTGAAAATATATTTTTACATATCTCCACGAATCATGCATTTTCTTAACAGAAAAAAGTATTTTTTCATTATGTCTGTCCGCCGGTCCGTCTGTCCGTCCATTTTGGAGTATATCCGGAAACCGGAAGTGGTAGTATTACCGAAACGATAGGAAGGGAAGGGTTATTTTCACACCAAATTTTACACGAGGAGATTTTTTATATATCTCCACGAATCATGCACTTTGTATTGGTTTTATCATCGGGAAAAATCATCTTCATTAGTTTTTTCTTAATTTAAAATTATATGACGTCACCCAGTTCTTCATGATGCCAGCGCCTCCTTATATATTATAAATAAAATAAAATTAAAAATATTTATGTTATATCCATATATCTTTTTTTATTGCATTAATAGATAAATTAAAATTATTTGAAATTGTTTCTGTAGCTGGAAATTAATTTATTTCAAACCGTCGGTCGGTTCTGTGCCTGGCCACAAGTCAAATTATTTCATAATTAATCCAAAAACAAAAAAATCATTATATATTTTAGTAATTTTGAATAAAATTTGTAAAATAATATTATTTATAAGAAATGGAGAATATTTAAGATATAAATAATATTTAAAAGAATTTTTTTTTAATTCATATAACAACTCCACGAAAAATTCATCCGAGTAATTTAGTAATTTTTATAAGAGGGTTAGATTTTAGAATTATCAACATACTATTAATTATCTATAGTAATCCATCATTTTTGCTCTATATTTGAATAATTCTATGTTTTAAATACATAATTCTTTTTTTTATTTCTCTCCCTTTATGAAAATTTATTTAGTTTCTTAATTTATTGGACATTCATTGGTATAATATGCGTCATATAACTCAACGTCCTACAATCGGGTCTTTTCGTGATGCCTAGAAAAAGAAGGGGAAGGGGGCTGGAGGGTGAACTACTCTATGAAGTCGCATTAAGTTCAATCCGAGGTCGCACATGCAAACCTGAAATTAATTCCATCAGAAAAACGTACAATTAAAGTCCAGATTTCAACCACGAAAAATGTTTTCATATATTTTATGACTATAATGAACGCAATATTAAATTTAAAAATAATATTTTTGAAAATTAGTCATTTTTATTTATGAGAGGACAAATACTTTGGTAGTAGAAAAAAAAAAGTTATGGTTTCTTATGATAAGTTTGTTTTTTTTTTAGCAAAACTGATTGTTACAGCCATAAATTTGCAGTAAATTATTGTATATTTTTGTTTTTTCTTGTTTTTTTTGTGTCTTATGTTGGATGAAAAAAAAATCAATTAGATATAATTTCCAAAAAGTCTATCGAAAGTAACTTAAACACGAAAGCTTCAATTTCCAAAGTTCTAATTTAAATATAATTGAACTCGTAGCTGAATTTCTAAACTAACTAACTTGGAATAATAAACAAGAACAAGAATAATCAAGTATAATTGGTAAAAAAATATAGCCTTGATCTTGTCCCTGAATTCATAATAATAATAATTTCTTATTTCTCTGTCTGTTTAAAGATTCTAACGCCATTCATATTTAATATATATATATATATAGGTATATATTTAACTCTGTTAATAGTTATAAGGATAAAATCGAGATTGAAAAATGTATTGGTTAAATAATTTATTTCTACTTATTTTTAAAGAAGAATGAATTTATATTAGAAATAATTTTTTTTTTTTTGAATATTTGCATTTATTTGGTTTGAAATTTGACCACACCTTCAGATTTATTTAGAGAGACTTAAATCAATTTAATAGGCCTAATTAGAAAAGTCTATTAGCATTAGCATTTTTGGAAATTATTGTTTGACCTTGGGGAAGAAAAATTTCCAAAAATAAATTATTATGGTAATATGTATAATATATAACCAAGTATATCAAATATATTATTTGGTATTATAATAATTATCATGTAGAAATAATATATATTTATGTTATTCAGCGAGAGATTTAACAATTATTTATTTTCTAAATACGAAAAGATTTACTTCAAAACCAGAATAACATATTTGTATATTTGTATTAATTCAATTAAACAATAATTACAAATAAATGATTAATTAAAGAACTTTCGATTTTCACTGAGATAAATAGATAGCAAAGTTTATTAAAAATTAAAAGTTAAAGGATTTATTTTTATTTGTAATAAACTTTACTATCAATTTATCACTTTTTTTAAAAATAAAAATAAAGTTAAAGGATTTATTTTTATTTTTAATAAACTTTACTATCTATTAGTCTCCATGGAACTCGAAAGATCTTTGCCGCAGCAACCACATTTCTCCAAATATCCCTATCCTACGCCACAATCATCCAACCCCTACCCTCGCTCATTAAACTTTTCAGGAAAAGAAAACTAAATAATATTTCATATTTTATTTTATAAATTAATTAAGTATATAGAATTGGAATAGATATTTCAAGAAATTATCTATATTCTTGACTTTTTTGTCAAGAATTTATTATGATATTTTCATAACTAGGTATGAAAAGTATAAGTAAGACACTAATACAATTCTTTTCAATATTAATTTGAAAATAATGTAAAATTATTTCTACATATTTTCTTTAAATCGATAGGGTTGATTTGGTTCTTTGTAAGTGTATGCAGGGAAGGTAAATATAATATACTTGGGGGGTTTTAGTTTAATTTATAATATACCTGAACATTTTTCCAAGAAATTTTTGCAAAAAATGTAACTTTTTAGATGTAGAACATATTTATTCTGAATATATATTTCTCGTGTAAATCTATTGTTTAAAATAAGTTGACCTGTGGCCAGGTCCGAACCGACCGACGGTTTGAAGTAAATTAATTTCCAACTACAGAAACAATTTCAAATAATTTTAATATATCTATTAATGTAATAAAAAACATATATGGATACATAAATAATAAATATAAACATTTTTAATTTTATTTTATTTATAATATATATGCAAGACCAGGCTGTGACGTCATGAATGGCTGGATGACGTCATATAATTTTAAATCAAGAAAAAACTAATAAATATGATTTTCCCGAGGATAAAACCAATACAAAGTGCATGATTCTTGGTGATATATAAAAAAATCTCCTTTGGTGTGAAAATAACCCTTCCCTTCCTATCGTCGATTGCTAATACTACCACTTCCGGTTTCCGGATTTGCCCCAAAAGTTGATCAATTCATCCCACTGATGCATTAAGTAAATATACCAAATTTCATCAAAATCGGTTGAGCCGTTCAGGCTGTACACATCTATACGGACAGACGGACGGACGGACGGACAGACATCATGCTAAAAATACTTTTTTCTGTTAAGAAAATGCATGATTCGTGGAGATATGTAAAAATCTCCACATGTGAAATTTGGTGTGAAAACAATACCACCCTTACTATCGTCGGTCGGTAAAAAAGACTGAAAGTAAGACGAAAATAATAACTTATTTTGATTGTATTCGAGCACTTACCGCAACTTATATATTTAATATTTTCATTTAATTTTAATTTTTTTTTTAAATTTAATAGTTTAAAATAATTTAAATAATAATAATATATATAATTTAATATGATTAGTGATTATTTAAAAAAAAAACTTAAAATTTTATTTATTTAAATAACTTTTCTTTAAAATATTTTATTATAAAAAAGAAAATCTTTACAAAATATATAACTTTAATCGTGTTATCCTTCCCCCCCCCCCCGTCCACTTTATTTTTAATTAAGTATGTATGTTATCATCCATTTGAAATTACTTGAGTATATATTTTTTATATAAGAATGATTACAAATTAATAATAATCACATTATTTATTGATTTACTAATATTTACTAAGTTATTTTTCTCAAGTTAATCTTTTTCAGTCATAATTATTTTTAGCTGTTAAAAAATTAAAATTTCTATTTATAAGACTCACGACATACAACATTTGAGATATTTTATTTATTTAACATGAAATTAAAAAAAAGTCCTAATATTCTATAATAAAATAATAAATATTTATAATAAATTTAAAATTTAATGTGAAAATTCTCTGCTTTTTTTTATACTGTAGTAGTATTATGTTTTATACGATAATTACTTAATTATGCACTTTCATTATTATTCATTAAGTATACATCTATTTAAAATTTAATGTACAAATTACTTTTCTAATTTTTCAATAAATTATTTATTATTATTTAGTCATTTATACAATTAGACGAGAGGTCATGAAGCAACTGTTTTTCTCAAAATAATTTTGTTTCTTTTAAATAATAAAATTTATATCTAAAACTTATGAGTGAATATTTTACAGAAAAGAAGATTGATTTTTTTCTTAATCAAATGGAAAATATAAACATTATATTAATATTGTAAAATTAAATTATACAATACATTATTTATTTATTAATTTTGTGAAAGTCAAATAGACAAAATAAAACTTGAGTAGTATTAAAAGTAAATAAATTTATATGTACCTACTACATGTTTAATTTTAATATTGTAAAAAGTGGAAAATATAATATTATAATAATTTTATAATTTTGATACGTTGGTTGCATATACTAACGGCGTAGATATAAATGTGTTCGGACAAAAATAAATATATTTATAGGGGGAAATTTTGATTTTTATCTATCACTCAAATTTAGGTATATGTGACAGGGGGAGGGGTTGATTCATTTTATTTTGTTTTATATTTTCAAAAAATGTTCTATTTATTTTCGAACTTAAAATATAAATATATACATGGGCTGAAAAGTCCCGGGATTTTTAATGAATATAAGCATTTTTTGGGTAAAATTCTATTTATTCCTCAACAAAGTTGCCTTCGAGGAATTGGTATATTGATCTTCCAACATTTCGATGCACCTTCTGAAGTACAAAATGTCCATACCTTCGAAATACGCTTCTGTTTCTACGATGACTTTCGATGTGAATCTCTTACTCTAGAGCCACCGCTTGAGGTTTGGGAACAGATAATAGTCGCTGGGGGCCTAGTCTGGAGAATACGGTGGGTGAGCAACCAATTCGAATCGTAATTGGTCCAATTTAGCGATATTCCTGTTTTCCATTTTTCTTATGAAGACGAAAGTAGCGTCAATCAAAAGAATAAAAGCTCGTAAACGAATGGACGAAATGTCATGCGTCACCTATTGAAAAATCCCGGGACTTTTCAACCCATGTAGTATATTTAGTGATTTTTTTTTATTATTTTTGGCAAAAGGAAGATTCAAGACAGGCATTATTAATTTGCTTTCTATATAATAGAATCAGATCAATTCTAAAGATTGTGGATTGCGCTTGAAATTATTCATAAATATAATTTATGAAATTTGAATAATATAATATTAATCTTTCTTCAAAGAGATGAAAAAGTGGCATAAGTTCTTTGTGATTTAAAATATAGACAAAATGGGTATTAAAATTTAAAAAAAATTGTTAAAAGGTGTAATCTTAATAGGAATAAATTTATTAAAGTAATTTCTTTTATTAATTTGAAAATAGAATACTCATGTATAAAAATAAGAATATTATAAATTGATAGAAAATGAATTTTTAATAGAATCCTAAAAAGAATATACATTATTATATAATATTTAGATAAAATTCATTGTATGTTATTAAAAATTTATATAAATATAACATAAGTGAGATGAATATCCTAAAAGTATGTAAAATTAAAATGATTAGAAAGTAATAATCACATGGAGTTTTTTAAAAACCAATGTTTTGTTTTCCTTTAAAGAATTATTCCTATTATTATTTCCTGAAAAGAAATATTTATTAAAAGAAAGAAAGAAAATTAACTTTGTTTTGGTGTTAGTCAATTCTTTTTGATAAAATATGTTCAATACATTACAATCCATTTAGTTATAGCTTACCCGATAATATAATTAAGATATAAGATTTATAATTATTATATTTCCGTCGATTTTAATTGTTACTAAGATAAAAGATTGGAATGAAGCAGATGTCGGACTTTTAGTTCTGTTCAATTTTAGCTACAATAAATAAATAAATTTCAAACGCTTTTGTTTTCTTTAACGGCAATCTCTAGCCTTTCAGTCAGCTGGTCTCATTCAGCCATGTGTGCTTTCATTAATAATTAGTTTAATTAGAATTAATCATAAACTTGATAACCGCAGAAAGTCTGATTTTATTGTAAAAATAACTTCATATTAATATTAGCCTTGGTTATAATAATTATAGTCTAGATCTAGATAATAACTACTATACATTTATTTCTATGTCTATTTCAAAGGGTCAAATATTGTTCTTTTATAAATTTCCAGGGAATTTAACCTTTTTACCTTTTTGCATAGAAAGTAGTACATATGTTAATTAAATTTAACCAGAATATGATAATTATTTATTTCCAAATTATTACCAATGTTTTTAATCAAATACTAAAAATATTTTTTCAAATAGAGAATTTAATATATATTTTGGAAAAATTTTCCAAATATCAATGAAAATTTTCAAACTAATTAAACTAAAAGATACATTAAAAGATTTGTAAATTTAGCCAGGGAACAAAAATTTTATTTTAACAATTTTCAATTTATAAAAGAAACTGAAAAATAAATAATAAAATCAATAGAATAAAGGTAAGTTATTATAAAAAACCACTTGGTTATAAGTTTCAATATAAATTTTTTTTTTATTAAACTGATTATTTCGAAAGTTACATCATTATTGAGTATAAGTTACATCATTACTGAGTAAAATACAAGTTTCAGATATTTAAATGATCATAAAGTTTTAAAAAAAAATGTATATTGAAACTTATAACCAAGTGTTATTTATAATAACTTACCTTTATTCTATTGATTTTATTATTTATTTTTTAAATTTCTTTTATAAATTGAAAATTGTTAAAATATTTTTGTTCTAGTTAAATTTTTCAAATAGATACAATGTTTGTCAGTCCCATCTTTAAATTTAACATTAAAAGACCATCATTAATAATAAAGTAATAGTTAAATCAGTTATTGCGAAAGGAAAGCACCAAGTTGATGGGTAAAAATATTAATTAGATTAAAAAAATAATAATCCGATTATGTTAAACTATTTCTTTTCATTCTAGACTTTTAATACTTTTCTTTTCAGTGGGCCACAATGAGAACATGTTGAATATTTCAGATTTATAAAGAGGCGTTAACATTTAGCTATAAAGGTTAAAACAATATAATTTTTAAATGGAGATTGAGTCCATGAGGGTAGTAAAAGAAGATCCCTTTTGATTTAATTAAGATATCGATAAGTTAGTCAAAGCCAATTAAAAGGTAAACCGGATTCAGGTGCTGACAAATTGATTAGAGTTTCTAATTTAAAAACCTATAAGATTAATTAATAAAACGTGTTCTTTATTTTTTTAATTCCAAACTAAAATGGATACGCTTTGATATAATAATTTAACTGAATTAGATAATGTTTTTTTAAATGATTAAAAAGCGCAATGATGCTATATGTAAGAATAAATGATAGCAATTTATAATTAACTTTCAATTTTGACTTTTCAATCGAAAAAAAAATTCTAAATTTTTTGAGAATAATGATATTGTAATTTGGATTCACTATTGATATGCAGTTTTTGATAAATCTCCACGTTTCAAGTAATTTTTATTCCAAAAAATATGTATGTGTATGTATGTGTGAAATAAATTTTGTGAACAAACCCTCCTTTCTCCCCTCATGCTTATCTTTATTCCGCTTTTCGAGATCACCTAGCTTTTCAACTCTCATTTTATATTTTCCAAATACTTTTATTCCATAATTCAATTCTTTTTTTATAATGGTTTTAATAAATACTTTTTTTTACATTTTAGACAATTTTAAAAATATTGTTTTTTTAATTTTTACTATCTCACCTCAGATAGTATTGCGATCATGAAAATTTTTGATGTCTAGATTTTGATGTTTTTATACGTTTTGAAGGTCCCTGAGTCATTTTCATTAAGGTTGAGTAAAATGTCTGTGTGAGTGTATCTGTGTATGTAGACAAAATTACACAAAAACGGTTTGAGCTAGAATCATGAAATTTGGTACACGGACATTATTCAAAATTCGTGGTTTTCTATCTACTTTTGAGAAATGTTTCACAATCGGAAGAGTGTTTTCATTTTCAGTAAAAATATAGATATATGTTTGATAATTTTTCATATGATTAAAGATTGTATAAAACTGCTATATATAGAGCTTCAACTTGATTTAATTGCTGAAAGTCACGGAATTAATTTTTTAACACTGCAAATCACGCGCCAGCACGTGATGTGGTGCCATCAACAAACAACACCGCGCTGGTTTAATAAATATTATTTATTGATTTTAATTTATAATTTAATTAATTAAATTTAATTTAAATATAATATATGTTATTTAATCCAATTCAAATTACGAGATAGTCGAATGGAGACTTTCCAGATTTTTATAACTTAAATAATACGAGTATTAATTTTTTCTTATTATTTATATTTTATATTTAAAAAAATAAAAATATAATTATTCTACTAAATACCATTTCGATTGAAAATTCTTTGGGGATTGGTTTATTCTCAATCTTGATCTTTCCATATATTTATTATTTATTATATATATATACTAGCTGCTCAGAGCGCCTTCGGCGCTCTTCACACCTAGACGGGGGCTCCGCCCCCTGTACCCCCGAGTGGTACATAGTATTTGGTTGAAAGTAGTAAAAGGTTTTCATCCATTTTGTTTCAATCCGTATATTACATAAAACATTCATTTCTTTTTGTGTTCTTATTCAAAATCTATTTTAATTTAATCAGTAAATTAATTATATATATTATTATTATTGTATATGTTATATCTATCTATCTATGTGGCTCAAAGATACTCGAAAGTTCTTGGCCGCAACAACCACATTTCTCCAATTGTCCCTATCCTAAGCCCTTGTTCCATCTCTCTTACGTCCCTTCCTACGCGTCATTGGTTTTCCAAGCGGACGTTTTCCAATCGGTCTCCCCACCAATATCTTTTTCCTCTCCCATTCTAGCCACGTGCCCTGCCTATCGCAGCTTTTTCCCTTTTATAACCCTAACTATTTCTGAAGATGCAGAGAGGCCATGCAATTTCTTGTTATGCTGTCTCCCCCATTCCCCGGTGACCTCATCTTTCTTTGGCCAATAAATGCAGGGAAGAATCCTATTCTCAAATACTCTGAATCTACTCTCATCTCCCAGGGTCATAGACCATGCCTCCCACCCATATAATGCAACAGGCAAAATAATTTTTTTATATATTCCCTTTGATAATAATTTTGAAGAGATAAGCCTCTTTATTGCAAGATAACAAGTCGTTTCTCGATTGCAACCCCGATTTAAATTCTTCTCAAATATTATTATCCTTCGTGATTACATTCAATTTTTCTACATATTCAAATTCTACATTTTGTATCTTAAGATTTTGAATGTTAATACTCTTCCTCTTTGTTACTAAATATTTTTTCTTATCACTATTAATTTCAAACCTCCATTAATTTTTCCTCGCTATCTGCAATTGCAATTTCCTAATCTCCTATTATATTTAAGTCGTCTGGGTAACCTAACATTTTACAATTGATTTCCACATCTTATTCTTTCTTTACTACCTTCAAGACAAATTTGAAGATCAAAATTTGAAAAAGTTTATGCTGATCTATATTGAATCATGTGTATGTTTTACTAAAGTCTACAAATAATTAGTGAACAGAAATATTGAATTCGCAGTTTTTTTCCTAATATCTGTCATAATGAAAATATCTTAATTAATGTTGATCGATTTGGCCTGAACCCGCAATGATATCTCCTAATATTTCCTCCGCTTATGGTTCTTAAGTATTTTCTATGTTATAATAGTGAAATAGAGTAATATTTCTTGATCATTACATTTTGATATTTTATTTTCATTGCTAGATTATTATTGAATATTTTTAATTATAATAAAACTTGAGAAAATGCAAAAATAGAGACTTGAGACAATTTATAAAAATTAACGGTATAAAACTATAGATAAATGACCAATATATACATTCATTAATAGTATTAATTTAAATTAATTGATTTATTTGTTTTTTTATTATTAAGTTCATTTATTAATTTTTTTAGATCATAGTTATTTTCCTCCCTTAAAAGAAACTTATCTAATTCTGTGGTGCTAGGGGATTTGAAAATTATATTAGTCGCAATATGAAGATTTCGCTTACAGTTTTTCTGTCATGTCCGACCTCCGTCCAACAGTTATTTCCCTCAAGTTTCTTGATTCTCTTAATCATGTGATCTATATATTTAATTTTTTTTGATTCATTGTAATAAAATTTAAACAAATAAAAATTTTCACTTTGTTAATTTATATAAATTTCAATTTACACTGATTGTGAGTGATACGCTTTGCCAATACTCTGAATAATTTGTGTATAGAAATATTGAATGTTCTTAGCGAGATTTTTTAACCTTTCACTTTCATATAGAAAAGAAGAAATATTCAAATATATAGAAAGAATAAATAAAAATTAAGTTAATATAAATATGATCTAAATATTTTATTAAATTAATGAAAATGGGAACTTTTAGAATAAATGATTTAATTGAATTGATATTTAAATATTAGAATTTAAAATAAAAAGGGAAATATTATAATAATTCTTTTATTGGGAATCGCTATGATAATTCATTGTTTGAAATAATTCCGCTAGGCCGACAGTGAGCCGCGAGCTGCTCTTGAATGAACAACACGGAGAATTATCTAAACTTTAAAAAATTAATTTCTGCGGTTATTGATAATATATTAATAAAATTTATAGCCTATGTTACTCTAGAGGTATATAAGAATAATGTGATGTAATTTCAAAGAAATCGGTTCAGCCAATTCTGAGTCTATAAAATAGTAATTTTCCGGACAGACAGACCGACAGACAGACAGACCGACAGACAGACAGACCGACAGACAGACAGACAGACAGACAGACAGACAGACAGACATGAAAAATTCTAAAGTCACTTTTGGATTCTAGAGGTCATGAAACGCGAAGATATGCAAAAATTTTTAAATTCTGAGCAATGTGCAGACAAAAACCTTTTTTTATATATATAGATATAAGATATATATATATAATTGATTGTTTTCTTGAGTTTAGTTTTGAAAATCTACATAATTATATTTGCTCAATTTTTGCTAATAAGCATAGATAACAAAAAAAAAAAACAAAACAATTTTTTTTTAAGAAAAGAGAAAACTTTGAGTCACTCAATCCCTAATACCCCTACCCTGTCGATTGACTTGTAAATGTCCTGCTTTGATATTTCTGATGTATAACAAATTTCCTTATGAGCCAAGAGAGAGTAAGAAGATATAACTGATTACTCTATCATATTCGTTAAATAAGAAAAGTATGATTGAGGTTTAGGATTAGAATTTTCCTTGTTTAAAATATTATATATATTTATTTATATATTCTATTCTATCGATTATTCATTTGTGATTAGATAAAAAAAAATCACCCCATAAAAACTTTATCCATCACCACCATTAATCAATCACCTTAACATATAGATAGATTATTATAAAGGAAAAATTCTCCTTCTCAGACATAAATTTCCGGTGTTTCAAATTCAATCTTTTGCCGAGTCATAACTAAGTATATATATATATATATATATCAAAAATACATTATATGTTCATATATAAACCTTAAATTAACTATCCTTCATTGCTAATTAGTATTTTGACCTTATTTATTCATATATTTTTTCATCACAAGAGAATTATTAATTAATCCCTAAATAAAATAAACTCATTTAAATCTCTAAAATAAATTTCTATATAATTTATATATATATTTATTATATATATATATATATATTACACATATTGTTTATTACATTATCGTTAAACTTGTTAACTGCTCCTATCCTGAGCCACAATCATCCAACCTCTACCCTCTCCCATCTCTCTTAGATCCCTTCCTATATTGTCCACCCACCACGTCCTTGGTCTTCCAAGCGGACGTTTCCCACTCGGTCTCCCCATCAATATATTTTTCGCCATTCTATCTTCTCCCATTCTAGCCACGTTTTTTGCACATCGCACACAGCCTTCTCAATTTTATAATTCTAACTATATCTGGAGATGCATAGAGGTCATGCAATTCCTCGTTATGCAGTCTATGCCGTTCCCCTGTGACGTCATCTTTCTTTGCCCCAAAAATGCTTCTCAGAATCCTATTTTCAAATACTCAAAATCTACTCTCGTCACCTAAGGTCATATAGTATATAATATAGTAATAAGTAATATAGTCAATCAATTTATTTATTTTATTATTTTCAATTTTTTACTATCTCGCCATCGCCACGCGATCATGAAAATTTTCGATGTTGAGATTTTGATGTTTTTATACGTTTTTAAGGTTCCTGAATCATTTTCACTAAGGTTGAGAAAAATGTCTGTGTGTGTGGGTGTGTGTGTATATGTAACCAAGATTACGCAAAAGCGGTTTGAGCTAAAATGATGAAATTTGGTACATGGGCATTATTCAAAATTCATAGTTTTCTATCAACTTTTCAGAAATGTAGCTCAGAAGAAGAAGAAGAAGAGGGTCATTACTTACAAAGTTTTGATTTTTTTCTTCTAAAGTGACCGTAAAAATAAAGATATATGTTTGATAATTTTTAACATGATTAATAATTGTATAAAACTGCTATAGATAGAATTTCAATTTGATTGAATTGAATCGCTGAAAGTACCAGAATTAATTTTTTAACACTGCAAATCACACGCGCCAATAAGTGACGTGGTGCCATCAACAAAGAACCAAACATGCGCTGGTTTAATAAATATTATCTATTAATTTGAATTTTTAATTTAATTAATTTAATTTAATTTAAATTATACATGTTATTTAATCCAATTCAAATATGCGAGATAGGCGAGTGGAGACACTCTAGATTTTTTTTAATCAAATTAAAGTTGCTAATTTATATGGTTATAATATAATACAGCTAATAATCAAACAAAATTATATATATTTAATATTTTTAATATTTTTCATTTTTTTTTAAATTTATGTATGCCGGGATGGCAAAGACAAATAAATATTTATTATTTATTTATATATTTATGAATGTACACATATATTTCCTAATTAAGTATACAAAAAATAATAAAAATGGAGATTAAAGATTGTAATTAAAATTTTTGAATATTAATGTTAAATCATAGATTTAGATTGTTTCAACGCTATAGTAATCATTCACGGATAGTTATTAATTAATTAATGGTCTTTAACAAAGAAATATAAGAGTGAGTATATAATAGTTAATATATTTATAAAAATTGAGCTCTTTAAATTAATTTGCATAAAACAACATATGTATTTGTATTTATTTATTTTTCAAAAATCCAATGGGATTAATTGAATATCGAATTGAATTTAAGAAAGTTGCAGATGTTGATAAATGCTCCAATTCGAAAATGAATGTTTTGTACTACATTTTTCTTGAAAAGAAGTACTTTTATCCAATTGTCTACAAAAAAAAAAAATAAAAATAAAAATAATGAGTAAAAAGGCTTTAAAACAATGACTTGACCTAATTTGCTTATCAATTGATAAAATCTATCAATTCAATTCAAATTGAGTTATTTGAATAACCTGTCGGTTCAACCGATGTGTAGAGAACTTTTCAATAGAACATTGCTTTTCTCTCTCTCTTTTTCTCTCTCCCTAACGAATGACAATATCATCCAACTTCCGCCTAGTCCTTTCTTTGCTAATAAATTATTAAAGCCCTGTTATTTATATTGCTTAAAAAAAAGTGGTTTATAGGGAGGTCGATTTCAAAGAACTTTTCAGGTATAACAAAAACCGGTGATATTAGAATATGCTTTATTAATTCTAATTGGTATAAAATTATTTTTTTATTTATTTATTATTTTTTTTGTTTTTTTTTTTATTTTTTGTTGTTCTATATTGATATGTAAATTTCTTTGAAATTAATATAAACTGTAATTAAGAAGTTTTTATTGACTAATAGAAACGATATTTGCATTTGATGACGAAGTCGGCTATTATAAAACTATTATATCGTTTTCTGTTGGTGGCACACGCCGTATTATTGCTGCAGGTGCAATCGGGGCGCCAAACGTCGTCATCATCGTGCACTGCTGCTTATCTTGGAGAATCTTGTATCAATCTATACATACACTTAGCGACAGATGCTGACAAGGTAACAAGAGTAATACTTGAAGTATAGTAGGCCGGATATATGATTTATGAACTGTCGGCTCGGGCGTTGAACAGGTGTAAATCCGGACGTGCCAAGGCGTTCCAGTAAAAAGAGAGACACAGTGCAAAGCCGATACAGGAAAAATATTAAAATGGGGGAGGAAAGCAATCGTTATGGAGAGAGCAGCTGGCTGTAAGAAAAAAAAAATATATATATACACTGCTTAGTTATGCAAAGTGGAGCGTGTCTATCGTAAAGTGATCATCTGAAAAGATAACAACAAAACGATTGATAGTGATTCAAGAATGATTTCGATCTAAATAGTTCTAAATGAAAAATCCCAGTCAGGGAATTTATTTATTTATTTATTTTTCTATTTTAAATATTTACACTTATATAATTAATAAATAAATAAAAAAACTTTTTAAGATATACGCTTTTTAATAAAAAAATGTCCTAAAAAATAGAAAATAAAATATTAATTAAACCTTGAATATTATCCTTTACATATGCCCAATAAAAAAAGCGTGGGGCGCATATAATAATATTAAATTCTTTACTACTTATGTTCATATGCGTCCACGCTTTTTTGTTGGGTATATGCATAAGGATACAAGATTTAATTAATATTTTATTTTCTATTTTTTAGGGCATTTTTGATTAAAAAGCGTGTATATTCAAAAGATTTTTTATTAATTTAATTTCAAGTTTTTAATTTTTTTTTTTTTATATTTATTTGTTTTTTAAATATTTTATTGTTGCTTGCCAAGATGTAAAACATTGCAATATTGACTACTATTGAAATTTGTTATTCACGAACTTATATCAGATTTTTCGCGAAGTTTCTAGGTCTTTTCTAGATGACATTAACTATGCAAATTCCTTATTAAACCATCGGCATAATGCCTTGTATTATGCGGCACTGAGTTCTTCAATAATTAAATTCATAAATTTTAAAAATCCTTATCTTTGATATATTCAAAATATTTCTTTTTGATTATTGCAGTGTCATCGACTTTTAATATACGTTTCAAATTTGAGCGAAATCTCGAAAGTGGGTTAAAATTCAATTACAAATTTTGAACATTACAGACAGACAGAAAAGTGAAGTTAATAAAAAGCGTATAAAAATATATTTATATTTTTTTAAAAAATTGCTTATTCAAATTAAAAGACAATTCAATTTATGCAAGGAACAGAAAGAAAAATAGTTACAAATTTCATTAAAATGCATTATTAACTCATTGTTTTGATTAATTAAAAAAAATTATATTTTTTTTTATTATAATAACTAACGTGGACTAAGTACTTATAAAAAATTAGCTGGAGTGTCTCCACTCGACTATCTCGCAATTTGAATTGGATTAAATAACATAATATATTATATTTAAATTAAATTTAATTAATTATAAATTATAAATAATAAATAATAAATATTAAACCAGCGCATGTTTGGCTTTTTGTTGATGGCACCACGTCACGTGTTGGCGCGTGAGATTTGTAGTGTTAAAAAATTAATTCTGGTAATTTCAGCGAATCAATCAAGCTGAAATTCTATATAAAGGAGTTTTATACAATTATTAATCATGTGAAAAATTATCAAACATATATCTTTATTTTTACGGTCACTTTAGAGGAAAAAAAATCAAAACGTTGTAGGTAATGACCCTCTTCCGGTTGAGCTACATTTCTCAAAAGTTGATAGAAAACTATGAATTTTGAATAATGTCCATGTACCAAATTTCATCATTCTAGCTCAAACCGTTTTTGCGTAATCTTGCCTACATACATACACACACACATACACACACACACACACACACACACACACACAGACATTTTTCTCAACCTTAGTGAAAATGATTCAGGAACCTTCAAAACGTATAAAAACATCAAAATCTCAACATCGAAAATTTTCGTGATCGCAATACTATCTCTTACGAGATAGTAATAAACTGACTACTAATAAAATTGACTTAAATCTGTTATTCATGAACATATATTAGATTCTTTGCGAAGTTTCTAGGTCTTTTCTAGATAACATTGACTATGCAAATTGCTTATTAAGCAATTCAAAAAGTTCCGGACTTATTGACCCGCCCTTGTAGATAAAGAAACAAATATTATATTATTATAACAATATTCTTGATTATAAAAATCAATTCAGAGATTGATTCGATTTGAAAATAGGAATGTTAGTCTCATACTACTCACATATAGCATAATCAAATTAGACAATAGCTTTTTTTTATATCTCTTAATAAATTTTCTGAACAGAATAATTATCTTCCAAGAATTGGGATAATAATTAAAGAAATGCTTTTTTTGGAAATGATCAAAATATACACCTGCCCAATTGGAGCGTCACCCACACGTACTCTCCTAATTCAAGGGGAGATATTTGAATTTCAAAATACGTACACTGTATTATCGAAGGATATATCTTCTCTATTTATGAAAGACAATTCGCATATATGAATATTGATTGTGTTATAAAGTCTTTCTAATATAAAAATGTATATCATGAGAATATGTAAAATAGCCTTTATAATTATCATATTATTATATTATATATATATATTAATATAATAAATAATAAAAAGATAATTTCCGTTTGCAATTATGTTTTTAAATAATATTTAACTGTTTTACAAGATAAAATTAAAATTTTTAAAAGGATATTATAAATATATTAGGTAGGTATCATGGCAATGGAAATGGTTAACAAAGAGAAGAGGGATAACGGATGTCATCATTTTACTCACCAATAAGTTTATATCCATTAAGTAAAGATCAAGAAATTTACCTAAATATTAATATTCTTCTATGGATTATTTATAAATCTTGTAAGCTTCTGCATGATATTATTTTCCATTAAACGAATATATAATTATAGAAATTAATTAATATTTGAAATTATATTTTAATTTTTTCTTTCAATTTATGTTTAGCTTAGCTATCACAAAAAGTTTATTTATTTAGTTAATAATTCAATAATATTATTTTTAACATTCGAAAGTAGGTCAACAAAAAACAATTTAACTATGAATTGAATAATAATAATATTAATATTAATACTTTGTTCTATTCGTACATATGGTAATTGTCCAGATTAATTGTCATGTCATGTCATGGATTTGGATAAAACTTTTCCAATGGATTCCTTTTTTAATTCCAAAGAAGAATTTTAATAATTTTTATCTCGTAAACTAGAAGCGACCCGGAAATATTGCATAAGGAAAGTTTCTTTGGAATTAAAAAAGAAATCATCTAGTAAAGTTTTATCCAAATCCATGACATGACAATTAATTTGGACAATTACCGTACATATAATACATATAACATTAGGTTGATATATAATTATCCGGCGTTTTTAATATCTCGCCAGAGATAGTATTGCCATCACGAAAATTTTCGATGTCGAGATTTTGATGTTTTTATATGTTTTTAAGGTTCCTGAGTCATTTTCATTTGAGAAAAATGTCTGTATGTGTGTGTAAACAGTTTGAGCTGGAATAATGAAATTTGGTATACGGACATTATTCAAAATTTGTGGTTTTCTATCAACTTTTGAAAATATAGCTTAACCGGAAGTCATTACCTACCACGTTTTGATTATTTTTCCTCTAAAGTGACCATAAAAATAAAGATATGTTTGATAGTTTTTCACATGATTAAAAATTATATAAAACTGCTTTATATGGAATTCCAGCTTGATTCAATCGCTGAAAGTACCGGAATTAATTTTTTAACACTGCAAATCACGCACCAGCACGTGACGTGGTGCCATCAACAAAGAGCCAAACATGCGCTGTTTTAATAAATATTATTTATTAATTTTAATTTATAATTTATAATTAATTAAATTTAATTTAAATATAATATATTATGTTATTTAATCCAATTCAAATTGCGAGATAGTCGAGTGGAGACACTCCAGCTTATTTTTTTTCAGATCCTTTTGATATTCAATTAATATTACTATTAAATATTTTAAAAAAGATAAAATATTAACAAAAATATATTTAAGTGTACTCTTCTTTAAGTTTTCCATTTCATTGATGACAAATATTAGTAAGAACTTAACAGATAAATTATAATATTCAAATTTGTGAGACACTCCAGATTTTTTATATTTAACAAAATGAGTCCCAAGAGCATATATAGGATGCCTATCAAGCACCAATTATTTTTATCATCACAATTAATAGAGGAATCTTGCTCTACATAAAACATATAAAGTATAAAATTATTTTATTTCAATTTAATGAAAGATTTTTTTTTGAATCCAATTTATACAAAATGAAACATGGATATTTGAATTTTTATTTAATTTGGGGACCAATAGGGTAGGGAAAAAGGTACTTTCATCTCTGAATGTAAGTTAACAGTAGCTAAGTTAAATTCATGAAATAATACAGGAAAAAATAAAAATTTAAAAGTTAAAAAAACGCCATGTATTTATTTAGAACAAATATGACCATTCGAGGGCCACATTGCAAAAAAAATATGCTGGGCGGCACATAAATATAATTTTTAATTTTTTTTTTAGAACCATATTGAAAAAATTTAAATATTTTCATAATTTGCGTTTGGACCGCATCTCAATGGGTGTTGGACCGCAGGTTAGACACCCCTGATTTAGAACATCCTAACATATACTACATATAATACGAGTATTGGTATCTAAACTATCTACAATATATAATATAAAAATGTAAATTCATAAATATATAAATTTAAATTCATAAAGGAATATTAATGTACTATATAAACAAATTTTCTTAAATATTTTTAATAATATAAAATGTTTTTGTTTTTTTTTTTTTGAATTTTTCTTATTCTTTTTATTGAGATCAATAACGATAAAATTAGAGATGAATAATTAACGTCAAATTATATGTTAATTATTTATAAATTCATTTTTTCCAAATTGCCTCTGTAGCTTTGTTATTAAAGTGGTCACGCCTCCTTACTCCTCCCCCACTCCCCTTGTCTTCACCCCCTCACCCCCCCCCCTCTCCCGCCATCACCCGCTATTCTTTTTCTTTAGCAAGTAAGTGAAATCGTATGCGTTACCATTAATTGAAACTTCCAGGTCACCGACATTAAGAATGAATAATAATAATAAAAAGGAAAAAAAAATTTAACAACTTCGCCTCTATAATCTTTTTTCACACGCATATGAAAAATTTCGGTTTAATTACAATTAAAAATTGAATAAGAACAAAAAGTTATTTTACAAAGAATATCGTTTTTGGTAGGATATTTATAAAAATACTCTTGTCTATAAACACATAGAAAAATTATTTATTCATTAGAAAAAAAAAAAAAAATATAAAAAATAATCTGTTTTTATTCATTAGAAAAAACAAAATAACGTGACATAATCTAAGTTATCTTTCCACTATACATATTATTAAATTGTTAATAAATATAATAACGTCGACTCTCTTTATAATTAGTAATTTCGATTCAAGTGTATCTTATTATACAATACAATCCATTAAATACATTTAAACTTATCTATATGTATCATTGAATATTAAATATTATCTTATAATATACTTTTTAATTATAAAAACTTTAATTTTCGAGAATTAAAAAAAAAAAAATATTCAAAATTCAATAAATATGATATGACACACGAATATTAAGATTTTTAATTAAAGGTTTTCACACATATTAAAGTTATATTCTTATATATAAATTAGATTTTGTTTTTAAATTATATATTTTTGTTTAAAGAATTCTTATCAAAAAAAAAAATGTCTTAAGAGTGAAAGGGATAATATCTAGATAATATAATAAGACTAGCTGCTCCGAGCGCCTTCGGCGCTCTTCACACCTAGACGGGGGCTCCGCCCCCTGTACCCCCGAGTGGTACATAGTATTTGGTTGAAAGTAGTAAAAGGTTTTCATCCATTTTGTTTCAATCAGTATATAACATAAAGCATTCATTTCTTTCTGTATGATTATTTAAAATATATTTTAATTTAATCAGTAAATTAATTATATATATTATTATTGTATATGTTATATCTATCTATCTATGTGGCTCAACGGCACTCGAAAGTTCTTGGCCGCAACAACCCCATTTCTCCAAGTGTCCCTATCCTCAACCCCTGTTCCATCTCTCATACGTCCCTTCCTATGCGTCCTTGGCGTTTCCCGATTGTAACCTCGATTTAAATTCTTCCCAAATATTATTATCCTTCGTGATTACATTCAATTTTTCTACATATTCAAATTCTACACTTTGTATATTAAGATAAAAAATTTATCAAATTAATTTTAATTAAAATTAAGATTTCCAATTATTTTTATTTATTTATTGTAAATTTTTCAATGTAACCATGGTAACCACAACCAAAATATTACTAATTAAATTAATTTTGGATAAATTAATTTTGGATTTAACTACACTAAAACCTTCCCTGGGATGCCCACAACAATCCCTGAAAGTTTCACCGTAATCGGACGGGTAGTTTTTGAGTATTTGACAGACACACAGACACACAGACATTGCCTTTTATATATATAGATAGATAGATAGATAAATAATTTTAATAGTATAGTCCAGGGATGGCGGACATTTTTTAATGTCTGTGCTACACACAAAATTATAAAAAATCTTTTTGAAGTGACTAACATGTCACAAAATGGATATTGTTTTTTATTTTTTTAATGAATATTGATAAAATTTACAGCATATATTATAATAAGAGCATTTAAGAATATTCTGGTAATATTTTATTGTAATCGGTTCAACCAATTTTGAGTTTATAACTTCACAATTTACAGGATAAACAGTCAGATAGAATAAGAGACTTGTACAGGTCTCTCCAGGTCATGAAAAGTGAAGATTTTCAAAATTTTTTAAATCCTGACCAATGCGATTTTTAAGGAAACAACACCCAATGACATTAACAGAAGTCCAAACTGCATCTATCTATCATGGATGTTTTTATTCTGCGAGGGAATTCAAGCGATATTTCAATAATAAAATGTATAATTTGTCTCTCGATTTAATAGATAAATAAATATTCAGTACTACAAATTTCATAAATTATAATTTTAATGTGAATTATTCAATTTTAATTCATTTCTATTAAAAAAAATCGGGAGTGTCCTCCCCTAGTCCTTCCCGCATATAAATAGGTAATTAGGTTATTATTATTATGTTTTAACAACAATAAAAATAAACAAACTAATTAATTTAAATTATAAAGTAAAATGGTTTAACACTATTATATATATTTATAATTTACACCTAACGCTACTTGTATAGGTAAAATGTCACTTCCGGTAGTCAGATCATGATGAAATTTGGTATCTCAATTTTTTTCATATTTTTAAATCTACATATATACAAAATAGGAAGCAAATATCTCGAAGCAAACTGGTACTTTACTTGAAAGGTAAACGCAACCAGTGTAGGTAAAGTACCACTTCCGGTTAACCGATTTTGACGAAATTTTGATAGAAATCTACAAACTGTGAATAATATCGGTGTACCAAATTTCGAAGTCCTAGCTTGATTAGTTTTTGAGTAAATTTGCTTACATACATTACATACATACATACATACATACACTCACACAGACATAATTCGAAAAATGGTATTTTCCGACTCAGGGAGGTCTAAAACGTCAAGATCTATCGAAATCTCGAAGTCGAAATTTTTGACGATTCCAATACTTCCCTTATACGAAGTATGCGGAAAAGTAAAAAGTTATAATTATTAAAAAAATAATCTGTCTTGTGTGCGTGCCATTAAAATTTTCAAACGTTCCTTGATACGTCTTTTTAATGCTGACCTATAATAGCTATTTATAATATCTCTCTCTCTCTATATATATATATATATATATAATTTCATTTTATAAAACATGTTTAAGATATGAATAAAAAATGTTAATAAATTGTTAATTTAGTTTATCTTAACATTAAATAAACATAGTTGATCAAAATGTTATTTGATTTAATAAATTATAGTAATTTTTCAAAGAAAAAAAATATCTAATTTAAACATAATATCCTTTAAATTTTATATTAATCTGAATCTTTTATTAGTATTAAGATGTTTTATATTACCACGATTTCTTGAAAAATAGCAATTATATTATATTTTTTTGTTAAAAGCTTACCGATCACTTAAAATGATCACTTTAATAATAATTTAAGTACAATTTCATACTTAAAAATTAACTAATAAGTCTTTAATCTCGGAATTGAAATAATATCAATGTATTCCTAAATTTAGAATGTGCCACAGGGTAGGAGGTAGCGTGGCTGAGTCATATTCACGTGGCCTCGGGCCTGGCAAGGGAATTTCTCTATCTGGGGTCTATGAGACGGAGTCAATCCAGTCTCTGGGATCAACATTGGGCAGCTACCTGATAAAAAGTAGCGCCTCCGATCAAGAAAATCAAGATAAAGGTTGATAGGACCCGTTCTACTGATTATAGGACACCTCATTGAAAAAACCGACTTGATAGGCGTTGTCCTTGTATAAGACGTACAAAAGTCACAGGTTTTTTTTATTCCTAAATTTAAATTATATTTTATATTAAATAAATACAATTCTTTTTAAAATTATATTAAAATTCTCCTAAAGACGTTTTTATTCAATTCCTAATTGTTTCATATCTGAATATATATTATCTTCCCACCGTATTCTTAGTCTCTATACAGTTTATATATATATATATATATATATATATATATATAGTAAGTGTTACTAATAATTCATTTGATTTCATATTATAAAAGCTATCAAGCCGATAATAGACCAATTATTTTTTTTTTTTTTTGTCTCAGGATTTTACGTTTTAAACCTTGCGGTTTTGGTCTGAAGAAAATTTTATTTAAGAAATTAATAGCTGATAAATTTCCATCGTAATAAATAATTACGATTTTATTTATAATCATTTTACAAGAAGACGATAAAATAAATAATTGATTAAAGTGTTTTATTCGTATTTCTTATTGATTTCACCAAAGCATTAATTGATAATTCATCAAAAAAAAACAAAATAATTGAATAAAAGAGTTAAATTAAAGTTTAATGTTTAAAAGTTTTTACTTTTTTTCTACATATTTGTTTTTAAATTTAAAATATCTCTTTGATTTAACATTTTTAATAAATGAAGTATCTTTAGTAATACTTCTTAAGTAAATGTTATACATCCCTAAGTTGATTGGTTTATTATTAAACAACAGATGGTTATTTGTCTTTGAGACACTTTCAAGTTCCAATCAAAAAGTAATTATCAAAAGAATAATGATCAAATAAACATTAAACCCTTTTTAAAATTGATTCAAATTAAATGATTAATATTATAAATTATTTATAAAACATAATTGAATTAAAAAAGTTATTTTTCTTATTAAATTATTTATATATCTTAAAGATTATTTATGTAACTTGACACGCTTAGTTCTATAGGGGCTGATAACCCTCTCCCCTTCTCCATAGCTCTATTACTTTCACTATAACTACGTAATATACATATCTTTACCTATATATATTAAGATATTTAAAAAAAAATCTGGAGTGTCTCCATTCGACTATCTCGCAAATTTGAATTGGATTAAATAACATATATTAATTTAAAATAAATTAAATTAAATAAATTATAAATTAAAATTAATAAATAATATTTATTAAACCAGCGTATGTTTGGCACCACGTCACGTGTTGGTGCGTGAGATTTGCAGTGTTAAAATTAATTCTGGTACTTTCAGCGATTCAATCAAGCTGAAATTCTATATATAGCAGTTTTATACAATTATTAATCATGTGAAAAATTATCAAACATATATCTTTATTTTTACGGTCACTTTAGAAGAAAAAAAAACGTTGTGGGTAATGACCTTCTTCCGGTTGAATTACATTTCTCAAAAGTTGATAAAAAACTATGAATTTTGAATAATCCCCATGTACCAAATTTCATCATTCTAGCTCAAACCGTTTTTGCGTAATCTTGGTTACATACATACACACATACACATACATACACACATACATACACACATATACAGACATTTTTCTTAACCTTAGTGAAAATTACTTAGGGGACCTTCAAAACGTATAAAAACATCAAAATCTCAACATCGAAAATTTTCGTGATCGTAATAGTATCTCTGACGAGATAGTAAAAACAAAAAATATTTATTCAATAAATTTGATCTTTAAAAATTTCTCTTGTATAAGATATAAATATAAAGTTAGAGATAAAGGCCTTTGTGGCGCCATATAAAAAAAATTTTATTTTTTTGAAATTTGGTACAATAGATCCAACAAAAGCAACACCTATCAAGTCTATTGCCACCTGGTAAAGGTGTTCTATGATCAGTGGAACGGATTTTCTCAACCTTTAAATTTATTTTCTTAAACGGATAAACGGCTACTTACTAATCATGGTTGGCTTCGTTCAATAGACCTCAGCTAGAGAAATTTCCTTGCCTGACCTGGGACTTGTATCAGGGACTACTAAGATATGAGTAACAAATATAAACATTTTATTTATTTATTTATTATATCTAAATTTAATTATTATATTAAAAATTATATATACGAGGTTTGTTCAAAAGAAAAGGTGAATTTTGAATTATTTCGAAAAGTATTTATTTATTCATCAATATGATGAGCAAAACGTCTTCTCGGCCTTCTGTAAAGCGATTGTACCACTTATAAACATTTTTTTGAGACAAAGTAAATGCCACAGTTAACAATTTAAGTGCTTTGGAGCACTTTATTTCATTTTTAACACAAAGGTTCCTGAATCATTATCACTAAGGTTGAGAAAAATGTGTGTGTGTATGCATGTAACCAAGATTATGCAAAAACGGTTTGAGCTAGAATGATGAAATTTGGTACATGGGCATTATTCAAAATTCGTAGTTTTCTATCAACTTTTGAGAAATCTAGCTCAACCGGAAGAGGGTCATTACCTACAACGTTTTGATTTTTTTTCTTCTCAAGTGACCGTAAAAATAAAGATATATGTTTGATAATTTTTCACATGATTAAAAATTGTATAAAACTGCTAAATATAGAATTTCAGCTTGATTGAATGGCTGAAAGTACCAGAATTAATTTTTTAACTCTTCAAATCTCACGCGCCAACACGTGACGTGGTGCCATCAACAAAGAGTCAAACATGGGCTGGTTAAATAAATATTATTTATAAATTTTAATTTATAATTTAATTAATTAAATTTAATTTAAATCTAATATATGTCAATTAATCCAATTCAAATTGCGAGATAGTCGAATGGAGACACTCCAGCTAATCTTTTTCTTTGTGTGACGCCAAATTTTTAAACCGTTAAAAGTGTGCCGCGGTAAAAAAAATAGGTTGAGAATCACTGTACTAAAGAATATTTTATCAACTTTTATTCTATCAGATAATTTTAACATGGTTTTAGATTAGATTATTATAATCTGTAATAAAGATATAATAGACAAAATATACCGTTCACATTTCTCTGTTTATTTTTCAAATATAGAAATGAATGTGATTTTTTTTTGGAAGGAATACATAACGATTGATATTTTTTTGTTAGGTATATCATGAAATAGACGAACTTTTTAGGACAAAAGGCGGAATTAAAAATTAGAAGGATTCATTTCATTCCAAAATGATATTAAAAATATTTCAAAAAACTATTCATTAAATAATCAATAAAAAATAACATTTCTTTTGGTAATAGTGTAGAATTTTTATAATAAATATTTATTGGGATCAGAATAATATATAATAAATATAAATATAAAATATATATGTAGATGTAATATGATAAGAAAATAGCTCACTATTATAAATTACCAAAACAAATGATATCTGATTAAATTTAAAAGAGAAAATAAAGAGTGTTAACGATATTAATTAAATTGATGAAAAATACGGACACACTGTTTTAATAAAATAATATAATATATAAATTAAATAATAATAAAAATGAATAATATATAAAAACTTGAATTTAACATTAGAAAGCCACAAGAGTGATGAAATTAAAAATATATTTTATCTGTTATTGATTCTATTAATTAAATATTACCAGTACTTGTCTTGTTAATTTTCTTTTCTCTTTTCTTTTTTTCAACCATTAATTTAAATTTGGATTTGATTAAATTACGCAATATTAATTAAGTACAAAATTTGTTTACAATAATAGTCTTTGTACTTACTAAATAGATAATTTGCAATTAACAACAGGGAATAATTAAATGAAAAAAAAAAGTATTTGGGAATGGGTGAAAGGACTGACTATTGATAAAAGATTAAAAAAAAAAATTCTTATTTCAATGCTTAAAAGGCACTCGGTTTTGAATTTTTTACACCAATTCTCTTTTTTTTCTTTAGGTTGTAATTTGTTAAATGCTTAAATTATTGAAAACTATTTCGAATAAGAAAAAACTTAATTACATTTTTAAATAATTCATTTTTAAGAAAAGCTTTGAACCTTATATAAAAAAAAAAAAGAAATCCTCGAAGGACAGCTACGATTACGGTTCAATTAAATTAAATCTTTGAAATTTTATGAGAGTAAAAAAAAAAATCGTTTCAATTTTAAAATAACTTATTTCCAAGAGACAAAAAGAGTATTTTATTTTATTTATCAAAGGGAAAAACAAAAAAAAAGGTTTACCTCAGTTTTTTATTTAATTGATTTATTTTATTAATCATTTTAAATATTTAAGATAATTTAGATCTTTTTTAAAAAGAAAAAGAAAAAAAAATTTAAAAATAAAATAAAATAAAATTAATTATTTACAAATTTAGCAACAATTTTCCTTACTTAAATTAATTATAGAAGAGATAAACATTAATTATAACACATTTAGTTATTTATATTTTTGAAATTGATTAAGTGATTAGTAGAAATGTGTTTAGTAAATTAATAAATATATTAGTATATATATAAATGAAAATTTCATTTTAAGACAATTTTAAAAATAAAATATTTCCAATTCTGACACGAATATTTTAATTTGATGAAATTTATTTTTCTAGATATATGCTAATGTGGATTCTCCAACAAATACTTAAACTATAAGCATTCATGAAATAGACGAATTATCATTAATCATAACAAGTAAAATATAGAATGCTCATAATACATATATATATATAAATAAGCTGGAGTGTCTCCACTTGACTATCTCGCAATGTGAATTGTATTAATTAACATATATATTATATTTAAATTAAATTTAATTAATTATAAATTAAAATTAATAAATAAAATGTATTAAACCAGTGCGTGTTTGGCTCTTTGTTGATGGTACCATGTCACGTGTTAGCGCGTGATTTGCAGTGTTAAAAAATTAATTTCGGTACTTTCAGCGATTAAATCAAGCTGAAGCTCTATATATAGAGGTTTTATACAATCTTTAATCATATGAAAAACTACCAAACATATATCTTTATTTTTACGGTCAGTTTAGAGGAAAGAAAATGAAAACACTCTTCAGATTGAGAAACATTTCTCAAAAGTTGATAGAAAACTACGAATTTTGAATAATCCCCGTTTACCAAATTTCATGATTCTAGCTCAAACCGTTTTGTGTAATTTTGTCTACATACACAGATACACACACACAGACATTTTTCTCAACCATAATGAAAATGACTCAGGGACCTTCAAAACGTATAAAAACATCAAAATCTAGAAATCGAAAATTTTCAGTGATTCAATCAAGCTGAAATTCTATAATTTTCTCTGTTAACATTTTATTGAAATAAGAATACTTTTGCTTATAACTATATTTTTGTGAGTTGTGCAAATTTATGAAATAGGAGTTGTTTTCAACTGCTTTTAGATGCATTTAACTTTTATCATAGTTTTATACAATTTTTAATCATGCGAAAAACTATCAAACATATATCTTTATTTTTACGGTCACTTTAGAGCAGTGGTTCTTAAACTGTGGTCCGCGGACCCCTGGGGGTCCGCGAAGCCTTTACTGGGGGTCCGCGGTCCTCGGAAAAAAATCATCGTAAAAATATATACATATATAAATATTTAAAGTTCATTGTTTAACTATATCCTCCTAGAGAATTACGGCTATAATTTAATACTATTAATAATACTATTTTATTTTATTAAATTGATAATTATGTCAATTAATTTTTTGTGAATAAATAAACATATATAAAAAACTATATATAAAATTTGAATTTTCATCCATTCATTCATTTAAAATCATTTTTCGATTGTTCCTTTAAAATAACCCCTCTTAGGGGCTCGGAAGGGGAGGCATATAAGGGAATTTTCTTTCACTTTGTTATTGGGGAAAACCAGGGGAGGGGACAGTCTTACCCGGAAAAACCCAAATTGTCAGCGTCCACTCTGGGGTTTTAAACAGTTTTAAAGCAAATGTTAATTATAAGTTCATTTCTCAACGAGTTGTATCTTTAAATTATTTTTATTAATGTTAATTATAAGTTCATTTCTCAACGAGTTGTATCTTTAAATTATTTTTATTAATTTAATTAATTATAATTAAATTATAGCTAATAATAGTTTATTATAGCTAATAATTTTTTTTAATTTTTAGTGTAATTTGCATGATCATTATTTTATAAAAACACTAAACACATTTTGCAATTTCCCTGAAAGGCTGTTTTTGAGAGTAAGTATAAGTTAGTTTTATGAATAAAAAATATTTATTTTAATAATATTTTAGAATCAAATTACGAAATTAATAATATTTTAGAATCAAATTACGAAATATATTTATTATATAAATTAATATTCATTTAAAATGATATTAAATCATTTATTTAAAATGATTTAAAACATTTATTAAAATGATTTAAAACATTCATTTAAAATGATATTAAAACATTCATTTAAAATCATATTAAAACATAGCTAGTAAATAATAATTCGTTATATTTATATTATATTTATATTATTGTAGTTCAATGTTAATAAATTACTCCATAAAATGGATCGTTGGCTACAAACTGGTTCAACACAGAAACGGAAAGAATCAGATGATGAGGCATCAACAGCAAACTCTACCAAGAAACGCAAAACTAGAAAATATTCGGATGATTATTTATCATTTGGATTTACTTATATTTGCAACAATGATGTGGAAAGACCAGTCTGCGTTCTATGTCAGGAAAGTTTATCCAATGAAAGTATGAAACCTGCTAATCTCAGACGTCATTTACAAACAAAGCACAGCGAGCATGTTAGTAAGTCTATCGAATTTTTTAAAATGAAAAAAGAAGAACTTAATTCAAGTCAGAAATTGATGGTAAAGACGGGATCTGGTGGTATGAGTAAGAAAGCAGTAATGGCATCATATGAAGTAGCTCTACTTATTGCTAAAGCAGGAAAGCCGCATAATATAGCAGAGCAATTAATTCTTCCTGCTACAAAAGTAATTACAAATATAATGTTAGGAACTAAAGCAGCAAACGATATACATTTGATTTCATTATCAAATGATACGGTTAAGAATAGGATTGAAGACATGTCATGTAATATAAAAGAAGAATTAATATCGAGAGTGCGCAAAAGTCACTATTACTCATTACAATTGGATGAAAGTACTGATGTCACTAATAATGCCAATTTGTTAGCTTTCATTAGATATGAGTTTGAAAATCAAATACAAGAAGATGTATTGTTTTGTGATTCACTACCTTCACGAACGACAGCTAATGACATATTTAACAGTTTGAATAATTTTATAACCGAAAATGAAATAGAGTGGCCAAAATGTGTTGGAATTTGCACTGATGGTGCTCGTGCAATGTCAGGTACAAGAACTGGATTGATTGCTCTTATTAAAAATGTTGCGCCTCAGGTTGTTTGGAATCATTGCTGCATTCACAGAGAATCATTAGCAGCCAAAAATATGTCACCAGATTTGAAAAGAACATTAGACGAAGTAGTTAAAATTGTCAATTTCATTAAGGCTCGTCCACTTAATTCCAGAGTTTTTAAAATTTTGTGTGAGGAAATGGGTAGTCAACATACACATTTATTATTACATACAGATGTACGTTGGTTGTCCCGCGGGAAAGTACTCATTCGCCTTTTTGAGCTTCGAGATGAAATACGATTGTTTTTAATAGATGCGCATTTTGAACTGACCGAATGTTTCAATGATTTTATCTGGTTAGCTAAGGTGGCTTACTTGACTGATATTTTTACAAAATTGAACGAACTTAATTTGAGCCTGCAAGGTACTGTTGTAAATATATTTAAAGTTGAAGATAAAATAGAAGCAATGATTAAAAAAATCGACTTGTGGTCGAAACGCATCCAGAACGGTGTATATGAGTCTTTTCCAACTCTCAATGATTTCATAGAAAGCTCCAGTGAAAAATTGCTTAATCAAACGCGTCAATTATTTGTTGAACATTTAATTACTTTGAAAAGCAACTTCAGGAAGTATTTTTCTACTCCTGATCCTTGCAATAACTGGATCAGAGATCCATTTAATATGGAAATTACAAATGCTAAACATTTATCTGCACCTGAACAAGATATTCTCGTGGAATTATCATGTGATACAACTTATAAACTAAAATTTAACAAAACTGAATTGAGCAACTTTTGGTTACTTCTCAGGTCAGATTATCCTGCGCTTGCAAATAAAGCACTTCAACACTTGATTCCATTCTGCACAACATATTTATGCGAACAAGCTTTTTCGGTACTATTTTATATTAAGTCTAAATATAGAAACAAATTAAATGTAGAGCCGGATCTTAGATTAAAAGTTTCCAATATTAAGCCAGATATTGAGATTCTTGTTTCAAGAAAACAACTGCATACATCTCATTAAATATGTAAGTTATATTTAATGAGATAGATGCAGTTATTTTTTAAAATATTTCTTATTTAATATTTTCTGAAAAAAATTATAAAATATTTATATGAATTTAATGTAAGTACCCATTATAATTTGTGAGATTTGTTGCTATGACAATGTTTGTATTTTCTTTCTTCAATATTATAATTTCTAATAAAATGTGTTCTACAATATGCAAAAAAATCGTTATTCACCAATCACTGTTAGAAATATTCATCATATATCCTTGTCCTTATGAGATCGTAAGCCAGAAATTAATTAATAAAATGATGTAAAGTACCTAAAGTTGTGATGGGGGTCCGTCAAAAAAAATTTTTTCAAGTGGGGGTCCGTGGAGTACATAAGTTTAAGAACCTATGCTTTAGAGGAAAAAACTCAAAACGTTGTAAGTAATGACCCTCTTCCGGTTGAGCTACATTTCCCAAAAGCTGATCGAAAACTACGAATTTTGAATAATGCCCGTGTACCAAATTACATGATTCTAGCTCAAACCGTTTTTAAGTAATCTTGACTACATACACACATACACACAGACATGTTAGTGAAAATGACTCAAAAACCTTCGAATCGTATAAAAACATCAAAATTTTCGTGATCGCAATACTATCTCTGGCGAGATAGCAAAAAGTAAAATATGACGAAAATGCGGTTTATTGCTCACAAATTTAAAAGGCACCAACCATAAATCTACAAGATTCAATTGAACTTTTTCATGCACAAGCATTGCTCTATATCAGCTCTCCAAAATTATAATGATGATACGACTTAAGTGTGAAGTTGTGTTTGAAAAAATATAATTAAATTCAATGGCTGAAAAAACGAAATTACTTTCTGAACAACCCAATATTTTTAAATGTAAAAGTTTTATTTTTAAAATTTCTAATTAATAATTTTTTGCGTAATCTTGTCTACACACACACACACACAGAGACAGACATTTTTCTCAACCTTAGTGAAAATGACTCAGGGACCTTCAAAACGTATAAAAACATAAAAATCTCAACATCGAAAATTTTCGTGATCGCAATACTATTTCTAGCGACATAGTAAAAACCAAATACAAAATAATCAATAAACAAATAATAACTATAATAAGAGCCTCAACTGTAAGTATACGGTATATTTAAGATTTAATTATAATAAACGATGCAAAACTAAAAGTTGCGAACCATTTTCCTTATATTATAATTGCCATTCAGAAATGCTGCTTCTGTTACGTCAGAAGTAATATTTCAGACTGAATTTATAATTGTAGTATTAATTAGAGGCAATCATTGCTTAGCATGGCTCTTGTATTTCAACTGCTTGGGGCATATTTAAGCTATTAGCAAATTGTCACATCATTGCTGAGTGGCCCAAACCATTATTGTGTTCTATCCCCACCTGTCTCCCTACTATCCTTACTAAACATTCATGTAAGGGGGTTTGTTTTTAACAAAAATCTCTACTAACGCGTTTTTTAAGTTAGGAAGCAAATTATATCGGCGTGTGGGAAATAATTTAATATATTAAATCCTTCTTAACATACTTAAAGTTGGTTTGAGAAAATTTTAAAAAAATCTGGAGTGTCTCCACTCGGCTATCTCGCAAATTTGAATTAGATAATCAAACTTTTTTCTATATTTGAAAATTAATTAAAATTTTATTCTATTCTTTCATAGGATAAGGTTTTTAACATAATTTTCTCTGATAAAATTTTATTAGAATAAGACTTTTGCTTAATACTATATTTTTGCGAGTTGTTCAAATTTATGAAATAGCATTTGTTTTCAACTGTTTTTAGATGCATTTAACTTATATCATAGTTTTGATCAAATACATTACCAGGTACTCCAGGCGGGAGTAGCAATGGATGTACCCATTATATCTCTTATATGGGATGTTCAATGTATATACAATTACAAACATTGTATATTTATATGGATAGTGCCATTTTAATATGTATTAAACAGGGATATTATTATAATCGTATACACATTTATATTGCCATTATTATATTATATTAACTTCCTTCGATACTAGAAATAGAGAAATTTAATCAAATAACCTTACAATACCAAATTTTTCTTTATTTCAGCATCCTCTGTTTTCATTATTCTTGCGATAAAGTCGTCCCTAATAGCCTCCTGAGACAGAACACCTTAACATGCGCCAGCGCGTGTTTGGCTGTTTGTTGATGACACCACGTCACTTGCTGGAGCGTGATTGACAGTCAACGTGTTAAAAAATTTAAAAAATTAATTGCAGTACTTACAGTGATACAATCAATCTGAAATTCTATAAATAGCAGTTTAATACAATTTTTAATTATGTGAAAAACTATCAAAAATATATCTTTATTTTTAGGGTCAGTTTAGATGAAAAAAATGAAAACGTGGTAGGTAATGACCCTCTTCCGAATGAGTTATATTTCTCAAAAGTGGATTGAAAACTCCGAATTTTGAATAATGCCCGTGTGCCAAATTTCATTATTCTAGCTTAAACCATTTTTTCGTAATCTTGTCTACACACACACACACACATATACATACACACACAGAGAGAGACATTTTTTCACCCTTAGTAAAAATGACTCAGGAGCCTTCGAACAGTATAAAAACATCAAAATCTCGTCATAGAAAATTTTCTTAATCGCAATAGTATCTCTGGTGAGATATTAAATATATAAATAAGTTGACCTGTGGCCAGGTCCGAACCGACCGACGGTTTGAAGTAAATTAATTGGCAGCTACAGAAACAATTTCAAATAATTTTAATATATCTATTAATGTAATAAAAAACAGATATGGATACATAAATAATAAATATAAACATTTTTAATTTTATTTTATTTATAATATATATGCAAGACCAGGCTGTGACGTCATGAATGACTGGATGACGTCATATAATTTTAAATCAAGAAAAAACTAATAAATATGATTTTCCCGAGGATAAAACCAATACAAAGTGCATGATTCGTGGTGATATATAAAAAAATCTCCTCATGTGAAATTTGGTGTGAAAATAACCCTTCCCTTCCTATCGTCGATCGCTAATACTACCACTTCCGGTTTCCGGATTTGCACCAAAAGTTGATCAATTCATCCCACTGATGCATTAAGTAAATATACCAAATTTCAGCCGTTCAGGCTGTACACATCTATACGGACAGACGGACGGACGGACGGACGGACAGACATCAATCTAAAAATACTTTTTTCTGTTAAGAAAATGCATGATTCGTGGAGATATGTAAAAATCTCCACATGTGAAATTTGGTGTGAAAACAATACCTCCCTTACTATCGTCGGTCGGTAAAAATTGAAATATGCTAAATAATATATGTTATTTTTTTCTAAACTGACTTAATACAAAAATTCAGGTACCAATCTTTGCTAAATCAATATCTAATAAATGAAATAAAAATATGAAATAATTAGATAATTTCCAAACATATTTATTTTTGAAATATTAAATAAATGAATATAATAGAAATTAATTGTATGTTTAGCTGAATTAGAACTTGTCACGTCAAATTTTGATTTTTTTAAAAATTTTTTAAAGGCTCTTAGCTAACTTGGAGATAGTAGAAAAGAGAGAAAGGTTTAAGTTACTTCTAGTATATTACATACCTAAGTATATAATAAAAGTAATCAGAATTTTTTCATAAGAGCATCCTATTATAATATTATATTAGGACCAACATTATATTATATAAAAAAAATAATAAAATGATAAGAAACGATACACCTATGTATTCAATTTTAAAAAAAATTAGAGTTAATTTCAAATCATATATGAATTTTCGAAAAATTATAATTCAAATTTTAAAAAAAAAAACATTTAATTAAAACTGAAAGTTTGGTTAACAATTATAATAATAATAATAATAATAATAATAATAATAATAATAATAATAATAATAAATATATGACTGATTTCAACATTGAAAAATGAAGTAATTTGAATTTGTCTCAAGTCTGATCAAACAGATTCAATAATTTTTAAAATATTAAAAACTTTATTTGTCTTTTAAATTTAATATAAATTTAAATTTATAAGTCGATTATACTATAATCTCTATATATTTATAAACCTATAACATATCATATTATATATATACCAAACAAAAAAAAAAACAAAGGAATAAAATATCATCGATTTGGCAGATTGTACATGAGCGTTAATTATTTTTTATTAAAAATGTGAAAGAAAATGAGATATAAATGACATTTTATGGCTGATATTAACTAAAACATCTGCTCCAAAATGAATATAAATTATATACTCATTTAATTCTTTTTTTCAAGATTTATCTTATAATATTTAATTTAAAAAAATATAATACTTACTTCTTAGTCTATAAGGATTGATTTTTTGAATATTCTTCTAATAATAATTTTTCTTGATGAACAAGTAAACCAAGTTATACTAAAAAGAAAGAATTAAATTAGGAGATAGAAAAAATAAATAAATCTAAAATAAAAAATAATTATACAAAATTTATACTTACCAATTTTTATAAAAAATGAATAATATCTCGTTACTACTATGTTATCAACATCTAACATAAAACAATAATTCAACTTAAGATATATTTTATTTATTTTAAGATTATTTATTTATTTTGATGTTGATATTAGTAATAATTAAGTAATTAACTCGTTTTTTATTCAATGATAATTTAAGCGAAAATTTATAAAATTTATTTAATTATCACAATTATATACGTTCTGTTTGGATTATAACAAAAATAAAATAAAACAAATTTAAATATCTGTAATAATATAATAACTGAAATATTATATTATGAAAATACAATTGAATTTGTCCTGAATCCTTCGCAACAAATTTAGTGTTATGAAATGTAATTTTATTTGAATGTTGAAAATTTGAAAGAAATTAATTTATTAAAATTATAATAATATTTAGATTTTTAAAATTATGAGAATATCAAGATCATATGAAGCGGGATATTAACTAAATTTAGTCGAAAATGGTCGATGATATAAAATATGCATAAATGTGCATTGACAAATTTGCAAGGGATGGGAAATAATTAAGCTCATATATTGTATAATTATAATTTTATTTAAATTGTCTATTGTAAATATTTTAACGAAACAAGTAGTATAAACCTTTCTGAAAATATATAAATTATTTTTTCTTGAATTATTAAAAGAAATAAATTGACCTGTGGCCAGGCACAGAACCGACCGACGGTTTGAAATAAATTAATTTCCAGCTACAGAAACAATTTCAAATAATTTTAATGTATCTATTAATGTAATAAAAATCAGATATAGATATAAGATAAATATTTTTAATTTTATTTTATTTATAATATATATGTAAGACGAGGCTGTGATGTCATGAAGGCCTGGGTAACGTCATATAATTTTAAATTAAGAAACAAATAATAGAAAATTATTTTTCCCGAGGATAAAACCAATACAAAGTGCATGATTCGTGGAGATATGTAAAAATCTCCTCATGTGAAATTTGGTGTGAAAACAATACCACCCAAAAAGGGGAGATAAATATGTATTTAAATAAGTTATATTTGAAAAATTACTAAAAATATTTTTAAAATTAATAAAATATAAATTATTTTTAGGTTTGTGCGAATTTTTAATATAGTTAGTTTTTGCAAAATAGGAAATTAATTAAAAATTTATTATATATTGAATGAAAATTAAATAAAATATATAATTTACTTAATAATAATTTTTGGATTTTTTTTTTAATTTTATTGAATTAGAAATTTATAAAATGTGAAATTTTGAAACAATTCAATTGATTGTATCTTGTATCAATAAGCATTTAATTATAAGTTATTAAAATTATTATCGAATCATTATAAATATTATATTTAAAATCATTTAAATATGATTTAATTTTTTTTTCTAACGTTCAATAATAATTTTTGGGTTCAATTAATAGGTAGTTAATAAAAAGAAATTAATTTTCAATATATTTTTTTATTATCGAGTGATTAAGGGTTGTTTTTAGCCGAAATCAGCTCTGCATATGAATGCACTGCGCTGTGAGTGGTAACTGAAACCCCTCCCCTCTCACTTGCCTACTGAGGCCGGGCGAAGGAGTGGGAAAGCGGGGGGCGCTCGGAGTAGAGGGAGAGTGCGCGCGCACTCAAAAACAGAATTATTTGCAAATTCATCATGAAATAATTATAATTATTTATTAAATTTGATTTTAATCTTTTAATTGAATTTTAAGGTATATTTTATACATATTAAAATTATTTTTTTGCTCATTTTTAAAAACTATTTTGTTCCAAATATTTAAAAACATCATCTTTATCCATTAACCATTAATAAATTGGATATTATAACATCACTCTGACATATTATAACATAACATGACATATGATAATAAAAAAAAAAATCAATCTGATTTATATTTATACATTTTATATAATTAATTTTAATTTCTGAAAAATATTTTTATTCTAAATTAAAATTATTTATTCTTTATTAAATTTTTTTTGGATTTTTCTAAACAGAATATTTACAAAATAGATGAAAACAGATAAATCATCCTTTAATAATATTAATAATAATTAAAAATAAAAAAAATATAAAAAAACTTTTTAAAAACCAGGGATATTCCAACATGCATTAACAAAAATAATCTCTCGATTTATTTATTTATAAGAATTTGGTGGAAATTACATTGATAATTAATATCTTAATAATTTCATATCATCTGAATATCATCTGAATAGTAGAAAGAAAGTTATTAGGATAATAAAACAAAAAACGAATTTCTTTTAAAAATGTCGAAATGTGAATTTACCTAAAATTGAGTTAAAAATTGGAAATAATCCACACCACTATAATCTAAAATCAATTAAATTACTTCCATACAATAAAAATAAAAAAATAATAAACAATTTTTAGAAAATATATTTTTACCAGAAATAAATTCTATATTTTTTAACAATCATTTTTTTTTGGTATTAAGTTTAATATTTAAAATTATCACACTTTTATACGGGATAGTTAGAATTTATACAAAAATATTCGATTATATATTAACACTAAAAGGGGTTACGGTGGTGGAGAAAAAAAAATATAAAATACTTTTTAAAAACACCCTTTTATTTAAATGCACTAAAAAGGAGAAAATAATTTCTCCAAACACACCACGATTTCCTTATAATTAATCATATCTAAAAAATGAAAGCGTGGGCGCCAAACATACAAGGAAAGGAAAAGAATACTAAGGGCATTTCATTGTATATGCGCAAAACTTTCTGTTTTTTTTTTTTCCTTTTCCACTATAATTGATAACTATGTCTATTTGAAGTAGAATTTACGTTTTTTTCCTGTATGTTTGGCGCCCACACTTTCATTTATTAGATATGATTAATTATAAGGAAATCGTGCCGTGTGTGGAGAAATTATTTTCTCCTTTTTAGTGCATTTAAATAAAAGCGTGTTTGTAAAAAGTTTTTTTATATTTTTTTTATTTCCTAATTTTTAGTCTTGATAGAAATATCACCCGGTTTTTGATTTCAGGTTATAGTGTGAATGTTAAAAGAAAGAATCTAATTCAAGTCGATTCTTCACCTCAAAATACTACATATCAAATCGGTGGTATAGGGACTGATTATTATTATTATTATTAAATTATTGGTTTATATATACATATATCTTTTCAAAAACTATATCGTCATTACTTTATTTGATATACATTTAAATAAAAAAATAATGTATCTTATTTTTACAAAATAATTAAACATGATTTAAATTAATTTAATTAAAATGATAACTTTTAGAATAAATTATTTAATTCAAATGAGTTACGAGGGCAGGTCAATGAGTTCGTGACTTTTGGAATGAAACTCAGGTTTTTTGATAAAAAATTACATTAGTTCTTATTAATATATTATTAATTATTATATATGTATTAATTGATATTATATATATATATATAGATATAGAGATAATTACTATTTTTCAATATTATGCAATATGTAATTAATAATTGGTAAAAATAATACCTCCTATTTTGTCACCTATGACCTGGGATTTTTTTTAGAACCAAGTTAAAAAAATTTAGAAAAAAAAGTCGGAAAATTTTAAGAGTCTCATAGTTGAGAATCACGGATATAAATAATTATTTTTCAATATTATGCAATAAGTAATTACTATTTTTCAATATTATGCAATATGTAATTACTAATTGGTAAAAATAATAACTCCTAGGTCACCTATGACCTAGCATGAACCAGAATATTGTATTGTCATTGGAGTTACATATGTATGTAAGATTTCAGCTCATTCTAACATTGGGAAGTGCGTCAAATTCACTTTGCAAGATTTGACGATAAGACACGGTCTAAAAGTAAATAAAAGCGTGTAATATGGATTGTTCCACTCTGGCGTGAATGATATTGTCATATCCTAATTTTAAGAGAATATTAATGTTTTTTTTCTCTAAATATTAAACTTTTATTTAAAACATATATTGTAATTTTGTTTTTATTCACTCAAGAGATTTAAAACTAACTTTTGTATTTTCCTAGGAATTAAAATTATAATATTTTTTCTATGATTATAATCATCATAATTATGATTATAATTAGTAGATATAAATATACCTAATATGTTCTGTTATAATGAATTAATATATAAGTATTATTAAGTACATTGTTTTTTGTATGTAATTGTAAGACTAATCTATTCAAAATAAAGTACAATTTGTCAATTTTATTTTATTTTTATTTTTAAAAATCTTCAATGTGATAGTGTGATAGTGATAGTGTGTAAAACAAAAAATAATTGCATATACAATATCAATAGAAGTGTGGGGGGGGCAACATATTAATCCGCCACTAACATGCAGGTTCACTTTTGAGAGCATTCTTCTGATTGGTGTAATCCTTCCAAGTGTAAATGGGTTCCTCGCACTTCAAGGAAGTACTCTAAAATGTTCAATTAACTTTTAATATTCTTAATTAAAAAATTAAAATTTGATGGGCTTCCAGAATCAATATTAAATCAATTTTTACTTACCATCTTGCAATTTTTTTTTCTTGATTTTAAAGATCAATTTCATTTAGAGTTTATTTCTAAACATATTTTATCTCTTTTAACAATAAGCAAGAGTTAGTTATCTAAAATAAAAATAAAAAATGTTAAAGGAAATTTACAAGAAGCCATTTTGTAAATTTATCATTTAAGGCCTTTCTGAATACTTCGAAGGGTATGATTTTATTCTTGATATTAAAAATAAGTTTAAAAAAATTGCTTAAATGTGTAATTGTGGTATGATTATCTTATTTTGATTATATAATTTTTAATAAAGGTAATAATATATTACTAGGACATAACCATAATAAATATAAGCTACATTTCTCAAAAGTTGATAGAAAACTGCGAATTTTGAATAATGCCCGTATACCAAATTTCATGATTCTAGCTCAAACCGTTTTTGCGTTATCTGCTCTACATGCACACACACACACACACAGACATTTTTCACAACCTTAGTGAAAATGATTTAGGAACCTTCAAAACGTATAAAAACATCAAAATCTGGGCATCGAAAATTTTCGTGATCCAATACTATCTCTGGCGAGGTTTAAAATGGAAAAAGAATAAAACTAAATAAAATTTTAAAAACTTTATCATCAATATATAATTTCAATTTATCAGCAAATAATTATTACGAAGATTTGAATAAAGTAAATAATTTTATATTCTAAGAAGAGTTTTATGATGCCGGGAACGTTGTTGTTGCAATGTTGTATTAAGAGTGATGTATTGGTAAAATAAGAAGTAAGGGAACGCATAGTGGGAGCAAAAAAAGTCCTATTTTCAGTAAACTAGTTTTTATTTTTTCTTATTCTTATTATAGAAAATATTAACGAACACAAAAAAAGAAATTCTAAAAGTAGATTTAAGTGGGAGTTGTCGGGACATGAAAAAGTACTGGACGCGTTTCGGATCTGAAAAAAGGTAAGGGAACGTCTTTCCCCCCACTGTGTATTAATGATTCCAATGTAATTTTCTCTTTCGATTAATCACTATAAAACCATTTAATAATTATTATTTTTACTTCTAGGGTAGGCCAGCTAGTTTCCCCCCTCCCTCACCCTCCCCACCCCAATTCTCCTTGAAATAATATAATTTTGGTTGTGTCATTCAATTAAATCGATGTGATTGTCCAGTTTATTTTCTCATTCATCTTTTTGCTATTTTAATAAAAAAAAAAAGAAAGGAAGGAAGAAAACGATTGTTTGTTAAAGGAATGGAGAGTGAAGAGGCTAATTTCTTTCCTCATTAAAATGCATTGTGCCTGTGCTATTGGTGTTTGCGCATTCGAGCGGCGCCCCGATGCCATTGGCCGGCGGCGGCGCATAACGCCTTGGGTCCAATGGCCGCTTGGCTTTGACCACTCGTCTCCATGGTAACCCACAACGCTAACTTATCGTAGTACAAGTGAATTTCTTAATTATTACTTATCAGAACAAAATTACATCAAATTAAAAATTTCAAAATTATTTTATAGTTAGATTTTATTAAAATATATGGTAAATGATGTTATAAGAAAACTTATATTTTTTTTTATAAATATAAAAATCTCATTAAAAAAAATAAAATTGATAATTTTCAAAACTAGTAACTTTGAAATTTAACGCTGAAATTATTTTATTAAATTATAATAGTTTTTATATATTTGTTAACTATCAAATTCGTTTATATTTGATATATTTTTAAGTTGATTTTTCCAAATAATCTGGAGTGTCTCCATTCGAGTATCTCGCAATTTGAATTGGATTAATTTACATATATTATATTTAAATTAAATTTAATTAATTAAATTATAAATTAAAATCAATAAATAATATTTATTAAACCAGCTCGTGTTTAGCTCTTTGTTGATGGCATCACGTCACTTGCTGGCAGTCAATTTGTTAAAAAATTTAAAAAATTAATTCCGGTACTTTCAGTGATTCAATCAAACTGAAATTCTATATATAGCAGTTTTATACAATTTTTAATCATGTGAAAAACTATCAAACAAATATCTTTATTTTTACGGTCAGTTTAGAGGAAAAAAAATCAAAACGTTTTAGGTAATGACCCTCTTCTGGTTGAGCTTCATTTCTCAAAAGTTGATAGAAAACTACGAATTTTGAATAATGCCCGTATACCAAATTTCATGATTCTAGCTCAAACTGTTTTTTCTTAATCTTATCTACATACACACACACACACAGACATTTTTCTCAACCTTAGTGAAAATGATTCAGGAACCTTCAAAACGTATAAAAACATCAAAATCTCAACATCGAAAATTTTCGTGATCGCAATACTATCTCTGGCGAGATAGTAAAAAGATAATAAACAATATAAGTGTAAATCAGTGTCAAAGTGAATAGAACATAGGTTCCCAAACTTTTTTGTGTACAAAAATAGACTACTAATTTTATTTTATATAATTTCAATTATATGAATTTTTTATTCTATTTGTAAAGTTAAACTATCTTCTTTTCTATATCTTTATGTAGCTAGTGAATTCAATATTCTATGCCACGTCCATTATATTCAATTTCTACCTACTCCCAATTCCCAACAACCTTTATATGATTAGTTCGCCATGTCTAGAGACTAATTTTGATTTAGTTTTTTTTTTAAAGAAGATAGAGAAAGATAAGTAAGATATCATGTGTATTTAAGTTGAATTTTCAAATTCAAATTTTTTATATAAGTAAACCAATTAATTTATCTTACTACACTAATATATTAGTATTAATATTCTTTTATTTTAAATTGAGTATATAATTAAAAACTAAATCAATTTTTCATAATTTAAAAAAATCTTAAATGAAAATGTAACAAATCTTCTAACTTCAAAAAATATTTTATTTATTTATTTTTATATACATAAATTAAGGAAAAATAAAATTCTTATTCAGAAAAAAATAAGTTTTGAATTAAATTTAAAGTCAATCCAATTTTACATATGTTTATGTGCTTTATGAGACTTTATATTGTGTTCATTACTGTTCTAATTACAACCCTTATAAGATCCCCTAGATAGATTAAACATGGAAAATTTAACATTCATTAAATAATCAAAACAAAGAGGAAACATTTGAGATTACAGAATAAATACCACCAAATCATCAAATTAATATTAATCCTTTGAAGTTTTAGATTCTATTTACATACACTAATCCAATTCATAATTATTTAATATCAAAAATCAAAAAAAAAACAAAATTTATTTCATTTTTACAATTATACATTTTTCAAATTGATAGGAAAACAAAATGTTTAAAAGAAATTTAAATTTCCTATTCATTTTGAATGATTATTTATTTCTGAATTATGTTAATAAAAAAATAAAAAGTATAAATTTATTTGAGTCTATTATTTATTAATATCATTAGTGATCTTGTATATAACTACATAAATTATCAAGAAATGAAATCAGTATTTTTGGAGTTGAATTTACAATCTTAAATCTCAGTCTATGAAATTATTATCGCTAAATAATTAATATACAGGGTTATTCAAAAAGCAAGAGCAGATTTCAATCATCTATTTCTACCAAACTACAAAAGAGTAATAAGTAATGTTAATGGATAAAAAAAAGTTTACAATTATGGTATGCATTCAATATGAGCACCCTGTGTTAAACGATAAATGTCAAAACGGTGGCTCATTTCTTGCCACACACGAATCAACTGTTCTTTGGTTGAATTTTAAGTGCCCTGCTTGCTCGCGATGTGGATTTCTTTGGGTTCCTTTCGTGAAGGGTTCAAATACGCTCGAAACTCTCGTTCAGTCCCGTGCTTTTCCCTTTACAGATGCAACCATCTTCTACGAATTTTCGATGCCACTCATAAATTTTCTTATGACGCGGTGGTTGTTTATTTAAATTGACGGCGAAATGCTCGCTGAACTACAAACAATAGACTCTATTTTTGTCTCAATTGTAGAACACAAAAAGATTTCTCCTTTGGTGTCGCCGCCATTTCACTACTACAGACTACCAACCCAAGGTTAGTAGTTAGTGCTACCAACCGACAAATAATACCAGAACAAACAACAGCGCCAATGCTCAAATGCGGCCATAATTGGAACTTTTACCCGTACTAATAATACATTGTAAACTTTTCTCTATCCATCAACGTTAGAATCATGTTTCTATCTTTTGTAATTTGAAAGAAATACAAGTTTGCAATATGCTCTTTCTTTTTGATTAAGTCTGTATTTTAAATTGATAATAGAGATCTAATAAATTAAAACAATCAGTACAAACTCAAATAATGAGTGATTGTATAGGTATATATCAATACAAAAGGTAAAACGTGGGTTAATATAAATATATTAAATAAACTCTTGAAATCGGGCTTTAACTTGTCTCTGATGAGCTGAGAAAAGAAAATTTCTTGTTAGAAAAAGAAATAATACTATAGGCATACGCTTAATATATAAAGGAAAATAAAAGGCAATTTGAATTTAAATGCTATTATTAACTTGCCGCTAAAACATTGTAATTGACTTTTCAGTTTAATCCATGGATGTATTTTTTTTCTTTTTTTTAAAAAAAAAATAAATAAGTGGTTTTAAAGATACATTTATAATTGGATAAAATATATATATAGGAATCTAAGGAGGTTGGCAACCTAACATTTTACAACTGTTTTCTGTCCTCAGTCAAAATGCAGGTGTTCCCTTTAGTGGACAGCATTTACCTGAATTACTATATTTTACTTAATTTTTAAAACCAAGAAACTTATAAAAGAATGTTTTCCCTCCATCCCTCTTTTGAAGTTGTTTAGTTAAACAGAGAAGAGTAAAAATGTATTTTAATATAATTAATATGCAATTTAGTCTTTACATCTACAAATGCATAATTTCAACTTTAAGCGAAAATTCCGTCTGTTGGCAGATCAAAAAATAAAAAAAGATAAAAACGGAAAAATATTAATAAGTGAACAGAAGTAGGAAGGTAAGTGCATGTTATAGATGGTTGTTCTTTATATCTATGGTTGGTGCTAAGGGATTATATGAAGTACAGTTTTATTCAAATAGTTTTAATTGAAATTTCAGGTAATTATAAGAATAAAAAAAATCTGGAGTGTCACCACTCGACTATCTCGCAAATTTGAATTGGATTAAATAACATATATTAATTTAAATTAAATTAAATTAATTAAATTATAAATTAAAATTAATAAATAATATTTATTAAACCAGCCCATGTTTGACTCTTTGTTGATGGCACCACGTCACGTGTTGGCGCGTGAGAATTGCTGTGTTAAAAAATTAATTCTGGTACTTTCAGCGATTCAATCAAGCTGAAATTATATATATAACAGTATTATACAATTTTTAATCATGTGAAAGACTATCAAACATATATCTTTATTTTTACGGTCACTTTAGAAGAAAAAAAATCAAATTGTTGTAGGTAATGACCCTCTTCCGGTTGAGCTAGATTTCTCAAAAGTTGATAGAAAACTACGAATTTTGAATAATGTCCATATACCAAATTTCATCATTCTAGCTCAAACCGTTTTTCCATAATCTTGGTTACATACATACACACATACACACACACAGACATTTTTCTCAACTTTAGTGAAAATGATTCAGGAACCTTCAAAACGTATAAAACCATAAAAATCTCAACATCGAAAATTTTCGTGATCGCAATAGATAGTAAAAATCAACGATAAAAAAAAATCATTTTTAGAACCAATGTGTTTTCTTGATTTTAAATATTTCCTCTAATCGTACTCACATAGAGGGGAAGGTTGCCGTAATCCAGCGGTCGGGAAACCGGAGTAAATTACCCCAAATGGGTTAAAAATGAAACTTTTGTGAGTAAAAAGTATATATTTTTAATTTGCTATTTTATAAACCTGGTAGTATTTTTACAAATTAAATTTTTAGTTATTGTTTTCTTCTCAAAAACTCCCTAAATAATCGGATTTTTTCCGAGGCTCCCTTAATACATCCGATCTTTATATTTTTACTCTCTTGAAAAATTGGAAAACTTTTCTTCCCTCCATCGGAAATGTTTCAGAGCATCGCAAAATCATCTGACCTTATTTTTAGAACCATATTGAAAAAAAAATTAAAAATAATGGAAAATGTTCAAAATCATCTTACTTTTATTTTATTTTTTAGAACCAAAAATTTCAAGTAATAGAAAATTGTGGCTCCCTTATGACGGCATCGGCTCACAGTTTGGGAATCACTGGTTTATAGATAACATTAGAAAAAAAAATAATGACTTTTAAGACGAGAGGCTATTAAAGAAGAGAGAACCTAGCCTAAAATATGGAACCTGGATGCATGATTTGTGTGCTTAATTTTGTGTGCTGAAGCCAGCAAAACAAAAAAGAATTATGTTTGTCACAACTGGTCGTAAATAAATGAGTAAGAAAAATTTTGTAATTTTGTTTTTTCCCCCATAGAATTTAATTATTTTTTTTCGAACACAACTTCACACTTAAGCCGCATAATCATTATATGCTTGGTGAGCTGAAATACAATGCTTGCTTATGAAAATGTTTAATTGAATCTACGCCGTAGTTTTATGGTTAAATAGGAGAACAATAAGCAGAATTTTCGTCATATTTTATTTTTTTCTCCTATAGAAAAGATAAAAATACTGTCCAAGTCAGAAAGAAATTAACGGATGTGTATGGAGAAGATGTTTTGACAATACACCACTGCCAGAACTGGTTTGCAAAATTTAAATCCAGCAATTTGGATGACGAAGATACTCCACTTACTGGAAGGCCGGTTGAAGCTGATAAAGACACGAGGCATAAGATGATTTTTTGGACGATAAAACTTTTAATTCAAATGAAGAGGTTAAAAAAATCTTTTTGCCAGCAAATAAAACGAAATTATTTTCCGAACAACCTGATATTTTTTTTTTTTAATCAAAATAAAAATCTCTAATAAAATTTTAAAAATAAAATTGAGAAAATAGTGTGATTTGGATAAAACATACCTATAAGGAAGTATACTGTCTGTTTCTGTAATGTAATAATATATAAATAAATGTGACAAATTGTATATTTATGTACTTAGGTACCTATATTCATTCCATTTACACCAAAAAAAGACAAAAACTATTTAAATATGTTTATAAAGGTTTTATAAATAAACTAAACATACTTACGATCATGGATCAACATCAACATGAAGTTGTTTCATTAAAACAGACACAAAATAAAATATTTTTGTATTAATATAACCAAAAAGAGTGGATATTTAAATTTCTATGTCAGCTGGATGAATATTATCATGATATTGACGACATTATCCTCGTCGACGCCTACTTTGTTCCGTCACGCCATTGGCTCAAAAGGAAAAGCATTTTTCCCCAAAAAAAAGTTTACGATGTATATTTGTTCCGGTCAGTGTCTATTATTAAGCGGTTTTTTTTTAACTAAATCATTGGCCCGCCATCTGGCTAAAATGTTGTGATGTTAGTATTATCACTTCTTAATATATAGAACAAAATGTTATGAAGATTAACATCGCCTCATTTCAATACAATTATTTATAATAAAATATTTAAAACAAATAGTTTTTTAATTAAACATCTGCTGATATTTTTTATTCGGTATTTGGATAATGTATGCAACGAGAATCAAACGTCTTTTTTTCTCAATCTTCTTATCTAATGATCAAAAGATAGTCTATTAAGGAAGTTTAAAAAAATTACTCATTTTTTTTTTTTATTTTGACTTCATGGTGGGAGATTTTTTTTTTTTCAAAAACCTTTTTAAGAAAGAACGTTATTTTTATATCAATGAGAGTTTGTGATTAATTTGTTTTATTTATTATCATTTATTTATCTATATATATATAAAAGGCAATGTCTGTCTGTCTGTCTGTGTGTCTGTCAAAAACTCAAAAACTACCCGTCCGATTGCGATGAAACTTTCAGGGATTGTTGTGGGCATCTCAGGGAAGGTTTCAGTGTAGTTAAATCCAAAATTAATTAATAAGTTGACCTGTGGCCAGATCCGAACCGACCGACGGTTTGAAGTAAATTAATTTCCAGCTACAGAAACAATTTCAAATAATTTTATTATATCTATTAATGTAATAAAAAAACAGATATGGACATAACAAATATTTTTAATTTTATTTTATTTATAATATATATGCAAGACCAGGCTGTGACGTCATGAATGGCTGGATTACGTCATATAATTTTAAATCAAGAAAAAACTAATAAATATGATTTTCCCGAGGATAAAACCAATACAAAGTGCACATGATTCGTGGTGATATATAAAAAAATCTCCTCATGTGAAATTTGGTGTGAAAATAACCCTTCCCTTCCTATCGTCGATCGCTAATACTACCACTTCCGGTTTCCGGATTTGCACCAAAAGTTGATCAATTCATCCTACTGATGCATTAAGTAAATATACCAAATTTCATCAAAATCGGTTGAGCCGTTCAGGCTGTACACTTCTATACGGACGGACAGACGGACAGACGGACGGACAGACATCATGCTAAAAATACTTTTTTCTGTTTAGAAAATGCATGATTCGTGGAGATATGTAAAAATCTCCACATGTGAAATTTGGTGTGAAAACAATACTTCCCTTACTATCGTCGGTGGTAAAAATGTAATAATAAAAAATAAAGTTTCAATTATATTCATTTAATACACATTATTATTATTAAGTATTCAGTTATCACATACGTATATATGTATACAGACACACATGCAAAAGCGAAGCTTTGCCGGGTCTGCTAGTTAAATAAATTTAAAAAAAATATATTAAAATAAAGAAAATAACAACGGAATTAGAAAAGTTTAAAGTTATATTACTAATATTTGTATTTGTAATTTTGTATCCCGCTTCAGGAACTGACAAGCCTGGTTCTATATAACCCTACACCAGTAGGATTACTTCAAAAATGAATGAATCGTGATTAGAAGAACAATAATACTTCAGGTGGTATTCAATCCACCCGTCTCCAGGCGGCAACCGGGCGTTATTCGGGAGAACCCGGATCTTCACGAGCACACAAAAAGAAGAATGAAAGTTAACGCCTAAAGAACATTCTTCAGAACAACTAGAAATAATGTAAGAAAAATTCTCAAACTAACAACTCAAGAGAATTTTACAGAAAAATGGGAGTTTTGCATGATCCTAGAACAGTGATTCTTTAGTGTGCCGCGAGATTACGATCTATAAAATTTGAAAATTGACCAAATATAAATTCATAAATATATGAATGATCTGAAAAGAAAAAAATTAGAGTAAATGTAATACCAGTAGTTGACATTTATACATTTAATATAGGATATTAAGATTTATATTTGTCTAAACATATCTGAACACGTGCTATATTAAAATAATTATTTCTCTATTCTTCTTCTTAAGGTGCCGTCTCACTTTCGGAGTTTGGCTATCATCATGACTAGGATAGTTCCTGGAGCATGGAGGCAGCTGATGTTAAATTAAATTTTATTAGAAAAATTTGTTCTGAGTTGGAATCGAACGCCTACTTATTGTGTAGAAAATTGCTACGCTACACTCTCGGCTAGCTACCTCTTCCTTCTCTATTGAAGATGCGTAAATATAAAAGTTTTGAGTCACCGTCTGAGTAAACGGCACAACATTTACTTTTTATAGAATCGAGCAAATGGATATTTTAATGTTTTGTTCTTCGAATACTTAAGGAGGCATATCACTAATTTTTATTTTTATTTTTTTTTAGTATTGACATCAATATTAAATATTATTAATTGAATGTCTATATTAACTAATTTTAAGGGTGTCAACTATTGGTGCTTTTATATGCTAATCTTAAAAAAAAATATAAAAAATAAAAGAAATAGAAAATTGCATTGGTTTGCTGATAAATTCTTCATTATTAACCAATGAATCATATCACCCAAAACTTAAATTGATATCTGATAAAAAATAGTAGATATCAAATTTTTTCGTCTTTATAGTGTCAACTACTGGTGATACTACCTTAATGATTAAGGTATCCCCATATGTTTTGAACATTTCTCTTCTTATTATTTAAATTAATAAATTTATAAGAATTAACGCTTTTAAAATATTTTTTTATTTTAATCATATGAGACAATAATATTTCTTCTCCAATTTTAATTTTGAAATTTTATTTTATTTTTATTAATATTTTATTAAATATTATATCATTCTAATACTAAATTATAATGATTAATCAAATATCAAATAAGAATATATTCAATTTCACCTTTTTCAACCTCGGATTGCCATTTTAAAAGGAAGGAGTACAAGTAGATAACAGCTGCAAGAGCAGCAGCATAGCTACTATATTAATCAATATACAAATAAATTATAAAACCGAATGAAGTCAAAGAAAGCTTCACTGGTTTATAAACAGGAGATTAAGTGCCGACATTTATCTATTAAGACATTTTCATAATAATATTGAACAATTTTCAATCTGATCATTAGCTTTGAGAAATTAGGCAACCAATCTATCCAGTGAGTAAACTTGATGTATTAAAATTAACTTGTAAAGAAAAATATGAATTTAAAAAAGACATCAGTCATTGCAATGTAATTGATGGCCATCTATCGATTCTAAATGAGAAAAAAAGAGATGGAAGGTTGACTAATAAATTCATTCTAACGAACTCAACTATTTAACAAATCAGTTTCGGCACGGTCAAATAATGATAAATGATTTTAGAAAAAGGTAGTTTGTGATTTATTGACTAAGATTAATTAATTTAATTTTTAAACCAATATAATAATTTAAAAGAATATTCAAATGTGGCTCATTGCAATAATGTTGAGCTACTGAACATTTGGATAAATGAGGGATTTCTCTCTCTCTCTCTGAATTTATAATAAAATAAACCTATATATATATATAAATTTTTGCATATCTTTATGTTCTATTCTCTAGAATCCAAAAATTTAAAATTAAAATTTTTCATGTTAGTTTTTATGTTTGTCTGTCAGGGAAATTGTGTGGTTATAGACTAAAAAATTAACTGAACCGATTTGAATATAGGAAATAAATTATATCACAATATCTAATCAATAACCAGAGAAATTAATTTTTAAAAGTTTTTATGATACCCCATGTTGTTCATTCAAAGCCTCCGTTGATTTATTTCCGACAATGAATATAAAATTAATAATTCTAGCAATTCTCATGCAAGAATGTTCATAATATTTAAATTTTTATTTTAATATTCAAATATCATTTCAATTATTTAATTTATTGTAAAAGTTCTCATTTTAATTATTTTAATAAAATATTTAGATTATATATTTCTTAAATTATTATTAATATTTTTTTTAATTATATTTATTTCATTTGAATACTAGCAGCTCAGATTGCCTTCGGCGCTGTTCGCATCTAAACAAGGGGCTCTTTAATATAAGCAAGTAATGCATAATATTTTGTTGAAAGTCTTTATGTAAAATATTTTCATTTATTTTATTTCAATTAATATATTAATAACTTCATTTATTTATATTATATTATACTATTATTAATTATACAGGAGACTGGCGAAAGGAGGTATGTGGTTGAAACTTACTTTGAGGTGTTCCTTGAATGATTCTGAACAACTTTATATTCAACTTTTTTTATGATCTCTTTTAGTTTAATTAATAAAAAGTAATTAATTAAACTGTGTATTTGTTCTATAAGAATGCTCAGTGGCTGACATACTAAAGTTATTTAAAGACTTTTTCGGTTTTTTAAATTCGGTTTATTTTATTTTAGAAATAGTTTTATTCATACTAAAGTTATTTAAAGACTTTTTCGGTTTTTTAAATTCGGTTTATTTTATTTTAGAAATAGTTTTATTCATACTAAAGTTATTTAAAGACTTTTTCGGTTTTTTAAATTCGGTTTATTTTATTTTAGAAATAGTTTTATTCATACCAAAGTTATTTAAACGCTTTTTCGTAGTTTATATTTTCTAAAATAACTAAGCATTCTTATAGGACAAATACACAGTTTAATTAATTACTTTTTATTAATTAAACTAAAAGAGATCATAAAAAAGTTGCATATAAAGTTGTTCAGAATCATTCAAGGAACACCTCAAAGTAAGTTTCAACTACATACCTCCTTTCGCCAGTCTCCTGTATAATTACCAAATAAATAAATAAATTGATTAATTATTGGTTTAATTATTTCTTTTAATCGCAGGTGTAATAATCATACTATAGTTATAATGTATTTGTTAATATATCCATTGCATATATATATATATATATATATATATAATTTATGTAATTTATTTATTCTATAAAAATTCAATTTTTAATATTTAATATATAATTATAGTTAAGTTTCATCAATGACAAAAATTTTTTCAAAACAATATATTTTATATCAAATCAGTTTTGAAAGTTGAGATTGGGTGGTTTAATAAATAAATAAGCAGATAATTGAGGCCAAGTACGTCTTCTATTGACAAGGTGTTGGATTTTGAGCGGCTTGTTTTAAAAGTGCACCTGGGGGAGAAAGTGAAGCTCTGGCCACCTGGGCCACTCGTATACGTATACATACGAGGAATTCGAATTATGGTTTTGAAATCACTAACTAATTGATTCAAATTGCAGTCAAGGTGTATAATAACTAAATTAGAAAATCAAATCTCTTATCTTTTTTTTAAATCTTTAAGATATTTTTTTTAATTAGCCATTAAACTACTTTCTATATTTACAATATTTATTTTTAAATCTAATATAAGAATAAGAGTAATAATATATATATTTTTACATATTTTAAACATATATATATATATATTAATATCTGGGTTTAGATTTCCGTGACTGTTATTATTATTATTATTATTATCAGATTTATGCGGGATATAATCACGTATTTTTGTGTGAGATTATGGGCATTATTCAAAATATGTAGTTTTCTATCAACTTTTAAGAAATGTAGCTCAACCGGAAGAGGGTCATTACCTACAACGTTTTGATTTTTTTTCCTCTAAAGTGACCGTAAAAATAAAGATATATGTTTGATAGTCTTTCACATGATTAAAAATTGTATAATACTGCTATATATATATAATTTCAGCTATATTGATTCGCTGAAAGAACCGGAATTAATTTTTTAACACAGCAATTCTCACGCGCTAACACGTGACGTGGTGCCATCAACAAAGTGCCAAACATGCGCTGGTTTAATAAATAAGAGTGGTGACAATTAATTTTTTTGTGTTCGTGGTAAGGTTGCTGGATTGCCATATTCTTTTCAGCCTTACCATCGGTGACCTTCTGGTGATGGAGATGATTAATTTCGGAATGGCTGTATATATGTTCTGATCTTGAAAATTGTCAATTGTCAATATTTTTTTTCCAAGTGCCGTCAGGTACTATATTCCTAACATAGAAATAGAGTCAGTTTCAATAACTGATTAATTGATCAAAGTCTGGCATTTAAGAAAAATATTTTCTTTTTATTAATCTACTAATAATTAATTAACAGGAATAGAAAGAATATAGAAATTAGTTGAATAATTCAAATGACTAGAGATATATTACATATATGAAAACTCTGGAGAATATAGAATATAGAAATACCATATGCACAATATACAAATGTTTAAATAAAAGTTTGTAAAATTTCCTCAAATTAGAATTTTATTTAAAAAAAAATACTTATTCATAAATTTTTATTTATTACTTACTTACTCTAGTAATAAGTATACTTAAAGTTAAAATAAATCAGGAGTTAACACATATATTATAACATATATTATATTTAAATTAAATTTAATTAATTAAATTATAAATTAAAATTAATAAATATATATTAAACCAGGGCGTGTTTGGCTCTTTGTTAATGGCACCACGTCACGTGATGGCGCGTGATTTGCAGTGTTAAAAAATTAATTCCGGTACTTTCAGGGAATCAATCAAGCTGAAATTCTATAGATAGCAGTTTTATACAATTTTTAATCAAATGAAAAACTATCAAACATATATCTTTATTTTTAAGGTCACTTTAGAGGAAAAAAAAATCAAAACGTTGTAGGTAATGACCCCCTTCCGGATGAGCTACATTTCTAAAAGTTTGATAGAAAACTACAAATTTTGAATAATGCCCGTGTACCAAATTACATGATTCTAGCTCAAACCGTTTTTGCGTAATCTGCTCTACATGCACACACACACACACACACACAGACATTTTTTTCAACCTTAGTGAAAATGATTCAGGAACCTTCAAAACGTATAAAAACATCAAAATCTCGACATCGAAAATTTTCGTGTTAGCAATACTATATTTTTCGAGATAGTAAAAAATATCAAATGATGTAAAAATTATAATAGTTCAATGATATTGACTTTTTAATCTGAATTTGAAAACCAAATTCACCTCTCTCCAGAGTTATCTATAAAAAAATATTTTGAAGCATATTTATATAATTAATCATTTTTTTGTTATTGGAGTTTCATATGTATGTAAGATTTCAGCTCATTCTAACATTGGGAAGTGCGTCAAATTCACTTTGCAAGATTTGAAAACAAGACAAGGTCTAAAAGTAAATAAAAGTGTGTAATATGGATTATTCCACTCTGGCGTGATAGACGTTATTGTCATATGTATCTTCATATAGTAATTTTAATGTTTTTTTTTTCTAAATAATAAACTCTTATTTAAAACATATATTGTAATTTTGTTTTTATTCACTCAAGAGATTTAAAACTTACTTTTGTATTTTCCTAGGAATTAAAATTATAATATTTTTTCTATGATTATGATTATAATTAGTAGATATAAATATACCTAATATGTTCTGTTATAATGAATTAATATATAAGTATTATTAAGTACATTGTTTTTTGTATGTAATTGTAAGACTAATCTATTTAAAATAAAGTACAATTTCTCAATTTTATTTTATTTTTATTTTTAAAAATCTTCAATGTGATAGTGTGATAGTGATAGTGTGTAAAACAAAAAATAATTGCATATACAATATCAATAGAAGTGTGTGGGGGGGGGGGCAACATATTATTCCGCCACTAACATGCAGGTTCACTTTTGAGAGCATTCTTCTGATTGGTGTAATCCTTCCAAGTGTAAATGGGTTCTTCGCACTTCAAGGAAGTACTCTAAAATGTTCAATTAACTTTTAATATTCTTAATTAAAAAATTAAAATTTGATGGGGTTCCAGAATCAATATTAAATCAATTTTTACTTACCATCTTGCAATTTTTTTTCCTGATTTTAAAGATCAATTTCATTTAGGGTTTATTTCTAAACATATTTTATCTCTTTTAACAATAAGCAAGAGTTAGTTATCTAAAATAAAAATAAATAAGTTGACCTGTGGCCAGGTCCGAACCGACCGACGGTTTGAAATAAATTAATTTCCAGCTACAGAAACAATTTCAAATAATTTTCATATATCTATTAATGTAATAAAAAACAGATATGGATACATAAATAATAAATATAAACATTTTTAATTTTATTTTATTTATAATATATATGCAAGACCAGGCTGAGACGTCATGAATGGCTGGATGACGTCATATAATTTTAAATCAAGAAAAAACTAATAAATATGATTTTTCTCGAGGATAAAACCAATACAAAGTGCATGATTCGTGGTGTAAAAAAAACCCTTTCCTTCCTATCGTCGATCGCTAATACTACCACTTCCAGTTTCCGGATTTGCACCAAAAGTTGATCAATTCATCCCACTGATGCATTAAGTAAATATACCAAATTTCATCAAAATCGGTTGAGCCGTTCACATCTATACGGACGGACAGACATCATGCTAAAAATACTTTTTTCTGTTTAGAAAATGCATGATTCGTGGAGTTATGTAAAAATCTTCACATGTGAAATTTGGTGTGAAAACAATACCTCCCTTACTATCGTCGGTCGGTAAAAATGTTAAAGGAAATTTACAAGAAGCCATTTTGTAAATTTATCATTTAAGGCCTTTCAGAATACTTCGAAGGGTATGATATTATTCTTGATATTAAAAATAAGTTAAAAAAAAAATGCATAAATGTGTAATTGTGTTAGGATTCTCTTATTTTGATTATATAATTTTTAATAATGGTAATGATATATTACTAGGACATAACCAGAATAAATATGAGCTACATTTCTCAAAAGTTGATAGAAAACTACAAATTTTGAATAATGCCCATGTACCAAATTTCATGATTCTAGCTCAAACCGTTTTTGCGTTATCTGCTCTACATGCACACACATACACACACACAGACATTTTTCTCAACCTTAGTGAAAATGATTAAGGAACCTTCAAAACGTATAAAAACATCAAAATCTCGACATCGAAAATTTTCGGGTTAGCAATACTATCTTTTTCGAGATAGTAAAAAATATCACACAAATGATGTACAAATTATAATAGTTCAATGATATAATTGACTTTTTAATCTGAATTTGCAAACCAAATTCACCTCTCTCCAGAGTTATCTATAAACAATACCTCCCTTACTATCGTCGGTCGGTAAAAAATATTCTGAAGTATATTTATATAATCAATCATTTTATTTTATTTTAGTTTTTTAAATTGATCTTCTTCCTCTATGTTATTCATAAAAATTTCTCAAACAGTCACGAAAAATTATAGAATTATATTTGGATTTGTATATTTCTTAAGAGTACTAGGCGGCCGCTCGTTGTACCAAATATAATATTTAAAATCAATTAATTGGTATTTATCAAATTTTCTTTAACAATAAAATTATTTGGATTACTTTAATTTTTTAAAAAAAAGTTTCTTACTTTTCCTTTATCGTTATTGAAGTAGGAAAAGAAGGAGAGTTAATTATTAATATACAATAAAATGGTCAACTCTCTCCTATTTCGAATTATATAGAGTAAAAAACGAAACAAATGGATGAAATGATTTTTCAAAAGACAAAGTGATTTTCAATAATATTAAAAATCTTAAAGATTCCAATAAAAAAGGGATAGCAATCCTCCCTTTCTAAACTATAATAAAGGATGATTTGGAGAGTATCCCTTGAGGCTGATCGATTGTGTGGGAGGCCTTGTGCTAAAGAATACCAGGTGAAGATCCCAACTACCTGAGGGCAAGCCACATTCCTCCTGATGATTATCAATCCCACTTATTTCCAAAATAAATATTTCGGAAGAGTATAAATCAATAAATAAATGATCCATAATTAGAAATCATATTGATCAAGGTGTTTTATTTGATTTCATCAATTATATCAAAATATTCAAATGGAAATTTAAAATTTAAAAAATTTCTTTTTAAAATATTTATTTTAAATAATTTATATTAATTAAATATATGCTTCCCTTTCTAACCAATTTTATTTATTTATTTATTTATTTTTGATATATTGATATTCTATCAATATATTTCTTTGCTGTAAGATGTGATAAATATTTACTTTTTAAAGTGTTATAATATACGAGTATAAGTAATATTAATTATAAAATTCCAATATATTTATAAGAGTATGTACATATATATATATCAATAAAGATTCCAATAAAAAAGGGATAGCAATCCTATGTATATCATGTGAAATTTGGTGTCAAAACAATACCTCGGTAGGTAAAATATGTATTTAAATAAGTTATATTTGAAAGATTAATAAAAATATTTTTAAAATTAATAAAATATAAATTATTTTTAGGTCTTTTTAATATAGTTAGTTTTTGTATAATAGGAAATTAATTAAAAATTTATTATATATTGAAGGGAAATTAAATTAAATATATAATTTATTTAATAATTATTTTTGGATTTTTTTTTAATTTTATTGAATTTATAAAATGTGAAATTTTGAAACAATTAATTATAAGTTATTAAAATTATTATCGAATCATTATAAATATTATATTTAATATCATTTAAATATGATTTAATTTTTTTTTTTCTAACGATCAATAATAATTTCTGGGTTCAATTAATAGGTAGTTAATTTCAATATTTTTTTTATTATCGAGTGATTAAGGGTTGATTTTAGCTGAAATCAGCTCAGCGTATGAATGCACTGCGCTGTGAGTGTGTGTGAGTGCTCACTTGCCTACTGAGGCCGGACGAAGGAGTTGGAAAGCGAAGGGGGCTCGGGGTAGAGGAAGGGTGCGCGCGCATTCAAAAACAGAATTATTTGCAAATAGATGAAATAATTATAATTATTTATTAAATTTGATTTTAATCTTTTAATTGAATTTTAAGGTACGTTTTACACATATTAACATTTTTTTTTGCTCATTTTTAAAAACTATTTTGTTCCAAATATTTAAAAACTTCATCTTTATCCATTAACCATTAATAAATTCAGTGGCGCAACCAGGTTTTGATCCTGGGGGGGGGTTTTGACTAGCCGCTCCACCTTCCTATGGCGCCCCCCCCCCCCGGGCTCTCTCAAAGACAAATTTTCATTAAGATTTTTTTTTATATTAAATATTTAAAAAAGTTTTGTAAATGAAACACTGATTTTACAAAATCTGGCAATAAAATTTAATTTTGTATTTTATTTACTCGTATTCACAATTTTAGAAAGAAAATATTTTTTTCCAGCTATAAGTAAATCATTTTAGCTTTCCTCATGAAATAAGGATAGCTTATACGATGATCGGAAAATTTTGAAAATTTTTGCTCCGAGATTCTTCGAGAATTCCACTTTTCAAACGGTTCTGAATCCAAAACTGCAAAAAAAATTTTTTGAACCGGCTCGTTACCGAAATTACGTCTAAACAAAATGAGATATTGTCTTGAAATTTGATATTTAGATGTGTTTTTTTTTGGGAATGATGGACGGGGATTGGATTGTTTTTGGACAAGATCGGACCATAAGTAAGGGTAGTTTAAAGAGGTGTCAAAGCACATTTTATTGATTTTCTCAATAAATACCGATTTTTATGAGAATTATCATACGATCGTATTAAATTTATAGGGAATCGAATTTACTAAAAGTTTCATTATATTAATTTTTACCTAAACTTAATAATAAAGGAGTTATTTATAAAAAAACTACTTAGAGATTTCGAAAGCTTTTCGTCCGCCCGTAGTGGCAGGATATTTTGAAAGAAATCATTTAAAAATCCCTAAATGCAAATATCCCTAAATAAAAAATTTCCCTAATTTCTTTTTTACTTATTTAATAATGAATAGCCGAAGAGACTTGAATGAGGTAGTTATACATTATGCTTGGTGTCATCACATCTGTTCCATCTGGTTTTTTAGCGTCCCATTTTTCATGGTTTGCCTTCATTATGGTCAGAAGCTCATCATGCGAGTCGCGGAATCGTTTCCTTGGTGGATCAGGCTTCTTACCACGAACATCACGACAGATTTCCAAAGAGATAAGGTTATGCTCAATATGGATTTGCTTAATCAGGTTCCATACTGATGTCTTGTAACCTCCTAAGCGTGAACGAAGAGCATTGTTGTAACCTTCTAATGCATTGTTTGTTCGAGGCAAACCCATCAAAGTGGCATCGTAGATGTTCCAATGTTCCAATGTCGAATTCGGGGCCATAAAAGCCAGCCAAAAATTGTTAACCTAGCCAAGTGCGCTCGAAGTAAGATAAAAGATCACGAAGTTTTACCCTGTTGGTCGTCCAGATAATGCTTGGTAGGCTACAATGACTTTTGATGGTGGTACCAAAACCAAAGCTGCAAGAGTTCGTAAATGAGTGGAGTTGTCAGGATTATCTACATCATTATAGAGATTCAAAACTTCTGGCATTGATTTGATGTTTCTATAAATGCATTGAGCAAAATGAAAAATACAACCTCTGATGATAGTAAATTTCACAAATTGCGTTATATATTCCCTGGTGAAATATACGGTGCAAATGGTGTATTTTGTATTTGGAATCATTAAGCTATTAAAACGTATGATAATAAACGGAATTTGAGTAAATTCCCTTTATTTTACATACGAATTTTTTTGGAAAAATCACGTGTGTGGGCCCTATGTATGTATTTTTTGACCTATTTTTCCCTACTTTCGGTCCAGGCCCGATTACCTCCTTGGGAGGTCGTGTCTCAGGCAACTGGGTGTCATGATCACCTTGTGATTTAATTTTCTGAGTCACAATTAAAATTAATACAAAAATGAAAAAAATTGTTTTTAGGGATTTTTTCAGTCAGCGATATTTTTATTTAGGGGTTTTCGCTTTTGGGGATTTTCGGTTTTAGGGATTTTTGACTTTTATGGATTTTTTCCTTTAGGGATTTTTACCCGTTTCCATTTTGAAAATATTTTTCTTCGCTTCATAATTTTTATGAAATTAGCAATTAATGCATTATTAATAAAAAATATTTAGAATTTGAGTAATATTTTTATTTATTTTATATTTAAATAATAGTCAAATTGGAAAATTTCACAATCATCTAGTAATCTTATATTAAGTCTTTTGTTTTTTATGATTTAGGAGAAATAATAAAAAAAAATTGTATTTCTTATATTTAATTCTGTACGAAAAAATAAGCAATTTTTTTGTGTTGAAATTTGTTTAAAATAAAATAAACTTACTTATTATACACTAAGTTATACTTTAAGAATTATTTTTTTTTTCTTTTCTATTTGTAATATAGTACATAATATACAGCAATTTATATTTTTTTCAATCCTGGGGGGGTTTTAACCCCCAAAACCCCCCCCTGGTTGCGCCACTGAATAAATTGGATATTATAACATCACACTGACATATGATAATAAAAAAATCAATCTGATTTATTATATAAATTTTATATAATTAATTTTAATTTCAGAAAAAATATTTTTTATTCTAAATTAAAATTTATTTATTCTTTATTAATTTTTTTTTTTTTTGGATTTTTTTAAACAGAATATTTACAAAATAGATGAAAACAGATAAATCATCCTTTAAGAATATTAATAACAATTAAAATTAAAAAAAATATAAAAAACTTTTTAAAAACAGCTTTTATTTAAATGCACTAAAAAGGAGAAAATAATTTCTGTAATTCTGAATTTTGGTGTGAAAATAACCCTTCCCTTCCTATCGTCGATCGCTAATACTACCAGTTTCGGTTTCCGGATTTGCACCAAAAGTTGATCAATTCATCATATTGATGCATTAAGTATATATACAAAATTTCATCAAAATCCGTTGAGCCGTTCAAGCTGTACACATCATCTATACGGACGGACGGACGGACAGACATCATGCTAAAAATACTTTTTTCTGTTAAGAAAATGCATGATTCGTGGAGATATGTAAAAATCTCCACATGGGAAATTTGGTGTGAAAACAATACCTCCCTTACTATCATCGGTCGGTAAAAAATAAAAATAAAAATGTAATAATAAAAAATAAAATTTCAATTATATTCATTTAATAAATTATTATTATTATTATTATTATTATTTTCACGTATTAAACGGTATATTATTATTATTATTATTATTTGTAATAATTCCAATAAAAATAAATAAAAATAAAAACCAAAAAAGTCCAATTAAAACTAAAATTTCAATTATATACATTATTATTATTATTAAGTGTTCAGTTATCACATACGTATATATGTATACAGACACACATGCAAAAGCGAAGCTTTGCCGGGTCTGCTAGTATTAAATAAAATTCAAGTCCCCAACCTCTCACCCCCAAAGTCAAAACCCAGAACCTACAAGTATACTGTAATTATATCTTATTTTTTCCGAATTAATTATTTATAATAACCCTTAGGTTTACATTAAAGTAGTGAATTCTGTTTTTTTTTCTCTGAGTTAAAAATGTGTTTTCTATTTAAAATAATTCTAACTCGATTTATTTATTGGTATTAATAGAAAAGTCAATTTAATAAATAAATAAATCATCCATTTATTGGATAAATTGTCATCAAGTTTAAAAGCGTTAAACTGAATTTAAAATTTTAATTCTTATTGATTATTTAATGAATTTGAAATTCTAATTATAGTATTTTTAGTTTTTTAAAAAATCGAAATAATGATAATACAACATTACTTTATAATAGAACTAAACCTAATTCCCTAATAATTTATCAAATTCTTCATGTAATTATAGATCATAAGGTGGATAATATATATATATCAAATATATAATATAATTGTCAAATTTTTCTTTTTAAAATACATTAAAAAAATAAACGAAAAGAATAATAGAATAAGGTCGGGTTCATTTATTTTTTAAATTTTTTTTTTTATTCAAGAGAATAATAATTAATACATATACATGTATCTGGTCACATCTTTTATTTTCAATTAAATTTCATAGTACGTATATAAATATTCAATCTCTAAACCGCCCTCTGACTTTATGCTTATCAAATCCTTGATAACCATACAGATGATGATGATGATGATGATTTGAAACCAAAATTATGTCTCAATGTTATAAATCAGTTTCTATGAAATTTATGTTAGAATTTTAAATAAATAAAATATTTAATGAATGATGTGAAATGATGATGATGATGAAGATCTTTACAATTTACAGAACCAAGAAAAGATAATATAGTAAATAGATAAACCTCTTTTAAATTGTAAATTGTAAAATTAATTTTTTTAAGAATTTTAATAAAATTAAATTATGTATGTGTTTATTAATTTTTAAATAAGTAGATTATATAATATTTTTTAAATAAGCATAATATATCACAAGCATTATAAAAGTTTCTTTGAATTTTTTTTTTTTTCTTAATTTAAATCTTGAAATTTTATTATAAAAAATAATACTCTATTTTAAGTTAAGAAAAACATATTTTAAAATAATACAGCAGTCAACGTGATATATTTTTGAGATTTTATATCGATTAATATCTTCCTTGTACATTGATATATAAAGAATTTTCAGAATGATATTCTTTGCATTTATTTAAAAAATTATTCTTTGATGGAAGAACAATCAAATTTCAAATATTTGAAAAGATAATAATATTTTGAATGAATGAAAATATTCGAGTTTTAGTGAGTAAAATTGAGTATATAATACAATTGAATTTATCTTTGAGCATTGAAAAAAATAAATAATGTTTTGATGAATAATATAATATTTAAAAAATCATTTTCATTAGTTAGTAGTATGCTTGAAAATTAAATAATGAATAAACAAATTTTAAAAAATATATACAATATTTTATCCTTTTATTTTTTGAATCCCTGATCATTAAGTATTTAATTTTGTTAGAGGTAGATTTTTTTATTTCTTTTTCAAATATTACTCATAGTAATTAAGTATTATTTGTGATTGGTTAAAAAAAAAATAATAATAAGAAAAGATTATTTATTGTTTTCTTTAAAGAAGAGAAAATGATGAGAAATCTAAATTGACGCTATTAGTTGATATGTTTTTCTTTGTTATAATGATCTAATCCATTATTTGGTGTTCATTTCTACGGATAAGATGAATCGCGGTTGTTGGGAGATGAGGAAGGAATGCGGGTTGCGTGTTACTGCCCGGGAATGCGTGTTGATCGGTTGCTGCTCGCACAGTAGCCCGCTCCTTGAGACATGAAGCCGACAACCTTCAGCCTTCAGGCAAATTCATTTTCATCCACGGGCGGGGAACTCTACAATTTTTTTTATTTAAAAAAAAAATTAAAAAAAAAAATAATATTCTCCCCAGAGGTAATATTACGCTTCTTTTTAAATTTACTTAACCAATCATTTATTTTCAGTCATCAGCAGATTCCAATATAAAAAGTTGAAAATAAAATTGATTTGATTGTATCGATAGATTAATCACAACTTAAATAAATCTATTAAATTTAAAGTTAATTTTTTCAAAATTTTTAATTTCTTTTTTTTTAATATATTAGGTGGTTCGAACACAACTTCACACTTAAGCCGCATAATCATTATAAGTTTGGATAGTTTATATATCAATACCCACCTACCTATATTATCATTGTAGATTCTTCAAACTTCAAAACATACAAAAATATCAAAATATCATTTTTAATCATAATCATAGTACTTTTTTACATACTTAGTTTTATATTATTATTGTTTAATTGTTTTTTGAATCGTATTATGTATTCGATTCACTGAACAGATTATTATAAATTTTATTTAAAATTATTTAATTTTCAATATATAGATACATATTAAATTAATATTATTTTAAATATTTTTTATTTAAATTTTTTATATTATCTATATAGATGAAATTAGATCTTGTATCGTATCTTGTATTTTTATAAAATAATATCCAAGATTATTAATTAGAAATTTTAAAAATAAAACTTTTACATTTAAAAATATTAGGTTGTTCAGAAAGTAATTTCGTTTTATCAGCGATAGAATTTAATTATATTTTTTCAAACATAACTTCACACTTAAGTTGTATCATCATTATATATTTGGAGAGCTGATATAGAGCAATGCTTGTGCATGAAAAAGTTCAATTGAATCTACGCAGTAGATTTATGGTTGGTGCCTTTTAAATTTGTGAGCAATAAGCCGCATCTTCGTCATATTTTACTTTTTTCTATCTCGCCAGAGATAGTATTGCAATCACGAAAACTTTCGATGTCGAGAATTTGATGTTTCGAAGGTTTTTGAGTCATTTTCACTAAGGTTGAGAAAAATGTCTGTGTGTATGTGTGTGTGTATGTGTGAATGTAGACAAGATTACACAAAAACGGTTTGAGCTAGAATGATTAAATTTGGTACATGGGCATTATTCAAAATTCATAGTTTTCTATCATCTTTTGAGAAACGTAGCTCAACCGGAAGAGGGTCATTACCTACAACGTTTTGATTTTTTTTTCCTCTAAAGTGACCTTAAAAATAAAGATATATATTTGATAGTTTTTCAGATGATTAAAAATTGTATAAAACTGCTATATATAGAATTTGAGCTTGATTGAATCGCTAAGAGTGTCGGAATTAAATTTTTAACATTGCAAATCTCACGCGCCAGCACGTGACGTGGTGCCATCAACAAAGAGTCAAACACGCGCTGCTTTAATAAATATTATTTATTAATTTAGTTTATAATTTAATTAATTAAACTTAATGTAAATATAATATATGTTAATTAATCCAATTTAACTTTGCGAGATAGTCGAGTGGAGACACCCCAAATTTTTCCAATTGAAAAGATAATAAGTTGACCTGTGGCCAGGTCCGAACCGACCGACAGTTTGAAGTAAATTAATTTCCAGCTACAGAAACAATTTCAAATATTTTTAATATATCTATTAATGTAATAAAAAACAGATAGGCATATAACATAAATATTTTTAATTTTATTTTATTTATAATATATATGTAAGACCAGGCTGTGACGTCATAAATGGCTGAGTGACGTCATATAATTTTAAATCAAGAAAAAACTATTTTCTCGAGGATAAAACCAATACAAAGTGCATTATTCGTGGTGATATGTAAAAAATCTCCTCATGTGAAATTTGGTGTGAAAATAACCCTTCCCTTCCTATCGTCGGTCGGTTAAAATGCTGTTCAAGTCAGAAAGAAATTAGCGGATGTGTATGGAGAACATATTTTGACAGAATACGCCAGTTCCAGAACTGGTTTGCAAAATTTATATCTGGCAATTTGGATGTCGAAGAGTCACCACATACGGGAAGGCTGGTTGAAGCTGATAAAGACACGATAAAGGCATTAATTGATTTTTTGGATGGTAAATCCTTATGTACTTCAAATGAAGAGGTTAAAAAATCATCTAGATCAGGTTTTTCTCAGCAAATATTTATTCATTATACGAAAATTGTCTTTCAGTTTTACAAAAAATAACAAAATTACTCTACAAAAATTTAATATATAAAAAATTTAGTCCTATAAAAAACAATAAATTTCTATTCCATATCCTCACCTTGAATAGATAATTATCAAAATAATTAATTAATTTTTTTTAATTGTACAATTTTTTCGTTATTACATTTTTAATTATTATTTTTTTATAAATATTATTGGTGGCGATGTAACAATTAATAATTGTGGTGTTGTGGTCAAAAGTAGGTGATAAAAATAGGTGGTATACCTACAATACTACTGGTAATCTGGCGTAATCTTTAAATCATTTTTCTTGACGTTGATTTTCTTTTGACCTATATTTAAAATAATTTGTCAATCTAATCGTGTAAAATATTTCTATCGTTTTAGAATACGAAATGAAGGGGGGTCGACAAATGATCATGGGGTCGATCGAGTTAGTAAGAAAAGAGAGGTCTTGCCACGTGGCAATCGATGGTTCCCTACAACTGAGCTGATAGATCACCTTTTTGATTAGAATGCAGTGTGTGGCCAGGCAGACATTCGTCTTGCTTGCTTGCCGCTTTTAAACATTAAGTACAGAGATAGTTGCTTGTCAAGATAAAATGTTTAAGATGAATAGCGGGGATTTTATTGATTGGCACCTTTGCATTTCGAACACCGTCTTTACGTATTAAAGAGGGAGAAGAATTCAAAGGAGATAAAGGATGTCACGTGAGTAACTTTTGAAACGCGTTTTCTTTTTTAGATCAAGAAAATTGCATTCTACTTACTTCTAATGATACTATTATTAAAATAAAATGTATTATTATGAATTGCGGATAGGTCCTGAGGATCACGCAGAGATTTAAATAGAAATTATAAATTATTGAATTTCCCTAGAACCCGAGTCTTTTGTGTGGTAGACTGTCGTGCTAACTACTAAACCACTGAAGAGCCTTATAAAATGTATTATATAATAAAATAGTGTTTTATATTATATAAATATTCTTCTATAATATAATAAATAGGTTTCTTTATATAAATGGTAAAACAAATTTTATTTAATGAATTTATATTATATTATTTTCAGTTAAGCATTGGACAATTCTTATAATAACAGATACCATAAGAAAGAAATCAAATAAGATTTTTTATTTCATATAATTCCATCTCAGAATTTAACTCCAACATCAAGATACACTGAATCTTTTAATGTCGTTTTTTTTTCTTTTTAATGAATAGGAGGTTAAATCCACCAGTGCATATATGAGGGTTACCTTACAAGTTTTTTCAAAAAGTTAAACAGAAACGAACAAGTTCGAAACAGTCTTTTATTGTTTTTAGAAATATTCGCCCTTAAGGTCTATACATTTTTACATATGCTCAAACCAATTTTGGAAACATTTGTTCCTCTCTGAAGCTGATCAATAGCTTATTGAGGTGATGAAAATCGCTGTACACGCATCTTTGTTTGGGGAACAATAAAATGTCATTATGCGATAAATCGGGTGAATACGGGCAATGAGACATTAATTTAATGATTTTCTCCATAAAATATTCATTTGTATGACGTACTTTATGGGAGCTGGCATTGTCATGAGGGATGATGATGCGACGTTCGTTCTTTTTCCTTTCATCGAAGATCATTGGCAATTATTGTATACCATTCGGCATTAACAGTTCTTTAATTCTCTAATGGAATGGTTGTGTCGTGTCCAGTACAACCGAAAAAATAAGCGATTGTAAAAACTTAAAAGGCAACCCTTGTACCGATATATATATTGACTTTGAATATATAAAAACCAAGTTATATGATATATAATTACATATATAATTAATGCATAAATACATGTTTAACGCATGTTTACTATTCTTGTGAATATCAAGTATTTAGATATTAAATTCTAAATCAATTAATTTAAATTTTTTTAATAATCGATTATATCTTTTGATATTAATTATTTATTAAAAAATTTATATAACTATAATAATTATAAAGATTTTTTTTTGAAATTAGAAAAAATATTAAAACATAAAAGTTATTCTAGTTTAATACAAACACTCCATCTCTTAATAGAGAATTGTATTTATTGTTTAAATATAAAATAGAAAGTGATTTAGAGATAGAATAAGTTAAAAGAGAAATAATTTATAGGAAAACGGGTGGTATATTGTACTGAAATCTACCAGTCATCACTGATTGACTACCCCACAGGGGTAAATTTCGAATTTTTAAAATTGATCACTAAATATCTAAATCTTGCTCCTAATATATTATCTTCTTCTTTAAAACATATAATATATAATAAATAAATATAAATTTATTATAGAATATAATTTATTCTATCTATTCATTATTAAGTCTTATCTGATATCGAAAATCGGAACTCTTTTGAAAAATTGCATCAATTCATTTTTAAAATTTTAACTATATATATATATATATATATATATATTATGAATAGAATTAAAATAGAGTTGTTTAATAAATCTAAAATATCATTTAATATTTGTCAAAGTTATTATATATTGTTTCTGGTTGGACAATTTATAAAATTCCGGATATTCCCTGTTTATAAATCTCTATAAAAGAATATCTTTGAGAAGATAGCTAAATTGGCATATTACCTTGTAAAATAAACGAAATGTATATTGGTATATTTATATGAATATATGTCAATTTATTTAAAATTAAAATCAAATGAATTTCATTTATATTTATTCATATATTTATTTTTTATATTGGTTAACGGAATTGGAAGTATTAATATGATGCTCTCAAAAATTTATTTTCTTATCTTTAGTATACTACAAACTATAAGAAATTGGTGGTCTAAACTTCCATAAGTCTGAAAAATCATATCACCTCCATAAACTAATTTAGACTAAAATAAAGAAAATCCTTTAAATACGGAGAGAATAAAACTTGTTTAATTTTTAACTTTCTAATCAAAATCAAACTACAGTAGTTTTTATAAAATACAATAGTTATAAATGTAAAAAAAATGTAATGGATAAGATTGATTTTTTTTTTGTTTAGAATACATTTTGAGTTTCGATTATTTAATATTATCGATTATTTTTTTAGAGCATTGAAATCATTGATATTCAATGTAAACTTATCTAATTTAAGTTGTGATCAACCAATGATGTCCAATGTTGTATAGAAATTTTATAATAATTTATTAATATAATTCATTTTTATTTAAATATTCTTTTTTATTTTTTATTAATTTTAATTTTAATTAAAGTATATTTGATTAAAAAAGAAAATTATTTTATTAATTATAATAATTTTAAAACTAAAAATATGATTTTATTTGAACAGTATAATTAATAATAATAATAATCCTTCTAAGATAGTTTTTAAATTTCTATATAAGTCTATTGAAAGTACTTAACCGCATCGAATAGGTACACATTACTACTATTGTCACTATTCAGAGCCCATCCTACATGACTAAAGTAGAAAATCGTAATTTTCTGCACCGTATTTGGTGTTGAAATTACATTTATTTATATTAAATAGATATTATATTATTTATACTATTATATTTACTATTATTTATTCATTTTTTCTTTGTCTCTCTTTATTTTTTTTTTTTTTTATTTTTCTTTAATATTTATAAACAATTTTTACATTTATAATTATTTAAATAGCAAACATTAACTTTTTTCCTTCGGTAATTGGTCTTGTTGTCTTGTTTAGATATTTACTATTTATTAGTTATATGAATTGATAAGTGAAGTGAACATTATAATTAAAATAATGATTGCAATTGTGGTCAAGTCAAAGAACTTGAAATTTTAGCACATTCAAAAACATTTTTCTTTTTAAAATCCTTTCTAATTTCGAAAAAATAAATACAATATTATATGTATAATTGAATTATTCAAATCATTTAGGAAAGTAATAAAATCATTTGTTCTTTTATTAATATATTTTCTTTTTTAAAATCTTAATCTCAGGATGAATTGTAAAGTGTCTTTAAATGATTTAAAAATATAATCAATTCCACTGAATGAAAAATTATATTTTTCCGAATGTAATTTAATAAATAAATTATTTTTATGTAATTTAAAAAAATCATAAAGATATAATATATTCTACACATTTTTTTTTGTATAATCGTAGTCATTTAAATATCACAAAATATTCAAAATTTTATTTTATTTTTAGTGACATATTTGAAATTATAAATAAATGATCAATTTTGATTATAAGTATAAATTTATTAGAATGTTATTTTTTGTAATACTTACTAATTATAGAATCCATATAAATGTAAACATTACTTTTTATATTAAAATTAATTATTAATTTATATAAATTATAATTTAATACTTATATCATTGATGAATGAATGATTATCATATAATAAGCCAAATATTTTTCCAACTTCTAGTTGATCTAGTTTTGTTAATTAGCCACTACTTGATCCACGCCTACTACCAATCAATGCTATTGATTCATTAAATAGAACTGTGAGAATATTCTCAAGTATTCATTAAGCTCTGCACGCACTAGATATTATATTTATTGTGTTAATTATAGAGGAATTGAAAAAATTAAAAAAATACGAAATAAATAAAATATACCTATGTGTATATATATTATACCTATAATATATAAAGAAAAAGTAGAAAAAAGATAAGGCAAATTTTTTTAATAATAATATAAAATTAATTTATATTTAAAAAAAAAAATTTTCAAGAAGCAGGATATAGAAAAATTATGGCAATTAGACTTCTCTAACCTATATATATAATTAACTAATTATTGTTAAATGTAAGTTATAAGCTTAATAATAAGAAAGCAAAATAGGAAATCTGTTAAAAAAATGTTTGTTTTTAGGAATATGTACTAAAATTCATTAAATCGGTTATATAATATGATATATAAACATTTTCATTTATTTAACTATACTATAAAATCTAAATGATTTTTTACTTTGATTTATAATATATTTAAAATTTTATTTATTTTTTCTCGAGAAAGTCATTAATATTTCTTTGAAATATGCATTTAGAAATATTTTTATCATTTTTATAGGTGCAAATTTCTATACCGTTAGAGATATTTTCAAGTTTTTATAATAAATTCAAGAAAGGTGAATTTAGTCAAATATATTAAATATATTATTGAATAAATGTTTATTTATGATTAAATTATATTTTTTTTTTATTAAAATTATAAAATTTTCTTGAAAGTTATTTTTATTTGATTTTATTTATATAAAAATTTGCCAAATATCTACAAATATTATAGAAATTACACTACAAGTCTTAAAAGGATTAGAAAAAGATAATTATAATAAATTCTAGTTATTGGATTCCTGTGGGAGCCAATGGTGCTCCTTAGGGAAGCACGCAGCTCACGAGTTGTTGCTTATTTTATCTAATTATTGCTCCAGGATTATAATATATTATCTTTATATATGAATATAAAAACTAAAAACAAAATAACCGGTCATCCTCGAACGTGTAATGGTGAAGTTGAGGTGTGCGTGCTTGCATGCATGCGTGCGGACAAAATCAATTCAAAGAAAATTTTGAAATCATTTTTTGGTTTATCACATGAACTATGAACTTGAATGAATGACTCAAATTTATTTTTATATAAGTATTTTTTTTTTTTATTCATTCATTTATTATTTCTACGATAAATTGACATGAAAATTGTCTATTTTATTTTGGATAATGGTTAATAGAAAATATATGTAGGTTTAGGTAATTTTTTGATCCCCATCTTCTCCTCACTTCTTAAAATAAAAGTTTTATATTTTAAATTATTATCTAATTTTTATAAAACATTTAAGCCCAACTAAAATTTAGTTACAGAGGAATAAAAGGTTTTTCATTATTTAAATAATGTAAATAAAAGAGCTCTTAGATAGGAGGTACTATATAATATACAGTTAAAATTAAAGAACAAATAATTTAATTATATCTTTTTAATTATATAAATAGTTTTTAACGTTACTAAACGAACTATTCAACAGTAATAAAAATTATTTATACAATTTCATTTTATTTAATTCTACTGCTTTGTATGTATATACAAAGATGCACAAAATAAATAAATTTCAATTAATATGAATAATTATAAAATACATATAGGTATATTAATTATTTATCTATCACAGATTCTATTTTTAAAAAAAATTAATATATATTAATAAAAATCAAAAAAAATCTTTATATCAATTTTATAATTTTTTTTTTTTTAAATTACTTCATGCATTATAACAATTGTATAAATATAAGGAAGCAATCCTATTTTTCCAGCTTAATAAGATTAAAACAATAAACATTAACGAATGAATTTGATACTAACTTAATGAAATTTATATATTGAATTTTTGTAAACATAGGGATGCTCTAGTGTGCAAACTATAAAATAATGGACTATATATAACATTTATATTTTCAAATTTACTTAAATGAAATAAATTTACAAATGTTTAAATCAATAAAAATAAAAATTAATTAATATTTAAATAATAATAAGGAAAAAATGAAAATATTTTACTTAAGCAATTTAATATAAATTTAATTATCTATATATCAAAATCTTTTCACGTTCATATTATAAGCTAATGTGCGTATGTTTTTATATTTATTATATATATATATATGTATATATATAATACTAATTTAATAGTAACTTTAAATCCTGGATGGATATTAACAATTTTGAATAAAATCAACTTATTTTTATTATAATTATAAATAATTTATAAAATAATTTTCAAATGTTTTCTTATATAATTATAAACTACATAAATAAATTGATAATTTACAACATAAACTTAATAAGGTTGATAATAATTTAATAGTTTTCTATATCAAAACTTGTTTAAATGAAATGTAATTTCCTATTCTTTTAAAAATTTTAAAAAATATAATACAACCTTATTCAGATAAGTTTTTAAATTCTTAATATGAAAAAATCTTGTTTTTAATATTAATATATTTTAATTTAAATAAATCAACCTATTTGTTGTTCTAGTTTTGAAACATCTTTTGGGATTTTATTAGAAATAAATGCTTTGAATCTTGGTTTTCAAAATAAAAATAAATGACTAGAGATAAATAACATTACATTATTATCATTTGAATTTGTATTTTATAAGATTTATAAAAAATGGACATTTAACTTTGTTATGTATATAAAAATTGTGTATAACTCTGTGTATTAAATGTACATAGAAAAGAAATAAAATACCTATTAAAAGATTAATATGCATGAAATTATCTAAAAAAAATCATATTGATGATTTATTATAAATTTTGAATTAATGAATTTTGAGAAAACTTTTTGAAAATGTATAATTTTTTATAGTACATTGAAATAGATAACTTCACTATTGAGTAATGAAGGGGAATTTTTTAAACGTAATAATTAAACATTGCATTAGAAATAATCATTAAATATTCAGAATGTTTCAATTAAATATATCATGGAAGATATTAAAAAAAATTATTTATATTTGTTATATTTGTATATCACAATAAATAAATATATGGAAAAAGATTCCATTGTTAAATTTTCACTAAAAAAACTTATTTCAAAAATAAGAATTTTAAACATTATTCATGTTTATTAGAAATTATCTTAATTTTTTATATTAGTTTCTTCATCCTTATCTTCTTCTTCTGTTTCTTCTACTACTATTTCTTCATCTATTTCTTCTTCATCATCATCATCTTTTTCTAATTTTAATTTTTGTTGTTGGTCTTTTGAATCGGTAATTTCTTCTGTATTCAAAGATTCTGCCATTATTGCTTCATTTTTTCTTTTTTTTTCAGATTCATATAATTCTTGAATTTCATCAATTAGAGAGCGAGGTTTAGGTGGAGGTGGAGGTCTTGGGCCCTGGTCAACAGCTATGAACTGATGTATGGCGAGGGTTGCAAATGCTATAGCGATAATAGTTGTCACATGGTACAATGATTGAACTCCATAAACCAGAATTATAATAGCATATCCACTTAAAATGTAATGCATTGCTGGATAATATTTTCTGTAACAAATATATTAATTTATAGAAATAAATATATACAACAGATATTGGAATACAATAAAATACATATATATATATGTATAAAATGTAAAACGAAGAAGTTTTCTTTATTGGTGTAACAACAATTTTTGAATCAGTCTTGATTAGAATTGGAGAAGGAGGAACCAATATCCCTTGCAGGAGTGACATTCCGGTCACCCCCCCTTGAGGAGCGCTGCAGCCTAGGAGATGTTCCAAAGAAATCCGCAAGAAGAATCTCAAGACTCACGTCTCTAAGAATTCTCCATTTATTCCTATCAATCATACAGCTAAGTGGTCGACCCTTGCTTATTAATAAAATTGCAATTGCTTAATGAAATTAATTTTAATTTAATTTATAATATTCATATTTACAACGGTACCTTATCAACTCTTTATAATTTCCTTGTTATCTATTTTTATAATATTAATTCTTTTATTTTATTAAATATTTAATTTTAGTTTAATTTTATATCTGCATTTTTAATCTGAACGAATCCCATTTTATCCTTTCCCTCATCAACCTTTGCGGATTCAATTACTCATTTATTCTTCAAAATTAACCCAGAGTGCTACCAATTTAATAATTATTAATTTTCAACCCACTTTTCTCATTAAACCACCATACCTAAACCATCCAATATACGACATTATTTATATGAGAATTTTTTGGCCAATGGGTAATATCCGGACTGGGATGATTTTTGATGCAATATATAGTATAAGAAATAAAACGAATATATATATATATATATATATATAAATGTATATAAGAAAAACATATTTGAAGTAATAATAAGAATTATCTAAGAAGAGGAACTTACATATTTGTTTTGGGTGGTGAACTTTGCCAAAGAATTCCAGCAGCACAACAAAGTATTAAAGTAGGTACAATAGCTGGGTCCGGTTTCAATTGAATTTGGTAGCTAAAAATTAATTTTTATAATTTTTAATAGAATTATTTTTAAAAATTTTATTTACGATATATGACTAAAGAAACGAATTTTTACCTATAATTATGAGCCCAAACTAAAAGTGAGGGTAATGTTTGTAGCGATGCAATTAACCATAAAAAAAACATAGTAAAATTGAAGTGTATTTCAGAAGTAGAAAAATCGTGATTTTCAGCTGCCTCTCTTTCCATTTTTTCTCGTTCTTCTTCTTCTCTAGCCTCTCTAAGGTGTTCTCGAAGAAGTTCTTCTAAAGTCTCTTCTAAATCTAAATCGTCTTCATCACTACCAGTAGAGGATTCTTGACGAATAATATTTCCTAAAAATATTTAGAATATTTAATTATTTAAATTTTAAGAAAATTATCTTTTCGGCAGGATTTTGTTTAAAAATTCAACAATTATGCCACATATCAACGTGTTTTTATAGGCCAAATTTAAAAATTTTATAAAAATTAGCAAACAAGAGTCAATGATTATGTCATAAACTTCAGAAATGTGGTTCTATAAAATCAGGAAAACAATTTAATTATTTAGAGAAAATTATTGATTATATTAATTATTAAATTATTAAAGGTAACGAAATAAATTTATTTACAACTTAATAATATTATAATTACAGGAAATAAATTCATATTCTCACCTTTATCTTTAACTTCAATTTCTGTTTCCTTGTTTTGGTTTTCATTTAAATCATTTTTTGATTGATTCGTTTCATCATCATTAGATATACCTTCAGATTTATTCTCGTTCATACCTTCCTTTTTTTTATTTTCTTCTTGTTTTTTCATTTTTCTTTTAGCTGCACGTTCTTTGCGTTCTTTTCTAGCTTGTTCTTTTGCTTGTTCTCGTTCTATTTCTATTTTTGATTTACGGTTCATAACTATTCTCATAAATATTTCTATTACATATTTATAAAGATCATCTAAATAATCCTCATACATACTAGACATCTAAAAATAAAAATAGTATTAAGACATAATTAATAAATTTTAAATATATGTTTTAATTGATTTTAATTGTAAAATTTATTAATAAGTATTTAATTAGTAATTGCATATTAGCAACGTACTTGAATTTATTTAGAATCAAAAGGGAAAATTAGAATTAGCCATACTTTCTCTTCTTAAAACAAATTGGGAATATTTAATTATTTATCTCGTATACCAATAAATGCTTGAATATCTAAGTGTTATTCCTTGCTTTAATTGAATGTGAAAGAGTTAGATACTATTACTGCATAAAACTATCCTTATTCAGAAATTGAATATCATTAATATAGATATAAAAAAAATTTTATAAAATAACGTTTTTCCAATGGACTAAAAAGAATAAGCCCCTAGGTCACAAAAATAGCTCAGGCATGGAGATTTATATTAGATTCTTTCGGCAGGTTATGTAAAAAAATTGATTGGTTTTTGCTTTTAAAATTAAATTTCAACTTTAAATCAATTATTTAAAATGAATTTATTACTTAGTATATTAGATATAAATATATAAGCTTTGTGTTTAAGATTTTTTAACAATAAACTGAATGACCAACTTATAATTTCTTTATTAATATAAAAAATTTTAATAAAAATTTACCTTCAAAAAAAAATATCCAGTACCAAGGCATATACTCAGAGCGCCACATGTTTGTAAAGAAACAGCAACAAGTAAAGCAGCAATTGCAGAAGGAACTTTATTAACAGCTGCCATTACCCATTCACTTATCGAAAACATACCAGTAAAAAACCGGGTGATAAACCTAAAAATAATAGTAATGATTAATGATTAATTATTAATTTCTTTATCTTTAAATTAATAAAGTTGATAGATTATAAAACATACTTGAGAGTCATTTTATGAGCTGTTTGTCCACTAAAGATTATAGCAATCCAAAGAACAATTCCTAAAATATAAGTGAACCCGAAAGCAACTGTATGTACTAAAAGAGGTAACATGAAAAAATCGAGATTGTCTTTAGCTAAAACTGTCCAATCAGGGATTGGCAACCATTGAAGAAATCCTTCACCACTAAAAAAAAAAAATAAAATAAATCATTTTTTACAAATGTCTGTGAATGAGTTAATAAATTTTAAAATACCTTAATAATTTTGCAATAATTTTTACAATCGGTAACACAAAATAAGGTTTTGCTCCTTCTGCGACTGCTGTATGAAACATTGGACAGGATCCTTCGGAACCAAGACGTGACATTTGAAAGGCCAAGGCAAGCAATACTACAGCTGCAGTATGTGCTAATAACATTGGACCATAGAAACGTACAAGATTTCCAAGAATATCTGGAAATGATGATTGAATTCTAAAAAATACAAGATTTCAATTGAAATTAAATAAAATATTATTTTTAAGAATATAGCATAATCAATTCGTTAGTGATTATAATATTAATAATAACTAATAAATATTGAAATTTTTAGGGGAGAGATGCTGATGAGAGAGTTCTCAATTTGATTTTTCTTTTATAAAATTAAATAATTTAAATTTTGTGTGAGTGACTATTTACCCGTGTACTTACTTAATAATATATTGGCAAGCTGGATCAAGAATAAATCGAACTCGAGAATGTTTAGAACTGTTATAATCGGACGGTCGAGGAGAGTGAAGTCTTAAAGACATCGAAGAACCGGATGATTCTCTAAAATATAAATGAATTGGGATGTTTAGGGTGTTACTAAACAAGTAACAAGTAGACACTAAATTGTGTTTTTAGAAATGAATTATAAATCGTTAATTTTTTAATGTTTAGAATAAAAATATAAAAGAAATAATGGAGGAGTAATTAATTTTATATACTTACGTAAATATAGCATGATCAATATCCCCATTCCAAGGAGTATGAAAAGTTGCTACACTATGCCATTCTCTACGGTGACATGTTCCAACAGGATTTAAATGAATTAACATTGCTTGCCATGCTCGATCAAAACCAGGAATAATGATTTCCCAATTAACCATATTTTCATTTGTTAGATTTATAATAGGATGTTGTAACGAAAATTGATACCAACGAGGCAATGGTGCTCGTAATTTTCTTTCTCCATTCGACTCACTATATACATCAATATTAATTTGAATCTATAAAATAGCATTGGATTAGTTTTATATATTAAACATCATTTTCATGATTTAAATATTATTACTGGCTCATTAGTTGGTGATACTCTAATAATTATATGTGAATATTGGTTTAAATAAGACCGAAGATCAATTTTAGCAAATTTCCTCTGATTTCTTTGAGAAGGTAAAATTATTCCATTTTGTGATAAATTTTCTCCAATTTCACTAAAATAAAATAAAAAAATATATTTTGATAAGATTCAATAATAAATAAAAAAAATTTTAAAGATTTATTTTGGTTGAAACATAATATATAATAATATATTAATATTAATATTAAAAATTTAGTTAAATATAATTAAAATAATTGAAAATAAACCAATAGTAGATTTTTTTAGTTAATCTATAGTCGTCTATACCAGTGGTGCGCAACCAATCTTCATTTGCGACCCCCATTTTTTTTGAAAAAATTTGTCGCGACCCCTGAGTACATAGTATAAGTTTTTTTTAATCGTTAAGGAAGTTAATTTACCTACGTGAAGATATTTATTAGTACGATACTTAGAAAAACCTTGATTGACATCACACCAGATTTACGAGCGCGCTATATTTTTTATTGTTATACAGTCCCTGGCCAAATTATTAGACGCACTGCAAGATTTCATGTAAAATATTAATTACCGAGTGATATTGTACTTATAAATTGAATTGTTTTTTATTTTTATATTAATCAATGAAAATAAAATAAAACAGCATTAATTTAGAAAATTATATGTTTATTAAGTATTAAAGAAAAATGAAAATACATAATGTAAATAAAAGTCAATATTTAGTCGAGCCACCTTTAGCCGCTATCAAAGCTTCAACTCGCGGCATGCTATCAATGCAAGACTGTACTGTCTCCTGCATTTGAGGGTGATGATTCCACACATGAATAATTTTTTCTAGGAGCTGAGTTTTGTTGGTGATCATATCTTTAGCCAGTTCTCTTTTCACTAGCTCCCACACATTTCCAATTGGGTTCATATCGGGGCTATTACCCGGCCAATCCAACAGAGGGATATTTTCTTCTGCCAAAAAAGCTTTAACAGACAGAGCAGTGTGGCAGGGAGCTCCATCTTGCATGAAAGTGAATGGTTCCCCATTTAGAAACCATTCTTTGAGCTGCGGAATTAACCGATTTTGTAATACTTCTTTGTATTGGTGTTGTCTCATTATTCCATTTACGACGTATAGACGTCCAGCACCCTTGTCGCTAATGACCGACCAAATCATCACTTTGGTTGGATGTTTCACCGTTGGAACGACACAGTCAGGATGAAACTTTTCTGCATGACGACGACGCACATACAGAGCTTTATTCTGCAAAATTTCAAACGTGCTTTCGTCACTGAAGCAGACCTGTCAAAAATAAACAAAATATATAAACTTCCATGTTTCTTTGCTTTATTTAACTGAAAATGATTATAATGTATCAATTTTTTATAAAATTACAAAATCTTATCGATCTCCAGAAGTCCACATCTTTGTCTTTCCATTGTTTGGCCCACTTCAGGCGCTTTGCTTTAATGGCAGCTGTTAACTTGGGCTTCCTGGCGGGGCGACAGGCCTTAAAATCTAATTCTTTTAATTTTCTTCGAACAATGCGTTCAGAAGCATTTACGCTAGCATCCTGGAGTTGTGATTTTACCATCTTTGTGGTAGCAAATCTGTTTTCTAGACAAATTTTCTTCAAACATCTCTCTGACCGTGGAGTGAAAATTGGTTTTCTACCGGATCTTTTCTTTCTTTTTGAGCTTAATTCCTCCCCAGACTCAATTTTCTTTTTTATGCGGCGTACACTGGCTTCAGAAACCTTCAATCTTCGTGATATTTCCCGGTTTGTAAATATATTTGCATTCACAAGGGCCTTCACTTCAGCTTTTTTACGTGGTGTAAGATCGACTTTTCTACCCATAATAAAAATAGTCCAAATATTTTTTTCAAACACTCTAAACAAAATAAAGTAATAATTGAGTAGTTAAACAAACAATGACAGTCCATAAAGCCACAGAAACACGTACGTACCTGCCGCGATCCCGATCACGATTGATACAGATTTGTACTTGTTTACGTTCATGTATCACTTTGTCAACACAGTGTTGCCATTTTTTTAAAATAAATACAAATAGGTAGTCTACGACAAATCTTTTAAATAAAAATCAATAATATTGTAGTTTAAATATACAATGACTGTATAAAAACTCTTAAGAATCATAAAATTATTAAAAAAATACAGTGCGTCTAATAATTTGGCCAGGGACTGTATAAAGCTCTTTAAATTTGGCGACCCGAAAAATTTTTCTCGCGACCCCCAGACTCACGGGTTGCACACCACTGGTCTATACACTCGTACCATTATTCATTATTAGTAGAAAATAAATATCAATAAAATATAAATTTTTACCACATTTTTACACCTTGATGATTATTATAAGCTTTACATGCAAATAACCAATCTCTTGTATTAACGTTCACTGTTTCTACTGCAAGAATCTCATGTTTAGGATCATCTACAATTCTGATCATCCAATGACTAGTTCGTTGTACACCTTTTGGTTCCATTATTGAATATTGTCTTTGTACATATTCAAACCATTGTCCTTGGTAGTCAAACTGAATGGTTTTAGGATGAAATGAAGTTGACATTTTTTTACCTGCCGAACGCTAAAATATGCAGAATAAAGAATTAATTTTATGTTTTATTTTTATTTGATTATTGGATGATAATTTATTGTATATATGTTTTGAGTAAAATGTGAAATATGTATTTAATCATTTTTACTTACATGTTTAAAATGATAGTTAAAAATTGTTCTCAATTGTGATGTGTTTGAAGTAATTTGTTTTGAAGATAAATCTACAGAATCAAATAATACTCGTACTATGACTAGAATTAGTTGTTTACACCAAACAGCACATTGATGGTCCGTGGATAACCAAACATCAGGTATGTTAGTAGACTGAAAATTTATAAAAAAAAATTTAATTAAACATATTTATGATAAATTAATCAAATAAAAATATTACCAAGAGATTAAATGCATTTTCATCAATGATGTGGGTAATTCCAGAACGAACTTGCATGTCTCGATGCCCTCCTCCAATGGCAGCTATTGTTACATGACTTAAATTATTTTTTAGAAAATTTGTATCTATCCATTTACTATTTATTTCTTGATAAAGTGTTTTTAAATAAGGATCTAGAGTAAGCACAGGCTGCATATTTGGAGTAGAAAGGGTAATAATTATTCGAACAAGACTTGGTTCAAACCCAGGTTCTAAAAAAAGTTTTCGAGCTATAATGCCTCCCTAAAAATAAACAATAACAAAAATAAATTGAAAAAATATTTGAACTATATCTAAATTTTAAATGAATTTACAAGTGTTGGAATTAGAAATCATTTCTAATCATTAAGAAGTCAAGGACTTTAGAAGTTATAATCAATAGTAATATTCAACTACTTTTATTTATATATAATAATGAAATTTAAAATAAACTATATAATAAAATTGTATTATTTATTAATATTTAATGGAATTTATAACGTAACAATTATAAAGAAAGAAGAAATCATTGATAATGCTCGATACTTAAATATATATTATTAATACGTTAACAGGTTTGGAGTATTTATATCTAAAATTCATAATAATAATATATAAAAAGATTTTATGTACAAAATGAATATGCATCTTTGAGATAATTCATATCTAGTTACAAAAGATATTAAACAATAAATTGATATGTTATTTATTAAATTAAGTTTAATTAATAATTACGGATTTAAAAAAAGGATAGAATAAATAATAAGTTTGATATTGATCTTTTAAAAAATCAATTAAATAGAAATGATTACTTTGATATTTATTTCAAATTTCAAACTTTCTATAATTTTTATACCTTAAATTATGAGAGCAAAAAAGAAACTTGACTTAAAATGAATTTATTCAATAATTACATTTAAATTTAACTAAAAGACATTGTTAAGTCTCATTTTTAAATAATAACAATAAGGATTCAAATTGTACTTGAAGAAAATTATTTTTTATTGTTAAAATGAATTTTTACTATCTCGCCAGAGATAGTATTGAGATCACGAAAATTTTCGATGTTGAGATTTTGATGTTTTTATACGTTTTGAAGGTTCCTGAATCATTTTCACTAAGGTTGAGAAAAATGTCTGTGTGTGTGTGTGTGTGTATGTGTGTATGTATGTAGGCAAGATTACGCAAAAACGGTTTGAGCTAGAATGATGAAATTTGGTACATGGACATTATTCAAAATTCATAGTTTTCTATCAACTTTTGAGAAATGTAGCTCAACCGGAAGAGGGTCATTACCTACAACGTTTTGATTTTTTTTCCTCTAAAGTGACCGTAAAAATAAAGATATATGTTTGATAATTTTTCACATGATTAATAATTGTATAAAACTGCTATATATAGAATTTCAGCTTGATTGATTCGCTGAAATTACCAGAATTAATTTTTTAACACTGCAAATCTCACGCGCCAACACGTGACGTGGTGCCATCAACAAAAAGCCAAACATGCGCTGGTTTAATATTTATTATTTATTATTTATAATTTATAATTAATTAAATTTAATTTAAATATAATATATTATGTTATTTAATCCAACTCAAATTGCGAGATAGTCGAGTGGAGACACTCCAGCTAATTTTTATTAATTTGTATTTATATAATTAAATAAAAAATTATTTTATTAAATTGCGCTCCTAGGTAGCACCACTGTTCAGATATCGTTCTTCACCAATAAATTAAATATGTAATTTTAAATAATTAATTTTTTAATTATAATTATTTTATATTATTTATTGTCATTGAAACAATCATTTATAGAAAATTTCAGCTCAAATATGCTTTTTAAAATGTGAGAAAAAATAATTTAAAGAAAACCCAATAAAAATTAATATAAACGATTGATACGGTTGATGTCGTTATGTAAAATGATGATAAAAATTATGTTTATTGGAAAATTTGAAAAATTTGGAGATTTGATTTGATAGAATTAAAGTATTTGGTTTTATTTATTATTTACTTGTATATTTATTTATTTAGATAGTTAAATATATTATTGTTATTTGGTTCAAGTTTTATCGTATGTTAGTGTAACATGTTTTAATGGTTGTTATTGTTTATTTAAATTATTTATTCTATTCTAGTCATGCTCAAAGAGGACATTTGAACCACTTAGATCAGAGGTTCTAAAACTTATGTACTCCGCGAACCCCCACTTGAAAAATTTTTTTTTGACGGACCCCATCCTAACTTTAGGTACTTTACGTCATTTTATTAGTTAATTTCTGGCTTACGATCTCATAAGAACAAGGATATATGATGCATATTTCTACAGTGATTGGTGAATAACGATTTTTTTGCATATTGTAGAACACATTTTATTAGAAATTATAATATTGAAGAAAGAAAATTCAGCTTTGCGGACCCCCAGTAAAGGCTTCGCGGACCCCCAAGGGTCCGCGGACCACAGTTTAAGAACCTCTGACTTAGATTGTTATGTTATGTTATTTTATTGTCGTTTGTAAATTAATATTTTAATGTTATTGTTATTTATTGAAATTAATTAAACCCTATCATAGAGATCCACAGGATGCAATTGACTGTTTGCCTGGCTATGCTCCTATGAAGACGGCTCTTTTCACTCTGATGGGATCTTTCAGAGATGAATAATAATGAATAGGAATTAATAATAAAAAAGAGGGATGTAAAATGAAAAGCACTAATAACTTAAGTCACTCACAGTAATAATAACTAAGGTTGATAAACAAAAATAAAAATTAAATTTTAAACTTACCATTGAATGACCAATAAGAATAACAGATGTAGGCGAATTTGGTCCACTTTTATATAATTGTAAAATTTTCAGAATACTTTGATGAACAAATTTACATTGATCTTCAATAAATCCTCCATAAAGTGCACTGTATTCTTCATTAAAATCAATTGAAAAATAATTAAAATGAAAAGGCAAATGTGAATTTAGTGATTTTCTCAAACTTATAGACGCAAGAGATCTTACTGAAATATATATAAATATGTATATAATCGTTAATATTTATATAACTTCTTAAATTTGATTGGTATATAGAGTTGTGAAATAAGATCACCTTGTTTATAAGATCCACTATTTCCAGGTATGAATAAAACAGGAATTCCATAAAATTGCATTTTTCTTATTTTTTCTGTAAATTTTCCTTCTCCATAAGCATATAAACTATACTTTGGAAAATCCTTATCTATTAATGGTGACATTTGGATTTTCTAAAAAAAATATTAATTTAATAATTTTAATCATGATTATTTATTTTTTAAAATATAAAATAAACATTTCTGATGACAATGTCTAATCAAAAATTATATAACTAATCTTAAATATGTAAACTATTTTCCATTTTATTTATTGATTGTTAATTAATAAATTACTCTAAAGAAAATTTAGTTAAATATTAATTGAATGGGGAATAAATTTTTAAAATATTCTTATTTAAAATAATATTTTTAGATTTAATAAAATGAATATAAATCTTTAGAATTTCATTAATATCATAACTAAAATAATATTGAAAAAATTATTTAAAGGAATTTAGTCATTATTTTTTCAGTATATAAATTATTGTTTATTCAATGCTTTTTGATTTTTAAATATTTTAGTAAAAATTAAAAATACTTATTATGTGAATTCCTACTAAATAAAAAATCGTCATATATATATGTATATTTTTTATTGAACTCAAAAGTAGTAGTATTAATTTTTAATATTCATAATAGTCTAATATTTCATTAAATATAAGTAATATTTAAAAGAAAAATGGAAAATAAAACAAATAATTAAAATAAAGTATAACAATTAGTGTTTAAATGTATTTATTTTAAATTATTGTAAATAGTATTTTTTTTATTTGAAAAATTATTAACTCATTGATTATTCAGCTACTATAGAATTATAGTAGGGTAGTACTCATTTTTAAAATCAATATTAAAATATATTTCGATATTGGAGTCATGTTTTATCTATAGAACAATTGATTAATATATAACTTTTGAAATAAAATTTTTTACTCACCACAAATTGGGGATATTCATACATAAAAGTCATTTCACATCGATTAGCTTCAAATCTTGATATAAAATTATAAATACCATATAAAAATAGTGTAAAAACAATAAAGGAAATAGTAACATATGAATTAATTATAGCCATATTAAAAGGTGTTATAGACACAAGTAATGTAAAGAAGTGGTAAAAATTAACTTTCCTTAAATATTTCTAAAAAATGAATCATTATCTAAAATTTGCCTTTCTATATCTAATTCTAAATATGATACTTTTTGACAAATGATAGCGGTGCCATCTGGTGGTTCGCTTTTTATGAGAATTCCCAAATTAATTATTTAAAATAAACTTACTTTCGTCAATACTAAATGAAATATTTAAATAAGGAAAGATTAAAACTTAATCAATATTGAAAATAAAATCGATGGTTATCTAAGTTATTATTTATAAAGATGAATCTAGAAATATAAAAGTACTAAGCAGATTCTCTTAACCGCCCCAATGGCAACTTAAAATAGTATTGCTGGTGTTTAGATAAATTATTAAATAGAAGGGTTCAAAATGGAATATGTATTGTAGAAAAACTATTACAATTAATGTAATGAATAGAGAAGAATTGATTAAATTAGAAGTGTTCAAATACTTGAGCTCATATGTTACTGAGGTCGGAGAATTTGATAGGGCGATCAGCAACAAGATTCATGTGATAGAGAGTGGAAAAAGATGACCGGGATATTGTTAGATAAAAAAAGATAAATAGAAAGAGAGAATAAAGGAAGGGTATTCAAGTCAATTATAAAGTCGGTCATGCTATATAATTATATTAAAAGGTCAATAAGAAAATCCCAGGGAAAAAGATTGCAAGTAGGAGAAATGAGAATATTAAAGTAGATGGGGTAGGTAAAATTTGAAGAGATAGTATTAGAAATTATCAAAGAGATATGATCAGATATGATCTTGAGATTGGAATATCAAATTATTCATTTATCTCATTGAAAAAAGAACTGGAGGGGAAAAAGAAGGGGAAGGCTAAAGAGGTGAAGGATTGAGGGATTGTGTGAGTTGTTTTAGAAAAGGAGTGAAGAAGATAAAGAATTGTAACCCCTAAAAAAATAGAGAAGTCTAAATAAGAAGAATACTAAATAGATACTATAGATATAATCCTTAGTTTTTCAATTTACTAAAGACTATTCCAAGCAAAATCATTGGTATTTACTAATTATTAGAAATATAAATAATCTGATAGAAAGGAAATAAGTGTAGATGTAACATATTCCCCTTGCTTCAGATATTTGAAAACAAGATGTTTTCCAAAATCTACTTAGTAAATCCTGAAATTAAATTAGAACATTTTGTTTACTTTTATCATGATTAAAAAAAAAAGTAAAAAACATTTTTTTAAATAAAAAGGACAATTTATTTAATTTTATTATATACATAAAAAATATTAATTAATATTAATTAAAATATCTTATAATGTTAAATTCACATATGTATATATTAATATAAAAAAAATTGAAATTTAAAAATTATTGAAACAAATAAAAAACTTAATATAATTATATACATATTCAATATTATACATTATATAATTTAAATAAAAAATATATTTCTGCTGAATTATAAATGATTAATTAACTAATTTAAGGTATATTGATACATTTTGAATATCATTTTAAATAAGCAAAAGATATTATATGAGATAATTAATTCTAAAATTCTTATGAAAAATAGAAATAGTCAAAATTTATAATAAATTGACATTCATTTTATTAATTAAATATAAATTAACAATAATGATGCTAGTAAGTATCTTTGATGGAACATCATTTAGTTATAAAATGGATTATAGGTAACCCAATGAGCACGAGTTTGTTGCTGGGCATTTGAATGTGAGGTGAACAATGATTTATAGACTTCAGAAGATTTTGGATCTTTAGCAATACTATAATCTTTTTTCATTTTTTTCATTGCTGGATCATGCATTTTTAAATCTTTCGGTATTGAACTTTCAGGGTTTGTTCTTTTAAGATTAGTAGTTTTAATAGAATTGTTGCTGTTTGAATTTTGAGAAATGGTAGTTTGGGGGTTTGTTTCAATGGATGTTTCTGTTTTAATTTCAACTGTTTTAGCTAATTTCTTTGCTTTTTTCAATTCTTTCAATTTCTTAACTCGAATTTCTAAATTGTCATGCATTGTTGTGATTTCATCTTCATTTGGGTTAATAATAACAACATCCATTTTTTCAAATGGTTTCTGACACTAAAAAAGTATAAAAATTTTAGAATTAAATTACGTAATAAAGTTGAAATAAAATAAAATGAATAACAACGAAAATTAATATTCATTATTATTTAAAAAACTAAAAACTAAACTTTGATTGAATAATAAATATTCTTTAATATCTAATAAAATAAAATCTTATTCATTTAGAATTATATTCATGTCTTTGAGTTACATAAGAATTTTTGTAAAAATAAAAACAAGGACATTCTATTTTATATAATTATGCTTATTAATATTTCTATTTTTAATAACTATTTATTACCTTAAGACATTGGGTTGCCTTGACACTTTTTAAGCTTCTTTCAGAGAAAACACAGCCACATGTCCATAAAAAGACAAATTTGAAATGGCCATTCATTTCCAATCCCATTATTGGACAGATATAAGGAGCAGCTTGACTATTGACATAACTATCGCCTTTCTCAGGACTTACACTATATTCAGGATTTGGTGTAAGTGTTAAATCTTTCACATCCTATAAGAAGCATAAAAAAAATATTAGAATATTAGATACATTAGAAAAAATATTTAATAGAAAAAAAGATTAAATGTATAACCTTTAAATTTTTTATATGTGATACTTCAGGCTTTTCAGATTTATTTATTAAATGTTCAATAAGAGCTTCTTTATTATAAAGACGTCCTAATCCACAAGCAACAATAGGTTTTCTCAAAGGTTCTTGTGATAGAGCACAATGTCTCCATCGAAATGATAACTCGGAATTTTTATCTTTCTGAAATATATAAGATAAAATAAAATAAGTATTTATATATTTATTTTGTAAATCAAATTGTATGATGTATTTTATTTCATCATTAATGTTCTTGAACGTAAAAATATTGGTTATAAATAAACATTTTAAGTTTATCATATTAATTAATTAATTAACTTTGAAAATTAGTTTAAAAAATATTAAAATATCAATAATTACCGTATCATTTTTTAAAATAATTGTTTGAATATTTTCTTTATATTAAATTTGGAAATTCTCTCTTTATAATTTTACTAATATATTATTCCATACCTGTTCTGCTTTTTTCTTCTGTCTTACTAATTCGTCTCTCTTGGGAATAGTTCCTCCATCACAACCCATTTTAAATTTAAAATTAAATAATCAAATAATAAATTAAATGAAAATATATTATAGAAAAATTCCTAACTTGTTAATATATAAAATAGTAATATGGAGGACCACAGACCATCCGTATATGTCATAAACCAGGAATGCAAAACATATCAAGATAGAAACAAAAAATCAGGGCAGCAATTTTAAAAAAGTGATCAACATAATAAAAATTAATGTTCTTATAGAAAAATTAAGAACGAACAGCTAATTTTGAAAAAATTGAAACATAAAATTATTAAATAAATAAATAATAAAATATATATAATATAATATGTAATATAATTTTAATTTCGTTATATATATTTGTTAGTTTGGTAGTTATTTTGAGGGAATTTCATATTATATGTAAATTTAAAGTATTTAGATATAATTTTTAAATATAAATTTAATTAAACTAAATACACTTGAAAAAAATGTATATTTTTATAATTTCATTAAAAGTTGAATTATAAATTAAAACTATTTTACTTATATAGTATATTATGTATATCAAAAACCTTGTTATTGATATTTTATTATTAAAATTGTAGAAAGTTAACTTTTTTATTATTAATTTATATTTTATATAAGAAAAAATAATAAAATTTGGGTAAGTATTAAAATTTATTTTTAATTCGAAACAAAATAGTATACAGATTTTATAATAATTTTCAAAATAATTTAAAATAAAAATAAATTAAATTAAAATTTTTAATATAAAAAAAAGATAAAATTAAAGATTTCTTTAAAAATAAATTCTAGTGCATATACATGTTTAATTCGCAGGGCGGGTTCTAGGGCTATGAGCTTCCCGGGAAAAACAAAATTTAGCGCCCTTTCATACAAATTATCTTTTAAATCATGAATGCAAAAAACCCTTTTTATTCTTAAATAGCCTCCCCCTCAAAATTTGCCCACCCCTTTATCCGTTGCTGTTAACTCAGAAAGGATACACTAATTCACCAAAAATAAATTTATTGATCAAAGAACCCCAAGGTATATCGGGAGGTTTTGTAATTGTTTCAGCTACATTTTCTTTTATTAAAAGACCTAAAGATCCCAAAATTGGTTGAACAGAGAGCACCAAATTACTCCATGGAGATTTATCGAGAATTAACGATTTGTCAATTTCAATTTTAAAAGAACCTAAAATAGAATATAAAATATTAGTTAAATGATTTAATTTAAAATGAGTTTATGCGACAACTATAATCCTACTAGAATTATTTTTATCAAATTCATTATATAGATAATTTAATTTCTTATTAAATGTTTTCTTTAATAATTAGAACTAGTGATAATGATCGAGTAAACCCGAATATAAGAAAGTATCACTAACTTGTTAATTTTGGAGATCTTATAATCCATAAATATGTTATTAATAATGGAAATGCTTGTAAAAAAAATTTTATTCTTGTTAAGATTCCTCCTAGAGATACCATACATAAACGCATCTATAAAATTGAAAATATAATTAATAATATTTAAAGAAATTAAAGTTTTAAATATTTACTTACAGTAGTAAAAACAACATAATAAACAAAAGTTGTTGGTAATAAGAAAAGAAGTATAGTGAATGCCAATATCCCAAAAAATAATTGATCTGGACTATATTCACATGAGTCTATTTTTTTTCTTAAAGGATTAAACTTTTTCCCAAAAAATAGTCGCGATAATGATATAAGTGTATATATTTGGATATGATACAACCTAAAAAGAATCTTATAAAATTATGTTCATCTTTTTATATTTTTTTAATTAAGTAAGACTTATTTACTTAGCAGCATAAACGTAAATGCAATAAATATGAAATCCAACTAATGACAGAATATCAGACAAAATCGATATCTGAAATGATAATCCTAAATGACCAAACCAATAAAATATTTTGAATAAAAAATGAAGAAGTGTTGTACATTTTTCTAAAATAAAAAAAAAATATATTCTTTGATTTAAAATTATTTTATTTAGTACATTAATCAATTTTAGTTTCACTCCAATAAAATTTCAGTTTAAGAAATACTGAAAAAATGAAAATGAAATTAAATAATGTTTTGGAGTTGCTCACTTTAAGAGAAGGGCATTTCCGAAACAAGAAAGAATGAAACTCAAGATGCTGAATTTATAAAATTATTAGAAAGAAAATTAAAGATAATATTACCTAAGAATATCCACCATAATTGAACATGATATAGAAAAAATAATCCTAGGGTTTTACTAAAAGGATGGTTTAGTTTTAGACCTGCTGGTGAACCCATCACCCATTCAAGAAGGTGACTCAAGTTTTCAACAATAATCTTAAAAAATGAAAAAAATAAATAAATTTATAAGAATGTTGAATATTTGATACCTTAAAACAGAATTATGTAATAAATACCTCAGCATTATCTAAAACTTTATTTTCTGGTGATACATTTTCACAGAAAGTCACAAAATAATTAAGTATAAATATTCCTAGAAGAACATCAAAAATCGTAGAAACTAAATAATTTGCAATTTTAATAGAAAATTGTGATTTTTTAAAATAAGCATCTAAGGCCCATTTTAAACTTTTTAATGATACATCAAATTGTAAAACTAAAGCTGAGTATCTGAATAAAGGCATACCCAAATTAAGAATTTGAGAAAGAAAGCTAATAAAATAAAGAATAACAATAAAGATACTATTAAGAAATTTTATTGTCATTGAATTGTTTTCTTTCTTTTGTTTTTTCTTTATTTGGTGCCAAAGTATTTGAAAATGATCTCTATCTACATAGTTTTCTGATTTATACTGACACAAATATAACATTTCCGATTTATCAAAATCTACATAATTATATTGAATTATAACAATTTGTTTTATTGAATTAGTTAACAAATAATTTTGACCATTAAGTATTATTTCTTTAATTTTCATATTATTTTCACTTATATCAATATTTAACCAGGATTTCGTTTTATGTTGAATATGGTCAGAAATATTTTGACAACCAATTATATTATAGAAGTTTCTTTTCTTTAATAATGTTTCCTTTGTAACAATACCCAAAATATAAAATGTACAAGAATAAACCTCGCCATAAAAATACACATCCTTATAATTTTTTATAAAATTTGGTATAAATATTATTAAAATATCCATTTTACTTGCTGTTTGCTATAAATACATTTTAATGTTTAAAGGTTATTTTTTATTTACATAAATATATTAAACAATATAAAAGAATAATCAAGTATTTCAAAAATTTAAATCACAGACCATAATAATTTATAAATTACTATTCTGTCAAAAAAATTATGAATTTTGGCATTTCATTGTTTTTGAACTTGTTTTTCATATCATGATTGCTGAAATTAATAGATAGCCAAATTAAGAAAGTTAAAAATCTAATTAGTTAAAAAATAATTAAAGCCATATTAAATTAAAATGAGAAAGATAATGTTTTTAATGAACTCAAATAAATAAATAAAATAAATGTTAAATTATTTATTATAAAAATATTCGGTTATACATTATACGATTTCACGTTACTTTTTACATATTTAATGAAAATATGTATATATTGAAAGAAATAAAATTCAAAACAATTATTCACTGCGAACTAACTGAGAGACAATTGAATTTTGGATTTTAAATTGAATTTATATGACCTTAACAAAATATATTAAATATTGATATTACATCTGAAACTGCTTCTATTTTACTTTTATTTTATCCAAAATTTAGTTTTTGAGATATTACAAAATAAAAATGACCTAATTTTATAATTCTTTACTATCTCACAAGAGATGTTTGATAGGTTTTCATATGATAAAAAATTGTATAAAACTGCTATATATAGAATTTCAGTTTGATTGAATAGCTGAAAGTACCGGAATTAATTTTTTAATACTGCAAATCACGCGCAAGCACGTGACGAGGTGCCATCAATAAAGAGCCAAACACGCGCTGGTTTAATATATATAATTTATTAATTTTAATTTAATTAATTTAATTTAATTTAAATATAATATGTTATATAATCCAATTCAAATTGCGAGATAGTCGAGTGGATACACTCCAAATTTTTTACTGGCTGATGCTCCTCGTCAGCAATTTTTGGAATTGACTGAATTCATTGTTAAATATATAAATAACCATATATAACAAAAATTAAAATAAAACCTTTTTTTTAATTTTAATTATATTTTGTTTTGTTTTTAAGGACTTATTTATAACATGAGATTATAAATACATTATAGGTATAAAAACAAAATTTTAAATTTATAAATAATTTATATATTTATGTTATCTATATATATATTTATATACATAATAAACAAAAATAAGAAAAATACGATAAAACAGCATTTGTTTTCAAAGTAACACATTTTGCAATTTTATACTAGTTTATTTATTTATTTATTTTATACTTACAGAATGGGCTTAAAGTTTTAATTTTTATTAATAATTAATTTGATTGAAAATCATATATAAAATATAAATAAAATAATGATGTTGAATGTGTGAAAATGCATTTTAATAATTAATTCCCAGCCAGAACGTCGACGTATTTAAATATCTCTATATCTGTTTTACTTTAAATTTCCAAAATTGTCTTCCCATCAGCTTTTTCATGATTCTGTTACTATAACATGACCATTTATTTTAATTTTGTCAATACGAGACTTGTTATTATTTTTAATACCTGAAACATTTAAATTAAAATGTGTTTAAGGAAACATATTTTACTTCTTAATTGATATTCATTAATAAAAAAAAAATACAGAAATGAAAATATAAGAATTAAATTCTTAGATTGCCTGGAACATCCAACTGAGTTTCTTCGTTTGTCAACAACCTATTCGAAGAAAAAAAGCATTTATATACTGGACAGCCATAAAATATATTAACTATTTACTCAAAATATTTGTGTGAATGTGTTTTAATAATACTATTCAATGATTTTCCGTTGGAATGTTCCCGATACCATTTGTGATGGTATATATTTAGAAATGAGTGAAAATTTATCAAATATACTCCTCAGTATCTTTGTTTCAATTAATGAATCCTTTTTCACTCAATATAATAATTTTTTCCCAATAAGAAATTTTAGTTAATTTTGTCTGTTCACAATTATTTTTTATTTTGTTCAAAAAGCAAAATACACAAATATTCTTTGTTTATTTATTCGCTGTGCATAGTCTCGGTTATCGCCCGATTTTGCCCCGAAACTGTGCTCAAAAACGTGCGATCAAAAGTGGTGTATGATATGGTCAAGTTTTGTAATTAACGAATTGTGTGGTATCTATACGATCCCCCCTACACCTCGCAGAATTTGATGAAACTTCGCCAGTTGATTCTTTGATTAATTCTAAGAAACTTTTTCCTTGGGCATTTCTTGGGAGAACTTCTAGTTTTCGAGATAAAAAGGATTAAAGATTGGATATCAATCCATTGATATCCCATTTAGCTACCATGTCTTATCAGCTTATCAGTTTGACCAGCAGAGGGCGCTACTAATTTTCGGTTTTTTCAGTTCGGATTGTATATAGAAAAATTAAAAAATTAATTAATTAAATAATTTTCCTATTTCCAAACCGAACAGAATATTAGTGAATATGTGAATAATTAGTGAATTAGTCAATGAAAATTTCTTAATGGCTGCACATTTCGACATTCATAACCATCTAATTCAGAGGTTCTTAATCTTATGTACTCTGCGGACCCCCACTTGAAAAAATTTTTTTTTGACGGACCCCATTCCAACTTTAGGTACTTTACGTCATTTTATTAGTTAATTTCTGGCTTACGATCACATAAGAACAAGGATATATGATGAATATTTCTAACAGTGATTGGTGAATAACGATTTTTTTGCATATTGTAGAACACATTTTATTAGAAATTATAATATTGAAGAAAGAAAATTCTGCTAAATATGAAGATGGAAACGGTAGCAATAGTTTTCTTGCACATTTCGTTGAATTTGGGTATTTGATCTGTTTCCTCACAAAGCCATGCCATCGCTTCTTTTATATTAAATAAAGTTTTAACCGACTCATCATTTTCTCGTGCACCTGTACGATGGCTTTGCGGACCCCCAGTAAAGGCTTCGCGGACCCCCAGGGGACCGCGGACCACAGTTTAAGAACCTCTGATCTAATTTTTATCCAATCTTTAAATCTCGAAAACTAGAAGTTCTCCCAAGAAATGCCTAAGGAAAAAGTTTCTTAGAATTAATCAAAGAATCAACTGGCGAAGTTTCATCAAATTCTGTGAGGTGTAGGGGGGATCGAATACCAAAAAAATAATATTTTAAAAAGAGAAAATATAATTTGAAAATAGTTAACTTTTCTGAGATAAACAAAAAATGTCAACCGGGAAGTTAGCAACGATATTCGTCTCACTCTTTTTATTGTTTTTTTCTCATATATTTATAAATGAATTTTATATTTAATTGGTTTAAATAGGTTCCAATGGCCAATAATAATAATGTAATTATTTATTTAAAATTCAGAAAACAATAAACTCTTAAAATTAATTAATTTATATAAATATATGTTAATTGATTAACGCCATCTTTTGAAGTATTCATCCTTTAAATTAATAGATTAATATCATAGGTGTTGCAATGGGGATTTAAATCCCATTGGCTTGTGACCGAGTTTCCCAAGTGGCCCAACCAATCAGGGTTCAAGAAGCATCTCAAAATCGGAACTCACCAGCAACATGGCTGTCACTATAAATGTGACATTGGCACAATGCATTTCTCTTCTAGAGAAACAGGCATATTTCTTTTACTTTACATTTTATTTATATATATTAGTAAAAAATATAACCCTATTTTTACATGAATTCAAATTATGTAATTTATTAATTCATGGAATCAAGGGAAAAAAAATGCAAGTTTATATTTATTTATTAAAAATTTTACCCTTAAAAAAACTTTAAAAAATATTAAATTAATTATAATTTTTCTAATATAATTATTAATTAAATTAATTTTACTATCACTTTATTAATTTCTATTTATAACCTTATTCCATATGGTTTGACATTTTAAATTCATATCTACTAATACAACCATTTTATTTTTCAGATCCTATATTTATTCAAATTATATTTGTTTAAAGACCTAGCCACGGATTTTTTAACATGACGTCTAGGTAATCTATAATTATTTATCTTTAATTATTCATAGCTATATTTTAATCAATTTTTTAATCTCTAACTATTAAATGTTTTTTAGACTTGATAGATTATTTGTTTTGCTTGAAACTGGATCTTCTCCTGCCACACGACGTGCAGCAGCCAAACAACTTGGCGAAGTCCAACGAATGTATCCATATGAACTCCATGAGTTACTATCTCGAATAAGCACTTATTTAAGAAGTGTTTCTTGGGAAACAAGAATTGCTGGTGGTCAAGCTGTGGAAGCTGTATTGAGAAACTTACCACCATGGGATCCAAATGGCATCCAAGATGAGGGTGATTTTATTTAATTCTTAATAAAATATTAATATTTCCTTTATTATTAAATGTTTAAAACATAAAAATGTTTTTTTTTCAGAATTATCAAAGAAAAATTATGAAGCCTATAAAAAGGAATTCTTTCGTTTTCATAATTTTAACATTGAACGAATAATGGCCCAAAGTGCATGCCTTATGGCTTCTGTTGGGTCAGATTTTGATCTTGAACATGATCCAGGTAATTAAATAAAAATTTATGTTTTCATGTAAAATAGATAAATGTTTTCAAGAAAATTATTTATTATTTTTATTTGTTTAAAGTAAAATATTTTTAAACACCAAAACTCAAAATCCAAATTCTATCAATATAATAAAAAATTTTACAATTTTTTCATGTCCTATTTTAGAAAATAAAGACCAAAAAGAATATGTTGCACATCAACGTAAACAATTAAATTCACGTTTGGGATTAGATGATGCTACTGCCTCAGCTATGGGATTTCAATTATCCGATTTAGTATGTGATGAAGACTTTGCATCTCACAGTGTTCAACATGACTTGAATAATCATTCAAATTATATAAAAGTATTTTCAAATTACATATTATGTTATAAATACAATGTCATATTTTAAATTTATTTTTTTTATTTTTAGAAATCTGTAACAGAAGTACTTTCTGAGCCTTCTTCAAATATAAACATTTCTGATAAATTTGGAGCAACATTGTCATCTAGAGAAGCAAATCGTGCTCGAAGAAAAGCGAGACAACTTGCAGGAATTAAGAGCCAAAAGTCCAGAGATAAGGAAGATTCAGGAACAGTAGGTTTCAATCAATTAACTTAGTATTACTATTATTTTACTTATTGTTTGTTTTTAGTGTTCTGATGAAATTATAGAACGAAAAAAAATTAAATTAGAAAACGAAACAATAGATCAATCAAATGAAATTGTGATTCCACAAAATATAGAAAATTTAAGTTGTGTCCCAGATGCTACTGGAACTTGGAATGAGGTAAAAAATTAGAGAAATTAAATAAATTATTTGAATTTACTTACTTTTTTCTTTTAATAAAAAACACCATTTGTTTCAGACATCAACTGAGTGGCCACTTCATCGATTTTGTCTTCGATTGTACTGTGATCTTTTTTCGGCCCAATGGGAAACAAGGCATGGAGCTGCTACAGCTTTAAGAGAAGTAGTTCGAGCTCATGGTTCTTCTGCTGGAAAACCAGCTGATGTATCAAAATCAGCTGTAAGTCAAATTATTATATTATATTTACTTAGGTTAAACTAGAAACTTTTTAATTTTTATTATTTTTAAACATAATTTATTATGATATAATTTATTCTTAATTATAATTGGAATCTTAGAAATGTGTTGAGAAATACCAAAGATCCATTTATTATGGTTCACAAATCGACAATATTTTTTATTTTTACTTATAAAATCCAATGAATGCATTTTATTTTTAAACTTCTTTGCCATGCTATTGTTTTTTGGAAGTTAGTCTTTCTTGTTTGTTAATTTCATCCAATCTTCTCATATGAATCCAATTCTGTTAAAATTTTTATCCACTTATCCTCCTTAGTTCTGGTTTTGTGTTTATTTCAATTTAAAATATCTGTTTATTTTGATATTTTCAATTTTACCTTTTTTGATATATTGCATTTTTATATATGAAAGGATATTTCACATATTCTTTTTCTCAAAATCTTCAACATTATTTTAAAAGATCTCTAGATCTTAGTCTTAGATTATATATATATTATTTATATATTTTTTTAATTTTATTTTTTCAAGTTAATTCATTTTATTTTCTATTTTCTATCTTTTCACTAAATTTGTTTGCTAGATTTGTTTCATCATAGTCCAAAGTTTTAATTTTTTTCCAATCGTATACTCAGTTAATAAATTCTTAATACTCCAGTTATTATGTTTTTCATCTTTATTTATATTTAATATTCATAATGGAAAAATAGAAACTACTTAATCATAGTTTCAACCCTTGATCTCAAGCTCAACTCATAGCATAGGTCATCAATGACATCAATGCCTCCCAATTATCAACTGCAAAACACTTGGCATAAATGGAGAAAGAAAAATTAGTGAGAAATTTGATTAAGGGATTAAGAGAATTCGATGGTAAAAATTTTTAAAATTACAACATAAATGAAAGGAAAATATATTTATTATTCAAAACCTCAAAATTTTAGCAAACAAAAATAAAAAAAAATAGATTTAAATATAAATATATATATTTATACGATAAGGCAAAATGTTTCCTAAATAGATTTACTAGTTTATCACGGCTTAGAAGGTTTAAAAGAAAAACATACAGTTCAACTCGCTCTTTATTTTTTATTATGGAATTAAAACGAATGAAGATTGAACTTTCTTTTTTCTTATTACTTTTAATTTTAAAGAAAATCTTATCTTAAATATTTTTTATTGAATTAATGTTTTTTTTATTTATATTTCAGATCGATGATTTACATGAACTCTGGTTAGAAGATCTATCACTTCGTCTTCTTTGTGTTCTTGCGCTTGATAGATTTGGTGATTTTGTTTCTGATCAAGTAGTAGCGCCTGTAAGAGAAACATGTGCTCAAGCTTTAGGTAATACAAAATTCAATAAAAAAAATTATCTTTCTACAAAATTATATAAGTTTTCTTTATACCTATAAATATCGAATAGTTTTAAAATGTAGCCTTTTATTAAAGTATCATAGTTTTTCAAAATACCAAACTACTCAATTGAATGACTTTTAACTACACAAATGAGAAATATTCAATTTTAAAGAGTGAAATAATAATTACTTAAATGGATTGTAGTATTGTAATAGATTGTATATTAAAATATTTCTTTTTAATTTTTTTAGGGTCTATTATTCATCTTATGAAAAATGAATCTGTACTTAAAGTTCTAGAAATTCTCTTGTCTTTATTAAGTCAAACAGCTTGGGAAGCTCGACATGGTGGACTTTTAGGATTAAAATATATGCTTGCAATTAAACAAGTGAGTTTTTTATTTAATATAATAATATTACACTTTATTAAATTTAATATAATTTTTTTTAGGAAATGGCATCATTATTACTATCTCGTGCCTTTGAGCCAATTCTTAAAGCATTATCTGATGAAGTGGACGATGTTGGAGCAGTTGCTGCAGCGGCATTAACTCCAGTTGCTCCTCGATTACCTTATCTTTTACCAATTGAATTAATGATAAATACTGTAGATACTTTGTGGGATCTCCTTTTGGAACAACAAAGAGATGATTTAGCTGCAGCTGCTTGTAATGGTTTTATGGGTCTTCTTGCAGCATTAATAGCTTTACCTGAAGCCAGCCCTTGTATTAAGTAAATTTATTTAATATTATATATTATATTAAATTTATTTAACACACTGCCATTGGAGATCGGTGTTGAGATTGATCTTTGTATTTTAAATGGATCTGATTAGACTTAAAATTGAATATTCTGATAGACAGTGGCATAATATTAACATATTATGACTCCGTGATCTAATATACCTATATTTTTTATTATAAATTTAGTAATAATTCAATAATTCTTTTAATTATAATATAATAATACTGATGACCCTTTTGTTTCAGACCCAAATTAATGACTGAATTAATTCCAAGACTTTATCCCTTTATTTGGCATGCAAATAGCTCAGTTCGAAAAGCAACACTTGAAACGTTATCAACTTTAGCAGCATCATCTGGAGCATTTTGGCCTGCCATGCCACTCCTTCAAGATGCTCTTCGGCATTTATTTCAAAGGGCTCTTGTAGAATCTTCTCAAGATATTCAACAATTAGTAGAAAAGGTAAGACTATTGATTTTTAATCTTAAAAAAAATTCAAATTTTAATTAATATAAAATTTGAACCATTTAAAACTTATTTAATCTATATTATAAAAGTATTATATGTAGACTTTAGCAAAACATTTTGCCCTTTAGATGGGAAAACTTTTTCAAATTTTGTTCTATGGGAATTCCTAAAAAACTAGTTCGAATGATTCAAATTTGTCTTGAAAGTAGTAAAGGAAGAGTAAGATGCGGGAATCAACTGTCAGAAATTCGGATAAGACTAATTTTATTTAATTTAGTACTGGAATATGTAATTAGACAAATTGAGGAAAAATCAAACGGAATCCAATTAAACAAAAAAAATCAAATATTAGATTACGCAGACGACTTAAATATAATAACAAATTGCAATTAAAGATAGCGTAGAAAAATTAATCGAAGAAGGAAAAGAGGTGGGACTGGAAATTAATAATGCTAAGACAAAATATTTAGTAACAGAGAGGAATCGTATTAACACACAAATTCTTAACATACAAAATGTAGAATTTGTAAAGGTAGAAAAATTTTAATTCTTAGGTTCTGTAATCACGAAGGATAATAATATAATATTCGAGGTTGCAATCGGGTAACGCTTTTTATCATGAAGTAAAGGCACTTATCTCGTCATAATTATTATCAAAGGGAATCAAAATTAAAATATCTCTGTGGCTCTACGGAACTCCAAAGTTCTTGTCCTCATCAACCACATTTCTCCAAGTATCCCTATACTGAGCTATAACCAACCAAGTCCATCTCTCTCATGTCTCTTCCTACATTGTCCACACACCGCATCCTTGGTCTTCCAAGCGAACTTTACTTTACTTCCTCTCCCATTATAGCCACGTATCCTTCCCATCGCAACCTTCTCAATTTTATAACTCTAACTTCATATGTATGGAGTTAGATAGAGTCATGCAATTTCTCATTATGCACTCTCCGCCATTCCCCGCTGACCTTATCTTTCTTTGGCCCATAAATGCTGCTATCTTCCTATTGCTAGAGTCCTATTTTCAAATACCCTAAATCTACTCTCGTCTCCCAGGGTCATAGACTCACACTCGTAAATACAAAGGCAAAATAATTGTTTTATATATTTTAATTTTTGGGCAAAATAAAAACAAATATTATAACAGTAGCATCAAATAGTATAGATTTTAAAAATAACAAAAAGCAAAAACCATGGTTCGATGAGGAATGTTAAGAATTAATAGAGATTAGGAAAAAAGCAGGATATGTACATTTGGAGAAATGTAGTTACTGCGGCCAAGAACTTACTAGTTCCGTAGAACCACAGCAATAGATAAATCTTAAAGCATTATTTTATCAGATCAAATCTCTAACTGGTCTAATTTAATAATTTGCAAATTAATTGTTTATTATAAAAAATATTTTCGCGACAACTTGTAATTCAATAAGATTTCTATTTTAATTAAACAACTCAATTTATCGAATTAATATTTAATTTATTTATATATTTTATTTTCCTCTTTAAGGTTTGGTGTATTTTAATTAAATCCACCGACTTAGAAGCTCTTTTGGTAGCTTCTTGTCCAATGTTCTCATCATGGCTATGTCTTGCTGTCCAACCTGCACGGACACCTTTTGATCCCTCTATTCTGGTTCAATTACCAATCGTTCCAGCAAGTTCAATACAAGTGAGTAAATAATTATTTTATTTATTGATACTCTTGCAATAATTTTGTAGAATTATTTTGTTCTTTTGTAGACTATAATTAATTATTAAACATTTGTTTTAAATATTTACTTATAATATAATTATTTTTAGGAGAAAAATTCATCTTTGAAAAAACAACGAATTACTCCCAATTCGATTGAGCAAACTAACCCTTTGACAATTGCCAATAAATTATTTGTGGGAGGTTCTGAATCTATACCTCAAAATCAAAGAGAAGCAAATGTTCTTCCTGCAAGATGTATGGCTGCAAGAATGTTAGGTAAAAAGCAATTATAATATAATTTATAATTTGTTCAATATTAGAAGTCTTAACTAAATGTTTTTAAGGTCTTCTTTCTTCATATATTGTACGACGAGTTCCCGGGACGGATTATACATCGTGTGAAGAACCTATTGAAGCTTATGTAAGGGTGGTTTTAGTATTTATTAATAGTAAATCTGCAGTTCAGCGATGCGTGGCCGGCCTTGTTTTAGCAGCTTGGGCTCAATCCGAAGAAAATGGTGTACCAGCAAATACTCCTCCATCGGTAGATTTATTTCTATTTTTATTTTTGAAAATATTGATTTCTTAAACTGTATTATAAAATTATTTTAATTTAAATTATCTTTATATTTGTATTGAATCTAATTGAATAAAAATTTGTTTTTTAGACACTTGTTACTAGATTACATCAATGTTTAAGTGAAATTGTGTATTGGGATGAGATTGCTGTTAATTTTACCAAACTTTTACAAGAGGCTCGAGATTTTGTTGCAACTCTTAAGCACTATAAACTTGAAATAGATGATAAATTTTCTAAAGTAAAATATAATTTTTATTTTCAAATATTATTTTAATAATAATAATCAAACCATATTTTTATTCTGTTTTTTTATTCTATTAGTTACTAACATTAGAACAAATGGAACAACTAACTGGTCCTGTATGGGAAGGACTTAATGTTACCCAGAAATTAAAACCTAAAGTACTAACTACTCTGGAAGAAAGACGACGTAATATTCAATCATCCGTTACAACAACAAGCCAAGAGCATTTACTCTTAACTCTACAGTAAATATAATAATTTATAATTATTTTTATTATCTAAAAAATAAAATTAACAATTTCTTTATTCTCTAGAGCACAATCTTCTATAGCTGGTGCCGTGACTCGATTAAATATTCTGCCACAAAAATTAAATCCTGTAATTAAACCTCTTATGGAATCCATTAAAAAAGAAGAAAATGAACTTCTTCAGGTAGTCTTTATACAATAATCATTGATTTAAAAAATTAATTTTAGATGAAATCAACTTTATATATATTTATCTATATATAAGCTGGTTGCATTATATGGATGTTAGTGTTATGCATAATCTATGATTTTGGGGGACGAGAATTGATTCAGAGTATATGAAAATAAAATTTTTCGTAGTATCTATGGCTGAAAAATCAGATTTCAGGGAAACTGACGTGACTACTTCTCCAAACATAGGGTCATAATTCCTAGGAGGTTATGATGGCCGGGACACATGGTTAGAATTGTTAAGAAAAGACTAGCAATAAACTCGTATGTGGGGACACCAAGGATGGAAATGTTGGAGGAAAGGCGTTCAAATACTTTTCAGTTTACTATCGCCACAGTCTTAGTTTAATAAATGAAAATTGAATTTTTGAGAAATTAAATAACTTTTATATCTAACCCCTAGATTACAAAAATAATTACATATAAAACATATTTTTTTAGGAACTTTCAGCAAAACATTTAGCACATTTAATGGAATTATGTTTATCAAGAGATCCATGTCCAAACAATAAAATTCTACAAAATCTTTGCGCTTTTCTACGAGCGGATTCAGAATTTTCCCCAAAAATTCTTGTGAGATATCATTTTAATATCAATTTAATTATTATTTATTAAACAATTTAATTTTTAATGTATTTCTATTTTTATTTTAGAAATCAGATGAAATTTTAGCTACACCATCTACTTCAAATTCTGTACAATTACCCCCTCTTATCGGTGCTCCCAATAACACAAATTTTAGTGGAATTCTTGCGCTTGCTCAAAGGCAAAGATCAGCAGAACGGGCGGCATTGAGACGAAGTAACTCAACAGGAGGTCCAACCAATTCAAGTCGTGGTCCTGGACGGCCACCTCTCACAGCTGCCGCAGATTTATGCCTGGAAGAAATGTTACTAGCTGAGGACCTTGTAATTTTTATTTATTTATAATTCCATTCAATTCTTTTTATATTAAATATTTTTTAAATATTAAATTAACCACAATTTCTAGGCAAATAAACAAAATAGAATACAACGACGGGGTGCAGTTCATGCATTAACAGCTATTACCTCTCATTTTGGATCAAATATTCCTGAAAAAATTCCTAAACTTTGGGAATTAATTATCGGAAAAATAAGAAATGACATTGACCCAGAAACTTTCGGTATATATTTATCAAACTATTTTTTAATTTTATTAATTAAAACTTTTTCAAATTTATTATTATTATTGACAAAAAATTTATAATTTAAATTTTTAGATCCAAGTTCGATGATTGGAAATGATAATGCAGCTGAAGAACTTGTTACAACGTTGCATATACTTGAAGTTACTGCATCTTTCCTTGATAAAGACCTCTTACCCCAGGTAAGAAAATTATTATAATAAGAAAATTTTTTTCTAAGTTGGATTATCTTCATATAAATAAGTAGTTACTAATCAAAATATATATATATTCAAATAATTGTTGTATTTTTTTAGATAATAGATTCATTACCTTCTCGATTGTCATCACTTCTTCGTCATCCCTATCGAGCTGTTCGACATATGGCCTCTAGAGGATTGGCATCGTTGGCTAAACTTGGACCAATTGGTTCAGTACCTGTAATGACGGAATGTTTACGTACCGTTGTACCACTTTTGGATGATGCTTCGAACGATCTCCATCGCCAAGGAGCAGTGGAAGCATTATCTTGTATTTCTGAGACATTGCATGTTGACATTGTACCTTATGTGGTACTCTTAGTCGTACCATTATTAGGTAATTCAAACATTCCTGACATTTTTGAAATAGATTGATCTTTAAAACAATAATAATTTTACTTATTTTCTTAGGACGAATGAGTGATCAAAATGAACCAGTACGTCTAGTTGCCAGCCAATGCTTCGCTACCCTCGTTCGATTAGTTCCTTTGGATGGAGCAATTCAGGAACCACCTGGTCTTCCTAAAGAGATTATCGAGAGACGAGATAGAGAACGTGGATTCTTGCATAGATTACTTCATCCAGCCGCAATCGAAGACTATCGTATACCTATAACTATACAAGCAAATTTACGTTCCTATCAACAGGTATATCTTCATCTTATTTTTCAAATATCAAAAGTAAAAAGATATTTTCATTAAAAAATCATATAAATGTTCATTTTTTTTTATCAGGCTGGTGTAAATTGGTTAGCCTTTTTAAATAAATATAAATTGCATGGCATTCTTTGTGATGACATGGGTTTAGGAAAAACTTTACAATCAATTTGCATATTGGCCGGAGATCATTTTTATCGCGAAACAAATTATAAGGTACTTTATTTAAATAGTATAAACATTAAAATATTGTATTTTTCACTTAAGATTATTTATATTTTAATTTAATTTGGTTTTAGATAACGAAATCACCAGATTGTGTTCCTTTACCATCATTAGTAATATGTCCACCCACTATTACGGGTCATTGGGTTGATGAAGTAAATAAATTTGTTAGTTCAGACAATCTACGAGCTATTCAATATGTTGGTTCACCTCAAGAACGAATAAAGTAATTTAAAACATTAAAATTTAGCATAATGTGCTGTTTCTTTTGTCTAAAATTATTTTTAATTTCTTGATGGAGTTCAAAATTATTAAAGAAATTCAATATCAATTATTATTAAAAAAAATAATAGTTAATTTTTAACCTATAACCTTAACAACACAACTTTAAAACCTCCTCCAAGTCTCTAAAAATACTCCATCAAGGAATTAAAAGTAATTAATTTAAAATTTAAATAAAAACAATTTAATTTTATTTTATATTTGAAAAATATTTAGTCTTTTTTCCATTAATTTCTTAATAATAATTACTCTGTTTTAGACTAAGAAACAAACTACGAAAATATCATTTGATAGTTGCTTCTTATGATGTAGTACGAAAAGATATTGAGTTCTTTAGTGGAATAAAGTGGAATTATTGTATTTTGGATGAGGGACATGTGATCAAGAACGGTAAAACTAAGGTAGAATTTTTATTTACAATTCTTCTACAAAAATTTTTTGAAATAAAAAATAAATTCAAATATTGAATCTTATTATTTTAGTCATGTATTGCTATTAAAATGTTAACTGCCAATCATCGTTTAATTTTATCTGGAACACCCATACAAAATAACGTTCTTGAATTATGGTCTCTTTTTGATTTTTTAATGCCGGGATTTTTGGGAACTGAAAAACAATTTACTGCTCGTTATAGCAAACCAATTCTTGCAAGTCGTGATCCAAAATGTTCACCAAAAGAATTAGAAGCTGGTAAATAATTTTATATATATATATATATTATATTATATTACATTTTTTTAAAAATTAAATAATTTTAGGCGCTTTAGCAATGGAATCATTACATCGTCAAGTTTTACCATTTTTATTAAGGAGAATGAAAGAAGATGTACTGAAAGATTTGCCTCCGAAAATTACTCAGGTATGTATTAGTTTTTCCATTGAATAATCAATGATATATATTCGAAATGAGCAATGTATAAAATGTTAATACAATGTTCACCATATAAAGATTTAAAAATAATCAATTTTTTATTTTAAGCTATTTTAAAATCAATTTTTCTTAAATATATTATAAATTAAAGTTAAACTATGAAAATAATTTTATGATATATATGTATATATTTTATGATATATTTATATAACACTCTTAAATTCCTTATTTCAGGATTATTATTGTGATCTTAGCCGTCTACAAGAAGATTTATACGAAGACTTTTCAAGGTCTCAAGCACATCAATCTCTTCAAGAACAAATTTCTGTTAGTTCTACTTCTACAATGCAATCCAATACGCATATTTTTCAAGTAAGTAAAATAATTCTCATTTTTTTCTTCAAATGATTGATAAAATTTATTCATTTAATATAAATTATAATTAAATATTTTGTTATTCTCCTTCTACTTAATATATTTATTCTATATAATACTATTTAATTAATATTTTCTAGGCTCTCAGATATTTACAAAATGTTTGTAATCATCCTAAATTGGTTTTACAATCTAACCATCCACAATTTGAACATATTATGAAAAAACTTCGTGAAAATGATTCATCATTAAATGATATGAGCCATGCAGCGAAATTACCTGCTCTCAAGTAAGTAAAAACTATCATATAAAAAAATAATAAGGCAAATTTCAAATTATATTTATTTATTTATTATGGTTTCTGAATTTTAGACAATTACTTCTTGATTGTGGAATTGGAGTTCCAATTGTATCAACAGCCGATCCATCTGTTGTTAGCCAACATAGGGCTCTTATTTTTTGTCAATTAAAAGCAATGTTAGATATTCTGGAAAATGATCTATTCAAGTATAAATAAAATGATAAAATTTTATTTATTATTTTTCTTGATCATTATTAATTAATTTAATTTTTAGGAGTCATATGCCTACAGTTTCTTATTTACGTCTTGATGGAAGTGTGCCAGCCTCTTCTAGACATAATGTAGTGACACGTTTTAATAATGATCCCAGTATAGATGTGTTGTTGTTAACAACTCAAGTAGGTGGTCTTGGTCTTAATCTTACTGGGGCTGATACAGTTATTTTTGTCGAACATGATTGGAATCCAATGAAAGATCTTCAAGCAATGGACCGAGCCCATCGTATAGGACAAAGAAAAGTTGTAAATGTTTATAGACTAATCACAAGGGGTACTCTAGAAGAAAAGATTATGGGGTACTTATTTTTCAATATATATAATTTCTATATGAATAATTACATGAGATTATTATTTATATTTAATTCTTTATTTTTTATTTTACTATCATTCAATAGAATTATTTTATGATTTCAGCTTACAAAAATTCAAATTACTTACTGCTAATACAGTAATTACTAAAGAAAATGGAAGCCTTGATACTATGGGAACTGACCAGGTATTTATTATAAAATTCAATATAAATATATATATTTATAATAAATTTTTAATAAAATTATGAATTTCCTATTAATTTCAGCTTTTAGAGCTGTTTAGTTTAAAAGATCAACAACAACAACAACAACGAGTTACAACTGGTTCAGGAATAACAATGCGTACTGTTTTAAATTCTCTTCCTGAATTATGGGAAGATAAACAATATGAAGAGGAATATGATCTAAGTAATTTTATTAGAGGCCTTCAACACCAAAATTAACATATATATATATAAAATTTATATATATATATATGTTTACTCTCCCTCGAATAAAAATGTTCCAATAAGTATTATAAAAGTAAATAAAACTCAATTTAATTTTAAAATAATATAACTGAGCATTCTCTAGATGCATAATAGAAAGAAATAAAATAAAAATAATTCATTATTTTTAAAATCATGATGTCTGTAAATGATAATTTTTTATAAATTTGATATTTAAAATAATTTTTTTGAGAATGCTTCTTTCTTTGCTCAAATATTCAAGAAAGAATAAACTTTTGAAATGATAATAGGAATTTCTACAATCCTATAATCTATTAATCTTGTGATAAGAATATTAACAATTATGAATTAATTTCTATGCATTTATGACTAAGTCATTAAACTTTGTAATTTTTTTTTAAATTATTTTGTATAATATTCGTCTCTTCCAATTTTGTAGAAGAGGTAACTTTTTGTATTAAAAAATTTATGATTTATTTAAAAATTTATTCATTAGATATTCATCTCGCCTTCTCTATTATTGTGTGATACTAGTTATAATATTTTGTTATTTATTTGTTATTTACTAATGTATTTCATATTTATTTTGATATTTTTATTTTAATTCTATTCAATTAAACTTAATGTCTTTATAAAAAAGATTATTGATAACATTCATAATTTATAATTTTTTTTTGGTCCATTAAATCTTGAATATTATGCATTATATATTTTAAACAAGAAATAAGTAATTGTTCATTTGAAAAGTAACCATCCAAACTCATTAATTTTGATTTCTTATTAAATTAAAATTCAAACATTTGTTCAATTAAATTAAAATAAAAATTTCATGTATTGAGCAATCCAAATCAAATTCATGAAAATTATTTTTTTCCTATTTTAACTCATTTATACCATAGAATATTAACTATATAAATAAAATAAATATTTATATATAAATAATTAAGTATGATTTTTAGAAATTAAGCAAAATTTTTGTATAATGACCCAAAAATATTTAATAATTATTAATAATTTAAAATTTATATACTGTAAAATATAATTTATATAAATCTATTTTCTATACAAAAATGTATTTATATAAAAGTATTTAGTTAACTTTTATATCCCAATTTTTCTTAATAAGAAATATTTGTTAATGAAGATATTACAATTTTTTAATCTTAAGTATTTATATAAATGATCAAATTTTTATTTTATATTTTTTATACTTAAATATGACTAAGTATAAACTATTTTGTATTTTTAAGGTTTCTATATTTTATAGAAATCGGATTCAAATTTAGGCTAAATTATGATAAAAAAATAAATTAATTTAACCATTATTTTTTCATTTTCAAAAACTACTATTAATGTAATTAAATTATGTTTCTTAATAAAAATTAAATACTATTATTTCTGAAAATGTTTTACTTTCTTCTATTATTTTTACACAATTTATTTTTGAAAAAGATGGCTTGGCATTATATTAATTACTATGATATTAAGAAAATTAAGTTTTTACAGATAAAAATTGTATTTTTTTCTAGTAAAAAAATATGTTAATGAATAAATCAGAACTCGGTTTACAGAGGGTTAATTTCTCAAAATGAATGTATAAAGTAAAATTATTTATAAATGCAGTTTTATAATAATATTAGCTGATTAAAAAGTTAGAAGTCAGTGGGGACCTTGGATTTGTTATTTTTGCATATTATAGAAATATATATCAATTATTACCCTCTCCATATGCGAAAAATAACAAAACCAATGTTCTGAATAATGGTGAACCACCTGGAACCACCCCTGAAGTTGTCCTCCAATAATCCAACATGCCGACACGCAATATAATTTCAGATCAAATACATGACAGGACTCTCCCTTTAAGAACATCTGGTTTCCACGAACTTTGGAGTCACCTATTTATGTTCAGGTTATTCTTGTGAGGTGAATCTTCCCTTAACAATGTGCAACAGATTTGAACACCTCAAAACAGAACACACCTAAAGCTTATTTTTTAACGACACCCATATTGTTTTATTTTTCATCGTAAACTTGACCAGTTTCTGTTGTAAATAATGCAAAGTTTAACAATATAAAGTAAAAAATATATTGGCTATTTATTTTGTAAATGTAAGATTCTTTTTTAAATTCCCTGTTTGAGTTTAATTTGAAAAATTAATAATCATTCTATATCTGCAGAAAATATTCTATATTAATTATTTAATATGACAAATATAAATGAATATTTTTATTTCTATTATCAAATTTATTCTATAACAATATCCTTTTCAATGTTTTATTTTTAAAATATATAAGAAATGATTTAATAATATTTTAATTAAGCTAATTAACCAATTAATTTTTCATTTAGTTTCCTATTTCATTTTTGCATCATAACAAAATTATTTAGTTGATACTTTATAAATAAATATATATATATATATATACATATTAAAATTAAATTGAATCATTACCGCCTAATCGGAAATGTCAAAATATGAACATTTCTAGAACCAAATTAAGTTTGGTTATATTATTATTTTAAAAAAAAATAATTTATAATTATCATTTTTGTAAAAAAAGCTACAAAAGTTTAAAAATTTTTAAAAAAAACATCCATTCTATTATATATATTATTTTAACAATTCAAGTAAAGAATTTTCTTTTAAGAATACTAACCTTTTTGAATTAGATTGTGAGTAAAGTAATATTTTTATTTACAGAGCACTATGTTAAGAAAAATACAAAGATACGTCCCACTTTTTGAACAGGATTTTGCAAAAAAGTTGCCTGAAGGATATAAAAAATTTTATCAAGAATTGAAAACAAAACCTTTGCCTGTTCATTTTATACCGAATGAGAAAAAATGGGAAAGAAATCCTGAAAATGGAGAGATGTGATTATTAGTTTTTTTTAATTATAAAATTTAAACGGATTGAACAATTAACAAATCTTTTTATAAATGTTTTGAGTCAAGTATGAATTTTCTTTTGGCACCCAATTCTTAATCTTATTGAGTGTCATGACAAATAACATCATATGATCAATGTCTTTTTTTAATTAATTAAATTGTTCCTTCAAAAAACAAAGAAAATATTTTTCTTTATAAGAAAGTCTATTTTAATTTTTACAATTGAATATGAAATTTGTCAAATTGTCTTTTCAGAAAACGTGTAATAACTCCACCACTTCCCCTGTTATTTCCACCAGAAATGAATACAGGATTATGGGGCGGAGAAGCAATTGTTAAAGGATTTCAAAAACGAGGACTTAAAAAGCGTCGAATTGCTCATTACTGGGTCCCTCAATTATTAAGAACAGTTGTCTATAGCGAGGTTCTTGATAAATATATATCAGTTGTTGTTACTTCACGCTTAATTGATCTTATTCATGAACATAAAGGATTTGATCATTACCTTCTTCAAGTATTTTTCAAATTTATTATATTTAAATTAACTTATTTAATCAAAAATAACTAATAAATCATATTAATCTAAGCAACACTATTTTGCATTTGGATGTTAACCATTTAATATGATCATATAATAATGAAGAAATTCAAAATAATAGAGAAATCCTAAAATAAGTCTCAATAAAAGCAAAATGTTTTTTTAGTCAATTAACACACTATAAAATTATATACTAAATATTAGACATTAAAATTATATACTGTAAATATATTTTTAAAAACTATTGAAAAATGTATAAATGACTGATAAATTTTTAATTTTTCTTCATTCAAATTTTATAATTAACTTTTTATTATATATTAATTTACTATTTTTATCAATTATCCTATATTTGTTAACATTAAATTTTTTGTTCCTATTAAATCTGGAAAATTAATTGGATAATATTAAATAAACTTTTGTTTGAAATGATTATAAATAAAATCATTTTTTGTTTGTAGTCAAACGCTTGTGATATAAGGTCTCAACTTGGCTTTAACATAAAAAGGAGTATTCTTTTGGCTTTACATGAAAATACATTATATCCTGATGACAAAGAAAAAAGAGAAGAAATATATAATAAATATAAACATTATCTTGAAAGGGTAAATATCAACTTTTATGAATAAGTATTATAAATTAAACAAATTATAAATCAATTTTTTATTTTAGTATGATAAAGAATTCTCTGAATGGTATGGCTTTACATTAAATGATGCTCTTAAAAAATTTAATATAGAAGAAGCCAAAAAGAGAGTTGTTGAGCCATTGAAAATTAAATATCGCCTACAATTAATTGAAAAATTAAGAGAAGGAAATTTTATTACAGAAAAAGAACAGTAAGACAATGTTATGATAGATGAATAAGTATTTACAAAATTTATATAAAATAAATTGTTTGGAGAGCATCCATTAAAGAACTTTTATCTAGCATCTCTATTAAAAAATAGAATAAAATATAAACTAGCAGTAAACAAAGGTTTTTTATTTTTATTAAAGACATAAAAAAAACTCGATGCCAAGCAATTTATTTAATATTAAAATAATTAATTATTTTTTTGTTAATAAAATATGATTTTTTTAAAATAATTATAATTGGAAAACCACCAATATTATAAAATCAGATATGAAAGAATTAATACGGAGAAAGAATTAGACAGAAATTCTCAGGAGCAGTTGGAGAAATCTAGTTTAGAAGCTTCTTAGAGATAAAAAGAGAAATATTTGAAAATACTGAAAAATCATTAAAGTAGACATTCATTTCTGGTTATTTCATATTAAAACAAATGTTAGTTTTAATTTATTCTCAATTCTTTCACAAACGTTTATACATTATTTTTAAAAATAAAAAGATTAATATTTTAAAATACTTATATTCCATTTGAAATCTTTAACTCGAATTTTGATGCCGATCACATAAGTTCATTAAATATTTATTCATAAGTATATATATTTTTAATTGAAAGTAAAAAGTAAATATTGAAATGAACGTGATTGCCCAATTTTCGCCACTCACTTCTATAGAATAAAATTTTTTAAGAATAAAAACTCTATTATAGGAATACTTTTATAATTAATTTATATAATTAATAATTTATTAATTAATATTATATTCGTCATTATTTTAAAGTTAATTACTTAATTATTATTTATTTCAGGAAGAATGAAACAAATTGGATATCTAGAATTAATCCATTCGGCGAGAAAAATTAACTTGATTTTTAGTAAGCGCACTAATTTTGTATTTTTTAGAATAAAATATAAATTATTAAAATAAATTTATTTCTTTTTCTTTTCTCAATGAATTCTAGATTTATCATGTATTCTTAATATAAACATTCTTAAATTCTTATATACTGATAGGTCTTTTAATATTAAATAGACATTTATAAATATATAGAATAAGAATTTATAAATATTATATGTTATTTTATGTTTTTATTTAAATCAAAACATGAAAGTCAGAAAAATATTTGTCTTATATTTTTTATTTAAAAAATTTTCATCAAAGTAAATAAATAATAATTGCTATAAGAAAAATTAATAGACAATATAATTATAGATGAATTCTTAAGATATATGGACAAGATTATGGATAAGAAGAAAATTAATTTGATCACCTCAGGCCTATGTAAGTTTAAATTCAACACCTGGTATTTTTATGCTTATTTAATAAAAATATATTCTTTGAACATAGTTTTTTGTTAATATATATTCTTAGATAACTTAAAATTTCCAATATTATAATATTCTATTTAATAACTAAACAGTAAAAATACTATTGGGGGTGTTATTATTCAGTAAAAAGTAATATTAAAAATTTTACTATTATGTTTAATATATAGTACAAAATATACATTTTTATAATAAAACGTTCTCTTCAAAAAATATAAAAATATATTATTTTTAATATACATAAAACAGTATTCTAATAAAAAATCTTATTAGTAAAATTAAATGAAATTTTTTATAAACAATTAAAACAAATATTCTTGCTACATAATGTTACCACCAAAAATTATATTGTTCTCTCCTATTTTTAAAAAAATATTTAAATATATTTACATGAATATAATTTGCAAATATTATTGAAAAAATATAATTTTTCAATTGATTACGATTATTTTAAAAATGGAAAAAATATAATTTTATTTCTCATAAATGTATTTATTAAAGCTTTTGTGGTTATTTTGATAATTATTAAGGGAATTTTTATTAAAAGACCACATTATTTGTATAAAATTATTTATTAAATTAAAATAATTGTACAACGTTTCAACTGCTTATTCTGCAGTCGTTTTCAAGTAACCGTACGCTTGCTCCGATTCAAGCGGACTGATGTCAAAGCTTGAATTATTAAATTAAAATAATTGTATAACGTTTCAACTGCTTATTCTGCAGTCGTTTTCAAGTAACCGTACGCTTGCTCCGATTCAAGCGGACTGATGTCAAAGCTTGAATCGGAGCAAGCGGACTGATGTCAAAGCTTGAATCGGAGCAAGCGTACGGTTACTTGAAAACGACTGCAGAATAAGCAGTTGAAACGTTGTACAATTATTTTAATTTAATAAATAATTTTATACAAATAATGTGGTCTTTTAATAAAAATTCCCTTAATAATAATTTTATTGTATATTTAACATATTTTGATTTGGCATTTAATCAGAATGGCTTTGTAATAATTTCTGTTAATTTTAATAATTTTTAATATGTAAAAAATAATTCCTATATTTTTTAAAATTGTTAAAAAATATATTTAAAATTATATTGTTAAAAATTAACTAATCGTGCAATCAATATCTCCAGAATTAACAGAAACAAGTCCTGGAGTTGATGCTACTGCTCTTGCAAGATAAGTCATAGAACCATAAGAACCGCTTGGAGCACTATCATAAAGATGTTGGCAGATTCCTGCAGCACCCCCACACAACAAAGAGTTTGGATCCACTTTACGCTCATGAAGATTTTTCGCACAACATAAAGTAGCATCTCCTTTAATATGAAGCTAATAAACAGTGTTTCAAAATTAGATTTAAAGTTTTCGTTAAGATTTTATATTATTTAGAGTTAAAAATGTGTATAAGATAATTTTAATAATTAAAATTTTTTTTTAATATTTTAATTAATGATAGTTGTAATTATAAGGGTGATTTTTCCAAATTTTTTAGATTTATTATATTATGATGGGAAAATTTTAGAATTTTAAATTGGAAAAACAAATTACCTGGTCTTCCAAGAAGAGTTCATTAGCTGTATGAACAAGATCCTGAACATGCAAAAGAGAGGAACTTGGTGGTAATAGATGATGTTCGATTACTAAGGTCAAAACCATAAGGGCTTCTACCACTAATTGACGATATTCTGGTTGAGGAATAGAATTTAAAGCTGTTTCAACCACAAGGGCAAATTTTAATTCGTTAGATGTCATCTAAAGGATTATAATTATATTAATTTAATTAAAATAATTTTTTTACATTTGAAATAAAGATATCAAATAAACTTAAACTTACTTCTTGCGTGAGATTCTGAAGCAAAACATGGCCCTCAATAGCAAGACCTTGTGACTGAGATAATACAATTTTATTAGTTAAGAATGTTTTACTTCTTAATGAATAAATGTACTAAATTTACCTTCTCAAGAACACTCCAAACACGAGGATAAAAATCTCTTGGAACTCTATTTAATGCTCCATCTAATCTTCTTCTTCGAAGCCACTGTCCTTGGCGATCTGGTTCAGTTGTATTGTTATCTTCACTTATCCCCAAAAGAGAGTCAATATGGCTATGCTATAAAAGTTATTAAACTTATTCCAATTCTAATAAAATAAAATATGTTTTATTCTTTTTTTTAAATTAAAATATTTTCTTTAAATGTTTGAACAAGATCCTGGACATACTAAAGTTTGTAAATGATCGTAATCATCTCATCTATGAGTTTAATTTTAACACTTAGTATACTATTTGTTATATTAATTCAGTTTGTTATATTCATAAATATTAATTAAATTTTTTACCTTACTTATTCGACTTGATTTACAACTTATAACAGAGAAGGTTCCTCGTGAAACTAAAACAAAAAAGATATCTTTTAAAAAATTTAAAAAAAAACAAATATCTGCTATATATTAAATTTGTATTGCATCTTTAAGTACTACATGAAATGAAAAGTCCCGGGATTTTTCAATAGGTGACGCCACTTGAAAATGAACATGACTCATTTCGAGAGGCACATCTGTCACTAGTTTATGTATGAAGTATCATGACATTTAGTCCATTCGTTTACAAGCTACAGTCGTTTGAGTGACGCTACTTTCGCCTTCATAAAAAAAATGGAAAAACAGGAATATCGCGTCTTGATTAAACATTGTTCTCGAAGAAGCAGATTTAGGATAACATTCCTGCAACCACTGCAATGATTGTTCACAAGTTTTTCCCATTAAAAACAATGTTTTCATACATAAACTAGTGGCAGATGAGCCTCTCGAAATGAGTCATGTTCATTTTCTAGTGGCGTCACCTATTGAAAAATCCCGGGACTTTTCAGTCCATGTAATATATATTAATATTTGATATAAATAAATGATAAAAAAAATTACCACTGCTGATTACAAATTCTTTGCCACTTATTATATGATAAAGAAGGTTTTTCATTTCGAAAGGAGAAAGATTTAATAAGTGTTCTAAGGCATCATCTCCTGAGCAACTTAAAGTTCGTGAAAGTTCAGCAGCCATCACCTATAAATAATATAATTTTTAGACCAATATTAAAAAAAAAATCATTTAATTTATTATTTTATAAATATACCAAAATATGGTTAAATTACCTGAATAATTAAACCAATTCTAAGTCTTAACATTTCATGAAAAAGTTCGGGTTCTGTACGAATAAACATTGCCAAATATATAATCAATTCCTATAAAATAAATTGATTCTATTAACCAAAAAATATATTTTTAAATAATACTTTAGAAATAAAAAATAGTGAAAATGTTAATTCAAATTTTGGATAAAATATATTTAATATACCTGAGTTAACATACTAGTACTTTCATCATCACCATAAGCTTGGTGAATAAGTTGTCGAAGCTCTGGTTCTGGAAGAGGTGCTATTATTGTATGCTCATTTGATGGAGGCATTCCAACAGTAATCTTAAATTATTATTATTGAAGTTGTATTTAAAAGAAAATAAATTATATTTAATAATTCAAATTTTTAACTTGAAATAATAAAATGATTACCTGTTTTTGTCTCACTAGTAAATCAGTAACAGCTTTTGCAAGATCTTCCACTCTTTTCCCTAATAACGCAGCTGAATGTCGTACTAAACCCCAAAGTCTTTGTTGTCCTGCTTTTTCATAGAGAACTTTTAAAAGATCTTTAACCGTTACAGGAGAACCATCTTTAACTAGTCCTTAAAAAACGTTTAGATCACATAAATTAATTTTAATTGAATATAATATTAAAAAGTATCAATTAATAAATAAATTAATAAGTATCATCACATAATTTCTAAAATAATAATTTTTATCTATCATAATTAACTATTGTTAAGTTGATAAGATATTTAATACAGAGGAGGGTAGAAAATAAGAATAGAAAAACAAGAAAATATAGTAATAAATAAATATGATAATAATATATATTCATAAATACCTGTATTAAATTCTAATCCTTGAGTATCTACTAAATATTGTAAAATATCCCCTTGTTCTTCTAAATGCTCTGTTTCTCGAAGCATCGATAACAGTTCTTCAACCTCTGTGGCTGCAAAGGATTCCGAATTTACACTGCAAAATTTTTTTTCATTTTATGAATTTTTATCATAATAATATTTTAATAAATTATAGACAAACAAAAGTCGTTAAGGATATATTAAATCTTACCGTTGTCGGTTGATTAGATTTTTCTTCCATAAAGGAACTGCTTCTTCTGGCGATGGCGAACGAGTAGAGTTCTCACTTTCAGTACGAAACAACCCTGAAGATGATCGCCTTTCAAATCCAGGTAATGAGGCTCTTCGTTCATCATTTGTAGAAGTTGCCATTCCCATCAATTCAGCTAAAATATATACTCAATGATTGATACTTAGATGAAATGTTAATAAGTGACTGATAATATTTTTATCTGTCTGTGTTGGATATTTATTTTGTTATTAGAAAATAATGTGTATTTTATGGAGTAATGTACCATTATATTTGTTAAACATTAAACATTCATTTATGATATAAAAATATTAAAAATATCTTGAAAATTTTATTTTGTATTATCTAATAATTTTTTATTTTAAATTGATATTTACGTTCAATAGCTATAGATCTTGTTTTTTTTATTGCTCCTTTAACACTCATTTTTCGTCGTAAAGGTGCTCTTGGAACTCCATCTTGACGCTCAAGAAATTCATAACGGGACGGTAATGATTTATGAAGTTGTTGTTCTAAATATTGATGTACTTGAGGGTTTAGTCCTGAAGTTTTATTTGAAAAGAATATTAGTTTTTAATTTTCTAATTTAATTCTTTTTTTTTTTAATTGAAGCTTAATAATTCTTAAATAAATAAAATATTTTTAAATAATATAGCAAAAATTAAATTAATTAAAATAATAATACTTACGATCTGGTAATCCATCTTCTTGGCTTTTCAAAAAACTTAAATCCGTGATACTTGATGTGTTAATGAAATCAGAAAGATTTCCTAGAGCTACCCTAAATAAAATAAATAACTAATTATATCATTTTTAAATCTCGTTCTCAATTTCAATTACCTTGTTCCATTTAGATATCCACTTTGGAGTTTTTTCATGGTGGTGATTAAAGCTGAGGGTATTTTTCCATCCTCTAAAATTTTTTTCATATTTTAATTTGAGTTTTTATAAATACAGATTAAATAAAATAATTAATAGATAAAACATATAACTTTGTTAAATCTAATTAAAAATTATTTTAGAATAAATAGAATAAATTTTTTTTATGATTATCAATAATATATTGATTTGTTCACATTTTATTTAAAAGACATGTTGTACTAAGCGGAATTTAAAATTTTTTTTTAATTATAATTATTTTAGAATAAAATGTTTTTTAATGGAGTTTTTAACTTATTTCACTTATGTGTATTTTTGTCAATATATATATATGTATATGTTGGATTAAATTGTATGTCCCATGTCCCCAACAGTATATATATTTTAAAATTGAAAATCATTGTTGATAGATTTTATTTATCATTTATCCAAGCTATAATTTTTATTATTATATCATTACTTAAATTAAATATTGATTATTATTTTGATACTCATTTTTTAATCGAATTAGAGCACTCTACCACTGTCTATGTAAACAAAACTTATATCACTAAAGGAGTGATCGTTTTTATTCATTGCTAATATAATTTACATCTTGTAATTAAAATTATTAATCAGAACATGCAATAGTTATATATATCATGCAATATATAAGCACAGATCTAATTAAAAAAAATATTAAAATATTAAAATATAAATAAAAAACAAAATATCTTTAAAATAAAAAAAATAAATTTATGGATATATAAAAGAAAAGAATATTAAAAGATTATTGTAAAAATATATTTAAACGTTTAGTAAATGAAAAATTCTCATTTTATAAGAAATGAAGAAAATGTTAATATAAATAATTAAATAACTCAAATTACCTTGGCCAAGAAAGTAATTAAATCATATATAGAATAATAAGAAAAATAATATATAATGAAGATAAAGCAAATAATTAAAATTAAGGATTTTAGAATAAATATATGTTTGTAAGCAGAAATATTTTTAGTGCTAGAAAAACAATGAAGAGGACAGAGCCGAGAGTCTCGTCGGTTTACTGTCAGAGTACAGACCATCTTGCCAGGTACCTAGGTGAATCTGACGTAGAGCAAGCACAATCAAAGGACGTCCTAATTGACTTTGCCAAGATGATTTCAAGAAATTTAATTCACTTTTAAAAATATCAATCATCAATTCATAATCTGATGCAATATAGAATCGGGTAAGATCTGTTAACTGCAATAAAAAGTAAATTTAAATAAAAATTAACATTAAAAATTCTTTAGTTTAATTTTCATTACCTGTGGAGTAAAAGCAAAAAGTCGATCGTGGAGACTGTAGAGTTTACTTGTTGCAAGTATTCCAACATCTCTTGAACGTCTACCACTTAATCCTAATTTTTCACAATAACCTAAATAGGTATATAGATGACTTAAAACTTTAGCGGGCTGAATTTCAATTGGTGCTACTTCAGCTACAGTTTGTACATGTAAATCATGAAAACTCAGCCTTTCCTATAAATATATTGAAATAATAGATAAGAAGAATTAATAGTAATTCAAAATAAATTTAAATAACAGGTAGAAAAATAAATTATACCTTAATTTCATCATTTTCAGCTAATACAACAACTTGAACAACTACATCGGGTTTTTTTTCTGAACAGAGTCGTCGATTAAGGGGATCTAATTCACCAACAGCTAAAAAATTCTTTAAAAATATTTTTGCAATATAAGTATATTATATCATAATTATTATTAAATTTTTTAAATATATTTTATTTATTTAATAACATGTGACTGTATTCAAAACCAAAACTATTATTTTATAATTTATTTAAATATATATATAAATGAAATTATACAATGGAGTGCAATTGTGTCCAAAGAGTGCCACCTGCTTTCTATTTTAATTACTATATAATAATTTATTATAATTTATAATAATAAAAAATAATTGATTTAACAGTATTAACTTGGAATTGAAGCATTTTATAATAAGTTATGTAAACTAAAATCAAACTTAATTTTAATTAAAAGAATTTTTCTTCAGTTGAGAAGAAGAGAGCTTCTGATTCTAATGATGTGCATAAAACAAATATATATATATATATGATATATAAATATGGAACTTCACCGAATATTAATCAAAATGTTAAGTTTTTTATTTTTTAAGTTTAATTTTAAGTGACATAACTTATTTATGTAGTATTTTTTTAATTTTCTCGAATAATATTTTATTAAGATTATGACCATATATGCAAAGGAAAATTAAGAGATCCTTTCCAAATTAGTAAAAATTAGAAGTGATTGTTTTAATTCAACATTGAAATAATGAATTAGAAATTTAATTTTAAATACTACTAATTATATATTAAAAGAAAATTATCAATTACCTCTTGTAAGAGTTTGGCTAAAATATATAAACTTTGAGCCCAAAGAAAAGGACATCGGCCTATAGCAACACGAGATTGACTTCCAGGAGACTTATATTCTTCATCAACTCGATCTGGAGGTACTGCGTACAATTCGGGTACAAGCAGAGTTCCATTTTCTCCTGGGAACATAATCTTTAAACAAACATTCTTTTAAATATATCGGTTATTTTAATTAACATTAAATCATTAAATTATCTAATCCAAATTGTAATCTTGATAGTAAAATTTCCGATAAAAAAATGATAATAATTTTAAATTTGTATTATTATGATTACTTGAAACAAGTGAACCAATTTTAGAAATTATTTCATACTTATATGAAAGAAACTATTCCCACAGAAATAGAATAGTAAAGAAAAACATTAATTAGATTGTTCTAACTATTATTATCTAAAAAAATTACCTTTTCAAGTGCTTCAATGTAGTGATCAGTACCATCTCTATCACCTTGGAAGCAATGATCAAGTGCAAGGTAACAAAAGAAAAGAGGCCATTCACATTCCAGATGTTCAAACATTCTAAGTTCCCAAGGATCATAATATAGGCGACTGGGATCCTAAATAATGTTATTTTTTAATATTCTTAAATATTAATTAAATTATTTAAAAAAAAAATTGACAAACTTCTTTTGGTGTTTTATGACCATCTCGTAAAAACCTTTTACATCCATATTTTCCAAGTAATTTATTAATTATAGATGAACGCGTACGTTGGATGAGTTCAGGATCGTCGACGGCAAAAGCTGGAAAACTTATTACGGAAAGGAGGCCACTGTCTAATTCCTTTGATGATGATTCTCTTGGAAGCATTGACTAGAAAAAAATTGACAAATTAAATAATTCGGAAAACCATATAATTTATTTTAAAACATATTTAAAATAAAAAGAATGAATGTGATTGATTGATTCAAATAAAATTACTTGAAGTACTGCCTGACATTTCTGTGTTTCATCAGCAAGTACATGAATAACAGACATTGGGCCCCCTCGGGCACCAAATAAATCATGTTCATTCATTGCTTCAAGTGCTGCTTTTGCCATACCAATCGAGGAAGCATTTAATTCAGGTAATCCATGATTTGTTTTATCTCCACGTTCCCAAATTCCATAATCCTAAAAATATTGATCTATAATAATAAACTTTAAAACATTGATTATGATAAATTTAAAAAACTTACCGGAGTACAATAAGCAGATTCAATGTAGAATACAAGATTTTGAACAAATGATACTTCATCAAGACTAAAAATAATCTGTAAACCTAATTTTAAAATAAAAAACTAAAATTCTAGAGTAACCTATTAGAATAATAATAATAAATCATACCTGATGCTGTCATTTGACCTAACACTAATAAATATAATGAAATGGCATCGATCTGTAAATGTCCCCATTCTAAGTCACCAACTACAGTATGTCCTGTTTCTGAACTAAATTTAGCATGTAAAGAATCATTTGGATGTTGAGTTCTTTTAAAATTCTCAACTTTTTCCTTTTGTTGAATCAAGGCCATTAGAATTCCACGCATTAATTTAACACAACTCTAAAAATCACAAATTAAATATATAAATTTATGAAATGAATATATATGAAATTGAAAGATGTTAATATTTATACGTCTAATTGAATATCATTTATATATTTTATAAAATAATTTTATCAGGTGTATATTTATACAATTATGAAGAAAGTAAAATTTGTTTTGTTTTTTGTTTTAAAAAAAGGACAGAAAATATTTAAAAATTGGTTTACTTCTTCAAAACTATTCAAACAAAGATTATTTATTTATTTTCAACCAAACTTTAAAATTTGAAATTCAATAGAACATATAGATTGGATATAAATATGCTTATATATATATCATGAGAATGTTAAGAAATAGATTTTTAGTGCCTTAAAATGTAAAGTAATCTCATATTTTATTCTATCTTTATATTAATCCATTTCTTTACACTCCATTCGCAATGTTCAAAAAGAACATGTGGCGATTGTAAATAAATGAGACCTGTTCGAGTTCATAAGTTCTTGCTCTATCTTCATCCATGTCTGCAATTTTTCGATAAGCCATGGCCAAACCCCAAACGGCCAAACTAGTATAGATATTATCTCGAATCCAAGCATGATTATTATCTGCACTTGCTGGAAATAATCCAGTTACGGGATTCTGAAAATTAAAAATGATGAAAACTAAAATGAATTCAATGAGTAAATATAAAGTATTTTTCTATAAACAATAAATTTTAATTTTTATTCTTTAATAAATATATTTTTAAAGATATTTAATTGAAAAAAATTAAATACCTGATGTTGTAAAATTATATCTTGAACCATTCGATGGTAATAATCTAATCTTACACCACTATTAGTCCGGCTCCTCATTGTTGATTTAGTATTATTTTTATGATATTACTTCTAATATATGTAATTATTGAGTAAAATAAAATAATTATTTATTATGTAATAGATGTTAAAATTGAATTTGACATTTTAAAATATCAGCTGTAAATTGAAGCTAGCAATAAATTTGTAGATTATGAGGGAGATTTTAAAATAAAAATTCATCGCGTAAATCTCGTTAATAATAAATTAAACTAAACTAATTTATTAACAGAGAGATTCATGAACAGAACTTTAGAGATTAAAAATAATCAGGTTTATTTGTATATAAAACATTCTTGAATTTAATGTCACAATAACAGATTATTATAAATTTAGTGGGTCTTATGCGAAATGTTTATTTAGGACCTAGACCAAAGTAGAATTTGGTAATATATTTAAGAAATAACTAATTATCATTATTTTCATTTGAAAACGAAAATAATTATTAGAATAAATTAATTATAACATAAAAGCTTTTTTTTTAAACAAAATTAAAATTTAGAATAACAATATTTGATATTCGAAAATTATTTCAAATTCTTTTAAAGATAGAAAATAAAGATTTCCATCTAAATTGCAAATAAAAATTGTATGAGAAACTTAAAATAATGTAAATTGTTATAATATTACTTAAATTATATTTATTCAAATTTGAATTTTTTGAAATTATAATTCCAAAAAAAAAAAATATTTACTTTTTTATCTCTTTAAAAATTAATTTCTTCTAAGATTCAATTAAAAGCATTAAGAACTTTAACATTTGAAACTTCCATGATAAGATTACATCCAGAATATGTGCTTATTATTTTATTATATTTTTGATTATGAATAAAAAAATTACAAAATATCTGGGCATTGAAAGAAATTGCATAATGAGTTATCAGTTAACCGAGGACGTCGTGGTGTCATAGAAAAACGAAACAAATGAAGGAATATAGACAATACGGAATAAAAGTGGTGTAGATAGATACATTTTATTAATTTATATTATATTATTTTTTATTGTCTTTCGGAATCTACAGTAAACCCATATTACTCGATGTTTTTTACATTTTTTTGATTGTTTATCACAACGGTGGCCAAACCGTGGCTCTTTTTGAGTTTATTGTGGCTCAATTAAAAAATGTAAAGTTATCACAATTTAGAATTTACATATATTAAACTGGAAAAAGTGTACGTCATCACACATATTTATTTACATATAATTATTTAATTTAGTTATTTCTTCAAGTTTTAAAAACTTTGTTGTAAAATGTATCCGATCTATCCCAACTCTGTCTACTTCATTACAATAGCAACAGCAGAATTATTGCATGCGGGGTCTACGACTTATTATTAATATAATTAGGTATTTTAATTGCTTCTGTGACTACGAACCCCCCCCCCCCCCATAAATAATTTTTTTTTCCGATTTGGCTCTTAAAAATTTTCGATTTTACAATATGGCTAGTATAGATAGTATTGCGATCACGAAAATTTTCGATGTTGAGATGTTGATGTTTTCATACGTTTTGAAGGTTGCTGAATCATTTTCACTAAGCTTGAGAAAAATGTCTGTGTGTGTGTATGTATGTAACCAAGATTACGCAAAAACGGTTTGAGCTAGAATGATGAAATTTGGTACATGGGCATTATTCAAAATTCTTAGTTTTCTATCAACTTTTAAGAAATGTAGCTCATCCGGATGATGACCATTACCTACCACGTTTTCATATTTTTCCTCTAAAGTGACCGTAAAAATAAAGATATATGTTTGATAATTTTTCACATGATTAAAAATTGTATAAAACTGCTTTATCTAGAATTTCAGCTTGATTTATTTGCTGAAAGTACTAGAATTAATTTTTTAACATTGCAAATCTCATGCTTCAACACGTTACGTGGTGCCATCAACAAAGAGCCAAACATGCGCTGGTTTAATAAATATGATTGATTAATTTTAATTTATAATTTAATTAATTTAAATTAATATATGTTATTTAATCCAATTCAAATTTGCGAGATAGTCGAGATACTCCAGCTAATTTTTTATCATTGTCAATTTTTAAAATTTTATTTTAATTAAGAAATTCCTTTTGGATTGTTCATTTAACAATGAATTTTAGTTTTTTATTTGTATTTTGTTAGAAAGGATAGATACAATTTGTAATAGAAAAATAATAAATAACAATAGATAAGAAATTGAACAAAGTCATAAATATTACAAAATGTCAAAATTTTAAAAATAGCCTAAACATTTTCAATTATATTTATGAAATTATATGAAAGAAAAAAAATATTTTTTTTTTTCAAATTTTTGTTTATTTTGAATTGAAAAGATTTACCTGAAAATTTTCGCTATTCAAAGGGTCAAAACAAAATAACAATACAAAAGGTACCTGTATGACCCATGCAAATTGGATTCCTTTGTTAAAAAGGGAGTATATTTACAGAAAATTTGTGTTGAGACTCATTCAGTGTTCAGTTCTCTTAGCAACCAGTTGCTCTCAAGAAATTTTCTGACCAACACAATCAAACAATCTTCAATTTTGCTTCCCTCATCGGTCCTCTTCATTTTATTATATATCATTAATTATTTTTGTTTTTTTTTTGATTTCAGATTGGATTTAAAACAGGAGTGGAATGTTCTTCACAATATCATAGAAGAAGGACTCAATTACTATCATCATAGACGACATTTCGACGTTTTCCACGATGAATCAATAAGAATGGAAACCCCGGAAAGGATAGTTGGTGGTGACATCAATTTTTTAGATATCATGGCAAATAAAGAAAATATTCCGCCAAACGAGGATGACATCGAGACGGTGATCAATCACCCGATTAATCGTCGGCGGACCAGGAGAAGAAATCTGGACTTAACAAGTCATAGAGTCCATAGAAAAAGAAATTACTATTATAATTTAAGAATTTAATTATTCTTTTATATAATATCTAATTTTTATTTTGTAATAAATAATGTAAAATCTATATAATATTACTATTCTCCAATCCTATGTAAATATTATGCAAATATTAATATAATTGTATTCTTAATTTTATATTTTAATAAATATTTTTGTATATAAGTAAATTAATTTTTGAATTTTTCATTGAAACTCCTTATATTCCTTTCCCCAACCTTATTGGATATTTTAACTTTATAAAAAAAAAAACACTTTATATATAATTAAAATATTAATTTTAAATATTAAAAAATATATTTGATATATCCTAGCAAACAATAAACTTTTTTAATCCTCTTTAAAATAGAGATTTTATAAAATTAATTTAATTTTTATTTTTTCATATGGGAAACATATGTATATTAAAATTTACATTCAATTAAATTATATATCCATTAACATTGATTTTAAATAACCTATATTTAGTTTTAGAAAAAATCCATAATTAAATCTAAAATTTTTGCAAAAATAAATGTTAAAAATTTGTCAATAAACCTTGTAAGGCCCCTCTTAACGCCCACCAATGAATACCTTGGAATAATAATAATTAAATTATTATATCTCCTATTAATTAACTATTGATGATTTATATTTGAAAAGGGAATGGAAGATTACAAAGGGGTATAAAAGCAAGGACGGATTTTTAACTTGACGCGCCAACACGTGACGTGGTGCCATCAACAAAGAGCCAAACATGCGCTGGTTTAATAAATATTATTTATTAATTTTAATTTATAATTTAATTAAATAAATTTAATTTAAATATAATATATTATGTTATTTAATCCAATTCTCAAATTGCGAGATAGTCGAGTGGAGACACTCCAACTAATTTTTTTATAATTAAATTGACAAATTTTTATTTCAAAAACAAGATTTATATATTTTCTCTATTTTTAAGTTACAATAAATAGTACTTATTTTTAGAAAATATCTTATTTTTCAATGAAATCAACTTTTTGTTAGATTTCAAAGTAATAAAAATAAATTTTATTTAGTCTATAATGAATAAGACAGAGTAATAAATTTTATTAATTAACTGATATCTCTTATTTTATTTCTTCTGAGTCTAGATCTAGATCTTTTATCTTCGGGTCAATTCCATTGTTATGTCAAAGAAAATTATTGCGTTAGGATAAAATGTGTCGATGCTTGTGCAACTACAATGATTCATTTGAATCAATAGTTTTTGCTCTTGTAATGATTTTCAAATTATAAATTTGTTTAAATAAATTTTAGTAATCACACAAAACGATATAAACCCATTAGAAGAATTAAGAATAATTTTTAATATAATCATTAATATATTATAAAGAAAAAAACTATATAAATAGAACTTCAAATAGTAATATAGGACATTAAATAAAAAAAAAATTCTTTGTTTAAATTTCTAAATTTCTTTGCTGATATTTTGTGTGTTTATAACAATTATTATTTATTACAAAATAAAATAATTATTTGACAATTTTAATTGAAGTTATCTATACTGATTGCTGTTGTAAAATGTTAGTAAAAATTAAAATTAAAAACGTTCTTTGCACCTAAACAGGGGGGTTTGAACCCCCTATGCTTCCGAAGTGGTACATAGTATTTGTTTGAAAGTCAGTATACCTAATAGTTTTTCATTTATTTTATTTCAATAACTATATTGAAATATTAATTTTCTTTTTTTGTTCTTATTTTTTTAAAATTTATTTAGTAAATTAATTATATATTTATATTTATATTTTTAATCAATTTTTAATTTTTTTTGGCCACTTTAATCCAATCTTAATCAGTTCTAAATGTATGCTATCTGCTGCCTTTTTCGAGTTCGAATAGTGTATTAAATATATAGGTAATGGATATATTTCATGATACTTACAAATAAATTAAATTTGAGTATTTCAGTCGGCGCCGACAGTTTGACGAAGTGGTTAGTGTATTATCAAACGTCTCTTTATAAATATCCCTCCCATGAGGCCTGTTCTGAAATGCTCTCTCAACTGTTGACATATTGCTGCTATCTCAATCAAATATCAAGAACGTTTCTGAACAGGTTGCAATGATTCAATACAGAATATTTCTCCAAATAATAATCGTATATACTATTAGAAGCAGCTTCTTCTAATTCCACCAGTGTGTCATCCTTTCTGTATTTCAATGGATTGATTTTATTGGAAGAGATTTAAAATTAAAATTGAAATTAGTAATCGTTAACTTAACATAACATTCATTGAAATGTTGAAATGATTAATACTATTTTATGATGATATAATAGGTTGTTTAATAAGTTCGCGGAACGGAAATGAAGAAACCAATTTTTATTTGTCAAAATGAATGTATTTTTCAGCGTAGTTTCCGTACCTCAATATACTTATTTCAACGGTCTTCTAATTTATGCACCCCTTGAATTTAGTGGTTTTCTGGAAGCTCTGCAAAATATCCCACCAGGGCAGCAATTACCTCATTATAGGAAGAAAATCATTTTCTACGGAGATATTGTTTGAGGTGTGGGAAGAGTCAGAAGTCGGAGGGAGCTAAATCAGGCGAATAGGCTGGATGTTGCAACAATTCGTACTTCAATTCAGCATTATTATTTTAGCAATGGTTTTTGCGGCACCCATTTCGCACATAGTTTTTTTGAAACCCAAATTAACACTCAAAATATTGCTCACTGTGCCCAATGAAATGCCTAAAGCCTCTGTTAAATCTCTTTCAGTCAATCGATGGTCTTCCAATACCATATCTTGTATTTTTCCGATGATATTGACGAATAGATGGCCCTCCGCAAACTTATTGAACAACCTAGAGAGGAAATTTAATAATATGTGTTAATATATATTATAAGTAGAAAAATATTTGAAACACTTTTTTAATATATTTAAAAGGTTATAAAAATTTCTCAATAAATATTATATTTGTCATTTCAATTTGATATCTTAACTCTTAAAATTCAAATTGAGAGACTTGATAAGCAAATGAATAAATTAAATTTTATATATGATCATTAACAAACAGACACATTTATAGTTGGTGTATTCAAACTCTCCTTTACCCATGATTTAAGAACAGCCAAGCCATAACTAATATTGATCTCAAAACGATGAAATCAAATCTCAATATAATGAGGTACCTGGTAGATAAAACTAAAATTCTCTTCTCTCTCCATGATTGAAGTGATCGTTTGTGCGATGTTGTGGTTATTACGCTATCAAGTTTCTCACCTACTCTTTCTTTCTTAATGATTTATGATAATACGATAATATTTTATATGGGTTATGTTTTAATTAAGTTACAGAAAATAATAAGTATCACACAGGGATTTTACTTACTGATGTAGAAGTTGAAATTCTTATTACTCATTTATACATTTATAATAGGATTAGCCAATTCTTTACAAAAATAATATTCACCATTCACCATTATATTTTAATTTCTCTGTTAATTGAGTTATTGCAACCATTAAGATTATCTCAGTGTACGTTTTTGATTAAAATTATACACTATAAAAAATACCTGGTACTTTGTGCACATCCTACAACTTTCATAATTTTTACACTCTTGCAAAATTATATTTATAGTCTATATGGATTCATTTTTTCTTGCTATTTACAATGTTCGAGTATTAATTATCCAATATAAAAAAAAAAAAAAATTAAAAGTAAACTTTAGAGCCGTGTTTCCCAAAATAGGGCCCATGTCCCACAGGGGGGCAATTTGAAAATGGACTCGATACGAGTCTAATCCTTTTCTTTTGGGCAAAAGAAATCGAATGGATATAACATAATTTTTAGGTGAAGCATGGCATAAAAAAGGTTGGGAAATTAGAGGAAATTATTTTAAAAACGTTAATTTTTATACCCTCTTGAAGATCTTCAAAGGAAATGAAATCATCCTGAAATTAAAAATATTCTTATTTATCATTGATGAAGTTTAATCAAAATATTTAGAGGTGTTTTAGAGAAAATTGAAGAAAAATGTGTAAAATCAATGATGAATTATAAAATGACAATTTTATATATATAGTCGGTGGATTTTAATAAAAAGTTATCAAATCCCAGACATTACATCTTATAATAATATATAAATATAAATTTTATTTGTGTTATAATTATCCAATATTTCAATCGAGATCAAATTTACTCTACATAGATTATATAATTTATTAACTTCTTACAAATGATCGACTAAATAAATTCTTCTTTATAATTCTTAATACTCGTATATTCTTTAATTTTCATTCTTTTATTAATTTTTTTAATCAAATATAAAATAACTGTTTTTATTTGAATTTAGTTTTTAAAATAAATAAAGAGATTAATAATTTATGGATCAAGTTTCTAAGATTTTTTTCTAACTTAAATCTTGTACCTAAATTTGTATGAAATAATAAAAAATAATATTGAATTAATAAAAAGAAATGTTTAAAAAAAGTATATTTTTATGATAATATTAAAAATTATTAAATAATATTAATCTTAATCCTTTTTAGATTATAGTCACCATACGTATCGTTTTGAACGGGACAGTATCATTTTTACTATCTCGCCAGATAGAATCATGAAATTTGGTATACGGGCATTATTCAAAATTCGTAGTTTTATATCCACTTTTAAGAAATGTAGCTCAACCGGAAGAGGGTCATTACCTACCACGTTTTGATTCTTTTTCCTCTAAAATGACCGTAAAGATAAAGATATATGTTTGATAATTTTTCAAATGATTAAAAATTGTATAAAACTGCTATATATAGAATTTCAGCTTGATTGAATCGCTGAAAGTACCAGAATTAATTTTTTAACACGCGCCAGCACGTGTCGTGGTGCCATCAACAAACAACACCGCGCTGGTTTAATAAATATTATTTATTGATTTTAATTTATAATTTAACTAATTAAATTTAAATTAAATATAATATATGTTATTAATCCAATTCAAATTGCGAGATAGTCGAGTGGAGACACTCCAGCTTATTTTTCATATTTCTCGAGCGTACTGTGGTTTTAATAAAAGTTTTGTCCCGTCTTTACAATCTATAGTAAAAACTAAAATTTGATTATCAAGTTTTATAATAAGTTGAAGAAAGATCGAAATTTGCTGCTTAAGATTGTTTGTAGAATTAGTATATTTATATAATCATTTTTTTTATCATCTGTATACATAATATTTGAAGAATTGAGTATTCAAAGGGATTTATTAATTATTTTATGTAATTTTTTTGTAATTCTTTTCTTCTAATTCTAAACTTTTCATTTTGTAACACCGTTTGTCCCATTCGTTTTTGTCACTGAACAATAATAACAATCTGCTTATCGTATTTTTGAGAAGTTATGTGTATGAATGTTTTCCATTCAATAAATTTTAATAATTATTAATCAAACATATCGCTTAGATTGGATTTAGCATTGTCTTCATTTATTTTATCATATGCTTCAATGATTCATTTATTTACTACACAAGTATTTCAAGTATGTTAAATTGGATAATATTCAATTTTTTTTTACACCATCGATTGATATTTTAAAAAGAGAGATACATTTTATCTTGTCTGAAGTCAGAAAAGTAAAATGAGTAATAAATATTTATTTAAAGAAAACAAATAAATAATAATATAATAATCAATTTACACAAACTTCAATAATGAATAAAACAAAAATTGATTAAATAAATATTTATCCTTTTATATCAAATAATAAAATAGTAGAGTATTTATATATAATATAAAAAAAAAATTGTATATTTTGATTAAAAAATCACTTAAAAACTGAACCGCTCACAAAATCATCTATAAGAACTTATTTCTATCCTTTAATCATTTTATTTTTATCAATTCAGATTTAAATAATTTTATTTTAAAATTAAGGGGTTGACTAAAAATCCGCTTTTTGATTTTGGACTTAAAATGGAACGCGCTCTTTATCATGCAATGTGGTTTATGGATGAATACTTTATTATTTTCATGTCAGTGAAGCACAAATATCAGATACAATCAAAAATTAGTCTTTGATCTGGTGGATATAAATAATTTCGTACATGAAGATTAGCTTTAAATAAAACGAATATTAAATTGTAATTTACTTAAATAAAATAATTTACTTAAAAATAAGTAATTAATAATAATAATAGTATTATGGAGGCAGCTTAGCAGTGTGTGTATAGTGGCAATTTTCTACACATGAAGTCGGCGTTCGATTCCAACTAAGAACAAATTTTTCTATTAAAATTCAATTTAACATCAGCTGCCTCCCGCTCCAGGAACTGACAAGCCTGGTTCTATATAACCCTACTCCAGCAGGATTACTTCAAAATAAGCAACCACACTCAACAATGGATCGTGATGAGAAGAACAAATGAGGTACTCAATTCACCCGTTCTGGAAGACCCGAATCTTCACGAACACATAAAAAGCAAAATGAAGTTAACACCCAAGGAACCATTCATATATGGGCACACTGAACATTAATACCCTTATTAAAAAGCCGGAAAGTTACATAATCTAATAATGGAACTCGATCGGCAGAAAATCCAGATAATTGCTCTTTCAAGAAGATCTGGCAAAACAAAGAACATACAGCATGTGAATAAGGAGAAAGTGGGAGCTTTGCGTGATCTCAGATGGTCCAAACGCAACTAATTATAATAATAATAATAATAATAATAATAATAATAATTATGGAACATTTACTAACCTCACTCAATATTTACAAGATATTAGCAACAGTTTTGTCCTTTTAGGTATACCAAATATAAAAATTAATAATCCGAATCAAGCGCTTTAAACTTGAAACTACCCCAATTTAATTTTGCTTGTCAAGTGACAAATTGCTTGACAAATTCTACAAAATCTTTTTTTATTTTTGACCTCTCCTCTAAAACTGTTGATTTATCTATCAGAACCTAAATTCCTGATCATCCCCCAATCACACTACACAAATTCCTTTTCCCCTGCGATCATTTTCATCTTTAATTATCATAATAATTTCTACCTCTTCCTATAATTCATGTAGCTCCGCATTTGTAGTTAACGCCATTTTCCTGTCTCCTCACCCAACTTGAGACCTTATACCCTTCTAACCACTTTGTTCTTGAAGATTAGGGTTTAGAGTAAGCATATTCATTCGTCGCTATTAATTTAAGGAGAACTTGAATAAACTTTCTAATGAAACTTCATTAAAAGTTTCAAAGGAAAATTCTATACTTTCTTTTAAGTTAAGAGAGATTATGTGGAGATTTTTTTTTGCAAGATGATCAAGTTACTGAAAAATTTTAACATTTTTATTTTCATTATTAGTTTTTTTAATAAAACATATAATATGCATTTATCTATATCTATTTATCTATATATAAAAATTTAATTTTAATTTTTATTAAATTAATAAATTTTTTTAAATGAATTTCTAATTTTAAATTTAATATAGTAGGTATATATATATATATATATATTTTAGGTATATTGTATATATATAAATATAGTAGTAAAATATATATATAAAAAAAAAATACAATTAAAAAGACATTCTTTGTTAGTATATATTTTTTTTTCATTTGTACAGAAACGAAAGTGAAAAAAATGAGAATGGACGTTAGAGGATTGTAATAAGGAAGGGTGCCAAGTATGTGATGAAGTGCATTTAGTGAGGAATGGGGGTGAGAGTCACGCAGACGCAAAGCCCTTCTAACGGGGTTGGAATGGGGTGAATGGACCATTTTGCTTCTCAGTCGCGCGTTGATCGCGTGCGTGTTCTCATCTTCCTGAAGATATCCAATGTTTTAGATCCAGGATCCGTCATGTGCTACGCATCTTCGCCCGGTGCGCTCAGCAGGCTCGGCGTTCTTTGGGGTGCCCTGTCCCTTGCTACTCTCCTAACAGCCTTCTTAAGCAACGTGTGGTTGTTTACCAGAGAACCTGTACGATTACCTAATAGCGATATTGCCACCACAATTACATTTAAAATTGGCTTGTGGAGAGTATGTCCAACAGTACATCGACCTAACTCAACGCATCGTAAGTTATTATTATTATTATTATTATTATTATTAAAAAAATATTATTGGAATTTTTAAAAATATTTAAATTGTATAAAAAATGTATAAATTTATTTGATAATATATTTATTTTAATTGAAGAGGACTAATTGCCAAAAGATACATAATTTTGAAAAATATATTTTTTTAAAGAATGCATGAAAAAAAAAAATTCTTGCATGAAAAACATTAAATAAATCATTAAATTAAAATATTAAATATAAATAGGGTGACCATATTTCGAAAACACTAAACCGGGACAAACGGTTTTTTTGAAAAATTATTGAAAAAAAAAATGTTCAAGAGCTTAGTTCAGAAAACGTTTTAACCTTTTATTTTTTTTTTAGAAACAAATTGAAAAAATTTTGAAAAAAGTACGAAATCTCCTAAATATTTAAAAAACGGAACAATCCCGAAAAAACGGGACGTTTGGTCACCCTAAATATATAAATAACAATAAATTTTTTAGTTCTAGTAAAATATATAAAAATTAAATAAATCAATTTGTTTTTATCTTCTTATAAAATTTAATTTGCTAATATAATAAATAAAAGTAACACATAATGTTTAATAATAAATATAAATGAAACCATACAGGAAAATTTGTTTTTTGTGTTTATGCACCATATTCTACTATTTTCTATCATATAAATTGAAGAAGATTGAATGTAAAGTGATATACGTATCTAAAAGAAAGATTATCTTTTACTTAATGTTCTAATATAATATATACTTATTTAGTAACTATCTTTTATTTAATATAAATTAATACATTTATTTTTAAAAGTAATCTCAAGACAAAAAGATTAATTACTTTATATCTGTATCATTTATAATCAAGATCAACACTAAACTTTCTCTTCGAAGTTAATATCTATAATTTTCACGGGATTTTTTTATTTAAATTTTAAAATGCACCAAAAGTATAACAAATGAAAAAAAAAACGAACAAGTAATTTGTTCTGTCATCTTTTACGAATGTCTGGAGTGGTATTTAAGCTGATAAATGTTTTCAGAGATATTTTCAGGTATATCTTACATTAATAGCACATTTGCATTTTTTTTTTATCTTCCATTCATTAAATTTCAATTTTTCTTCAGCCACAGAAAAGGAGTTCATTTATTTTATATTATTTTTAATTTTGTTTAATATAAATATAGAGTTACTTGTGTAAAAAAATATGTACAGACCTACAGTTTTTATAAATATTTTACAATTTCTTAGGACAATTTTTTGTTTTGAATGTAGAGGAGATAATGAAACTCTAATAACTAACACTCTGGTAAATTATTCGGTGACAAAAAGCGCGCAGGCACTAATAAACATATAAATTCAGGATGAGAAAGAAAATACACAAAATGATGATATTTGTTTATAAAAGAAAAAAATATCCTAATATATATATAGGCAATACTAAAAAAATGAAAAAGAAATTAATGAAAAACTCAACGAAACATAAATATAAAATATAATACAAATATTAATATAATATAATTAAAATCTTTTTATATATTTCTTATTAAAATTAATCTAATGTATATAAATTACTACTTACTTACTAATAACTCATTCTAAATAAATATACTAGTTATAGTTATTATTTAAAATATATTTATATAATAATTTTTCGATATTTTGGTAAATTATCTCTTGTATATTATTTATATAAGGCGCCATTGGGTGTGTGGGTAGAGAACCTGCCTTACATTCACATGGTCCCGTGTTCAAGTCCCGGGCTTGGCAAGGGAATTTCTCTAGCTGGGGTCTATGGTACGGAGTCAACCCAGCCTCCGGGAACAACATTGGGGGAAAAGCTACTTGATAGCGCCTCCGATCAAGAAAATCAAGGTAAAGGTTGAGAGGACCCGTTCTACTGATCATAGGACACCACATTTATATAACCGACTTAATAGGCGTTGTCCTTGCATAAGACGTACAAAAGTCAGAGGTTTTTACCGACCGACGATAGTAAGGGAGGTATTGTTTTCACACCAAATTTCACATGTGGAGATTTTTACATATCTCCACGAATCATGCATTTTCTTAACAGAAAAAAGTATTTTTAGCATGATGTCTGTCCGTCCGTCCGTCCGTCCGTCTGTCCGTCCGTATAGATGTGTACAGCCTGAACGGCCCAACCGATTTTGATGAAATTTGGTATATTTACTTAATGCACCAGTGGGATGAATTGATCAACTTTTGGTGCAAATCCGGAAACCGGAAGTGGTAGCACTAGCGATCGACGATAATAAGGGTAGGGTTATTTTCACACAAAATTTCACATGAGGAGATTTTTTTATATATCACCACGAATCATGCACTTTGTATTGGTTTTATCCTCGGGAAAATCATATTTATTAGTTTTTTCTTGATTTAAAATTATATGACGTCATCCAGCCATTCATGACGTCACAGCCTGGTCTTGCATATATATTATAAATAAAATAAAATTAAAAATGTTTATATTTATTATTTATGTATCCATATCTGTTTTTTATTACATTAATAGATATATTAAAATTATTTGAAATTGTTTCTGTAGCCGCTAATTAATTTACTTCAAACCGTCGGTCGGTTCGGACCTGGCCACGGGTCAACTTATTTTTTATATTATTTATATTGCCATTTTTAATGTGGTTTACTTAAAGTTCAAATACTAAAATTTTATAACACGAAAAAAGTTATATCTATCAATTAAAAAGTTTAATAACTAATTTAAGATATATAAAACTTTATTTATGTTATGAAAAAAAGAAAAAATAACATCTGACTTTTGCACAACCTACGCAAGGAAGATTATATTAATTAGATGTCCTATGATCAGTAGAACGGTACCTATCAATCTTTACCTTGATTTTCTTGATCGGAGGCGCTACTTTTTATCAAGTAGATTCCCAATTTTGTTCATGATCATTAAATTTTATAAAGACTATTTATTAGATTATAATATCATATCATATAAGTATAAAAAATTAAGCAATTTTAAGTAAACATAATTTTTTCGATTATATGTTTAAGAATTGATAGAATTTTATACAAAATATTGCCTTTTGAGGCATATATTACATCTTATTAATTATTTTATGGATTATTATTATAAAGTCTTCTGGAAAATTGAGTAAATTAGTTCATTTGCAATTATAATTTTGTTCATAATAAAATCATAACCATTTTATTACTAATAATTAATAGATAATTTGTATGTATTAATTACATTTAAATAACAAACGATCTAAGTTTATCATTTTATTTAATTATTACTTTTTTAATTAAAATGGAATATATTTAAGTGATATACACCATATAATTATTAATAAAATTTATAATTAAAATTACACCTATCAATTAGTATCATGTAAAATAATTGAACTTATCAATGTAGGAATGTAGTAGATATAAAAATATAAAAAAAAAAAATGAAACGAAATCTGATCCATGACAGAGTTTGTAAAGATCTATAACGTTGAAAAAGAGTTGATTATCATTGTCATTTGCTTTAATTATAGAATATGTTTTACCATTGAATTACAAGTTTAATTAAATATAATAAATTGTTTTAAATCATTAATTCTTATATATCTTATATATAGTATTTAAATAAGAGATTATGTATTTCTATTCATTATGTAGATTTCAATTATGTAGATGGATAATGAAATAAATTTATGTTGTAAAATATATTTACAGATATTAAATTAAAAATTTTAAGTAATATTATTCAAAAGATATTTCAAACCATATAAATAAATGTTTCAGCCCTTTAGGTTATAATTAAAATAGTAGTATTCTATTTATACATGTAGGTATATTAGGATATAGCATCACAAATTATCCCAACTCTACCTATTTTACTAATTAAACTTAATAAATATAATTGGATATATATAAATAGCATTGCAAACTCAATGTAAAATAAAAGTAAAAAAGTCTTGATTTTTATTGTAATATATGATGTTTTATTATTCCAAATGTATAAATTCAAAACAGAAATCTATTTATCGCATTAATTAAATTCTTATTTAATATAAAATTTATTATTATTTGCTATATTGTAAAGAGCTCTTAAGATTTTTTTTTCTTTTATAATAAATAATTGACAAAGTTGAAAAGGGAGATAAAAATATAAAGCGACGAATAAAAGACTTATAATTGAATCAGAATAACTTTAAAAATTAAAATTCGTCTGGTATGAGTATGATTGATCAAAATAAATAAATAAATAAAATAAAATTAAGTATTAGTCTAAATTAAAAATAAATATTGTATCCAAAAATAGTAAATTTTTTTCCTAGAGAGAAAAAAAAGTAAATAGGTTGCATAAAACACAGGCGCTTCTAAAAAAAATTGGTCATTATTTAGTGAACACTAATTTATTCATAAATATTAGAAATCAATTCCTAATAATAAATATAGCATAACTTTAGATCTTTTTATTTTTCTTTTCATTGTCAATTGTCTTGTTTTTATATATTCAACTCGAGATTCATTTAATAATACTTTACCAGAGTGTGATTGTAAATTTTTTAAATGATTGATGTAAATAAAATATTTAATTATAATCTTTTATAATAATTAAAAATGGGAATTCGCATTGGTACAAATATTTAGATTTGTTGCAATAGATATGCCCTTCTTTGATGTGGTCATGCTTTCCAGTTTCTAAGCATACTAAACATATTAACTACCTATGAGTATATATTTATTCCTATATGGATATGAGCAAACTATATATATATGTTAATATTAGGTCCAGATATTGAATTATAAAATACCCATTACTCTTACGAATATATATATATATATATTAAGTAAAGTGAATCTTTATATGTATTATAATAATGTATGTATTTAAAAAAATTAAATTTTATGAAATTAAAAAAAAAGACAATTAAGGAATATATTTATTTTTGACAAGTTGAGATCATTTACCTTAATTTTTCATATAATTTATCAATAAATAACTATATTAAATTCAATTTCTTTTAATCTATTGAAATTCTTAATTAATTTCATAATTTTTATTATTTTGTAAAATTTCAATATAATATTTATTTGCCAAGTTTTTTTATTATATCTATATTCTTTGTTTATACATTGAACTATGATTAGAATCAAATGATAAATAAATGTTTGATTTTTATATTTAAAATAATATAATAATTAAGTAAACTATAAATATCTAATACACAATAATTAATGTAATGAATTTTGTAAAGAATCAACTTAATAATCATTCAAAATTATTTTATATTAGAAATGATATAAATAAATTTAGAAAAGTATTTTTTTAAAAACAAAAACAAAAAAACAAATTCTTATTAAATAAATTATAAATATGAAAGATTGTTTTTAAATTAGAAGTTTACTACTTATATTTAAAAATATCTCATTTTTATTTAATTAATAAAGAAATTTAAATTCAAAGTCATCCAAACATAAAATGTTAAATTAAGGTGGGACGTCAAAATTTTCTCACTTGACATATATTAAATGATTAATGTTGTATTTTTTCATAGAAATTAAAAATGAAAAGTTACTAGAAACCTAATATAAAAAGTGAAACTTTTTTTTTTATTTGAAAGACAAGGATTAATGAAATATGTAATTAAATAAACTAGCAAGTCTATGGAAATCGCCATTATATTATAAATTTTCATATAATGCAAACGTTGTTTAATATAAAACAAGAAACTTCTGTTACATATATTTTAAAATAATTTAAGGAGATTCATGTAGGCTGATATAATCCAAAATTTAGGCGGAGTTAGTAAAGATTTTCTCTAATTAATAAGCATATAACATGTCTTTTGATTTTAAGCATTTCTATTTCTAATTAAGATTATAATATTCATCAAATATTACAAATTTGTATCTCAATCAATTAAATTTCTTGTAATTTGAGATAAACATTAACATTATAACAAAAATGGTAAAGTAGAAAATTGATTCAGAAACAAAGAAGAGAATGATTATGTTTTAAATGTTCTACTATTTATTTCGATTTGGTAACGATTGTAATGATTATAAATGTGTCAATTTATTAAACGTCAAAAACAATGAGCTCATTTATTTGCTATTTTATTAATTATGAAATTTACTATTCAAATCATTTGTGAATGTATACATGAACAGTTAAAAAAATTATCCCTCAGCATATATATGAAAAAAAAATATCCATAATGTTTTTTTCTCTTTTAATATTTACTTAATTAATATTACAACAAAAAACAAAACAAAAAATTGAAAATACAATACAAAAAAAAAAAGAAATTTTCATTTTCATTAGAATGTAGGATAATTATAAAATACATTTACAACCATATTTGAATGTTCTAAGATTTAACATATTTAATGAATTATAATTTATATATGCTCCCCTCTTCTTATGTTATTTTTTATATATAGAAAATTTATTTATTTTTGTATAAAATTATTTCAAGCTATTATGGATGAAAATTAAAAAAAATTAGCTGGAGTGTCTCCACTCGACTATCTCGCAATTTGAATTGGATTAAATAACATAATATATTATATTTAAATTAAATTTAATTAATTATAAATTATAAATAATAAATATTAAACCAGCGCATGTTTGGCTTTTTATTGATGGCACCATGGCACGTGTTGGCGCGTGAGATTTGCAGTGCTAAAAAATTAATTCTGGTACTTTCAGCGATTCAATCAAACTGAAATTCTATATATAGCAGTTTTATACAATTATTAATCATGTGAAAAATTATCAAACATATATCTTTGTTTTTACGGTTACTTTAGAGGAAAAAAAATCAAATCGTTGTAGGTAATGACCCTCTTCCGGTTGAGCTACATTTCCCAAAAGTTGATAGAAAACTATGAATTTTGAATAATGTCCATGTACCAAATTTCATCATTCTAGCTCAAACCGTTTTTGCGCAATCTTGTCTACATACATACACACACACAGACAGACATTTTTCTCAACCTTTGTGAAAATGATTCAGGAACCTTCAAAACGTATAAAAACATCAAAATCTCAACATCGAAAATTTTCGTGATCGCAATACTATCTCTTACGAGATAGTAAAAATGAAATTGAAAAATAAAATTGAATCTCTTTTCATGCGGTTTATTATTATTTTTTAGCCAAATAATTTTGTAACTTTACACTTGCAAACAATATCTCTAAAAAAATCAGTTGTAAGCTACTTAAGAACATTTATTTGTTTTTTACCGGTTCATGTATTTTTTTTTTATTTTGTTTAAATTTTTCTTATATAAGATTTCAAGCTTTTTTCACGAGTCTTTAAGATGATTTATAACATAAAATGGAGACCCCTGGTGAGGCAGGCTTCATTTATATTATTCAAAAAGCCATTTTAGTTATTATTCTTTTGTTGTAAATGTTAAATATCATCACTGAATACATCTTTCTCTAATTTTAAAAAAGATTTACATCAATCATGTTTGGAATTTGTTAATAATATTGAACAAAATTAATATATATGTATATATTTCAAAATAAAACATTCTCGTATCATAAATGTTTATAGTAATAGAGATGGAGGTTTAAAGAAAGGGAGAAAAATAACTCGTCGAATGGAAATTCATGTTCCTGAATGGATAGGCCACCTGCCCTACAGCCCTAAGGGATGTCATCTTGTCCCCTCATCCTCATATCAAATGCTAATAATAAGAAAACCCTTGAAATTGATCTTTTAAAGAAGAAATATCAGTACTTTATTCCGAGTGGTAGGGATTCCTTGCTTATACACCTGAGCTGTTCAGTCAGTGATCGGGCATCAACCTGGAACGATCCTTACAGGTTAATTAATAATTAAACCAGCCCTCTATAAGATTTATGTATTTATTTTACTAATTTACTTTGTGAAAACTATTTTTATTTCATATTTGATCAAACATAATATTACTTATATTATATCAAGAGAAATAAATTTATATATTAGTTTATATATATATATATAATTATTGGAAAAATAGGATGGCGCCTCAAGATGGGAGGTAGCGTAGCTGGCTTGCATTCTCGTGGTCCCAGGCCTGGCAAGGGAATTTCTCTTACTGGGGTCTATGGGACGGAGTCAACCCAGCCTCCGGGATCAACATTGGGAAGTTATTTGATAAAAAGTAGCGCCTCCGATCAAGAAAATCAAGGTAACGGTTGATAGGACACCTATTGATATAATCGACTTGATATGCGATGTAGGCCGTACAAAAATCAGAGATTTTTTTTATTTGAAAGATATTAAAATGTTTTTATATTGTAGAATAATACAATTAGAAAATATTCTTTTACTTTACTTTAATATAACCTATGCACTGTTTGTTTTAAATTGAAATTATATTATATAAAAAAAATGTCTTTATATCATAAATTGAAGTTAAGTTAATTTTAATATTGAATATTTTTTTAGATGATTTAAAAAAATCAAATTCAGTCAAGTCTTGTATCTAACATTTAGCAGAGTTAAATAAAAATTGCTTTTCAGCATTATTATAAAATAAATGAAGAAAATTACCTCTATTATAAAATAGAATGTTATACAGTTGAATATTTATGGGAAAAAGCTGCAAATCCAAATAATACTTTTTAGAGATTACGAGAATAATCCTATGGGGTAAAAATACAATGATTTACAATGGAATATATTGAGATAGATATATACCATATATGTGTATAAATTATTTTATCAATCACAATAAACAGAGAAAGGACATACAACACCAAAAAAATAAAATATAAATAAATACAATAACATAGGTTTAGTTTATATATGAAATTGGGTAAAATACAAAAATGATTGATAATAAATTAATTAGTTATGAATTTATTAAAAGATTAATTTTAGTAAAAGTTTATTTTATTTTTTTTTTTGTATGTTTGTCACATTTTTATTAACTTCACTTCACTTTAAGAGAATCATTTAAAAGTTTTGACTATTATTACCCTACGCCTGTTTTTATTCGATTTTATAATCATTTGATCAGAATTAATAGATTTCAATGACACATTTGCACATAATAATCTAAACTAAATTGCTTTTGGTAGACATCACGTTCATATAACATGCTTTCCTCTCTCATTCCTCTATCAATATAACATATTGTTTATAAGCATTTAAATTGGTATGTTAAATAAAATTCTATATTCATATTCAAAATATTTCATTTTTCAAAAATTCAATACTAAACTTTGAGATCAAACATTGGAATGAAAGTATTTTTACTGGTATTAAACAAAACAAAACAATAGATTAGCCATACCTTAATTCTTGATATAGGGAATGTATTGAGATTTTTATCTCTCGATATATAAAAATAAGCTGGAGTGTCTCCACTCGACTATCTCGCAATTTGAATTGGATTAAATAACATAATATATTATATTTAAATTAAATTTAATTAATTATAAATTATAAATAATAAATATTAAACCAGCGCATGTTTGGTTTTTTATTGATGACACCATGGCACGTGTTGGCGCGTGAGATTTGCAGTGTTAAAAAATTAATTCTGGTACTTTCAGCGATTCAATCAAGCTGAAAGTCTATATATAGCAGTTTTATACAATTATTAATCATGTGAAAAATTATCAAACATATATCTTTATTTTTACGGTCACTTTAGAAGAAAAAAAATCAAAACGTTGTAGGTAATGACCCTCTTTCGGTTGAGCTACATTTCTCAAAAGTTGATAGAAAACTATGAATTTTGAATAATGCTCATGTACCAAATTTCATCATTCTAGCTCAAACCGTTTTTGCGTAATCTTGTCTACATACACACACACACACACACACAGACATTTTTCTCAACCTTAGTGAAAATGATTCAGGAACCTTCAAAACGTATAAAAACATCAAAATCTCAACATCGAAAATTTTCGTGATCGCAATACTATCTCTGGCGAGATAGTAAAAATACAATTTTTTATAGATTTAAATTAATATTTAAAGTAAATTTTTATAAATAAAAAAGAAAAAAAAATAAGTTGACCTGTGGCCAGGCACAGAGCCGACCGACGGTTTTAAGTAAATTAATTTCCAGCTACATAAACAATTTCAAATAATTTTAATATATCTATTAATGCAATAAAAAACAGATATGAATATAACATAAATATTTTTAATTTAATTTTATTTATAATATATAAGGAGGCACTGGTTGTGGCGTCATATAATTTTAAGTTAAGAAAAAACTAAAGAAGATGATTTTTCCCAAGGATAAAACCAATACAAAGTGCATGATTCGTGGAGTTATGTGAAATTAGGTGTGAAAATAACCCTTCCCTTCCTATCGTCGATTGGTAATACTACCACTTCCGATTTCCGGATATAGATCAATTCATCATACTGATGCATTAAGTAAATATACCAAATTTTATCAAAATCCGTTGAGCCGTTCAAGCTGTACACATCTATACGGACACGCAGACGGACGGACGGACAGACATCATGCTAAAAATATTTTTTTCGGTTAACAAAATGCAAGATTCGTGGAGATATGTAAAAATCTCCACATGTGAAATTTAGTGTGAAAACAATAATAAAAAAAAAATAAATAATCAATAATTTATAATAGCCTTTCTTTCAATAAATGTATATTCTGAATATTTTTCATCTATTTTGCCCTTCTCCTCGAGTTTATAGACTTGAGATTAATTTAAACTATAAATGTCATGGTTTAAAAACCCGAATAAACCATTTTGAGTAATAAAATTATTTAATCTCCAAATGAAATTATATTTTCATTAGTAAATGTGATCAATCGATATATATATATATATTATATATATCTTATACGTACATATATATATATAAATTATCCAAAAATTAATGTCTTTCCAATTATGTTTATATAACCATATACTGGAAATTCTTTAAATCCATTTAAGGAATAAATTTGCACTTTAATTTCTAAAATGAATATATATTCGATAATCTCAATTATAATTAAATTGCAATTTAATTAAAATATATGTAATTCAAATTGTAATATTTCAAATATATATATATGTATAAATTCTTATTTAAACAACTTTAATCAATGAATAAGATATTTATTAGAAGACACCCTCCATTTGGATGATAATAATATAAATTCTATTTGCATTATATAATAAAAATATTGGTTTGAAACTTTTATAAATCTGAATTTACACTTTGTAACTTTTTATGAGAATGAAAAGCGTTATTTTAACGTAATTTCTCTTTTTTTTCTACTCTTCTATTCGTCGTGAATTTTAATATATGTATATTATATTATACATATAAGCAAAGTGGTAGCGACTCATTTATTCTACAACTTTTTAGAAATATTATAATCTCTCTTTCCACTTCTTTATTATCTAAAAATAATTTTAAGCTTGAATACTTTTTTTTTTTTATAAAGTTGTAAGTCAGAGAGAGAGAAGAGAGAGTATTAAGCTCTTCTGTCTTTACATATCATTTTGATAAATTTTAACTTTTCTGAAGTTTTTTAAATTTTACATATTACCTTTTTCAAATATCAATTATCCATTTTTACTAAAATTTTAATATGCTTTTGGTTAAATTAATAATATCACAAATGATATTTAAGAAACTACTTTACCAAGGTTCAAAAGGTTTCGAATTTCACAAATATCAGTGCCTCTATGAAAGCAGATTACTTAAAGGATTACCGTTTTATTTGTATTTATATTTATCTATAAATAACTAAGATTGATATTGAAAACAAACATGAATTCAACAAGTATATAACTAATAACTTCATTAACTATCCTTTAGACTAAACTTTAGCAAAACATATAACTTAGTAGATCGGGGGGGGGGGGGTGAAACTTTTTCGATTTTTAATTTTAATGGGAATTACGAAAAAAATAATCTGTATGACTTGGATTTGTCTTGAAGGTAGTAAAAGAAGATTAAGATATGAGAATCAATTATCAGAAACTTTCGAAATTCTGAATGGGTTAAAACAAGGAGGTTTTTATAGGTTTTGAAGTTCCCTGAGTCATTTTCACTAAGGTTGAGAAAAATGTCTGTATATGTGTGTGTGTACATGTGTGTGTATGTGTGTGTGTAGACATGATTAAGCAAAAAGGTTTGAGCTAGAATAATGAAATTTGGTATACGCGCATTATTCAAAATTAGAAGTTTTCTATCAACTTTTAAGAAATGTAGCTCATCCGGAAGAGGACCATTACCTACCACGTTTTCATATTTTTCCTCTAAAGTGACCGTAAAAATATAGTTATATGTTTGATAATTTTTCATATGATTAAAAATTGTATAAAACTGTTATATATAGAATTTTAGCTTAATTGAATCGCTGTAAGTACCAGAATTAATTTTTTACCACGACAGCAAATCACGCGCCAGCACGTGAGGTGGTGCCATCAACAAAGAGCCCAATACGCGCTGGTTTAATAAATATTATTTATTCATTTTAATTTATAATTTATAATAAATTAAATTTAATTTAAATATAATATATTATGTTATTTAATCCAATTCAAATTGCGAGATAGTCGAGTGGAGACACTCCAAATTTATTTAATTTAGCATTAGAATCTTTCATTAGACAAATTGGAGAAATTGAAAAAATTCAAGTATGCGGAGGATTTAATGTAAATATTATTTAATTAAAAATTTGCTCAAAAAAACACTGTGACTCAAAATTATTAGTGCCAAGCCCAGGGAATACTGATCCTGACTGAATAACGAAGAATTGTATGACATCTATATATCTCTAAAAATAATTAGTGTCATAAAAACGGGGAGGTTGTGATAAGCTCGAAACGTGGGACAGGAAAAAATGGCGAGAAACCTATTTGTGGGAAGACCGTTTGGGAAGCGACCTGTTGGCAGACCAAGGATGCGGTGGGCAGAGAAGGAGGATTAGAGGGCAAGGGAGGTAGGGAGAAGTCTAGGGCAAGGACGTTTGGAGGAATGTGGTTGCTGCGGCCAAAAACTTTCGAATTCGAAAAAGCCACAGTATATGATAATATATATATATATATATATATATTTATATCAAACTAGGTATTGGAAATTAAACATTTCTGGACTTGCCTTTTATTAATTTGAAAAATTCATAACTACAATAAACAATAAATACAAAAAAAGAATCAGAAGAGAATTTTTTTACCCCTTGATTAAAATTTGGAAAAACTGCAAATACTTATGAGAAAGAAGAGATTTTTATTATTAGTTATATATATATATATATATATATATATATATATATATATTAGTTATTTTTATTTAAAATTCGTAATAATAATTTTCCTTTTTATGTAGCGCTAAGATTCATCCTCAAATTCTCTTTGTTTTTACTTTTAATAAATTAATAAAAATTAGCTGGAGTGTCTCCACTCAACTATCTAAATTTGAATTGAATTAAATAACATATATTAATTTAAATTAAATTAAATTAAATTAATTAAATTATAAATTAAAATTAATAAATAATATTTATTAAACCAGCGCATGTTTGGCTCTTTGTTGATGGCACCACGTCAAGTGTTGGCGCGTGAGATTTGTAGTGTTAAAAAATTGATTCTGGTACTTTCAGAGATTCAATCAAGCTGAAATTCTATATATAGCAGTTTTATACAATTTTTAATCATGTGAAAATTATCAAACATATATCTTTATTTTTACGGTCACTTTAGAGGAAAAATATGAAAACGTGGTGGTAATGGCCATCTTCCGGATGAGCTACATTTCTCAAAAGTTGATAGAAAACTACGAATTTTGAATAATGCCCGTTTACCAAATTTCATGATTCTAGCTCAAACCGTTTTTGAGTAATCTTGTCTACACACACACACATACATTTTTCTCAAGCTTAGTGAAAATGATTCAGGAACCTTCAATACGTATAAAAACATCAAAATCTCAACATCGAAAATTTTCGTGATCGCAATACTATCTCTGGCGAGATAGTAAAACTTTCATCTATCTATCTATCTCTGAAGCTCTACGGAACTCGAAAGTTCTTGGCCGTAGCAACCACACCCCTCCAAGTATTCCTATTCTGAGCCACAACCCTCCACTCCCTATCCTCTCACGTCCTTTCCCACATTATCCACCTACCGCGTCCTTGGTTTTCCAAGTGGACGTTTCCCATTCGATCACCCCCCCCCCCAATATATTTTTCGCCATTCTTTCTTCTCCCATTCTAGCCACGTACCCTGCCGATCGCAGCCTTCTCTATTTTATAATTCTAACTGGAGATGCATAGAGGTCATGTAATTCTTCGTTAGGCAGTCTCCACCATTCCCCGTTGACCTTATCCTTCTTTGGTCCATAAATGCTTCACACATCTAAAAATAATTTTTAAATTTTATTTAATTTTTATCAACATTTCATTTTATATCTTATCTTTATTGATGTGCAAATGTAAATCACCGAAAACTCATTCTGTACTACTATAAAATTCATTACTTTTATCAAAATAAACTAAATTTGAAAGCCAGTTCAATGATTTTACTTTTTGACTATAGGATAATCGGCTCTTTGGAAGGATGCCACTTAGAAGCCATACATTTTGAATGGCATTATTTGTCTAGAGTCTATTTATGATCATCTGAGTTTGTAAATGATTTGAATAGTGATCATCCAATCGGGAAAATGTATGGGGGGAGGGGGAGGGGGATGAATTTTACAGATTCACATATATACACACACATATATATATATATATATATATATATATAAATTAATATTTATTTTTATTATAGAGTAGCTAGGTCAAAAGTAGCTTTCCCATGCATCAATCACTTTTTCTGGACCCCATCCCCATAAGGTCTATTAGAGAGGATTATCACAATCAATTTTTTTCATTTTTTTTTTAATTCTATTTTATTTATATTATAAATTATTATATTTTTATTGAAAAATCAAAAGTTTTTAAAATTATATAGTGAATCAAGTTTGACAATAAAAATAATATATATTTATATAATCTATATATATAAAAAAAGATTTTTGTCTGCACATTGCTCAGAATTTAAAAATTTTTGCATATCTTCGCGTTTCATGACCTCTAGAATCCAAAAGTGACTTTAGAATTTTTCATGTCTGTCTGTCTGTCTGTCTGTCTGTCCGGAAAATTACTATTTTATCTATATATATAAAAAAAGGTTTTTGTCTGCACATTGCTCAGAATTTAAAAATTTTTGCATATCTTCGCGTTTCATGACCTCTAGAATCCAAAAGTGACTTTAGAATTTTTCATGTCTGTCTGTCTGTCCGGAAAATTACTATTTTATAGACTCAGAATTGGCTGAACCGATTTCTATGAAATTTCATCACAATATTCTTATATACCCCTAGAGTAACATAGGCTATAAATTTTATTTATATGTCAACAATAACCGCAGAAATTAATTTTTTAAAGTTTATATAATTCTCTGTTGTTCATTCAAGAGCCTGGCGTGGCCCACTGGCTCTAGCGGAATCATTTTAAACAATGAATTATCTTAGCGATTCCCAATTAAAGAATTATTATAATATTTCACTTTTTATTTTAAAAATTCTAATATTTAAATATCAATTCAATTAAATCATTTATTCTAAAAGTTCCCATTTTAATTAATTTAATAAAATATTTAGATCATATTTATATTAACTTAATTTTTATTTATTCTTTCTATATATTTGAATATATCTTCTTTTCTATTTGAAAGAGTGAAAGGTTAAAAAATCTCGCTAAGAACATTCAATATTTATATACAAAAATTATTCAGAGTCTTGGCAAAGCGTATCACTCACAATCAGTGTAAATTGAAATTTATATAAATTAACAAAGTGAAAATTTTTATTTGTTTAAATTTTATTACAATGAATCAAAAAAATTAAATATATAGATCACATGATTAATAAAAGCAAGAAACTTGAGGGAAATAACTGTTGGACGGAGGTCGGACATGACAGAAACTGTAAGCGAAATCTTCATGTTGCGACTAATAATTTTCAAATCTCCTAGCCCCACAGAATTAGATAAGTTTCTTCTTTTAAGGGAGGAAATTAACTATGATCTAGAAAAATTAATAAATGAACTTAATAATAAAAAATCAATTAATTTAAATTAATACTATTAATGAATGTATATATTGGTCATTTATCTATAGTTTTATACCGTTAATTTTTATAAATTGTCTCAAGTCTCTATTTTTGCATTTTCTCAAGTTTCATTATAATTAAAAATATTCAATAATAATCTAGCAATGAAAATAAAATACAAAAATGTAATGATCAAGAAATATTATACTCTATTTCACTATTATAACATATACAATACTTAAGAACCATAGGCGGAGGAAATATTAGGAGATATCATTGCGGGTTCAGGCCAAATCGACCAACATTAATTAAGATATTTTCATTATGACAGATATTAGGAACAAAACCGCGAATTCAATATTTCTGTTCACTAATTATTTGTAGACTTTAGTAAAACATACGCATGACTCAATAGATCCGGATAAACTTTTTCAAATTTTCAATCTTCAAATTTCTCTTGAAGGTAGTAAAGAAAGAATAAGATGCGGAAATCAATTGTAAAATATTAGGTTACTCAGACGACTTAAATATAATAGGAGATTCGGCAATTGCAATTACAGATAGCGAGGAAAATTTAATGGAGGTTTGAAATTAATAGTGATAAGAAAAAATATTTAGTAACAAAGAGGAAGAGTATTAACATACAAAATCTTAAGATACAAAATGTAGAATTTGAATATGTATAAAAATTGAATGTAATCACGAAGGATAATAATATTTAAGAAGAATTTAAATCGGGGTTGCAATCGGGAAACGCCTGTTATCTGCAATAAAGAGGCTTATCTCTTCAAAATTATTATCAAAGGGAATATATAAAAAGATTATTTTGCCTGTTGCATTATATGGGTGGGAGGCATGGTCTATGACCCTGGGAGATGAGAGTAGATTCAGAGTATTTGAGAATAGGATTCTTCCCTGCATTTATTGGCCAAAGGAAGATGAGGTCACCGGGTATGAGGGAGACTGTATAACAAGAAATTGCATGGCCTCTCTGCATCTTCAGAAATAGTTAGGGTTATAAAAGGGAAAAAGCTGCGATAGGCAGGGCACGTGGCAAGAATGGGAGAGGAAAAAGATATTGGTGAGAAGACCGATTGGAAAACGTCCGCTTGGAAAACCAATGACGCGTAGGAAGGGACGTAAGAGAGATGGAACAAGGGCTCAGGATAGGGACACTTGGAGAAATGTGGTTGTTGCGGATAAGAACTTTAGAGTATCTTTGAGCCACATAGGTAGATAGATATAACATATACAATAATAATATATATAATTAATATAGTGATTAAATTAAAATATATTTTTTAAATAAGAACACAAAAAGAAATGAATGTTTTATGTAATATACTGATTGAAACAAAATGGATGAAAACCTTTTAATACTTACAACCACCAAATACTATGTACAACTCGGGGGTACAGGGGGCGGAGCCCCCGTCTAGGTGTGAAGAGCGCCGAAGGCGCTCTGAGCAGCTAGTAAATAATAAATTCGTTCATTTTACATCATAAAATAATTATTTTTTTATGCCGAAAACGGAGGGTCATCATCCTACGATGACCTTTCATAATTTTTAAGATAAAATTAAAAAATGAAATTTTTAATAAAAAAATAATAAATTCGTTTATTTTACATAATAAAAATATTAAAAAAATATATTATTGATATTTCTGATGAATAATTATTTTTTTATGCCGAAAACGGAGGGTCATCCTACGATGACCTTTCATAATTTTTACTGTAAAATTAAAAAATGAAATTTTTTTTAAATAAATAATAAATTCGTTCATTTTACATCATAAAAATATTAAAAAAATATATTATTGATATTTCTGATGAATAATTATTTTTTTATGCCGAAAACGGAGGGTCATCATCCTACGATGACCTTTCATAATTTTTACTGTAAAATTAAAAAATGAAATTTTTTTTAAATAAATAATAAATTCGTTCATTTTACATCATAAAAATATTAAAAAAATTTATTATTGATATTTCTGATGAATAATTATTTTTTTATGCCGAAAACCGAGGGTTATCGTCGGCCAACCTTTCATAACTTTGACGGAAAAATTAAAAAATAATAAATTCGTTCATTTTACATCATAAAAATATTAAAAAAATATATTATTGATATTTTTGATGAATAATTATTTTTTTATGCCGAAAACGGAGGGTCATCCTACGATGACCTTTCATAATTTTTACTGTAAAATTAAAAAATGAAATTTTTTTTAAATAAATAATAAATTCGTTCATTTTACATCATAAAAATATTAAAAAAATTTATTATTGATATTTCTGATGAATAATTATTTTTTTATGCCGAAAACGGAGGGTCATCCTACGATGACCTTTCATAATTTTTACTGTAAAATTAAAAAATGAAATTTTTTTTAAATAAATAATAAATTCGTTCATTTTACATCATAAAAATATTAAAAAAATATATTATTGATATTTCTGATGAATATTTATTTTTTTATGCCGAAAACGGAGGGTCATCCTACGATGACCTTTCATAATTTTTACTGTAAAATTAAAAAATGAAATTTTTTTTAAATAATTAATAAATTCGTTCATTTTACATCATAAAAATATTAAAAAAATATATTATTGATATTTCTGATGAATATTTATTTTTTTATGCCGAAAACGGAGGGTCATCCTACGATGACCTTTCATAATTTTTACTGTAAAATTAAAAAATGAAATTTTTTTTAAATAATTAATAAATTCGTTCATTTAACATCATAAAAATATTAAAAAAAAATATTATTGATATTTCTGATGAATAATTATTTTTTTATGCCGAAAACGGAGGGTTATCCTACGATGACCTTTCATAATTTTTACTGTAAAATTAAAAAATGAAATTTTTTTTAAATAATTAATAAATTCGTTCATTTAACATCATAAAAATATTAAAAAAAAATATTATTGATATTTCTGATGAATAATTATTTTTTTATGCCGAAAACCGAGGGTTATCGTCGGCCAACCTTTCATAACTTTGACGGTAAAATTAAAAAAAGAAATTTTTAAAAATAAATAATAAATTCGTTCATTTTACATCATAAAATAATTATTTTTTTATGCCGAAAACGGAGGGTCATCATCCTACGATGACCTTTCATAATTTTTAAGATAAAATTAAAAAATGAAATTTTTTTAAAATAATTAATAAATTCGTTCATTTAACATCATAAAAATATTAAAAAAAAATATTATTGATATTTCTGATGAATAATTATTTTTTTATGCCGAAAACGGAGGGTCATCATCCTACGATGACCTTTCATAATTTTTACTGTAAAATTAAAAAATGAAATTTTTTTTAAATAAATAATAAATTCGTTCATTTTACATCATAAAAATATTAAAAAAATATATTATTGATATTTTTGATGAATAATTATTTTTTTATGTCCAATACGGAGGGTCATCCTACGATGACCTTTCATAATTTTTACTGTAAAATTAAAAAATGAAATTTTTTTTAAATAAATATTAAATTCGTTCATTTTGACAAGTACGAAAAAATAAATTCATAAATTATATTTTCAAATATATATTTAAAGATTTAATATTGATATAATAATATATTTCAAATAAGATTGTGAGAAAATGGTTTGTAATGTAAAAATTATTTCTTTCCTATACATCAGTGGTCTTCAAACTTTCTGGAGTCGCGGAACCCTATCAGTAATGTATTTTTAATAATAAATTTATCATTTTCTTCCATTTCGGATTCTAAACACGAATCAAGTCATATTTCATCGTTATATTAATTATTTTCATTGAATTCATAGATAAAGCGTAATTTTTTACTAATATTTTACGGAAAAATCTACATTTTTATATACAAGGGATAAATTTATGTATTATATATGATTTTCTACATTTTCTCATTCTAAACACAAATTAATACATAGATCCCCGATAACTTAATTATTTTCACTGTATTCATAGAAAAAGGGTAATTATTTACAAATATTTTATGGAAAAATCTACTTTTTTAATTACGAGGGATAAATGTATGTATTATATATAATGTTTTTTCATTTTCTGATCCTAAATACGAATAAATTCATATTTCAGGACTATTTTTTTATCGTATATTATTATATTATATTAAATAATATAATATTTATATATTAATTTTTAAAATCATTTTTCAAGAATAAAAATATTCAGGTATCTGAAATATCGATGAAACTATTTTTTTGCTAACTTGGTTCCTTGTTCTTTAACAATTGAATTTTGTTTACTTGTAGAAGAATGAAAAAAAGGTCAAACCAATACAAAAGGACTTTTTCAAACCTTTGAAAATAGATAATATCCATATATATATTTCACTTTAAGAAAACAAATGTTATTATTTGATGATTTTTTATAATAGTATTAAGGAAATATTTGTTTTTATAAAATATTTTAGAAAATGTTTTTAGAAAATATTTTCTCTAAGTCACTTTTTTCTACCTGTTATATTTTTTTAAGTTTTTTAGAAATATCTTTCTAGAATTTTCTGCATCTTTGTTTATAAAAAGTAGCATATTCATGCGAATATGTTACAATATATTATATTTAAATTAAATTTAATTAATTATAAATTAAAATCAATAAATAATTTTTATTAAACCAGCGCATGTTTGGCTTTTTGTTAATGGCACATGATTTGCAGTGTTTGAAAATTAATTCCGGTCCTTTCAGCGATTCAATCAAGCTGAAATTCTATATATAGCAGTTTTATACAATTTTTAATCACGTGGAAAAAGTTTCTCACATATTTCTTTATTTTTACGGTCACTTTAAAGGAAAAAAAACATCAAAACGTTGTAGGTATTGACCCTCTTCCGGTTGAGCTACATTTCTCAAAAGTTGATCAAAAACTACGAATTTTGAATAATGCCCGTATACCAAATTTCATTATTCTAGCTAAAACCGTTTTTGCCTACACTTGTCTACATACACATATACACATAGACATTTTTCTCAGCCTTATCTGGCGAGATAGTAAAAATATTATGTACATTTTTTAAACATAGATTAAAAGGCTATTTTATGAACAATTTTCACTTTTTTAATAATTATAATTATGACTTTTTAATAATTAAATATAAAATCATTAGAAATTTATAATTTTATCTTTAAAAAGAGAGATTAAAAAAAATAAGAAAATCAAAATATTGGAAAAAATATATAATAGCGAGGTAGAAAAAAGGTTCGAACCCCACTCTTGTTATTTTTACTTAAGGGGTCTTCTGATTGGTTGCCTATTTTGACACACCCCTTTGTTCGACTTAAACGGCACCCACAATTTCATTCAGTTACCATTTGCTCTCTGCATCTCATCAAGTGAACATATTAGCGCGCTTGCTACCTGAGTGTAATTTTCAAATTTTTTTGTTTTTGATTTGATTTTTTGTTTTTTAATCATGCCATCCAAAAAGATGAAAAAAACCAACCATTGTGTTCAGAAGATGACTCCTCAATATCAACAGTAAGTATTGTACATTTTTAAAAGCTATTTATGTAGAATAATAATAAAAAAAAACATTTTTTAATTTTGTAAATCCGTTTATCTGTTAATTCTAGTGATGATGTAGAATTCAGTGAGTAGCTCTCGAATAGATTGGATGTGTTAAATCGGATTCCTGCTCCCGAAGTGGATTTGTGGGACCTTCTAGCTTTTTTTGTTTCAAGTCTGCCAATTTTGGTGAGATCTGATTCACTACGCATGTATATATGTATATTTACTTAAATGAAACAAACTGAATTCAAATTTTGACAATTTTGTTGTGTTTTTATAAAAATTTTATATATTTTTTCTATAATTTTCTTGCTAAATAATAGGATTGTTAGTTAAATACTTTCTTATTTTAGATTTTTATCCTTAAATCGCCTTATTCCAAATCCTAGTTAAAGATTTTATTTATTTTTAATTTTAGTTTATCTTTAATTTTTCCAAGGCTTTATCTCCTAAGGTCAGTCACACCAAAGAGCCAGGGCTGTGTGAAGAAAATTTATCCTCTCACCTCCCCCCCATATCCTTCCCTTGTACACACCTTTTATAAATATAAATGTATATATTTGTATATTTTTGTTTCTTTACAATAAGTAAATAGTTAATTAAATAGATTATAGGAATAATTATTGTTTTTATTTTATTATAATATGAGTCGGCATGAACTTGGATAAGGTGTCAATAAACCCTTTCCAAGGGACAAAATTACAGAGAACCCCGCCGCTCAAATCTCAAATGGAAGATGTGTGTAAGAAGGATGTAAATAGGGAAATCACTGAAAATTCAAATAATGAATTAGAAACATTATCTGAAAATGAAATCTTAAAAAATGAAAATAGTCATTTAAAAGAGGTGATAAAAAACCTCACAAAAGATCTTCAAGAAATAAAAAGCAAGATCTTAGGAAATCCTTGCCCTGAAATTACATCTGATAAACAGGAAGTAGACACTAAATTGCAAAATTCGAAAACTTCTGACAATGCAATTGTATATCTCACGGACGAAAAGGAATTGGAAAATGAAATAGGATGGTCAACGGTAAATAGACATGGGAATAAAAAAAGGAAAACTTTTTATTCTCCTGAAAATTTACAAAATAAAGAGGACAATTTTGAAAAATCTAATAATAGAAATGTAAACAGCAAACTACTGAATCATATTGGTTAAACAATCCAAATGTAAAAACAGCAAATCGTTTTGAAAATCTTCAGGTTGAAACTGTAAATAAAAAAACAACTGGAAAAGCAGTAAAACCTCCTCCGATCTTTGTAGCGGGAGTTGAAAATATTCAACCGCTAATGAATCTATTAAATAAAATGGGACCAAATTGTTTTAATATAAAATGTTTGAAAGAAAATGAGGTTAAGATCCAACCATATGAACCTCATATCTATACATCAATTATTAAAGAGTTGGAATCTAAAAACACTCAATTCCATACATATCAGCTAAAGAAAGATAGGCCATTTAAAGTTGTATTAAGGAACATGCATCATTCAATGCCTGCCGAAGATATTCAAGAGGCACTACTAAATCATGGACATGATGTAATAAATATACACAATATAAAAAATAAAAATAAAAACCCTCTACCTTTATTCTTCATAGACCTTAAACCTAAACCTAGTAATAAAGATATATATAATATCAAAAATATCCTTAATACAATTGTCACATTTGAACCACCAATATCCTAAAAGAGAAATTCCTCAATGTTTTAATTGTCAACTTTTTGGCCACACAAAAAATTTTTGTGCAAGAAAACCCAAATGTGTGAAATGTGCTATGGCACATTTAACAAAAGACTGCAAAATTAAGGATAACAATACAACTCCTTTATGTGCTAACTGCGGCGAAAACCATCCAGCAAGTTATAAAGGATGTACAATATATCAAGAGTTAAAAAATAAACAGTTTCCACCTTTGAGGATAAAGGTATCTCAACAACCAAAAGAGAAAATATCCCCCAATTCCAAAAATGAGACCATTGAGAGTGTCCCACCCGTACAAAATGCATGGACTAAAGAGAAACCTACACCAGTAAATGTTCAAGAATCAAATTTACATAAACTTGAAGATTTTATGCTTAAAATGATGGTTAAAATGGACAAAATGTTAGATATTCTAACAGTTCTTGTAACTAAAATGGCATAATGGATAGAAAAACACTTAAAATTGTAATATGGAATGCAAATGGTTTATTTAATCATTTGCTCGAAATCAAAAAATTTCTTATAATTAACAACATTGATATTATGTTCATAAGTGAAACACATATAACTAATAGAAGCTACATTAAAATACCCCAATACAATATATATGTCACTAAGCATCCGGATGGAAAAGCTAGAGGAGGAACTGCTATTATAATTAAAAAAAATATTCAACACCCTCAATTAAATAGCTATTCGGAAAGCATCTTCAAGCAACAACAATTGAAATTGATGAATGGCTAGGGAAACTTTCACTATCTGCAGTTTACTGCCCGCCGGGTACTAAAATTGAGTGTGAACATTTTAAACAGTTTTTTAATACCTTGGGCCACAAATTCATCTCAGGTGGAGATTTCAACGCTAAGCACACCCATTGGGGCTCAAGATTGACAACACCTAGAGGGAGGCAACTTTACCAAGCTATTCAAGAAAGAAATCTGAATGAAATTTCAACTCGTCAACCAACCTACTGGCCTTCAGATCCAAAAAAAACCCTGATCTATTAGATTTTTGTATTTTTAAAGGTATTTCTCTTGATTGCTTAAATATTGAATCTAGTTTGGATTTATCATCTGATCACTCTCCTATAATTTTAACTGTATCAACCCAATTAGATAAAAGAGTAAAAAATGTTCCCCTTTTCAATAGATATACAAATTGGAACCACTATAGAAATTTAATAACAAAAAATATAAACCTCAATATTTGTATAAAAGACAAACATGATATTGAGGATAATATAAACAACTTAACAAAAATAATTCAAAAAGCTTCTTTGCAATCTACCCCCATAGCAAATATTAAAAATCAAAAAACCTTTGTTCTCAATTAATTAAGGACAAAATAGATGAAAAACGCAAAGCTAGACAGAGATGGCAAAAGACAAGGTCCCCTACGGATAAAAAAACTCTAAATAAATGTATAAAAAATTTTAAAAAAATGTTAAAAATTGAAAAAGAAAAAGGTATTCAGAAATACTTAAGTAACCTTAGTCCAGGGGAAGAAAGCAATTACTCTTTGTGGAAGCCTACTAAGTCCTTAAAAAGACCCCAAACCCAAATTCCACCAATAAAAACTTCTAAGGGATGGGCTAGAGGTGAGAAAGAAAAAGTAGATACTTTTGCTAAGCACTTATTTAATGTGTTCAATGAACCCCCTGAAAATGAAAATAAATACAAGTGTGATGAAATCATCATTAAAACTAGTAAATTACATAAGGACCCCCATAGATTTAAAAAAATCAAATTTGAGCAGGTTCTTGATGAAATTAAAAATATAAAAGATAAAAAATCTCCTGGATATGATCTGATTTCAGGCAAATTATTAAAAGAACTTCCCAAAATAGCCTTTATTTTTATTGCAAATATCTATAATGCTATAATTAAATTAAATTACTTTCCAACATTATGGAAAGTAGCTCAAATTATAATGATACCAAAACCAGGTAAAAATCCAAATGAATTAACATCATATAGGCCTATTAGTCTTAGTATTAGTCCCTCAGGGTAGTATTCTAGGGGCAGGCCTTTTCCTATTATATATGATAGACATGCCTCTCTCTCCTTATAATGACATAGCAACTTTCGCTGATGATACTGCAATCATTTCAACAAATGTAAATCATAATGTCGTATCTGAAAGACTTCAAACTCATCTCGATATGTTATATCTTTGGTTTAAAAGATGGCGGTTAAAGATAAATGCAACCAAATCTATATTTGTCACCTACACCTTAAATAGGCAAACATGCCCACCAATATACATGAATAAATCTATCATTCCGCAAAAAGATGAGGCAAAATACCTAGGAATCCATCTAGATAGGCGCTTGACTTGGAAAAAACATATTTCAGCTAGAATTGTCCACTCAAGGGAAGAGTATATTGGCTTTTAGGGAGACATTCTAGCCTAGGATTAGAAAGCAAAGTTCTTCTATACAAATCCATAATCAAACCAAAACTGATGTATGGGATCCAACTCTGGGGATCAGCCTCAAAAACTAACATAAAAAAAATTGAAAGTTTTCAAAACAAAACACTTAAAAATCTTGTAAGAGCCCCGTGGTATGTTCCAATTAGATTCATACAAAGGGATTTAGAAATTAAAAACTTAAATGATGAAATAAACATCCTAAGTGAAAAGTATATTAAAAAAATGGAAAACCATCCAAATGTGTTAGTTAAAAAATTACTAGTTAGGGATGATACAATCAAGAGATTAAAAAGATATGATATATTGGATCTCGTTAATAGAAAATTTTGACATTCATGTGTGACAAAGTGAAGTGCGTGTTTATGAAATGTTCGGGATGAGTGTGTGTGTTTAGTGTATAATATTTAAAACTAATATGTGTGTGTTAAGTGCAAATATGTTGCTTGGCATGATATTGTATTGCCAATGATATGTATGTATTGTTTGTATTTCATATTTTATAAAAATTACTTATTGCCTATATTAAAATAGGCAGATTGTATATTTTCTGAAATAATATATAAAAAAAAAAAAAAAAAAAAAAAAAATGTAGAATTCGATCAACATATTAGGAGATTACCGCAAGAATTAGTAGGTAATATTCTGCAATATACAACAATCCAAGAATTGGTTCTCTTTAGTGAAGATCCATATTATTATGATGTGATTATCAATACTGGAATTGTCTATTCTTTACCAGCTATTTCATTCGACGGTCCAAATTCCTACTACGCTGAACAGTTTTTTGAACGATTCCATTTTTTAATAGAAACTGTTGATGTAAGTGAATCGAATTTGGAATTTTTAATCAAGTTGCTAAAACATTCATCCATGCCAAGATTAAAAAAAATTGTTTTTCAAGATTTCTCCAAAAGTCAATTAGTTATAATAGGAAATCTTCTAATCAAATTATCAAGTGAACTCCAAGAAGGTAAATTGCCAAATTGTCCTATTTTCAATAAGGTAGAAGAAATTATTATAAATGGGTCCAGATTAAATTATGATATTTTTCTAAGGGATATTAATTTGTTTTTTCCAAATTTAAAAAAGTTAAGTCTTCCAAATGAATTTTTTTGTAGTAAAAGTATAAATAAATTAATAATGAAAATGAACAAACTTGTAACATTAAATTTGCCGATAATATTGATAAAAACAATGGAACCCTTGAAATCCATAGTTAACTTTTCTAATTTAAGAAAATTAGAAATCGCTTTTCATTCTGATAATAAAACCTGGCCATCTTATTTGTCAAAATTACAAAATTTAGAACATCTACAAATTAGATATAATGGCCCTGAAGAAATTCCCAGGAGTTATTTTGAAATTGCACCATTAGGTAAATTGAAAAAAGTAATGTTAATAGAAATAAAATCCTTTACAAAACAACTAGTTAAAGTGTTTCTTGAAAAAAGGTTACCATTAACAAATTTGAAAATAGAATCATGCGACGATATTCATAGAAATGCCTTGAAAATGCTTAATCAGTTTGAAAATTTAACAGATCTCCGATTAGAATACTGTGATTTATTAAGAAGTAGTTATCTAAAAGATATCCATCAAATAAAATAAGTTGACCTGTGGCCAGGTCCGAACCGACCGACGGTTTGAAATAAATTAATTTCCAGCTACAGAAACAATTTCAAATAATTTTCATATATCTATTAATGTAATAAAAACAGATATGGATACATAAATAATAAATATAAACATTTTTAATTTTATTTTATTTATAATATATATGCAAGACCAGGCTGTGACGTCATGAATGGCTGGATGACGTCATATAATTTTAAATCGAGAAAAACTAATAAATATGATTTTTCTCGAGGATAAAACCAATACAAAGTGCATGATTCGTGGTGATATATAAAAAAATCTCCTTTGATGTGAAAATAACCCTTTCCTTCCTATCGTGGATCGCTAATACTACCACTTCCGGTTTCCGGAATTGCACCAAAAGTTGATCAATTCATCCCACTGATGCATTAAGTAAATATACAAAATTTCATCAAAATCGGTTGAGCTGTTCAGGCTGTACACATCTATACGGACGGACAGACGGACGGACAGACGGACGGACAGACGGACGGACAGACGGACGGACAGACATCATTCTAAAAATACTTTTTTCTGTTTAGAAAATGCATGATTCGTGGAGATATGTAAAAATCTCCACATGTGAAATTTGGTGTGAAAACAATACCTCCCTTACTATCGTCGGTCGGTAAAAATTAAATATTTTATCATTGTTTGCATGTGAAAAAATATCGAATAAAGTACTTCCATACATTTTGAAATGTAAAAAATTATATCAATTAATTCTTCCATTGACAAAAAAGACACAAGTTAATTCATTAATTAAAATGAACAAATACTTGCGTCTTCATACATTGAACGTTTATACAACTGATACAAATGATGATGATGATGATACAATAACAGAGGAGGTTGGCATTTGTAAAAAATTGTTACCTTCTGCAAGTAATATCGAAATTATTTCAATGTAGGGGAGAGTGGTGATACTTGATCCTGGGTAATACTTGATCCCCATTGAAATTTCCCGTCTTAGAACGTTTTGTCGCCGTTTTGTTGGCATCACTCGGTGGTAGTGTTGTTTATTTATCGAATCCGTGTAATGGTAGCCGCTTGAGTTGATGACATAGACCAATAATATATATATTCTTTTAACTGCTACCTCAATATTTTTTTTCAACTTAACGGTAAGTCATATTATTTTCTTGTGTTATATGTTGTAAAAAATTGGTTGATACATTTAAATTGCACCTTTTATTGGCTATTTAAAATGACATGGCTTTTTCGTACAGACTCACTTTTTTGACATTTTCCAATTTATTAATTTTTTATGTTAAGTGGGGGATAGTTGATCCCTTAGCGTTAAGTGATACTTGATCCTGGGATCAAGTATCACCCACCACAAGATTCTCCTTTTAAGAAGGCAATTTTGATAATTATTATTGTTGTATTATTTATATATTAACACACTATGAGCGGGGCGGGTATTTATATTTATTAGTTATCGTTTAAAATAAGTAATTTTAAGTGACATAAGGGAAAATATATATTATCACATTATGAGCGGCTAGCGTCCGCCCCGCTTATAAGTGGCAGTCCCCGCAACGGGTACAAATACCCGCCCCGCTCATAGTGTCTTAATACCAGTACCTATTGTTTTAGATGGGACGTAGGTATAAACGAATGGTTTGACTGCTTTTCCGGGCTACAAAGAGCGCCAGGTTTTTACCAGCATTCAGGAGAAAGAACTGGGCAAGTTTTTGGAAGATATGGCAAAAATGTACTACGGCATGACTGTGCTACAATTTAGACAATTAGCTTACGCATATTCATCAAAAAATAAGTTGATATACCCTCCTTCTTGGGATAAGAACAAGGAAGAAGGAAGAGATTCGTCTAGGGGCTTCGTTGAAAGAAATGGGACCTTAGTACTGAGAACACCGGAAGCTACTAGTTTAGCTAGAAGCACAGCATTTAATAGAACCAACGTGAAGGAATTTTTTGGAAAACTCAAAGATGTTTTTATACGATTTCAATTTCCCCCCGAGCGTCTGGAGTATAGATGAGACGGGATTGACAACGGTTCATAAGCCGACCAAAATACTAGCAACGAAAGGTTGTAAGCAAGTCGGCAAAATAACATCAGCTGAACGTGACGAACTTGTTACAGTGTGCGCTGCCATAAATGCTGCGGGTGGGCACAATCCGCCATTCTTAATTTTCCCAAGGAAGAATTGGCAGAACAATTTCTTAAAGGCTCACCTCCAGGTAGTGATAGATCTGCTTATGCAACTGGTTGGATGACAAGCGACGTTTTCCCGAAATTTTTAGAGCATTTTGTTCGTTTTGCAAGTCCTACTCAGGATTTTAATATTCAGGGACGGGATACTTAATCCCCGGGAACAAGTATCCCACTCCAAGGGATCAAGTATCCCTCATATGAGGGATACTTGATCCTTGGGAGTACATTACAATAAACATCACTTTTTTCGTAATGTAGAGCAGGTCCACAGGGTGGTCCGTGTGATTTCTTGCGCAATGGAGGACCGGAGATATTGTTCAGCCGTCTTCCTTGACGTCTCCTAAGCCTTTGATAGGGTCTGGCATGAGGGTCTGCTGTTGAAGTTAGCCAACATTTTATCCGCTCCGTTGTACCGGATCCTGACATCGTACTTACTTCATAGATCATACAGAGTAATGGTGGGTGATGCCCTGAGCGAGCCTCGCGGAGTGAATGCGGGAGTCCCTCAGGGAAGCGTACTTGGGCCTCTCCTGTACCTGATTTTCACTGCCGACCTCCCCCATACCGAGCTCACAACCTTGGCAACTTTTGCTGATGACACGGCAATACTATCAACTCATAAGGATCCAGTGATGGCATCTACTGCTCTTCAAGGTCATCTCGATCTTATTAAGCCTTGGCTGGCTAGATGGAGAATGGCAGTTAACGAGACTAAATCAACTCACGTGACGTTCACTCTAAACAGACAGACTTGCCCTCCAGTTAGACTAGACACCATAATTCCTCAAAGAGACTTTGCCAAATACTTAGGTATATACCTAGACAGAAGACTGACTTGGAAGTATCATATTTCATCAAAAAAAAAACAACTCTCGCTTAGGTTTAGTCAGCTCCGCTGGCTGCTTAGGCGGGAATCTCATCTTTCATATCAAAACAAAATCCTCATTTACAAAACTATCATTCAGCCGATATGGACCTACGGATGTCAATTGTGGGGAACCTCAAAATCATCCAATCTTAATATCATTCAGAGGTTCCAGAACGCTGTCCTTAGGACCATAGTCGGCGCTCCCCGTTACTTTCCTGTTATCCATCTCCACAAAGAATTAAACATCCCCCTGGTCACCGAAGTCATTCATCATTATAGCATTAAGTATCACAATCGTCTCATTAATCATCAAAACCAAAGCGCCAGACGACTTACTCGTACTGACAACTTGACAAGAAGACTTAAAAGACTTCAACCTCAAGACTTATTGACAATTAGACCCTAGCTATATCTCCATCAATGCTAGCAGACTGTCCCCTTCTCTCTCTTAATTTTATCCTTTTCCTTATTTCTTCTCTTTCCTCTCATCTCCCTTCTGCCCTTCCTAATTTCTTCTTTACTTCATTATTATTATTTTTTTTTTTTTTCTCTTTTTTCTTTGTTTTCTGTCCTTTCAAGTAATCCTATCCTGAACCAGTCTCACGTGTATATAATTTACTTTAATTTACTTTTGTATATTTTGAAATGTTTTATTATTGCCCTATTTGAGGGCAGATGTAAAAATTTTTTGGAAAATAAAAAAAAAAAAAAAAAAAAAAAAAAAAAACTTTTTTCGTAATCGTGAAAGTTATTGGTTACAAACCTGGTGCCAAATGGAATGTAAGGAACCATGTCATCAACTCGTTCAAACAGAATTTCAAATTCACGAATATAGCCCGAAATATATGAAAAAAACCAAAGTGGGGATCAAGTATCACCACTCTCCCCTATATGATGGATATTTTATAATATACCTAAGTATATAATAATAAGATTTATAGAAACTTTTTATTGATTAAAAATACATCTTTAAGAAAAAAAACCTCAAATAAATAGCGTATAGGTGTATTTATATGTAATTATATTAAAATGAATAAAAATAGATTTATATGTACTTTTTAAGAATTATGTATATATAAAACTTTAATATGAAAAATGTAAAAAATTATCAATGTATATTGAAATGGAAAAGAAATTGTTAAAGTTAAATCATATTGTCATCAATGTTTTTTTTTTTTTTTTGTAAGTTAATAAAAGCAACTTTAATATAAAAATTTAACAAAATACTCATTGAATTTTGAATATTATTACGATGTGAAAATATTACTTTAATATAAAAATTAAATAATTACTCTTGTGTATTTGTATTTAAATGTAAAATTGATGTTTTATTTAAAAAAGACGATTGTATTTAATATTTTTAACGTATATATTAATTAATATTAATTATTAAATATAATAATAATTCATTAATGTTAATAAATATTATAAAATGAAATTTGTGAATTTATTTTGTTTTACTTATTCAATCCCATATCCTTTACCATATTCTTTATATATATTATAAATAAATAAATAAATCGTTATATAATATATGTACATATTATTTATTATATGATTTCTCAAACTTTAGTCTCATAAATTAATACAAGTTTGTAAAAATTTAAATAATTAAGAATATTTTTAATAGATAGAATCCATGAATATTTTTTACTTGATATTTAAATTAATATCATATATTATAATAATTAATAATTAATATCAAATATTAATTTAAATAAAAAAAGAAAAAAAATATTCTCGATTGGGTGTTGAAACAAAGGATAAGAAAAAACAAAAAAATTAATAAAACACGTTTTCCTTAATTTATATTTTGTTAATTTTTTTAAAATATTCTATAAAATAGAAAGCATTTATTAAAGCTTTGGAATGATATAAAAATATTTCATATGAAACAAAACAATTTATATATATATATTTTACTAAAGTCTACAAATAATTAGTGAACAGAAATTTTGAATTTGTGGTTGTCATAATGAAAATATATTAATTAATATTGAACGATTTGGCCTTAAGCCGCAATTATATCTCATAATACTTCATCCGTCTATAGTCCATAAGTATTTTTTAAGTTGGCCAAACTTTCATAATTTTAGCGGTAAAATTAAAAAAAGAAATTTTTAAAAATAAATAATATATTCTTTCATTTTACATAATAAAAATATTAAAAAAATATATTATAAATATTATAATTAATTTTTACCTCTCATAATTTTTACGGTAAAATTAAAAATTGAAATTTTTAAAAATAAATAATAAATTCGTTCATTTTACATCATAAAATAATTATTTTTTTATGCCGAAAACGAAGGGTCATCGTCGGCCAACATTTCATAATTAAAATAATAATAATCAAAATAAATAATACAATAAATAAAGTAATTGAAAAATGAAATTAATGATGAAAATGAATACAGATCATTTGTTACAATGTATTCCTATCTTTAAGGGCGAGTCAAACGTACTCCAAAGATTTATTAATACGGTAGATAAAATTTATAGCGCATTTCCTTATGACCAGCACGAATTTCTCCTCAGGTACGTTAGAGATAAAATTCAAGGCCGTGCCAATGAAATGCTGACCCACGTAAATCTAACCATCTGGGAAGATTTAAGAAAGGATCCTAGGCACATATTTCGCGAAACAAAAAGCGAGAGTAATCCCTACGATTCAAATTACAATAGACAATTCGCTCCCAGAAATCACTCTCATTCTAATAATTATCAAAATTACCACCCCCCTCCCCGCTACCACAATTCGCAAGGCCCTTTTAATCATTTCACCTCACGAAATGTTAACCAACTCCCCCAATTTAGAAACAATGGCATGCCCCAACAAATTCTGGACCTAATGAAACCAGACGTAGAAGCGGGTAGACAGTCAGATTTTAATAGGCAAAAATTAAAAATAGAGCAAATCAAAAAAATAGAGGGTCAAAATGAAAATGTATCGTTTATAGACAATATAACTAAGTCAGACAAAATTGAAAAAATAAATATTGGGTTGGAAAATAGAGAAATTGTAATAAAAGAGCAGGTACCAGAAATAGTAAATTTAAAAGAAAGAATTGACCAGGCCCCGGAGGCAATGTCTATTAGCAAAATTCAAATTTCAAAAAGTCCAAATAGGGATAATAAAGAAAATATACAAACAATAGGGAAGGGACCAGAGTAGAGAAAATTAAAAGAAAAAATTGACACATGCATGAAAATAATTCCCAGTGTCCCGATAAAAGAATTTACAAAAAGGAAAAATATACCGATGGACGCAGTCAAAATAAATTCTAAGGAGCCCACAGAGGTAATGTCATGGAGAAAGATGCCCATTGTTCTGATAGGTGTAGTGTCAGGTAGCGAAGAGCAAGAGAAATTAGAAATGGAAAGTACCTGCAATATAATTGATAAATTTAAAACACACACCCCCCTTGGGCCCATTCAAATTAGAATAAATAAAAACAATAATTTTTTTTCAATCTCCTATAGAAAATACACGGGAGTTATATCGAATAAAATTTTAATAATAAATAATAAAAACAAGGCATCGCATATTTCGAGACATTCAAAGCAAGGCACCCGTCCCAAGCTTTTTTATAGAAATCAATTAGTAGTTGTTTGCAAAATTAAATATCATATTGTGTTAGTAAATTATATTAGATCATGAAGTTAATGATAGTCATAATATTAATAATAGTAATAATAATTCGTCTTGTCCGTATTCTGTAAATTTAAATAATAAAACTTTTGATACCGTAAATGAAATTGATAATAAGAACAATGATAGTGTTAAAATTAATAGAAATAATAGTTCTTCTTGTCTGTCTTCTGTAAATTTAAATATTAAAACGTTTAATACAGTAATTGAATTTGATAATAAAAATTGTGATAGTGTTAAAATTAATAGTAATAAGAAGCCTTTTAGTCCGTCTTCTGTAGATTTAAATAATGAAACTTTTATTACAGTAAGTGAAATTGATAATAAGAATAATGATAGTGTTAATATTAATAGTGATAATAATTCTTCTTGTCCGTCTTATGTAAAATTAAATGAAAAAACTTTTGATCCATTAATTGAAATTAATAGTGTTAATGATATTAATAATATTAGTCCTGCTAGTCCGTCCAGTGTAAATTTAAATAATAAACCTTTTGATACGGAAATTGAAATTAATAATAACACTAATCATAATGTTAAAAATAATTGTAATAATAATCCCCCTCGTCTGTCTTATGTAAATTTAAAAGAAAAAATTTGTGAATCAATAATTGAAATTAATAATGTTAATAGTAATAATTGTCCTGATAGTCTGTCTTATGTCGTTCTGTCTGTGAATGAAAAGCCATCATTAACAGAAACCGAGCCTGAAATTAGCCAACGAAATGATCTCTCAAATAAACATCCTAATGAATTTTTCCAGCACTTAAAAAATAAAATCGAGTCTATAAAAGTAACTAAAAACATACATGCGGATATTGTCAATCGTACGTCCCATCATAGTCTAAATAAATCATTAATAAATGAAATTCTGTCTGAGTCAAGTCTGTTAACGGTTAGAAATAAAAAAATTGCTAAGTCTCCAAGTTTAAATGCAATAAGTCATGAACCAAATATAGAAAAATATGTCCCGTCTCTCATAAAAAATTGGGAATTAGATAAAAGTCTGTCGTATAAAAAATATTTCTTGTTCAATAATGTCTCGTTCATGAGAGACAAAATAATTAAATTATCCCGTCTAGTCGTACCATTGTTTTTTTTTAAAATTTAATAGGCAATTCATTTCAAGTTTATAATAGTCACTTTGGTATAGCTAAAAAGAAAAACCAAATGATTAGCCGTTCAGATTTATATTAGAAAAATTTAATTAAAATTGTAATGTCTGATTTCAATGCATTTAATTGTCTGTCACAAAGTCTGTTTTAAGAATTAGTTTTGAAGTATAAATGGAATAGAGGTTTCCAACTGTTTTGTCATTATCTTATAGGGAATGGTAAATTTCATTGGAAAATGATGTGTCTATAAAAAAATATAAATAAGAAATAATTGTCATTAAAATGAATAAAATTGGAAAATTATATACTTATAATTATGATAGAGGTGTATTTTGTATTGAAACTAACAAAAAGAAAAAGTTAAATTTTTTAATTTATATTTTTAAAAAAAATAAAATTGTATAATATGAAATACTATTTATATAAATGTCTTAATAAATTATAATATTAAAATTTCACTCTCTTGTGAAAGTTCACCAGAAATAAAATCTTTAATTTCAACGTTTTGAGATTCCATTTCTTGACGTATAGTTGCAGGATTCTAAAACAAAAAAAATAATTGTTGAATTCGCAAAAATAAACCATTTTCTCTTTTTTCTTTATAATTACTAAATTTTATAAATTTATTTATACATAAAAAATAGTTTTTTTTCCCTCAGAATCAATTTTCATCAAGTTATCTCAGAAACTCTAGTCTGACTTAAAAAGTTATGTTTCATCATTTTATTTAAAATACAAAATTAAAATATGCATGTAAAATTAATTATAAATAATATAAACTGATTTATTATTCATTACCTGAGTCTTCACAATTATTTGAAATAAATGAGGAAGAAGTTTAGAACAATCAATATCTTTAATTTTAATAGCATCTCGGAATTGAGCCCAAGAAATGGATTTCGAAGTAATAAGTGGGGCTAAAAAAAATGAAAATACATTAAATAATAACTTATTATAGAAATATATCAAATCAAAATAATAATTTAGTTTTTTCAGCCCTGTTGAGCTTCAATCCATCATAGAGATCCGTAAATAAATTATCATCATGTTTAAATTATTTATTATATATATAAAATGCTTAAGATGGAAAAAAATATTAAAAAAGTTTAATTACCAAGGAAATCCGCAGCAAAGTTCCAAAACTTGGGAACATCAATGATAATATCTTTAGCTAAATCAAATATATCCATAAAACTAAAAATATAAATAATATTAAAATAATATAAATAATTATTAATTAAATATAAAAATTAAGTTTAAACATACCCATTCAAGATATCATCAACTTTCAAAATATCATTTGATACAAGATGTATTAACATTTTAGAAATGCTTTCGCGAACATTAACCGATCTTTCAATTCCAAGGTTAAGTAAAATATTAACAAATTCAGATCGTTGTTCTTCAATTAATTCCTCAAGAACATTATCTGAGAGTTCCTATAATTCAAATAATTATAATTAATTGAAAGAAAATAATAAGATATATATAATTTAAAATCTATAAAATTCAGTAACGAGGAATTCCAAAATAAATCTTCAATGAAATTAATAAGAAAAAGAATATTCATCATATATATTACATATATATATATAAAAGTGTGTATGAATCAAGAAAATATAATTACTTTTAAATTGTCGTTTGATAAATATTCATCAAGAATATTTGATGTATGTAGTTTCAGTTGATTTTCATCTAATTTTACTGGAGCTTTCAATAGTCCAGATGTTGAATTGAGATTATGTGATGTATTTGGAGGAATAATTGGTCTTGTAGTTGGAGTAATATTTGAAGTTTGTCCAACTCCACTTGAAGATGTTACTGATGGGGATATCCCAACATTTGAAAAAGGGAGAGAATTATGGGCATCTCTATGTGATGATGATGAATTATCCCTTGAATTAGAACGAGAAACCGGAGGAGTTGCTCTAGCTAAATTGAAAAATATTCAAATAAAATAAGGTATTGCTAAAAATTTAAATAAATAGTTTATTATCATTATTATGCATTTATGGTTTTACCTTCATTTTTATGTGAGCTAAGCATTCTTTTACGTTCACTTTCTACGTCCAATCCTAAAGTATTTGAAGATCTCATGAGATATGAAGAACGTTTATCATCACTTGTATCTAATGCAGCAAATTTGTTACTATTAAATGAAGCTGATTTTTTCTCATCCGTTTTCGTGGAAACTCCTCTGCGCCATTGTGAAAATTTGCCTTTATAGCCAAGTTGTAAATGGGTATCAAGTGACCCTTGCTATAGAAGAGAAAAACATTATAAGAAAAATGAACTTTAAAACAAAATAATAATAAATTTATTTCAATACTGTTGATTATATTATATATTATTAGGATGTTAAAGTAAATTATTTATAATTTTCGAAATAATATATATTAAAAAATTATTTTGATGAAAATTTGAGATTATATTAAAAATAAAGTGTTAACTAACTAACCTTTAATTGTTTAATTTTTGTTAAATCAAAAGGAGCAGGCCTTCTCCAAGATACCGATTGCCATTCCTCATTTTCTGAAAAAATTTAATTTTTGATAAATTAATGAATTCACAAGAAACGAATATCAATCAATGGTTTTAATATATAATTAATGATTATTTATTTTTAAGGCAAATCTAACTTGAGTGGACATGCTTTTACATTATTTTTCATTTTAAAGTCAATAGGAGCGAACTTACTAAGTTTTCTACGATCTTGAAGTCTATCATCCTTTCGAGGAGTATTCATAGTATTTAAATTAAGAGTTTCTATTGTCTCTCTTTCACGATCAGCTTCTTTTTGAATTTGATCGATAGTTTTTGGATTAGATTCATCTCTTCTGGGAACCCATTTATTTAATCGCAATTCTTCCACATCTTGTACCATAAAATGGACCCGAGATGAAATTTCTCCTCTTCGATTTGCAAGCTGTTTCATTTGATCTATATAGGGACCGAGATCCTAAAAAAAATATTAAGATTAAAATTAAAAAATAATTATATATAATAGAAAGATTAAAATTATTAAATAATTACCTGATAATTATTATTACTTTTACTTTCAAGATCTTTTCCAATTGTCGTAAGTAATTTACATAGACATTCTAAACTTTCTTCATCACCTCCGCTTAGTAAATGTTTGATACATCGGATCATTATATTTACAGTCAACATCGATAATTTGTATAATTCTCCAATGAATCTAAAAATATATTTGTAGTTAAATGATAAATAGATGAACATATAAGAGAAGAAATAGAAACTTTAATTTATAATGTTCAGATTTTAAAATCGTCAAAGATACTCAGAAACTCTAGTCTGACATAAAAAATAGTTTCATCATTCAAAAATAAAGACAAGTGTTCTAAATAAATATTCAATCTTTCTTTTCTATTAAACAAATTATTAGTACCTTATATTTCCCAAGGATTTCATTCGAATTTTTCTCCAATCTTCATCAAATTGCAATTGTAATTCTTTCTTTTTTTCCTAAAAATACAATTTTTTTCACACAATTATTAAAGAACGATTTATTAATATTTTCATTTTTTATTAATTATATTTAATCATAAAGAAATTATCCTTAAAATATTTTTAGCTTCACTACTTTCATTAAATAATGTAATAATCATTTTATTGTTTTATTTAATCTGTATATATAATATAATAACTTACGGGATCTACACAATTTTTAATTTCCTCAAGCTTTTTATCTTTATCAATTTCTGCTTCTTTATTTTTTTCAAATTCTTCTTGACATCTATTGATTAAAATTTTTCGAAAATTACCCGTTTCAACTTTTTCACCAGGTTTTGTATTGGAAGAATTAGGGACCGCCATGTTTTGAAGAACTTTACACATTGTAGCGTAAGCAACTGAAAATGATGGCTCATCGACGGCCTAGAAGTAAACAATTAAATTTGAAATAAAAAGAAAAAGAAAATAATAATTTATTAAAAAAATTGGATTAATTTAATACACACCTTATCGAAAACTAAATCGATTACACCTTTCAATCTTTGTGAATTATCAATCGGTAATTCTTTAACTTGATTTACCAAAGTATCGAACTTTTGAGGTGTTAATTTATTCAAAACACCTCTAACTCTTTTATATAAATCGTCTGTTTTTTGAATTTCATTATCTACATTAGGTATGGAAGTTCCTTTAAATCTTCCAGGTTTCCAAGCATTATCTGATTCATGAAGCTTAACATCTTCTTTGAGTGATATTGAAAATTGAATTAAATTTTGTTTTCCTCCTTTGTTAGGCTTGCCTTGTTGACTATTTCGTTTTGATAAGGTTTGCTATAGAATATAAAAAAAAATATTTGTAAATTCATTTATATTTATTTTTATTAGTTGAGAAATTTTAAATTTTAAAATTTGATATTTACAGGCCGTAATTTAATTTAATAATTATTCTTTTAAAATAACAAGTAATAAATAGAAAATAATTTACCCTGGTACTATTCATAACAACATCTAAATCTGGAAGATTATCAGGTTTCTTCTTTGATTCAGGATCATTCATTAACTCCAAAAGGAATTCTCGGCCATATTTCTTTTTACCAAGAGGATTAACCGGGCTCCATTGATCTAAATGTCAAAAATCAATTATTTAGAAATACAAAATATAAAAATCTAATTATATATATATATATTGCAAATTTTGGCCAGGAATAAAAATTTACCTTGTGAATATTTAAGATTACTTCGAGGAGTTGGCTCAGTTTTGTTTACAACAGGAACTGAAGGTTCAGTTTTTGTTTCGGTTAAGTGATTAGTAGTTTCTGTAGTTTCTGTATTTATATCATTTTTATTATCTAATTTCTCTTTTTCATCATTTTCAGATGATTCATTAGCTTTAAGAAACATGTTTGGAACAACGGCTAGTTTCTGCTCAAAATTATTATTTTGAATTGTAGGTGATTCAGGTCTTGAAGAAGAATTCGAAATACTATTGGATATATTGGAATTTTTATCTTCAATTTGTGAAGGTATATTGTTAGAAGTTTTAACTTGTAAATATTTTTCATCTTCTATAGATGAAAGATCTTTCATTATAGTTGGGGCCTGGTTGGCAGATACAGGAGGAGATGGCTCTCCAGAAACAAGTTGATCAATTGTTGGAGTAGCACTATCCGACAATTCAGGCTCAACACTTTTGGAGGTTGTATTGAAAACGGAAGTGTTTGTACTTCCAACTTGACTTCCTCTTTTGGATTTTTTCTCGTTTGAACCTGAAAATCAAATAAAAAAAAAACAAATTTAGAAAATGTTTATTTATATTAAAAATTAATTCAAAAATTCTGCAATAATATTCAATATATATAAGTGCAAAAAACTAAAATAGTTTTCAAAAATGCAATTTCTGCCAAGACAATTGCAAATTTTCTGAATAATATCAAAATGTAAAATAGAAAAATTTTTCTATTTTTCAAAAAACTTTGATTAAATTTGATAATAAAAGAAAGTCTTCTAGAATTGAAACTTTAAAAAGTTGGTTAATACATTATTTCAACAACTCTAGTTTCGTCATTTTAATAATTAAAAATATAAAACTATCTATTTCACTTATACATAAATAAATGGTACTTACTTTCATCATCGCTAGAATTAGAATTTACATTAGCCTGAGAATGAGTAGTTTCAGCAGGTTGAACATTTGATAAATCAGGTAACGGTGAAAATTCTACAGGTAAAGCATTATTTTCAGCTTTAGTGGTGGTGAAACCACTAGTAGGAATCGAATCTTTAGATGGAGAAGGTTTCACCAATCTGAAACCATCAATATTATATTAAAAAAAAATATATTTTTCTAATTTACTTAATTTATTTTCAATATAATTTGTTTTTTAAAAAAGTCCCATTTTTAATGAAGACAATCTAAATTATATTTATTAAATATCCATAGTAAACGCATTTAACCAGTATCATTTTTGTAATATTTTATTTTTTTCTATGTTCTCTATAATAAAACTAATTTATGTGAATTTTAAATTCCTACTCTTATCAAATTTGTTTTTTTCACTTAAAATTTATAATATATAATAACTTTTATGGAATGGAATCATGATTACTATAATTAAATGTATGAATTAAATGGAATCAAATATATATCAAATGGGAAAATATTAGAAGAAAAATCATTGAATTAAAATATATTAGCATAAAAGACAAATTACTTGTTAAAAGAATGAAATATTTATAATTATAATAAAAGCGGATCATGAAATTAATATAATGAAATGAAAAAATGGAAAATTACAAGACTAGTTTCGAGAATTAAAATATTAAGATAGCAATTAAAGAAATTCTTGTTTATCAGTTTTAGATGTAAACTTTAAATGTTTTTGTGATAAAAAGTGATTTTATTTCCATTAATTTTATATATAAATTAATTATTTCTATTTTTATTAACTAGATCGAATATTTTATTTACGTTAAATATGGAACAACCTAAAAAAACTTATTATTGAAAATGATTTACCCGTCAAGATATCCCGCAGGAACAAAACGGCAAGATTCGTTAGATGCAATATTTGATAAGGGGATTTCCCTCGGAATTGGACCAGTATTACAAGACAAAGTCTCGTTTGACGGAGCATTGCTCCCCGGAGCCGCACTAGGACGCTCCCGATCTTTCGACTTGGAAGTTTTCTCAGAGCGTTTCTAGAAAAAAAAAATCAGTTTTAATAATAATCATAAAATTTGCTTAAGAATTTATTTTAAGAATCTCAATTTCGAGAATTTAAGGCTCGTGAATGAATGAACTATATAATGAATCTTTATAATATATTAAATCTTTGAACCTAATACCTGAAATATACCTAATAAATGAAAATTATTCATCGTTTTTCGATAATTGTGTTTAAAAATTGATGAATAAGAGAAAAATGTGTCTCTCTATGTTAATGTTAAAATAATAAAAATTTGAAGTGAAAATTATATACCCCCATATTTCTAATTTATTATGTTTATGTCAGGCGTGAAAATTAGTAAAAAATTTCAATTAATTTACCTTACAGAAGCAAAAACATTTGAGACAACCCATATTTAATAAATATCCCCTGATAAGATTACCAGGGTACTGCCTATTATTTCAAATTTATTATTGAAGAAAAAAAAATGGATTGTTAACTGGTAAACATAAACAAACTCGCTATATCTAAATTCTTCAAACTCCTTAACATGAATAAATACGCAATCACTAAAATTAATGCGTAACAAGAAAGCAGAAAAACTCAAAATGCGTCCCAATTACAAAGGACTAAATTTCCATAAACCTTTCTTTAATCAAAATAGTCTAGTGGTTCATTTAAAATCAATTCTAATTAGAGTATATAAATTATTTATCTTGGAGGAAAAATATATAACTTATCTATTAGTATGATTGTTAGGAAAAATTACAATTTAGAATATTCATAAATTTTTTTCTTTTTAAGAATCAATTTTTATCTATCACTTGGATTATTAATTAATAACTATTTATTTAGAGAATAAAAATACCTTAGCTGTATGTTTATTTTGATTAGCAGAAGGCTGTATATTTTTAGTTAAAAGTCAACGGGAGGAGATTGCTCCTTTTCATCTTTTATTTTTCCTTTGTCTTGAGAAAGATTGTTTGAGCTTTGATTAATCGTTGGCCTAACATTTTTAATATTACTTGCTTTAATTTGTGAGCTATCTGACGTATTCATTTTTTTAACACACATGAACTGCTGGTGCATTGGTATTTGCAGATACAACAGGGGGCTGTAAGTTCTACAGTCTGAAAAAATCAAGAAAATATTGTGATTTATTATAAAAAAAATCAAGAATGTAAAATTTTATAATTTCATTTCTAAAAAATAAATTTTGTAAATTAATAATATTTAAATGAATAATTATTATGATAAATAAGTAAATTAGTTGAAAATATACTTTTCTGAGTTTGAGTTTGAGTTTGAGGTTGTTGACCTGTAGAAACAGGTTGCATTGGCATTGTTACCATAGAAAGTTGCATTGGATGCTGTTGTATAAGAGGTAATGACTGAGTTTGCGCACCCTGTTGAACTTGTTGTCCAGTCACTGCAGGGGCTGCAGGTCTTTGTGCTACATTATAATATACTGAAACAAAAAAGATCTTATGTTTAATATAATTTAAAAAAATAATTTGTATCATTCATAATAAAATTAATCAAGATTAAAAAAATGATTTATAATTGAATTATACATACATTGATTGTTTTGATAAGGATATATATTTTGAGAATTTAACATTAGATTTGGAGGTGTAGCCGAAGCAGTTGCTTGATAATAATTATGATGATTCTGTTGTCTTTGCTGGTTGGAAAATGAAAAGTTTGGCAGAAATTGTGGATATTGCAAAGCTATAGTAGGAAAGAAAAAATCGCTGATGGAACTCTTATTACATTCTTTTTTTAACACATTTTGTCTGTTAAGATAAAATTTGTATTATAAATAAATTTTAATTAATTACAAATCATTTATCAAGAAGTTATTGTTTAAACCACTAAAAAAATAATTAATTAGTGGAATTGGAGTAAAAGTATATTTTTTAAATAAATATATATATATATATCTCCAGGAACTGACAAGCCCTGGTTCTATACAGCCCTGCACCAGCAGGACTACTTCAAAAACAAACAACTATAAGCAACAATAGATCGTGATGAGAATAACTCCAGGTGGTACCCAATTTACCCGTCACCTGGAGGATCCGGATCTTCACGAGCACACAAAATGAAGAATAAAGTTAACACCTAAAGAACATTCATATATGGGCCCACTTAACATCAATACCCTTAAATGTATGGGAGCTTTGCGTGATCCTAGATGGTCCAAACGCAAATAATAATAATATATATATATATATATATATATTAAATTTTATAAAATGTTCTCAGAAAATATTATTATCATAATACAGGGTTATGCATTATAATAAATAAAATTATTCAATGATTTATATAAATGAAATCAAAATAAATACAAATAATTTTTATCTGTTGCAAAAAATCGTTGAAATTTGAACACTAATAAATTAAATTAATCTAAATTTATTTATTAATTATTGTATTTATTTTGTTTTCATCTTTTTTTTTTGACCCAAATGACTTTAAATTATAACGACTCTGAAGTCGAAATATTTCTACCTGAAGAAGAATCTTCTGTAGACTCCGAACCCATAAATAACTCAAGAAAAAAACGAAACATGGTTATCTCGGAAATAATTAAAGGTGTAAGACGAGTATTTGAAAGAAATGCTTCAGTCAAAGAAATACCTGAAAATCTTGACCTCTCAATTTCGGCCGTTTATAAATTAATAAAACAAAATAGGGAGGAAATAGTTTTTACTAAAAAAGGAAGAAAAGAGACACCAAATGGAGGAAAAAAAATAAAATTTCTCCTTATCTCTTTAGAGATTCTTCATGAAGAATTGGTTTCTGAAGGAATTTTGAAGAGCCGAAATACCATCTCAAGGACCCTTAAAACCATTAAATATACTAGGAAGAAGCTCGTTAGAATTCAAATGAAACGAAACAACCAAAGAACAGTTGAAAGTAGACAACTGTATGCAAGAGGTATAGAATAACTTAATGACTCAAATTTGGTTTTTAAATAAAATTTTGTTTATATTTATTTTGAATTTATTTATATACTATTGAATAATGTTATTTATATTAGTGCAAAACCCTGTAATGAAAAAAAATCAAATAATTAATTTAAAAAAAAAATATGCAAAGCTTAAGGCGCCACAGGGTGAGAAGTTAGCGAAGCTGCCTCACATTCTCGTGGTCCCGGGTTCAAGTCCCAGGCCTAGCAAGGGAATTGCTCTATCTGGGGTCTATAGGACTTTGCATTGTCGATCCGACATACTTGCCCCCACCCCCTCCCTCTTCATCTCAGTATATCTACCAAGAAAATTAATATAATATTGTCTTCTATTATAACATATACAATATAATATGTTTAGTATAATATTTAATCAATAAATGAATAAATTAAAGAATAAATAAGAAAATAAAAAATAAATTAAGGCTTTGATATACTGAAATGATAATATAATTGAAAAGTCTTAAAAATAATTATTATTATATTTACATGAGCACAAATTAATGAATAATTAATTTGATTTTATTTTCATTAATTATTATATTTTTGATTCTTGAATGTTTGAGATACATATATATAATGTATATTATTGGATTACCTAAGTAAAGCATATATGGTAGATATATATAATACATAATCATACATATAATATATATTTTTTTAATTGTGTTAGAAGCCATAGGAAAATAAATTAAAACGACTTTTTACATTTTAAGTCAATTAACCGGCATGTAATTAAATTGAATTAAAAGATTAATTTGTCATGTTAACAAGATTCTTGAAAGAATTTAAATTAGCTTGAAGTTATCGAATTCTTTTAATAATTATCGATAAAAGTGTTTACAAAATTATTTTATCACATAATTTTAATTTACCTAAAGAGAGAGAAAAATAATAAATTTATAAATTTTAATAATATATTGAGAATTATAAATTTTTATAGAATTTTCGTAATTTTCGATAGTAAAACATATTCAATTACTTAATGAATTTTATTTCTTGTTAGTTTGATTGAAACATCAATGAAAAGGAAATGGTTTCTTTTTATCTCACAGGAAATATTTTATCTACTATAATATTCCCTTTACATTACAATATACATATTAGTGGTTTCGAGGTTTTATCATATTCATACACAGAGATAACAGTATATAACAGTATATGGACCCTCATATTTAGGATTTAACTTGGAAGCTATCTTGTCAGCGGCAGATGAGAGTTGGGTGATTCTCTTCAAGACAACATCACCAGGATGGAATTTATCGGGCCTTCTACGAAGATTATATCGTCGACTTTGATTCATACTAGCATGGAGGGAGTTTTCCTCTGCTAGGTGATGGACTTCGGGAATTTTACTAATTTTCTGAACCCAAAGTTCTTGATTTGTTCCTCCATCATCTAGAATTTCAGTTTCACAGATCGGTTGAAGTGGCCGAAGCTCTCTACCAAAATTTAAAAATGCGGGACTAAATTTTGTGGATTCGTGAACGGAAGAATTCAGGGCAAATTGAATTTCCCCAAGCTTTTCATCAATTTTTGGTGGGTTTTCCCAAGATAAGAATCAATAAGTTGTTTTATATTACGATTTGACCGTTCGGTAGGATTTGCTTGTGAGTGATAAAAAGGGGTGTTGACTCTTTTTATCCCACAATCTTTAGAAACTTTATCCACTAGAGAACTAACAAAATTTTTGGCGTTATCCGTGATCAGTTGAACTGGAGCACCAAACCGATGTAATATTTGTGCTTTTAGCTTTGCGACTATCACGTTAGAGGTGGCTCTTCTTAGTGGGCATAATTCGACGCACTTAGAAAACACATCCACGAAAACTAAAAGATAGACATTTCATTGAGAACTGCGGGGATATGGACCCATAATATCAACGGATACTACTTCCCAAGGTTGTTTGATATAACGAGGGTACATGAGTCCCATTGGTGGAGCATTTGGGGGCTTCACCCGTTGACATAAGTCACAATGACGAACATAATTATAAACATCTTGGTATACGCCAGGCCAATAATAAGATCGAATGACTCTGTCGTAAGTCTTGTATATTCCAAGATGTCCCGATTTGGGGTAGTCATGACATTCGCGCAATATAGCTTGTCTAAGACGTTTAGGGACAACCACTTTCCATTCTTCAGAGGGATCCTCGAGTTCACCTTTTAATGGATTTTTACGGTGGTATAAGAGTTGGCCGTTTTGAATCAACCATCGAGGATGATCTCTTGGCGAATTAAGTACTCTATAATACTTCCGATCATACCACTCGTCTGGGGAGTCCTGCTGGGTCGGTGGATTCGATTTGTTGTCTACGGTAGAGGCAAGAGAAGCAACGACAACGATACGAGAAAGAGCATCGGCAACGGTATTAAGTTTACCCTTTCGATATTGGACATCAAAAGTATAAGCTTGTAATCGGAGTGCCCATCTGGCTAGACGTCCAGTGGGATCCTTAAGGTTAATAAGCCATTTGAGGCTTGCGTGATCGGTAACAACAGTAAAAGAATACCCGTCCAAGTAATGGCGATTTTTTTCAATGCCAAAGAGAACGGCGAGACATTCCTTTTCAGTGACGCTATAATTACGTTCGGCTGAATTTAAAGTTCTTGAACAATAGGCAATGACTCGCTCGTGTCCTTCTTGTATTTGAGATAGGACTGCGCCTAAGCCGGTATTACTTGCGTCTGTTTGCAGAGTGAACGGTAGCGAAAAATCGGGTCGGGCGAGAACAGATGCTATGGCTGATGATGAATGATGAACACGGTAAGAATATTTGGTACGATGACGACGTGAATGGTAATCGAATTCACCATCATCATATCGTCGACTTGAGCGATGTCGGTGACGATGTGATCTCGGTATTGATAATCATCGCGAGAATAACGAAATGGTGACCGGGAACGGGACGAGAACGGGAGCGGGAACGAGAACGAGATCTTCGATGATGACCATCACGGTGACGTGAACGATGATTGAAATTATTCGCAAGCGAATTTGTTGATGGTGTAGATGTTGTTGAAGGTGCCAACGAGGCTGATTGTTGTATTGGAGTTACACTATAATTACAATTATTAACTCCTTGATTGGTAGACATAATAAATATATAGCTTAATTATATATATATATTTTGTAATGAAATTTTAATGATAGCAATTCTGGAGAATTTTATTTTTTGAAGAATTTCCTGTGAAATTAAATAAAGAATGGGATATTCTCCAGAATTGCTTAAATTAATATGAAACCCAAAAAAAAATCAAAATTCCAATTAAGTCCTGTTAAGCCAGGGTCAAGAATCAAATCCTCCCCGACTCGGAGCCGAATTAGAACACCCGATTGGCTGAGAGCCTGGAGAACCATAAAAGTTATGTGGAGGGAGAAGAGCAGCCGGTCGGAGCGAAAGGTTGAGCAGGAGGACTTAGAGAAGTGAATGATAAGTGAGAGGATCATAAAAAAATTGGTGGAGAACAAAAAAAAACCAAAAAACAGCGTGTTCGTCCGCCATATTGGAAAAAAAACAACATCCAGAGAGTGAAAGAGTTCCTGCAGAGAGAAACCAAGACAACATTGCCGACCATCAGCTGGGATTCGTTGGAACCACGCATCTTCAGTACAAGAATCCACCTGTTCGAGTTGCGGGGTCTTCCTTGGTTTCTCTAACCTCCTCAATATCTAAAGAACTTCACCCTGAAGCTGGATTTACTATTCCAAAGTGCTACCATTATACCCTTGTTGAGACCATTTTTACACCCTTCTTTAATCCTTCAAACCCTTTTTTTTATATATTCAAATAACACACTTAAAAAATTTCAATAAAAAATGTTCAACTTTTTTTACATAAAATTTTCTTTTATATTTTTTTCCCTTACTGACCCAAAATAACACTTCAATATATATATTAATAATACAATTATGATAGATAATATTTAAGATAATCACCAAATATTCTAAATAAAATTTATCTACTATGTATATATATATATATAATTTTGACAGTTGTTCAATAATAATGAAATTTTCGAATAATAGAAAGTGACGGCTCTTTGTGAACTAAGCTGTCAAATAAAGCAATAAATTCAGGCCAATCGTCCAGTTTGCCTGAAAATGTAGGTAATTCTAATTTAGGTAGATTATTAATTGATGAAGGATTATTATTAGTTGCCCCAGACGCTACGGAATTATTCGAAGTTGTCTCTGGAGGAATAGCTTTTCGAAATTTGAAATAATTTTCTTTTGTGGCGTCAATTAGGTTAAAGGTAGCGCAATTAGTTTGTGTGGTCTCTAAACAAAGAGATTTATCAGATGTGGTAGCATTATGCAGACGAATTTTATTCTGAACATTTATAAATTCGACTTCTAATTCATTGAGTCTCTCATAGTAAATGCGGAATAGTTCTACTGTCTCTATAGTAAGAGTTTTGGACTTTTTATATATATCGTTAATGAGGGTAAATATATCTTCTCTTTCGGCTTGGAGGATAATATTATTTTCTTCATGCTTAATCTCCATTGTGAATAAGTTTATGAGAAGGATATGTGAGCTTTCTGGAAATATAGTAAATATCTATCTATTATTTATTAGATAGAGCAAAGAAAATTTTAAAAAATTCAAAAATAAAAAGTTTAAGTTAAATTTCAATGTCACGGTAAGTTTACAAAAGAATATATATAATATTTTTTTTTTGGTATTTATATAATGTTTTATTATTATTATTATTATTAATAAATTATGTAAATTTTATACATAGATAAATTAATTTAGATTTTAGAAATAATTTAATTTAAATGAAATTAGATCAAAATAGTTATTTAATATTTGAAATGATATTTATACTTTGAAATATTAAAGGATTATTTTCTTCTTTTAATATACAAAATAATAATATAAGAAATATTAATAATATAAGAAATTGTTTTAAATAATAATAAAATATGAAATTGGAAGGAAGAAATATCTTTTCAACAAAAAAGTTGTTAAGTGTTCATTTAAGAGACGGTACCTTCTAATCTTCTTCGATTCAAAAGTCTTGTTGATTAGGCTGCCAGTTCCACCTTTCGGGCGCCATTTGTAAATAACAAGGAAAAATAAAAATAAAAAAAAATTGATGAATTAAATAATTTATTTATTGACCAGGATTCGGCTGGGATGGCAACATAATACAAAGACTTATACTTATTATAAAAAACTAAAATAAAGAATGAACAAATTAGTAGTAAATTAGTAGTAAATTATGAATAATATATATATGTTTACAAGTAGTTATTTTTTTATTTCTTTTACTCACCGTGACAAAAGATAATTTTTGAATTTGAGCAGTGATTCATATATATACTTTAGAGATGATAAGATATTTTAAATTTCTAAATTCAAAAGAGAGAAAACGATAAGCTTAACAGAGACATCGGCAACGCAGAAAAAAATAAGTTGACCTGTGGCCAGGTCCGAACCGACCGACGGTTTGAAGTAAATTAATTTCCAGCTACAGAAACAATTTCAAATAATTTTAATATATCTATTAATGTAATAAAAAACATATAGGCATATAACATAAATATTTTTAATTTTAATTTATTTATAATATATGTATATATTTATATGTAAGACCAGGCTGTGACGTCATGAATGGCTGGATGACGTCATATAATTTTAAATCAAGAAAAAACTAATAAATATGATTTTCCCGAGGATAAAACCAATACAAAGTGCATGATTCGTGGTAATATATAAAAAAATCTCCTCATGTGAAATTTGGTGTGAAAATAACCCTTCCCTTCCTATCGTCGATCGCTAATACTACCACTTCCGGTTCACGGATTTGCACCAAAAGTTGATCAATTCATCCCACTGATGCATTAAGAAAATATACCAAATTTCATCAAAATCGGTTGAGCCGTTCAGGCTGTACACATCTATACGGACGGACAGACGGACGGACAGACATCATGCTAAAAATACTTTTTTCTGTTTAGAAAATGCATGATTCGTGGAGATATGTAAAAATCACAACATGTGAAATTTGGTGTGAAAACAATACCTCCCTTACTATCGTCGGTCGGTAAAAAGTTAGCTTGGCAACAATCGACAGTCACTCGTCACCAGAGGGAAGCTCGAGCGCGTAATTTTAAACGTTACAATTTCAATATTAATATTAAAATTGCAAAATACTAATTAATAATTGGTAATAGTTATTTCCCTTTTTGGATAATTTATCATTTGGTCTGAAACCATCTTAATTTTTATTTTTTTTCATCATGATTAAATTTCAAAGAAATAATCCATCCAAAATCTTGATTATAAATAAAATAAAAAAAAATTACATTTTTTAGGGGTTAAATGGAAGACTGGCATTTGAGTTTTGCTTAATTTATATTTTGTTAATTTTTTTAAAATATTCTATAAAATAGAAAGCATTTATTAAAGCTTTGGAATGATATAAAAATATTTCATATGAAACAAAACAATTTATATATATATATTTTACTAAAGTCTACAAATAATTAGTGAACAGAAATTTTGAATTTGTGGTTGTCATAATGAAAATATATTAATTAATATTGAACGATTTAGCCTTAAGCCGCAATTATATCTCATAATACTTCATCCGTCTATAGTTCATAAGTATTTTTTATGTTGGCCAAACTTTCATAATTTTGACGGTAAAATTAAAAAAAGAAATTTTTAAAAATAAATAATAAATTCATTCATTTTACATCATAAAATAATTATTTTTTTATGCCGAAAACGGAGGGTCATCATCCTACGATGACCTTTCATAATTTTTAAGATAAAATTAAAAAATGAAATTTTTAATAAAAAAATAATAAATTCGTTCAATTTAACATTATAAAAATATTAAAAAAGAATATTATTGATATTTCTGATGAATAATTATTTTTTTATGCCGAAAACGGAGGGTCATCCTACGATGACCTTTCATAATTTTTACTGTAAAATTAAAAAATGAAATTTTTTTTAAATAAATAATAAATTCGTTCATTTAACATCATAAAAATATTAAAAAAAAATATTATTGATATTTCTGAAGAATAATTATTTTTTTATGCCGAAAACGGAGGGTCATCCTACGATGACCTTTCATAATTTTTACTGTAAAATTAAAAAATGAAATTTTTTTTAAATAAATAATAAATTCGTTCATTTTACATCATAAAAATATTAAAAAAATTTATTATTGATATTTCTGATGAATAATTATTTTTTTATGCCGAAAACGGAGGGTCATCCTACGATGACCTTTCATAATTTTTACTGTAAAATTAAAAAATGAAATTTTTTTTAAATAATTAATAAATTCGTTCATTTAACATCATAAAAATATTAAAAAAAAATATTATTGATATTTCTGATGAATAATTATTTTTTTATGCCGAAAACGGAGGGTCATCCTACGATGACCTTTCATAATTTTTACTGTAAAATTAAAAAATGAAATTTTTTTTAAATAATTAATAAATTCGTTCATTTAACATCATAAAAATATTAAAAACATTTATTATTGATATTTCTGATGAATAATTATTTTTTTATGCCGAAAACGGAGGGTCATCCTACGATGACCTTTCATAATTTTTACTGTAAAATTAAAAAATGAAATTTTTTTAAATAAATAATAAATTCGTTCATTTTACATCATAAAAATATTAAAAAAATTTATTATTGATATTTCTGATGAATAATTATTTTTTTATGCCGAAAACGGAGGGTCATCCTACGATGACATTTCATAATTTTTACTGTAAAATTAAAAAATGAAATTTTTTTTAAATAAATAATAAATTCGTTCATTTAACATCATAAAAATATTAAAAAAAAATATTATTGATATTTCTGAAGAATAATTATTTTTTTATGCCGAAAACGGAGGGTCATCCTACGATGACCTTTCATAATTTTTACTGTAAAATTAAAAAATGAAATTTTTTTTAAATAAATAATAAATTCGTTCATTTTACATCATAAAAATATTAAAATAATTTATTATTGATATTTCTGATGAATAATTATTTTTTTATGCCGAAAACGGAGGGTCATCCTACGATGACCTTTCATAATTTTTACTGTAAAATTAAAAAATGAAATTTTTTTAAATAAATAATAAATTCGTTCATTTTACATCATAAAAATATTAAAAAAATTTATTATTGATATTTCTGATGAATAATTATTTTTTTATGCCGAAAACGGAGGGTCATCCTACGATGACATTTCATAATTTTTACTGTAAAATTAAAAAATGAAATTTTTTTTAAATAATTAATAAATTCGTTCATTTAACATCATAAAAATATTAAAAAAAAATATTATTGATATTTCTGATGAATAAATATTTTTTTATGTCGAAAACGGAAGGTCATCCTACGATGACCTTTCATAATTTTTACTGTAAAATTAAAAAATGAAATTTTTTTAAATAAATAATAAATTCGTTCATTTTACATCATAAAAATATTAAAAAAATTTATTATTGATATTTCTGATGAATAATTATTTTTTTATGCCGAAAACCGAGGGTTATCGTCGGCCAACCTTTCATAACTTTGACGGTAAAATTAAAAAAAGAAATTTTTAAAAATAAATAATAAATTCGTTCATTTTACATCATAAAATAATTATTTTTTTATGCCGAAAACGGATGGTCATCATCCTACGATGACCTTTCATAATTTTTAAGATAAAATTAAAAAATGAAATTTTTAATAAAAAAATAATAAATTCGTTTATTTTACATAATAAAAATATTAAAAAAATATATTATTGATATTTCTGATGAATAATTATTTTTTTATGCCGAAAACGGAGGGTCATCCTACGATGACCTTTCATAATTTTTAAGATAAAATTAAATAAGTTGACCTGTGACCAGGTCCGAACCGACCGACGGTTTGAAATAAATTAATTTCAAGCTACAGAAACAATTTCAAATAATTTTCATATATCTATTAATGTAATAAAAAACAATGGATACTTAAATAATAAATATAAACATTTTTAATTTTATTTTATTTATAATATATATGCAAGACCAGGCTGTGACGTCATGAATGGTTGGATGACGTCATATAATTTTAAATCAAGAAAAAACTAATAAATATGATTTTTCTCGAGGATAAAACCAATACAAAGTGCATGATTCGTGGTGATATATAAAAAAATCTCCTTTGGTGTGAAAATAACCCTTTCCTTCCTATCGTCGATCGCTAATACTACCATTTCCGGTTTCCGGAATTGCACCAAAAGTTGATCAATTCATCCCACTGATGCATTAAGTAAATATGCCAAATTTCATCAAAATCGGTTGAGCCGTTCAGGCTGTACACATCTATACGGACGGACAGACGGACAGACGGACGGACAGACGGACAGACATCATGCTAAAAATACTTTTTTCTGTTTAGAAAATGCATGATTCGTGGAGATATGTAAAAATCTCCACATGTGAAATTTGGTGTGAAAACAATACCTCCCTTACTATCGTCGGTCGGTAAAAATGAAATTTTTAATAAAAAAATAATAAATTCGTTCAATTTAACATCATAAAAATATTAAAAAAGAATATTATTGATATTTCTGATGAATAATTATTTTTTTATCCCGAAAACGGAGGGTCACCTACGATGACCTTTCATAATTTTTACTGTAAAATTAAAAAATGAAATTTTTAATAAAAAAATAATAAATTTGTTCAATTTAACATCATAAAAATATTAAAAAAGAATATTATTGATATTTCTGATGAATAATTATTTTTTTATGCCGAAAACGGAGGGTCATCATCCTACGATGACCTTTCATAATTTTTAAGATAAAATTAAAAAATGAAATTTTTAATATAAAAATAATAAATTCGTTCAATTTAACATCATACAAATATTAAACAAGAATATTATTGATATTTCTGATGAATAATTATTTTTTTATGCCGAAAACGGAGGGTCATCCTACGATGACCTTTCATAATTTTTACTGTAAAATTAAAAAATGAAATTTTTTTTAAATAAATAATAAATTCGTTCATTTTACATCATAAAAATATTAAAATAATTTATTATTGATATTTCTGATGAATAATTATTTTTTTATGCCGAAAACGGAGGGTCATCCTACGATGACCTTTCATAATTTTTACTGTAAAATTAAAAAATGAAATTTTTTTTAAATAATTAATAAATTCGTTCATTTAACATCATAAAAATATTAAAAAAAAATATTATTGATATTTCTGATGAATAATTATTTTTTTATGCCGAAAACGGAGGGTCATCCTACGATGATCTTTCATAATTTTTACTGTAAAATTAAAAAATGAAATTTTTTTAAATAAATAATAAATTCGTTCATTTTACATCATAAAAATATTAAAAAAATTTATTATTGATATTTCTGATGAATAATTATTTTTTTATGCCGAAAACCGAGGGTTATCGTCGGCCAACCTTTCATAACTTTGACGGTAAAATTAAAAAAAGAAATTTTTAAAAATCTATATATATATAAAAAAAGGTTTTTGTCTGCACATTGCTCAGAATTTAAAAATTTTTGCATATCTTCGCGTTTCATGACCTCTAGAATCCAAAAGTGACTTTAGAATTTTTCACGTCTGTCTGTCTGTCTGTCTGTCTGTCGGTCTGTCTGTCCGGAAAATTACTATTTTATAGACTCAGAATTCGCTGAACCGATTTCTTTGAAATTACATCACAATATTCTTATATACCTCTAGAGTAACATAGGCTATAAATTTTATTAATATCTTATCAATAACCGCAGAAATTATTTTTTTAAAGTTTATATAATTCTCCGTGTTGTTCATTCAAGAGCAGCTCGCGGCTCACTGTCGGCCTAGCGGAATCATTTCAAACAATGAATTATCATAGCGATTCCCAATCGAAGAATTATTATAATATTTCACTTTTTATTTTAAATTCTAATATACAAATATCAATTCAATTAAATAATTTATTCTAAAAGTTCTCAATTTAATTAAAATATTTATTAGATCATATTTTTATCTTAAATTATTTTTTATTTAATTGAATATTTCTTCTTTTCTATAATATATATATAATAATATATAAATTTTATCATTGAATAATAAAAAAAAATATTATTTAACCTGAATTAAAATGACTGAATTATATTATCTTTGTTTTTTATTTTAATTTAATTACTCTATTATTAATTACTAAATATATATATATATTATATATAAAATTAAAATATGATGATATAAAGTTGTTTTAAATTTTTGACATTTTTAAATTGGATATATTTTTTAAATTTATTGACGCGTAGGAAGGGACGTAAGAGAGATGGGACAAGGGCTTAGGATAGGACACTTGGAGAAATGTGGTTGTTGCGGCCAAGAACTTTCGAGTATCTTTGAGCCACATAGATAGATAGATATAACATATACAATAATAATAATATATATAATTAATTTACTGATTAAATTAAAATAGATTTTGAATAAGAAAACAAAAAGAAATGAATGTTTTATAAATATACGGATTGAAACAAAATGGATGAAAACCTTTTACTACTTTCAACCAAATACTATGTACCACTCGGGGGTACAGGGGGCGGAGCCCCCGTCTAGGTGTGAAGAGCGCCGAAGGCGCTCTGAGCAGCAGTCTATTATAATTTTGTAAAGATTTGTATTTCAAACATAATAAATACATTCATTTTTATATTAAGGTAATGGCACCAATAGATGACATTTTAAGCGCTCTTGTCGCTATTTTCTTTTATAAAACTGAAACTATACGTCTCACAAAAAAAATCTTTTGGTTATTATAAAGCTTATCTTACCTTTTATCACCAGGATAAATATTTTAAACTTTTATATGAGTTTAAGAGGAAATATAATTTTTTTTCAAAGTAATCAAAAGGCACCTATAGATGACACCAAAAATTTTGGTGGAACCTAATGATGACAATTATGGAACCCAAAGATGACATCTACTTTTTTTCACTTCGCTTGCTCTCTTTATCTTCAACTTATTTATTTACAAAGTAAAACATCTTTCCAACACCTTGTTGCTGATTTAACTTTAGTTATAATAAAAAAATCAGGTTTCATAAAATGATACATTAGATATATTTATTGTGATTGATTTTATTTTTAGCTGATTATTATAATAAAATAAAAAATTGATTTTAAACAAATCTTTTTTTAATTATGCATTTTTATTTATACATTGAGAACAGAGTAATTTAAAAAAATTTTCAAAAAAATAGTGTTTGAAGTTCTGGAACAGAAAAAAATTTTCTGACAATGAAAAACCTAAAGATAAAACACAGTGTCACCTTTATTCAGACATGCAACTTGGTTGTGAATTATATAAAATTATCTCCTCTTTACATCTATTAATATAATAGACAATTTTTTTAAAAACCTACTTATAGCTGACATTGCTTTCATCTATAGGAAAAACAATTTTTAGGGGCACCTATAGATGACACGGTTGATAAAAAAGATACTTTTAAAAATTAGGTGTTTAAATTGAAGTGATTTATATCTATATTAAGTCTATTTTATAATGTAGTTATTAAATTATTGATAAATATGAAAATAAAAACATAAAATACTAATTAAGAACATTACTTCCCTTAAGGTTATCTTTAAGATTTGTTGAAAAAATCAATTGTTGACGATCCTTTCTGCTTTTCAATTTAAAAGATAAAAAATAGGGCGACTTATTGTATTGTTGTAGGAAATCTCAGGTGGTGGAAAAACAAAACTATCATTTAAAAAAAAAAATTCCGCGTATGTTTTAAAATTTGCTTATTTTTTTAGTTTAAATTCAAAAGTGTCATCTATAGGTGCCATGTCATCTATAGGTGCCATTACCTTAATGGTGAATATTGTTTATTAAATAATTTGATTTGTTGACAGTTTTTTTTTTCTTAATAAATCACAAATAATCTTCTTCTAACTTGAGATTTAATTAAAAATTAAGAATGACAAATATAATTATAAAAACAGAATATTTTAAAATTCTATTTTAAGAATTAATTGAGAATGTTTATTAAAAAAAAAAAAAAAATAAAAAAAAAAATATTCAATTTTTTTTTCTTTTAATGTTTTCGGAGGATAAGAATGACATCCAATTAAAATTTCTGATCTTTTCTTTACAAGTATTTGCCTTTGGCGATAGAGCTCGTTTTTAAAAAAAGTTAATAAACTTTACCGTCTCCGAAAACAATACTTTATACTATCCACCCTTCATCTATATTTTATTAAATATAAGTAATTGCTTAATAATCGAAAAACCACTTCTTTCATCTTTTCATCATCGATATTTTTTTAATCTATTATTATATATTTGTATATCTATCTTTATAAATTATACTATTGGCGAGATTTTCAAAATGTGCCGACAAATTTTACAAATGTAAAGTTCAAATTAAGAAAAAGTACTTATTTATTTTATATGTATGTATGTAAAAAAAAGGTAAAATGTTTTTGCGATCAGGCTCTTAAACATTTTCGACTTTTTTCAATTTTTTCAATATGTTAAATAAGTAAATAACTTTTACACCACAGACCATCCATTAAGCCCAATTTACACGGGCTTAGTACCTGTCATTAGTTCAGGGGTGGGCAAATACTTTTAAATGCGGGCCAATTTTCAAAATGTCTTCCGAGCCGGAGGACCATATTTCGAAAACACTAATAATAAAATTTATCTTTTATTTTTAGAGACATGAAAAATCAAAATATGAGCCAACTTTTTCAACAGGCCGGCGGGCGTTCAAAAACACACCCCTGAACTAATGACAAGTACTAAGCCCGTGTAAATTAGGCTTTACACTTATCTTTTTCTTTGTGTGCCGCCAAATTTTTAAACCGTTAAAAGAGTGCCAAAAAAGTTGAGAATCACTACTTTATAGTAATACTAAATTATTATGTTCTTTTGTATTTTGATAAAGAAAAAATATCAAAATCATCAAATTTATAAATTAATTATTTATTACATTATTTCATTGGAATATTTTTACTTGAAAAAAATATTCTCTAATAGAGAGATCAATTATAGAGAATGCATAATGATAGACAACAGATTAAATAAGAGTGGGGATGAGATAATATATAAATGGATCTTAATGATGATAATGATGGGCTATAAAGGGGAGAGGGACGTCTACGTATTTGGAGAGATGCTATGTGAATAGGGAAACATGAAAGACGGTAATGAGCTCCTAATCTTATTTCACTATAATAATAATATTATTAATAATAATAATAATATTAAATTACATAAACATTTTCTATTTTAATCTAGTATAATAAACTAAAAGAGGGAAATTTCTTCTAGAATAGATCAAATTTAATATCTGGATTATTACTACTATATGGTATTAACACACTATTAATTATTAATTATATATACATTTTATCATTTATTAGTTATAATTATTTCAAACCCATTCTTTTATAAAAAAAAATTAAATTAAAATATTTTGGAATAATAAATTCAAGTAGGCGCCATTGGGTGTGTGGGTAGAGAACCTGCCTCACATTCATATGGTCCCGTGTTCAAGTCCCGGGCCTGGCAAGGGAATTTCCCTAGCTGGGGTCTATGGGACGGAGTCAACCCAGCCTCCGGGAACAACATTGGGGAATAGCTACTTGATAGGGCCTCATCAAAATCATGGTAAAGGTTGAGAGAACCCGCTCTACTGATCATAGGACACCTCCTCATTGATATAACCGGCTTGATAGGCGTTGTCCTTGCATAGGACGTACAAAGTCCGAGGTTTTTTTTAAATACAAGTGTAGACAAATACCTATACCCCTATAGATTAATCATACAATAGTTTTTCCTTTTTAAATTCATAATTAGAGATAATTTTTTTTATTTTTTGTTATTTTGTAGTTGTACTCTTGAGGCATTCATAGAATAAAAGATAATTAAAAATTATTGATCTTTACCCCTTTAAAAGATCTCTGTGTCTTTTAAAAAGAAAATACAAAAAATGAAAAAAAAATAGAAAAGAAAGTCAATATGTAAGTAAATCCCCCTCAAGGTGTAGATGTATTGTCAGTCTTTCAGCTTTTCTCCCTTTGAGCGTTCTTAGGCGCTGTCGATTTTCATAAAGAAAAAAAAATGAATGAAGAGTAAGTATGGGGTGTAAAGAAGCTTCTCGCTCTGGGGACTGGGCTCATTCGGGAAATGGTAGGAAAGAAAGATGAGATAGAGTTGGGGGAGGTGGGGGGGGGGGGGGGCTAACCAAACTGAGGAGAGAAAAGGAAGGGATTGGAAGCCCGCAAGCTCAAACCATGAGATGAACTCCTGAGATACACCACACTTTTCACATATTTTATTAGATTTAAATATGCAAATCAAAATTTAGAGATTTAAAAAAAAAAAAAAATTCACATAAAATTATTCATTAATTTAAAAACATTGAAACATTTTAATTATTAGTTTATTTTTATAATAAATTAATAAATAACAAATTTGATCAGTTTAAAAGCATGGAATATATCAGATGCTAAAATAATGGGATATATATATATATATATATATATCTATATACTAATATACTAATTGAATTTATACAATTTTCATTTAGAATACCATTTGTAATTTCAATACATTTATAGTAAGTGGAGAGTTTTTATAATAAAATATAATTTAATACCTTCTTTATACACAATTTCTCAATTTAGTATATAATTTTTATAAATAATAATTATTTATCTTTTTTTTGAAGGATTAAAGTTTATACATTCTCAGATTTCTAAATAATTTAATTGTAATTCAATATTATGCCAAAATATCAAAAACTTTGTAATGCGACATTTTCTTTTTTAATTAGATTCCAATGCTTAATTCTAACTTCACAATCATGTTAATTCTATTTTAAGAAAAGAAAAATATACAATTAAATTGAATGTTTCAAGGCGAAACTAACAAAATTTCGAACTAAATATTATTAATCTATCTAATCATTCGTCTTATTGATTTTTATAAAAATTTAATTTTATCAATATTTTAAAAATCAGATAAGATACATTTTTACCGACCGACGATAGTAAGGGAGGTATTGTTTTCACACCAAATTTCACATGTGGAGATTTTTACATATCTCCACGAATCATGCATTTTCTTAACAGAAAAAAGTATTTTTAGCATGATGTCTGTCCGTCCGTCCGTCCGTATAGATGTGTACAGCTTGATTTTGATGAAATTTGGTATATTTACTTAATGCATCAGTATGATGAATTGATTAACTTTTGGTGCAAATCCGGAAACCGGAAGTGGTAGTATTAGCGATAGGAAGGGAAGGGTTATTTTCATACCAAATTTCACATGAGGAGATTTTTTACATATCATCACGAATCATTCACTTTGCATTGGTTTTATACTCGAGAAAAATCATCTTTATTAGTTTTTTCTTAATTAAAATTATATGACGTCATCCAGCCATTCATGACGTCTTACATATATATTATAAATAAAATAAAATTAAAAATATTTATGTTCTATCCATATCTGTTTTTTATTACATTAATAGATATATAAAAATTATTTGAAATTGTTTCTGTAGCTGGAAATTAATTTATTTCAAACCGTCGGTCGGTTCGGACCTGGCCACAGGTCAACTTATTTTCTTTTTCTCACCCCTCCCCTCCCCTCCCCTCGATGAGAGAATTATACAATTTTTAGGGATTGATGATTAAAAAAAGTTATTAATTAGGAGGATATATTGAATAATTTTCTTTTGAATTGTTTTGATATATGAGATTTCAATAGAAAATTATAAGTATTTTGATGTCTCTTGAGTATAAAAAGAGAATTTCCAAAAAAATAATATCTAAATATTTTCAACTTAAACTAAAATTTTTAAAAAAATATGGCATGTGAATTAATAACACTAACATATTTTGAATCTAAAATTTTTTTTTTTTTAAAATTTGAATCTTAATAATATATATTTATTTCGAAATATAGTGAGGTCATTACGATAGAAAAAGATAAATGTCCTCTGAGAGAGATAGAATCTAATTTTCTTGGTTTAATATTAAATATTGCATAAAAAAAATTTAATATTAACTGTGTCTTTTGATAAAAAAAAATTACTCTAAGAGTTTATTTCTCATTATTTTTTTTTAATATCATATGAAACTTTTCTTACTTTGTGTAATCTATAAATTACAATAGAGTGAGAATATATATAAATTTCGATGTTGGGATTTAGATGTTTTTATACGTTTTGAAGGTCCCCTAAGTAATTTTCACTAAGGTTAAGAAAAATGTCTGTGTGTGTGTTTATGTAGACAATATTACGCAAAAACGGTTTAAGCTAGAATCATGAAATTTGGTATACGGGCATTATTCAAAATTCGTAGTTTTCTATCAACTTTTGAGAAATGTAGCTCATCAGGAATAGGTTCATTACCTACAACGTTTTAATTTTTTTCCTCTACTCTAAAGTGAGCGTAAAAATAAAGATATATGTTTGATACTTTTTCACATAATTAATAATTGTATAAAACTGCTATATATAGAATTTCAGCTTGATTGAATCGCTGAAAGTACCGGAATTAATTTTTTAACACGACAGCAAATCTCACGCGCCAACACGTGACGTGGTGCCATCAACAAAGAGTCCGATACGCGCTGGTTTAATAAATATTATTTATTAATTATAATTTATAATTAATTAAATTTAATTTAAATATAATATATGTTATTTAATCCAATTCAAATTGCGAGATAGCCGAGTGGAGACACTCCAGCTAATTTATTAAAACGAACATTAATATTCAATCAATATAATGAAAGTTACTTAACATCTTTAAAATACTATTTATGGTATATTATTTGTCTTATGTAGGTTTCATTACTACCTTTATAGGTATTTTACCGAGAATATAATTTAATAATAGTCCTTTCTATAAATGAATTCGTCTATTTGTCCGTCCCTTTTGGGTTTTAGGAACGTAACCAATCGGCATCTCTTCAATTTCTGCTGATGTTCGCAATCGAACTGCTTTAGGAAAGGGCAAATGACGACATTACCCATAAATGGAACTCAAGTATTTTCCTCGCACCCTTTCAGCACACAGGCAAAATTGCGAATCAAACCATTGATTAAGCCTCTACCCCCATTGCAATACACTCTGCTATTTAGAATGAACTTTTCTTTTGAATCACACATCTATACATCCACTCACACACATTCATACAAACATACATACATACATACATAGGTATTAGTACATATATACATACATACATACATACATTCATTTTAGGCTTTTATATATTACCCTTTCATGTCACAAAAATATTCATGATAGAATAACCTTCAATAACTTTTCGTATATCAGTTTCTGTCATTTTAATCTCATTAATTACTACTATGTTCTTTTATTTTTGTTATAGAAAATATTACTCCTCCTAAATGACATCTATCTGAAATTTATTTGAAAAGGCTTTCAACAACAAATAGAAAAGGCATTCTAAATATTTCTAAATAATTTCAAAGAGAAACACATTCGATCTATCTCGTGTATATAGCTCTATTGTAACTTATCTATTTTAGAAATGGAAGGCAGCAGGTATCAATCTTTTTCCCAACCTTTCTCTTGCAAGGGTTCCTTTAATCATGAACAATTCCCATTCTATTCCTGATAAATCACTCCCACCCAATATATGAATTGAAATCATTGTTTTAATCCATTGAATGGTAGTGGTGGTGGTGGGTATATAACCTAGAGGAAGGGGAGTGAATGTGTGATCGACGGACGTTGAAATCTGGACCAGATTCCATTCTCCAGTTGAATCCCCATTCGAATCCTCCACCCATCGAGCCAACGGAAGGTGATTCTGTGGTTTTGCTTAATCAAATGGCTTGGACAAGTGAGTGAGACAATCAATAGAGCAGGGAATTTCAATTCCAATGAAAATATTATTTAAAACGTTCTTTTTTTCACAAAACACGATTTATTTAGAATACATTCCTCTTATTTATTCTTTTAAAGACATTTTAATAAATAAGATTTTTTTTTAATTAAAAAAAAAGATAAATAATATATATAAATAAAAAAATATTAAATAAATATTGAGTTAAAATAAAAAAAAAATAAATAAAATAATATTTTATATATTTTATTGTCTCCAAATACAAATCTTTATTTTTTCATATAAGCTCCTTTAATATATAATAGAAAACTAAACTTCCTTTATAAAATATGTTTATTTTTAATATATAGTATTGCGATCACGAAAAATGTCGAGATTTTAATGTTTTTATACGTTTTGAAGGTCACAGTCATTTTCACTAAGATTGAGAAAAATGTCTGTATGTGTCTGTGTGTGTGTGTGTGTGAGTATGTAGACAAGATTACGCAAAAAACGGTTTGAGGTTAGAATAATGAAATTTGGTACACGGGCATTATTCAAAATTCGTAGTTTTCTATCAACTTTTGAGAAATGTAGCTTATCCGGAAGAGGGTCATTACCTACCACATTTTGATTTTTTTTCCTCTAAAGTGACCGTAATATGTTTGATAGTTTTTCCACATGAATAAAAAATGTATAAAACTGCTATATATAGAATTTCAGCTTGATTAAATCGCTGAAAGCACCGGAATTAATTTTTTATTACGTTTACTGCTAATCACGCGCCAGCATGTGACGTGGTGCCATCAACAGAGTCAAACACGCGCTGGTTATTAAGGTTTCATCTTTAATAAGACATTTGCACAATAAGCAATCCATTCGACATGTGATATTTTCCAAAGGGTCTTACAGTAATATTGACAGCTAAGAAGACAGTCAGGAAGATCAAAAAGTTCTGTGAAACTGGCTACTCAACAATTTTGGGTATATTAACCTGGCTTTCTAGATAGCAAGCGATCTTTTTTTAAAAATTATCTTAATGATTTAATATAAAAAAAATAAAATTAGCATTGAATAAAACTTCTTGTATAATTCAATTATAATATAATATTTAATGGTAAATTAATTATATTAAAGTTATAAATTTAAATAATAAAATTGAATAAATACCAACAAATATATAAAAGAAGATAATATTTTAAGATACTTGCAATAGACTTTTGATGAAAAACATTTTTTTTTACTATTATTAAAAAAAATAAGCTGGAGTGTCTCCACTCGACTATCTCGCAAATTTGAATTGAATTAATTAACATATATTATATTTAAATTAAAAAATTTAATTAATTATAAATGAAAATTAATAAATAATATTTATTAAATCAGCGCATGTTTGTTGATGGCACCACGTCACGTGTTGGCGCGTGATTTGCAGTGTTAAAAAATTCCGGAACTTTCAGCGATTCAATCAAGCTGAAATTCTATATATATGTTACGGTAAATGTACACTCTTGGGAAATGTACACATTTACCGGAAAATGTGTACATTTCCCAAAAAGTTAGATATATGTGAACTGAATATAATGTATATGTACATATACAATATTTTTGTTTTTTGTGATACAATCTGTTCTAGTTGGTTTTTAAATTTTTCTTTTTGTTCCATTGTTTTTCAAAAATTCTAACTAAAAAATAATTTTTTGTAGAAAAATTAAAATTTTAACTTACCTGAGTCTTATTTCTCTAAATATCTTAAATTATATCAGTATACTATGGCATTAATTAGTAATCTATGCTCACATTTACCAAAACGACATGGTCATTGTGAATTCAATGTACATTTCCCTTATTTGAAATTGTAAATGTTAGTTGAATGCACATTACCCAAATGAGGAGGCTAATGTGCACATTTACCGGAAAATGTGTACATTTGCCACAATATCTACTTTTACCGTAACATATATAAGTTTTTTACAATCTTCAATCAAGTTAAAAACTATCAAACATATATCTTTATTTTTACGGTCACTTTAGAGGAAAAAAATCAAAACGTTGTAGGTAATGATCCTCTTCCGGTTGAGCTACATTTCTCAAAAGTTGATAGAAAACTACGAATTTTGAATCATTCCCATATACCAAATTTCATGATTCTAGCTCAAACCGTTTTTGCGTAATCTTGTCTACATACATACACACATACACCCACCCACCCACACATACACATACACACAGACACATACAGACATTTTTCTCAATCTTAGTGAAAATGACTCAGGGACCTTCAAAACGTATAAAAACATCAAAATCTCGACATCGAAAATTTTCGTGATCGCAATACTATCTCTGGCGAGATAGTATAAAAATGATAAAATTTAAGATTATTTTATAAGTTATTGAATCGTGACTATTAGATGGAATAAGAAAGATGAGAAAGCAAAAAAATTTATCATTTAGAAGCAAAGTGAAACATCGAACATAAAATAAGTTATTCGGCTGGATCAAATATATCACCCTTCTTTATATTCCAAAATTGTTTTACATATTATACGTAAAAGAAAAAGTGAATTTTTTTTATTTTTTTATTTTTATTAAACTCTAATATATTACTCTAGAAATGTATCCAATCATATAAATCTTAATACTGTATCATAAGATAAAACAAACTTGATTTGGATTCTATAATCTGGGTCTAGTCTAGCATCCAAGCAAGCAAAATCATTGGACATAGAAATGACATAAATGGAATGAGAGATCTTTTAAGACCCAATTGTAACATGTCAAGATTATCATTAACTAACTACACTCCGACTAAAATCTATTATAATAATAATCATATCATAATAATAATTATAATATTATATTTAATAATATTTTTATTCAAATTTATATCAATTAAAAAAAAATTTTAAATTTTTTAACCTTTTCTATAAATATCTTAAAATATTTTCATTAATTGACATAACATTTCAACTTGTTTTATGAGAAATATATAAATGTTTATTAGAAATATATTTATAAATAAATGTTTGTTATACATATTTAGACTAATGCTTACGGTTGCCTAAGTTTCTGTTGAGGCGTATACTATGTGCAGAGGTGGAAGGGTGGAAGAAGGGGGGGAGAGTTGTGGGTGAGGGGGAGGGGGTTGTTGGATGTATATACAACACACCTAGTTTATCCAAGTGAATTCAAATTTGAGCCAATTTACCATATAGGGAGGAATGGTACATCAAGGACTGAAAGACACACGATACAATAATGATCCCATCCGTTCTGATTCACATCACTGCATGCATGTAGTTTATCCCACCCCAAATGACTAGATAAATTGATAATATTTTGAATTTATAATCCAATGGCAAAATTAAACATTTTTATTATGTACAAATTTAAACAAAAAAAAAATTGATGAAAGGGAGGTAAGTTTTCACACCAAATTTCACATGTGGAGATTTTTACATATCTCCACGAATCATGCATTTTCTTAACAGAAAAAAGTATTTTTAGCATGATGTCTGTCCGTCCGTCCGTCTGTATAGATGTGTACAGCTTGATTTTGATGAAATTTGGTATATTTACTTAATGCATCAGTATGATGGATTGATCAACTGTTGGTGCAAATCCGGAAACCGAAAGTGGTAGTATTAGCGATCGACGATAGGAAGGGAAGGGTTATTTTCACACCAAATTTCACATGAGAAGAATTTTTAAATATCTCCACGAATGTTTTGATTTTATTCTCGAGAAAAATCATCTTTTTCTTAATTTAAAATTATATGACGTCACAGCCAGCTCCTACTCTTATATATTATAAATAAATTAAAATAAAAAATAAAAATGTATGTGTGTGTGTAGACAAGATTACGCAAAAACGGTTTGAGCTAGAATCATGAAATTTGGTACATGGGGATTATTCAAAATTCGTAGTTTTTTATCAACTTTTGAGAAATGTAATTCAACCAGAAGAAGGTCATTACCCACAACGTTTTAATTTTTTTTCTTCTAATCTAATCTGACCGTAAAAATAAAGATATATGTTTGATAATTTTTCACATGATTAAAAAGTGTATAAAACTACTATATATAGAATTTCAGCTTGATTGAATCGCTGAAAGTACCAGAATTAATTTTTTAACACTGCAAATCTCACGCGCCAACACGTGACGTGGTGCCATCAACAAAGAGCCAAGCATGCGCTGGTTTAATAAAAATTATCTATTAATTTTAATTTATAATTTATAATTAATTTAATTTAATTTAAATATAATATATTATGTCATTTAATCCAATTCAATTTGCGAGATAATCGAGTGGAGACACTCCAGCTAATTTTTTTTTTATAATTATGTTAAATTTTATAAATTGTACAAATTTTTTAATCTATCTAATAACTACAAAACATAATAATGAAATGAATGGGTATTTTCAAAGAGAATGACGAAATATTTTTAGGTCAATGTTATTAAGACGAGCAGATGGATTAATCTTGTTTGTCATTAAGAAAGAAAACTCCAACCCAATGTTCTCTTTCCATTTTACGAATTTGTTATCTTCAAATATAGAAGATTTCCTAGAGATAGATAGAGATAGTATTTTTATTAAATTTTTATATTCTGAAAATACTTCCTTCTTACTCAACTTTAATTTAAGTTAAAATAGACAAAAAAAAAAGATTTATTCCAGAGATGAAATTTTTAATAAAGTTATTCTTCTCTTTGCGTTGATAAATTTATAGTATTTCCTTTTTCAAGAATTTAATAATAAAAGAAAAGATGATATAAATGATACCAATTTGTAGATTGTTATCAATTCAATATTTTATACAATATATGTACTTACCATATAATACATTTACTACAAGTATTATTGAGTAATTTTATATTATTAAACTTAACACAACATATTTTTTTTTTATTTTTTGTAACACTATAAAATAATTTTATAATTTTCCTCAATGTGTAAATCATCTTGACTCAATTAATAATAAGCTGGAGTGTCTCCATAAGACTATCTCGCAATTTGAATTGGATTAATTAACATATATTATATTTAAATTAATTAAATTATAAATTAAAATTAATAAATATAATAATAATTTGTTAATTCAATATGTGCATTCTTATAATCTATCAGCCTAATTTCAAAAGAAAAATATTCTTGATTAAAAGAAGACTACATTTTATCATTATTTTGTTTAAATTAATAAAATTTTTGTATTCATTCATATTTAAATTAATATATAAAAGGTAAGAGTCAATTATATGATTGTATATACGATAACAAATAATTTAGTAATAGGTGCACAACTAACTTTTCCCTGTTTTCTTTTTTGATGAAAATACCACTTTATTGTGAAGAAATTGTTATAAAATGAATCATTCAAAATATTGACCATCGCTTGCATAACTTTTTCTCATATTTCTGTTAGTGCTTGAAAACCGTCTCGGTAGAAGTGTTATTCTTTTGAAGCTATCCACGAATCAAGCCATTTTGAGATGTCATTATATGAGCAGAACTATTGATTAGACAGTATGTCATCGAATGGAACAAATAATAAACGGAAGGCGCAATATCTAGGTAATATGGTGGATGGGGTAGAATTTCCAATTTGATCTTTTCTATATAGAATCACTTGTTCATGCCTCTGCTCATATTGTGGTTGCTTTTCAAACAGTGCTTGGCACAATAACATTAATCGAGTCCGATACCATTTTCCAGTAATGTTTCCAGGTTTTCTTTCGGTTGCAACAGCGTCTTCAACGGTTATTGGCGTACGCTCGTCAACATCGAAATCCCGTCTTAACCGTTGTTTCACTAAGAGCAGCATCTCCGTAATCTTTTTTTAGTTCTCGATGCGCTTCAATGAAAGAATAAAAGCAACACTTACCATAAATGATGATTATTTAGTACATAATCAGATATTTTCACATAACTTTAAGTATATAACGCAAAAACCAAATCAAACGTCAAAGTGGTTTGTTTTCTATATGTCTAAACTTGGTTCATGAGGTTTTGGTTAATGCACAATCGACCAGCCCTTACTTCTTGAGACATCTTAACAAACATTGGGAACTTAGTTGTACACTACTATTATACGATATATTTCTAAAATACATGTATATTTTATTTTTATTATTATTATTATTATTGATGAAATCAATATGAGAGATGATTAGGGAAATAAAACTAAGAAAATATAAGAATTAGAGGAAGATTGAGTGATATTATAAAAATATTTTACTTATTTATTTATTTTTTTAAAATGATTTTTAAGGAAGAAAATTAATTGAATTATAATGAAATATTTTTAATTTTATATATCTATTATAGTTAGAAACAAATACTTTGCAGGAAAGGGAAGTGTTCTCTTAAAGGCCTTGAGAAAGTTACCAATTTAATTATAACACGTTCCCAACAAGGACAGAACTAGGTGTAATAATTCCCTTAGGGATTAATATTCATATTCCTATATGAAAGTTGTTGTAAATTTTAATCTTTTCTACCAATGAAATTAGATATCATTTAGATTATATATATATATATATATATATTCAGTCAAATAAAAGTTATGTGCTCTCTTGCATCTGGGAAAAATCATTAAGAATTTAAACCTTGTAAACTTAAATAGGTATAATACAAACTTTTCATATTAAATTTATGTATTATTTATTTTGAATTTTCGAGAATGTTCATTTGAGCAATGTATTAAAATAAGTAGTTAAAATACTGGACGCTTTTGAATTGTAGTGAAAATTCACAATTCATAAGACATGCATTTACAAAAAATATTTATTCTCTAAATTCACCTTTTCATATCTATAATATAGAAAAAAAAACGTTATAAGAATCGCAAAATGTGTTTGTAAGCCCATAACTCTATAACGCCTGGACCAATTTTGCCAATTATTTTTTTAAATGTTCGTTGAAGTCCACTGATGGTTTTTATGACGAGAAAAAATCAAATAATTGCCGGAAAAACCTTTCTTTTTCCCATACAAACGTAACGTTACCATGGCAACCGATAACAACAAATTTCTAATTTGACTCTACGTTTTAGTTAGTAATTTTTTTTCCAGACTGCCACCGAAAAAATCAAATTTAAGTAGGTATTTAAAAAATAGAAGGCAAAGGAAAGAACGTTTAAAATTAAGTCAGGTAGGGTCATCTGATTTGTTAGAATTACAAAACAGATAGGGAATCTAAAATTAAAAAACGATTAATTGGGTCTCATTTTGAGAGAGAAAAGGGGGTCTTACATGCAGCAGGTCGCTCTACTGAGACAGAAGAAGAAAAAGAAGAGAGGGTAAAAAAAGATAGACTTTAGGGTCTACAGGGGCAGAGCCCCCTTCTAGGTGTGGAGAGCGTCGAAGGCGCTCTGAGCAGCTAGTATAATAATAAAAGAAGAAAAAAATCCAAAGTCTCACCTGACTGAAAACATTAAAAATTCAATATTAATAGGATAATATAGAAAGAAAAAAATATTTATTAAAGTATGAAAATATAAAATCTCTTAATTGACAAAGATAATCTTATTTTCTTTTATATAAATAATTTAAAAAAATAAATAAATAATTTCTTAGTCAAACAAAGTTCGTTCGCACAAATAGAAATTCCTAACGTTTTGTTTTCTTTTTTTTTTTTTTTTAAAACTTATCCCTTTTTTGTAGAAAGAAACAAGAAAGGAAAGAAATAACAAGATTGGAAAAAGAGAGAAGGCGAGGAGAGAGAACCAGACAGATGGAATCAATGGCGCGATAAATCGTCCTTCAAAGCAAACGATAAATACACAAGAGTATTCTGTGTGTGGGCGTGTTCTTGTTTGTATGTTTGTCCATACGTCTATTTGAAAGGCCCAAAAGGGATATATGTAAATATTCTCAATTTTAACTCGTTGGTAAATTGTATCGAAATGAAATGCAAAAACTGAGTTTTTTAAAAAATAAAAAAATAAAATCTTTTTTAGAGAATAAAAAAAATAACAATTTAATTCATGTGAAATTGATTATATTTTTGTTTTTGATTTTTTTTTTTTTGTTGTTGTATTTAGAAATAATATTTATATATTTCTTAAAATTTAGCAAAGTGTGACCCTTTATATCGGAGAAAACTGTAATAAATTTTAATATTGATAGGAATTCCTAAAAAAATTGTCTGTATGATTCGGATTTGTCTTGAGGGTAGAAAAAGAAGAGTAAGATGCTCAGAAACTTTCGAAATTCATAATGGTTTAAAACAAAGGGACGCTCTATCACCAATTTTAGAATTAGAATACGATAAATTGGGGAGGAATCAAACTAAATCCAATTGGGCGAAAAAATTCAAGTATTAGGTTACACGGACGATTTAAATATTATAGGATATTCGACAAATTCAATTAAAGAGGTAGAATTAAGGTAAACAAATTAATAGACACTATAAATATATAGTGCTAAAAATATTTAGTATCAGAGAGGTATAGTATTATTACACAAAATATTAATATACAAACAAAACGTAGAATTTGAAAATGTAGAAGAAATTAAATACTTAGGTTCTGTAATCACGAAGGATAATAATATACGAGAAGAATTTAAATCGAGGTTACAATCGGGTAACGCTTGTTATTATGCAGTAAAGGGACTTATCTCGTCAAAATTATTATCCAAAGGAATTAAAATTAAAATAAATAAAACAATTATTTTGCCGGTTGTATTATATCATTGTGAGTTATGGTTTATGATTTACATAATGAGGTATTGCATGACCTCTATGAATCTCCAGACATGGTAAGGGTTATAAAATCAAGAAGGCTTTGATGGCTAGGTCACGTGGCTAGAAAGGGAGAGGAAAGATTGGCAAAAAATATATTTGCGGGAATCAATGTAGGAAGGGACATAAGAGAGATGGGAGAAAATAAGGATAGGGATATTTGGGGAAATCTGGTTACTGCAGCCTAGAACTTTTGACTTTTCCGTAGCATATATTATAGTGTATATACAATTATTTACAATTTTTAAAAGGTTTAACAAAATAGTACTTTTACTAATATAGATAGAGAGAATAATTTAAATTAAAAACAAAATACAATTTTATTTATATTATCATACCTGTTTTTTATAGTGAGTAAAAAAATTTACATAATATATTTAATTTAAATATAATAAATAAAAAAGAATCTTCTATGTCGAAAGCAAGTATGATGGAAAATCTTGGTTAAAATAAAGAAGGAAAACATTTGCGAATCATTGATTTGGAAAAAAATAGGAGCAAAGATTGAATGAATACAAAGGAGATCGTGGACGAGAATGCAATGCAAAGAAAGCAAGAGAAGTGAAAATGTAAGAGAGAGAGAGAGAATTTGAATTGATGTCAAAATTACATGAGGGCCAAAGGGGAATCAAGGTTTAGATAGGGCATAGGGAGAGGAGGTAAAGGTAGTTTCCTCTCAAGTTTTGATAAGAGACCTCAACCACCCTTTTGGATATTCAAAATGCAATGCGCTTTTGCTTGACTCTTCAATTAGTGTGTGTTTGTGTGTAAACGGTGAAAGAAAATAAATGATAATTAGATTTTATACTTATATCTAAGTGTACTAATCTAATAAAAACATTTATCTTATAAAATGACAAAAGAGAAAAGACTGAAACTATTATCATTAGTAATATATTTACAATAAAATAAATATTATAATTTAATTTTAATTTAATAATAGAATAAAAATAAATAATAATAGAATAATAATAAATAATATGTTTGAAAGCTGAGCCTCACTTCCCCTTAAACATTTTTTTTTTAAATATTTATAAGAATTTATATTTTTGAGGGAGGGGGGGAATCCAAAAAATTTCTTAATTTTTATTTTTATTTATTACTATCTCGCCAGAGATAGTATTGCGATCACGAAAATTTTCGATGTCGAGATTTTGATGTTTTTATACGTTTTGAAGGTTCCTGAATCATTTTCACTAAGGTTGAGAAAAATGTCTCTGTGTGTGTGTGTGTGTATGTGTGTGTGTATGTGTGTGTGTATGTGTGTGTGTGTATGTATGTAGACAAGATTACGCAAAAACGGTTTGAGCTAGAATGATGAAATTTGGTACATGGACATTATTCAAAATTCATAGTTTTCTATCAACTTTTGAGAAATGTAGCTTAACCGGAAGAGGGTCATTACCTACAACGTTTTGATTTTTTTTCCTCTAAAGTAACCGTAAAAATAAAAATATATGTTTGATAGTTTTTAACTTGATTGAAGATTGTAAAAAACTTATATATATAGAATTTCAGCTTGATTGAATTGCTGAAAGTACCAGAATTAATTTTTTAACACTGCAAATCTCACGCGCCAACACGTGCCATGGTGCCATCAATAAAAAGCCAAACATGCGCTGGTTTAATATTTATTATTTATAATTTATAATTAATTAAATTTAATTTAAATATAATATATTATGTTATTTAATCCAATTCAAATTGCGAGATAGTCGAGTGGAGACACTCCAGCTAATTTTTTAATAGAATTCATATTCTAAACATATGTTTGAAAGCTGAGCTTCCCATTAAAAAAAAATTTTTGGAAAATATTTATAAGTATTTATTTTTAAATTCTAAAAAAATATAAACATTTTAGTTATTCGAAAGGTTTAAAAAATAATTACATAAAAATACAAATTGTTTTTCGCCAGATTAAGAAAATTTTTAATATCCCCTCATGGTATCTTATCTTATCTTATCTTATCTTATTATGCTAGCTAAAATTGTATATATCTATATTTCTATATTTCTATATATATATATATTGGTTCTCAAAAACCGCTCTAACGATTTTTTTCAAATTCACACTAGATATAGTATTTATAAAGAAAAATTGAGTTTTATTGATCACATCTCTTGAAACATACAGCTTCATTATTAATTTCTTAATTAAAAATTATATATGGGTGTGACGTCATTTGGAATTTTACTCCCGCCTTTTTTTAAAGGATATTGTATTAATATTTTTTTTATATTTAAAATATTTTAAAATTTATTATTTAATTTCGAATTTAATTTCGAAAATAAAAAAAAAATAAATTTTAAAAATAAAATACGGTTGGTTGACTCCCGCTTTTTTTTAAATGATATTGTATTAACATTTTTTTATATTTAAAATATTTTAAAATTCATTATTTAATTTCGAAATAAAATTAAAAATATTTATTTTTAATAAAATATATATATATTTATTAATCTCTCTCAAAAAAAAAACAACAAAACAAATAAATGTCTTTGAAAGATGGTAAAAATGTTTGTTTTTATCAAAATATGTTAGACCAGTGGTAAAAACAATTATTTTTACTCCCCGAGTTCGAAGGATCGAAACTCGCCGCGTGCATTTTTTTTTATCTATTTTCGTGATTTATTTATTCATTGTTCTTTTATTAATTAAGTTTTAGATAGTTTTATAATTTTTAATATTTTTTCAATAAAATATTATTTAATACATTTAATAATTGTAATAAATAATTAAAGAATTGTATATCAATATTTTTTAAAGGGTAGAGCGAGAGCTCGGTGTCCCAGGTATTAATATTACCAGCCAAATCCAATAATAATGAATCATTTTTTTTAACTTAAGTACCGAGCCGAGGCTCGGGGTCCCGGTACTTATATATATAGTAAATAGTAATATTTTAATAATAATATTAAATAATACAATATAATATTATTAATAATAATATTATTAATAATTATATAATATATTATTAATATTAATATTTAATATTTTCAATTCATAATAATTTAATAATTGAAAGTTTATTTTTGAACTTTCAAAGAGCTACGAATCTAATAGAATAATTGTTTTACAAATATGATATGATGAAATATCGAAAATTTTATTTTAATATTTCTAAATGTTTCAAGTTCCCAAGAATTATATGATTTTTATTTGTTATTGCCAGTCTGTGTATTGTAAGTTTATAAATGAATATATATTTGGATGAAACCTCTAGTTTCTATATAAAGACGTCAAGTTAAATATATCTTTGTAATTGAATTATCTTATAACTTATATAAAAAAAATCAATCGATTAAAGTTCAACAAGAATTTATAGATAAAAATTACATTTAAAATTTAAAGGAAATGATGCTTTATTAAATCGTTTAATTATGTCAAATAGATATCAAAACAAATTGAAAAGGTTTTAACAACCTGTTGCTGTTTTAATTAAAATAATAATAATATAATATTATAAAATAAATAAAAATAGGAAAAATTGAATAGAAATTACATATTTATTACACTTTATTATATTTTATATTTTATTTTTGGTCTATAAATCAATTTAATGTTCAAGTAAATTAAATAAATTTCTAGCAAATGTATCACATTACTTCCATTAGATCAGTGGTTCTCAACCTTTTTTTCAGGCGCGTACCCCATAGTTTTACATATTTTTGTAAGTACCCTTTTCCTATTAGTTTTTTTTAAATGCAAGATTAAGGTTAAAATAAAAGTATCTAGATTTCATTCATTCATTTCTGAAATTTTATTTTGTGAAATTAAAAAAAATATAAATGTATGTTTAATAGTGAAAAATAATAAAACAATAAAGAAAAATGCCAATACATGATTAAATTATAAACAGAAACAATAAATATAAAATATATAATAAACAAATAACTAATTACAAATAAATGAATTTTATTGCTAATGAGAAACTTGCTGTGTTAAATTTTCAGCAAATTTTTCATAATTTGGTTCCCAAGACGTCAATTGACATCGAATGTCCGCTGATGCGTTTAACTTATTTTTTTTTTTTTTGTTTTTGTATCACAATATTTTGCAAAGCCGCTTTCACATAAATAAGTAGTGACAAACGGCAAAAGTCGTTTAATGGCCTTTTTAGCAACATTTGGAAAAAGTTCTTGAAGTGTAATCCAAAATGTCGAAACAGGCACACAAGGAAATTTTTCTTTATATGTGGAGTCGTAGCAAATTTCACAATAAGTTCTTCTTCTTCTTTTGAAGATAAACCCGAATAGTTTTTACCGACCGACGATAGTAAGGGAGGTATTGTTTTCACACCAAATTTCACATGTGGAGATTTTTACATATCTCCACGAATCATGCATTTTCTTAACAGAAAAAAGTATTTTTAGCATGATGTCTGTCCGTCCGTCTGTCCGTCTGTCCGTCTGTCCGTCCGTATAGATGTGTACAGCCTGAACGGCTCAACCGATTTTGATGAAATTTGGTATATTTACTTAATGCATCAGTGGGATGAATTGATCAACTTTTGGTGCAATTCCGGAAACCGGAAGTGGTAGTATTAGCGATCGACGATAGGAAGGAAAGGGTTATTTTCACACCAAAGGAGATTTTTTTATAATATATCACCACGAATCATGCACTTTGTATTGGTTTTATCCTCGAGAAAAATCATATTTATTAGTTTTTTCTTGATTTAAAATTATATGACGTCATCCAGCCATTCATGACGTCACAGCCTGGTCTTGCATATATATTATAAATAAAATACAATTAAAAATGTTTATATTTATTATTTATGTATCCATATCTGTTTTTTATTACATTAATAGATATATTAAAATTATTTGAAATTGTTTCTGTAGCTGGAAATTAATTTATTTCAAACCGTCGGTCGGTTCGGACCTGGCCACAGGTCAACTTATTATTTTTTGAAAACGGATCTGCTATCCACATATCATTTTCAATGTTTTTGTTTTTTGGAAAATACTCTATGAAAGGGCTTGACAGATTTGAAAGATGTTCTAAAATTTTCTTTTTAAAATTAAAATTTATTGAAGTATTGTTTTCCAACAAGTAAGAATCAAACGAATTAAAACAATCAACTTCATATCTCTTAACTCTTTCTATCCATATTACTATTTTTTGCTTGAAAAACTCAAAGGTATGCAATTATATTACTTTATGTTTTATTAACATATTAAAAAATCTAGAAAATTTATTATTATCACAAAAAATTAATAAAAATCGCCATTTTATACGGAAGCTAAACTGTACCCCTCGGACAACACCTGCGTACCCCTTGTTGAGAACCACTGTATTAGATAATAAAGAAAATAATCATAATTATATAAATCATATTCATATTATTAATTTTAAAACTAATATCTATCTACTTTAAAAATCCTAAACTTTAAGAGCTAAATAGATTGTTTAAAGTTTAATGAATATTGCGTTATTTATTAAACGATTTAATTGAAATAATATCTATTTTTAATTAATATTTAAAATGAATATCCAAAAAAGAAATTGATTGTTTTTAAAATATCATATGATATTAATAATCTATATATATAAAGGAGAGTGTTTGTATGTATGTATGTATGTATGTATGTAATTTGTTTACTTTTTTGCTGTCATAGAAACAAACAAAAAAGAAATTCCCAATCAAAGAATTATTATAATATTTAACTTTTTATTTTAAATTCTAATATTCAAATATCATTTCAATTAAATAATTTATTCTAAAAAAGTTCTCATTTTAATTAATATAATAAAATATTTAAATCATATTTAACTTAAATTATTTTGTATTTATTCTTTCTATATTTGAATACTTCTTTTATTTTAAGGGAGGGAATTAACTATGATCTAAAAAAAATAATAAATGAACTTAATAATAAAAAATCAAATAAATCCATTAATTTAAATTAATACTATTAATGAATGTATATATTGTTAATTTATCTTTAGTTTTATCAATACTTTTATACCGTTAATTTTTATAAATTAATTTTTATAAATTGTCTCAAGTCTCTAACTTTGCATTTTCTCAAATTTTATTATAATTAAAAATATTCAATAAAAATCAAGCAATGAAATTAAAATATCAAAATTAAATGATCAAGAAATATTATACTCTATTATAACATATGCAATACTTATTATCTATAGGCGGAGGAAATATTAGACGATATCATTGCGGGTTCAGGCCAAATCGATCAACATTAATTAAGATATTTTCATTATGACAGATATTAAAAAAACCGCGAATTCAATAATTCTGTTCACTAATTATTTGTAGACTTTAGTAAAACCTACGCATGACTCAATAGATCCGGATAAACTTTTTCAAATTTTGATCTTAAAATTTATCTTGAAGGTAGTAAAGAAAGAGTAAGATGTGGAAATCAATTGTAAAATATTAGGTTACCCAGACGACTTAAATATAATAGGAGATTCGGCAATTGCAATTACAGATAGCGAGGAAAAATTAATCGAGGTAGGAAAAGAGATGAGGTTTGAAATTAATAATGATAAATAAATATATTTAGAAACAAACAGGAGCAGTATTAACAAACAAAATGTAGAATTTGAATATGTAGAAAAATTGAATGTAATCACGAAGGATAATAATATTTGAGAAGAATTTAAATCGAAGTTGCAATCGGGAAACGCCTGCTATCATGCAGTAAAGAGGCTTATCTCATCAAAATTATTATAAAAGGGAATGAAAATTAAAATATATAAAACAATTATTTTGTCTGTTGTATTATATGAGTGTGAGACATGGTCTATGATCTTAGGAGATGAGAGTGGATTCAGAGTATTTGAGAATAGGATTCTCCCCAGCATTTATGGGCCAAAGAAAGATGAGGGAATGACGTACGAGAGATGGAACAGAGGTTCAGGATAAGGACACTTGGAGAAATGTGGTTGTAGCTGCCAAGAACTATCGAGTACCGTTGAGCCACGCATGGTCTATGACCCTGGGAGATGAGAGTAGATTCAGATTATTCTTTCCAGCATTTATTGGCCAAAGAAAGATGAGGTCACCGGGGACACTTGGAGAAATGTGGTTGTAGCTGCCAAGAACTTTCGAGTAGATAGATATAACATATTCAATAATAATATATATAATTCATTTACTAAATAAATTAAAATATATTTTAAATAATAACACAATAAGAAATGAATGTTTTATGTTATACATTGTTTGAAACAAAATGGATGAAAACCTTTTACTACTTTCAACCAAATACTATGTACCACTCGGGGGTACAGGGGGCGGAGCCCCCGTCTAGATTTGAAGAGCGGCGAAGGAGCTCTGAGCAGCTAGTAATACAATAAATATAATGTTTTTTTTAAATCGGAATTGATTTGAATATATATGATATTATATATATATATATATAATAAATTTAATTAAAGAAAATAAATTAAAATGATTTTTTCTCATAAATAATACATTTTACAGATCTATTCATTTTTAAAATTTATTCAATAAATTATTCATGATTTTCATAAAAATTTAGGGAAAATTTTAAACAAATAGAAAGAAATTTAAGATAAAACCGAGGGATATATGACGCTAAAATTTAGCACAACCCGAATTGTACGTCATATCCACCGGGTTTACCTTATCTTATTTTCCCTAGTACCTAATTATAATAAGAATAAATAAATAAAGAATAATTATAATTACTAACAAATTTTAAAATTTAATTATTTTTGGAAAAAATGAATATGACAAGTTAACCAACATTAATGTAATAAAATGTTTATATATGATTATATTTATAAAATATTTTATTAGGGTCAATGTAAATTAATTTAAATTTAAACAGTAATTGAATTTCTTTTCCAACAAAATATTATAAAAACTTTCTTTTCATATAAAATATTAATTTTTAATATACCATATAATTGTAATTTCAATTTAGAATTATTAGAAATTATAAGTAACAGAAATAATTTATTATGAATTTATCTTTTTTATTTAAACTTATTATTATTTTTATTGTAAATTGTTAGTATTAGTAATGAAATTTATATTTGGAATGTGCATTTTAGCTTATCCATCTTGACAAATTTATAAAAAAGCTTTCAGACGAAAATGTCTTAATAAATTAGTATTAGAAGATCAAGAAAAAGAAAAACTTATATTCCACAGTTTCAAATAAATAAAAGTAGACAAAGGATAGGTATTCATTGAAAAAAATATATCATATAAAGATAGTTTTTAGAATAATATTCAATACATATACCTATATATAAAAATTGTTTAGAATTTAATTTTTTTTGCATATTTTATCGACAATGAATATAAAATTAATAATTCTAGAAATTCCCACAGAAAGAATGTTTATAAAATTTAAATGTTTATTTTAATTTCTAATATTCGTTATATCATTTCTAATATATAATATACTAGCTGCTCAGAGCGCCTTCGGCGCTCTTCACACCTAGACGGGGGCTTCGCCCCCTGTACCCCCGAGTGGTACATAGAATTTGGTTAAGAGTAGTAAAAGGTTTTCATCCATTTTGTTTCAATCAGTATATTACATAAAACATTCATTTCTTTTCGTGTTCTTATTTAAAATATATTTTAATTTAATCAGTAAATTAATTATGTTCTTGGTTTTCAAAGCGGACGTTTTCCAATCGGTCTCCCCATCAATATCTTTTTCCTCTCCCATTCTAGCATGTGCAGACAAAAACTTTTTTTTATATATATAGATGAGAGATTGTGATCACGAAAATTTTCGATGGCGAGATTTTGATGATGATGTTATACGTTTTGAAGGCCTCTGAGTCATTTACAATAAGGCTGAGAAAAATGTTTCTCTCTGTGTGTGTAGAAAAGATTACGCAAAAACGGTTTGAGCTAGAATAATGAAATTTTGTATACGGGCATTATTCAAAATTCGTAGATTTTTAACAACTTTTGACAAATGCAGCTCATTCGCAAAAGGACCATTCAAGCTAAAAGCAGTTGAAAACAAATAAATTTCATAAATTTGCAAAACTCACAAAAATATAGTATTAATCCAAAAAGTCTTCTTATTTCAACAAAATGTTATCAGTGAAAATTTTGTTAAAAACTTTAAATCTTATGATCGGATAAATAGAATCACACACCACATTCAATACAAAAGGGGGTGGATGATCTTTTTTACCCCACTGTCATTTAAAGAGAGAAAATATGAAACACTAATTAACTTATTAAATAAAGTAAATTTTCAAATTTACTTATTCTTAATAATCATCTATACCTACTGGCATAGACTGGTATAAACTTAAGGAACCTTAATCAATTTTGTATAAATTTTGTTTAAATTTTCTTTTTTTATCTCGTATTTAAATCATCTTTTGATAGCTCTTTACTTTTCTATTTTTATTAATTCTATTTAAACCCATTTATGAAAATATCAAAACAATATTCCAAAAAACCTAATATATATGATATATCTATCATCTTGATATTATCTTGATATTATACTATAAATCATATTTGATTTTCCAATAGTTTCTTTTAAAATTTTTATTTGTTTATTTTTTTTCTAAATTCCATTAAAATTGATAACCATTCGTTTCTTATATTAGAAAATTCAAATATATAAATTTATTTTAAAATTTTTGCATGCTTATTAAAAATTTTTATGGAAATATTAGATGCAGAATTAATACATTTAATAATTTATAATAGAGTATACTATTTAAATATTTCAAGTTTAAATTGGTTGGCTTGTATTGCTGGTTGCCTAAATGCCAGGGGCTCCTAGTCGAGTGAACGCTCGCTCACTCAGTCAGTCAGTCGATTTCGTTGTGTGAGTGCGCATGCCAACAAAAACCAGGCGGGCGGCGATGACGCTCTTTCTCTCTCTACTATATCAAAACCGTAAGTGTATTTTCTATTGAAATTATCATAATTCACCAATATAAAGCGATCAATTAACATCACCTCTACCATCATTGTAATAAAGTCTCAAATGATTTACTGATTTTTTTTAATAATTATTTTAATAGAAAAATATCATATTTGTTTTTTATTTCATATTCATATTATGAATGATATTTTATTTATTAATTTATATATATATATATATATTTAACGTGATATATCTGCACATTACTCAAAATTTAATTTAAAATTATTTACACATTTTATTAGAATTTGAAAATGTATATATCTTCTTTTCTTCTAATTAATCTCTTTTCTATTTCATTTTTCTCATGTCATTTAATATAATAGGATATATATATATCGTACCCTATATATATATATATATATTGGTATATATATATATATATATATATTGGTATATATATATATATATATTGGTATATATATTTCTATTTATTATTATTATTATATTTTTTAATATTTTCTATTCAATATGAGTTGATTTTTTTAATATATATTTGAATATTATTATTCATTAAGTAAATATAATTTTTTTATTTCCAATTTGAAATGACATTTATTCTAGAGACGCCCAAACGGCAGGGCTAATTTATTTTCTTTTTTTCTTTTATCTTGTAATTTATTGTTTAATTTATCTAAAAAAATGATAAATTCTGATAAATATTTATTCTTTCAATATCAATTATTTTCTGAGAATTCTACATGATTATCAAAATCAAAAATCAATTGAAATTTAAATAGAAATCATTTTAACATTCTCCTTTAATTATAGATAATAGAAAAGGTCAGTTTTTAATACTTTCATTTATTAAACAAGAATTTTATTAGGTGTCTTTGAAATATATCTAAATATTATTATTTCATTAAAAGTTATAATAACGAAAAATTAATGTGATACATTAACAACAGTTTCAAAGTATTTTTAATCTGCATTAAAAAAATTACAACTGATTATAAAGGCAGATATTTTATTAGAATGAATTAATTATAAATTTGGGAATAATTTTAAAGCTCGGAAGCTTCTATTAGCTAAACAGCGTGGGCGTTACATTATATATATTATATATTACTCGTATTCTATATTCTATTTTATATATCTCGAGACAACTCCGAATATATTTACTTGTTTTTCTTATTTTGATTTCAAGCAAGAGCTATTGAACTAATATATATATTTTCATGTTATCTTTTTTATAATTAAATACAAAAAACATCTGATCAGTTAATTTATAAAATATTTCAGTTAAAAAGAATTTCTATGCTGAATTTAAATTTGAATATAAGAAATAGAAAAATTCTTATTTTAATTAATTTAATAAAATATTTAGATCATATTTATATTAAATCATTATTATTATTTTAAAATTATTCTTGTCAGTGGTTCCCAAAGTGGTCTATGGCAACCTGCAAGGGGTCTACGTCAGCGAATAAAAAATTTGGGGGTCCATGAAATAAAAATAGGGGTCTAGAATAGAGGATTTCAAGCCTATTTACTTACAATATACTATCTTCTAATTCAATTTAATATGGCTCTAAAAAAAAGATAATTTTTTTTTCGATATGGCTCTTAAACATTTTCGAAAAAGGCTCTAAAAAAAGGTAAACTTTTCAAGATAAGTAGGGGGTCTGCCCAAAACCGAAAAACATGACAAGGGGTCTACGAATCAAAAAGTTTTGGGAACGTATGTTCTTATTTTATTTGAATATTTCTTCTTTTCTATTTAGGAGTAAAGAGTGAATACATTTTATTTATGACGAATAAAAAAAAACAGAAATTATTTCTTTTAGTGTTTTATGAAGTCAAAAATATTTTTAAAACGTCACATAAAATGACTAAATTAAATTGTCTTTTTTTTAGATTCATTGCTTAATTATTAATTATCAATATATTTTAAGAACAAAAGTGATTTATAGATTATATGCAAATCAAAATATGATTTTTCAGACAAATGATATAAATGATATTAATGATATAAACCAGGGATGGCGAACCTTTTTGAATGTTATAAAAACACAAAGTTATAAAAAATCATTATGAATGTGCCACAATAAAATTGCTTAAAAAACTACCTTTTCTCCTCAAAGACACAAATAAAGTGTAAAAAGAGGATGTAGAAAAGTTAAAATTGTTATGCTACTTCATATTCATAATTTGTTCATTATTCGACATTCAATTTTTAAATTTTAGGGGGATTTCAAGCTATTAGTCACGAGGTTAGCTCTAAAATATGAGATTAATTTCTTTTTATACGTTCAAAAAATTGATTTGAAAAACTTAAAAATGACGAAGAAATATTCTTGGTACATATAAAAAACATCTCTCTCTCTCTCCCTCTATTTTAAATTTTTTAAAAAACGGAAAGTGTTCTAGCCAAATTAAAAACATTTATAGTCGAGGAGGTAAGAGTTGGTGCATGAGGGGTGATTTCCCCTCCACCACAGTCTTCTACTCTCTCAAACGTTATAGGTGATAAAGAAGTAATTTTGACAAAGATTTTTATTTTATTTATTTATTTTTTTTTTTTTTGAATTAGACATCTCTTTAGTTAAAATTTACCCACCTCTTACAATATATAACGAGGTTAAGTTAGGTTAGGTTAGGTTTTGTTGGAATGGGGTAGGGGCAGGCGCGGGAATTGCTTGGCCGAGGGTGGGGGTTAAGTTTAAATTAAATCGTATTTAAATTAAAAAATAAATATTTGAATTTATTTTTATTTTGTATGGTTGTGGGGAGTTGGGGGGGAATTAGTTAAAATAGTGTGTTATAAGTTTTAAAGAGACTCAAGTCTCATACATTAGATTTTTTTAAATTTCATTATAATAAATAAAAACGTTATAAAAATTATTCAATAAACGATAATTGATAATAAAAACGAATACTAAAATAAATATTAATGAATATTGCAACAAATAACATATACAATAAAATATTTATTTAATTTATTGATAAAATTAAAAAATAAATAAGAACACGAAAAGGAAATGAATGTTATAATAAACTGATTGAAATCAAATAAATGAAAACATTTTGCATAGAGACTTTGAACCAAATATTACGTATTACCTCGGGCTTCTGGGGGCAGAACCCCTTGTTAAGGTGCGAAGAGCTCCGAAGGCGGTCTGAGAATCTATTTAAATTTAAAGAATAATATTGTTCTTAATTCTTATACAAACAAGCTAAAATTAATTAAAAGATTTCATAATAAATTATTCAAGAAAGTAAAACTTTTTCTTTTGGCACATATGCCACTAAAGTAGTTTTTTTTAGGGTATTTTCAACTAATTTTCTTTAAATTGCATCTTTTTAAAATCTTCACAAAAACTAGTTTTAATTAAAAAAGTTTCTTTAGATTTTTAAACGTTATTTTATTGGTTTTTTGATACTAAATAATTTTATTATGATTGTTCATTATAACTTAATTATTCGCATTAATCAATTATAAAATTTTGTTCTTTTGAAAATCTCATACCTACACCAAAGAAATAGTAATTTAATTAATATGAAGTGAGTAATGACTTAATTCCGACCAAAAAACAAAAAACAAAAGAGAACTTAAATAAACTGATGATATAGAATAATTCTATAATAGAAAAATTATAATTAATTATAGAAAAATTGTTGAATGTTGGTGTGTATAAATCCTCATTGATGATTATACAATAAATTATTCTTATTATTTAATAAATTTATTTAAATTTACCTCGGCTATCCAGTCAATTTTTGGCAATGATGAGATATTGTTTGACAAGAAATGTAAAATATTTGTTAACTAACTTAAATCGGTTCATCATCTACATATTATTATAATAATTATTATACATAATTATTATAAATATAAAATTTTTTTATAAAATAACGTTTTTCTCTTGGACTAAAAAGAATAAAATAATTTTTCTATAAGCCTGACAAAGTTTGTGGATGAATTGCTTCATATTCAAGTAAAAACGTTGGGCACATTTAGTTTTATTTATTTATATGAAACATCAAGACAAATTTTTGTAATAATAACAATGACCTAAAATGACAATTTTTTTTATTATGCAATAAAATTGATAGATTAAGAGATAAGAAATTAATGTTTTATTATTTATCACTGTAAACTATATTTATATCAAAGTATGTAACAAATTTTAAAAGAATTATTATTTTATTAAATTTACATATTATCAATCAAATCCAAAACAGTTGGTAATATTAGAAGAAATAGTGTTACTTGTTAATGAAGTGTTTTAGTGTGCTATGTATGTATATATATGAATTATAGCTCTATAAAGGAAGTTAATTGCATAGAAATCAAATGAAAACTAAAAGCGCCCAACGTTTTTAGCTGAATATGAAGCAATTCATCCATCCATAAAGTTTGACAGTCTTATAGAAAAATTATTTTATATTTTTAAAGAAATTTAATTGCATAGAAATAAAATTGAATTATTGGTTATTTGGAGAGATTTATACTTATATTTTTTAGTCTCAGTCTTCTCAACTATTACTAGTATGTTATAATTTAAATATTTAATTTGGTGAGGTTTGATGCCTTGATCTTAAGATTAAGTTTAAACAGAATAGATTTTGTTTTTTTTAATTTAAAAATACTAATATAAAAATGATTTTAAAATAATTTAGAAACAATATTCATAAATAAATTTTGATACAATTTTATTTTTCTAAATGTTAAACTCTTTTTTTTAATCTATTTTAATTATTATTTTTATACGATATAATATAAAATTTATAAATTGATTTGGGATGTAGATATTTTTCTTTTTTCCAATTTAATAATTATACTTAATATATTAATAACAGAAATAAATTTTTCTCTCTCTCTAAAATTGTTTGTAATTAGAATTATTCATGTAAAATCTCGAAAAGAGAGAGAACAATAAAAAGAAATCAATAAATAAAAAAAAAAAAAATAATTTAATTAAATTAAATATTTTGAGGGAGGAACTTCACTTATAAGATAACTGAAAACAATCTTTGTTTTTTTTTGTTTTTGAAAATCAAATTAATTTTAATTGTCTTTAAAGCCACTGATTACTTACATCTGGCAGATTGTATGGTCCTTTTCCCATTTTGAATTGTTGGAAAGTTATTTTTCTAGATCATTTCTCACAAAGAATGATTTATCTTGTCTTCTTCATTTCCGAAGATATATGTTCTAATTTCCACTGCAATCATATTCTTATTCATTTGCATAAACCCATTTAAAAAAAAATTAAAACGCCTTCAATTAAGATGAAATATGTTTGAGAATTTTAGCCGTTCCTTTCTTTTTTTCTTTTTTTTTTATCTGAAAATTTATCACCACCCTCCACCTAGTTACAGGGTCTTTTTACAAAACAGCTTATATACTCCCTGGTATTTACATTTCCACCTCCTTCCAAATCTAGATACGAAGTGGAGTCTTTTATTACGTGCCTTGTTTAACTTTTCCTTTGCAACCCCTTATTCTCTGTCTTCTTCGTTACATCCCTCCACATTGACTTGCTCCGGTGGTTTAATCGGATCTCTAAAGTCATTACAATTAATTTCATATGCTTGGATGGAATAATAACATTAAATATTTATTTATTAAAATGGAAATATCATTCTTCGCGATGATAGTTTCCATGATAATTTGTGAATTTTCTAATTAAATACTTTTAAAAAATTTCGAAAATTTCAAAAAAATTTTATTATTATATTAGTAAACATCTTTTAATGTACATTTATTTTTTTTTTTAATTTTGAAAAGTCACTAAAATGAATTGTACATACATTATATGTATTATGTTGCATTTTAGAACTAAATCTTTATCAAGTGTCAAAAAACATCAAAATCAAACCATTGCTTGAAATTTAAATAACTTATATATATATATATATATATATATATCTTTTAAAATACTCCTATTCATTTTTTTTATTATCATATTTTCTATTAAAATGTTAATTAAAGAAAGATTAAATTTTTATTTTAAAATAAAAAAGTACTAAATAAATACGATCTAATAAATTAAAATGAAAACTTTTTGAATAAATTAATTAATTTAAATTATGATTTAAATAATAATTCTTATTTAGTAATTAAAACAAAAATATATTTATTTTTGTATTTCAGAGAATTATTAGAATGAAAGAAGAAGCTGTAAATATGGGCTACGATGCAAATATGGACAATCAGATTTTTATGCTTGCATAATAATACTCTACTCTCATGGGGATTATTTGAGGTGATACCCGCAGTGCTCTATTAATGTTAGGCCATTTTGAGGTCGGATTGATTATTAGATAATGTGATACTTTGATTGTTTAGTTTCACGCTCTCCAGAAAATTGTTCACATAATTAGTGGTGTAGACATTAAATGCATTTTATTTAAGCTTCAAACTTTTACTATATTAAATTAAAACCAGTAAAATAATGTGATCGTAGGTTCAAATTGACGTGATGGTGTAAATATCGTCTAGTCACTGGTGTGTTAATTCAGGTTAATAGTTATTTACACCATTTAAAACTGATTGTCAAAAAACAACTTGTTAGAGTACAACATAAGAACCTAAAAATTAAAAGTCAAGAGTTGTGAGACAATTAGAGCAATTGTCGGAATGATCAGTAAGTCTGATGTATGAGTGTCGCATAACTTATCAAAAAACAATTTAATTGACAGAAACCCTGCTTTTGATTTGAAATTGATCCACTTTTGAAGCGTATAATTACGGGAAACGAAAAATGGATCGTTTATAATAATGTTAAACAAAAACGATCATCGTCCAAGAAAAATGAAGTTCCATTAATTACAGATGAATGAGACGAAGCAAACCGTTCGCAGTTAGACGGTTTTAATCTCCGTTTCCTGCGGGTTGGGCTGGTTCGATGAAAGGAACAGTGAGTGTACTTACCACGCTAGGATGATGGTGACCAACACTTTGCTGTTAAACTGTCCCTTCCGTCTTGCGGGTTGCGATGTACATTTGCGCGGTGAAAGGGCAGGAAAAACGCGTGTTTCTTCCTGCTTATAGGCGGGTGTGAGATGATTGTGTGTAGATGTATATGTAGCGGGTGAAAAAGCGGGTGTTATATATAACTGGTAAGAAAGCGGATATTATATGCGGTTTTTCTACACAGAACATCCCAGCGTAAAGTCTATATGTAAAGAATGTATATTAAGTGTATATAGTGTCTTCGCCAGAGCGCGCTTCCGTACACTCATAAAAAGGAGGGGTCAGGGGAAATGGTTGAAGGGTTACGATTTGTCCCAAACATGCCCCCACTCTTGAAGGATTCTTCAAAACAAAATCTTAAAACTAGCGATACCCCTTTTAATGCGAAACAAAGAAAAGAAAAGATCAAAAAATATTAAGTAAATAAATAAAATAAATAAAATAAATTTCTCCGTAACCTATTTGGGCCCGGAGAAATAATGGAGAGTTTTCCATTATTGAGTAGGTAGCCGACACAGACGGACCACCGGTCGTTTATATGAACCGGATTTGGTTTTTATCCATGCGACCCTCGGAATTCCGTCCGAGCCAAAAATCACTTTTTCCACCACTCCCATAGGCCACTTTAAAGGATGGACATTGTCCATCTGCATCACTACAATAGTTCCGACCTTTATCGGATTTGTAGCAGTGTGATGAAAGGCATTGCTGGGACGTACGCGGCATGCGGGTAAATCTGCCATTAGAGGGTATAAAGGGCGTGGACGAAGGCGAAAACATGTATTGCATTGTCTAACTAGGCGTTTGATTAAATTTCTCCCAGAAATAATCCAAAATCTTTGCCTAATAAGCGATAATAATAAATTAGCCCCAGAATGGCAATATTTTCTATGGTAACAAATAATTAAATTTTCCACCACAATTTCATCACTAGGTAATAAAATTGGGTGTTTATTATCATAGGAGACATCAGCATTTCTCAAGCGACCTCCTACGCGGATCAAACCTCCCTCAATTATTGGATTGAGTTTTTGGAGATGGCGGGGTAAAATTTTATTCAATTTAATAGTTTCATATTCCTTGGAAAAATGTAACTTTTGTATAGTCCTTAACAATTTAATTTCTGCAATATCTATATTAGAATTATTAGATATTTTATTTTTTGGACAGACTATATTTATAAATTTAAAAATATACATTATAATTTTTAGTAATTTTTTCCAAGAGGAAATTCGTAAAGTTAAATCATATATAACATTAGATTTTTTATTAATTTGTATGTTAGTTAACGCTATAAGTTTTATTTCCGGAAATGTTTCATGAATATCAGATTTAAATGACTTAACCGGCCATTCATTTGGGCTTTTAGAATAAGCCCAAGACGGTCCATGAAACCATAAGGGATGATTTAACAATTTAGCGGGAGTGAGACCGCGGGATAGGCAGTCAGCCGGGTTCGTTTTTCCATCAATATAATAAAAATGTTTAGCTTCTAAGTACGAATGAATTTTTGCTACCCTATTGGACACAAAACACTTCCATTTATGTGGAGAGGAATGTATCCAATTTAGGGCTACTGTCGAATCTGAGAAAGCCAATATATTTTCTATTTTATAACGGGATTTATATGTTTCATTTTCAGTCATTAAAGAGGTGCATATGTCATCCATATAGCTATCTCTTTGAATGATTGTTGCGGCTAATGGAAAATTTTTACCTTTTTCAAATACTAATTGGCGAAGAGTTCTCATTGCGAGAAATGGACTACAATTTAACCCGAAAGCAAGGCGATTAAATTCGTAAATTGATATAGCGTCCTTGGAGTTAAATCTATATATTAATCTTTGAAATTTTCTATGTTCCGATTTAACCCCTATCTGAAGGTACATTTGTTTAATGTCCGTTGTTAGAGCCCAGCGAAATAATCGAAAATTTAATAATATGATAAATAAGTTATTTTGTAAATTAGGCCCTGTATATAAAATGTCATTAAGGGCGCGATGACTATCACTCTTAGCGCTCGCGTCTAATACAATTCTTAATTTAGAGGATATTTTGTCCTCTTTCCAAACCCCGTGGTGCGGAATAATATACCCTTTATCTATATCAGGGTTTTCTACTAGCGATAAATAATTATTATCAATATAATTCTGTATAACTTTATTATATTCTAAGCGCATTTGAAGTGAATTATTTAATTTTCTTTCAAGTGAGAAGAATCTATTTTTTGCTATTTCAAAAGAATTGCCTAGCAATTGAGGATCTTCCTTAAAAGGGAGACAAACAAGATATCTTCCATCATTTTCCCTTTTAATAGTATCCTCGTATAGTTTTTCACATTTATTATCGTCCTCACTCAACAATTTCTCATTAGGGACCTCCTCAATTTCCCAGAATTTTTCTAAAGTTTTTTCAATTGACATTTCATTCCAAATGTGAAGAGAAAGCCATTCATTATTCGATTGGGATGAGTTAAATTCCCCCAAAAGAATATACCCTAGCGTGGTTTCTATAGCGTCTGGGAAGTTATTAGGCGCCTTAATTCGTCCCGATAATAATAATTTTGAAAACAGCGATGCTCCAATTACCAAATCAATCTCACCCGGTTTGTAAAAGCTGTCATCGGCCAAAGCGATGCCTCCGAGATATTTAAACTCTCCCGGACTAATGGATTGAGATGGTAATTTATTGGTTATCGTATTAACCACTAACGCGTCTATTGAATATTCAATTGCGGATGGCATTCGGGAAAAGAATTTAAAAGAACAACGACCTAATACGAAAGTTTTATGTCCACCGATGCCGCTGAGCGAGTGATGTTTTAATTTAGAATAATTTAATTTTAGTTTTTTAATACAGGAATTAGTGATAATATGACCTTGTGAGCCGCTGTCAATTAACGCCCGAATGGTCTGGATACGACCTCTCGAGTCCAGCGTGTTGATTTGCGCTGTTGCCAAAAATATTTGATTAGTCGATTGACTCATAGCTACTACAGGTTCAAAGGTGGAGGGGGGCGTGTGAGCGGAGGGATAAGGAGAAGTATCCCCACCTCTTCTCGAATTGGAGACCTCCTCTCTTCTCCTCTCAGGGTCGTGTAGAAGGGTATGATGGCGTTTCTTACAGATAAAACATGTATTTTTTGATTTGCAATTTTTATCAATATGCTTACTACTCAAACAATTGGAACATAATGATTTTTTATGAACAATTTCGATCCTTTTTTTCACGGGAAAGTTTTGGAATTTAAAACATTTAAAAATTAAGTTATGATTTTCTAAATTGCAAATGATACATTTATCTATAGATTTTTCAGAGTTAGCTGTTAAATGCGAATGAAAATTATTTTTTGTAACTTGTAATTTCGCGGAAAATTCGGAATCTTTTTTTATGTTCGGAATACGGTCTAAAATTTTCACTCGTTGTTTAACAAATGTAATAAAATCATTAAGCGAAGGGATTTCTTTATCTCGAACAGATATTTCAAAATTTTGCGCGGTTTGTGTATCTACCTTTCTTAAACCCCAATAAAGAAAAATAAAATCTAACGCATCTTCAATTTTTAAAGATTTAAAAGCGGCTATCGAAGCATCAAAACGTTCGATGAAAGTTTCTAAACTTGAAGAGTTATTAATTGATGGATATTTCAATGCATGAATTTGGTTTAAATACGCTTCCCCGAGGGCCCGTTTATCTTGATATTTTTTTTCTAATTCCTTCCAAATGTGGAGGTAATTATCTGCGTCAGGTCGAATGCCTATAAGAATTGAACGTGCCTTACCAGTTAAACTGCCAACGAGGTACTGTATACGTTCAGAATTAGACAGGTTGCGGTTTTCGTGAATATTAATTTTAAAACTTTCATAAAATAGATTCCAATTTTGCGGTAGTCCATCAAATTGCTTAATTGCAATTGGAGGTAGATTTATTTTGCGATCAGATTGACCTACAGGAGCTGTAGTGGATGATTTGCGGTGTTCGAGGATGGACAGTCTCTCGGCTTTGACCATATTATAAATATCCTCGAAGTTTAACCAAGCCTTAAAGGAAGGTTTATACTTTTCATCCAAAGATATATTTAATTCATTAATTTCACCAATCAATTTAATATATTCTTCCCTTAAATTATCTATGGATTCAGTTGCGGCTAAAAATGAGGTATTTTCTTTAGAATCGCGAGAAGAAATATATTTTGATTTATTATATAATTCCGTAATTTTCTCATAATAAGCTTCCTTTTTCGCTTCCGCAATCGAAAGCCTAATTTCAGAATTCATTATAAATATATAGTTGAATTAAATTCCAGTCAAAATTATTTAATTTTATTTATATTTTAAATTCTAATATATATTTATATATATATACTATTTATATTTTTATTCTAAAATGTTTTAATAAAAATCAATTTACATAGAATTATTATTTATAACTCAATATGTATTATTTATAAATTTAAATAGGATTTAAACAATACATTTATAATATTTTTATAAAATAACTTTGAACTTTATCCTGAATGAAAAAATATATATGAAATTTTCTTTGCTTTCATCGCAATTAAACAAAATATTAATATTAATATTATACCCAATTAATAAAAATAATAAATTATTAATTATTTAATTTCTTAATCAAATTAATTATTATTGCGGGCGTGTTTGAGAACAATCAATAGTATAAAAGATAAGGAAAAATTATGAAAGCGTTTAGACCGGATGGTCCGCGGGGGTTCGCGGTCTGGAAAGAATGCAGAAATGATATCCTAGGTATAAAAACACCAAAGGATTTCTGATTCTTAAAGGAACAATGTAACGGATGGAGATACTTGTTCGAATGACCAATGAATGGATATCCGTGCTTGAAGGACCAATGAATGGATATCCGTGCTTGAAGGACCAATGAATGAGACGAAGCAAACCGTTCGCAGTTAGACGGTTTTAATCTCCGTTTCCTGCGGGTTGGGCTGGTTCGATGAAAGGAACAGTGAGTGTACTTACCACGCTAGGATGATGGTGACCAACACTTTGCTGTTAAACTGTCCCTTCCGTCTTGCGGGTTGCGATGTACATTTGCGCGGTGAAAGGGCAGGAAAAACGCGTGTTTCTTCCTGCTTATAGGCGGGTGTGAGATGATTGTGTGTAGATGTATATGTAGCGGGTGAAAAAGCGGGTGTTATATATAACTGGTAAGAAAGCGGATATTATATGCGGTTTTTCTACACAGAACATCCCAGCGTAAAGTCTATATGTAAAGAATGTATATTAAGTGTATATAGTGTCTTCGCCAGAGCGCGCTTCCGTACACTCATAAAAAGGAGGGGTCAGGGGAAATGGTTGAAGGGTTACGATTTGTCCCAAACAACAGAAAAGCATGGTTTACTGGTGAATTTATGGAACAACCCAATAATTTCAAGTGGTAAGATTTCTGTTTTTTTTTTAATTAAACATGTACTAAAACACATAAATGTTATTTCATTAGGGATTTTTAAAATAGTCCATATTTGCATCACCACTTCTCGAATATTGATTTTCTAAAAAAATTAAAAATCCTTCGTTAATACAAAATGAAATAATTTGAGAACTTAAACTACACTTCAAAATATCTAATAAACTTGTCCTACTCTATGTAACAGGTATAAATTTTACTTCAAGTTATTTTTTAATATCTGATATTGGAGTTAGAAAAAGGGTAGACCATATTTACACCTTCTATTCTATTTTTACCGACCGACGATAGTAAGGGAGGTATTGTTTTCACACCAAATTTCACATGTGGAGATTTTTACATATCTCCACGAATCATGCATTTTCTAAACAGAAAAAAGTATTTTTAGCATGATGACTGTCCGTCTGTCCGTCCGTCCGTCCGTCCGTCTGTCCGTCCGTCTGTCCGTCCGTATAGATGTGTACAGCCTGAACGGCTCAACCGATTTTGATGAAATTTGGTATATTTACTTAATGCATCAGTGGGATGAATTGATCAACTTTTGGTGCAATTCCGGAAACCGGAAGTGGTAGTATTAGCGATCGACGATAGGAAGGAAAGGGTTATTTTCACACCAAAGGAGATTTTTTTATATATCACCACGAATCATGCACTTTGTATTGGTTTTATCCTCGAGAAAAATCATATTTATTAGTTTTTTCTTGATTTAAAATTATATGACGTCATCCAGCCATTCATGACGTCACAGCCTGGTCTTGCATATATATTATAAATAAAATAAAATTAAACATGTTTATTTTTATTATTTATGTATCCATATCTGTTTTTTATTACATTAATAGATATATGAAAATTATTTGAAATTGTTTCTGTAGCTGGAAATTAATTTATTTCAAACCGTCGGTCGGTTCGGACCTGGCCACAGGTCAACTTATTTTGTATTAAATTTATTGCAGGGCAGGGAAGTAAAATTCTTACAATTCATATCATATATCCATCCATCATGCGTAAAAAGTTTAAAATTCTAAGCAAGCAACATACAAACTCTTTATATTATAATTTATATGTATTTAATACATATACATATATTGATAAAGGAAAGGAAAGTTGAATTCATTCAGAAGAAATGTCAGATATTAAATTAAGATAAAATTAATATTTAATAATAAAAAGAATTTAACAGAATTATAATAAATCATATAATAATAAATTATAAAGAGGTAATTGATAATAAAGAAATGTTATTTATTTCATATTAAAAATTAAATCAAAGTTTGTAATTAATTAGCAATTGAATTTAATAATAAGCCTGTTATCATGCAATAAAGGGGCTTATTGCATCAAAATTATTATCAAAGGGGATAAAAGTTAAAATATATAAAACAATTATTTTACCGGTTGTATTATATGGGTGTGTGGCATGGTCTATGACCTTAGCTGACGAGAGTAGATTTAGAGTATTTGAGAATAGGATTCTGCGAAGCATTTATGGGCCAAAGAAAGATGAGGTCACCGGAGAATGGCGAATATTGCATAACGAGGAATTGCATAACCTCTTTGCATCTCCAGATATAGTTAGAATTCTGAATAGTTGGAGAAAATAAAGACAGGGGTCTTCAGTTAATTCTTCGGGGTTTTTTCGAAGCATCTTCTGTGTTCCGGCGACTCTGAAGAGGGTTGGTAGTCGTCCATGATGCCTGGGTCCTGAGACTGTCTCGTATTTCACTTATAGAATAATTTGTCTCTCTCCGATATGTTCTGAAGACCGATTAATATTTGTCCTTACTATTTATCCCCCTCCAAGAGGCCTCTGGTAACATTCCATTAACTCACCCCCATCCCGTATACATGTGTTACTTGGTCACTTCTAGCAAATATCGATATCCATATGTCAAGTAATTTATGAGTTTTTAAAAGAAGGAATTTTTGAAATAATTTCTCTTCTTCAATTTAAAATTCTTCTATTCTTTTTTAGATCATTTTCCCAGGCCTTTTGTTCTATTAAAAGTTTTAACATGAAATTTATGTTTATTTATGAGTTTAATTCATGACAATATTTTCTATTTTTAATGGAGAATTTATTAATGTTAATTTCTAGTATTTTTACTATATTTCTGTATTAAAGGGCATTTTTATGCCTATATATTACAATATCTATATATATTCGTTTATGTTAGCGTTTCTCAACCTTTTTGGATCAAACGCCCAATTTGTAAGGCCGACTTCATAATTTGCCCCCTATAAATTTTAACAAATAAAAATTGCATGATAATCCCTAATATAAGGTAGGTACACTTGGTGATACTTAGAGCCATATTGAAAAATCGAGTTTCAGAACTTGATCGCAAAATCATGTTACCTTTTTATTTGAGTTGAAAATGATTTCGCCCCCCACAAATAACTATCGCTCCCCAAAAATAACATATCGCCCCCCCCCCCCCCCCCAAAAGCGTATAGTCAAATAATCGCCCCCTTTAAGATGTCGATCGCCCAGGTTGAGAATCACTAGTTTAGGATTATGTGAAAGTTTTTATTAATTAAGAGAAATTATTTCAGGGTAATTGTGAGATTTGAGTCTGGACGTTTAGGTGTCCATATTGACGCCATTTTCAAGAGCTTATTTAGTAGGGAATTTTTTTGATTTTCTGGGTATTAGTTTGTGTGACCAAAAGTTGATATTAAGATTTTTGAGTTGAATAGGTAGGTGATTTTTGATTGATTAATTACACTTTGGTTTAATATTATATTGTATTATTTCTCATGCTTATTATTAAATAATTCTTCCAAAAATGTTTGAAATTATTTATTGGTTTAGTCTACATCCAATATGTAGATTTGTGTCCCAGTAAATTAAATGTCATTGAAATTTTAATCGTAATTTAAATATTTTATATATATAATCAAGACCTATACTTTATATAAACGCAACCACTTTTTACAATAACAATTATTTTATTGTAGTTTAATTTTTCAATGCATATGTTGTAAACTAAAAATCAATATACTCTTCTCTATCATAAATCAGAAAGTGCCAGAGATTGAAATTAGCTCTCATTGGTAGTCCGTTTTGGAGCGAGGATTATATAAATCTAATAAAATGAACAAGCGTGCAATTGGCGTTTGTTCCCTCTGAACCGTAATTAATCTATACATTTAAAAAAAATCATCAGATTTATACGCATAAATAATAAAATTTATTCTACACCAATGATATTTATTTGACATTGCCTAACAAGCTGGCTTCTTCTTCTGGAAACAAAATTTCCCTAAATATAGGCATTTTTAATTTCAGTTCAATTTTGCCAATTTATTTATTTATTAAAGTAATACAAAAATAAATTTCTTCCATAATTATTTCTTGTTAAAAGTTAAAGTTGTATTATTTTTTAATCAGAGTCAATTACTTATTAATTTATTTATATTAAATTTAATCATGATTGATTCTCTACAATAAACATTGAATTAGTTAAGAGAATTTGTTCATCGATATGTTTCAATAATACCCATACCATCCCTTGATCAGTATCTCGATACATAAAATAACACAAATCATTTTTTTTTTATTTTATATTAATTTAACCATCCATCAAATACAGTCAAAAAATAATGAATGTTTAATAAATTGAATAAAAAACATTTATTATTATTTTTTTTTATTAATAAAATATCAGAATAATTAATTGTCTATTATTTTTATATCTTTTTAAGAATTTTTATTCAATTCCCACTATTAGGTGACACACACTCTTTTTTACCGACCGACGATAGTAAGGGAGGTATTGTTTTCACACCAAATTTCACATGTGGAGATTTTTACATATCTCCACGAATCATGCATTTTCTTAACAGAAAGTATTAACAAAAGTATTTTTAGCATGATGTCTTTCCGTCCGTCTGTCCGTCTGTCCGTCCGTATAGATGTGTACAGCTTGAACGGCTCAATGGATTTTGATGAAATTTGGTATATTTACTTAATGCATCAGTGGGATGAATTGATCAACTTTTGGTGCAAATCCGGAAACCGGAAGTGGTAGTATTAGCGATCGACGATAAGAAGGGAAGGGTTATTTTCGCACCAAATTTCACATAAGGAGATTTTTTTACATATCACCACGAATGTATTGGTTTTATCCTCGGGAAAAATCATCTTCATTATGTTTTTCTTAATTTAAAATTATATGACGTCACCCAGCCCTTCATGACGTCACAGCCTCGGGTAACGCCGGCAACGCCGGCTACTTCAGCTATATATTATAAATAAAATAAAATTAAAAATATGTATGTTATATCCATATCTGTTTTTTATTACATTAATAGATATATTAAAATTATTTGAAATTGTTTCTGTAGCTGGAAATTAATTTATTTCAAACCGTCGGTCGGTTCGGACCTGGCCACAGGTCAACTTATTTCTACTTTGTTCAAGGATCGAAAACCTCCATTTGGTAACAATATCCTGTACAAGCCATAAACCACTGCTTTAGTTCTAAATCTAACAGGCTTTCCTTGAATAAACTGCTTCCTGAAATGGTGACCAAAATATCGTACCATTTTTTCATCGATTTTTCAGAAAATATTCCTAATTTCATGAAATTATTATTCAATTCTACTTAATTACTTATTTTGATTAGGTTTATATTTATATTGTGTGACTAACTTATTTTTATTTGATTATGAAATCATTTTTAATACTTTAAATAGAATTTTATCAGTTTAAATATCGAATTGATTTTAATTATTTTTTATATTACTTGGTTTTATGCTTTAAAAATATTTCGTTTTCCTTTAGGTACGAGTATAAGCAAAATATTTACAAGTACCTATATTGGAATTTTTATTCAATTTTTTGACCAAGTCATCAAAATTGTTGTGTAATTTATTTATTTATTTTTATCAGAAGAACAGTTTAAAATTGTAAAAGTATCGGATTATTTTCTTATTTTCAAAAATGATACAAACTTGGCATATTTAACTTCCGAGTTATTTATAATTTGAACAGGATAATGCCAATTCGAAACAAAACTTCTTAAAGCAATCTTTAAATCAACTCACTCTCTCTCCATCTCTCTCTTTTCAACACCAAAGAGATTCTAATCTAATAAATAGAAGGAAACTTGACTGATCGGGCAGGACGTATCGGGCATAACTTATTACTCCCCAAGTCATTCCTTTCAGATTTTCAAAAATCTCTATAACTTGTTAAAATTTACATCATTTATTATTTAAGTTTTACTATAATTCTAGAATATATTCAATATATTTCAATTGAATTCAATTCATAAACAATCTCATAAACAGTTTTAATTTACAAAAGTTTATATGTATATATAAATTTAAATTGTTTCTGAAGATGATTGCTAGTATAATTACTATCTCGCCAGTGATAGTATTAATTTTTTTTTTAAAACTGCAAATCACGCGCCAGCACGTGACGTGGTGCCATCAACAAACACGCGCTGGTTTAATAAATATTATTTATTAATTTTCATTTATAATTTATAATTAATTAAATTTAATTTAAATACATAATATATGTGTTAATTAATCCAATTCAAATTTGCGAGATAGTCGAATGGAGACACTCCAGCTTATTTTATAAAGATATTTGAAAATGAAACCAAGAAAGAAAAGAATTGAAAACTTATTCATCCTGATACATTCACTGTTAAATTTATATACGTGCAATAGAAAGAAAAAATTATTTTTATAAATTGTATTAAAAAATTATAATATAATCTTTAAAGAAAGTTTGATGATGATTTTTAATGATAGTCATTATATTTTTGGTAATTTAATTTTAAAACACTCTATATAGGGAAAACAATATTAATTTAATCTCAACTACGCTTTATAATCCACAAAGTAATGGACAGTTGAGCATCACTTAGAATCAGTTTTAGTAATTAACGAACACTTAATAATCTATTAGATACCTACCTGAGTTTATGAATTCATAACCAAAAGACGATATGGGACCAAGTGACGTCAATTCTCTTTCCAACCAAAATGCTATTTCCTTAGAAAATTTCATTATTCGACTTTGCTATAAACTTTGTTTAGTAATTATATTAATTAGTAAAATAATTACTAGAATATGAAAGAAAGTAAATAATAGAAAGTGAAAAATTTATTGGCACTATTCAATTACTTAATTTCTTCTTATATAAAAATTATTTACAAAAAAATAATAATAATAATATTAATAATTAATAGGAAAAAAGTGATTTTCTATCTATTTAGTGTAGGGAGAAGTTAAATCAGATCAGAGACATCAATAATTAAAAGGCTTTTGAATTTCCACACCGTAGCCGGGTGTCTTGAAATTTGCATATTGTTTGTTTCAAGACAGAATCGATTAAGGCAGATGACGAGATATTAGCATAAAAGAAAGAGAGAGAAGATCAAAGGATTCAACCTGTTCTTCAAATTATAGCCTACTTATTCAATTAAATTATAATTTAATTTTATCTAATGGGTGGGAGTTTATAAAATTAGCTAACTAAAGATTAATCGTAATTATTTCAATAAAATTTAAAATTTTTGAATATATATATATATATTTGTAACATATCTAACTAATATAATAAATATATTTTTATAATAAAATAATTTCACATATTTCTTTTATCTATTTATAATTATTTTTTATTTGAATTTTCCTAATCTACTTCTTACTATTTAATTAAAATCTTAAAGGCAACGCTCTTTGATTTAAATTAATTCTAAAAGCAAGGATATTGTATTCTTCAATTAATTAAGATCGGAAAATGTGTAATAATTACATAGCATCTAATAAAATAGTGAATGCAAATTAGTCAAACTCAAAATGAAATCATCATAATTCCAACATTAATTTAATTTTCATTTAAAATAATATAAGAAAATTATAATTAATAATATATTTAATACAATACTATACATTTTTTTTAAATTCATCTTCATATTTTTATTTTTAGAAATATGAAAAAAATAAATAAAAAGTAAAATATAATTAATATTTAAAATATAATATAATAATTTTTATTTAATTATAAAAAGCAAAATTAAAAATAAATAAATAAATAAATTTTTTCGAAATTCAAATTTCATTTGTACATGATTTAAATTAAGAAAAAAAAGATTAATCAAACTTTTTCCTTCTTAATTTAGAAAAGAAAGATGAGGGAAGAAAGAATTAAGATTATCTTACAACTATACTCACTACTTACTTGTTAATATTTTTATTTATTTTTTTTTTATAAAATAATTACTCTTAAATTCTAAGTGAAATCTCATTTTTATGATAGGAAAATCGCCTTAGTGACATCCAACCAGTTCAAGTTTTCTTGTTCGATGACTAACTGAATAATTCAACTTTTGCCAACAAAATATTGTGGGGTATGATTGTGCTCAGAGACATTGTTTTATTTTCATCAGCAATAGGAATACATATATTTTGACAAAAATAGTATTTCTTCTATTTATAAATAACTATTTTGCTCTGGAAAATATACAATCTTTAATCAGTTAACCCTTTACATATTTCAAGAAAATTTGCTACATTAAAATATAAGAAAAAGTTAATTAAAATCAAAAAACAAAATGTAATAGTTAATAATAATAGGTAAATAGTTAGATAATTTTGCGTGAATATAAATTCTATAGATATATTTTTTGAGCCGAAAAATGGTGAGATCCCTGGGGATATTGCATTACAAGAAATAATATCCATCTTCAAATATACACCGGTGGAAAAATACCCAAATACCAAAAAGAAGTTTTCTTATATAAAGATAAAACAAAATGATAGTGTATTATTAAAATGCTACTATTTCACATTTGAACATCATTTTATTTTTTAAAAAGAGTTAGAGGAATGTGAAATAGTGGCATTTTAATATTCGCTGTAGACGCCACCATTTTGAGAATTTTGAAAGATTAAGAGGTTTTAGGTTTAGGTTTAGATCACAGACCATAGAGTTAGATAGAGTTTAGGATCGTGAAGTTTGCAATAGGCTCGTCACCAGCTATGATTAAATGTTGCCAAATAAATAAATACTTAGGTTTATTAAAATTATTATTATTTATTAATTATATATTTTTCTTTAACTAACTTTTATATATAATAAATTGAAAATTTATATCTATCTACCATATTTATAGATTATAAAGAATTAATTTATTATAAAATTATATAAGTAATTATTTTAGATTGAATTCGTTGTTATTTAATTGCCTATGTGTCAGGCGTTTTTACTGACCGACGATAGTAAGGAGGTATGTATTGTTTTCATACCAATCTGTAGGTATGACGTTGATTTTTAACTTTTCATCTCATATGTTTATTCAAAAAACATTTTAAAACACTTTACCAAACATAAATATCATATAACATATTATTCTTTAATTATATGACAATCAATCCAATCACTGGGTGATAATTTTAAATTAAATAAAATGAAATTACTTTCAGATTATTATTTTTTATATATTGATTGATATTTATTATTTGAAGTTAACTGTAATAATAGCTTTGTTGATCCTTAATTTCTGAATACACCAAATGATCGAGATCTAGTGTGATACCAAATTTAATGTTTATAATTGAAATGATAAACAATAAAATAAGTCCATCTTTCTGTCATTAAATTGTAAAACTATGATTTTTACAGACCGACGATAGTAAGGGAGGTATTGTTTTGACACCAAATTTCACATGTGGAGATTTTTACATATCTCCACGAATCATGCATTTTCTTAACAGAAAAAAGTATTTTTAGCATGATGTCTGTCCGTCTGTCCGTCTGTCCGTCTGTCCGTCCGTATAGATGTGTACAGACTGAACGGCTCAACGGATTTTGATGAAATTTGGTATATTTACTTAATGCATCAGTGGGATGAATTGCTCAACTTTTGGTTCAAATCCGGAAACCGGGAGTGGTAGTATTGCCGATCGAAGAGAGGAAGGGAAGGGTTATTTTCACACCAAATTTCACATGAGGAGATTTTTTTATATATCACCACGAATCATGCACTTTGTATTGGTTTTATCCTAGAGAAAAATCATATTTATTAGTTTTTTCTTGATTTAAAATTATATGACGTTACAGCCTGGTCTTGCATATATATTATAAATAAAATAAAATTAAAAATGTTTATATTTATTATTTATGTATCCATATCTGTTTTTTATTACATTAATAGATATATTAAAATTATTTGAAATTGTTTCTGTAGCTGGAAATTAATTTATTTCAAACCGTCGGTCGGTTCGGACCTGGCCACAGGTCAACTTATTTATTTGTAAAATTTGGAATTCTATTATACTTTAAAAACATTAAAATGTGTATTAAAATATAATAATATTTTTTGAGTTTAAACTCGAACTCCTTCATATTTTCAGTAGATATGTATGCCAATTCAGAACATTTTTTACTTTAATCTATAAATATATATATCGTTAAATAGCCATAATTCAATTATATATATGTAAGTAAGATATAAGAAAAATAAAATAATTCAGAAAACTTTTAACATCAAAATGATACTTGGGTTTCAAAATTAAAAAAAAAATCAATCAATTCTCTTCTTTGTCAATCTTCTTACATCATAAAATAGTTATCAAAAAAGATATTAATTTTTAATTTAATAAATTCTTCGAAAACTTGTCATTAAGAATTTTCAAACGCTCTTTAAGTCACTTATTCTTTTAAGAACCTATTTTTTTTTTATTATAAAAAACAAAAAGTTTCAACAGGTCGATTCACTTTCAAACCCACTGCGTTTTGATAAATCTGTCATAAATTGTTTAACTGTAGAGATTTATTGAGATTATTCATGTGTTTTGCTTGCTTATATTGCTTGTAGTATTAGTAAATAAATATATTGAAATCCCTTTCTAAATTGGATGTTGTATATTATTTACAAATAAAAATCAAAAAAAAAAAAAAAAGTATATTAGTGTATGTCTATTCGGGTAATTATATTTTCATTAAATAATTATTTTATGTTTGTTTCATTGATTGTTAAAAATGAAAAAAAAACTCATTAAACGAGTGAAAGCTTTTAATTAACGGATTTTCCCTCTTTTCAATTCCCTTTTGCTCCGTTGATTTTATGCAAATAGAGAATCAATGACACAAATTGAAATTTCTCTCTATATATATATATATTTAAATTAAGTATTTACTTAAATATTTATTTACCACAATAGAAGGTAACATTAGTTTTATTTAATTTAATTTGGTTTTTATTTCCTTTACTGGCTTAAATTTATAAAAATTATAATTTTTTTTTTTTGATAAATAAATCAAATAAAATAAATTAAATTTAATTATTTATTATCTACAGACAAATTCTTTGTTATATTGAGTTTAATTTATTTTTTTTCAAATGATATGTGGTTATTAAGGTTTTTAATCAAATTATCGTTGTCAGAATTAATTATTTCTTTTATAATTATTTTTATATTCTACTAAATACATTAAATTTCTTTATTATTCATTTTAATAATAATATATAATTATTATCTAAGATTTTAATAAAATGAGTACCTATATTACATTTTTATAAAGAAATTATTTTTATTTATTTTTATATTTTATAATTAGCTTAGAAACAAACATTCAGTTATCTCATTTCAAATGAATATATTTTTTTTCTGATAAAAATAAATATAAAGATGATAAAAGTATTTAAAATAAATTCCTGGAAAATTTAATAAATAATTTTCCTATGAATTAACGGTGGTTTATAATCTCTTTAGAAAAGGCAGTTAAACTCGGGCGAGTTGCCAAGTGACACGTAAAATGATGAATTGCAATTCAAACAGGTAATTATAAAAAAAAAAAATAATTAACCTTTTTAAAGTACGTACATAATTGTTATATATTATATTTCATTCAAAAAAAAAATTACTTTATATTTAATGAAAATGAACAAGTAAATGTAATTTGGTTTCATTTAAGATAAATCTTTTTTATTTTATTATTTTATATGGATTTACAATTTTCCAATAAAAAATTTTTACTTCTTTAATCAAATAAATATATGTCATCGACTCTTTTAAACTGATCTATCATTGAATTTACATTTTGGAGTGGTTAAACGGCTCTTTATTGATAAAGGATCAAATAAAATGCAGATAATATTGAATTGATTTTGAATTAATGCACATCTCAATTAAATGAAATATTCTCTCTCGTTGTTTTCAAATCTTCAAATCATTATTTTCTTATTTCTAAATAATATTTGTGTACTTTTTTTTTTAAATTAAATTATAAATTTTCCAATCATTCTAGACAATGCAAGTTGTTTTTATGTTAATTTTATAAATAATAATAAGTAGTATATATTTTTCTTGATATTCTTTTATCAAAGTACTTTTGTTTGAATTGATTCAAAAAGAAGGAATTGGAATTGGTATTGAAATTAAAATATATTATTCCAAAATTTATAAACTTGAAATTCAAATTCAATCAAAAAAAAAGATATTTTCTCAAATTCTTGAATATTATAAATTATAGTTGTGGTGTCTGAACTTTGAAACCCCTCTTGAATTAAAATATTTACATTTATATAATGTAGATACTTTTAAGTTAATCTTAATTTGAATCAAATAAATATAATAATAAATAAATTAAATAAAAGTTAAATAAGTTTTTCTTGATTTGATGATGATTTTCTTGTCAATTTAAAAAGTTGAAAAAGTCTTTAAATATAGCTTCTTATACTATCTATCTATCACTGTGGCTCTACTGAACTCGAAAGTTCTTGGCCGCAGCAACCACACTTCTCTTAGTATCCCTATCCTGAGCCACAACCATCTTTCTCACGTTCTTTCCTACATTGTTGATCTTCCAAGCGGTCATTTCTCAATTGGTCTCCCCACCAATAACTTTTTCGCCATTCTTTCCTCTCCCATTATAGCCCTGCCCATTGTAGCCTTCTCGATTTTATAATCCTAACTATGTCTGGAGGTGCATAGAGATCATGCAATTCCTCGATATGCAGTCTCCGCATTTCCCCGGTGTCCTCAAGTATCTCCCCTTTACAATTCTTATACTAATGTTTTTTAAAATTCAAAATTAGAATTAAATATTTTTTGTTTTAGAAATCTAAAATGTCTTCAACTTAGTTATAAAAATAAATGTACCAAACATTGTTATCATTTTTTTTTATATTTGTTTGTTGTTGTTGATGATGATATTTACAAAGTCATATTCTCTCTTTAATCAACAATTTTCGATGGCTATCTTTATTGCTAATGCAAGACGTCGTTTATGATTTCATTCATACTTTAAAATATATAAAATAATAGCTGATCAGACCACCTTTAGTGATTTTCGCATCTTTGTTTGTATCTCTCTCTCTCTCTCTCTAATAGCTTTTCATTTATTTTATTTCAATCAATTAAATTATTTTTTTGTTTTCTTATTTATTTTTTAATTTAAATACAAAATGAATTATAGCTTTTATTATATATTTTGTTATATTGGGATACAAAGTTTCTTAATATTTATTTGATTATACGTTTGTTATTAAAATTGGATGATGGATGAATAATGATATACAAGAAAATCTTAAGATATTGACAGAAGATATTTTATATATATATATTATTATATTATATACCTCCGATTGTTCAAAACCACTTCCATACTTCTTTTATCTATAAAAAATCCCTTATTTTATAGACCTATATATTTAATTTATATTTGATATTTTTAATAATATTTTTATTTATAACAAATATCAAAAATTTATTTAATTTTAAAAAAGAGAAAAATTTAAAATTGCTCCTTTTTATTACAATTTGTTTAAAAATCATATTTTCATTTAAGAAATATTCGTTTAAAATATTACAATTTTAAAAAAAATAATAATTAAATAAATTTTTTCTGATAAAATTTTATTAAACTAATTAAAAGCACCTGGAACATGGACAAACTTTAAAAATCCTACAATTTTTGAATTATTTATTACAATTATTAAATGAGTTTTCTAAAAATGATACTTCAAAAATTTGTTTCCCAAAATGGTTCAAATTAATTAAAATAACTGGATTTCCAAAATTTTATATTTTCTAAGTAGCAATAGCTTATAAACTGTTTCGATCAAGGATTACTACATATTATAAATTCTGAAATTATACTATCATATAAACTCTTTTAATATAAAATAGAATAATGTATATAATATAAATTATTCAATTAATATTTATGTTTAATAATGTACTAATGAGATAACTCACCATTTCTAGAATTAGGAGAATTTGGAGAATTTGGAGAATTAAATATAAAATAAAATGATTAATACAAGATTAATTAAAAAAATTTGGAGTGTTTCCACTCAGCTATCTCGCAAATTTGAATTAGATAATCAAACTTATTTCTATACTTGGAAAATAATTAAAATTTTATTCTATCCGATCATAGAATTTAACGTTTTTAAGATAATATTCACTGATAACATTTTAGTGAAACAAGAAGGAAATCAAATAATATCAACATTGTTTTGATTTTTTTCAACGTAAATAAAACCATTGCCTTCAATTTTAAGTCAAAATTTAAAAAATTAATTCCGGTTCTTTCAGCGATTCAATCAAGCTGAAATTCTATATTTAGCAGCTTTATACAAATGAGAATAATAATTTAAATATTTTATTAAATAAATTAAAATAGGAATTTATAGAATAAATTATTTAATTGAAATGATATTTGAATATTAGAAATTAAACTATTTAAATATTACAATCATTCTTTGTATGGGAATTATTAAAATTATTAATTTTATATTCATTGCCGGAAATAAAGTCTTGAGAGGCTCTGAATGAATAAAATTGAGAATAATATAAATTTTAAGAAATTAATTTTTTTTTTTTTTAATTAAATATTGAGAAAAATTTATAATAAATGTTCAAATAGAGATATATAAGTATATTGTGATGTAATTTCATAGTAATCAGCTCAGTCAACTTCGAGTTTATAGGGTCACATTTTCCACAGGACAGACATACAGACAGACAGACATGAAAAAATTTAAAGTCACATTTGGATTTTACAGATAATGAAATGTTAATATAATATATGCAATATTTTTTTAAATTCTTAGGAATATGAAGACAACAAACTTTACATATCCATTATAGCAGTGTTTCTCAACCTTTTAGTATTCACGGCCCAATTTTCAATCATAATTTTCATAGCGTCCCCCACCATCGGAAATGTTTCAGAGCATCACAAAATCATCTGATCTTTTTTTTTAGAACCATATTGAAAAAAATTGAAAAATGATCTAAAATGTTCAAAAGTTTGCCCTGGAAATGTTCTTTTTTTGTTGTTTTTAGAACCATATTGAAAAAAAGTCCGGCGCCCCACAGGTTGAGAATCACTGCATTATATATAGTAAATATAATTATTGAAAAAATTAGTAATATGCTAAATTTTCTCGATCACAAATAAAATGAATTAATTAATTTTTACTATATTGATTTGAAGATAAAAACTATTTTTGATATATTTTAGCTTAAAAATTAATATGTTTAAAATCATAATAATAATAATTATTATTATTAATTTTTGAATTAATATTTTAAAATGTTTAATTTTCTTATTTAAAATTTTATTATTAAAAACCATAAATATAGGGAAGATCTTAGAGTAATTACTTAAACTCGTGATATAAAAATAAACAACCTTGGGGGATAAAATATTTAAAAGAAACTAGAGAGAGGTAAATTGGGAAAGAAGTGGGTTGAACGAAGATAAGAAGAAGAGAAGAGTTGATGCGTTTAAAAGCTTTTTCGAATTAATAAAATAAAAAGTAAAAAAGCCATTCTCTTTTATTCTCTTTATAGAACAGAAACAGACTCATAATATCCTGACACTTTAAAATATTTTTTGTCTTTAAAGCTTTATAAATGATAGAAAAAAAATATTTACATTCTGTATTCACACAATATAGAAAAGATTTTTGTCTTGCATTGCGATTAGATGAGTTTATTTTAATTTTGAATGTTGTGTATATTCATGGATTAAACAATCAACCATTTGGATAAATTTAAAAAAAAAATATGAATTTATTAATACAAATTATTGATTTATCTCTTTGACAAAATATAAATCCTTAAAATACATTTAATCCAAAGATCCATCCAACGTATATTCTCTACATATCTATATTATATCTTGTATAATAACCATATATACATATAATAAATACGATTAACCACTTTTTATACTTTGAAATATATATTTATATTCTTATTTTATTAATTATTAAATTGAATGATTTATTATATATTAAAGATAGAAGATTCATATTATTATTATTTAAAATAAAAAGTTATAGAGGTCAGAATGTTTGTCTTTTATGTTTATAAATTACTTAAATCTTTTAATTAAATAATTTATTTATACTTCAATTAATTTAAATTATATTATAATATTAAATTTATTAATTAATAAAAAGTAATTACATTTTTATTTTCTATTTTTATCTCTATTTATAATTTCAAATGATAATTTATTATAATACATTATATTATTTTTAGATTTAACTTAAATGGAAGATGAAAAATAAGTGAAAATTTTGATATTTATAATATATAAAATAAAATATCAGAGAGTATATATACCATACGTATATATACGAGGATGGGATGATGTTTTTAAATTTTTTTTTTGCTATATTTTTCAACATAATCTCCATCAACACTGATACATTTCTCATAACGGTGTTCTAATTAATTTATTTAATTTAATTAATCTAATTAATTTAATTTAATTAATTCAATTAATTAATAAATTATTTAATTAATTGATTAAATTTGATTTAATTTAATTTAAGTCTCATAACAGTTATGAATCGACGCAAAAATTCGTTTGTATTACGCCTACAGCGCCAAATTGTCGTTAGAAATGGTTTTTCGAAGCAATTTTTGGTCTAACGTTAGGAAATACGGCACCCACGTTGCACACAGCTTTCCATATTCAAATGGTTTTGCAAAATATTTCGATATTTCGCACACGTTCAGCTGACATCGTACAGGTCTCAGCTATCTTGAATTTTGAAAAATAAAACAAAAAAAAAAAAATTTAAAAACATCGATTTTCTTGGTCAGGTTATCATCCCACCCTCGTATATATATATATATATATATTCCTTTATTTTATTTACAATCAACTCAGTTTTGGAGCTATAAGTAAATTTGATAATAAATATATATATATGAGAAGAATAGAATAGATTGGACTTAGGTTAGGTTGGGGGAATATATTTATATTCTTTTTTTATAAAATATTTTAGAATTTTATATCTATCTATCCTTATGGCTCTGCGGAACTCGAAAGTTCTTTGTCACAGTAACGACATTTCTCCAAGTGTCCCTATCCTAAGCCACAACCATCCAACTACTTTCTACGTTTTGTATGTTAAGACATTGTGTGTTAATACTATTCTTCTCTGTTACTAAATATTTTACCTTAGCACTATTAATTGCATTCCCCACTTCTTTTCCTGCTTCAATTAATTTTTCTACGCTATCTTTGATTGCAATTGCCAAATTCTATATTTCTATTTAAGTCGTCTGCGTAACGATCGTATTATCTTCTTTTTTCTTCAATATTTATAAAAAAATAATTTTAGTCTGCGCATTGCTCATAATTTAAAATTGTTTGTATATCTTCACATTTCATGACCTCTAGAATCCAAAAGTCACTTTAAAATTTCTCATGTCTGTATGTCTGTCCAAAAAATTGTGAAGTTATAGACTCAAAATTAGCTGAAACCAATACTATGAAATTACATCGCAATATTCTGATATACCTCTATTTGAACATAGGCTATTATTATATGACTATCTGATCAATAACCGCAGAAATTACTTTTTAAAAATTTATATAATACTCCATGTTGTTCATTCAGGGCATATACAGGCTCAGTGAAGGTGTCGATTCATTTCCGACAATGAATATAAAATTAATATTAATTCTAGCAATTCCCACACAAAGAATGATCATAATATTTAAATTTTTACTGTAATATTCAAATGTCATTTCAATTATAGAGTTTATTCTAAAAATTCTCATTTTAATTAATTTAATAAAACATTTAAATTACATTTATTACATTATTTTCAATTTGTTTAAATTATTCTTATTTTATTTCTATACTAGCTGCTCAGAATGCCATCGGCGATCTTTGCACTTAGCCAAAAGGGATCTGCTTCTATACCCCCGTAGTGATTCATAGTTTTTGATTGAAAGTCTGTAGGTAAAAGATTTATTAATTTTATTTCTCAATCAGTATATTAAAACATTTATTTCTTTTTGTGTTCTTATTTAAAATATATTTTAATTTAAAAAGTATTTAATAAATTAATTTTATATTTTATTATTGTATATGGATATGGTATAATTGAGTATAATATTTCTTAATCATTTGATTTTGATTTTATTTTCATTGATTTGTTGAATATTTTTAATTATAATGAAATTTAAGAAAATCTAAAGTTATAGTTATTAAAAGTAAAATTAACATTTTAATTCTTATAAATTTAGTTTTTGATGATATTTATCTTAAATTAATATTATTTTTTTTTTAAATTATTCTTATTTTATTTCATAAATTATAAAATTGATATATATCTAATCAAAAAAGAGAAATTTTTTTTGAGAATTAAATTAGCTTTTGATAAATTTTATATAAAAAATTAGCTGGAGTGTCTCCACTCGACTATCTCGCAATTTGAATTGGATTAAATAACATAATATATTATATTTAAATTAAATTTAATTAATTATAAATTATAAATAATAAATATTAAACCAGCGCATGTTTGGCTTTTTGTTGATGGCACCACGTTACGTGTTGGCGCGTGAGATTTGCAGTGTTAAAAAATTAATTCTGGTAATTTTAGCGAATCAATCAAGCTGAAATTCTATATATAGCAGTTTTATACAATTATCAATCATGTGAAAAATTATCAAACATATATCTTTATTTTTACGGTCACTTTAGAGGAAAAAAAATCAAAACGTTGTAGGTAATGACCCTCTTCCGGTTGACCTACATTTCTCAAAAGTTGATAGAAAACTATGAATTTTGAATAATGTCCATGTACCAAATTTCATCATTCTAGCTCAAACCGTTTTTGCGTAATCTTGCCTACATACATACACACACACATACACACACACATACACACACACATACACACACACAGACATTTTTCTCAACCTTAGTGAAAATGATTCAGGAACCTTCAAAACGTATAAAAACATCAAAATCTCAACATCGAAAATTTTCGTGATCGCAATACTATCTCTGGCGAGATAGTAAAAATTGATATTAATACTAATACTCTACAATATTCATATATTTAAAATTAGAATCTCCCTCTCTATTTAAAATTGTTAAAAAACGGAAAATGTTGTAGTCCAAATGAGAGGGAATGGAAATACGAAAGAAGGTATGGCAGGATAGGGATGCTTGGAGTAATATGGTTGCTGCAAGCAAAACGTTTCGATTTCCTTAGTAGAAAGTAAATATTTTAATTTAGTCGGGACATACAATTGAAGTATATAAATTCAACATAGTAAAACACTTAATTAAATAAATTAATTCCCATTCAATTAAATTCAGTTCTATTGAGATAAATTTAATATAGTGAAGTAAATCCATTCTATTCAAGCTGGTCCATAATGATGGAGCAAGGAAAAGCTGTAATATGCTCTAATCGGCTTATTAGGCTTATTACGTTCATACAAGATTGTTTTCATAATTGAATTGGAATATGGAATCTTAGAAAATAATTAGAGAAAGGAATTTAAATGAAAGTTTTTCATAAAATTTCAAAATTTAATTCAAAAATTATTCTGAAAATAAGATAAAATATAATGATATTAATATTTTATTATTAATATTATTTTTGTGTTTTATATACTTATTTGATTTAATTTTACATACTTAAAATTTTATATTAATATCTATCTATACATTAATTATACGTATCACATTTATTGATTGAACTAATAATTAATTTGCTCAAATTACTCAGCAGATTTCTAGATACTGAAATCATTCACCAACCCTTTCTTATAATAACTGTTGATAGGATTAGACTCAGTCGAATGATACGAGAATCAACCATGGACGATTGGACTGTGTTCAATTAAGAAACTTTCAGACTCTATGGCAGTTCTGAAGTATATACATTTGCCCCAATGGACTTATCTCAAAAGATTGAATAAGTCCGAAATTGAGAATCATGTTACGTTGATTAACTATTTCTCAAATGTTCTTTTTTATTTTTGTTTAGAAATATAATCAATTGATATCGAAATTCCTGATATAGTTACGTATATAAACCAAAAAACATTTATTCTTCCGGGCAAGACATCACTCTCTCTTCCCCCATCCCCACCCACTCCCCAATTTGTGTTAAAGCAAAAAAAAAATTCTGGAGTGTCTCGCAATTTGAATTGGATTAAATAACGTAATATATTATATTTAAATTAAATTTTATAAATTATAAATAAAAATTAATAAATAATATTTATGAAATCAGCGCGTGTTTGGCTCTTTGTTGATTGCAGTGGTGTTAAAAAATTAATTCCGGTATTTTCAGAGATTCAATCCAGTAGAAATTCTAGATATAGCAGTTTTATACAATTTTTAATCATCTGAAAAACTATCAAACATATATCTTTATTTTTACGGTCACTTTAGAAGAAAAAAAAATCAAAACGTTGTAGGTAATGACCCTTTTCCGGTTGAGTTACATTTCTCAAAAGTTGATAAAAAACAACGAATTTTGAATAATGCCCGTGTAGCAAATTTCATTATTCTAGCTCAAACTCTTTTTGGGTAATCTTGTCTACACACACACACACACACCTACATACATAAACATCCACACAGACATTTTTCTCAACCTTAGTGAAAAGGGACCTTCAAAACATATAAAAACATCAAAATCTCGACATCGAAAATTTTCGTGATCGCAATACTATCTCTGACGATATAGTAAAAAATAAAAGATAATTAATTTATATTTCACCACTGTCTTTTTTGTAGTTTTTTTTATTTATTTTCCTATTAAATGTGTTACAATTTAAATTTTGTTTATTTATCTTTGATTTGTGAAGTAATAGCTTCATAATTTATGATTTTTCCTTTACGTACAGAAAAAAACGAAAAAAATTATAATGATATAATTAATTATTTATCTATAACATTGGTGATTAATTCGAAATGAATTAAAATAAAAAAATATTTTCATTTAATATTACAATATTTTTCGAGAGTGTATAATGGTATACCAATTTATTTTGTTTATCGACAAAATTATTTTGAGCTATACCTTGAGTTGTAATTTGAGTTGTTGAAATTTCGTCAAAAATAGATTGCTTGTTGTGTGATTGAAAATGTCAAGTAAAAAGAAAAATATATAGACAAATATAAATGGTCGAATTTAGGTGGTGTTTTTTTAAAAATGGACGAAGGCAAATGTTGCCATCTAACTAAATGAGGTTTTAACGCTTCGTTCTAGGCTGATGTTTGCCAAAGGACATTAAACTCTTTGAATTTTCCATTAAAATAAAAAAAAAAAAAACTTTTAGTTTTTTTTTAGAAAATGTCATATTTTACTTTCCAACTAATGTTTCATTAATTAAACTGAAGATTAAATTAATAGTTAAGCTCTTTTCTAAAGATTACAAATATATGAGTAGATTAATTATGAATATGAATTAAAATTAAATAATAATTTTTCCAACATTTATATATATCTAATAATTTTATAAATAAAATAAAAAAAAACTTACAGGATATATATATATATATATATATATATATGTATAAATTAAGTAATATATGATTTGTATTGATTTTGTATTTATGAAAAAACTAATTATTTCATCAATTTTTATAACATAGATTGATTAATAATATATTTTTAATAATTATCTTAGTGTTATGTTTAAAGGGTTATAAAGACTGAACATTTTATTCAGATTGAATTAGAAAATATTTTAAGTTTAAAATTAAATATTTAAATTAAAAGAAACGTTTCAATTCTTAGTAACCAATAACTATCTTCAAAATTATCCTTTCTAAAACAATATTACAATAATAAATAATAGAATACATCGAAATACCAGATTATTTCTAATAAACTAAACATTTATTGAAGATGTGATTTAATAATATTTTAAATTTTAATTTATAACATAAACTTATTGATTTCGTGGTTTTAATTTAGTATGCGATCTACCTATTAGTTAATCGTTATTTAGTTAGTTCATAGATGTCGCTAATACTAAACTAATACTTCTTATCGTCAACACGCCCACTTCACAATGTGAGTTGAATTTTCACTTCAAAATCCCTCCAGAACGATTCAATCCGTTTGGGTGTTAGTGTTTGGAGGATTTAGATTCTTTTGGGGATTTAGGATTCGATGATCGTATCCCAATCGGCCTAGCCCTTAAAAGATTTCATTCATCACATACATATGATAGTTAAACCGGTTGTCATTCCTCGCTGAATTATTCGTAGTAACATTCCAGTATCTCGAAGAATAAAATTCCACTTTTATCTTTTCATCCGGTTAGATTGAAATCGTAAAGATGTGTGAGGGTTGCCTACGATAAGAAGTTTTCGAAAAAGCTCCACTATGAGTTAACGAAATAACTAAAATATAGTTCGTATGTAAGATTAATAAGGATTTTCTTTAGACAACGGTATACAAACAATTGAGACATAGTACATTGTTTGTGGATCTTCGATCATGAAACAAGTTCCTCCAATGTGCTAAAAAACCGCCAAATTTTTTTAGTTTCTATCTTTTAACTATTACTACTATAGGAATTAAATTTTTTTTTTGAATAATAGGGTATCTAATCCTAGTTTCTTCTCCAATTATGTGAAGACTATCTCTAAATAAATTTATAGTATAATTATTATTTCACCAATTTCATACTATTTTCCTTTAACCTAATCCTGACTAGGGCTTACAATACCGAACTAAAATCTGAATACCGGTATTTGGTATTTGAAATTTGAAATACCGGGATACCGGTATTAATATTTAATTAATTTAATTAATTAATTATTTAAGAATTTTACTTAACTATATAATTCGAATTAATAATTATATTAATTTGAATTAAAATTAATAACATTCCTAGGTATAATGTCCATTTGGATTTACATATTATATATATTGTTGCATGGGTTCTTTGCTGACCTACTACTATAGTCAGTGCTATCGTATAACGACCATTTATATAAACAAAGATATAAAAAATGACCTGTGGCCAGGCACAGAACCGACCGACGATTTGAAATAAATTAATTTCCAAACAATATTATAATATATATATAAAATATTAAAAAAGAATATTTTTAAAACTTGAATTAAAATGACTAAATTATATTATCTTGGTTTTTATTTTTCGTTTAATTATTCAATTATTTATCACTACTATATTTTAAGTGAAAAATTTCCGACAATGAATATAAAATTAATACTTTGTAAACTACCACTTCCGGTTTCCGGATATACACCACCAAAAGTTGATGAATTCATGCTACTGATGCATTAAGTAAATATACCAAATTTTATCAAGATCCGTTGAACCGTTCAAGCTGTACTCGTCTATGCTAAAAATACTTTTTTCTGTTAAGAAAATGCATGATTCGTGGAGATATGTAAAAATCTCGACATGTGAAATTTGGTGTGAAAACATTACCTTCCCTTCCTATCGTCGGTCGGTTAAAATGGAGCATTTTAAAGAAATCAATTAATGATTTCTATTCTAAATTCTATATTGTAAATTCTATTAAAATTAATTTAATTCTTTCAAAGAAGTAGGGAATTGTAGAGTCTCTATAGGCTACATATTTTTACCGACCGACGATAGTAAGGGAGGTATTGTTTTCACACCAAATTTCACATGTGGAGATTTTTACATATCTCCACGAATCATGCATTTTCTTAACAGAAAAAAGTATTTTTAGCATGATGTCTGTCCGTCCGTCTGTCCGTCTGTCCGTCTGTCCGTCCGTCTGTCCGTCTGTCCGTCCGTATAGATGTGTACAGCCTGAACGGCTTAACGGATTTTGATGAAATTTGGTATATTTACTTAATGCATCAGTGGGATGAATTGATCAACTTTTGGTGCAAATCCGGACACCGGAAGTGGTAGTATTAGCGATCGACGATAAGAAGCGAAGGGTTATTTTCGCACCAAATTTCACATAAGGAGATTTTTTTTACATATCACCACGAATGTATTGGTTTTATCCTCGGGAAAAATCATCTTCATTATGTTTTTCTTAATTTAAAATTATATGACGTCACCCAGCCCTTCATGACGTCACAGCCTCGGGTAACGCCGGCAACGCCGGCTACTTCAGCTATATATTATAAATAAAATAAAAAATTAAAAATATTTATGCTCTATCCATATCTGTTTTTTATTACATTAATAGATATATTAAAATTATTTGAAATTGTTTCTGTAGCTGGAAATTAATTTATTTCAAACCGTCGGTCGGTTCGGACCTGGCCACAGGTCAACTTATTTTTAATATTATAGATATACATATATTTATTACATTATAAATTCACAATATTATTTTAAAGATTTATAAACTTGTTTTGTAATAAATTTTATTCAATGGGATTTGAAACATATGGATGCTACTATTACTAGAAAGTTTTCCGTACATGTGAAGAGAATGTTTTTCTTTTGATTTAAATCCTCCAGGTGTTATTTCCCTTCTTAACATTTTGAACTTTTCTCAGGTTCAAGAGTTTTGATTTAATCTTATATTACGATAAATGTTGGCATGGGAACTTGGTCTCTCTATCAATCCCAATCGTGTAACTTACTCATGTGTCCCAATAGATCGGAGGTGAAGATTGAAATTCGTAAGATTTTTTTTTTTTAAGTTATCTCCCCTGTACAGTCAGTCCTGTTTTTTTTCATTTTAACCAGAGAATTTATTTAAAAGATATAAAAAAAAATATTATTTTAATTTTCTTCACTTTGAATTTAACAAAAAAAGTTTAGGTTTGTTCATTTTAAGATTTAGAAATTATATAAAGATAGAATTAAAAAAACGTATTTTTATTAAATGTTTTTATAATTGTTTGTTTTCAATTCGATTTGTGAAACCACCATAAAAAGTCTGAATTATAAAGAAAAGTGAATAAGAGAGATTAATTTGTCAAACAAACCCTGTGACATGTCTCTTAACTAGTTTACTAATAAAAATAAAACCAAGATTACTTGGTTTAAAGTAAATAGCTTTAGAACAGGGAAAATTTTCATCTCTCTCTTTCTCTCTTCTCTTCATTTACTAAGCTTATTCGAATTTGTGAGCTTTGTTAACTTTTCTGTCAAGTAATGTCATGTTTGGTAGATTTCTTTTCAAAAGCGTGTTTAAATTAACATTTATAATGTAAATCAGGAGAACATTCATAAACAAGAAAATTATTGTCATTTATTAATATATTTATACTTCTATTAAAAATAATTTTGATAAATGACATGATACATTTAACTTTTGCTTAATTAAAAAAAATACAATTAAAAATATTTTAGTAACTTCAGTGAAATTTTAATTATGAATTTGATTTGGTTTTTATAAATCTTTTAGTATTTATCTACTATACAGTGGTGTTTAGGGAGGGGAACGCGGGGGAACGACGTTCCCTTACCTTTCCAGAACATTTTCATGTCCCGATAACTCCCACTTAAATCTACTTTTAGAATTTCTTTTTTTGTGTTCGTGAATATTTTGTTTAGTAAGAATAAGAAAAAATAAAAATTTATATGCTGAAAATAGGACTTTTTATGCTCCAACTAAGCGTTCCCTTACTTCTTATTTTACCAATATATCACTGCTAATATATGCATTATGGTTTATATTTGTCTCTATGATTGTATAAAATATTTTAGCAATATTCATTATAGAGGTATTATAAAAAAGTTTAAAGTCAAATAAATATTATTTAAAGAATTTGTTTCATTTTATAAATGTCTAGGCAATTTATATTACCTTCATTTTGTCAGTAACAAATGGGTACATATAATATATGCCAGTATATAATATACACTAAATCAAAAATCGACAAACCTTTTTTTTTTTTGCTGTAAGTCAAAATTAATCAAAATATGCCATTTAAGAAGTCGTTTCGGGTCACTAAGCACAAATTTAGATCTGAAAAAAAAACTTGAAGAATTATTTAAGTTTTATATGGGGAAAATTACTGTAATACTTATATATATATTTCTCCATTGACCAATAAATAAATTTGGTCTATTATAGAGTTTACATTGGTTTTTACTTACTTTTATTAAAGTTTATTCAAGTTTATGTTTAAACGTTATTGGAGATTTTATTTTTATTTATTTATTTTTTATATATTGATTGCAGAACTCAATTGAAATTTTCAATTGGTTAACTTAATGAATTCATAGGTCATAGATTATCGATCGTCAATTTAATTTTCTTTCTTTCATTCTTTCTTTCTTTTTTTCAAATAGTATATATATAATATATACAATTAATAAATAAATAATTATTCTTATTTCTATTGTACGATTTGTTAAAACTTGTTAAAGTTTTCAAAAATAATTGATCTTGCAATGTAATGAGGAGCTTAAACATGCTCTTGACCTAGCAACTAAATCATTAAATTAAATCAGAGTGAAAAGGTTTCAAACAAAAGAATCTTCAGAAGACAACACACAAAGAAAACCTGCACTCCTCTAATGAGAGAGAAAGAACGCTTTGTTATTCAGTCAAGTTATAAAACTTCATTATATATATGGAAAATATTTTGAATAGATCAAAAATAAAATATTTATAACTTTAAGAGAAAATTTAAGTTTCATTTGTTCAATATAATTTGAAATTAATTAACTCCTCTGATATTATATTATCATATGTGCTATTGCTATTGTGCTTGAAAAAGTTTCTGATAGTTAATGAGTTTTGGTTAGATAAAAAGAAAAACTAGTAATGAAGATGGATGATATGTTGAGTATACTTGTACTTAGTCTCTCCTAGGTCCGTCCCTAGGAGAATACAAAATGAGTTCGTAACACAATGTTAATAATAATAATAATAATAATAATAATAATAATGGCAAAGATCATACATCAGCAAATGGCTTTTAAATATCAACTGCTTGCCCAGAGTAATACACCACCTTATTACAAATGCAATCCCAGCCCTGTACTTGAATCTGCAGAGGCAGTGTTATATTGGGATCGACCAATATTCACAGATAAAACAGTTGATTACAATATACCTGATATTGTTCTAATAAATAAAGAGAAGAAATTAGGATATATAATTGATATAGCAGTGCCGCTTTCTGAAAATATAAGGAAGACCGAGAGTACTAAAGGGACTAAATATGAAAACCTTTCCTTAGAGATAAAGAATATATGGAAACTACACAAAGTGGAAATATAGTCTTTTGTAATTTCCGTAGAAGGTGTATCCGCTTGAAACATCTAATAGCGGCTTGTAAGGCCTAAATAATTAAAAGAAAACTATTGTTCCTGAAAATCGAAAGTGGGTTTAAATGGAATGGGATGAATCCTTAATATCTATTTAATTTTGCTCGAAGGGCTAAAAAGAGGGATTAATAAAAATACGATAGATACCTCATCACTTCTATCGCACTTTGAAAATTGGGTGGACTGTATAAAAAGGTCTTTTTAAGATTTTAAAGATTCCGATGGATAAAAGATCGCTAAATAAAAACTGTAATCAAATTTGACAATATTTTAATTAAAATCAATTTAACATAATAATAAAAGATTAATTATATTTAGGGTCCCCTAAATATATATAACAACTTAAATCTAAAATTTAATATAATTCAAAGGTGAGAATAAGTGCACTTATCTGTTTGACCACGGGGATTGGGAAAGGGAATTCGCCGTCTCGCGTGTCTTGGATGATCGCCCTGCTGCAGATTGATTGCCAATTGATCCAGATATCAAACCCTTCGAGTTTCCAACGGATTAACTGGACCTCAAAAGCTCCAACGTGGCAGAAATTGTCCTCCTCAGGAACCAATGGGTTTGTCCTCTCGGAACAAACTCTGGAGTTCAGGGCCGGCAGCTCAAGTCTCTGTAGCAGCGTCGACGATCCCAACCAAATTGCACCGCGTTCAAGTTGTAAATTTGAACGGGCCAAATGCGAGCGAAACTGGCCAAGTAAGGCGTCGGCGGGCCGAAAGGCAAAGACAACAAGGCATGCAGAAACAACAAGAAGCTTGAGAGGGTGCCGTCCTCTTTTTATATGGTGATATGTAAGAGGGGGAATGTCACTCTTTAGAGTTGGTAAGGGAGGGTGATGGTCAAACTTATGAGTTTATTTAAATTAAAATAAAAGGCTTGAAATTATAATTGAAAATAACTTAAAAATAATAATATAAATTATATAATTACCCAACACTAACATTTATAATTACTTTAATTAATTTAATTAATATATAAACATAGTCAGAGGGCGGTAATTCAAATTTATTTGAATTTAGGTTCCATGTGGAACCAGAAGGTATAGTTACAAAAAATTTCCAGAAGAGTTTGGAAAAGCTCGAGGTAAAAGAAGGACAAAAAGCGATAATTTTACAAAGCTGTCATATTGTCAGAAAATTCTTGAATGTCTAGTCTCAAATTATCTGATTAAAGTGAATATACGTTAATAAAAACAAGAACAGAACTGTGAGGGCCAGGATGAAATCTCTTTCCACACAGTCCGAGCCTAATCCACACCATCTAAGGGATAGGTGAATATTTCCTGCATTTATGCTGAGAAAGTACGCTCAAATCGGTTAATAATAATAATAATAATAATAATAATAAAGACAAGACAATCAGGACGCGTAATTATGAGAAAAACATCCTCAAGTTGAACGTAGTTGATCGATGTAGGAGATGTGGGAAACCTGGGGAAACAGTAGAACATCTCACTGGTGGTTGCAGTGCACTAGCGGATAATGTCTACACTTGTAGACATAACCAAGTGGCAAAAATCCTCCACATACAAATTTCCCTTAAGTGCAACCTTATTACTATCCCGGAACCCTATTACAAAAACTCACCTCCCACGGTCTTAGAATCCGATTCCTATGTGCTGTACTGGGATTGTCCCATAATAACCGATAAATCTATTGATTACAATCGCCCTGACCTTCTGTTGATTGATAAAAAAGAGAAAAAGGCAACAATAATAGAGGTGGGCATCCCTTTGTCCCACAACGTCTCAAAAACCGAGAAGGAGAAATATTACAAATATCAAAATCTTGCTATGGAACTGAAATCTCTGTGGAAGCTGACAAGTGTGAAGATAGTTCCAATAGTGATGTCGGTAGAGGGAGTATCTCCAGTGAAATTTAAAGATAATTTAAAGGTATTAGGACTATCGGATAAACTTTCCATCATTATCCAGAAAGCAGTTATTCTACAAACTTGTTATATTCTTAGAAAAGTCCTAATGCCATAAAGGAAATATAAAGGTTGCTGTGGGTTAGGGTGAATTCCCTCTCCATCGCATCGCAACCGTGAGCCTAATTCTCAAAAAAGAATTAACTGACACTAGAGAGTGTTGAGGATTTCTGGGGAAAATAATAATAATAATAATAATGTTTTTCTATTTTATTTTAAAATAGCCGTTCCCGGCATCATATGATGCCGGCGGCATAAAAATTCTTCTTAGAGGGACAGGCGGCTTCTAGCCGCACGAAATTGATTAATAATAATAATTTCATAATATTACAGACATCGCATATATACATAGAAAATTATATATATTGATGACTAATTTATAATCAAAACATAAATAAACCTGAAAATATGTAGAATGATGGTTTATGTTTCATTAAATAATATTCTCCTTATTTTATTTAAATCAATTAAATTCAAATTTGCTATCTAACTATACTATACATTTGGTTAAAATAATTAAAAGATTGTTGATTGAACAAAATATTTTTTAGAGGATTTTTAAAATTGTAAATTCAAGTGTTAATCAATCTAGAATCATTTTTTTAATTCAGATAATATGAGTTTTTAGTTTAAGTTTAGAAATTTATTTAATAAAACTGTAATTGAAAAAAAAATCTGGAGTGACTCCACACGACTATCTCGCACGTTTGAATTGGATTAAATAACATATATTATATTTAAATTAAATTTAATTAATTATAAATTATAAATTAAAATTAATAAATAATATTTATTAATCCTGCGCATGTTTGGCCCTTTGTTGTTGGCACCACGTCACGTGCTGGCGCGTGATTGCCAGTCAATGTGTTAAAAAATTTTTTCGGGTACTTTCAGTGATTCAATTAAGCTAAAATTCTATATATAGCAGTTTTATACAATTTTTAATCATGTGAAAAACTATCAAACATCTATCTTTATTTTTACGGTCAGTTTAGAGGAAACGAAATGAAATCGTAGTGGGTAATGAGCTACATTTCTCAAAAGTTGATGGAAAACTACGATGTACCAAATTTCATGATTCTAGCTCTAACCGTTTTTGCGTAATCTTGTCTACATCTCGACATCGACTATCTGGCGAGTTAGTAAAAATGCTAAAAAAATGTTAACATACATATAACAGGAGAATTTTGACAGTACTATATAAATTTTTAAATAAATTATAAAAATAATATTTCTTTAAAATTTCATAATGATGTTAGTGGTCAAGTAGTTATAGCAACAACACTTGTGTGTGCGTATCTGAATTGGGCAGATCTCTGTGTAAATCTCTATTGTCTATGTAATTCACTATTCAAGCGGAACATTAATCATGTTCTTCTCGAATGCTCCAATCATTAGCATAAGATTGAGTAAATTTATAAAAATGTATTGGACTCTTTAAATTTAAATTGTTGGTAACCTAAAGTAGTTTATTTATGTATATTTAAAACTATTATTTCATTCTCATTTCATAATGTATAGTTTTCTTAAGAGATAATTAATCTCAAACATCCTTAAATTGATTTAGACAAGGAAACAATGACTTTTTTCAAATCTTTCGTATTTCTTTATACATATTATTATTATATTGTCGTATTATTGGAGGTTTAGCATCAGTTGGGCTATAACAAATGGGTATTAAAATTAATAAATTTGATGTTTAATTTAATTTGGTAATTATGAATAGAAAATAGTTGGGTGAATCCGACGACGGCTGATAAGGGAAAAATAAAATTGAATTGATTATAAGAATAAAAAATCAAATATTAAATTAAAATAAAATTAATATTTAATAATAAAAAAATTTAATATAATTATATTTGGTATCGTTAGAAATTATAAAAATGTAATTAATTAATAAAGTTAATTTATTTAATATTATAAATTAAATCAAATTTTGTATTTAATTAGCAATTGCAATTAATTAATGGTCGACCACTTAGCTGTTATCGTTAATATAAAATTGGAGCAAAGAGAGTCATGAGTTTTCGGTTAGTCTTTCAGGATTTATTGAGACATCTGTGGACTGGCGACTGCTGGGGGGGGGGTAAGGAAGTCGGCCGTGATGCCTGATCCAGGGACTGTAATCCACTTAGAGGATAATGTGTCTCTGCTCCGCTTCCGAAGACATCAACATTCTTGTTTACATCCATAAGGAAAATTCTTATCCCCTCCAAGTAGCTTCTGGCTAACTTTCCAATAGCTCACCCCCATCTTGTACACATGTGCTCTCTGGTCAATTCTCGTTAATATAAAGAATCACATGTCATGTCATTTTTACTATCTCGCCAGAGATAGTATTGCGATCACGAAAATTTTCGATGTTGAGATTTTGATGTTTTTATACGTTTTGAAGGTTCCTGAATCATTTTCACAAGGGTTGAGAAAAATGTCTGTGTGTGTGTGTGTATGTGTGTATGTGTGTGTGTATGTATGTAGACAAGATTGTGCAAAAATGGTTTGAGCTAGAATGATGAAATTTGGTACATGGACATTATTCAAAATTCATAGTTTTCTATCAACTTTTGAGAAATGTAGCTCATCCGGAAGAGGGTCATTACCTACAACGTTTTGATTTTTTTTCCTCTAAAGTGACCGTAAAAATAAAGATATATGTTTGATAATTTTTCACATGATTAATAATTGTATAAAACTGCTATATATAGAATTTCAGCTTGATTGAATCGCTGAAAGTACCAGAATTAATTTTTTAACACTGCAAATCTCACGCGCCAATACGTGGTGCCATCAACAAAGAGCCAAACATGCACTGGTTTAATAAATATTATTTATTAATTTTAATTTATAATTTAATTAATTTAATTTAATTTAAATTAATATGATATTTAATTCAATTCAAATTTGCGAGATAGTCGAGTGGAGACACTCCAGCTAATTTAATTAGTTTTAAAAAGACGACTTCATGAAATTACTTTCTTTTCATCAATTGAAAATATTTCAGTTATATTGTTGGGTATTTTTAGGTCTTTTGTTCTATTAAAATTTTAAGAAACATTTCATTTAATATATTGAGGGGGTGGATGTGAGAATGTCTATGTTTGTTATAAATGTTTATTTATAGCATTTTAATGATATTTCCCTATCAAAGGGCATTTGCATGCTTATATATTACAATATATATATATATATATTTGATTATTTATATCATTTTGCAATACAAAAGAATAGAAAGAACGCCACCATACAATTACAGTGGTGAAATTTCAATTTTATGATAACTACGTATAGTAAACTACCTATAAAACCGAAAACTGCCCGAGATAACTTTTACAATAAATTTCGAAATAAATGAAGAGGAAATACTCTTTAATCTAGATAAGTAATAACATTTTTTTTTTAAATTTCTTTCTCTGTTTTAGTTGTTATTTTTTATTTTTGTTCAAGTAATATTCGTAAATAAAACTTTTTTGTATTTAGGACTTAAAAAAAGAAATTATTGGTATTATCTGGTTGTGTAATTATATCTTGTGGTCCATAATGTCACTATATTCTCTCTCTCTCTCTTTATGAATATATATATATATATATATATATACACGTATATATATTCCCTTCTTTCACTCTATTCCCTATCTTTATTCCATTTCATTTCCATAATCATTTTATCGATCCAATCAATGTTTGGCAGGGAGTGTGTGAGTATTCAGATTTCAATTCATTTTCTTCATTAGAGATCATTCCCCCTGAACATATTTAGCCCCTAGTATTTCACACAAAAGACCTCTTTAATGGCAATTAAATTCATCTCAATTCAGAATTCTCAGATGTTGATGAATAGAAAATTGAATATTGTCCTGACCACACAGCCAAATTATTATCCAAACCATAATATATATATATATAAATATATATATATTCTTTTATAAATCCTATTCAGCTGTATGTTTTCCAATTAAATATAAAAAAAGAAGAAATTTTAAAGTTTTAAAGAGCTTTTTTTAGAAGAGTTGGCACAGAAATTTTCACAATAAATGAAAAATTAAATAACTATTTAATCTTAATAAATAAAATATTATTTTTCTTCTCGGGATATATAGCAACTTAAACATATTTTATAAAATTCTTATTGAGACTATAGTTATGTAGTATATATATATATATATATATATATATATATATATAAGATGTAAATAAACTATAAAAGCTAAAAGTATAAAAATAACAAAGATATTTTACACCGCATCCATTTGAATCTTGTTTAGAGACTTTTTACGGGTGTCTAAGATGAAAAATATTTTATAGCGTAACTAAAAATAAAAGAAACTTGAAATTTTTTTTAAATATTTCTCATGTTTTTCTTTTCCTTTATGATACTTTAGAAGATCTCTAATTAAAATAAACGCAAGAAAATAAATTCAATTTTTGATCAACAAGCCATTTAGATTTAATGTAATTATTTAATTTTTCACCGATTCATTCATTATATAATTGATATAAACGTACAAATTAAAAAAAAAAAATTTAAATCCAATCCACTTATTAATATGTAATTTAATTATTGAAAATAAATTTTAAGAATATTCTTTGAATCTCTTGATAAATTTTGTTTAAATTAGCTGGAGTGTCTCCACTCGACTATCTCGCAATTTGAATTGGATTAAATAACATAATATATTATTTTTAAATTAAATTTAATTAATTATAAATTATAAATAATAAATATTAAACCAGCGCATGTTTGGCTTTTTGTTGATGGCACCATGGCACGTGTTGGCGCGTGAGATATGCAGTGTTAAAAAATTAATTCTGGTACTTTCAGCAATTCAATCAAGCTGAAATTCTATATATAGCAGTTTTATACAATTATTAATCATGTGAAAAATTATCAAACATATATTTTTATTTTTACGGTCACTTTAGAGGAAAAAAAATCAAAACGTTGTAGGTAATGACCCTCTTCCGGTTGACCTACATTTCTCAAAAGTTGATAGAAAACTATGAATTTTGAATAATGTCCATGTACCAAATTTCATCATTCTAGCTCAAACCGTTTTTGCGTAATCTTGCCTACATACATACACACACACACACATACACACACACATACACACACACACACAGACATTTTTCTCAACCTTAGTGAAAATGATTCAGGAACCTTCAAAACGTATAAAAACATCAAAATCTCAACATCGAAAATTTTCGTGATCGCAATACTATCTCTGGCGAGATAGTAAAAATAAAAATTGAATTTCTATTAATGTAGGTAGTATTCCTATTTGTATAAACTCTCTAGACTAGATCATGGGTCCCAAACTTTTTTTTATCATCGACCCTTATATAATTTTTCAAAATCTCCATCGACCCCCATAAAAGTAATTTTCTGTTAATTAAAATAAAAAAAACTATTAGATACTGTGTTTGTACATTTACTTTATGATTTTCAACATTTATTAAAGTAATAGTACTTTGAGTAACAATATACTGATGAAAAATATATTAATGTTGAAATTTAAATGCCTTAATATTTATTTGACCCCTGCTTTTGTTATACAGATCCTTGGGGTCGATATAGACCACTTTGGCGAACTTTGTTCTAGATTCTATTCTCTTGGAATTAAATTTTTATGATATGAAATTTATTTAAATAATTACATTTTGTCAATACTTTCTTTGATTTATAGACAGATATTGCAAATACTTATTTTATTTTTAATGTAATTATTTAAATACATATTGATACAATATTTTATAAAATAATTTATTAACAAATATAAAAATAAAAACATTTATATTAAATCATATATAAAAACATAAGAAATAAATAAATTTAATTGATTTGCAAAACACATTTGGTTACATCTCTTTTTATCAATATTTCTAACACTTTGAATTTAATTAAAATTATAATTTACGAAACTAATTCAAACATATGAATTTCATTTTTTTCCATTTTTACTTTAATTTACAGCTCTATTTTTCTTTTTTATAATATCAATTGTCTTATCATTTAATAATTAATTATATTGTAGAAGATATTTAAAGATTGATGTTTAAATCATCATCAATTTACATAAACGTATAGTATATAACCGCTAGAACTACAAGTAAAATAAATTTCTAATAATATAAATATAAAATCATGGGCTAAAAAGAATAACATAATTTTTCTATATGCCTAACAAAGTTTATGGATGAATTCCTTCATATACAACGAAAAACGTTGTGCGCATTTATTTATATTAAACATCAAGTCAAATTTTTGTTATAAAAAAAAATTATTAAACACATAAACTGACATATATATTTATAATGCAATAAAATCGATAAGAGCTAAAAAATTAATCTTTTATTATTTTTCACTGTAAAATATACTTATATATCAAAGTATGTAACAAATTTTAAAATAATTATTATTTTCTTAAATTTACATATTATAAATCAAATTCAAAACAGTTGATTATATTAGAAGAAATAGTGTTACTTGTAAATAAAGTGTTTTAGTGTGGTATGTAAGTATATATATAAATTATAGCTCTATAAAGGAATTTAATTGCATTGAAATAAAATAGAAAGCAAATGAAAATTAAAAGCGAAATAAAATAATAGTAAAATATGAAGCAATTCATCCATAAATTTTGTCTGGTTTATAGAAAAATTATTTTATTTTTTTTAGTCCATGAGAAAAACGTTAATTTATAAAACTTATTTATATTTATATTATTTTATTCTTCTTAGTGCAATTTTAATTCGATAAATTTATTTAATATAACAAGAGAACTAAAAAAGATGATATTATACGAAAATTTGCACATTGTAAAATATTTCACGATTATCTCCTAATTTGGACGCTTACTAAGCAAATTGTATCATATTTTTAAATGCTGAAGCAGATAATAAATAATACGTTAATGATTGAATACGTATAATTATTCTTTTAATGCTATAAATTCTTATAAATTATTTTCAAAACCAACTCAATATTTATCCATCAGATGGCGAGAATGAAAATTCAAATATTAAAAGCAATAAATCGCTAATTACATAACAATTAATTAATTATAATTTAATTATATTTCTTTCATACCTTCTAGGGATCCATTGAAACATCTATAAAAATTTTCAAAAGTCTATCTAAATTTAAATTTATGAAATATTTTTTTTTTTTTTTTTTTTTTTTATTATTCAATTCATTTACAATCTGTCATAATAATTATAACAATAAGTAAATTATTTGTATACAATTATAAAATATGTACCTAATAACATGTAGGAAATAAAACTCAATAGTTCCTTTCCAAGTTTGTAACAATCATATATTTACATTAATATTTTAATTTTAATTTTAATTTTAGAATCTAGCGAGTGTGTCACAAGGTAAGTGTTTCTTAAGTCTTCTTTGTTGGGGAAGTTTTAACAGTCCTTTAACCATATCATTTGGGTGGTTATCCAGCCTTGTAGTATACTTCTTATAATACTTTTTTATCACATCTTTTACGAGGGGAACCCTTAGGTCTCGAGCAATGTTTGAGTTGGTTACAAACCATGGAGCATCCACTATTATCCGAAGGATTTTATTTTGGAAACGTTCAAGTATTTCTAAGTTTGACTTAGCAGCTGAGCTCCACAGCTGAATCCCATACGTCCAGATAGGCATGAGTATGGCCTTATATAATAAGAGTTTGTTACCGAGTGATAACTTCGACCCACGTCCGATCAACCAATACATCTTATGTAATCGAAGCCCCAGTTGTTTCCTTTTGGTTGTTAAATGTTTCTTCCATGTTAATTTGTGGTCGAGGTGCATTCCCAGGTATTTAGCTTCGTTAGCTTGCGGGATTACTTTGTTGTTCATTGTAATGGAATTATAAGAACCTTTCTTGATGGAAAATGTCACATGTGTTGACTTGTTTTCGTTTACTTTGATTCGCCATCTTGTTAGCCAGTTTTGAATCTCATTTAGGATTGTTTGGAGTTCATCTGTCGCCAATTGTGCATCTTTATTGGTGGTAAGTACGGCTGTATCATCTGCAAACGTAGCTATGGTAGCATTGGAAGAGGTTGGTAAGTCATTGGTGAAAATTAGGTAAAGGAGAGGACCTAAGACACTACCCTGAGGAACACCAGCATGAATAGGGTGTAGGGAGGATATTTCATCAGAGTATCTTACTATAAAGTGTCTATCCTGTAGGTAGGATTTCAACAGTAAATAGTAGTTTGTAGGTAGAAGATTTTTTAATTTGTATAATAACCCTGTGTGCCATACCTTATCAAAGGCTTGGCTTATATCCAAAAACACCGCAGAGCAGTAATTGCGTTTCTCAAAAGCTTCAGTGATTGTATTTGTAACCCTGTGGATTTGCTCGATAGTACTATGATAGCTTCTGAAACCGAATTGGTGACCAGGTATGATGTTTTTAGCATCTATAATTGGTTCAAGTTGGTTTTTGATTAATTTTTCTAAAATTTTAGCTAAAATTGGAAGTAAACTGATTGGTCTATACGAGTTTACTTTTTCTGGTGGCTTTCCAGGCTTTGGTATCATGATGATTGTCGCAATTTTCCAATAAAGGGGGAAATACATGTATCTTAGAACGGCATTAAATATGTACATTAATAATTTTAGAGCTTTTTCAGGCAGTTCCATCATCACCTTGCCCGTAATCAGATCTATCCCCGGTGATTTCCTCGGTTTTAATTGTCTGATTTGTTCTTTAATCTGGTTAATTTTAAATGGCTTTATCGGTGTCTCCAATTGAAGAGGAATCCCAGGGTAATCGAGTACGTCTCTAACATCAACATCTTCAGATTCGGATGGATGGGGTTTGAAAACATCAGCAAGATAATTTGCAAAACAGCTTGCCTTATCTTTGTTAGATTTAGCCCATTTATCATCATGAGTCCGGATTGGTGAATTAAAATTTTTTGGCCTTTTCAGTTTTTTGGTGGCTTTCCAGAGTGAGTAGTCTGTTGCTTCATTTGTTGAAAGCTGTTCTAAGTAGATTTTTATATTGGTATTTTTGAGTCTTTTTAGTAGGGTTTTAAGTTCAGTTGTTGCTTTGTTTAGTTTAGTTTTGATAAATGGCCAACGAGTTCTTTGCCATAATTTCCTTAATCGCCTTTTTTCTGCAATTTTATCCACGATATTCGGCGGGAGTGCTTCAGTTTTTTCTTTATTGTAAAGCTCTGGAGTGGAAGACCAAGCAGCTCTTTGTATTTCTTCCGTAATATATTGCACTGCATAGTCAATGTCTTCACTATTTTATGAAATATCGCGTTCAATTTGTAATAAGTGCGAACAGACAGACAGGCAGACAGACAGACAGACATGAAGAGAAGTTGATAAAAACGTTCTAAAAATAAGCATTTGGACATCTTCCAATGTCTGTGTATATAATAAATATAAATACTAATTAATAAATACTATGAAAAAAGTATAAATTAAATCTTATGGAAATTAGAAATGGGCAAAATGGAGAGAGAGACCAATTGTATAAACTTTTGGAATAGAGCGACGACCACTTTAATGGAATGCATACATTTGTATGTATTATATTTTTCGATATTGCATTATCCTTCTCTTTATACATTTTGCTACTATTGAATTCAGTTTTCAAATCCCTTAGGATTTTAGCTCTTCCTCTTCTCTTGGAATTGACCAATGCATCCTCATCCCACCCTTGAAGATTGAATTCATGGGAATTGAGTAAATGTTCTTGATGTAGAGAATCATAAATCAAAAATACATTTTTATAATTCATAATTAAATAACATTAAAAGATCTTAAAAAATTCATTTAAATTTATACGTATGTAAACATACATATTTTATGATGAAGGAAAATTACAATTTTTTGGTTTTTAAATAAATGCAATATATAATATTATAAATGTATAAAATAAAAATAGAATAAATAAATAATTTAATATTATTTTATTAATATTTTATTTATTATTATATTAATAAAATTTCTATTGAGATTGAAATGGATAATATGAATATATTTTTAAATTATTTATTAAAAAAAAAAAAAAAAAAAAAAAAATCATTTATAGGTATTTTATAATTAATTATATTTTATAAATATTTAACAACATATTTTTATGTTTTTTCTCTCTTTAATAAATATTAATTACAAAATAAATTGATCAGTTATTCTCAATAAATTTAATTTAATATTTAATATATTTTTGTCTATATATATATATATATTACAATTTCATCATGCAATAGATAAAGTTGAACGACTGTTTATAAAATACAAAAAAAATTTAATTAAAGAAAATTTTATTAATTTAAAATTCAGTGATGCATATAATTTCGTGTTTATCAATATACACAACCCCTTTTATAACATTAACATAACATCACTGGTGGGTTTATATTAAAATTGCCTCATGAATCAAATAACAGTGAAATTATTGGAATGTTAAGCAAATAAAGAATTTCCCGCATTCTGCATACATTAACTAATGGATTAACTTTGGAAAATGTTGATGTTATAAATTGTATTTGAATCACCTTAAATTCAAAAAAGATCAACGGTTATCTTTAATCATTTACTACACGATATAAATGATACATAGGCTATATAAAAGATATAAACGCCATAAAATGAAATTTTTAAACCCACAGATATAAAATGGATTTTAGATTCAATATATATATAGATATAGATATATATATATATTTATGGAACGAAAGATATAGATAAATTCTTGCTATATATATAGGAAAAAATTCTGACTTATATCTATAATTCGTCTGGTAAATCCACCATCCTTTCCCACCCTTGAAAGAAAAACTCATATACGGTCAGCTTAAAGATAACTATATATTTATCTCTCAATCGCAATATTGGTGTGCGTGACCACACAGTTACTCGTACAGTAGAAAGAGAGAGAGAGAGAGAGAGAGGGATGTTACTAGTTTTATAAAGGGTGAGTTTAAGGTTCACCAACAACATACGACGTGTATGGGGGGTCGTCTGTTTCGGGGATTGGTTTAGGAGAGAAATGGGCACCCCGACGAAGGCTGATGGGGAGTTTGGTGCCCCCTTAAAATCGATATCCTTTTCACTTTTGGGAGGAAGAGATGATGAGGGTTTTAGTAGTGAAAAGGAAAAGGCCAGAAAACATTCCATCTCTTTTCTTGGGTGTTGGTGAGTAATAATATACCGAACCAAACTTAAACGTTATTTCAATTCCAGAGTGGTAAATTATTTGGTTATTGAAATTCCATTATCTTTGAAGAAAAACAAAATATTATTATTATTATTATATTTCTCAAAGAACAACAAAACAATTTTAAACCAAATTAAAAAAAATCACATTAATTAATTAATTCTTGGAAATAGTACTGACTTTTTAAAAAAAAACATAATGAACAGCCCGATTTAACGAGCTTAGAGAGTTAAATAAAAAATATATTCTGGGAAATCATGAGTTATTAAATATTGTAAATACCAAAATTATTTTGTTAACCAGGTAGAGTGTATAAGTATATAGAAATTTGGCTTTAATTTAATTCTCATAAACAGGCAACCTTTTTCAATAGTCGGGCACATTTCTGAAATAATATAACAGGGGTGGGCATACTTAGAGCCATATTGAAAAATCGCAAATGTTTAAAAGCCTGATTGCAAAAACATTTTACCTTTTTTTTTTAGTAAAAATTTAATACTTAGTAATTTGAATGCGGGCACTTGGAAAGACTTCTTGCCAACCCTAAATCCTAAATTATTATATTTTGTTAAAAAATTTTATTTTGTTTGATAAAAGTGAATATTGAAACTAAATTGGAAATATCGACGATATTTGAAATTAATAGGAATTAAAGAGTATTATCAATAACGTAACACCCTACTGTTTACACTTTTTATTTCTAATTTATTCTTTTTATTTATTCTGTGAGAAAGTTCTAACGTGATATATGGAATAAAAATTAAAATTATATTTCGCCCCTTCTTAGGAGGACATGTCAATAACTCTGTAACTTTTTGAAATTCCCGTCTCTTAAATGAAATGGCAAAACTGATCCTGTGAGCAGGCAACTATCAGATATTTGAACCAGCTGGGTCTTTTAGTTTTTGTTTGACATCCATTAATAGCAAATTAACTCGTGATTTGAGAAGAAAATTGAAAAAAGTGAATTTCCTGTGCTCAATAAGCATTATTTTTTGGTGGAAAAAAATATCACTGAAACCGAATTTTTGCGCCGTAACTGTGGATGAAACGTGGATCCATCACAACACACAAGAGACAATACAGCACTTAAAACAATGGGTTTGTCGGGGTGAATCAGAACCAAAGATGTCCTCGACAATCTTATTTTTTGAAAAGAATAAAAAATAAGAAAAACTTTTGGATTAAGTGTTTAGAACTCAAAGGAGACTATGTACGATGAAAAATAAAATTAAGAAAATCAATTACAGAAACAAATATTGTATTACTATTTTTTCTAGTGAGACCCTTGTATGTGTGTGGTTAACATAAATTTATTATAATTATAAATTAAAATAAAAAATTTAAAAATTTAAAAAAATGTTGAAAATACTTAAATTTAATAATTTTGGAAAGTGTAAATTTATTTTATATATGATTTATTAATATTTCTTAAATTTCCATTTACTCTTCTTCATTCAAATAAACTTTTTTCTTCACTTCCTCCAAGTATATAGAAAGTTTTCGTTATAGCTTGGGAAAATTTATTGATTGAAAAAAATAAATAAATAAATAATAAAAAAAAGAATAGCTTTATATAATAAAGAAAGTATATATATATATTTCATTATTTAGTTCTGAAAAACCAAAAATGTTTTACTGAAAATAGAAAATTATTATTAATATGTCATTAATATTGTGGCATTTGTATATACTTAATATGTATCCTTCCCTATTTGCTATTGACTGGTATAGGAATTAATATTAAGCATCATAACATCGTTATATCCGTACGAACAATTTGGGAAGCTCTTATGCTTTCAATGGTAAGGTCGATTTACCAACTGAAATACTTTACAGATCCTAGCACTCACTACTACTTCAAAGCACGTCTTCACTTAAGCCCCATATCAACGCAAGGGTTGGATGCTAACAGAAAACCCTCGAGGAAAGGTGTGTACGTGAAATATGATCTGTACCTGTGGAATCTCTTTAAAAATATTTGAGTGGGAAAGATCAATAAAAGAAATCTTGATTCTTTATGAATAATTATTGTAGATTTTTACTAACAAAAGTAAAAAAAAAGAAAAAGAAAATTGATTGCTTACATATTTATTTTTTGTATGTTAATATGAAAAAAATAAATGAAATGAATGATAGAATCAATAGTTTTTATCATTGATCAATAACATTTATTCCAAATGCATAATAATGAACTATACAATATTTTATTAGGTATTTAAAAAATACCATCTTAATAAATTGACTTTTGATAATGATCACTTCATTGAATTTGATGAAATTCTATATATAGCAGTTTTATACAATTTTTAATTTAGTGAAAAACTATCAAACATATATCTTTATTTTTCATTTAATCATTCATTTTAGAGGAGAAAAAAATGAAAAAGTGGTACACATTTCTCAAAAATTGACAGAAAACTTCTAATTTTGAATAATACCTGTGTACCTAATTTCATTATTCTAGTTCAAACCGTTTTTGCATAATCTTGTCTACATACATACACACACACACATACATTTTTCTCAAACTTAATGAAAATGGCTCAGGTTCCTTCAAAACGTATAAAAAAATAAAATCTCGACATCGAGATAGTAAAAATACTATCTTAATAAATTGACTTTTGATATTGATCACTCTATTCATTCATTTTTTCAATATTTATTTCTTAGCATATTTTAAGTATTATACTAATTTTTATTTGATTTAAAAAGTTTTAATCTTTAAATTGTGAAAAAACATATTTAAAGGATATGACTAATATGACCATTTATTTTTTTTTCTAAAAAACATTTTTTAATTTTCGGTAATAGTTTGGGGAGGGATGGGGATAGGATGTAAACGTATATTTTTCATTATTACTGTTTATTATAATGAAAATAACTGAAAATAAATATAATAATAATAATATAACAATAACTTAGTATAATAATATAATAATAATAAGGGAATTTTGTAAATAAAACCACATATTGATATTTGTTATTGTAAATTTATTCAAAAAATACAAAAAATATACACAACGTTTTGATTGCTGATCAGTCGTCCCTCGTCACTGGACGCTCGAACAGTGCAGTCACTTGATAACGATTGCAGAAGTAGCAATCGAAACGTTGTGTATATTTTTTGAATTTTTTGAATAAATTTACAATAACAAATATCAATATGTGGTTTTATTTACAAAATTCCCTTATAAATAAAAACAACCATCAAAGCTTTAATAAATTATTATAATAATAAATTTGAAATAAGGGACTAGCTACCTGAAAACGGGACGTATGGTCACTTTATATATGACGCAAAATTCAAGATGGTAGACAAAATAAATCCTCCTTACACGACGGTTCTCTTATAACTAAGATAGACATGCTTCATCTGGTCGCATATTTCGATATTATCGTCCGTCAATACCTTTGATACACCAAAAAGCATAGTTTTCAGGATATAGAAAACGCGTTATATTCCTCGGATTTGCTTTAAAAAATAATCATTTATTTATATTATTGATTGATTCTTGAATAATTATCTCGTAGGTTGATAGGATGTATAAGTAATAATTTATAATAAAAAATAAATTAAAATATTATTATTCATTAATTATTAATTAAACAAAAAATCTTACATGTGTTTTAAAATGTTCAAAATTTTAATCAATCTACATTTGTCAAGAATTACTTAATGTGTAATTTTTAATTTCAAATGAAATTTTTAACATTATTTATTTCTAAATGAACACCTGTTTTTCATATATAGAACTCATAATATGCATTTATTTTCAAATATTTTTTTATAAGTATAACCTTAATGTTTCAGTTATGGGATTTATATGGAAAAAAATTTAACTATTTCTGGGTGCAGAAATTACATTCCTCCAACTGTCCCTTTCCCAAGTTAATTTCCATTCTCAAGTATCAATTCACACATTATTACATTATCATTGGTGAAATAAAGTCTCAATTATGTCAAATATACAAAACGGGGTGAACCTCAGGGAATTGGAAAGATGTTTGGATTTGTTAGATGGTATATTTTCCATATAATTAAATAATATAACTGATACCTTAATTAGGAATTATTAAAAAGTTTTTGATGAATTGAATGTAATTTAATGGTTATATTTATATTTAAAAAAAAAAAATTGTTGTATTTGAAACACCATTTATAATTTTTGTATTTACATAAATTATTTCTTGATTAGTAATACAAAATTTATTTGATACTTAAGTAAATTACAATAAAAACAAAAATTTGATGTAAATTTAAATTTATCCATTTACATAAATATCACTAATTAATTAATTAATTGTGTATTTATTAAAGCTTTTGTGATTATTTTGATAATTATTAAGGGAATTTTTATTAAAAGACCACATTGTTTGTATAAAATTATATATTAAATTAAAATAATTGTACAACGTTTCGACTGCTTATTCTGCAGTCGTTTTCAAGTAACCGTACGCTTGCTCCAATTCAAGTGAAATTGGCGCCAATATGATTGCCTATATAAGAGCTGACGTGTCCCAACATGCATCAGTCCGCTTGAATCGGAGCAAGCGTACGGTTACTTGAAAACGACTGCAGAATAAGCAGCCGAAACGTTGTACAATTATTTTAATTTAATATATAATTTTATACAAACAATGAGGTCTTTTAATAAAAATTCCCTTAATAATTATAATTGATTCTGATATGATAAAAATTAATGCTTGGCAAAAAGACGTCAAATAATTTTCATTATAATCTTTATTTATTTATTTATTTAATTATTATTATTTTATTTATTTATTTATTTGTTGTATCATTTCCATATATCATTATTCAAGTTATTTTAAAGAGAATAAGTTGCATATGACAGTATAATTTATTACAATGCAAATATCCCTATGTATATAACATTATATTATTATTATTATTATTATTTTGTTGTTGTTTTTTTCACATTAATGAAATATTAAAATAAGAACATAAATTTATGAGATGTTCATGTTAATTAATCTATTTTTATTTTTATTTCATTTTGTTTATGAAGGAGACAAATAGACTAGTGTTTACTAGTATTTTAAAGGGAATTCGCTTTTGTTCATTTTCAATTTCTAACGACAAAGCGACTCTATTTAGAAAGTGAATTAATGAAAAGTTGATTGTATAAAGGAAGAAGTTAGGCAATCAGAATGAATAAATGAAGTTATCATAAATTTAATTGTATTTGAATAAAAGAAAATTACTCATTTCAAGATAAATATTTGGAAACATTTTTTTTTTCTCTTTTTAATGAGATGCTAATTTTATTTTGTCATTCACCAAATTCCACAATTCATTAAAAAAAATAAAACTTTTTAAGGTTGTTTCATCTACTTTAAAATTTAATGATTTTGTGTAATTGTTTATGAATATTAATTTTACTTTTCTAAGGGATTAATTAATTAATTAATGACTGAAAGTGTGTTTATTAATTCAATAAACACTTTCTGTGTAAATATACATATTATTTAACAAGACAAGCATTTAGATAATCAATTTTCAACAATTTTTAAATTTATTCTTCGTCCCCTCTCTACAAACCGTTTAAAAAAATCACTCCAATATATTTAACAATTTTTATGCTAAATAAATACAAACAAATTTATTTAAATATAATTTTATATTTAATGATGAATATATAGGACCTATAGGTGTAATATTAATATTTTTATAATTTAAACAAATTCCAAACATTAATATGGTAATTAATGTTTTGTTTATAAAATAATTAAAAACCATACTTTTGACAATTTTTTATTTCAAATAATTTTTTCTATTTATATAAATGGGATATTTATATATGTTTTTTTATAAATATATGAGATATATTTCGAATAATTTTTTACTTACAAAAAAATTCAAAATGTATATAAAGTGGTACAATTGGGAAGAGAAGGGGGGAATGGGTTTAAATTTGTCTGTGTTTAAATTTTGAATTCTCTTGAATATTCATTTCAGGCATTTTAATAACATTAATTTATTTCGCCAGAGATAGTATTGCGATCACGAAAATTTTCGATATTGAGATTTTGATGTTTTTATACGTTTTGAAGGTTCCTGAATCATTTTCACTAAGGCTGAGAAAAATGTCTGCGTCTGTGTGTGTCTGTGTATGTATGTAACCAAGATTACGCAAAAACGGTTTGAGCTAAAATGATGAAATTTGGTATATGGGCATTATGCAAAATTCATAGTTTTCTATCAACTTTTGAGAAATGTAGCTCAAACGGAAGAGGGTCATTACCTATAACGTTTTGATTTTTTTTCTTCTAAAGTGACCGTAAAAATAAAGATATATGTTTGATAATTTTTCACATGATTAATAATTGTATAAAACTGCTATATATAGAATTTCAGCTTGATTGAATCGCTGAAAGTACCAGAATTAATTTTTTAACACTGCAAATCTCACGCGCCAACACGTGACGTGGAGCCATCAACAAAGAGCCAAACATGCACTGGTTTAATAAATATTATTTATTAATTTTAATTTATAATTAATTAAATTTAATTTAAATATAATATATTATGTTATTTAATCCAATTCAAATTGCGAGATAGTCCATTGGAGACACTCCAGCTAATTTTAAAATTTGGATATAATTTTGCTATTATTAAATGCAATTTTTTTATAAAATGAAATACAAAGAAAAAAAAATCTCAGCACGCATATTATGTACATATTTGTATTTTTATATATATGTATGCAGAAGAATATATAATTTCTTATTATTGAAATTAAAAATAACATAATTTATAATTTTATTTTTTAATTTTGTTAATTATAAAAAGAAAATCCATTTCCACATCCAAATTTATTGATATAAATTCAAATTTTATAAATAAGAAAATATGTATGTCATGATGTTATTACAGATTAAATCTTTAAAGCGTTCTTCTAAAATTTAAAGATGGATTATCAGTTGAAAACTTTAATACGATTTTAAATGATTATAATCTTTAAAAGAAAGATTTGAATAAAATATTGTATTTAGCGACTTAATACTTAATATTTCATGTAAGATTTCTTGAATAAATCTCCAAAAAAAAAATAAAAAAAAAAAATTCTAATGATTGATGTCATAATATATAGAACAAATCATCCATTTCTAATAAGATGCAAACTCTCAAAATGGAAATATCAGAAGAGAAACTTAATCTTATGACGCGTTGATTGCTTGGGAATGTGAAATGATAGACCCACAAGATCACAGAAGAAAAATGAAGGTAGAAATTTATAAAGTAATAATTCAATTGAAGATAATTTGTTCTTTTCATCTTCTAATGAGAAAAAGAAAAGTTATGATGGGAAAAGTTACCAAGTGGGAAAATTAAGAGGAAAATCGAGTGAAACAAAAAAAAAAAAAGTGCTCAATAAAAAAAAAACAAAAATTGTTATCAAAATTAATAAAATTCTTAAATTTTTTTTTCTTGTGATTATAAAATAAATGAACAGCTAACTAACTACATTTAATTGAAATTGAAATAGGTAGATGAGAAATTAACTTTTTTTCTTTTCCAACATAACAAAATAAATACCTTTTGTATGAAAGGGTTTCACAAGTACATTTATATATCTCTAATTGAACTGAATTAGTTAAAGCGGAAAAATAAATGATGTGTGTGTTTGTCGGTTACAAAAAAAACAAATTCTTGTTTATATCATATTGGATTATTATTCACTCATCATCATTTCAAATTAATTTAATGGAACGCTTAGGGCCTTTATTGTTGGGACCAGTTGCTTTACTTTGTAAATTTAATGGAAAATATGATAATACGATAAAAAGGTTGGCAGAGAGTCTATAGACGAAAAAAAAAACAATTGAATTATATCGACTAAAAATATTCTATGGGATAGAAATAGAATTATTAATCTAATCTCTGTATATAACACTTACTACCATACTATATATACTAAATTAAGTCTGTCACAGTCTGTTAGAGATAGACCTATTTCAATGAAAATGTTTCTGTTTTATACTTTTTCTTTTGGAATATTTCATTCTATGATTAATCTAGAAAAAAAAACTTTTTTTTATCGAAATATTTTTTTACCTTTTACATTGAAAAATAAACTTTTAGAATTTGAAAATATTTTCCTATCACAAAATACCTATGAAACTATTTTAATTAATTGATTTTGCTGGTTCAAATTTTTTTTTTTAAATTTTACAAAGATAAAACTATGTGTAGTATATTTATTCACCTAGCAAAATATAATTTATATTATTATTTTATTCATTTATTACATTGCCGTACAATGCATTGTCTCAAAAAAAAAAGATAAAGGAAAAAACAAAAAACAATACCTAACACAAATTATTTTTATTTAATACAACTAAAAATAATTGTAATGCGTATGAACTTTGTCTTCTGTTTCTTCCGAAGTCTTTTCACCCTAATCATCTCCGGAATGATGAATGAAATCAATTGCATCGGTATTTTCATATAAATTTAGAAATTCGTCATCTAAAGTCGTCTTGACACAGTAATCAGACCCCGCATCAGGTGCGTTTCACAACCAAGGCTGATTACCTGAGGGATTTCTATATTTTCTATAAGGCACATAAATTGGACAGGCACAGAATAAATGATATATAGTCTTATTATTCAGCAGATTGTTGGATAGAGCAAACCTGCGTTTGATCAACCACATAGCTACAACATCCAAAAATAAGTCTGACTTACTTGATGTTTACTTGCCATTCTCACCCTCGAGACAACCCTGACCATATGAAGGTTCACATTCCCTTTGAAATAAGCCTGGGGAGAGAATTCACCATCGAGAACCAACAGTTTTTTATAATAACTATTAAAACATGAGTTATTATTATAATAAATATCACTCATGATCAAGTTGGTCCTGAAGGAGCTCAATCCATCCAGAGCCGGTTTAATTTATAAGGACTAATTCACTTAATCGCACCGCAGTGATCCCGGCAGAGTCCAGCAGTCATCTCAACTGGCTGGCCCAGTTATACCTACCAGTCTCCATGGAATCTGGTTCACATAAGGAAAATAGCTCTAGGATACCTGGATCACTTGCTATCACGGCTTACCTGGGATGGTATAATCAATTGGCTAAATTAATCTATCAAGAACTAGAATTCAAGTACGGTATAATGTGTGAACAGGGGCACACAACCCACAATCTACCCTACTATAAATACAACCCTCCACCAGTTGCTGAAAAGGAAAACATTATTCTCTACTGGGATAGACCAGTCGTTACGGACCAAACAATTGATTATAATCGTCCTGATATACACTTAATTAATCAAAACGACGCATTAGTTGAAATAACAGATCCTGTAACAGATAACCTAAAAAACTGAAACCGAAAAACAAGCTAAGTGAGAAACTTGCTTGCATTCCAATTGAAAAAAATCTAGAAATATCTCATTGCCATCTCTGCAGAAGGAACAAACATTAAGATCTTTAGAGAGACTTTCGATCTCCAACAAGGTACTGAAAATGAGCCTTCTTGCTGCAAACCTGTCATACAGTTTGAAAGTTTTTTAATTGAACAATGTTCGGAGGGTTGTCTGTAATAGGGTGAAATCCCTCCCCAGGTCGTCCGAGCCTAACCATTAAAAAAGAAAGCCATTTGAATGAAATAGTATTTCATAATCGGAAGGCCTATACTTCACAATGAAAAAATACATTTGAATATTCATCCAACCGTTTTTGTTTTATTGCATTTTAAAAAAAAATGTTACATGGCGGACCCTGTAGATAGTTATTAGTACATATACATTGGTATATTATTAAGTAATATTTGATAATATTTTTTAGTCCATTTTACTTACCTATTATCAATCATATTATATACTATTTATATAATCATATTAGCATTAGGAGTCTCCTTGGTTGATTCTACTTTTTTTTCGACCCTATCAAAAAGTACCTTAATTCACTTAATTTGATCAAGATCAAATAAAATTAGCTGGAGTGTCTCCAATGGACTATCTCGCAATTTGAATTGGATTAAATAACATAATATATTATATTTAAATTAAATTTAATTAATTATAAATAATAAATATTAAACCAACGCATGTTTGGCTTTTTGTTGATGGCACCACGTCACATGTTGGCGCGTGAGATTTGCAGTTGTAAAAAATTAATTCTGGTAATTTCAGCGAATCAATCAAGCTGAAATTATATATATAGCAGTTTTATACAATTATTAATCATGTGAAAAATTATCAAACATATATCTTTATTTTTACGGTCACTTTAGAGGAAAAAAAATCAAAACGTTGTAAGTAATGACCCTCTTCCGGTTGAGCTACATTTCTCAAAAGTTGATAGAAAACTACGAATTTTAAATAATGCTCATGTACCAAATTTCATCATTCTAGCTCAAACCGTTTTTACATAATCTTGGTTACATACCATACATACGAGATAGTAAAAATTTGTTATAATACATTTAGTTATTTCATTCAAATTATTATTATCTAATTAGAATCAATTAGTCAAAAAGTGCTAAATATTTAATAATTAACAAAATTGAAATTAAGGTATATACAAGATGAAAAATGCAAATAATTACTTCATATTCTAAGCTAAATTATGATAAATTAAATTAAAAATAAAAATTATTTCGTTTATTTTCATTAAGGTGAATTCTACGAATTTATATATTTATTGTATATTTACAAAATAAATAAACAAATAATTGTATTGTACTGTGTTAATTAACGCCTTTATTTAATACATTTATAATTAATTACATTTCACTTCATTGCAATCATTATGATATGATTATTTATATTCACATATTCTTTGTATATTCATATTAAAATTAAATTATATTCTAAAATTAGTTTGTATAATAACGAAAGTTAATGTATATACTACTTCTATTATTCTATTAGTAAAATCTTAAATAAACACTTAAATTTTTAAATCAATTTTATAATAAAATATATAATATATATATATATATATATTATTTTATATTTAAATTTTTTTTATAAATTTACTCCATACCTCATATAATTTTATTGTAAAAAAAATCTGGAGTGTGTGTGTGTATCTCCCTCGACTATCTCGCAAATTTGAATTGGATTAATTAACACATATATTAAATTTAAATTAAATTTAATCAATTATCAATTATCAATTATAAATTAATATTTTTCACGTAATGGCGCGTGATTTTCAATCAACGTGTTAAAAAATTAAAATAATTAATTCCGATACTTTCAGCAATTCAATCAAACTGAAATTGTATATATAGAAGTTTTATACAATTTTTAAAGCGAGATAGTAAAAATAATTTTGTTCCTGTAATTTTGATTCGTTTAATTTTATATAAATACTTTAAAATCACTATTCTAATAAAATTATAAACGAATAAATCAATTACTAATTATTATTCCCAATTATTATTATCATTCAAGTCAAATCAGAATAAATGTTTAAAATAATTAAAAACATCAGAATAATGATTTAATAAATAGCACAACAAAAACAGTCAAGACCAATAAAAATTTTATTTTTACCAAATTATAAGAAATTAAATTTTATTATTAATTACTAATATATACTTAAATATTGATTTTTATTTTTAAATTATAATTAATTACTTATTTACAACATTTGTATTATAAATTTTATTAACTTATTTTTTATTGAATTGAACATTGTATAATTAATTCTTTCATTCATATGTTTAGAAAAATAGAAACATCAAAATTGTAGTATCACATTGTAATTTTTTTTTTTTTCACAATTTCGATAACTTAACTGAAAGTAAATCTAGTCATAGTCAAATTATTTAATAGAGAAAAGAGGAGAGTGAGAGAAAGTTAGATTAAAGTTGATTGATTCTTCCAATTCTCTTTGTGTTATAAAATATTCTCATCATGATTCTGATGGGCCGCGTATAGACTTTATACGATTGGTTGCATTGGATGTGGACCGTGATAATAATCACAATAGCTTCATTCTCCATTGGGAAATATACAATAATGGAAAATTCAATTCCCTTTTCGAAATCACTATGATCGGCGTTCAGTTCTCGAATTCTAATTAACATCTCACCCTTTCAGGACTTTTGACAAATCTTATTGATTTTATTATATTAATTAAGAATTCAAATAGATTCTCATCATGATTGTAATTCTATTAATATACAAATTTCGAATTAATCATTGTATTAAATTATAAATTACCATTTCATTAATTATATATGTTCCAATTTGACATAGGAAAAGTTATTTCAATTAATTTTTTTTTTTTACATTTCTAAAACAATGTTGAATTTTTCTTTTTGTTTAAATAATTGTTAAAAGTCTTCTTGTTTTGTTTATTATTAATACTGATCGGATACTCTGTGTTATTTTTCCATTACAGAATTAAATCTTTTTTTTAAGGAATAATTTTGTGAGATTCATCGCTTCACCTATTGAATAAATCCTCACTTTTTTACTATCTCGTAAGAGATAGTATTGCGATCACGAAAATTTTCGATGTTGAGATTTTGATGTTTTTATACGTTTTGAAGGTTCCTGAATCATTTTCACTAAGGTTGAGAAAAATGTCTGTGTGTGTGTATGTGTGTATGTGTGTGTATGTATGTAACCAAGATTACGCAAAAACGGTTTGAGCTAGAATGATGAAATTTGGTATATGAGCATTATTCAAAATTCGTAGTTTTCTATCACATGATTAATAATTGTATAAAACTGCTATATATAGAATTTCAGCTTGATTGAATCGCAAAAAGTACCAGAATTAATTTTTTAACACTGCAAATCTCACGCTTCAACACGTTACGTGGTGCCATCAACAAAAAGCCAAATATGCGCTGGTTTAATATTTATTATTTATAATTTATAAATAATTAAATTTATTTTAAATATAATATATTATGTTATTTAATCCTATTCAAATTGCGAGATAGTCGAGTCGAGACACTCCAGCTAATTTATTTTGTTTGAACATAAATGAATTGAAATGTTGAATCTTGACAGATTTCATTTCAAATTTTTTTTTCATATGTAATCTTTTTATATTTATACTAATATTAATCCTAATTAGTGAGGACTTGAATAAGTTAAGCGATGAATCTCTCAAAATTATTCCTTACTATATTTTATTAAAATTAATGGAATGAATAAATGGAAATTTTAAAAAAATCAATGAAAATAACTTCATTTCTTGAAAATATCTTTTATATCAATATATCAAACTCTGCGCCGTGATACCCTACTATAAACTATAAAAACTCCAAAGTAGATGAAGATTTTTAGTATAATATTAAGATCTGTGAGCTGAGAATACACATTTTTGTTATACCACTGGCATCCACGATGTGTATAGGTGATCAATGCGTATTTGATTTCGAAATGAAGGAAAACTATTAATAACATAATCTATACTTAAAAATTCCTATATATATTTTAAGGGCATGGGAAATTAAAAAAGTTTAGGAACCACTACTCTATGTTATAAATGGAATCTACATATATTGAGTGAAAGGATTACCATGGTTTGCACTCACAATCATATTAAATAAATTTATAAATAGGTAAAATTTAATCAAAATATTTTCAAAAGAATAAACAAAAAAAATCCTAAGTAATTTTTGATAGAATTATTATTATAATAATATACTCATTTTATTTATTATTATCATTTAAATATTTTTTCTGGTTAAATCAACTACATATATGTAATGTAATGCAATTCAGAGAAAAAAAAGTAAAAGTTTCTTTATAAAACATCCAAATTCAGAAAACACTCATTTAAATTAATATTAAGGCCGAATGGGGGTAAAGGGTTGGAAGATTAGTGTGAAAACCTCCTGATAGGATGGAAGAATAAACGTATGCATTAGATATAATCATTTACATAATATTTGTATAAAAAATAATTAAATTAAGGAAAATTAGGGTGAGAAATTAAAAATTTATTGTGGATTAATTTTTTCTTTGTTGGCATATATGAAGTATAATACATAATAATAACTAACTCAGACAATATGTAAACATTAATAAACTATAGTTATATACGTTAATGGTCTCGGGTGGTAGAGTAAATATTTGTTTATTTTGTTTAGTTTCCACTATACTATCCTTTATGTTAAAGATCTTTATTGGATTGTTTATACGAGTAAAACAATACATACTTATAATAACATACATGCAACTGTCATTCTATTTCTATTTTACTCATTTAAATCTAAATTTCAAATAACTTGTTAGCTGGTTATATGAATATATAAATCTTATATATATATTGTACTGATATTTTCAATTCAGTCCCTAATTTTAATAATTTCTTTATTTTATATTTAAGTTTTTTTTATTTATTAATGCCAATATCTCTATCCCTTTCTTTTTATGTATTTTAATATTATATAATTTAATAGTTCTAAGAATTTGAAATGTGATCTCACTTAGAGAGATAATTAGTTAATTTATAAAATAAATTATTTAATTAAAATACAACTTTGTAATTAGAATTAGAAAGAGACGGAAGAACTCCAGGTCTGTGTGTGTTTATGTGAGAGTGTGAGTGAATTTATCCGAGTGTTGATTTTGATTATTGATATTGTTGGAAAGATTATTCTTTATCGAGACACCAGAGAGAACAGACGTGTTCTATTTTGCTCAATCAACTTTTATAGAATGTTTGCGTTGCTAAATGCTTTTTAACTCTCATTCGTTTCCAAACAAAATATTTAAATATTGGAATTGATCTCAACCCGTGAAGACACAAGACAACCTGGTTCTTTCGATCCTCACAAAATCTACTCATCTGGACCTCTTGGAAATCATCACGACATCATATGTCAGCCGCCTTTTCCACACCACGACACGGATAAGACTTTATTTCCTTCCTTTTATTTTATTATAATTTAAGTTCTTGTTACTAATTGATATTATTTCTATTACCATTTGTAAAACTAATTAATATGATTTATTGCTTAAAATAACAAAGATTCTTGAAAGAAAATTTTCTAACGTTATTTATTTTACTTATAATAAAATTTATAAAAGTTCACATCTAATAAGCTAATCACTCTCTTCCATTGTACAACTCTTTCTCTATTTCACGCTGGAATCACTGTTATCTGAGTGCTATATCTTTATCTGGACCACAAATTAAAATTATCTCCTTCATTCACGACCCTTGTCGAATTAGAAGGACGCCATATTTTTTCCCCTCATTTCTCCTACCTTCATTATCTTTTAAAACCTCAATTATTAATTTAAATCATAATTACTAATTGATTGGAATATAAGAAATTAATTAATGTATTTATTAATTAATATTAAAATCAATATTAATTATCTTCTGATTAATTCTAAATTTATCAATTTAATTTAAATTAAATTAAATATTAATTAAAATAAAAAAATTATTTATATTAATTTTTTTTAATTGATTCTTTCCCCTTCCCCTTCCCCCCCCTAGAAACCCAAGAAAACCATTACATGGAGGTCCCACCGAGATTGTTTTAATTAAAAATAATTAAATAATTTGGCTTCTAATTTAATTGTTTTTTACCGGAGTTGAAATAGAGAGAGAGAAGACACGCAGGAAATTTTGTATTGTTAAAATTGAATTTTACATTTTTATTTGTAACTAATTTTTTTAATTTTTAAGCAATATGGCCACTGATAGTAATATTAATACGGAGGCTGATACAGAGATGTTTCAACCCCAATTATTTGATGATGTTAGCCCGATGTCTGTAGAAAGTCAATTGATTGGTCACACGGATACTCAGGTGAGTGTTGAGGCGGTTCCATGTGATAACCCTCTTAGTCAAGTGGATTTTGTCACAATAATGACAAAGTTGTTTGGCGAAATTAGAAGTGAAATAAATAAAAAATTTGATGATCAATCTCAGCTATTGAAACAGCTATTGGGAGAATTTAGAAGTGAATTAAATATAAAACTAGACAATCAAACTGAAAAATTAAATAAAAATACTAACCTTTTAAGAAATGATGTTCGAAATTTCTCTCTAAAATTAAATGGAAAATTACCACAACATAGTAATGATTTAAATAAAACACTAGAGGAACAGGAAAATAAACTAGAGAATCTTGATATGAAAGAAGAAGAAAAAGTAAATGAATCAATTGGAAAAACTGATGAAACACCCCTAGAAGAAGAAACCTCTTCTAAATCTACTCCGAAAGAGGAGAGTAAAATGTTAATTGAAATCGAAATTGATGAAAATGCTGAAGAAATGGTTTCTAAAGAAGAGAACACCGATTTTAATATAGAAAATGAAAATGAATTTGAAAAGATGGAAGTAGAAACAAAAGAAGAACTAGAAAATATACAAGAAATTAAAGAAAATACTAAAGTAATGAAAATAAAGAATCTGATAAAGAAGCAGATACTAGAAAATATTAAGTACAAATGGAAAAGAAAAATGTTTATAAAAAATCTTAAAAAATGTATAAATAACAAGAGATTGAAACCATATTTAACGAAAAAGGGAAAGCCAAAGAAGAGAATGAAGCAATGGTTTGTCAATCAAGATAATTATACATCACATTTTAAAACACTAAAATTTAAATCCCAAAATATCCTCTGGGATCGAGGAAAGAAAAGATTTAAATTAATTGCCTCGGATAAAATTTTAATTTGTCTTCATTAAAAAATTTTATGTAAATAAAAACCTTGCTTTGCCTTCTTCAATTTTAAAAAAATTTTCTAAGTTTCTTTTAACCATCCCCCTTAAAAGAATATTGAATTATCTGATGTTTTAAAGAGATTTGGTATTGGTTAAATCAAATCGAAGGACCATTTCAAATCAATAAAAAGCTCCATGGTGGAGAGAGAACTTATGAAATTAAGAACGCTCACACAAATAAAAATATCGGCAAGTATAATAGGAGGATTTTGAAACCCTTTTATTCCAATTAATAATTTTTTGTCATTTTTTTAACAAGTGTAATTTGAAGACTTTGCCTTGACATATGAGCCACCAAGCGGGTCTGTCTCTTAGTCTGTTTTGATGATTGAAATCGCTTCTATTGTGAGATGGTAAGGAGAGGTTTCTGATATTTGCGAAAAATAATATAGAAGAATTTGATGTTATAGATAATAGGATTTTTATAGAGAAACAAATGTTAAATGAAAATGAGATATGAATAATTAAAGAGAATATAAAATGCTATGAAAGCAATAAAGTATTGAATAAAGAATGAAACATGAATTCTAATTAAATTTAAGTAGAAATGAGAAAATCGAAACTGATAATTTTCCAATGGACCTGTATTACTTATTATTAAATATGATTATTGCCAGACTTGCTCCAACCTTAATGTGTCACGTTAGAGTACTATAATTATTCTGTGGGTGTCAGTGTGAACCAATTCGTTGTGTTTCTGCTACTTGTTAACTTCTTTATAAATTGTTTTCTTAGAATCCACCATATCAAACCTCTGTATTGCCAGTATTAATTTGGTATTCTTTAAAAAAAAAAAAAAGGGCCAAATATCTGAAAGTTTTTTGTTGTTTTGTTATATACAAATGCCAATGTAATATTTTTTAAGTATTCATAACAATTATGTTAAAAAAAAAAAAATTATATTTTTTTGTGATTTGTGAACATTTCATCTCCAAAAGAAATATTTTTTTTTTTTTTACAAAGGTGGAGGATGTACTGATATTTTCAATTCAGTCCCTAATTTTAATAATTTCTTTATTTTATATTTAAGTTTTTTTTATTTATTAATGCCAATATCTCTATCCCTTTCTTTTTATGTATTTTAATATTATATAATTTAATAGTTCTAAGAATTTGAAATGTGATCTCACTTAGAGAGATAATTAGTTAATTTATAAAATAAATTATTTAATTAAAATACAACTTTGTAATTAGAATTAGAAAGAGACGGAAGAACTCCAGGTCTGTGTGTGTTTATGTGAGAGTGTGAGTGAATTTATCCGAGTGTTGATTTTGATTATTGATATTGTTGGAAAGATTATTCTTTATCGAGACACCAGAGAGAATAGACGTGTTCTATTTTGCACAATCAACTTTTATAGAATGTTTGCGTTGCTAAATGCTTTTTAACTCTCATTCGTTTCCAAACAAAATATTTAAATATTGGAATTGATCTCAACCCGTGAAGACACAAGACAACCTGGTTCTTTCGATCCTCACAAAATCTACTCATCTGGACCTCTTGGAAATCATCACGACATCATATGTCAGCCGCCTTTTCCACACCACGACACGGATAAGACTTTATTTCCTTCCTTTTATTTTATTATAATTTAAGTTCTTGTTACTAATTGATATTATTTCTATTACCATTTGTAAAACTAATTAATATGATTTATTGCTTAAAATAACAAAGATTCTTGAAAGAAAATTTTCTAACGTTATTTATTTTACTTATAATAAAATTTATAAAAGTTCACATCTAATAAGCTAATCACTCTCTTCCATTGTACAACTCTTTCTCTATTTCACGCTGGAATCACTGTTATCTGAGTGCTATATCTTTATCTGGACCACAAATTAAAATTATCTCCTTCATTCACGACCCTTGTCGAATTAGAAGGACGCCATATTTTTTCCCCTCATTTCTCCTACCTTCATTATCTTTTAAAACCTCAATTATTAATTTAAATCATAATTACTAATTGATTGGAATATAAGAAATTAATTAATGTATTTATTAATTAATATTAAAATCAATATTAATTATCTTCTGATTAATTCTAAATTTATCAATTTAATTTAAATTAAATTAAATATTAATTAAAATAAAAAAATTATTTATATTAATTTTTTTTAATTGATTCTTTCCCCTTCCCCTTCCCCCCCCTAGAAACCCAAGAAAACCATTACAATATATATATATATATATATATATATATATATATATATGTACATAAAAGATGCTGTAAATTCAAAATAATTTTTAAAAAAATTATCTATTTAAATGTGATTGAAATCAAGAAAAAATAAACTTTAAATGTTTTTATCCTTGTTTACTGGGAGTGTCATATTATCATTGAGATTTTGATGAATTTTTAGATTTTCTTATAAATGTATACAGTATGCTTATAGTTTTTATTTTATTCTTAGTTATTTCTTTTTTATTCAAATCTTTTACAGGTTCTATCAATTATATATTCTAAATAATATATATATATATATATATATATATATAAAGATCATTAAAAAAATATGAAAGCACTATTGAAATTTAGATAGAAACAAAAAAATATTCAATTTCGTAATATTAAATGAAGTTGTTTTTTCTAACTCTTATAACATTAGTCCCTGGTTCACCGAGCCGCCACTCGGTCATTAAAAAAAATCATTCCTTATTATCGGGTTCGGCTGATAATACTTATTTATAACTGGTTCACCCAGCCAACGTTCAAATAATTTAAAAGAACATAAAATAGTAATAAAATATATACTCCTTAAACGTATGTATTAATGCACTGAAAGACAGAAAAGTATGGCCTTTTTGATATAAAATAATATATATTTCGTAATTTGATTAAAAAATATTATTAAAATAAATATTTTTAATTTTATTTTTTATTTGTAATATTTTGTATTTAAGGAAGCGCTGTCCGGTTTTGCCCGGCGCCATTTTTTTATTATTAAAATTCCTATTTTAAATTAAGAAAAAACTAACAAAGATGAATTTCCCTAGGCTGAAACCAATTCAGATCGTATTTTCTTTATAAACATTATCTATGGTGTGAATTTCAAAAAAAAAATAATATTTCAAAAATATAAATATATACACCTTTTTTGCTAGTATAATAAAAAAGAGTACCGGGACCCCGAGCCTCGGCTCGGTACTTAAGTTAAAAAAAATGATTCATTATTATTGGATTTGGCTGGTAATATTAATACCTGGGACACCGAGCTCTCGCTCTACCCTTTAAAAAATATTGATACACAATTCTTTAATTATTTATTACAATTATTAAATGTTACACATTTGCATCAATCTGATTAAAATTAATGAACTTGTGCTCCTCAATAATACATAAATATATAATATATAGGTACATATATTTTTTTTCTATAGTGTTTTTTTGAAAAACTGTTTAGCGCCCCAAGTGGTTATAAAACAAAGTAAAGACAAAAAAACGTGCTTTGCAGCTTTTCGGAATTAAAAAAGCAAAATTGGCAGTCGTGGGACTGGCCGACAGAAGTGAAAACTTCTGCGTAAGAAATTTTAAAACAGACGAAATTCGCGCTATTTCACGAGAAAGATGAATTTCATATGCATGTATATATATATAACTTATATATTATTTTAAACATATATTTTAAACAAATTTGTAACTTATATTTATATATATATAAATACACAACTTTGTTTAAAATATTGCAATACGAACTGTTTTATAATTCTTATCTCTAACATAAAATATATATTTATTATGTGAAGTTCATTTCGTATAATTTTGATTATATATGTATATATGAAATGAACTTTACATAATAAATATATATTTATATGTTAGAGATAATTTATAAAACAGTTCTAATGACAATTCAAATTTCGCGCTCTGTTATAAGAAATTTGAAAGCAGACGTAATGTGCTAGCTTCATGGTGTTGGTCACGATCACGCGAGTTCTATACTTTTTCCCCATCCCGCAAAAGTGCTCAACGCCGCTAAAGAAGTTTTCACTTCAAAAATTATTTAATATTTGGAAATATATCTGACTTATAGAAAAAATGAAAATTAATTAAAGAAAGAAATTGTTTTTAAAATATCCTGAATAATATGTAACAATTTTCAAGATAGAAATTTATTACAATATTACAATTATTAACTGTTGCATCATTGCATCAATCTGATTAAAATGAATGGAACTTCGGGTACTCAATAATAATAAATAAAATAATATTAATAAATATATTAAATAATATTTTATTGAAAAAATATTAAAAATTATAAAACTATCTAAAACTTAATTAATAAAAGAACAATGAATAAATAAATATAGAATAGTAATTTATTAAAAAGTAAACAATAGATAAAAAGAAAAAAAAATAACAAAATCATTATTTTCATTTTTAAATAACGATTCACCCGGCGAGTTTCGAACCGACGAAATCCACTCGTTAAAACATCACTTTAGCCTCTGTACTATATATATTTAGATAAAAAATTGTCATTTTTTTACTGTTTTAGCAGTATTTGATGTTTTTTATTTATTTATTTTTTTTTGAGAGAGATTAATAAATATCTATATATATTTTATTAAAAATAAATATTTTTAATTTTATTTCGAAATTAAATAATAAATTTTAAAATATTTTAAATAAAAAAAAATATTAATACAAATAAAAATGGATGCCAATTTTGACGTTTTCCATATATAATTTTCAATTAAGAAATTAATAATGAAGCTGTATGTTTCAAGAGATATCATCAATAAAACTTAATTTTTCTTTATAAATACTATATCTAGTGTGAATTTGAAAAAAATCGTTAGAGCGGTTTTTGAGAACCAATATATATAGATAAATAGATAGATATATACAATTTTAGCTAGCATAATAAGATAAGATAAGATAAGATATATATATATATATATATATATAGAGAGAGAGAGAGAGAGAGAGAGAGAGAGAGAGGGTTCGAGGCAGTCATGGCTTTACCATTTATAATGAATTAAATATAATATATATACAGTATCGAACAGATTAATTGAAACAAGATGAAAATTTGTATAAAATCTTTTATTTATCATTCATTTCAATAATAGAAACAAATTATTATGATTAATATTTTAAGTGGCCTCCCTTGGCCTCAATTAAGAGTTTGATCCTCTTTGGCATTGTATCCACAAGTTTTTTGTTGATTGTAAGCATCCTTTCATTTCAAAACCATATAGTGATAATTGCGGTTTTTACTGTTTCCACTGTTTTACAATCCAATGTAGACAATCGATTCTTGCAAATTGTCCACAGATTCTTTATCGGGTTGATGTCTGGTGAATTCCCTGGCCAATCTAATATGGTGATATGGTTTTCCGAAAAAGATTTGACCATTTTTTTTGAAGTATGGAAGGGAGCAAAATCCTGCTGGAAAACTTTTGGGAACTGCTTTTTCAATTCTGGTATCATTCTTTCTACCAATATGGACTGGTACTTTTCACTATTCATCATACCTGTCATACATACAACAGACCCTAGTCTATAATTTGAGAAACACCCCCAGAACATGTTTGGTGGTTTAGATGACGTGTGACCAGCTCAGTTTTTCTTTTCCCCTTCGAATAAACCGAAATTATTGGCCTTGCACGATGAAGTGACTCTCATAAGAAACTAAGACTCTTTTTCAATCTTCAACCATCTAATTTTCATATTTGTTGGCCCATGCAAGTCTTTCGGCTTTCATCGTCATTGTTAAAAGATGTTTCTTGTCAGGTTTCCTTGCTGGGCTTTTCGCTTCAAGATGTCTTTGACGAACAATCATGGGAGTTACGTGGACACCAGTTTCAGCCAATTCTCGAGGAAGGTCTACTGCAGTTTTACAGCAATCATTTCGGCTAGAATTCAGTAATCGCTGATTATCTCGTTTATTTGTCTTTCTTTTTACGCGACATTTCCTCTTCCTCTTCACTGAGATATTCTCTGACCCCTTATCGCGATTGAAGATCCAATTGACTGTAGCCAAACTTACTCCAACCTCTGCTGCAATGGTTTTATGGTATGCTTAGCCATTGTCACGATCATTACTCGTTTATTCATCGATACATCCATCTTTGTAGGTAAGGGCAAAATGCTGAAATTTAACAACTTTTATTTGAAATAACAAAAAATAAGAAAAAATCACTCAACCGATATTAAAACACGTGCTACACACTGAGCTGGATTGTGTCAAAAATAAAAATAACCACAGTATTGCCATTACAAATAGTAACAAGGGCGACAAAGTGCAAAAATGCAAGAAAATGTTTTTGTTTCAATTAATCTGTTCGATACTGTAATTAAAAACTTAGGCTATAAAATATCATAGTATAAAATAAATAACAAAATAATATAAATTAAAAAATTGTTTCTAATCTAATTGTAAAAGAAAATATTTCTTATTTATAAATTCTATATAAAAATATAGATTACCTTTTTCAAATAAAAAAAAATTCTTGAATTATTTTCTTTATCAATTTAATTATTAATAAATAAAAAGTAAAAGCTATTATATATTTTCTAAATGCAGGAGGCAAACGGTCACAGCCAGAATAATTTCATTGTTTATATTAATTCATTGAAAAGCGATAAGCAACCTCGGCCAATTCTTTGAAAAATCATATTAAAATAATAAAATAAAATAAAATAAAAGAATTTCAATTTTAGTATTCATTGAACAGTGAATAAGAAAAGACGCCAAAATGGCTGACGTAACATTCTAACAGGTAATTAACAACTATTATAATTGTATATACCCACTAATAATCCCTTTTTAATTATAAATATTAATTAATTATAGTTATTCGTTTAATCAAAATTCTCTATGAGTATTTATTTATTAATTATGATTATAATAGCATTTTTCATATACATAAACATGAATAATTATATAAATACTTTATATACTTCAATTACTTTTTACACTTTTTATGAATTACCAATAATTTGTATTTGATATTCATTGAATAATGAAAAAAAAAATAAAACATTAAAATTGATTTTGCTATTCTAAAATTCATAATAAATTTCAGAATAATACTTAAAGGCATTATTTATAAGAAAGCGCTGTCCGGCATTGCCCGGCACCATTGTTTTATTATTCAAATTTCTATTTTAAATTAAGAAAAAAACTAACAAAGATGATTTTCCCGAGACTGAAACCAATTCAGAACGATTTTTTTTTTATAAATATTTTCTATGGTGTGAATTATAAAAAATCCTTCGAGCGGTTGTTGTTTAATATTTAAAAATTACAAATATATATATATATATACAATTTTTAAGATTATAAAATTTATAAATTATAGGTATAATAAGGTTTAATTATTGATTTGACTATATAAATTATCGACTAATTTATATAAATAAATATAAATAAAAAAAGTTATTTGTTTTTATTTATATATTTCGAAAAGTTATTCTAAATTATTTTTTTATTTTCCAATTTTTAAACATGTCATGGATTTGTATAAAACTTTACCAGTGGCTTCTTTGTTAATTCCAAAGAAACGGGTCGCTTCTAGTTTACAGGATAAAAATTATTAACACTAACTAACTAAATTATTAACATTAACGGGATAAAAATGATTAACATTATTTTCCGTGGTTTTTTTTAGTACGGATTGGATAAGAAACATTAAAAATTAATTAATCAAATAATTTCCTGAAATCCAAAACGAACCGAAAAAACCGAAAATTAGTGAATTAGTCAATAAAACATTACTTAATGGCTACACATTTCGACGTTCATAACCAGCTAATCTGTCAAAATTTAAAAATCTTTATTTATCTCGTAAACTAGAAGAGACCGAGAAATATTGCATAAGGAAAGTTTCTTTGGAATCAAATAAGGAATTCACTAGCAAAGTTTTATACAAATCCATGAAATGACAACTAATCTGAACAATTAGCATTATTATTATTATTATGTTAGATTAGAACCTTTTGTCTCCGTTCTAAGAGGAAAATTGTTTTTGAAATTTATTAAAATACTTAAAAATAAGTATATCTATATGAATTTCTTATATTTTTTTAAATTTAATTTTAATAATTTCAGAATAGATAAATATTTAACAGATATAAAAATAATAAATACTTGGTAAAACCCCCATTGATGGCAAATCATTGTTTTTAGTATGCCCTCGTACTCTTTCTGAGATTTTCCTTAAAAAAAAAAAAAAAAAATTTCATCTCATGAAAAAAAAAAGATAAGTTGAAAGCTTGAGCACCGTTTCAATCAGTTATTCATGCACTGTAAGTGAGAAGAGTAATTGAAAAAGAAGAACTTTTTATTGTAGAAGAACGCACAAGTCTCTTTTAAAAAAAAAGCAGGTTACTTCATCTTCAAACTCAGAAAGACGGTCGCTATCAAGTACTTAGCATAAGTATTTTATCAGAAAATCCTTCCAAGACCATCAAATACACTCGGTTTTGCTGGCCATCCCCAATTTGACCTTCGATAGGATCTGTTCGTGTTGTTGCATCGACTTTCGACAGAAATGTCTGCGTCTGTCTGTCCATTCAATCGGATTCGTAATGCCGTTTCCGTCGGCAAGAGCAGCCGTCTTGAAGGGGATGATGAATAAAACATGCCAGAAAAATAAACGAAAAAGTAAAAAAAGACATTAGAATTTGAAAAGCGACACAAACTAAGATTTTCACCAACCAAGAGAGGATCAAATTTGACCAAGAACAAATAACAAGTTAAAAAGAAATACATATAAAACTTATCAATTATACATTAGCTACATAGAAATAACCACTTATTGAATTTCCAATAAAACAAAAATATAGTCTCTTTTAAACTTAATATATATGCACCTTTATATAAAGGTATATAATTTAAACAAATAATTTCAAAATATAGTATTTTTTAAACTTAATATATATGTACCTTTATATAAAGGAATATAATTTAAACAAATAATTTCAATAGTTTAGAAAATAATCCTTTATTCATATTTCAATAAATTTTATTGCAAGTTTTAAACAAAATCAGTAAGCAATTGGAATATTTTAGTCATACAGATATGAAAATAATATTTTAAATAATTAATTAATGAAATATTAAAATATTTAACCATTGTATAATATTGGGTTTAAAAAGTATAAACATTCTTTAAGGTAAATTAAAAATATTATTAGGAATTTTTTTTGAGATTCAATCAGATTTTTTATAATAATATAATATTAAAATTTCAAACAAATTTTGTCATTTAATAAGATTAAGAAATTAGAGAAGAATTAAGAAAAAAGAAATATAATTTAGAGTTTTTCAATATATATAATATATTTATAAAAATCTTTATATATATATATATATATATATAAAGATTTTTGTCTGTACACTCCTTAGAATTCAACAAATTTTGCATATTTTCTTGCTTCATTACCTGAAGAATACAAATATGACTGTCTGTTTACTGGTTTTTATTTGTATATATTATATATTTAGTATTTTTAAATACCTAGAATCAAAAATTCGTATCTTTACAACAAAATATGTAGAGAATTAAAAGAAAAGAAAAAATCGATGGGTTAGAGCAGTGATTCCCAAAGTGGCCGCTACCGCCCCCTCGTGGGCACTGGGGAGATGGCCACAGGTGCATTTAGGGAAAATTACTTGTATATTACTTTTCTTATCTGAGATCAATAAATAGATATATAAATTCAATGTTTCTAATTTTTACCATTATTTATAATAATTTTGCAAATATGTAGATTTATCTTTCTGTTTAATTATTATTAAAATTAAAAAATGTTAATTTCCAAGGGGGCGCTGAGTAAATTTTTTTCTGGAAAGGGGACGCTTGGCCAAATAAGTTTGGGAATCACTGAGTTAGTTAGACAAGATATGAAAATAGTTGCTAGCGGCTAAGAACTCTTTACAATTGAGGCCGAGATAAATAAGTAAATTAAATATATTATTATTTCATTTGTTGTAAGTTAAATCTACATATAAGAATATTTTATTTTAATTATACAATTTTAATATTTAATTAAGATAAATAATACGAATAATAATATCATTATTTTAAAATCCCATAACATGATCTCTCTCTCTCTAAATGTTAATAAATCTATTTCTTTCAATATAAAAATATTATTTGAAAAGTTGAAATAAATGAAATTTCTCTTGTTTTTCTTTGTAAATGTAAAAAAATGAAAAAAAATCCCTCTGGAATTTTTAAACAAAGAAATAAAAGGCAAGAAAATAGAGAGAATAAACTGTGAATATGGTAAATATTTATTTTTATATAGATATATGATTAAAGAAATATATTTTATAATTCAAAACAATAAAAACAAAATATACAAAATGAAGGAACATAATAAAGAAAAATGAAAGATTAATATCCCTATTTTATATTTTAGAGTGTTTGCTTATAAACAAAAATATTAAAGTTGTTTAAATAAATAAATGTACTGATATATTTCAAAGAAAATACAATTTAATTAAATAATAATAATAATAATTTCTTTATATCTATATATATAAAAAAAGGTTTTTGTCTGCACATTGCTCAGAATTTAAAATTTTTTGCATATCTTCGCGTTTCATGACCTCTAGAATCCAAAAGTGACTTTAGAATTTTTCATGTCTGTCTGTCTGTCTGTCTGTCGGTCTATCTGTCTGTCCGGAAAATTACTATTTTATAGACTCAGAATTGGCTGAACCGATTTCTTTGAAATCTATATATATAAAAAAAGGTTTTTGTCTGCACATTGCTCAGAATTTAAAAATTTTTGCATATCTTCGCGTTTCATGACCTCTAGAATCCAAAAGTGACTTTAGAATTTTTCATGTCTGTCTGTCTGTCTGTCTGTCTGTCCGGAAAATTACTATTTTATAGACTCAGAATTGGCTGAACCGATTTCTTTGAAATCTATATATATAAAAAAAGGTTTTTGTCTGCACATTGCTCAGAATTTAAAAATTTTTGCATATCTTCGCGTTTCATGACCTCTAGAATCCAAAAGTGACTTTAGAATTTTTCATGTCTGTCTGTCTGTCTGTCTGTCGGTCTATCTGTCTGTCCGGAAAATTACTATTTTATAGACTCAGAATTGGCTGAACCGATTTCTTTGAAATCTATATATATAAAAAAAGGTTTTTGTCTGCACATTGCTCAGAATTTAAAAATTTTTGCATATCTTCGCGTTTCATGACCTCTAGAATCCAAAAGTGACTTTAGAATTTTTCATGTCTGTCTGTCTGTCTGTCTGTCTGTCGGTCTGTCTGCCTGTCGGTCTGTCTGTCCGGAAAATTACTATTTTATAGACTCAGAATTGGCTGAACCGATTTCTTTGAAATTACATCACAATATTCTTATATACCCCTAGAGTAACATAGGCTATAAATTTTATTAATATTTAATCAATAACCGCAGAAATTAATTTTTTAAAGTTTATATAATTCTCCGTGTTGTTCATTCAAGAGCCTGGCGTGGCCCACTGTCCCTAGCGGAATCATTTCAAACAATGAATTATCATAGCGATTCCCAATTAAAGAATTATTATAATATTTCACTTTTTATTTTAAATTCTAATATTCAACATTTAAATCATTTATTCTAAAAGTTCTCATTTTAATTAATTTAATAAAATATTTATTAGATCATATTTTTATCATAAATTATTTTTTATTTAATTGAATATTTCTTTTCTATAATATATATAATATAATAATATATAAATTTTATCATTGAATAATAAAAAAAAAATATTATTTAGTATTTTATGAAGTGAAAATATATAAAAATTAAAATATGATGATATAAAGTTATTTTAAATTTTTGACATTTTTAAATTGGGTATATTTTTTAAATTTATTAAAATGTTTTTTATTATTATTATCTATATATATAAAAAAAGGTTTTTGTCTGCACATTGCTCAGAATTTAAAATTTTTTGCAGACCTTTCATGATCTTTGGAAGCCAAAAGTGAGTTTAGAATTTTTTATATTTGTCTGTCTGACCGAAAAATTTTGACGTTAATTATATCACAGTATTCTTACATATCTCTATGAATGTTTTATGTAATATACTGATTGAAACAAAATGGATGCAAACCTTTTACTACTGTCAAGCAAATACTATGTACCACTCGGGGGTACAGGGGGCGGAGCCCCCGTCTAGGTGTGAAGAGCGCCGAAGGCGCTCTGAGCAGCTAGTAATTATATAAAGAAAGGTTTTATGTGCACATTGCTCATAATTTAAAAATCTTCTTGTTTCATGACTTGGAATATAGGTATATTAGTGTAGAAGGGGGTACGGGGGTACGGACAGGGCTGGTTCTAGGAAAAACAAAATCTGACCTCCCTTTCTTACAAATTATCTTTTTAAAAATTAATGTAAAAAAATATTTTATTCTTAAATCGTCGCCCCTCAAAATTTGACGCCCCGGGCCGCCACTTTATCCGTCGTTGGATAAGGGAGAGACGAAGCCTCTCATCCAGGTGGGAATAGCGACGAAGGCAGTCTGAATAGCTAATATTTTATAAAAATGTAAATAATTAAATTTAATAATTAAATAGATAAATCAATAGGCAAAGAATTAAATTTTAAGAATACTAAATGCAATAATTAATTTCTTAAATTTAATATAAATAATAATAATAATAATAATAATAATAATAAAAATAAACAAATGAAATGAAATGAATAAATAAATAATTAAGAATATGTTTTAGAAGTTTTATCTATTGTGTTGATTTAATTAATTAACTTATAGAAAAAAATTTATTGTGTTTGTAATGGTAAAAAAAAGAATATCATTAATTATTAATGATTAATTCATAACAAAATCTACATCACTCATCGTAACTACCATTCTAATTTGCTAGAAAATGAAAATCTCTTTTTTTTAATTTTAATTAAAACATCTTTTTTTTTTTTTTTTTTTTGTTCATTGAAATTAAAATATTTCAAAACTCATTTTATTAAATTAAAATAAATTTATATATATAAAGGATTCTACTACAAGAGTATATATTAATTCAATATTCAATTTACACACAACTTTTTATAAAACGACCTAGATACCTGTATTATTAATAAAATATTTAATAAAGAAACTTTATTTAATTAATTTACCTTTTTTATTATATGATCTTATTAGATAGTAAATAAATTTATTACTTTTTTTTTATCTAATTTACTTTTTTTTTTAGATATTTAATCAAATATACCTAATATTAAAAATGATTTATTAATATGTATGCCAATAGAAGAATTTAAAAAACAAAAAAAAAACAAAAAACAAAGTGTAATGCTCATTTTCGGAATTGGTTGATTTTATTGGTAAAATCATTTAGTGGTGGTACATTGTGGTTTCAATCGTCTCCTTCTATTTAAGCTTTACGTTTCCCATTAATCTTTGTCATTTAGAGATCCTCCTTTTTTACTCTCCTTTGGACTTTGGTTCTTTTTTTAAAGCAGAAGGAACTCTCTTAACTTGCCACCCCTTCTCTCCCCCATCCCCCATCCCCCATCCCTCTTCTCTCGAATCCTTCTCCTCTTGCTTGGTGGACAGACCACTGCACATTTGGAGAATGGAGGACCTAAGCGGCGTTTTCTGGACTTTGGCCAACACGGCAAATACCACATACCAAATCCCAAAGGCCTTTTGCCCTTAAATCCTATATATCAACTCCTTTCTCTGTATTTGTGTTCAGTCAGCTATCTCAGTGTGGATGTGACAGGGATAATTGCTAGGAAATTTAACGTTCCACTGATGGTCTCCTCTTTTTGAATTTATTTATTTATTTTCAGAAATGAATATTCCGCTTAGGAATTTCTAAAATGTATTTTTTTTATCTTTGTTCCCAAATTAAATAAATAAGTATAAGTAAAAAAATTAAAATAAAAATATTTAAAGAAAATTCAAATAAAGTACAATCCAAAATGTAATTTAACTTTCCAAGGTTAATAAATTTTTTCATATTTTTTTTTCTGTTTATTTTTGGAAAATTTCATTAATCATTGAGAGAAATCTTTTCTGTTCATACTTTTATTTAATTTTAAATTTGTTTTCATCACATCTGTCATCAACTTACATGGTAACATTCCTAGTTTATTTTCAAATTATTCATTTTGTCTTCTAATATTAATTTATTTATTATTATTAATATTATTTATATTTATTTATATAAATAAATCATTTACTATTCATTATTTTAAATTTAAAATATTCAATTTAAATAAAAATTTAATAAATTCATTGAGTTTTATATATCTTAAATTTTCATTTAATTAGAAATTTGAATTTTTCTGTTTATATATATATATATATATATATATATATATATATATATATAATATTATTTTCAATCATCTCAAAAAGAAAATTGAATAGAAAAAAGAGAGAATGAGAAAGAGAGATAGAAAAGAGACATTTCAAGGATCCCTCTTCATTTGGTATGTTTTATTATTTATGAAATTCTCTTCTATCTTACGTGCCAAGTTTGATTGATAAAAACGTCACAATTAATTTCTTTGATCGATTATTGTAACATAAAATTACAAATTAATGTATAAAATATAATGAATAACCCAATAACAAAAATAATATATATAAATAAATTAAAACTTTAAGTTGATTAATAAATAAATTTACACTGAAACCTTTTATTATTATTTTTAATAAATATTTTATAAGCATTTTAATCACAAACTTCAGAAGATAAGATTTCAAGTATATGAGAGTAAACAACCATGGGTTGCCATATCCTTCACTTGTCCTGTGCTGATTTAATAAAAAAAATTATGTACGAAGTTTGTTCAAAAGAAAAAACGAATTTTGATTTATTTTGAAAAGTATTTATTTATTCATCAATATCCATTTTGTCACCTTCAAAGTAATTCCCCTCAGATATGCACTTTTGTCAGCGCTTCTTCTAATCGTCGAACCATTATGAAATGTGCTTTTCGGTATAGCCATCAGCTCGTTCTTCGGTTCCGACTTTTCTCATCAATTATGGCAAAACGCTTTCTTTTCATTGGTCTCTTCAGTTTTGGGAATAGGAAAAAGTTACAGGGAGCCAAATCTGGTGAATACGGTGGTTGAAGCATGATTAGGGTGTTGTTTTTGGCCAAAAAATCACGAACAATCAATGATGTGTGAGCTGGTGCATTATCGTGATGCAGAATCAATGATTTGTTTTTCCACAATTCCGATCGTTTGAGCCGTATTGCTTCACTCAAACGTTGCATAACTTCCTTGTATTATTCCTTATTAACAGTACGACCTGTTGGCAAGAACTCATGATGCACCACGCCAAAGTAATCGAAGAAAAAAGTGAGCAAAACCTTCACATTTGATCGAACTTGGCTTATAAACATTTTTTTAAGACAAAGTAGACTGGCCGAATGCCACAGTCAATATTTTAAGTGCGCTGGAGCACTTTATTGCATTTTTAACGCAAAATTGAATACAGATTCTTTGATCCATGTTTTTAAGTAAAAAATCGAAGAACACAAAAGATTCAATTGTCAAAAACAAACTAATAATCCAAAATGGCTGATAATGTCATCATATGAGAAACATATGTGTACCAACATAACAAAAAAAAATCGATAATCCAATATACACAGCCCGCGAAAATTCAAAATTCATCCCTTTTCTTTTGAACAGACCTCGTAATTGTCCATACTGCCAGTTAAATCATTTCTCTCTTTCTCTCTCTTTATATATATAAAAGAGAATGTCTGTTGGTATAAATGTTCTTTATACGTTATTAAACGATTTATTCTATTGAAATGACATTTAGCACCAATATAGTATTGACACATTTCTATTTTGAAATTGGCAAGAGAAAAAATGGTTCTGAAAGTCTCTCTATTAAAATGTAAACAAAAACATGTTATAAATAAAATCATTTCTCATATAAAAAACAAAAAAAAATGTTTAAAAATCTAGGCTTCTTTTAGTATATATATTAAATTTGAAACATTTCTCTTCATGAGTTTAAATTGTTTTCATTTTCTTGATAGCTTCTGAGAAATAATCAGTTTTGTTGTTTGTGACAGGCAATTTTGAAAAAATAAAAACTCAAAGGCTTTCTTAAACCACAACTAATACAAGTTCGTATTAAGTTTCTTCCTTTTTAACCATCAGACACGCAAAGATATGTATTTTTTTTAAGAGTAAATATGTTTACCATAATTAATAAATCTTAAAATAGATGGAATTTATAATAAATATCAGATTAAAATTATTTTTTCATTATATAGAAATTTTTCACCTGTTTTACTTTTTTACTGTTTTTTAACGATCGACGATAGGAAGGGAAGGTATTGTTTTCACACCAAACTTCACATGTGGAGATTTTTACATATCTTCATGAATCCTGCATTTTGTTAACAGAAAAAGTATTAGACGTGTACAGCTTGAACGGTTTAACGGATCTTGATAAAATTTCGTATATTTACTTAATGCATCAGTAGCATGAATTCATCAACATTTGGTGTATATCCGTAAACCAGAAGTGGTAGATTCCAAAGTAATCAATTAATTTTATATTCATTGTCGGAAATTTTTTACTTAAAATATAGTAGTAATTAATAATTGAGTAATTAAACTAAAAATAAAAACCATGATAATATAATTTAATCATTTTATTCAAGTTTTAAAAATATTTTTTTTTATACTTACTTTATAACATATATATAATGTTGTTTGGAAATTAATTTATTTCAAATCGTCGGTCGGTTCTGTGCCTGGCCACAGCTCATTTTTTATTTAAATAATAAATTTTATTTGATTGGGAGAAGCTTCCAATGTTAACTTTCTTGTCTTATTCCTCCTCGAAGGAGGAGGTAACGATAGATTTTGCTTTACCCTAGGGTCACATGTCTAATAAATCTTGTAGACATTGGAAGTAGCTTTAGAGATGATAGATGGTTGAAATTATGACAGATTGGATTTTGAAATTCACACCTTGGCTTTAACAAATTTAAAATCACCTTTTAACCTTCTATCGAAGACATGCTTAAGCTATCAATCGTGATTTATAATTAAGGAATACATCAAAATTAGACAAGCAAATTAAGAAAAAAATTTCATTTTTTTTTTTATTTAATTTAAATAATTAAATTTATTTTTAATAAAATAAAATAAATTTTTAAAAAAGTATTAAATTATCTTTATTTTTATATTTTGTTGTTGTTGCTGCTGCTGTTGTTGTTGTTTTATCCTGCACTTTCATCAATCTTAACACCTTTGTCCTTATCATTTTTGTTCTGGAGTGTATTTAAGATTTATTAAGATTTAAACACGTAATTATATGATTTTAATTAAATATAAACAAATCCCCAAATTAAACAAGATCCAATATTTGTATTGGCATTCATAAAAGGTTATTAGACACTTAATGGTGGTCACTTTACCCGTATATTTGCTGATTGCAAATATCCATCTACAGTATACATCTTTGTTGTTCTAGCAACGCCAAATCCATCCTGCACTCTCATCAAATATTCCACATGGGACGAGGTCGAGTATAAAGATCTCGGAGTATGGACGCCTCTTGACTTCACGCCTGCGTTCATCTCACGGATGAGGTAAGTAATTCATTCCTTAATTGGAATTTTTTTAGCTAAAATTTAATTAATTATTATTATACAGCTTCTTAAGTATATATTGTAACAAAATTTATTCATAAAATATCTCATCTATTTATAATTTCAAAACAAACACTTAAACACTTAAATTAAAAAATAAATAAATAAACATTATGAAATATATATTTTAATATAATATTGGAAAATATTGATTTAATTAATTTGTGTACATATTATGTATATTCAGTTAAAAAAATATTTGATAATTTTATTTTATTAATAAACATTTGATATTTTTCCAACTACACCTTTTGTACATAAATAAAATTTTAATTTTATGACAACAAAAAAAAAGTTACATGTATTTTATAATACAAGTACATAACATGTATAAATTTTTCATTTTGATGTAATAGGTATATTTTTTAAAGAAATATTATTAATTTACAATCATCTTTTAAGTGTTGTTTGAATAGATACAAACTTTTTTTTTCAATGCTTTTAATGTACAGCAAACAAAATAACGAATGGCAAAAATTGACATGTTTATTTTAGTAGAAAAAAAACATGTTCAATGTTTTAAATTAACAGCACTTATGAATTTTTTTTTTTTTTTCACCGACCACTTTTACTTAAAAACATTCATTATTCATTCGCCACTGACATTCGAGTATTTCGTCCATTCATAACAAATAACTAACTATAGGTTTACTGACAGCATTTTTAAGGGGTAAACATTTTCAGATATTTACATAGATAATCTTTAATTAAATTCTAATTGCATAACTTAAATAGCAAACAACAAATATTTCTAATTATAATAAAAACATCAAATTTTATAAACAAAAAATACATAATTTGAAATATGTACTATTCATTAATCTTCCTAATATCAATTAATAATAATTAAACTTCATTTTATTGGTTGATTTATATAAATGGATATTTTTTCTCTTTTCCCTTTACTTTCAATCATCTAAATACAAAAATAACTTTTTGAAAATTTGAACTTTGACGAACATTCGTCAACAAAACAAAACTCAAATGGCTAGAGGATTGAATTTTGTTTGATTTAACATGTGAATTAGTAGAAAGATATTTCAGTCTTCGTTTTCTCTCAATTTGTAATTTTAAAAGTTCCTTGTTAAATTCCAATTAAATTTAAAATTATTTTATATTATAAACTATATTATATATAGTAAGAATTTAAATAAATTGGATGTTCATTTCATTTGTTGATTTATTTATAAATATTAAATTAGAAGACTCTTCAGTAGTTAGTGGTTAGCACGACAGTCTACTGAAGTCTTGAGTTCGGGCCTAGGGAAATTCAATAATTAATAATTTCTCCTTAAAGCTCTGTCTAATCCTCAGGGGTCTATCCGAAAATAATAATAATAATACAATTAGAATGAAAAATTTGAACGCGATTTATCTTGGGATATTTCTAGTGGTGTATAAAACTATGGAAATAATTATGGTTTTTATGGATTTTTGACACTTTTTCCCACCTGACTAGGATGACTGGAATTAGTGAAGTATAAATATTGTAATATTCCTGAATCACTTAATTTTGAATCACGATATCAGTCATGACAAAATCGGTTTTTCTCGAATGATATGCAATAGTCATATAATAAATAATTTCAGATATTAAAGTTATTTTCACTTGGATATTTTTATATCTTTTTTATTTTTTGTTAACTTAACTTGTTAATTGAATATACTAGTTTATATTTAAATACTTATCATTTTAAAAAAAACTATAAATTTATTATTATTATTATTTAACTATTAAGTAATATTATGTATAACTTAAGAAAACTAGATCTATTTTGCTTCTAATTATTTTTTTTTAATTAAGAAACTAATTTGACTCCTTTTCACGTCACATTGGAATTTTAATCATTAAGGAATTCAAAGTCCTTTGTCATAATACATTTCATAGATAATTAATTATTTTGAAATTTGAAGACACCCAATAAAACGACTAATTTTAAACAGTTAATACTTTAGGGAGATATAATACTAAGAATTTGTCATTTAAAAGGTTTGTTTTTGTTTTTTATTTTATTTATTTTTTTTTTTTAATAAATGTATATAATAGATTATAAAATTTGAATATTTTTTAAAATATGTATATAAAAAATACAAGACTTTTATTAAAATTATCATTTTGTTTTGTTTTGTTTTGTTTTTTTTTATTATTTCATATAAAAGTATTATAAATTCTTCCTCTTAAAGGATGTCTCTACACGACAGCAAACTATATTATATTAGATAAACAAAAGGACTGATGATAAGTTGTGAAATAAGGGTGATGGGAATATGGTTCGATAATGCAAATTGGGAGGGAAATGGAAGAGAAACAGAGACAAAAGAGAAGAGGAATAAACTGCAATCAAAACAAAACGATATGCAAATTATAAAAGACAATTTTTTTGAATTACCATTCTAGTAAATATTTGTGAAAATAAAATTTAAATTATGAATAGGAAACAAAGAAAAGAGAGAAAAGATAAAATAGTATGTCTATCATATAAATAAAAACATAGTGTTCGTTTTTCGTTATGACACTTACATTTTTGGAATATTGATTTATTGTTAATGAAATAGAACAAATAAATTAAAGTTATTCCTCGTTATGCAGTCTCCGCCATTCCCCGGTGACCTCTTCTTTCTTTGGCCCATAAATGCTTCGCAGAATCCTATTCTCAAATACTCTAAATCTACTCTCGTCACCTAAAGTCATAGACCATGCCTCACACCCATATAATACAACCGGTAAAATAATTGTTTTATATATTTTAACTTTTATCCCCTTTGATAATAATTTTGATGCGATAAGCCCCTTTATTGCATGATAACAGGCGTTTCGCGATTGTAACCTCGCTTTAAACTCATTTAAATAAATTTTTATCTTTCGTTATCACAGAACCTGAGTATTTAAGTTTTTCTACATTTCCAAATTCTATATCTTGTATATTAAGATTTTGTGTGTTAATCCTATTCCTCTCTGTTACTAAATACTTTGTCTTAGCATTAATAATTTCCAGTCCCACCTCTTTTCCTGCTTCAATTAATTTTTCTACACTATCTATCATTGCATTTGCCGAATCTCCTATTATATTTAAGTCGTCTGCGTAACCTAATACTTGAATTTTTTTGTTTAATTCGATTCCGTTTGACCTCTCCCCAATTTGTCTAATTACATATTCCAGAACTAAATTAAATAAAATTGGTGATAATGCGACTCCTTGTTTCGAATTTCGAAAGTTTCTGACAATTGATTCCCGCATCTTACTCTTTCTTTACTACCCACAAGACAAATTTGAATCATACGTACTAGTTTTTTTGGAATTCCCATTAAGATCAAGATTTGAAAATGTTTTTCCCGGTCTATTGAGTCATATGCTTTTGTAAAGTCTACAAAAAGCTGGTAAGTTATTTTATTAATATATTATTAGTAAATCGATGAGATGATGTGGATTCATCAGATAATTGAATTGAAGGATCTGAATATTTTATATAAGTAGGTATAATAGAAAGTCTATGATGGAATTTTTAGACGAATAGTATATTTAATAGAATAACTAAAAGGAATTAAATCAAGAGAATATTTATAATTAAATCAATTATACAAATCTTGAGAATAAATCGGATGGCCAGACGATATTTTAAATACAAATGATATATAAATGGTTATAATAAAACATACGAGGGCAGGTCAATAAGTCCGTGACTTTTTGAATGAAACACTGGTTTTTGGATAAAAAATTATTTTATTTTTCAACGTAGTCTCCTTTGAGCTGTATACACTTCGTCCTGCGTTTCTCGAATATTTTGATCCCTTCCAAAAAATAAGATTTGTCGAGGACATCGAAGTAGATATTGTATGTGAGATGATTTCATCGTTAGTGCCAAATCTCTTTCCGAAGAGCCATTTCTTCAGGTTTGGAAACAAGAAATAGTCACTCGGGGATAAATCCGGAGAATATAGCGGATGAGGGAGCAATTCGTATCCCAATTCTTGGATTTCATGGAAATTCACTTTTTTCTATTTTCTTCTCCAATCACGAGTTTGCTATTAATGAATGTCAAACAAAAACTAAAACACCCAGCTGGTTCAAATTTCGTCAGGATCAGTGTTGCTATTTCATTTAAGAGACAAGAAATTCATAAAGTGACGGACTTATTTGACCTGTCCTTGTATAATAAAAGACTACTTCGTATATGAACAGTAATAATCGTATATTCACAAATACCACAATATCCAGTGCGAAGAATTCCAGATATTCTTCTAATTCTAATTCTTGGATGAGATTAGAGGGGCATATGACATATGACTTTCTCTCTCCTGAGGGTAAGTCCATCCTTTCTTTATCAGCTTGAAAGTAACAGTGTCTTCCATTAGGAAAGGTTCACGAGTAATCGTCATTCTTTTCAGCATTGCTAAATTTTATGAAATACCAACACAAGGCTTTATACCTTAAAATATATTTGCATATAATTTTTATTATTTATTTGAATTTTATATTAAAATTTAATAAATCTATTTTTAAAGAGTATATCTATTTTTTTTATTTATTTGTTGATTAAAATAGTCAGTTGTAATGTGTAATCTCACTTTTGGGATTATTTCATTTTCATGCTCGCCCTGTTAGTATAAATCTTTTTAATTTTAAATTTTTTCTAACTCAAATCCTTTATAGAGTATCAAACTTCCCACTTCATTTATGATTAATAGGTTTGTCCTATAAACAGTTCATGTGATTTGAAACAACATCGAAACTTGAAGCTATAATTTTCTTTTTATTTGATTTAGTCGACATCCAATTTTATGACCCGAAGGGTTTGACCAATAAAACAGATTTGATACTCTAAGTTTTTGTTCGTCATACAATTTATAACATTATTCTATTCATACTTGTATAATAGACAACAAACTTTCTACATATTCGAAATTTTAAGATCAGCCCACATTATTATACATATATATTATAGGGTATTACTTAATAAAATAAATATTTAACAAACAAAATTAACAATTTTTAATCGTAAATAAACATAAACATAAATTGTCCGTTACATTCAACAACATACATAAATGTGGACCAGTGCATAAAACAACCACAGGTCGCAAGTATTGTAGCATAGAGGTCGCTTCTATAGCCTTCGCACAGCGCCCTCAGTTAACTTCAACTTTAAATGAAATAATTTAAATTATTTCCTACAATATATATATATATAATCCTATAGGAAAATACAAAATTAAAAATTCTTATTTTTTAAAAACTAAAAAAATAAGCTGGAGTGTCTCCAGTCGACTCGAATTGGATTAATTAACATATATTATATATAAATTAAAATTAATAAATAATATTTATGTTTGGCTCTTTGTTTATGGCACCACACCACGTGCTGTCGCGTCATTTGCAATGTTAAAAAATTAATTCCGGTACCTTCAGCGATTCATTCAAGCTGAAATTCTATATATAGCAGTTTTATACAATTTTTAATCATGTTAAAATTTATCAAACATATATCTTTATTTTTACGGTCACTGTAGAGGAAAAAAATATCAAAACGTGGTAGGTAATGACCCACTTCCGGTTGAGCTATATTTCTCAAAAGTTGATAGAAAACTACAAATTTTGAATAATGCCCATGTACCAAATTTGATTATTCTAGCTCAAACCGTTTTTGCTTAATCTTGTCTACATACATACACACACATTTTTCTCAACCTTAGTGAAAATGATTCAGGAACCTTCAAAACATATAAAAACATCAAAATCTCGACTTCGAAAATTTTCGTGATCGCAATACTATCTCTGGGGAGATAGTAAAAAATCACCAATATTTCGATTTATTTATAACATAATATTTTAATTTAATATTATAAAATAAGATAATAGTTCATTCCAAATTTAAATATTTAAAATTTTTAATAGTTTGTTGTTTTATAAGAATATTCACATTTGCATTATTCATAAAACTTTACTAATATCATTTCATTAATGAAAGACAATTGTTATCCCAAAATGTTAATCTCTATCTATTTATGTAACCTTAAAACCATTTCTAATATCGATTTATATTTTAACTTTTACACTTTTGTAACCAATTAGTTCATCATTGTTTTATATATATATATATAATAATAACTATGAGGAAAAGCTCAAGTTTGAACTCAGTTAAAATCCCTCTTGGGTAATTATGTTTTAATCAATTATCATATATATATATATACTATATTAATAAAATAAAAATGAAATAATATTAATGGTAGAGAACACTTTGTTCATTATCAGTAAATTAATTAATCTGGACAATTTAATTTGTAATTTAATTTTTTTTTTATAGTGGAAAGTTGATTGATGATTTTATCCCCCCCCCCAAAAAAAAAACACACAAATTGATAAAATAAAAGATTTAAATAAATAAAATAATTTTATTGTAGTATTAACAGAGAGAAACACAATGAAACATTAATAATAAAAATAGAAATTATCTCAACAAGAAAAAGATTTTATTTCACATGCTTGACTTAACAACACAAAATTCAAGAATTCACTTGCAGGTAAACTCTTTGTTATCATATTGAATAACTTTACAAATAGGACGATGAGACTGGAATGCCAAATGATAAGTACACACGATGAATTTTTCTTTTATATAAACTCGCTCCTTCAACCTCACCCTTCATGTTGACGTCACTTCGTATAAACACTGTTAAAGTTGTTATCAAGCTTAATCGAATTCCTCCTGTCGTAGAAAGGATACTCTAAAGATGCGATAAGGACTCTTCTCATTGCCCTAATGTTTTTTGGGCTTTTATAAGAGGGGATTAGATGGCTTTTTTAAATAGCTTTCTATCCGAATCCAGAACACTGGAAATGTACAAATGACACCACGCTACTTTGACTGACTTTGCGTTTCCTCTTACATTTTATTTATTCGATATTTAAATGAAAAACTAACACATTTATTTTGGATTAAAAATAGTGAAAATGTATTTTTAATAAAAATAAATTAAATAATTTTAAATAATTGAATTCTTAATTTCTTTTTTGTTTCTACAAATTTTAAATCATTTATGAGAATAAAAATAAATTCTTTTGTTTTATAAATTTGAAATTTGAATTTCATGATTATTGGTAATGATTAAATATTACTTTCAATTTTATCTGAACTCGATAAAATTTCTCCATAAGAATGGATTTTTTCATTTTTTTACATTTTTAAATAATTTAATGAAAACTTTGAAAAAGAGGGATAAGAATCATGAGAATTCAGGTATATTTATTTTTCTATTTTTAAAAATTTTTAAATTGTGTAATATAATTATTATTATTATTCAATTAATGAATATTTAATCAAATTGTCTATGAATGTGAAGATTCCATCTTGGATTTTATAATAGGCAAATAAGCAATTAAGTGATCGAGTGGTTGGTATGTTAACTAAACCAGAATCACACTCATTGGAATTAGAACGAGATTGAATTTAAATGACATTAAATTTTCCTGGATTCTAATATAATATAGTACAACTGCATTTTAAAAGAAAAAATAATTAATTTTATATTTAAAATCTGCTGTATTATTTAATATTTCATAGTAATATATTAAAAATGATAGAAGAGTCACCCAAGCGGGATAGATGTGTTGTATGATCAGTGTAACGAATCGTTTCAACCTTTATCTTGATTTACTTGAACGGATTTCAGGTATCTTCCCAATTTTGATTACAAATTCTGAGTGCAACTCGTATTCTTAATCATGGAATGAACTGTAAAACAAACTTTCAGGAAAATTAACATTTATTTTTTTTCCAATTACAAGAAAATGTCTAACGTGCATTCAATACAATACGAAATAACCCAATTTAATTTAAATAAATATCCATTTAAACATTTTGAATAGAAATCAAAAGATTTTTAAAATAAAAATATAAAATTATATAATGTTTATGTATTTGAAAAGAAAACTATTCAATATTTTCACACACACGTCGACTTAAAATAATTTTACAAAATTTATTTATATTAAAATTTATAATAAATATTGATTTAAAGTTATAGAATTGGAGGACCAAAACTCCTGACCTTCTCAAATTTAACATAAGCATTCATCCATGTTACAGGGTCTCTTTCTACTTGAAAGAATAATTTTACAATATTATCACTTGAAATGCTTCATTTTATAGAGTCAATATTTTTGTGTTGTACGAAAGCTTTTCAAGTTTTTATAATTAATTTTCCTCTGTTTGTCTACTTAATGTATTATTTTGCAATGTAAAAAGTTGTCTAATCCTTATTAATTATCATTTACTTTAAAATGATAAGAAATGTTCATTTGTTATATTGAAATAACCTCGAGGAGAAAATTTTCAAAGAAAACATAAATGAATAAATATGATATTTATAATTCCTAAGACAAAACAAATATAATAACAACAAAATTCACTTGTATTCATTCGCTCTTGAATCAATTATTTGCTAAATGATTTCATAATTACCCCAATCCCCATTTCTCCTCAAAGGAATTTATCTTCATATTAATTTTTTTTTGTTTTTATTTTTTATTTTTTAATACACAAATACTTGAAAATTCAATTTATTTTCAAATTAAAATAACTGTTAAATTGTTAGATTTATTCGATTTTATTCATCAATTTCTCTCCCCAGAGACAAATCGGGAATAGAATTTCACAACTATGCTCGTTTATATTACAATTTAGATCGTTGGCACAATTTAATTTATTAGATTGAAATTTATTACCTTATATTTGATAAAGTTCCATTTTAATCAACAGCTTGTTTTAATCATTAATATTATATATGAAAAAATGTACACAATCGATTAATAATATTCAATTGTGAGTTATTGTGGTTTGATTTGACAATCTAGAAGTTAATAAACTCAATCAAGAAATGTTTTTTTAAGGGTTTTTTAGCGCATTGTTGCCCTCCCACACAACTAGGGTTGCCAACTGCTCTTTTTTGGGAAGGACAGTCCTTTTTTAACATCTTATTGTCCTTGTCATTTCTTAAACTGAGGAAGGACGCCTTTTGTCCTTTTTTACTTTCCCGCATACTTCGTATAAGGGAAGTATTGGAATCGTCAAAAATTTCGACTTCGAGATTTTGATAGATCTTGACGTTTTAGACCTCCCTGAGTCGGAAAATACCATTTTTCGAATTATGTCTGTGTGTATGTATGTATGGATGTAGGGATGTATGAATGTATGAATGTATGGATGTATGTAATGTTTGTCTGTGAGCAAATTTTCTCAGAAACCAATCAAGCTAGGACTTCGAAATTTGGTACACCGATATTATTCACAGTTTGTAGATTTCTATCAAAATTTCGTCAAAATCGGTTAACCGGAAGTGGTACTTTACCTACATTGGTTGCGTTTACCTTTCAAGTAAAGTACCAGTTTGCTGATATTTGCTTCCTATTTTGTATATAGATTTAAAAATATGAAAAAAATTCAGATACCAAATTTCATCATGATCTGACTACCGGAAGTGACATTTTACCTATACAAGTAGCGTTAGGTGTAGATTATAAATATATTATATATAATAGTGTTAAACCATTTTACTTCATAATTTAAATTAATTAGTTTGTTTATTTTTATTGTTGTTAAAACATAATAATAATAACCTAATTACCTATTTATATGCGGGAAAGTCTAGGGGAGGACACTCCCGATTTTTTCAAACATGGTTGTACTAAATTCAAGTTTTTTCAATATGGTCCACTTTTTAAAATTTTTCAATTTGTTTCTAAAAAAAACCTAATTTTTTAGGGGTGTCCTTTTTTCGAATTTTATAGTTGGCAACCCTACACACAACCGACAACATTGTGGATAGTAACTTCATTTACCTCCATTTTTACTATCTCGCCAGAGATAGTATTGCGATCACGAAAATTTCCGATGTTGAGATTTTGATGTTTTTATACGTTTTGAAGGTTCCTGAATCATTTTCACTAAGGTTGAGAAAAATGTCTGTGTGTGTGTGTGTATGTGTATGTGTGTGTATGTATGTAGACAAGATTACGCAAATACGGTTTGAGCTAGAATGATGCAATTTGGTACATGAGCATTATTCAAAATTCATAGTTTTCTATCAACTTTTGAGAAATGTAGCTCAACCGGAAGAGGGTCATTACCTACAACGTTTTGATTTTTTTTCCTCTAAAGTGACCGTAAAAATAAAGATATATGTTTGATAATTTTTCACATGATTAATAATTGTACAAAATTGCTATATATAGAATTTCAGCTTGATTGAATCGCTGAAAGTACCAGAATTAATTTTTTAACACTGCAAATCTCACTCGCCAACACGTGCCATGGTGCCATCAATAAAAAACCAAACATGCGCTGGTTTAATATTTATTATTTATAATTTATAATTAATTAAATTTAATTTAAATATAATATATTATGTTATTTAATCCAATTCAAATTGCGAGATAGTCGAGTGGAGACACTCCAGCTAATTTAATATTTTAGTTACAATGCGATGTAAAAGTAATATTTTTTTCTAAATCTTATCTGGTGGCTATTAAACAATTTTTTAAAGATTTTTTTTTTAATGCTTTTTATTTTTTTTTACATTGTAATATCCAATTTCATTCCCTTCAATACAAAAACTACAATTTGGATAATTTTTACCGACCGACGATAGTAAGGGAGGTATTGTTTTCACACCAAATTTCACATGTGGAGATTTTTACATATCTCCACGAATCATGCATTTTCTAAACAGAAAAAAGTATTTTTAGCATGATGTCTGTCCGTCCGTCTGTCCGTCTGTCCGTCCGTCCGTCCGTATAGATGTGTACAGCCTGAACGGCTCAACCGATTTTGATGAAATTTGGTATATTTACTTAATGCATCCGTGGGATGAATTGATCAACTTTTGGTGCAATTCCGGAAACCGGAAGTGGTAGTATTAGCGATCGACGATAGGAAGGAAAGGGTTATTTTCACACCAAAGGAGATTTTTTTATATATCACCACGAATCATGCACTTTCTATTGGTTTTATCCTCGAGAAAAATCATATTTATTAGTTTTTTCTTGATTTAAAATTATATCCAGCCATTCATGACGTCACAGCCTGGTCTTGCATATATATTATAAATAAAATACAATTAAAAATGTTTATATTTATTATTTATGTATCCATATCTGTTTTTTATTACATTAATAGATATATTAAAATTATTTGAAATTGTTTCTGTAGCTGGAAATTAATTTATTTCAAACAGTCGGTCGGTTCGGACCTGGCCACAGGTCAACTTATTTTATAGACCTATTATTATTATTATTATTATTATATGTTTTTCAAAAGTAATTAAAAATAATTTATCTCTCTCATAAAGTATAAAAAAACAATAAATTTCATTTCAATTATACAAAGTTACAAATTAAAACAATATATGTAAATATCTAGCTTAAATTTGTGTTAAAAAGGAAACCATAATATATATAAACTTTTATATTTAATTTTAATTAAGATTAAATAGAAAAAAAATATAATAAAAGATTACATATATTTACTTTGATAAAATGTTTAATTAAAATGCCAATGTCCTTTGTTATATGAAATTATATAACATATACGTTATAAAGTTAAGAATTTCAGGTTAATTATAACATAATTTATATATATAAAAGAGAGATGACAGAAACATTCCTAGATTGTGCCAAAGAATGTCGATGGTCAGAGATGAATGTTCCATTACATTCAGAATTGCAAGAGAATAGCTGAAAGCTTCTTTCCATTGATGGGCTCTCCTTCAAAGCGATGTTTAATTAGGCCTTTGTATAATGGAGGAAGTTGAATGATCGTTAAATATTTCCTAAAGGTTGAATCGTAAGATAAAACGGATTCAATGGTTAAATAAACGTTGATTGATTAAAACAAAATAAATAATAAATTGTTAAATACTCACAAATCATGAAAGTGAGATTAGAGTGGTGTCACAGGAGATTTAAAAAATTTTGAATTAATAAAAAAATAAACAAAAACAAATTTTATTAAATTGAAATATTATAATTTAAAATATTACGTCTGCAACAAACTATTATTGTTAGTTTAAAACTTTTTGCATAAATTACATAAACATTTGTTTTTCATGTCATTTATTATTACTTACAAAAATTGAATAAAACACAATCACAAAATAATAGGATTATCTTCGAGGGCAGTCCGTGACTTTTTGAATACCATTATCTTAAATGAAATAACAACACTGCTCTTGTCAACAGGCAACAATCAGCTGGCTCCTGTCGAAATTTGAACCAGCTGGGTGTTTTAGTTTTTGTTTGACATTCATTAATAGCAGACTACCTCGTGAATGGAGAATACAATGGAAAAAAGTGAATTTCCCCGAAAATCCAAGAATTGGGATACGAATAGCTCCCATATCCGCCCTATGGCTCTACGGAACTCGAAAGTTCTTGACTCCAACGATGTAATCATCTCACATACAAATACCTATTTTGATGTCCTCGAGAAAACTTATTTTGAAATTATTATTATTACAAATCTTATCTTAAGAATTGTATAGAGCTCAAAGACTACGTTGAAAAATATAATAATTTTTTAATCAAAATTCAAAAAGTCACTGACTTATTGACCTGCCCTCGTATAAAATGTTTACTCATTACTTATAATTATTGAAGTTATAAAGTATATTTTAGATTGTTGAATTTTAATTTATTTTAACCTATATAAGTACTTCAAATAGTAAAAGGTTATTATTATTATTTCTCTAATATTAAAAAAAATATCACTGTAGAAAGAGAAATAAAAATATTTGAATTAATCTTGTTTTTTAAAAAAAAATAAATACACTCAGGAATAAACCAAATTTATTAAAACGTTACTTTGAGTTTAATCAAATACCTTTTTTACTTTCCCGCATACTTCGTATAAGGGAAGTATTGGAATCGTCAAAAATTTCGACTTCGAGATTTTGATAGATCTTGACGTTTTAGACCTCCCTGAGTCGGAAAATACCATTTTTCGAATTATGTCTGTGTGTGTGTATGTATGTATGTATGTATGTATGTAATGTCTGTAAGCAAATTTACTCAAAAACTAATCAAGCTAGGACTTCGAAATTTGGTACACCGATATTATTCACAGTTTGTAGATTTCTATCAAAATTTCGTCAAAATCGGTTAACCGGAAGTGGTACTTTACCTACAATGGTTGCGTTTACCTTTCAAGTAAAGTACCAGTTTGCTTCGAGATATTTGCTTCATATTTTGTATATAGATTTAAAAATATGAAACAAATTGAGATACCAGATTTCATCATGATCTGACTACCGGAAGTGACATTTTACCTATATAAGTAGCGTTTCCTTTTTACCGACCGACGATAGTAAGGGAGGTATTGTTTTCACACCAAATTTCACCTGTGGATATTTTTAGGTAAATATCTCCACGAATCATGCATTTTCTTAACAGAAAAAAGTATTTTTAGCATGATGTCTGTCCGTCCGTCCGCTGTGTGTCCGTAGAGATGTGTACAGCTTGAACGGCTTAACGGATTTTGATGAAATTTGGTATATTTACTTAATGCATCAGTATGATGAATGGATCAACTTTTGGTGCAAATCTGGAAACCGGAAGTGCTAGTATTGCCGATCGAAGAGAGGAAGTGAAGGGTTATTTTCATATCAAATTTCACTTGAGGACATATCTCCACGTGTTATGCACTTTGTATTGGTTTTATCCTCGAGAAAAATCATCTTCATTAGTTTTTTCTTAATTTAAAATTATATGACGTCACAGCCAGCCCTTATATATTATAAATAAAATAAAATTAAAAATATTTATATTATATCCATATCTGTTTTTTTTACATTTAAAATATCAGTTAACCAGAAGTAGCACTTTATTACATTCTAAATATTCATTCACAACTCTTTATACCTATTTATATGCGGGAAAGTCTAGGGGAGGACACACCCGCTTATTATTAAGTATAATTTTTTTAAAATAATTTTTATTAACAAAGCAAGGAACTAAATCTTTCTATTAGTACATTTTTTAGTAAAATCAGTCCAGAAATTTCTTTAATGAAATTGATAATTTAAAAAAAAAAGAAGAAAAAAATGAGTTATCAATGATGATGTAAAGAAAGAAATAAAAATACTACTCTCAGAGGTGATGACCGATTACAAATATGTGTCTTACATTTTTAGGGATCATGTCTTTTTGTATTGGGTACTTATCGGTTAGAATTTTAAGCTGATGAATGATGATGCTTGCGAGGGGAGCCTTCTCCCTCATTTGGCCAGATAATTAGAAAATGTAATACATTGTATGGAAACTTGAAATAACAAAAAGTAATTAGCTATTGGAGGTATGGCAAAGTTAAAAGAATATTTTAAGAACAAATCCAAAATATAATAAGGTCAATGAACTTCAAATCCTGTTATTAGAGCAAAAAAGGATATAATATAAATAATCAAATAATTAAATAAAATCTTTCAATTAATATAACGCTATTTTCTTTTAATAATTTCATATGCCTCTTGGTACACAATATGCGATGTGAGTCACCGTGGATCATGTTCTTGTCGAATATCCATCGTACGCATCGGCAAGAAGGTCATTTAAAATTGAAAAATTGTATATCAGAGATCTATAGATTGAAAATTTTGAGAATTTGTTTAGGTTTCTGAATAGAATAGATTATTTAATAATTATGTTATTTATTTATTTATTACTATTTATTTATTTGTTTATTTACTTGTTAAACTGTCGTTTTCGTTGTTTTTATTTCCTGCATAGTTTATTATTGTTTTTATTAGTTCCGGGACCCCGAGCCTCGGCTAGGTACTTAAGTTAAAAAAAATAATTCATTATTATTGGGTTTGGCTGGTAATATTAATACTTGGGACACCGAGGTGAAATACAATTCTTTAATTATTTATTACAATTATTAAATGTTGCATCAATGCATCAATCTGAATAAAATGAATGGAACTTGGTGTCCTCAATAATACATAAATATGTATTATTAGGTATGTTTCTAAGTGAATGAATATTTTTTTTATTGGAAGAATGATAAATATATATCGTAATTTATAATTATAAAATATTATTAAAATATATATTTTTAATTTTATTTCGAAATTAAATTAAAAATTTTAAAAAAAGACGGGAGTCAAATTTCAATATGGATGCCATTTTTGACGTCTCCATATATAATTTTAAATTAAGAAATAAATAATTAAGATGTATTTTTCCTGAGATGTGATCAATAAAAATCAATTTTTCTTTATAAATACTATATCTAGTGTGAATTTGAAAAAAATCGTTAGAGCGGTTTTTGAAAACCCATGGCTATATATATATATACAATTTTAGCTAGCATAATAAGATAAGATTATATTCTAGTCATGTTCAATGGGGACCCCTTTACAGTCCCCTTTAGAACGTTGATATTTTTATTTTATTATTTATTCAAATATTTATTTATTTATTACTTATTTATTGTATATTGTATTTATTGATTGGGTGATTATTGAATAGATTGTTTTTGGTATAAAAGAAAAATTCATTCTTTCCAAGTGATCTACCCGGGGAGCGTGGAGTCTGACTCAATGGAATCGGTCAGGATTCAGTAATTTACTGTTTGCCTGGCTGTGCCCCGGTGGAGAGGATGAAATTCCCCCTGTGTAGGGATTGATTGAAGATAAATGAAATTTATCTTGTCCGATGGATGATTTCTTTAAGGCACAAATGGCCTTAGTAGCTGAAGCGCCTCAATGTCCAAATAATAATAATAATAATAATAATTTCATAATTAAATTAAATTGAAAAATAGAGGGAAGAAGAAATTATATTATATATTTTTTATTCTATTATTTATAAAATCTTGTTATAATATGATTGATAAAATTTAGAAAAAAGTAATTTTTGTTTTAAATTAATGTTTTTTTTTAAAAAAAATAAAAATAAAAAAAAAACGACCGACAATATGAGAATGTAAAGGTAGGTAATGTTTTTTGATTAGGTTCGCATATCGTCAAAATGTCACCAAAATGAAACTGTCTACATTTTTCTCGCCACAAATTGATAGAAGTCAAATCATATAAACCGGATGAGAAATGAGAGAATACAGAGATGATCTTTTTATATCTCATTCCTGTTTTTTCTCTCCTCGTTCTTCGCCTTTCGATAAAAAAAATAGCCTCAGCTTAAAGGGGCGCTTTCTATTTTGTTATTTTTGTTATTATTAATATTAAATATTTTGAATATATTCAATGTATAAAAATCCACATCCAATTTTTTAGTAAGTAATCTAAGAAAACGTTTAATATCAAAGTATAATAAATTATAATACTATGATAATTCAAAGATAGTTAATTGAATCTTTTATCTTGATATTCAATATAATATTTCTGAAAAAAAAAATATTAAAATGGAGTTATTATATGATAATAAGAACCTGGTTCACCGAGCCTCCGCTCGGTCATTAAAAAAAATTATTCTTTATGAAATATGAATTTTTAAGATTAAGATTATTATTTAAAATAAATATACGACAAAATATGTGAAATAATTTCAAAAAAATTAAAAGAATATAAATTTAAAAAAATAGTCATAAAAGATAGAGCCCTTAAACGTACGTATTAATGCAGTTAAAGACTTTTCTGTATGGCCTGTGGATATAACATAATTATTATATATTTCGTAATTTGATTACAAAATATTATTAAAATATTATATTTTTAATTTTATTTTTTATTTATAATATTTTGTATTTAAGGAAGCACTGTCCAGCATAGGCTGACGTAGTTGCTGACGTCATTTAAATTTACTATTTTAAATTAAGAAAAAACTAACAAAGATGATTTTTCCCTAGGGTGAAACCAATTCAGATCGTATTTTCTTTATAAAAATTATCTATGGTGTGAATTTCAAAAAAAAAAACCTTAGAGCAATTTAATATTTCAAAAATATAAATATATACACCATTTGTGCTAGTATAATAAGATAAGATATGTAATTATTAATTTTATTTTTAATTCTTAAAGTTAGTTTCTTAAGAGATTTTAACGTCAAGTTTAAAAAAAAAATTAACAAATAATTTAAGGATGTATAAGTTATAGAATAAATGATAAATCCCACCTGTGATTTGGGATTATAGAAAAAGTTCACAGTTGTTTCTGCTTGTCGTACAAAGCTGCTAAAAGAGGCAGTTAGACTAGTAAGACATTCATCTAATCTAAGGGAAAAAACCCTAACAAAAATTAATCGACATTCCCTGATCTTCTAAGAGTTATCAAACGATGTTTGATAAAGTTCCCCCCATCAGTAAGAGAGATGATATGAGCCTCGGGGATCTGTCATAGAATATTGTTTCAAAGGTATACCCGTTTGCCTCTGAATAAACAAAAGGAGTTGAGAAAACAAGTACTTGAAACATAGTAGACATTTGAGAAGTAGGCTGAGATTGAATTCAATGAATGAGGATAAACGGATTAATTCTCAGATAGATTGCTCCGATAAGAAATCGCACGTGGTATCCTTACTCCTGAAAAATTACAAAAAGTTGGTTACACTGATAGTTTAGTATGCACCAAATAACATTCTCTATATGGGTGTTGTGAATTTCCTTTACGGAGAATTGATTCGATTGAAAAGAAGAAAAGAATTTAAAAAAGGCGAAATTATCTATTCATTTGTTTGCAGTTTAATGGAAAATTTCGAAATGTTGAATAAACAAATGAAGGCACTGAAAAGAGAGATTGAAACCAGTAAAAAGGATTATTACTCTTAAAATGAAAATAATAAGTTGATCTGTGGCCAGGTCCGAACCGACCGACGGTTTGAAGTAAATTAATTTCCAGCTACAGAAACAATTTCAAATAATTTAATATATTTATTAATGTAATAAAAAACATATAGGCATATAACATAAATATTTTTAATTTTATTTTATTTATAATATATATGTAAGACCAGGCTGTGACGTCATGAATGGCTGGATGACGTCATATAATTTTAAATTAAGAAAAAACTAATAAAGATGATTTTCCCCGAGGATAAAACCAATACAAATTGTATGATTCGTGGAGATATGTAAAAAATCTCCTCTTGTGAAATTTGGTGTGAAAATAACTCTTCTCTTCCTATCGTCGATCGCTAATACTACCACTTCCGGTTTCCGGATTTGCACCAAAAGTTGATCAATTCATCATACTAATGCATTAAGTAAATATACCAAATTTCATCAAAATCCGTTGAGCCGTTCAAGCTGTACTCATCGAACAGACATCATGCTAAAAATACTTTTTTCTGTTAAGAAAATGCATGATTCGTGGAGATATGTAAAAATCTCCACATGTGAAATTTGGTGTGAAAATAATACCTCCCTTATTATCGTCGGTCGGTAAAAATTGATTTACTAAATAGGATTCCAATTAAGATTGAAATCACGTAAATAACATTGTAGTCTCATCTTATTTAGTCAAATTAACTATGAAGTTATCTTTACAACAGATGAAATATGAAAATGTGATTTATTCATTTAATTGGCAATGAAACTTTTAAGAAATGATTTAAATTTAAAACCTATATTTGCATTAAATTATTATTCTGTTAAACTAAAAAACTTAAAATAAGAAATCCACTAAACATACTAAAGACGCCGCTGTAAAAGTGCTCATTGAATAAATAAATTAAATTAAATAAATAAATAAATAAAGATAATTAAATTCTTATAAAAGTTACAAGGAGAGATAGAATTGTTCAATATTCATATGTCTAGGATGAAAATTGTAGCACTGCCCTGTTCAATATCAACATATCAGTAGGAGGTTTTTGAAGATTCCCATCTCTATAAATATATATGTCATATACCCTATATGATTCCCTCCCCCAAAAAAAAAAAATATATATTTTTTGATAAAAATTAGATTCAAAATATAGATATACGATATAAATGGTAAGAAGAAAAATTGTAAAACACATTGTTGGTTCTAATAGAGCGAATTATATTTATATTAAACGTTATACAGCTATAATCATCATAATATATAAAAATGCCAGTGTCCTTTTTAATTTTTTATTTTCATAATTAAATTATAAATTTTATAATTAATGTGATAATTAATTATAAATTATCAATTTGATTTTACTCTTAATTCATATTGAATGTTTGAAAAAAAAAATGAAAGTATTGTATTACAATTTTTTAAATTTCTCAATATATTTCCTCTATTATTAAAAAAAGTAATAGGTTATTTTTTTCAATATCAACTCAATATTTATGTTAAAAATTCTTTTATTTTAAATTTATATTGATTTAATCTCACAAAATTTGTAATATAAAAACACTAAAAATATTGAAATATAGACAAGGATATTGGCCAATATTTCATTTTTTTTTCTTTGCATATGACAGATGGTCAATACTTAATTTACATTTTATTTATTTTTATTTTTGTTGGTCTTGGGGATTTATATTCAGTTTATGTTTTATATATTTTCTTTATTGTTTCGATGCTCCCATTTTATCTAAAAATTTGCTCGTTTATCACATATGTTTCATCCACATATCTCTATCGGATAAATTTCTGGAAGGTGCATAGAGATTATGTAATCCCCACTATTTTCACTATAGTTTTTTTAACTTTTCTATCTTCTTCTTAAAGTGCCGTCTCCCTTTCGGAGTTTGGCTATCATCATGACTAGGATAGCCTTAGAAGCTGCCCAGCCTTGATGATTTTTCTTGGGATTTTTGATGCGGTGGTTTCTCGTTGCCTTCTGCATGTATAGAACCAGGAAATGACAGTTCATGGAGCTGGGGCAGCTGATGTTAAATTGAATTTTTTCAGAAAAATTTGTTCTTAGTAGAATCGAACGACGACTTCTTGTTTAGAAAATTGCTACGCTACACTCTCGGCTAGCTGCCTCCTACTTTTCGATATATATATATAGTACCGGGACCCCGAGCCTCGGCTCGGTACTTAAGTTAAAAAAAATGATTCATTATTATTGAATTTGGCTGGTAATATTAATACCTGAGACACCGAGCTATTGCTCGACCCTTTAAAAAATATTGATATACAATTTTTTAATAAAATCTCATATCAAAAAAGAAAATTTATTAAAAATTAAAAATAAAAAAATATAAACAAAAAGTTTAATGTATGGATATATGTGTTCATGCAATGAAAACAGATATCGGTATAACAAATATTTTTAATTTTATTTAATAATTATAATATAAATAATAAGATATAAGAAGCGGTGGCTTGATTGAATAAATGTGTTAAAATTTAAACAAATTCAAATATTCTTTTATATACAATTGTAATAATAAATAATAATGATTTGATAAAGGATATAACTTTAATTTGGGCGCCAAGATAATAAGGGTTGATAAAAATAAACTTTCACAAAATATTTGTATATTGTTAACGGGTTTAATAGAAAGAAAGAAAACAAAAATAAAGATAAATTTACCAAATATTTCAGAACATGGAACATATAAACATAAATTTAAGGATTGAGTACCATGCCCTATCTCATCAGCTCAATGATTTCACAACGACTCCAACGACTGTCTATCATAGCGAGCCAAGGGCTGCTAAGATCTTTAGGGGAATCCCTTTTAGTTTGCGCGGGCTCCATCTGAGCAGCACCTCCTGGGAGCCAATTCCAGTGGATGAGTTCACCAGGTTTAAATATAATTACAAATAAAATAAATGGTCCGCCCGTTACACACACATATTATATACAATTTAATATTATTTTATATATATTTATATTATTGAATATATGTGTTAAAATTTAAACAAATTCAATTTTAAGAATAGATATATATATATATTAAAGAAAGAAATTGTTTTTAAAATATCCTAAATAATATGTAACAATTTTCAAGATAGAAATTTATTACAATATTACTATTATTAAATGTTGCATCATTGCATCAATCTGATTAAAATGAATGGAACTTCGGGTACTCAATAATAATAAATAAATAATATTAATAAATAATAAATGATATTTTAGTGAAGAAATATTAAAAATTATAAAACTATCTAAAACTTAATTAATAAAATAAAATAAAAGAACAATGAATAAATAAATATAAAATAGTAATTTATTAAAAAATAATAGATTAAAAAAAAAAAAAAATTATTTTCCGCCGGTTTCGATCCTGCGAAGTTGAATTGTCAGACAGTCGCTCTACCCAATAGACTAATAATACTTAGATGATGAAAACGACATTTTTTACTTTCTTAGCAAGACGTATGTTTTTTTGTTTTTGTTTTTGTTTTTTTTTTGAGAGAGATTAATAAATATCTATATATATTTTATTAAAAATAAATATTTTTAATTTTATTTCGAAATTAAATAATAAATTTTAAAATATTTTAAATAAAAAAAAATATTAATACAATTTCAGCTATATATATAGCCATTGGTTCTCAAAAACCGCTTTAACGATTTTTTTCAAATTTACACTAGATATAGTATCTATAAAGAAAAATTGAGTTTTATTGATCACATCTCTTGAAAAATTCATTTTCATTATTAATTTCTTAATTAAAAATTATATATGGAAAACGTCAAAATTAGCATCCATTTTTATTTTTTAGCTGAAATTGTATTAATATTTTTTTTTATTTAAAATATTTTTATCAACCCTTATTATCTTGGCGCCCAAATTAAAGTTATATCCTTTATCAAATCATTATTATTTATTATTACAATTGTATATAAAAGAATATTTGAATTTGTTTAAATTTTAACACATTTATTCAATCAAGCCACCGCTTCTTATATCTTATTATTTATATTATAAATATTAAATAAAATTAAAAATATTTGTTATACCGATATCTGTTTTCATTGCATGAACACATATATCCATACATTAAACTTTTTAAAAATTGTTTAAGATTAGCTTTCCCCTAACACACTATAAATAAAAAAAAAAAAAAAAAAATTATATTTAAGTTATATTAATTTTAATTAGATTGATGTAATGATCTAATATTAATATTGGTGTGAATGATTGTAATAATATTGAATAATAAATGGTATTTGATACAATTTTGTTATTTATTTATGAAAGGGTCGAGCGATAGCTCGGTGTTCGATGTATATATAATATAGGATCAATTATTTTATTTGATCAAGTAAATTTGAAAAGGTTTTTATATATTGAAATGAAAATCAATTTATTTTAATTTATTTGGAACATTTTAGGAAACAAATTTTTAATGGGTCATTTTAAGAAATCCAATTTTATCATTGTCTAAAATAAAAAAACAGAATATATTATTTTAAATTTTTTATGAATAATAAAATATTTTCAAAATGTCAATTAAAATGACTAAATTATATTATTTTTTGTTTTTGTTAAAATTATTTATTACAACTATATTTTAAGAAAAAAAATGATTTGTAGGTTATATAAAAATTAAAATATGAATTTTTAGATAAATAATAAAAAGGAGATGTTTATATTTTTTTATTTTTAATTTTTAATAAATTTTCTTTTTTGATATGAGATTTTATTAAAAAATTGTATATCAATATTTTTTAAAGGGTCGAGCAATAGCTAGCTATTACCAGCCAAATTCAATAATAATGAATCATTTTTTTTAACTTAAGTACCGAGCCGAGGCTCGGGGTCCCGGTATTAATATTATCAGCCAAACCCAATAATAATGAATCATTTTTTTTTAACTTAAGTACCGAGCCGAGGCTCGGGGTCCCGGTACTTTTTATTATGAAGATTATAAAATATGTTTTTCATGCTTTATACAATGAATATATTCATTTTTTATCATGTATATTTATACACAAAAAGTATATTCAATAAATATAAATACACTAAAAGTGATTTGTTTTTTGCATTTAAATTGTTGTTACATGAGTCTATTATTTCCATTTGATTTAAAATATAATTATTATATATATATATATATATATATATATATATATGTTTTACCTCACATACAAGATTATTTATAAATATTAAGGGAAGATATTTAATCAATTAATTATATTATAAAAAATATAAACTAAAATCGGATGAAATATGTAAAATAAACAAACTTTATTAATAATAATAAATTAATTTAGTTATGCCATCTCTAGATAAATAAATTTTTTCTTAATATTTATGTGAATATAAATTATTTAAAAGTATATTAATATTTTTTCATTATTTTTAGATAAAATATTTAAAACCATTATGAATAATACCATTTGAATAATATTAAATCCATAAATTTCAGTTTGTTATTATATACCAGTTTTCATGTTTATAAAGTATCTAACCTTATTAAGATTACTAATCAGAGAATGAGAGTAAGGGATAGAGAGAAAGAGGGTAGTCATTTTATTACATGAAGAGAAGTGCAATATCTCCTTTTATAGTCATCCAATTAATTCAGTTGGAATGCAAGTAATTTTGAAGATGTCTAAGTTATAAAGTACATCTCTGTTGTCATAGTTTATTCAAAAATGTCTTATCAAGAGGAAATTTATTAATTTGAAAATTAAACTACATAGTATATAGAATAAATATTTAATTTAATTATGTATGTATCTTTTAATTTCATTGAATTGTCAAAACTTTAAAACTTTTTTATAATTTAATATTTTCAATTTAAGATCTCATACTTTTTTATTCTTAAAAAATAATATTAAAATTTTAATGGGTATATTTTTTTTGTATATTTGCAATTAATGATAACTTTATTTTTAAGGATAATAAATAATATATCTTGTAAATTCATTCATAAAAAATTCAACTTACTAAATAATATTTTATTTTTTTTTTATTTTTCATCTCTCCAAATGACCTGTCACATTTTTTAAAAACGTTTCTTAATCAACATCGTTCTTTCATTTTTTTTAAATATCTATCTATCTATCTCTACGGAACTTGAAAGTTCTTGGCCGCAGCAACCACACCCCTCGAAGTATTCCTATTCTGAGCCACAACCCTCCAGTCCCTATACTCTCCCATCTCACTCACCCCACGTCCCTTCCCACATATTCCACCCACCGCGGACGTTTCCCACTCGGTCTCCCTACCAATATATTTTTCGCCATTCTATCCTCTCCCATTCTTGCCACGTGTCCTGTCCACCACAGCCTTCTCGTTTTTATAATTCTAACTATATCTGGAGATGCATAGAGATCATGTAATTCCTCGATATGCAATCTTCGCCATTCCCCGGTGACCTCATCTTTCTTTGGCCCATAAATGCTTCGCAGAATCCTATTCTCAAATACTCTAAATCTACTCTCGTCTCCTAAGGTCATAGACCATGCCTCACACCCATATAATACAACCGGTAAAATAATTGTTTTATATATTTTAACTTTTATCCCCTTTGATAATAATTTTGACGCGATAATCCCCTTTATTGCATGATAACAGGCGTTTCCTGATTGTAACCTCGCTTTAAACTCATCTCGAATATTAATATTAATATTATTATATTTAATATTTCTTCTCCCTTTTTTTGGGGTTCCCTTTTAGAAATAATCGCTATTATTTTAAAAATCATATTATTTTTCTATCACATTTATTGTATAAAGGTATAAACGATGGATAAAGAGATTGTTAGATTGAGGGAGAGAAAGAATTGAAAAATAAATATAGATATAATATAGGCTATATATTTAATGGAAGTCTTAGATTCTTGCTAAAGTTGAATGACTGCAAGCGAAGGGATAATTTGAAGTGAATCCGTAAGAATGGGAAATTGAATAGAAGGGAGTTGCCCTAAAGCACAAAGCAATCTCATTTTGGTTTAAGTTATTTTTTTCGTAGATTGTATATGGTGTCTGTATTTTATTTGGACATTGTATATGTCTTGTAATATAACAGTGAATAGGAATAATTTGAATCTAATATTATTAATATATACCAATTTAATTATTTTGTCTAAAGATTTAAAAATTTCTTAAATTATCTGTAAAATTATAGATACCTAAATCATATACTTAATCCCTGACCAGCCAAAAATCTTTGATTTTTCTATATTTTCTTATTTCTTTCAAATTACTTACAATTATAGTTTCAAATTTCAATTCCAATTAATTTAGTGGTTAGCATAGTTGACTTTTGCCAAATGAGGATTTGTCTTCTTTCTGTATTCTGGTTTACAAACAAACTATGAATGAATGAAAAATAGTATATCATGTTAAAATGACAAACTAACTAAGTAATTAAATAAAAAACTTCCAGTTAATTTAATTTTACTTTTAATTTTTAAATAAAATGTTTAATCTTAAATATCCTGGATAAAGTTAGTCATAAAATAATTTTTAGGTCATCAGATAAATAATAATAAAAGATAAAAAAAAAAATGGAGTGACTAAAAAACTATTCATACTAACAAAAATTTTACTAGAATTGATAAATACAATTTTGTCGTTTCTCATTTTAGCAAGTGTCATTCTTTATTCTAATGACATCAGCCTTTATCATTTTTATCACTTTTATCTCGTTATTTTCATATCATCTTTATGTCGTCTTTGATAGCTTTGGCTTTTTTTATTTTACATGGATGACTAAACTTAACGGAGCTTTTAGCAAAATACATCCGGGCACTCTTATCTCTCTATTTTTTCATAAATATATAATTTCAAAGAAGGTTTTTTAATCCTTTTGACTTTTCGACCCCGGTACTTAATAGAATGGTAAAGAAAGGTATTATAATTTGATTAAATTTCCATTGTACCAATTTCGAAATAGGATTGTGATTTAAGTCTTTATTTATTTCAAAAATATGGTTTTTATATTAATTTTCATAAATCAACGGACAATACTAAATACTTATTTGATATTCTGATTGAAACATTGAATTATTCAACAACCTACCAACTTATTAAGGAATCACATGGGAAAAAGTTAAAATATAAGAAAAAATGTGACCTATAATTTAAATTTAATCATTAAATTTAATTCCTTCTTCTCTCTTCAATAATAAATACTATTTAAACAAATTTATCAATTATTCCATTGGGATAGAAGAGAGAACATGTAGATGTAGAAAGATAATTTCTTTATTTTAAATAAGACTAAATATTTTATTTCAAAATTTTTTACAATTATAACTCTGTAGGTATAACTATAAACACAATGAGAAAGAGGCGATATTATTATTATAAATTTTTTTATTCTATGTTATGGAAGTTATTATTTTTAATTTAAGTATTATAATAGTACTAAGACAAAACATTTAGTAACAGAGAGTAACAGTTTTAATACATAAAATCTTAACATCTTAAAAAGTAGTTGAAAATGTTTAAAAATGTAAATAAAATGTAGGTTGTGTAATCACGAAGGATAAAATATTTGAGAAAAATTTAAATCGAGATTGACTGTTATAAATCAGTAAAGGGGCTTATCTTGTCAAAGTTAAAATATATAAAACCATTATTTTGCCGGTTGTATTATATGAGTGTGAGGCATGGTCTATGACCTTAAGCGACGAGAGTAGACTATTTTAAAAGATAGGATTCTTCACAAAATTTACTACAGCAGAGGTTCTTAAACTGTGGTCCGCGGACCCCTGGGGGTCCGCGAAGCCTTTACTGGGGGTCCGCAAAGCCATCGTACAGGTGCACGAGTAAATGATGAGTCAGTTAAAACTTTAATTAATATAAAAGAAGCGATGGCATGGCTTTGTGAGGCAACAGAGATCAAATACCCAAATTCAACGAAATGTGCAAGAAAACTATTGCTACCGTTTCCATCTTCATATTTAGCTGAATTTTCTTTCTTCAATATTATAATTTCTAATAAAATGTGTTCTACAATATGCAAAAAAATCGTTATTCACCAATCACTGTTAGAAATATCCATCATATATCCTTGTTCTTATGAGATCGTAAGCCAGAAATTAACTAATAAAATGACGTAAAGTACCTAAAGTTGGGATGGGGTCCGTCAAAAATTTTTTTTTCAAGTGGGGGTCCGCGGAGTACAAAGGTTTAAGAACCTCTGTACTACAGGATTTAGGTCACTGGGGAATGACAGAACGAGGAATTGCATGATCTCTATGCATCTACAGACATAGTTATGTTAGGTTATGTTAGAAAGTTTTGATGGACAACACACTTGGCTAGAAGGAGAGAGGAAAGAATGGCGGAGGGTATATTTGTAGTTCTTGGAAGACCAAGGACTCGGTGGGTGGATAATGTAGGAAGAGACGTGGCAGACAGATATTGAGATTTAATTTTATATAAAGCTTAAATTTAAATTCATTAAAATATTTAACAATATATTTTTATTTACTGACTTCATAGTATACTTTTATTTAATAGAAATTTAATTAAATACAAAAATATTTTTCTTTTTTTTTTGTAAGCATTTTTCTCAATTTATTTAAATAAAATTTATATTTCATTAATATGGAAATTAGAAAGGATATGAGTGAGTATTATTATTCTATAATACATATTCTTGGAAACTTTTATATATATATAGGTATTAGTATTTTGTTCAAGAAATTTTATATTATATTTAGGATATTATAATAAAAAGATTATGTGCTATATAAATTTTGTAATAGTTTATATTTACGTATTAAACACATGACATGTGAATATATATATATATAAATATATTCATTTTCAGTACAACATCTCTAATTTTTATCTCTTTTAATAAGAGGCTTATAAACAATATTTTATATTCATGAGGGATTTGGAAAAAGAATACAAAAGTGAAGATTATACTTAAATAAATTTTGAAATAGTATACCTATAAATATATTATGTATTAACTTTTAAGAAAATGTGATTTTTTTAATAAAATATGATAAAATAATTAGAAACAAGATTTTTTTAAATCAAACATAACATCTTGAAAATAAATATTTAATTATAATTAAATACTTAATTTAATTCAAATATTACTACACCAAAAATAGACAATCATAAAGTAAAGTTGAAGAAATTAGATAGTAATATATTTATATATACAGGGCCGTTCCTAGGGTATATGCCGCCTGGGTGCGAGAATAATTTTGCCGCCCCTTTCCTAACCCAACCAATTTGTTAAAAATTTACAAATTTAAAATATAAAGTAAATTTAAGTTAATTTAGGTTTTTTTAGAATCATATTGAAAAAAAGTCGAAAGTATTTAAGATCCTGATCGCAAAAACATTTTACCTTTTTGTTAGAATCATATTGAAAAAATGCCCCGCACCCTCTGTACCTCCGGGTCGGAATGGCCCTGTATATATATAATATATATATGTGGTATTATAAAGAGTGGTGGTTCAAAAATAACGCTTGCACTTTTATATAAAAGTAGTTTATTGAAATGAATGAAATACAATATAATTAGAATGGTGTTGTCTAGGGGTTTCATAAATTGTATACCGGAATCGTAGTTAATTGTGAAGGCGTGGGTCGTATCAAATCGTATATCGGAATCGTAGTTAATTGTGAAGGCTTGGGTCGTATCAAATCATATATCGGAATCGTAGTTAACTGTGGAGGCGTGGGTCGTATCAAATCGTATATCTTGAATCTTCTTTGGGTCGTGTTCACTCGTGTTGCTCAATGCTAACTCACTCGCGTTCGTCTACGCTGCTTGTCCCCCGCTTGCCGTATGTGTAGTCTCTCGTTAGTGTAATAGATGTCGTATGCCCACTTATTTCAACTTATAATACAATTCAAAATTGAAATTCTTTCCAACTCCACATATATAATATGTATTATAAAAAAGATATATAAAAATGGATAATTTATAACAAATTAAATAAATCCAAAGTTCAGTCTCACCATTAAATTTCATTGTAACCTACAAATTTAGTAGATCTTATACTTTATATATATATTTTAATTTATTAATTACATATTTTTATTTCTATAGCTTTATTTTTCCAAACTGTCCACCCATCACACACCACACTTATTGCTACATTTATTCTCGAGTTTATTTACCATTTTTTTTTGTTTTTTTTTGTATCTGCACTGAATCTATCCATGGTTGGGTAGTTATTTTTTTCACTGCAGGACATTCATTTTAAATGTCATGTTCTCATTTGCATTCCAACGTAAATGACACTTGTTTTACGATTATTTACTTTTATTTCCTAGTCACATTCGTTCTCATATTTCTTTCTATAATTTATTCCAACTCTTGCCTTTATCCAAAAAGAAATTGTCGATTCTTTTATTTGAGAGAATTCTCCCTTTTTTTATACAATTTTCTTTTATTCTTTGATTCCAGATATTCTCTGTGTTCTGTATTTTTCAAATCTTTTCTTCTTTGTTCTTTCTAATTAACCTCAGATCTCTATGGATTTGAAAATTTATCCTGATGATATATAATATGTCCCAGTGACATCAACATATTGTTCATTGAATAGTAACAAGAGTTAATTCCTAGAATGGTGAGTTATTGAAATATCGAAATACCGATAATGATTTCGGTTTGAAATGCATTGAGTGCAATTATTTAACTTATATGAATGTAATATCGATTATACTTTCTAAAAAGTGAATTTTGAAAGTTCGATTGTTATTTCAACAAATTAGTTATAATAAATCTTTTTATCTATCTATCAAATATATTTTTGTGGCTCTACGGAACTCAAAAGTTCTTGGCCGCAGCAACCACATTTCTCCAACTGTCCCTATCCTGAACCACAACCATCCAATCCCTCTCCTATCACTCTCACGTTTCTTTTTACATTGTCCACCCTCCACGTCCTTGGTCTTCCAAGCGGACGTTTCTCAATCGGTCTCCCTACAAATATATTTTTAGCTAGTCTATCAAAACCCATTCTTGTTATGTGTGTCCTACAGATCACAACCTTCTCGATTTTATAACTCTGTCTGTCTGGAGATTCATAGATGTCATGAAATTCCTCGTTATGAAACTTCCGCCTTACCCCGGTGACCTTCTTTGGCCATTAATACTTTGAGAAATACTTTATAAATCCACTCTCGTCTCCCAACGTCATAGACCATGCCTCAAACCCATATAATACGATAGTACAATCGGCAAAATAATTGTTATATACTATATATTTTAATTTTGATTCTCTTTGATAATAATTTTGACAAGATATAATATTATACACATCATCGAAATGTAATATTTAGTGAATATATAATCTTATTTAGCTATGTTTACAAAATTAATTGCTAAAAGTCTTCAGCGATTATACATAATATACAATTTTTCTATTTTATAAATATTTTCTTAAATAATAGTTAAATAAAACATCTAACTACAAAAATATGGTATTTTAAACTTGGTCATTTCACTACATTTATATTACTATATATACCTATATACATATATCCCATATAACAATAATAAGTTTATACATGTATACATAGAAAACACTTTTATTTTTAAAGATTATTATTCAAAAATGATATTTACAATATATTATGTATAATATTATATTTATAAACATATTAAATGGATTGGATTGATCATGAGAATTTATTTCATTTGAAAAGAAAGGAATTTCATTAGTTTGTTAAACGATTAATAAATTAATAATCCCCGGTAATATAGAAATGAGAGGTGAGCAAGTTAGTTAAAGAGGAAGGGGAGTGGGGAGGTAAGGTTTTAACGTTTCTCACTGAGCTCTAATGTTTGTGTACTCCTGAGACTTGATTAAACTGAAGGGTGTCATTTAATTAATGAGATCATGATTAATTTTATTTTCAGATGTTCTAGTCGAGGAGCTGAGAGAAATTTGGAAGGAAATTAATGCTCTAACACTTCTAGCTAAAATTCCATATCTTCTTTTAAATAGGGCTGATTGAGAAAAAAAAATATGATTTAATGATTATTAATATGAATTATATTAAGTAAGTACATATATTCGATTCTCAAAAAGAATAAAATGGGAAATAAAATGAAGAGGATAATTCATGAACCTATGTCCTAAATTACTTGTTATAAATATTTTTTGAAAAGAAATAAATCCCACTTATTTAATTCTACATTAGAAATCATTAATATCAATATGATTTTTCAACCGGTTTTATTTTATTTTATTCATATTTTATTGGTATTTCATTCATATTTGTCTCGGACCTATTCTCATTTTTTTAATTTTACATGTCTTTTAGCCACAACATTATTTTTAAACAAATTCCTCTTTTTTATGGTAATTTCGGACTCTTAAAAATAAATAGACATTCCGAACATTTGATTTACTAATTTTAACACAAATATGTTTTAAGATTTAATATGATGAATTTTTTTATGACGCACACAAATCAGACAATAACCGCTACTAAAACTTTTCAAGACAGTCTAATATTCTATTAATGGGATTGTACGTGTTCAGATCTCATAAATTAATTAATTCAAATTCGGAATTTTAAGTTGAAAAATTGTTTACATTATTTCTTTTGATATTCCAACCACTAAAGAACTTGATTTTTATTTTTTTTTATCATTGAAAAAATTATAATTAAATTTTATTTTTAATTAAAATTAATAAAAGAAAATGTAATAGAGTAGGTGCAATTTTGAACGTTCCATAATTAGCGTCTATATACACTGAATAACTTAATAATACTAAAGGGAAAACTGTTATTTTATGTCAAAAGATGTCAAAAAACCATAGAATATAATAGTGAGGTTAGTTTCTTTGCATTGATATTTCGTATCTTCACCAATAGATATCGCTGATCAAAGTACATGTAAACACCAAAGTTACAATAATATATTGAACAAACAAATGAGATAACATCGCTGACGTATATACAAATCTGGAGTGTCTCCACTCGATTATCTCACAATTTGAATTGGACTAAATAACATATATTATTTTTAAATTAAATTTAATTAATTATAAATTATAAATTAAAATTAATAAATAATATTTATTAAACCAGCGCGTGTTTGGCAGTGTTAAAAAATTAATTTTGGTACTTTCAGCGAATCAATCAAGCTGAAATTCTATATTTTTTTATACAATATACCTATATATATTTTATACTTTTATATAATTTTTAATCATGCGAAAACTATCAAAGATATATCTTTATTTTTACGGACAGTTTAGAGAAAAAAAATCCAAACGATGTAGATAATGACCCTCTTCCGGTTGAGCTACATTTCTCAAAAGATGATAGAAAACTACGAATTTTGAATAATGCCCTTATACCAAATTTCATTATTCCAAAGCAAACCTTTTTTCCATATATAATCTTGTCTACATACACCCACACACACAACACACAGACATTTTTCTCAACCTTAGTGTAAATGATTCAGGAACCTTCAAAACGTATAAAAACATCAAAATCTCGACATCGAAAATTTTCGTGATCGCAATACAATCTCTGCCGAGATACTATAAAAAGGGGTACGAAGAAATTTTGGAAAAAACACCTGTGATCAAAAATATGAAAAAGACAATAATATGATTCTCAGATAAAGAGTCAGTCCTTTGCACTTTGAACTAAGGAAAATGGAATTGATAAATTAATAAAATAATATGAATGAAATTAGATTAATATAAATAAATAATTGATCATGTGTCCCGTCAGCAATATTTTATAGAAAATAAGCAAACTATGGAAAATAATGATTAATGATTAAGCTATCGCTATCAAATTTCGTCAAGGAAAATTAGAAGGGATTAGAACAATGATTTCATAATAATTTATTCAAATTGAAAAGTGAAAAGGATTAAAATGTTGGCTTTTTATAACAAAACAAACAATTTAATAAAAAATAAAGAAAAATCGAAATATGAAGATGGTACTTCGAACAACGAAGAATTAATTATAATAATGATTTATGAAAATTTAGGTAAGAGAAATATCTAGTGGCAACACACAATAAAACCCCGTGAAAATTTCATGATTGAAAAATCTATTATAATGAAATCGTATTTGTTTAATAAATTGAAAAGCAAAATAATAATAACAAATAAATAAGCCGTTTGTATAATAAATCTAAAATTGAGATTTACTTATAAAGTAATGAATTTTAAAATAAAATTGAATCGAAAAATTATAGCCAAGAAACTAAATTAACTTTACATGGTTTTTGACATTTTTGTCCATATCGACTATATTTAAGAGACTTTTGAATACTACCCGTAATGAAAGTGAATATTGAAACAGCAGCCTAAGTCTTCTCTTCTCCGGAATTAAGTAGCCACGTTACCTGTCATTAAATCACTTTCCCGGTCCTTTTGTGTGCTTATATCAGCAAAAGAACTACGTCAATGGATCTTTTCAGTTCCTACATATTAATTAAAAGCGATATTATTACAAAAAAAAACCTTTTTCAGTGCTTCTATATCAACCAAGCAAGTAAATTTTAATTTAAGGTTTACTTAGGATATATATTATGTATATATCATATATTATTAAAGACCCTTGCTCGTCTACATTTATTTCTTTTAAAAACAATTTTTAATTTAATCAAAAAATAATTTTTTTTATCAGATCTTTAATCGTTGATGAGATTCGCTTTCTATGCAAATGATTTTGAGGATTTTTTTTTTAATTATAGCTATCAAGATGGACAAACTTGAACAGAGAAATTTATAATCCTTTTTTTTTTAATTTTTTAATTAACACCTATTTTTAATTCTTTTTTTATTCATGGATGTTTGTATTTCATTTTGAACATGTAAATTTAAGATTAGTGAATTTTTTATGCGAATAAGAGGGAGAAAGAGAGAGAGAGAGAGATTTTTATTTGGATAATACTCGATAGTGAAAACCTGTATATGTATTTGTATCTCTTGTTTTCTTTTACAACCTAATCTACTTCTATGGTATTTATATTATTTTCTTTTAATCCAATAAAAAATATTTTATATCCTAAAAGTCCTTGTTGGATTAAATTGTATGTCTCATGGGGAGGGGGGGGACAGAGTCTAGTTTCTCCTCTCCTATCCTTGTGTCCCCACCTTCACACACACACTTCAACACAAGTTGTGAAACCATCAACATCGAAATATATGGTTACCCCTTTATCACCGGTGCACCGCCAGGATACAGAAGACAAAACCTACTTACACCAAGATCTCACCCTAAAGGTACAGTCCACTTATCCACTATATTCAAATCCTTAAAATTTACCCCTACTTAACCCCAACATTTTTTGGTCCCATCGAGCCGAATTTTGGTAGAGAAACAGTACCATTTGAATATAGTATTATATGTATTAATTAAGTTTTGTGAGTAATTTTGGAATTGTATGTTTTAATTGGGATTTTTTATGTTGAAGTGAAAAAAGAAATAGAATTTTTGTTAGTAAGATATATATATTTTTTTTTATATATATATTTATATGGATGTTAAAATAGTAATAATTGTTTCGTATATATTTAGAATTTATATATAAATTTATATAAAAGGATTATAGCAATTTCCTAATATTTAAAATAAAAAGTATTTATATATAAATAATTTGAATCTTAAAATAGATTTATATTTAGTTGAGGTTTAAAATAAATCATATAAATTTACTTAATATTATTTAAAAGAAATTAAATATTTAGATGTTTTTAAAATCAAGAGAAATAATTTTAGAATAGACTTGTTCACAAATTTAATTAAATTAAAAATAAAATTATAACTATTATATGTTTGAGTGATTTTACTATTTTAATAAAATAAAACATTATTGTTGAAATGTCTGTACCAGAGGACAAATCTACTTATAATTATAAATTATTAAATATGAGAAAGGAGCGGATTTGGCAACGGATTCAATTGTGTTACGATTTAATAACACATTTGCCGGGTAAATCGAAAGATTTTTTAATTCGGGCATCTAAAATAGAACAAAATTATGAAGATATTTCACAAATTATTGATGAAATGTCTCAAATAGAAATAAATCAACCTGAATTGAGTTCGGATTTACAGGGACAATGCGAGACAGTGGATGAAATGTATTTTTCTATCTTACGTGAACAACAATGTTTACAGGTATCCAATATCAAAGCAGAGTCGATCCCTGAGCCAACTAATTCTAAAAAGAGAGTAGCACTGCCTGAAATAAAAATAACGCCCTTTGATGGGAAATTTGCTGAATTTGCTGGATTCATAGCTTTATATAATGCGTTAATCCATGAAGTACCTCATTTATCTAATATTGAAAAATTTTCTTATTTATTGTCAATTCTTCGAGGATCCCCATTAAAAATGATTCAGAGCATACCCTTTGACCCTAATAATTATGAAATTGCGTATAAAACTTTATGCGGAAATTATACAAATAAAAGAATTATTTCAAATTATTATTTAAATAATATTTTTAATTTAAAATGTGTTAAAATAGAAAAATCCGAACAACTAAAGGAATTTGTTGATAATATGCAAACTAATGTAGCATTATTAAAAGAATTAAAAATAGAAAAATTAGATGAAGTAATATTAGTTTATTGGTATTTGGGCTTATTAGATAAAAAATTAAGAATGTCTTTTGAAAACAGATTTCTGAAAAATGATGGTGAAGAATTACCATTATTTTCAGACCTTTTATCATTTTTAAAAGATCAGACCTTGATATCTGATCTCGTTAACCCTTTACCCGAGTCAAAAGGTAAATCGGTTCCTATAGAAAAAGATAATTATAAATTTACAAGTAAAAAATCGTTTTTAATGACAGACAAAACAGTGAATTTGTCTCCTTCTTTCAATACGTGTCCCATATGTAAATCCAATCATGTTGTATCTAAGTGTTCTACATTTATAAAAAGTGATTTAACCGAAAGGAATTCGTTCGTGTATAAATTTAAATTATGTTTCGGTTGTTTAGGGTATCATAGAATCGCACAATGTAAGTCAAAGGGAAAATGTCAAATTTGTCATAAACGACATCATACTTTATTACATAAGGATATTAATAATGTTAAAAGGGATTTTAACCAAAACGAAAATTCTAAAATTGCGAGTGAACATAACAATAACGATTTACCTAAAGTTTTATCAAATTTAAGTAATTCTTATATTAACTCAAATAAAAGCTGCGTAACACTCCTCGGTACAGCGAGTGTTCATGTAAAAGACAAATATGGAAAAATGATAAAAGCTCGCGCCCTTGTGGACTCAGGAAGTTCAGTAAATTTTATGACTAATGCTTTAGCTAGTAGATTAGGATTATCAAAAGTTAAATGTAATTTTGATATTGTTGGAGTGGGTGGTATACATCCATTAAAACCTCAAGGTATTATTACTACTAGTATATCTCCATATTTTTCAAATGAAGCATTATTTACTGCGGATTATGTCGTAGTTCCAAAAATTACATCTGCAGTACCTTGTATGAATTTATCTGAACATATACCTGATAATCTATTTAATTTACAATTAAGTGATCCTGAATTTTACAAACCAGGAAAAATTGAAATATTGTTAGGAGTACAAGCATTTTTAAATATTTCTACTCAAGGTGTACCAATAGAAGGGAACCCAACTGCTGTGCCTACCAAATTAGGTTGGCTAATTATGGGTACTATTAATAATGGCAAATTTAATTCGATACAACAGTCGATGTTAGTAAGTACATCCTTTGAACAGAACGAACCCTCTTTAGAAAGTAGTTTAAGGGCATTCTGGGAAAGAGAGGAAGTAGATGCAATTATTCCTCCATCAGAGGAAGATATTTATTGTGAAAATTATTTTAAAGAAACCGTTACAAGAGATAAATCTGGACGATTTCAAGTTAGGTTACCCTTTCGAAATGGAATTAGACCTACATTAGGATCTACTCATCAATTGGCACTTACTAGATTAGGTAAATTAGAAACTAGATTTATACGTGATCCGGAATTTAAAAAGTTATATATGGAAAATATTAATGATTATTTAGTGCACAATCATATGACAATAGCGCCTGAATCAGTCACGTACCATATGACTCATCATGGTGTTATTAAGGAATCAAATAACGGTAAAAAAATACGTGTTGTATTTTCACCTAATGAAAAGGATAAAGATGGTCTTAGTTTAAATAGTAGTCTTCTTGCTGGACCTAAGCTTCATAGTGATATAGGTCAAATTCTAACTATTTTTAGAATGTATAAAATTCCTCTAGTCACGGATGTACAACAAATGTATCGAGAAATCCTATTACATCGCGATGATAGCAAGTATCAAAATATTTTATGGAGAGATAAGAATAAAGTAGTTAAATCATTTCAGATAAATAGAGTATGTTTTGGTGTGACTAGTAGCCCTTTTCTTGCTCAAAGAGTTATACAACAATTAGTTACAGAGGAGGGAAATCGATGGCCTTTAGCAGCACAAATAGTTAAACAGTCTAGTTTTGTAGATGATATATTAGGGGGAGCAAATACTCTAGAGGAAACAAAGAGATTAAAAAATGAGCTCATAAATTTATTTGCTGCTGGTGGATTTAAATTGGGAAAATGGGCTAGTTCTCATATCGAGTTACTTCATGATGAGTCAATCCCTTTATATGAGTTACCTTCACATCCCTTACAAAATTGTAAAATATTAGGTTTATGGTGGGATCCCAAGAAAGATGCTTTTAAATATAAAATTGATAATGACACATGTAATGAAACTAAAAGGGGCATTTTATCTAAAATTGCTCGAATATATGATATTAATGGATATTTGGCACCCACCACATTTATGATGAAATATTTGCTTCAACAATTATGGTTAGCTGGAAAAGATTGGGATGAGCCCTTACCTGATGAAATATCTCGATCGTGGAGAATGATTATGGCTGAATGGCCTCAAATGGAAAAGTTACAAATACCACGATGGATATTAGGTTATAATGTAGAAAGAATTGATTTAATTGGATTTTGTGATGGATCAACATTGGGTATGGGAGCTGTGATATACGTGCGAATTAAGACATTGTCCCACATCAAATGTAATTTATTAAAGGCTAAAACGCGGGTGGCTCCTTTGAGAACATGGATAATACCTAGAATAGAGTTGGGGGCAGCACACTTGGCCAGGATCGAAGCAATTTTGAACTCCCGTTATCTCTGTCCTAATTCGACTTCAACTAAGGATGATTTTAATTGTATAACACCGGGACATTTCCTGATCGGTGCTCCTTTGCTTGCTAGACCCGAATACAATGTTTTAGACATTGATCTAAATCGGTTGAGTAGATGGCAACTGGTACAAAAAATCACTCAATCATTCTGGAAAGTATGGAGTTCAAATTATCTCCATTCACTAATAAACAGACCTAAATGGTCTAAGTTAGAGATGAGGCCTTTGAATGAAGGAGATTTAGTTTTATATTTTAATCCTGGAACTCTTGTATCACAATGGCCTCTAGGTAGAATCTCACAATTATGTCCTAGTAAAGATTCCATTGTAAGGGTAGTCAAGATAACTACTCCTTCTGGTGAGAGTGTGGTGAGATCCACTCGAAGAGTGGTACCTCTACCAAAAGAATAAAGTTTTTTTTTAAATATATTCATAGGAGATTCGTGTCATGAAATGTCTAATTTTAGATATCTCCTATGAATTTGTGTTAAATAAACGATATTTGTTTATTGATATAATAGTTTATACAGTTTATTTATTTATATTTTTTTTTTCTTCAAGATTAGTTTTTAGTTATTTTAGTTTTAAGGATAAATTATCCTTCATTATACATAGTTCAAAATTAGTTTTTTGAAGGTGGGGGGTATGTTGGATTAAATTGTATGTCTCATGGGGAGGGGGGGGACAGAGTCTAGTTTCTCCTCTCCTATCCTTGTGTCCCCACCTTCACACACACACTTCAACACAAGTTGTGAAACCATCAACATCGAAATATATGGTTACCCCTTTATCACCGGTGCACCGCCAGGATACAGAAGACAAAACCTACTTACACCAAGATCTCACCCTAAAGGTACAGTCCACTTATCCACTATATTCAAATCCTTAAAATTTACCCCTACTTAACCCCAACAGTCCTATATAAAATTGAATATATATTTATATAAGTTGACCTGTGGCCAGGTCCGAACCGACCGACGGTTTGAAATAAATTAATTTCTAGCTACAGAAACAATTTCAATATATCTATTAATGTAATAAAAAACAGATATGGATAGAACATAAATATTTGTAATTTTATTTTATTTATAATATATAGCTGAAGTAGCCGGCGTTGCCCGTGATCATAATAAGGAGGCTGTGACGTCATGAAGGGCTGGGTAACGTCATATAATTTTAAATTAAGAAAAACATAATGAAGATGATTTTTCCCGATGATAAAACCAATACATTCGTGGTGATATGTAAAAAAATCTCCTCATGTGAAATTTGGTGTGAAAATAACCCTTCCCTTCCTATCGTCGATCGCTAATACTACCACTTCCGGTTTCCGGATTTGCACCAAAAGTTGATCAATTCATCCCACTGATGCATTAAGTAAATATATCAAATTTCATCAAAATCGGTTGAGCCGTTCAGGCTGTACACATCTATACGGACGGACAGACGGACGGACAGACGGACGGACAGACATCATGCTAAAAATACTTTTTTCTGTTTAGAAAATGCATGATTCGTGGAGATATGTAAAAATCTCCACATGTGAAATTTGGTGTGAAAACAATACCTCCCTTACTATCGTCGGTCGGTAATAAGATAATAATAATATCTACAAACCAATAATATATGTAGGTATAAAAAACTTTTTAGATGTACTGTATTTATTGTGAGTCAATTTTTAAATAAATCATAGTCTCTATTTTTACCAACCGACGATAGTAAGGGTGGTATTGTTTTCACACCAAATTTCACATGTGGAGATTTTTACATATCTCCACGAATCATGCATTTTCTTAACAGAAAAAAGTATTTTTAGCATGATGTCTGTCCGTCCGTCCGTCCGTATAGATGTGTACAGCCTGAACGGCTGAACGGATTTTGATGAAATTTGGTATATTTACTTAATGCATCAGTGGGATGAATTGATCAACTTTTGGTGCAAATCCGGAAACCGGAAGTGGTAGTATTAGCGATCGACGATAATAAGGGAAGGGTTATTTTCACACAAAATTTCACATGAGGAGATTTTTTTATATATCACCACGAATCATGCACTTTGTATTGGTTTTATCCTCGGGAAAATCATATTTATTAGTTTTTTCTTGATTTAAAATTATATGACGTCATCCAGCCATTCATGACGTCACAGCCTGGTCTTACATATATATTATAAATAAAATAAAATTAAAAATGTTTATATTTATTATTTATGTATGCCTATCTGTTTTTTATTACATTAATAGATATATTAAAATTATTTGAAATTGTTTCTGTAGCTGGAAATTAATTTATTTCAAACCGTCGGTCGGTTCGGACCTGGCCACAGGTCAACTTATTAGTTTTAAAAAGCTATTATAATTATTTTTATTTTTTTTTTTTTTATAGAATTTCACTTTATAATCATAACTTGTATTAGATTATTAATTTATCTTTAGTTTAAGTACATAATTACATTTTTTGTAAATATTTTAATTCAAAAATTTTCACTTGCACATTTTTTTCCAATTTCTGCTGATATTCTTTAATGCTAACATTTGATATTGTATTTTGGAATAATAGATAATTGTTTAGTCTAACCCATGTATTATGAATTTTGATAAAACTTTACCAATGGATTCCTTTTTTCATTCAAAGTCATGGAAAGCTACCGCGAGCGCCTAAATTAGTGTATCCGCTCCCAAGGACGACATTTGAGTGATGTGCTTTTCAAAACTTAAATTTAAAAATGGCATAAAATTTGCGATATATTAATAAAAGAAATTTTTTCACAAGCTGAGTGGTTTTAATTTTATAACGTTTTGAAATCGGATAGGTTTTTCAGCCCCACCTTGTATTAGAAATCCTTAATTATACTATTTTTAATGATATTAATTCTGGTTGATGACTGTGTTCCAGTAATGTTTACGTTTTTATTAAATCTATGTAATATTCAATAAAAAATTGCATTGTATTTCTAAATTGTAACTTGATGGGAATGACTTTTCGATATTTTAATTTTCTTTCATATTCTTTTCATACGTAATTTGTTATTTTACACAAATTTTTATCAGTGAGTAGTAAAAAATATTTTTAAATATTATTTTCAATTTATTATATAAATATAATAATTTTTATTAGAGTTAATTCGTTTTAAAAATATGTTTATTCACCTGTGAATGCAATCGTATTATTTAAATCCAGTTGCGACAAGTATTATCTCAGTTGACTGATGACTGTTGTTTAATCAATGATCAGAAAGTTCTGTTAACTGAATGCATGAATAATTCTTATTTTTAACATGAATAATACCCCCTCTTTTTTCTCTCTCTCCCTTTAAATCCCTTTCCTCCTCCCCATCCCCATCATATATATATATATATATATATTCATATATCGTAAATAATATCTCTTTTATAGAATTTGTAATATATCACGAAACTTTTTATAGAATAAACAAAATAATTAGTACATTATGTCTGATCCCATTAATTAATAACTGATAACTGTTGTCACACGATTAAGTGATTATGCAAAATTAATTCAACGATAACGAGATTATTCGGTATCAAGTATGATTTTCACATCGTTTATGTTTTAGTTATTAATAAATGAACTAGAAATAATATGACTATTTAATTGAATAAAATATAATCAAAATAGTTCAATCCTACATTATTATATATTTATTACATTTCATATCTTTAAATAAATTCCATCAATTGAAATTAAATTATAATTATAATTATTCTGAATAAATAAAGTAACTATTGTAAATAATATGTTTCTATTCTTATAATTTTGCTTTCTAACATTTTTTTCATCGACTTTTTATGGGGATAGACTTTTGAAAATTTTTATAGATAATTCAATGGATCCCTAGAAGGTATAGAAGAAATATAATTGAATTATAATTAATTAATTGTAATTAATTAGCGATTAATTACTTTTAGTAAGTAACTCCTTTTGTATTGTTCCGATTAATTTTTTTTAACGGATTTTGAAACATAAATATTGATATCAGGGTAGATTTTCATTTTGAACGTATTTAAAAATATTTCAATATTTAAAAATATTTCATAGCATTAAAATTAATGATGAATTCTTATTAATCAGTTGTATCGCCAATGAGGAGGGTTTCTTCCCCTCAGATGGTATAGAGAAAATATATTTTTTTTATACATTGTATATACTAAATATTCTTTTATTAGGATCACTTTATTAATTACATTTTAACAAAATACTAAGTGGAAGTATAATCATAAAATTATCAGATTTGTTTTTAAAGATCAACACTTTAATTTTAGAAAAATTATAAAAAGTGGTTTATTTAAAATTTGCTTCATTTCTAGTTACACATTTTTTCAATCATTTAAATATTTGTAGGTACCACACACTAACCAAAACGATGTTCACCAAGTACGTGGTTCATCAATGTTAACAATTACTAATGGGAAGGAATCTATTAACGAGTTACGCCATACAATACAATAAATGGGACACTTGAGTGACACGGTTAGAAATGGCAGGGCATCAGTATCACTGATACCAATACCATTACTATTTAGTAAATGTCAAAAGTAATTGAAAGAATTGAACGTCGTAATGTACAGCCATTAAGTAATGTTTTATTCATTATTTCACTAATTATTCATTATTCATTTTTCAGTTTTTTCGGTTCGGTTTGGATACAGGGAAATTATATAATTAATAAATTTTTAATTTTTCTATATCCAAAAAAACCACGAAAATTAGTGTAGCCCTCTGCTGCTCAAATGAATAAAACAGGATAAATAGAATATCAATTGATTTATATGCAAATTTTAATATTTTTTTATCTAGTAAACTATAATAGAAGCGACCCGGTAAAATTGGATAAGGAAAGTTTCTTTGGAATTAACAAAGTAATCCATTGGTGAAGTTTTCTACAAATCCATGACATGACAACTAATCTGGACAATTACCTAATTTTAATTATATTTAGGTAAATTGTAATTTTGATGTCTAACTAATTAACATAAGGAAGACCCCTCGGTATTTTTTGACCTTAATTTTTAAATTAACCCTTAGTTCTTGCAGATGTAAAGAAATGACAGCATAAAAAAATTGTCAAATGTGTTTGGATTCAATTGACAAAGGAGATTAAAAATTAAGATTTTTACTACAGTAAAGTAGTCTAGGACTACTAAACGGTGTCTTGACAAAGGGAAGCCCTTGGATAAAAAGTATATAAATTATCGGGATAAGAAAAATATAAATATATGGTATATAAAAGATGTAATAACATATATAGGATGATTATGATCTAAAATTATTTTTTAATAAATTTAAAAATAATATCCCGGGTAGCGAGTAGATTCTTTTCTATAAACCCAGTAGAAAAGAATTCTATTTCAGGGATTGGCGTCCCTGCCCTTACGTGAGCTCATGATTTCTTCTAAATCCTTCTTCTACCTGGAGGAATCATGTCCTTTACCCATTGACGTCTTTCCATCCATTCCCTTACTCTTACTCACCCCCCTCCCCTGATCATTCAAAAAATCAAATTTATTTGGATGAAGGAATTCTATTTAAAATAATAATTGTTATGGTGTTAAGCTTAACATTCTAAAGTTTCAAAATTTGTATATGGTACACCTTGGGACACAAATCTAACTTTTATTTTACAAAAATATATTCGGGTTTTTATTTAATCTACGTTACTTACCTCTGTTTATTAATACTTATTATTTGTTCTTTTAGGAGCTTATTAGGCATAACTGACTTAAATGGAAAGGATTGGAAACAATATAAAGAAAGACTAAATCAGTTCGTTTAAAAAAAAATTTAAAAAAATATTTATTTTTAATTGTTTTTTCACTTTACTTTTAATAACTTATCACTTGAATTCATTTTCTTATCTTGAAAAAAAAAAATCAATTCCAAATATATTGTAATTAATTTATTTAACTTTTCACGTTTATTTTTAACTATCCTAAGCAGGACAATATTTTGTGAGGAGATACAAGTCTACCAAATATTTTTTTTTTAATTTTTCTGTAATGGATATGAAATTGAAAATTGTTCAATAATGTAGACAAAAGTTGTAGAAACATAAAGTAAAATTTTGACAATAATTCATAAATATAAATAAATTAGAACAAAAAAAAACAAATTGAAAAAAAACTCTCCCCTATTTATAATAAGTTGACCTGTGGCCGACCGATGGTTTGAAATAAATTAATTTTCAGCTACAGAAACAATTTCAAATAATTTAAATGTATCAATTAATGTAATAAAAAACAGATATGGATATAACATAAATATTTTTAATTTTATCTTATTTATAATATATAAGGAGGCGCTGGCTGTAACGTCATGAATGGCTGGATGACGTCATATAATTTTAAATTAAGAAAAAACTAATGAAGATGTTTTTTCCCGATGTTAAGACCAATACTAAATGCATGATTCGTGGAGATATGCAAAAAAATCTCCTCATGTGAAATTTGGTGTGAAAATAATCCTTCCCTTCCTTCCGTCGATCGGTAATACTACCACTTCGGGTTTCCGGATATACACTAAAAGTTTAAGTATTAAGTAAATATATAAAATTTTATCAAAATCCGTTGAGCCGTTCAAGCTGTGCACATCTATACGAACACACAGACGGACGGACAGAAATCATGCTAAAAATACTTTTTTCTGTTAAGAAAATCCATGATTCGTGGGGATATATGTAAAAATCTCAACATGGGAAATTTGGTGTGAATACAATACCTCCCTTACGATCGTCGGTCGGTAAAAAACAGAGATAATTTTAATTTATAATTTAAATAGATTTATTGTGACATAAGTAAATAAATGTTTTTAATATTCTCATACTTTGAATAGTTTATTTGAATAGGTTTAGTATTGACCTGTAGGGTGTGTGTGTGTTTGTATGTGTGTGGTATGTCACCTAAGAATGCTGAACCTCCAAGAATGTTTCGAGAAACTTCCATTTTATATACCTAGCAACAAAATACATGACACATGTAGACAGATTGGTCAAGTTTGTTCAGAAACTAAAACTCTTATTCTTATTATATTATTTTTTTTTAACTCAAGATTGAAATAAAAATTTAAATTTATATCATGGTAAATAAATCTAACAAGTAACATTTTCCAAAATATTCACTAATATAATGAAAGAAAAGAAAAATAATTATGATTTTAATTTTTAAAAGGAAAAAAAAAAATTTAATTACAAATAAATTTATGATTGAGAGATTCCAAAAATATTGAATTTCTTTTCATTCATTGTATACAAGTATTTATATATATATATATATATATAATAATGATCTATCTATTTTAGTGGGTTTTATATGAAATAAAAGACTTAATTGCGTTTTCATCTGCAAAATCAGAAGTTCTTTTTATTATTATAATTAAGGTACAAAAATATATAATGTTTATTACAATATTACCTGCAAAATCAGAAGAAACAACATTTAAAGCCTTTTATTATATTTTGTTTACCCAAATATTGCCTCTTCAAGATTCTTTTAGGTATATCATATCACAAATCAAACTCCAATACATCTGTCAAATATCAAAATTTTAACTCCTCTCTTTCTATCCAATCAGAGCGCCACCATCGGTGCGCGGGGAATATTCAAAATAATAGAGTAATATTACATCTCCCCCCTTAAGGGAGAACGTAGTTCGAATTAAGAATCAAGTGCATTTAACAATGGGGTCAGTTTCTGTTTCTTCTTTTTCTTTCTTTGCCTTTAGCTTCGGCTTCTTCTTTTTCTTTCTTTGCCTTAAATTCGGCTTCATCTTTTTCTTTCTTTGCCTTAAATTCGGCTTCTTCTTTTTCTTTCTTTGCCTTAGAATCGGCTTCTTCTTTTTCTTTCTTTGCCTTAAATTCGGCTTCTTCTTTTTCTTTCTTTGCCTTAGAATCGGCTTCTTCTTTTTCTTTCTTTGCCTTTAATTCGGCTTCTTCTTTTTCTTTCTTTGCTTTAGCTACAGCATCTTCTTTTTCTTTCTTTGCTTTAGCTTCAGCTTCTTCTCTTTCTTTCTTTGCCTTAGAATCGGCTCCTTCTTTTTCTTTCTTTGCTTTAGCTACAGCATCTTCTTTTTCTTTCTTTGCTTTAGCTTCAGCATCTTCTTTTTCTTTCTTTGCTTTAGCTTCAGCTTCTTCTCTTTCTTTCTTTGCCTTAGAATCGGCTCCTTCTTTTCCTTTCCTTGCTTTAGCTTCAGCTTCTTCTTTTTCTTTCTTTGCCTTTAATTCGGCTTCTTCTTTTTCTTTCTTTGCTTTAGCTACAGCATCTTCTTTTTCTTTCTTTGCTTTAGCTTCAGCATCTTCTTTTTCTTTCTTTGCTTTAGCTTCAGCTTCTTCTCTTTCTTTCTTTGCCTTAGAATCGGCTCCTTCTTTTCCTTTCCTTGCTTTAGCTTCAGCATCTTCTTTTTCTTCTTCCCTTTTTGGTACTTTTATCTTCTCTTCTTCTTTCCTGGTTCTTCTATCTTCTCTTCTTTCTTTTCTGGTTCTTCTATCTTCTCTTCTTTCTTTTCTGGTACATCTATCTTCTTTTTCTGGCACTTCTACCTCTTCTTTTTTTTCTATATTCAATTCTTCTATTAAAATATTATCATATTTTTCTTTATATTCGATTTCATTTTGTTCCACTTCTTTGAATTGCATGTAAAGTTGATTAATAGTATCAAGGTCTCTCACAATATTAGCTTTTCCATTATTTTTATTTATTTATATTTTATCTTGGCAAAAATGTTGTTTTATAATAATGATCTATCTATTTTAGTGGGTTTTATATGAAATAAAAGACTTAATTGCGTTTTCATCTGCAAAATCAGAAGTTCTTTTTATTATTATAATTAAGGTACAAAAATATATAATGTTTATTACAATATTACCTGCAAAATCAGAAGAAACAACATTTAAAGCCTTTTATTATATTTTGTTTACCCAAATATTGCCTCTTCAAGATTCTTTTAGGTATATCATATCACAAATCAAACTCCAATACATCTGTCAAATATCAAAATTTTAACTCCTCTCTTTCTATCCAATCAGAGCGCCACCATCGGTGCGCGGGGAATATTCAAAATAATAGAGTAATATTACATCTCCCCCCTTAAGGGAGAACGTAGTTCGAATTAAGAATCAAGTGCATTTAACAATGGGGTCAGTTTCTGTTTCTTCTTTTTCTTTCTTTGCCTTTAGCTTCGGCTTCTTCTTTTTCTTTCTTTGCCTTAAATTCGGCTTCATCTTTTTCTTTCTTTGCCTTAAATTCGGCTTCTTCTTTTTCTTTCTTTGCCTTAGAATCGGCTTCTTCTTTTTCTTTCTTTGCCTTAAATTCGGCTTCTTCTTTTTCTTTCTTTGCCTTAGAATCGGCTTCTTCTTTTTCTTTCTTTGCCTTTAATTCGGCTTCTTCTTTTTCTTTCTTTGCTTTAGCTACAGCATCTTCTTTTTCTTTCTTTGCTTTAGCTTCAGCTTCTTCTCTTTCTTTCTTTGCCTTAGAATCGGCTCCTTCTTTTTCTTTCTTTGCTTTAGCTACAGCATCTTCTTTTTCTTTCTTTGCTTTAGCTTCAGCATCTTCTTTTTCTTTCTTTGCTTTAGCTTCAGCTTCTTCTCTTTCTTTCTTTGCCTTAGAATCGGCTCCTTCTTTTCCTTTCCTTGCTTTAGCTTCAGCTTCTTCTTTTTCTTTCTTTGCCTTTAATTCGGCTTCTTCTTTTTCTTTCTTTGCTTTAGCTACAGCATCTTCTTTTTCTTTCTTTGCTTTAGCTTCAGCATCTTCTTTTTCTTTCTTTGCTTTAGCTTCAGCTTCTTCTCTTTCTTTCTTTGCCTTAGAATCGGCTCCTTCTTTTCCTTTCCTTGCTTTAGCTTCAGCATCTTCTTTTTCTTCTTCCCTTTTTGGTACTTTTATCTTCTCTTCTTCTTTCCTGGTTCTTCTATCTTCTCTTCTTTCTTTTCTGGTTCTTCTATCTTCTCTTCTTTCTTTTCTGGTACATCTATCTTCTTTTTCTGGCACTTCTACCTCTTCTTTTTTTTCTATATTCAATTCTTCTATTAAAATATTATCATATTTTTCTTTATATTCGATTTCATTTTGTTCCACTTCTTTGAATTGCATGTAAAGTTGATTAATAGTATCAAGGTCTCTCACAATATTAGCTTTTCCATTATTTTTATTTATTTATATTTTATCTTGGCAAAAATGTTGTTTTATAATAATGATCTATCTATTTTAGTGGGTTTTATATGAAATAAAAGACTTAATTGCGTTTTCATCTGCAAAATCAGAAGTTCTTTTTATTATTATAATTAAGGTACAAAAATATATAATGTTTATTACAATATTACCTGCAAAATCAGAAGAAACAACATTTAAAGCCTTTTATTATATTTTGTTTACCCAAATATTGCCTCTTCAAGATTCTTTTAGGTATATCATATCACAAATCAAACTCCAATACATCTGTCAAATATCAAAATTTTAACTCCTCTCTTTCTATCCAATCAGAGCGCCACCATCGGTGCGCGGGGAATATTCAAAATAATAGAGTAATATTACATATATATATATTGAAATTTTAATGAAGGTAAAGATGATTTGAATGTAAATTTTGCCTCGAGTTATTATCTAACATTCTTTAGAAGTTATTGATGTTTTCATATCAAAGGAATGCCTATATCAACAGTTTGACACCCTATGTACGTATAATTATTATTCGTCTTTCATTATAGAAAAAAATGTATATATATATAAATATGGTATATAAAAGACTCGTTTAACTTTTTAACTAACAATTTACTTTTTGTATTACTAACTTCATTAATTGCTAATTAAGGAAAAAAATATTCTTAATCTCTCTCCTAAATTAATAAAGATATTTTATTATAAAATTTTTAAGTCTATTTAGATAAAATTCTATTGATTTCTTTTAATTTTTATTATTAATTTAATAGGTAAATACATTAAGACCCGGCTTAACGTTGTACGGTTAAATGCTCTTTTATTTGAATTGTGGGATTCCCCGAAATTGCACTCAGCGTTAGACGTAATTGTATTTCTTCTTTCCTATGGTATTATATCAACGAATCTTTTCAAACATTTGTAGACGTTATTCTAAGAATAAATTTAGATGAGGTAAATGTGAAAGTTGTTGAAAAAATAGTGCAGGAAAAAAGCAGCAAGTCTTTCCAATGAGGAGCTCGAGAAATTAGCGAATCAAGAACAACACAAAAATATTGAAAGTAGTAATTCAGAAGAAAGCAAAAGAGGAACTTTCAACAGCGTATCTAAATACCAGTTTGATCTCTATAAGAGAAATTATGAAGCAGTTTATCGAAAATGACCAAATTTTCTCAGGAGTTCAAAGAATGGATGCTTTATCCACTTTTCAAAAGAAAATCCCGAATTACATTAGATGCCATCTTGATTGTTTTATTATTATAAAAAACATAATTAATTAATTTAATTGTATAATACCTGACCAATTTTCTACTAATCTTCCCTTAACCCCATTATTTACATGATATAACGCTCTACTTTAATGGAACGTATACTCCGCGTTAATCGAGGGTCTTGCTGTATATTATGAAAAAATGTATTATATTATTAGGCACATTTTTTTTAATAAAAATAACCTTACCAATCACTTCAACAGAAAAATTAAAATAAAGTATAAAATGATTTATTAAAAACATAGTTTCAAATAAAAAAAATAAGTTGACCTGTGGCCAGGTCCGAACCGACCGACGGTTTGAAGTAAATTAATTTTCAGCTACAGAAACAATTTCAAATAATTTTAATATATCTATTAATGTAATAAAAAACAGATAGGCATATAACATAAATATTTTTAATTTTATTTTATTTATAATATATATGTAAGACCAGGCTGTGACGTCATGAATGGCTGGATGATGTCATATAATTTTAAATCACGAAAAAACTAATAAATATGATTTTCCCGAGAATAAAACCAATACAAAGTGTATGATTCGTGGTGATATATAAAAAAATCTCATGTGAAATTTGGTGTGAAAATAACCCTTCCCTTCCTATCGTCGATCGCTAATACTACCACTTCCGGTTTCCGGATATACACCAAAAGTTGATCCATTCATCCCACTGATGCATTAAGTAAATATACCAAATTTCATCAAAATCGGTTGAGCCGTTCAGGCTGTACACATCTATACGGACGGTCAGACGGACAGACATCATGCTAAAAATACTTTTTTCTGTTAAGAAAATGCATGATTCGTGGAGAAATGTAAAAATCTCCACATGTGAAATTTGGTGTGAAAACAATACCACCCTTACTATCGTCGGTCGGTAAATATACTTATATGAGATATTTAATTTAAAGAAATTTGAATTTCATTATTTTGTTCTCTATTTTATTCGTTTGACTTTTCATATTCATGTTGAGAAGAGTGCAGAATTGATTAAAATTAAATTATACAATAGAAAACAATTATTTTTTTAATTTTATAAAATTTTAAAAAGAACCAAAATTGAATTTAAAAATATAATATAAACCTTAATAAGATTAATTTTTAAAAAGAGTTCGTGAAATTTTATATATATATATATATAAATGGTTTATTTATTAATAATTCATTAAAAATACAAATTAAATATTATTATATTCTTATGATGTCTTCCTCCTTCAATGATTAAACCATCAAAACTATGTTTATTTCTTCTTTTTAATTTGTATACTTATATTATTGAAATGTTTTTCTCTTTTTACCGACCGACGATAGTAAGGGAGGTATTGTTTTCACACCAAATTTCACATGTGAAGTGGTAAAAATCGAGTTAAATTAAATATGCAATCTATTTAAAAAAAAATGATCATAGAAATTTATCATTAAAGTTGATTTTTATATTCTTAAAAGAAAAACCTATCTGCAATTTCTTTTCATTTTTTTCCTAATAATACGAATTAAAAAATTAAAAGAATGAAATAAAAATGACAAAGGTAAATTCGTATAATAATAAAGTAAAGTTGAAATCTGTTGAAACTTATTATATTTGAACAATTCTAAATTGTAAATTGTAGTTTTGTAAGTTGAACCAAGTGTTTTGTTAAAATATATTAATCCTTTTTCAAATTGATTTAATAGTGGTTAGCTCTTGTGGCTAAGTGAAAAGGGCTAGCCCATCAACTCATGTGTTCAGTTAAGGGATAAACTTCAGTGATTATTTGGATTAGTACACAGACTTAATTATTTGTCTGTCAGGATTTACACCACGATCATTATTTATTTTAAATTTAAATGGATACTCAATTAAATCATTAAGCATCCTTTTTTTATAAAATTAATAATAAATCGAAATAATATATATATTTATATATTTCTTTTAAAATAAAAAATAATTATTTAGTTAATAGCTAATATTCTATCATACTAAATAGGAGAGGAAAGTCAATGTTTTTTTTACTCCTTAAAATCTTCCCTGCAAATATCATTTGGACAGTGATTATAAGTTATTAATTATTCTGAATTTTCTGTTTATGTTAAATTTAATTTTATGTTTTATTAATTTTATTTTATCTATCTTTCTAACGCTGTGGATCTACAAAAGTCGAAGGTTCTTGGCTGCAGCAACTACATTTCTTCAACTGTCCCTATCCTGAAAGACAACCATCCAATTCCTACCTTCTCCTATCTCTCTCACGTCCCTTTTTATATTGTCCACCCATTGCGTTCTTGGTCTTCAAAGTGGACGTTTCCAAATCGGTTTCGCCATAAATATACCTTTAAATTTTTTTTTTTGCTTTATTTTTCAACATAATCTCCATCAAAAGTGATACATTTCTCATAACGGTGTTCTAATTAATTTCATTAATTAATTAATTTAAATCTCATCAACAGTTATGAATCGAAGCAAAAATTCGTCCTACAGTGCCAAATTGTCGTTTGAAATGTTTTTTCGAAGCAGTTTTTGGTCTAACGTTAGCAAACGCGGCACCCACGTTGCACACAGCTTTCCATGTTCAAATGGTAGTGCAAAATATTTCGCACATGCTCAGCTGACATCGTACAGGTCTCAACTATTTTGAATGTTGAAAAATAAAGCAAAAAATAAATGTAAAAACATCGTTTTTCTTGGTCAGGCCAGAAACTTCACCCCACCCTCGTATAAAGCCATAATTTTATTTTATTTAATAAAAATTCTCTATTATATATAAGTCCTATTTATTTAATAATGATTTCCAAAAGATTCTATTTTAAAATAATAAATAAATTCATTCATAAATAAAGCCTTTTATATTAATGATATAATTTTAAATATTGCTAATTTATCGGCAGAATATCTGAATAGAATAATAACTAAACAAAATAAACAAAACATTCTATTATATTACAATTTATAATTATTTTATATTAAATCCTTAATTAGTTAAATTATACTTTATGTACATTATATATATATGTATGTTTGTAGGTATATAGGTAGATATATTTAAAAAAAAAAATTAAATAAAAAAAAAAATTGTTTAGCATTTTATATTAATAATTTTAGAAAGTTGTTATTAAAAATCGTTTTGTAATTAAATTTTTACTCAACACATGTTAGCGGTTTTTTAATTGATATTTCATAAAGAAATAAAAGAGACCTTTAAATTGGATTTTATATTAGCAGGGCCCTTTCTCTTTGATGACGTGTTGTGGAAGGGAGCAATGCAGATATTTCCAGGCTTTGCGAGATACCAAACAAAGTTGTGTGAATCCTCCTGCTAGTAGAATTATATCCTCTAAAATGAAACCCCTGTCCATTTAAAGTGGTTTTCAATTTTTTTTTACCCCTTATAATAAAATAGCCATAAAACCACTATTGACCCTTATCCTCTGTAACAAGTTAATTCTCTCTTTTGACCTAACCTACACACACATATACTCATAAACATGAAAAGGGATTTTTATTGCAATCGTTGGGTGACATGTTATATATTGAGCGAGTAATTTTATATAATAATACATATTTAATTTAAAACCTTATTGTAATGATATCATCTATATACATACATATATATATATATATTTATATATATATATGTATGTATATTTAATTCCATTCTAAGCATACTTGAATATTGTTATATTCTTAATTAAGAACTAAATTTTATACACCAACATGTATTTTAATTAAAAATTATAGAAATATTTTCTGTGACAAAAATGACATTAAATGAAACTCAAAACCTATAAATTAAAATTTATTTATATATATATATGTTGACAATCTAAATTATTTGCATTTTTTTATGATTTTTATATTAATGTAAAAGGGCCGCGTTCTATTTGTAAAGGGCCGTGTACTTACTTTAAAGCCGAGCACTTACTTGTACATAATACTAGAAGGGAAGGAACAAGATTATGCCACCTAGATACGACGAGTGTGTCAAATTGGTTATTTCTAATATAATATATAATATATTTCTCAATATATTACATTAAATAAAATATTCTTACAATAAAAATTAAATTGACTTATATATTAAAATATATTATTTTTTTTCTTTATACGAAGGCAGGCAATTAAGTCCGTGAATTTTTGAATTTCCCGTCTCTTAAATGAAATGTAAACTCTGCTCCTATAAGCAGGCAACTATCAATGAACTTTGAACGAGCTGGGTCTTTTAGTTTTTGTTTAGCAATAACAGACTATCTCGTGAATTGAGAAAAAAATGGAAAAAAGTGAATTTCGATGAAAATTCATGAATTGGTATACGAATTGCTCCCTCATCCGCTCTATTATCCAGATTTAGCCCCCAGTCACTATTTCTTTTTTCTATACCTGAAAAAATGGCTCTGCAGAAAGAGATTTGACTCCAACATTGAAATTATCTCACAAATAAATACCTATTTTGATGTTCTCGACAAATATTATTTTTGGGAAGGGATAAAAAAAATTGGAGAAACGTTGGACGAAGTGTATAGAGCTCAAAGAAGACTACGTTGAAAAATAAAATAATTTTTTATCCAAAAACCTGTTTTATTCAAAAAGTCACGGATTTATTGACCTGCCCTCGAATGATAAGTTTAAATGGTAATTGACCAATCCTCTATGATTGAATGAATCCAAATTCAACAATCAATATAATCGATTATTAAATTATTTGCTAAATAAAACGAATAAATGTGTCCTAAATACATATAAATTTTTGGTTTTAAAAAGAACTATTTTTAAATAGCTAAATCTCAGAAACAATGTTGATTAAATTATAAAATATTCGTAATTTTTTTTTTCAATATTTAATAATATCTTATTCATTTCAATGTGTAAGCGTTAGTTATCGAAAAAAAAATCTTAAAAGTACTTTACAATCAAAAATTCTTTGAGATTACTCCAAAGTGGATAAAATCTTTTCATGCTATTAAAGATAATTATTTTTGACATTGAGCAAGCGAGTTTAGATCCAGTTTTTGGAAATTTACTAAAAAGTACGAAATCTATGAGGTTTTTTTTAAAAATTTTTATATTGAGGGAATCTTACAGAACAGTAATTCTTTTCAAATTAGAGTTTGAATTTTATTTTGAAGTACATTAAAAGAGTAATTTAATTATAATTTAAATATTTTATTTGAAAAATATATATATATATATATATATGATTATTATTATTTGCGGATAGACCCTCTTGATGATGCAGAGCTTTAAAGAGAAATTATTAAATATTGATTTATTATTTCCCTACTAGAGTCTTCACTGTGGTAGATTGTCGTGCTAACCACTAAACCATTGTAGAGTCTAATATAAATATTATATTAATTGTCAAAAATGTATGGACAATTTCTCTGAACTGAGATACGCATCAGAGTTTTAGATACATTCGTAATAAGAGTTTCATACTCAAAATTAATTTCTGTTTTGTTTTTGTTTTTTTTTTTTGTATTTTTTTAAATAAATAAATTGATTGGTGATCTAAATATTATTAACCAATTAGATGTAAGTAAATATTTATTAAATAAGAATAATATAAATGACGATATTTATTAATTTATAGAAAATTTATTAATATTCTCGGATGGGCAGTAAATATTCTAAAATAATTTAACCCAGTACATTAAGATTTCATTTTTTTAAAATACTATTAATTATTACTTATTAGTTATAATTATTTTTCCACAGATGCTCTAGATATATATCCTATACATTTGGATTCTATCGGTGATTAATCGTAAACATTTTAAATTTTAACCATTATACAGACAAAATTTTTTTAATATTTTATAGAATAATTTAAACAAATTTATTTTTTGATTTTGTAATTATTGTTGATTAAATGAATGGCAAATTATATTTATTATTATCATTTTTAATTAATTTTTGAAATCAAGACAAATATTTAGTTAATTTTCATGAATTTAAATATTTCAAGTTGATATTCTATTATTTGTTTTTTAATATTTAACAAGCAATATAGATAATATGTCTTTTATTTATTCATCTCATATCATGTTTAACTTTTTTTATTACTTAACCATGTGGGTGAACCACATTGACCCATTTTATTGTTCCATTCAGAGCTAATGTGGAAGTTGAAGTGGGTCGATCGTGCCCTCGTATTGTGGAAAGCGAGCCACCAATATCTTTTCCATTTCAAGAATGCGATTCAATATACCTAAGGGAGACGATGCAGATTATTATAAAAAAAAAAAAAAAAAAAAAAATTGGAAAAAGGGTTTTATAAAATATTTTCCGGAAAAAGGAAGGAAAAATATTATATGGATATTTTTTTTTTTTTTTCAAGTGTATGACCACAGCCTGATTGAATTAACAATCATCCACTTCCACTTCCATTGCAAAGGACAGATCCTCTTTAGGCTCCAATTGAAATTTATTTTATATATAAAAAGAGTGGATTGAAAAGGCGAGTAGCATATGGTAATGGTATTCTATTCAAATGTACGAGTATTTCCCAGAACACTCATCAGAGAAAAATCAAAATTATAGAAAAAAAAAACAAACACCATACTTGATGTAACACAATTTATCATTCATAATTTGAATATTAATAATATTACAGTGATTATAAAAAAAAATGTTGAATTAATTAAAAATCTTTGACATTTAAAACAAATTGATAAAATAAAAAAAATTTAAATTAATCACCCTTTCTTTATTCAGATTAGTAAAGTTTTTAGTAAATTCTATTAATAATCACATAAAATTAATAATAAAAATAATTTTAATAAGAAATTATACTTTATTTCCTTCGAAAATTGCAAGTTTGTTTAATTTAATTTTAATTATAAACACTATACTTATTTTCTTTAAAATATTTACTTTTACTAACTCATTAAAATTTCAATTTCAATTTGTTAGTTAAGTTAAGTTATGGTATTTGTTTTTTGTTTTGTTTTTTTTTTTTTTTTTGTGATGTGATTAATAACACCAAATATTTCAGTACATTTTTAATTATAAATTATATGAAAATAAATTAATCTATGAATAATAAAATTTACATGATAAAAAGAGGGTAGGTCAATAAGTCCGTGACGTTGAATTTTCCGTCTCTTAAATAAAATGGCCAACTGCACCTGTCGAAATTTGAACCAGCTGGGTAGTTTAGATTTTGTTAATAGTAGACTACCTCGTAATTTGAGATAAAAAGTGAATTTCCATGAAAATCCATGAATTGATTATTCATCCGCCATATTCTCCGGATTTAGCCTCGAGTGACTATTTCTTGTTTCCAAACCTGAAGAAAAGAGATTGAACTCCAACGTTGAAATCACAATCACAAACAAATCTTTTTGATGTTGTCAACAAATTTTTTTTTATGGAAGGGGTAAAAATTTGAAGAAACATTGAACCACGGACTTATTGACCTGCTCTCGAAATTAATAAGAATAAATATCTTAATTACTATATAGTATATACTATTGTAATTTATGCTAATATCAAAAGCATTCAGATTAAATTATTTTAAATTTTTTTTACAATTTACCTAATAACTTTTTTTATGATTAATAATTAATTTTATATAGGTATAGATAGATTTTATCTTTTTTTTCAATTAGTGAACTACAATACTAGAGATAAATAGATTTAATTCTCAATATAAATAAATATTTTTCATATGTTAATAAATTTTCTTTCAAAAACAGACTACTTACAAGTAAAAGAGTAATAATTTATTGATTTAATTTTTTTGTCACCTTTCTTGTTTAGTGCTAAGAGCAATCATTCTTGAAAATCTTTTTTTTTGTTTGTGGAGAGGGGGATGGAAGAGGGGTGGAAAAGTTTTCTTTCATCACAAGAAGATGCTTCTAGCGAATCCCTTTTCTGTTATCTTGCTTTGCCTTAAAAACTACTTTATGATTGGAGACGGCTGTAAATATCTCGTTGAACCCCTTAATCTCCACAACCCACTTGTCATTTGTTTTACTACATAGAATTTTCCGGCCCCTTCCAAACTATTCGACTTCTAATCTATTTAATAAAATAATACTGTCCTTATTATATTACAAATAAAATTAGTAAATTTTGCGATTTCGTTCTTATCGTAATTCATTTAACGTATAATTACCAAGCTTTACGAACCTATTTTGTCAGCTTTAAAAAAAAAAAAAAATAAAAAAAAACTTAGAAAGTGGAAAGGGAAAATTGCCTTTTTAAACATTTACGATGCTTAAAAAATTTACTCGTACCCACTTATATAAATGAACTTCACATCAATTACATTTTATAGTCATCAACGTAAAATTTTAAAATTAGTGTATTAACTAGAATACTTGTAATAGTATTGATTAGATATTTTTTTTTTAGTTTTTATTAATATACACCAATACGGGGGCTCCGCCCCCTGTACCCCCCGAGTGGTACATAGTATTTGGTTGAAAGTAGTAAAAGGTTTTCATCCATTTTGTTTCAATCCGTATATTACATAAAACATTCATTTCTTTTCGTGTTCTTATTTAAAATATATTTTAATTTAATCAGTAAATTATATATATTATTATTATTGTATATGTTATATCTATCTATCTTTGTGGCTCAAAAATACTCGAAAGTTCTTGACCGCAAAAACTAAATTTCTCCAAGTGACCCTATCCTGAGCCCTTGTCCTATCTCTCTTACGTCCCTTCCTACGCGTCCTTGGTCTTCCAAGCGGACGTTTTCCAATCGGGCTCCCCACCAATATCTTTTTCCTCTCACATTCTAGCATGTGCAGACAAAAACCTTTTTTTATATATATAGGTGAGAGATTGTGATCACGAAAATTTTCGATGCCGAGATTTTGATGATGTTATACGTTTTGAAGGTCTCTGAGTCATTTACAATAAGGTTGAGAAAAATGTCTCTCTCTGTGTGTGTAGACAAGATTACGCAAAAACGGTTTGAGCTAGAATAATGAAATTTTGTATACGGGCATTATTCAAAATTCGTAGATTTTTAACAACTTTTGACAAATGCAGCTCATTCGCAAAAGGACCATTCAAGCTAAAAACAGTTGAAAACAAATACATTTCATAAATTTGCAAAACTCACAAAAATATAGTATTTATCCAAAAAGTCTTCTTATTTCAACAAAATGTTATCAGTGAAAATTTTGTTAAAAACTTTAAATCTTATGATCGGATAGATAGAGTCACACACCTCATTCAATACAAAAGGGGGTGGATGATCATTTTTACCCCAGTGTCATTTAAAGAGAGAAAATATGAAACACTAATTAACTTATTAAATAAAGTAAATTTTCAAATTTACTTATTCTTAATAATCATCTATACCTACTGGCATAGACTGGTATAGACTTAAGGTACCTTAATCAATTTTTATTAATTCTATTTAAACCCATTATGAAAATATCAAAACAATATTCCAAAAACACCTAATATATATGATATATCTATCATCTTGATATTATCTTGATATTATACTATAAATCAGCGGTCGCCAAACTTTTTGACACCACGGACCAGTTAATTCATAATTTAAATCCCGCGGACCACTAATAGGATTTTTTAAGTGTTAAATATATTTATAAATAAAAATTGTAATCAAAGAACACATAAAATGTACCTAGTTAATAAAATGAAACTATTATCACGTATTGTTATGAATTGAATCATGTTTTAATGCATCTTAAAACATAACTTAACATGATGAGTAAGTATATTCCACATTTTTCTGCGGACCAGCGAAATTTTCTCGCGGACCACTAGTGGTCCACGGACCACCACTTTGGCAACCTCTGCTATAAATCATATTTTATTTTCCAATAGTTTCTTTTAAAATTTATATTTGTTTATTTTTTTTTCTAAATTCCATTATAATTGATAACCATTCGTTTCTTATATTAGAAAATTCAAATATTTAAATTTATTTTAAAATTTTTGCATGCTTATTAAAAATTTTTATGGAAATATTAGATGCAGAATTAATACGATTAATAATTTATAATAGAGTATACTATTTAAATATTTCAAGTTTAAATTGGGTGGCTTGTGTTGCTGGTTGCCTAAATGCCAGGGGCTCCTAGTCGAGTGAACGAACGCTCGCTCAGTCAGTCAGTCGATTTCGTTGTGTGAGTGCGCATGCCAACTCAAACCAGTCTGGCGGCGATGACGCTCTTTCTCTCTCTACTATATCAAAACCGTAAGTGTATTTTCTATTGAAATTATCATAATTCACCAATATAAAGCGATCAATTAACATCACCCCTACCATCATTGTAATAAAGTCTCAAATGATTTACTGATTTTTTTTAATATTTATTTTAATAGAAAAATATCATATTTGTTTTTTATTTCATATTCATATTATGAATGATATTTTATTTATTAATTTATATATATATATATATATATATTTAACGTGATATATCTGCACATTACTCAAAATTTAATTTAAAATTATTTACACATTTTATTAGAATTTGAAAATGTATATATCTTCTTTTCTTCTAATTAATCTCTTTTTCTATTTCATTTTTCTCATGTCATTTAATATAATAGGATATATTATACCCTATATATATATATATATATATATATTGGTATATATATTTCTATTTATTATTATTATTCTATTTTTTAATATTTTCTATTCAATATGAGTTAATTTTTTTAATATATATTTGGATATTATTATTCATTTAAGTAAATATAATTTTTTTATTTTCTATTTGAAGTGACATTTATTCTAGAGACGGTAGGGCTAATTTATTTTCTTTTTTTCTTTTATCTTGTAATTTACTGTTTAATTTATCTAAAAAAATGATAAATTCTGCTAAATATTTATTCTTTCAATATCAATTATTTTCTGAGAATTCTACATGATTATCAAAATCAAAAATCAATTGAAATATAAATAGAAATCATTTTATTTTAACATTCTCTTTTAATTATAGATAATAGAAAAGGTCAGTTTTTAATATTCTCATTTATTAAATTAAATATTTATTATGTGTCTATGAAATATATCTAAATATTATTATTTCATTAAAAGTTATAATAACGAAAAATTAATCTGTGATACATGTGAAGTATTTTTAATCTGCATTAAAAAAAATACAACTGATTATAAAGGCAGATATTTTATTAGAATGAATTAATTATAAATTTGGAAATAATCTTAAAGCTCGGAAGCTTCTATTAGCTAAACAGCGTAGGCGTTACGTTATATATATTATATATTACTCGTATTCTATATTCTATTGTATATATCTCGAGACAACTCCCAATATATTTACTTGTTTTCTTATTTTGATTTCAAGCAAGAGCTATTGAACTAATATATATATAATTTCATGTTATCTTTTTTATAATTACACACAAAAAAACATCTGATCAGTTAATTTATAAAATATTTCAGTTAAAAAGAATTTCTATGCTGAATTTAAATTTGAATATAAGAAATAGAAAAATTCGTAATTCTTAAATATTATACCATTATTTGTATTGCTAAATATACATTTATGTAATATTTTAAGTTTTTTATTTGGAATTTTTCAATTATCACTTGTAAGTAGATTGAATTTCTATTTATACACAGACAATTATATATTATTTTTTTATTTAAATGCTAGGTGCTCAGAGCGCCTTCGGCGCTCTTCACACCAATACGGGGGCTCCGCCCTCTGTACCCCCGAGTGGTACATAGTATTTGGTGGTTGAAATTAGTAAAAGGTTTTCATCCATTTTGTTTCAATCAGTATATTACATAAAACATTCATTTCTTTTTGTGTTCTTATTTAAAATATATTTTAATTTAATCAGTAAATTAATTATATATATTATTATTATTGTATATGTTATATCTATCTATCTATGTGGCTCAAAGATACTCGAAAGTTCTTGGCCGCAACAACCAAGTGTCCCTATCCTGAGCCCTTGTCCCATCTCTCTTACGTCCCTTCCTACGCGTCCTTGATCATCAAGATTATCAATTTATTTATATAAATCTTTAAATTATTTTTAAAATATTTACACAAATAAAATACATAGTAACAAAAAAGTATAAAACGAATATTAATGTGATCTATTTTATTTTAATATGGTATAGTATCAAATCTACAGGCGCCACAGGGTGTGATGGCTAACGTCGCTGACTCACATTCTCGTGGTCCCGGGTTCAAGTCCCGGGCCTGTCAAGGGAATTTCTCTAGCTTGGGTCTATGAGACGGAGTCAACCCAGCCTCCGGGATCAACATTGGGATGTTACTTGATAAAAAATAGCGACTCCGATCAAGAAAATCTAGCTAAAGGCTGAGAGGACCCGTTCTACTGATCATAGGACACCTCATTAACCGACTTGATAGGCGTTGTCCTTGCGTAGGAGTCAGAGGTTTTTTTTTATACTATCAAATCTATTTAAAATCAATCACAGGCACACTTGTGTTTATTTATTGTGAAATTCATATGTAAATGCTATATTGTGTCTTGTTGGTTGCATATGTTACCTTTGAAAACAAATTATATTTTATTTTATAAAAGAAAAGTGTAAAATTTATTTTAATTTTATTCACATAAGATAATTCTCTATTTACTTTTATATGATCTTTATCGGTATTTAAATTTTGACTTTCTGTTATTTCAAAATATAAAATTAATTTATCTATAAAATTCAAATCATTCATTGACGCTGTCAATGTTGTCATTTATATCCTAAGGGAGAAGAGAACTAATATTTAAATCATATCATATTTATTTAATGGCTAGAGTTCAAGATTAATATTAATGACTATTATACTACGAGTTATATTAAATACACTTTATATAATTGTAAATATTAATTTTTCAATCAAAAATGAAAATTTAATTTTTCTCTTTTTTCTTAATGATAATGAAAATAATTGTTTTTGAAATATATATATATATATATATATATATATAAATACTTTTTATATTTTTAATAAAAATAAAAAAAATACAACAAACTGATAACTCCAATGCTAAAAAAAGATCTCGTATCTAAGAAAACCATAGCATAAAGCTGTGGTTTACCGCTCGATAAGTTCAGAGTCGAAGGTTTTTTTTATTTTTTCGATATTTGTCCTCAAACATTTCGTGAAATGGGGGTTGTATATATGTAAAGATGAATTTTCCACATAAGCCCGTCTTTCTGTAGAATAAACAAAAAAAATTTACCAAGTATTATTTTTAATTAAAATAAGCTGGAATGTTTCCATTCGACAATCTCGCAATTTGAATTGGATTAAATAACATAATATATTATATTTAAATTAAATTTATTTGATTAAATTATAAATTAAAATTAATAAATAATATTTATTACATCATATTTGGCACTTTGTTGATGGCACCACGTCACTTGCTGGCGCGTGATTTGCAGTGTTAAAACATTAATTCAAGCTGAAATTCTATATATAGCAGTTTTATACAATTTTTAATCATGTGAAAAACTATCAAAATATATATTTATTTTTACGGTCAGTTTAGAGAAAAAAAAAGATAATGACCCTCTTCCGGTTGAGCTACATTTCTCAAAAGATGATAGAAAACTACGAAATTTGATTAATGCCCGTATACCAAATTTAATTTTTCTAGCTCAAACCGTTTTTGCGTAATCTTGTCTACAAAGAAAATCTAATAAATAATTAATTAATCCTATTATTTTAATCTTATTTTATAAATTTTATCATTTTTAAATTTATAAACGTATACTTAAATATGTACTTAAATTTTCATAGAAATTGTTCATATAACAATATATTTCATTTAATAATATCAGTAATATTTGTTGGAAAACATAAATTAAATTTTTTATTTTGTTAAAATGCAATTTATTTCTAATTTATGATCTTCTAAGCAACATATATTCATTTTTTATTTAATATATATTTCTCCTTAAAACATTACATGATGTCAGATGTAACTCATAAAAAAATCTCCTTATCCTTTTTTCTAGAGATTAATAAAAAAAAAATCTCTGCAATATTTTGTTAACACGATACAAATTTCTGCTTTATAAGGACATGCAAAATAAAAATATAGTTATAAAATAAATATAAATAAAAAAAAATACTAAAGTATCCCATTTAAAATGAAGAGTAATTCTAAAAAGAACTTTTTATTTGAACGCGGCGGAAACTCACTTGGAGTTGGAGTGAGCAAGTAAGATGAACCAACCAACCATTCAACCGTTGAGTTGTTAAATTCAAGTAAACGCATTAAAAAAAAATAATAATTTTAATGTAATATTTGGGAATATTAGAGCTAAATTTATTTTAATTAGGAACACTTCTTAGTTTAATATACTTACTTAAGTAATAATTTTTCTATGAAAATTAAATAGAGAATTTTCTTTATATTATTGTATAATAACTTGTAGAAAAAAAAGACTTATCACCTTTATTAAATTATACGACAGTAAAATTTACTAAAAAATAAATTAATTAATTAATTAAAATCATATGAATTTATTTTAGCATTTAGAAAAAAATTCTAATTTTTTGTGAAATTATTATGGAAAAATTTAATTTAATAATTGATTAAAATTTTTCAACGTTATGGCCCTATAAAAAATAAATAAAAGAAATAATTGACTATAGTAATGAGCAGCAGCACCTGGTCGCTGAAATTGAGGCAGAAGGATCAAACCTCAAAGTTTATAATTTAGTATAAAATTAAATAATTATATATATTCTAAAAATTATGAAGGTATGATGCCAAATAAAACTTAAAAAAGAGTTAAATTTAAAAATTATTATATATTATTATTATCGTTCAATAAATATTCAAAATGAATAAAATCAAAAGTAAATTATTTAAAAAAAAAATTTGTTAAATTAATTTAATATCTGCCGAATATAATTTAAATTTATTAGTTTATTTTAATAATTTTTTTATTTATTAATTTTTATAAGACCTACTCGATTTGTCTTTGATTATTATAACCCCGCGCCATTTTATTCATAAAAATCTGGAGTGTCTCCACTCGACTATCTCGCAAATTTTAATTGGATTAATTAACATATATTATATTTAAATTATATTTAATTAATGTAGGGAATTTCGTTGTCTAGGGGTTGTTTTAGCAAAAAATATCTGTTCTGGCGTTGAGAGGAAGCACGAACTGCGATGATTTCATGATTGAGACTGGCTGAGCTGGAGGCCGTAAGATGCGCCAGGCTTTGGCTGACTAGGTCGGTCGCTCGAGTTGCTTTGGTAGTCTTGATGAGCCAAAAAGCTCCATCCCCACATTAATTTAATTCTAAGTATAATGGAATTGGATTAATTAATTAATTAATTAAAAAAAATAATTAAATTTACAGTATAGTATTGTTATTCAATTAAATGAATTAATTAACATATATTAAATTTAAAATTAAAACCTTTACCTTCATTTCTAAGTCAAAATTGGTAATGGTCCTGTTCAGAATGAGCTACATTTCTCAAAAGTTGATAGAAAACTACGAATTTTGCATAGTGCCCATATACCAAATTTGATTATTTTAGCTCAAACCATTTTTTAGTTTCTTGTTTATACACACACACATACACATAGACATTTTTAACAACTTTCAAAACGTATAAAAACATCATCAACATCAGGGGTCGGCAACCTTTTTCAATAGTCGGGCACATTTCTGAAATAATATAATAGGGGTGGGCACACTTGGCCATATTGAAAAATCGATAATGTTCAGAGTATCGCAAAATCATCTAACCATATTGAAATAAATTGAAAAAAAAATCGGAAATGTTCAAAAGTTTGGCCACAAAATCATCTTACCTTTTTTTTAGAACCATTTTTCAAAATTTTCAAAAGTTTGCGGGTCCTTGAAATGGCTTCGCGGGCAACCTGGTTGCCGACCCCTAATCAACATCATTATCATGGCGAGATAGTAAAAAAAACATTTAATGTTAATTTTAATATTTTAAAATATTAATTTTTCTTTATTGTCAATTTTTATTCTATATTTAACTGTAATTAATGTTTTTTTTATGATATACTCCATTTAATTACAAAATTTAAATATCTTGGTTTTGTTTTAAATAAATCTATTAGCATATGCCTCTTGGGAAATCGGTTCAAATTTTTTTAAGCAACCAAGTAAAAAAAAGGATTTTATTAAAAAATCTATAAAAGGCCAAGAGGGAACTATTCTCTCTCCTTTCCTCCGATGGTTTTAATTTTATTACGTTCTCATACGTTGATTTTATACTAAACATAAATCTTATCTCTTCATTCTCAATATAAAAAGATATTGGTATATTTAATTAGGTCCTAAAAATGAATTTCTTTATTTAAAAATGATGGGTGATATTTAATCTAATCGGCCTACTATTAAATTTATTTTTAAACATTACCAAAAGAAAATAATATTATCCTACCTTAAAAAAATTCCCTTACCTCTTCTATTCCATTTTTTGCTTTCATTTCAATTAAAAATGAAATTTAATTATAATTTATCAAAAGATAAAAAAAAAATAAAAATCAAGTTCTTTAATACATTTCTAGTGGTTGGAATGAAAAAAGAAAAAAATGTAAACAATTTTTCAGTTCAAAATTCAAAATTGGAATTTGAATTATTATTAATTAATTTATGATATTTGAATAGAATATTACACTTTTTTGAAAAGGTTTATTAGCGATTATTGTCTGATTTGTGAGTGTGTAATAATTTACATTTTACTAAAATTAAAATTTATTCATCATTTGTGGAGTGCATAAATATAAATATTTTATGATATTCTACTATATGTAGAACTATATATTTATAATGTAAATTAAATAATTTTTTTTTATATTCATAAAAATTATTTCACAATTCAGGATTTCAATTCATATATCTAATAAAAAAAACAATTTCTATCTCTATTAAAAGATTAAGTAAATTTTTTAAATTTATAAATATTATGTCCTTATCATAAAGGTCGATTGAAAATTTTTTGAAACTAAACAAATCCATTAAATAAGTTTTAAAATTTTAATTGAAATATTTACTTTTATGTGAATAAATATAATAAATAATTTATTACTATCTATAGTATTGCGATCACGAAAATTTTCGATGTCGAGATTTTGATGTTTTTATACATTTTGAAGGTCCCTGAGTCATTTTCACTAAGGCTGAGAAAACGTTTTGATTTTTTTTTTCTCTAAACTCACCCTAAAAATAAAGCTATATGTTTGATAGTTTTTCACATGATACAAAATTGTATAAAACTGTTATATAAATAATTTCATCTTGATTGAATCGCTGAAAGTACCAGAATTAATTAATGTTGTTTAATCCAATTCAAATTTTCGAGATAGTCGAGTGGAGACACTCCAGCTTATTTTTTTATTGTTCTCATTTGTTTAGAAGGTCTCAATTAATATATCAATAGGATCTTTGAATCAAGATAATTGACTAATGGCATTAAATTAATGATTGTAATTGGGTGGTAGGCAAAACAACTTTGAGAACCTCTGCTTTAGATGATTACAATAAATTATTAGATCGGTTCAGATCGATTTAAATTCATTTGACTTGTTACCTACCCAAAGATTTTAATTGTAGATATGGAATTGATACATGAACCATATCGTACTTCATAGCTTACAATTCTAATTAGAAATTTTCTTCTTTTTTTTTTGTGTGTTCCATAAGAAAATTTAACTTGATCTTAGTGCGAAGTAATGTAAATATTTAAATGGTAGTGTAAATAAAAGAAATATTCGAATGGTGCAAAAATATCTGCAAAATTGAGAGAAAAAAAAAATAATAAAAGAAAATTTCAAAAGATATATATATATATATATATATCTAATAAAGAAAAGAAGAATATAAAATATTTACTCAAAGATTTTTCGTCTTAACAGTTATCTGCTAAATAAAGGCAAAAAGATAATGACTTCTTTCTCATGAACAAATTATGTCAATATTTAAATATTTTCGTTCCATTCATTTTTGTTTTAAATTAAATTGATTTATTTATTATTAAGATAAGAGAAAAGTGAAATTTATCAATAAATAATTTTTCAAAAATATTCAATTTAATTTGTTACCGAAAAATATATACATATATACTATAAATTAAAAAGAAAAGACTTTATATATATATATATATATATATATATATATATATAATATGAGCGATCTAATTTAAAATTTATTCCAAAATTTCCCTCTTTCTTTTATAGATTGTCATCGGGTTATGTAAATAAATTGAAACAAAAATACACCAAAGGCGACATTGACGTTGTTGATACAATGAATAATGAACTTGTTTCATGTTTTCTTTTATTTTCTTTGTTTTGTTTTATTAAATTCTTTTTTTTTTTTTTTTTTTTTATAAAATGTAATTGAGTTAATGACCAATCAACTTTACATTCGATAGTATTTCCTTCTTTTCCAAAAGTTTTATCAAGTGTTATACAATAATGGAAAGAGGAAAGAATCAAGTTGGAATGATGTATTACATTCATTCATTCACTTTCTGACTTGACGTTTAAATGATAACAACTATCCCAATGCTGATAATTTTAAATATATATATATATAAAGGTCCATAGATATTTATTTTCCTTTATCAATCATTTTTGTAAATCAATCTTGTTAATATTTGTTTAACTGTCAACTCAAAACCTACCTTCAATTTATTACAATACTTAAATTTGAATAAATCTTGTCACTACCAAAATACTAACCGGATTGGATGTGCTGAATTTCATATCTCCTATATATATTAAGATCGATTGGTAAGGCAATGTCAAAAAAAAAAATAATAATAATAATAAAATAAAATAACTAAATTTATTTTTGTATCTAAATCACACAAAATCAAATCTTTATTTTCACATTTTTAATTGTTTATAATAAATTGAAAAATATGAATTTGAAAGATATTTGTTTAATTTAATTATTATTATTATTTTATTTTAAATTTTCTTTAATCAATTTATCTTCAAAAAAAAAAATACAAAAGAGTCATTTTAGCTGAGGCACAGCCAGGCAAATATTAAAATATAAATTTTATTCTAACATATTTCATTATGTCCGTTCCAGCGCTACTCGAGTGGATCCCCCAGATTGACAAAAAAATGCAATATTTTACTCTTAAATACAATCAGCCCGTCATCATCATAAATAAATAAATAAATATTTAGAAGTTAACTAAAAGATAATAATTGCAGTTAATAATTGAGATTTTGATGTTTTTATACGTTTTGAAGGTCCCTGGTTGAGAAAAGTGTCTGTGTGTGTCTGTGTGTGTGTTTGTGTGTAGACAAGATTAACGCAAAAACGGTTTGAGCTAGAATCATGAAATTTGGTATACGGGCATTATTCAAAATTCGTATCAACTTTTGAGAAATGAAGCTCAACCGGAAGAGGGTCATTACCTACCACGTTTTGATTTTTTTACGTCTAAAGTGACCATAAAAATAAAGATATATGTTTGATAGTTTTTCACATGATTAAAAATTGTATAAAACTGCCAGTGGCGTACCTAGGGGGAGGCGGTGGGTGCGGTCCGCACCGGGCGGCACTTATCTTGGGGCGGCATTTTTTATATTTAGTTATAGTTGTAAAAAGCAACTTATTCATTTCATATTTATTTTTTTTCTTTCTTGAATAATAAATGATTATTATGATTATTATAAGTTTACTAATTGATTTATATAAATTATGATTAACTATATGATTTCGAATATTATTCCTCGGTGTATGTAAATGCATTTTAGTGTAAATTTTGAATTCTAATTCCAAGAACAGGATAATAATTTTATTTTATTGTATTCATTAAAATTCGTTGAATTCGTAAACGCATCTTTAAGATTTTGTTCGGCAATTTTTCCTAACTAAAATTTTTTGATATCAGTTTATAAATGTCATTTCTTTTGAAAAGTTTATATGATTTGAATAATTTTTAAATCATCGATTTTTCTTTTGAAAAGCAGGGCCGGCGGAAGGCGGTCTGCTAGGTTTAAAATTTACTCTGTGTATTAATTAATATTGATTAAATAACTTAATAATTTATTTATGTGTATTAATTTATAAAAACCACTATTTGATTCACTTATAACAGATAGAGCGGCAAACTGGAGATCGCCCCGGGCGGCAAAAAAAGTGCCGTCCGCTGTAAAACTAACGCTAGTGATTGAGGGATACTTATATTTGGCAATTTGTTTTTTTATTAAAATATTAAAGTATAATTTTTTCAAGAGCTAGTTAAAAACATGAATTATACTGACATAAAAAAAATGAATAAATGAAATGATTTTTTTATTAAAAATAAGAATGTTAGTATTAATTAAAATATCCTTTATTTTGTTATTTTTCCAACTGGAAAATCTACTTTATATAGTATTTCAATTCAAATGTAAGAGTTCAATTGAATATATTAGTAGTAGAAGTAAAAAATATTTCACAGACACTGATTGTATATCATTTTTAATGATGTAAAAGTAGTAAGCGCATCAAAACTTTTTCTTTACTTTGTAATTAATTTATATAAAACAAATTTCAAATATTCTCGAATATTCATCTATTCGAGTGCAATATATAATATATATATATATATATTGTTATGGTTTTCTTGGGTTTCTAGGGGGGAAGGAGAAGGGGAAAGAATGAGGGGTGTGATATTTGTAAAAAAAGGTGGGGAAAGAATCTTTTAAAAAATTAATATAAATAATTTTTTTATTTAAATTAATATTTAATTTAATTTAATTTAAATTAAATTAATAAGTTTAGAATTAATTAGATCATAATTAATATTGATTTTTAATAAATTAATAAAAACATTAATTAATTTATTAAATTCAAATCAATTAGTAATTATGATTTAAATTACTAATGAGCTTTTTAATAGATAATGAAGGTAGGAGAAATGAGGGGAAAAAAATATGGCGTCCTTCTAATTCGACGAGGGTTGTAAATAAAGGAGGTAATTTTAATTTGTGGTCCAGATAAAGATGTAGCACTCAGATAACAGTGATTCCAGCGTGAAATAGAGAAAGAGTTGTACAATAGAAGAGAGTGATTAGATTATTAGATGTTAACTTTTAATAAATTTTATTATAAGTAAAATAATAACGTTAGAAAATTTTCTTGTATGAATCTTTGTTATTTTAAGCAATAAATCATATTAATTAGTTTTACAAATGGTAAGAGAAATAATATCAATTAGTAACAAGAACTTAAATTATAATAAAACAAAAGAAATGAAATAAAGTCTTATCCGTGTCGTGGTGTGGAAATGGCGGCTGACATATGATGTCGTGATGATTTCCAAGAGGTCCAGATGAGTAGATTTTGTGAGGATCGAAAGAACCAGGTTGTCTTGTGTCTTCACGGGTTGAGATCAATTCCAATATTTAAAAATTTTGTTTGGAAATGAATGAGAGTTAAAAAGCATTTAGAAACGTAAAAATTTTATAAAAGCTGATTGAGCAAAATAGAACACGTCTGTTCTCTCTGGTGTCTCGATAAAGAATAATCTTTTCAACAATATCAATAAACAAGTTCAACACTCGGATAAATTAACTCACACTCTCACATAAACACACACAGACAGAGAGTTCTTCCGTCTCTTTCTAATTCTAATTACAAAGTTGTATTTTAATTAAATAATTTATTTTATAAATTAACTAATTATATCTCTAAGTGAGATCACATTTCAAATTCTTAGAACTATTAAATTATATAATATTAAAATACATAAAAAGAACGGGATAGAGATATTGGCATTAATAAAAAAACTTAAATATAAAATACAGAAATACTTAAAATTAGGGACTGAATTGAAAATATCAGTACATCCTCCACCTTTGTAAAAAAAAAAAAAAAATATTTCTTTTGGAGATGAAATGTTCACAAATCACAAAAAAATATAATTTTTTTTTTTTTAAAGAATACCAAATTAATACTGGCAATACAGAGGTTTGATATGGTGGATTCTAAGAAAACAATTTATAAAGAAGTTAACAAGTAGCAGAAATACAATGAACTGGTTCACACTGACACCCACAGAATAATTATCGTACTTTAACGTGACACATTAAGGTTGGAGCAAGTCTGGCAATAATCATATTTAATAATAAGTAATACAGGTCCATTGGAAAATTATCAGTTTCGATTTTCTCATTTCTACTTAAATTTAATTAGAATATGTTTCATTCTTTATTCAATACTTTATTGCTTTCATAGCATTTTATATTCTCTTTAATTATTCATATCTCATTTTTCATTTAACATTTGTTTCTCTATAAAAATCCTATTATCTATAACATCAAATTCTTCTATATTATTTTTCGCAAATATCAGAAACCTCTCCTTACCATCTCACAATAGAAGCGATTTCAATCATCAAAACAGACTAAGAGACAGACCCGCTTGGTGGCTCATATGTCAAGGCAAAGTCTTCAAATTACACTTGTTAAAAAAATGACAAAAAATTATTAATTGGAATAAAAGGGTTTCAAAATCGTCCTATTATACTTGCCGATAATTTTATTTGTGTGAGCGTTCTTAATTTCATAAGTTCCACCATGGAGCTTTTTATTGATTTGAAATGGTCCTTCGATTTGATTTAACCAATACCAAATCTCCTTAAAACATCAGATAATTCAATATTCTTTTAAGGGAGATGGTTAAAGGGAACATAGAAAATTTTTTTTAAAATTGAAGGCAAAGCAAGGTTTTTATTTACATAAGATTTTTTAATGAAGACCAATTAAAATTTTATCCGAGGCAATGAATTTAAATCTTTTCTTTCCTCGATCCCAGAGGATATTTTGGGATTTACATTTTAGTGTTTTAAAATGTGATGTATAATTATCTTGATTGACAAACCATTGCTTCATTCTCTTCTTTGGCTTTCCCTTTTTCGTTAAATTTGGTTTCAATCTCTTGTTATTTATAAATTTTTTAAGATTTTTTATAAACATTTTTCTTTTCCATTTGTACTTAATATTTTCTATTATCTGATTCTTAATTTTCATTACTTTAGGCTTTTCTTTAATTTCTTGTATATTTTCTAGTTCTTCTTTTGTTTCTACTTCCATCTTTTCAAATTCATTTTCATTTTCTATATTTAAATCGGTTTTCTCTTCTTTAGAAACCATTTCTTCAGCATTTTCATCAATTTCGATTTCAATTATTAATATTTTACTCTCCTCTTTAATAGTAAATTCAGGAGAGGTTTCTTTTTCTTCTTTACTTACTGATTCGATTTCATCTTCGTTTTCCACATCTTTTTGCTCATTCGTGGTTTCTTCTTCTATGGTTGTTTCCTCAGTTTTTCCCATTGATTCATTTACTTTTTCTTCTTCTTTCATATCAATATTCTCTAGTTTATTTTCCTGTTTCTCTACTATTTTATTTAAATTAATTCTTTGTTGTGATATTTTTTCATTTACTTCGAGATATAAATTTCGCAACTCTTTTATATTATTATTTAATTCTTGATTTTGTTTTTTGAAATTATGAGATTGATCATCAAATTTTTTATTTATATTATTTTTTAATTCTTGATTTTGTTTTTCAAATTTGCTGTTTATATCACTTTTAAATTCTCCCAATAGCTGTTTCACCACATTAATCATATCAATTGGACTAGGAGGGTTATCAATAGAAACTAACTCAACACTCACCTGAGTATCCGTGTGACCAATCAATTGACTCTCTACAGACATCGGGCTAACATCATCAAATAATTGGGGTTGAAACATCTCTGTATCAGCCTCTGTATTCATATGATTACCAGTGGCCATATTGCTTAAAAATTAAAAAAATTAATTACAATGAAGAATGTAAAATTCTATTTTAGCAATACAAAATTTCCTGCGTGTCTTCTCTCTCTCTATTTCAACTCCGGTAAAAAAAACAATTAAATTAGAAGCCAAATTATTTAATTATTTTTAATTAAAACAATCTCGGGGGGATGCCTCCATGTTATGGTTTTCTTGGGTTTCTAGGGGGGAAGGAGAAGGGGAAAGAATGAGGGGTGTGATATTTGTAAAAAAAGGTGGGGAAAGAATCTTTTAAAAAATTAATATAAATAATTTTTTTATTTAAATTAATATTTAATTTAATTTAATTTAAATTAAATTAATAAGTTTAGAATTAATTAGATCATAATTAATATTGATTTTTAATAAATTAATAAAAACATTAATTAATTTATTAAATTCAAATCAATTAGTAATTATGATTTAAATTACTAATGAGCTTTTTAATAGATAATGAAGGTAGGAGAAATGAGGGGAAAAAAATATGGCGTCCTTCTAATTCGACGAGGGTTGTAAATAAAGGAGGTAATTTTAATTTGTGGTCCAGATAAAGATGTAGCACTCAGATAACAGTGATTCCAGCGTGAAATAGAGAAAGAGTTGTACAATAGAAGAGAGTGATTAGATTATTAGATGTTAACTTTTAATAAATTTTATTATAAGTAAAATAATAACGTTAGAAAATTTTCTTGTATGAATCTTTGTTATTTTAAGCAATAAATCATATTAATTAGTTTTACAAATGGTAAGAGAAATAATATCAATTAGTAACAAGAACTTAAATTATAATAAAACAAAAGAAATGAAATAAAGTCTTATCCGTGTCGTGGTGTGGAAATGGCGGCTGACATATGATGTCGTGATGATTTCCAAGAGGTCCAGATGAGTAGATTTTGTGAGGATCGAAAGAACCAGGTTGTCTTGTGTCTTCACGGGTTGAGATCAATTCCAATATTTAAAAATTTTGTTTGGAAATGAATGAGAGTTAAAAAGCATTTAGAAACGTAAAAATTTTATAAAAGCTGATTGAGCAAAATAGAACACGTCTGTTCTCTCTGGTGTCTCGATAAAGAATAATCTTTTCAACAATATCAATAAACAAGTTCAACACTCGGATAAATTAACTCACACTCTCACATAAACACACACAGACAGAGAGTTCTTCCGTCTCTTTCTAATTCTAATTACAAAGTTGTATTTTAATTAAATAATTTATTTTATAAATTAACTAATTATATCTCTAAGTGAGATCACATTTCAAATTCTTAGAACTATTAAATTATATAATATTAAAATACATAAAAAGAACGGGATAGAGATATTGGCATTAATAAAAAAACTTAAATATAAAATACAGAAATACTTAAAATTAGGGACTGAATTGAAAATATCAGTACAATATATATATATATATATATATATATATATATATCCTCATATTTTAATTATTTTTAGATTGATTTCTTCCCTTTTGTCTGCATGAATCTTTTTTGAACTCATAAAATATTTGAGTTAAAAAAATATAAGTAAAATGTTATCTTTATGATCATGAATTATCTCATTTTTTATCTAATATATATCTTATTTAAATTTCTATATTCCAATAAAAAAATCCTGTCTCTTTTGTCAGATTATTTGCAAGGACAAAGCCTATCAAGGTGTCTTATGACCATTAAAACGAGTCCTACCAACCTTTATCTTGATTTTCTTGATCGGAGACGCTTCCTTGTTATCAAGTGACTTCCCAATTTCGATCCCAGGGGTTGACCCAGGTTATAGAAATTCTCTTGTCCGGAATTTGATGTATTTCCTTTCGAATATTCTAATTGGTTCCATTCTAGAATCATTTATTTTGAAGAAAATATTACATCCATATGTGATGATAAGCGGATGAGGAGCTGATTATAAATTATTTTGGTGTTAAGGAATTTGTTATAGGATAATGCTTTATGTATTATAAATGATGCCTTTGCTTTCGATAATTGAATGTGTATGTGGTTGTTAAAATATAGATAATTATCCAGTTGTAACCCTAGGTATTTTACTACGGGGTGGTAACTCTGTTAACCACCATCCTACATGGCGTTCTCTCAATATTCCAATTTTGTATAAGTAATTTTCATTGATTTCCTATCTCCAAAAATGTAAAATTCCATCTCTAATTTTCATCACTCATTAATAGAATAATAAAATAAATTTGAAAATTTATTAAGTTGTTCTATTTGAACGGATTTTCTAATAGTTATAGCTAATGATAAAACCTTATGAGATTCAATTTAAGTAAATATAAGTGATTTGAAAATAATTAAAATCATTCTTTCTGAATTTAAAAATTCTATTTTATAACCTAATAATCTAATCAAATTATAATATATATATTTTATATATATGATTCTGGTACCATTTACTTCCCTTTAGATAATTTGATGTTTTGATACCGATTCGTTAGATAATTTCACATGCATAACAAATAATTATTTATCATTAATATAAAATATAGTATTTAATTATATGTTTATATAATAATTAAAACAAAGTATATCACATTTATAATACTTTTCCAATGTCTTTAATTTCATTCCGAAATTATTATATTTTATTTTAGTAAAATAATTTAATTTAGTAATTATATTTAAACTTTACCAGGTAATAAAAATTAAAAATATGTTGTAAATTATTTATTAAACAAAGTTATAAAATTATTTTTAAATTTTAAGTTATTTTAAAATATAATTACTTATGTGTTTAAGAATTAAATTTTCAAAAAAATAATTTAGAATCGTTTCTTTTTTCATATTATTTATTATTATATATTTATATTATATTAACTCTTTCTTATAAGAATAATATTTTAATAACTGTAAACTTCAATGTGATTACTTTTTTTCATCCATATATGTAAATTTATGAATAATTATTTATTAATTGAATTTATAAAGCTGTCATTTCATAATAAATCATAAAATGAAAAGAGGGGGTTGTTTAGCTGTAAAATGAGCTCAACTTTTTTAAGACATTCCATGGCAGAAGATGAATATTAAACAAGGCCCAAATGGGTGGGTTATGTGTTAATTATGTGCCCCTTGATTCTGTGAAACACCAACCATAATATCGACCCCCAAAGTAAGCAACACTTCCTGCTGTTTATCTCTTTAAATGACAAGCCCTTTTGGAGAGGTTAGCGGGGAGGACATCAAAGGGCTCCTCTTTTGCTTATGGAAATGAGTGTCTGAATGACTAAACATTCGTAATCATTTGTTTTTACCTTTTCAAATCAAAGTTTTTATTTAATTTAAGAATATTTTTATTTTATTATTTATCTAATCAACACAAAATATTATATATATATGTACATTTCAGAGAAATTATTGATTTACTTAACAGATGGATAGACTTAATTTAAAAAAGATAAAATTGAAGAACAAAAAGGAGAGAAATTGTAATCATAAGCCAAAGTTTTTATATTAATTTAATAAATGAATTTAATCATTCTTTAATTATTTCTTCAAACATATTTTAATTTAAAATGATCCTTACCTGAAAGGTTATTGTTTTTATACGCCAAAATTCAAGGTATGAGTTCAATCATCACCTCTTCTTCTTAAGGGGCCGTCTCCCTTTCGGAGTTTGGCAATCATCATGACTAGGATAGCCTTAGAAGCTGCCCAGCCATGATGATTTTTCCTGGGAATGTTAATGCGGTGGTTTCCCGTTGCTTTCCGCATATATAGAACCAGGAACTGACAGTTCATGGAGCCGGGGCAGTTGTTGTTAAATTGAAATTTATTAGAAAAATTTGTTCTTAGTTGCAATCGAACGCCGACTTCTTGTGTAGAAAATTGCTACGCTACACTTTCTGCTAGCTGTCTCCTTATCATAACCAAGTTCGATAATTTAATATAAAATTTAAAAAGAAACTTAATTGTTTTGTGTTCGAGGGATCGAATCTCGCCAAGTTCATTTAAATTTAAGAATAAATAATAATAAACCACAATAATTCTGAGAAAGCTGCCTAAAAATGGAGATTTATTCCCAAAACCAATAATTATAAAAAAAAGACAAAATGCTTTAATTCCAGTGAGTATTAAAACGAAAAAAATAAAAATATAATTTGATTGTATCATTTAGACTTTTAGACATTTAAAATAAATACTTATTTTGAGTTTTAAACTTAGTTAAAACTGGTATTTTATCGTAGATATATATTTTCTCTCTCCCTCTCTCTTACTCTCTTTCTCTTTCTCTTCACCTGACTTGTTTAATAACTAAAAGCCCACAAATGGTGAAAATAAATTCATAAAGTAATAGCAATTTCATCTCGGGTTGTACTTTTAAATACGGACATTAATTTTCCCACTGTTTTAACTAATAGTTTTAAACAACTTTAAATAAATAAGATTAAGTTCTTGTAATTATCTAAAAGCCAAGAATCTTTATTTATCGTTTATTTTAAAATTTAAAAATTATAAATAAATAATTAAATTATTCTAAGAATGAAAAAAATATCCACAATTCGATTGATTTTTTTTTTTATTTTAATCTACATATGTTAATACAAACATATTTCAATCATTTAATACCTTGAAATTCAAATTCCAATATTTTGTAAAAAAAAATTCTTTATGTAATAATATTTCAATATTAATCAATTTAGTCTTCTGAAGAATTAATATGACAATTGGAGCTCTACCTCTTTGTGAATTTATTAATGCTTAATAAAACATACTTCAAAATATTAAATTTTTACGAGTAAATTATATGGCATTATATTATATACGAGGGCAATTCACAAAGTAGGTTACCTTTTAGAATTAAGACAAAACTAGTACAGGAAAATGTTTTTTATTATATACATTTGAAAGACCGACTAAAATTCTATTTTTCTACATAATCGCCAAAAAAGTAAGACATTTATCGTAGCGATGAACGAACTTTTCGAATTCCTTCCTCATAGAAATTCGCCCCCTGAGTGTTGAGCCAACACACATTTTCCAAAAAAACCACGAAATTGTTTGCAAACGTTGTCTGCCAGGAAGTTGATGGCAACGGTGTTCTGGGACATAAAAGATGTGATTCTTCTCGATTTTCTGGAACGTGGTGCAACAATAAACTCTGATAGGAATTGCCAAACATTGCGAAACCTAAGAAGGGCGATTCAAAGAAGAAAGAAACTCGGCTCAAAAGTGTTGTTTTTGCACGACCAAGCGTGACCTAACAGGACAAATGTCACACAGAATCTCCTTCAGACCTTCAAGTGGAAGGATTTTCCTTCAACACTCAGGCAACGGATTTCTATTGAGGAAGGAATTTCGAAGCTTGTTCATCGCTACGATAAATGTCTCAACTTTTTTGGCGATTATGTAGAAAAATAGTATTTTAGTTTTTCTTTCAAATGTATATAATAAAAAACATTTTCCTGTACTAGTTTTGTCTTCATTCCAAAACGTAAATTACTTTGTGAATTACCCTCGTAGTAGATACCAGAGAAGTCCAAACAACAGTCCCGTCATCTAATTTTATCCGCCCGTGAAAATTTTTGAAAAATAATATTTTATTTAGGTAAAAGAGATGAATGTACTAGTAGTTAACACCCCTAAAATTCAAATGATCCAGTAGTTGACAGGAACGGTACCAGTAATTGACCCTAAATTAAATTTTTTTTTATCTTTGTTTATTTATTTAATAAAATTATAACATAAATATAAAAATACAACTTAAATGTAAAATTATGTTAACAGATTATATTATCTCAATAAAATAATGGGTTGTTTTTCCTTTTTCTTTCGTTGAATTTTAGATTTTTTTTAAATTTTACTTCCTGCTTCTTTTTTAATCTCTAGCAGCAGTTCTCACTTGTTTTATTTTTTCAACTCAAAGTTTCTTTAGCAATTTAACATTGTGATACTCCTGCCATTATAATACTTTTCTAAAAGGGCTGGGTATGTTTGGTTTTGAGATTTCTTGATGAGAATTTATCAGTAAATTATCACTATTTTGGTTGTTATTATCATTCTCAGTATTATTAATAATATCAAATGCTGTATAATCCTCATTGTTAACTTTAATTTCTTCAAAATCCTTTTCAATCCTTTCTTTACACATTTTATTTCAGAAACATTAGAATGATAATTTAAATTAATCAAATAGTTAATATTTTTCCATATATCATACTATCTTCTGTATTTCTTTCTCAATCATTTGTATTCATTAAGTGAGACATTCCTTTGCATTTGAATTTACTTTAAAGTGCAGATTGTTTTCACTTTTTGTAATTATGTCAACTATTGGAACCATCTTGTACCAGTAGATGACATCAATGTCAACTACAAGATAGTGAAATGATAATGTAAAAAGTAAAGCATTTTTGGGTACAGTGTGACAAGCCGAATAAAATTTAACTTAATATTATTATATCACCGTTTAACCAGTAATTGACATCATTAGAAGAACAAAACATTAAAATATCCATTTGTTCGATTCTTTAAAAAGAAAATGTTATGCCGTTTACTTAGACGGTGTCTCAAAACTTTTATATTTATACATATCTTGAATAGCGAAGGAATTACTTTCATACAGCGCGCATTTAGAAATGTTTAGACAGATACAAGTCTTATTATAAAATATTAAATGTATAAGTGTCAACTACTGGTTCATTTACTCTATATCAAAAATGATAAAAAATAGGAATTTAAAAATAATTTTATTTAAGTATAAACTGGATGGTTGAAAAGTTTAGAAAACGACACCTTTAAACCAGTAGAAGCATCAAAATTAATACTCAAGTTTAATATTTAATCTTTCATATGAACACACTAAAAATTTTATTTCGTCAATTTATTCTTTGTTTAAAAGCCATTTGAAGTTGACATGTCAGAGTATTTTTTACACTGGAAAAAACAGAATATCGTGCAGTGATAAAATATTTTGTTTTGGAATTTATATTAGCCACAGAAATTTATACAAAAATTATGAAAGCGTTAAAGGAATCTGCTCCTTTATTTCCAACTTTGAATCGATAGGTTTTAGAGTTTAAACGTGGTCGTACAAGCATTGAAGATGATTCACGTAGTGGTCGTTCAAAAACTGCAATCACACCAGAAATCATTGAGCAAGTACATAATATGGTTAGTGAAGATCCAAGTTTGACTGATTAAGGTGAAGTCACAAATATCTTCAAAGAAGGTTATGACATCAGTTTTTTGGGATGCAAAAGGAATTTTATTGATTGATTATCTTGAAAAAGGTAAAATGATCAATACTGAATATTATTATCAACTTTTGGATCAGTTGTATGTAAAAGTTCGTGAGAAAAGACCTGGTTTGAATATGAAGAAAATAATTTTTCCTCAAGACATTGCACGTGTTCACACAAGTATTTTAACTATGACTATAAATTCAACGAATTAAAGTTGGAATTGCTTGATAATCCACCCTATTCGCCAGATTTGGCTCCCAGCAACTTCTATCTCTTCAGAAACCTCAAACAATTCCTTCATGGAAAGCATTTTTTCTCGAATGAAGAAGATATTGCAGCCATAGAGGGTTTTTTTTGTAAAGTTTCCGAAAAATCGTTATAGGTATGGTATAAAATGATTGGAGGATCAATGGATTAGTGTATTGAATTTGAGGGAGAATATATTGAATAAAAAATTTAAATTTAAAAATCCACATTCTTTCATTTGTGCTTTCAAAATTTTTCAACCAACCTGTATCACAAAATCCATATATATACTATATTTATTTAGTATTCATCTAATATATTTGTAATGAGCTGATTTAAAAAAAAAATTGAAATCTATCATAACGTAATTTTTCATGTCATGTAGGACTCTGCGAAAAATTTAGTCACCTCTGTTAGTTAAATATTAGAGTTAAATAGGTACTAGTTACTAAACCTATTATCCAATATTAAAATAAATTAAGTTTTACTAAAATCTAATAATCTCTCAAGGTATTTTGAGTGTAGATAGGTATACAAAGAGGAACACAAATAACTAATGTTATCTCTTTAAAAAAAATATATCCTTCGATCAGCCGTAACGCTTTAGCAAATTCTATTTATACTTGTACGTTAAACTACAATTTAAACTATATTCTCTCTTGACTAAGTAAATTCACTTATCTTGCTGTTCCTCTCTCCTTTCTTCATCTTAGAGTCTAAGACTTCAACCCATCCCCAACATCCCTCAACGAAGCTTGTCTCTTTCTTCAATCAATTTTAATAGAAATTATGGTCTATAAAGTTTGAAACAAACTATGAATTCTCTGATTTCCTCTTCTATATGATGATCAGATTTAATTTCAAAGTTGAGAATTTAATAAATTTTATATTTTATCAAATTTATAAAATAAACATTTTACTGTCTCATTAAATTATCTTTTAAATTTTTATTTTTTTTAATAAAAATGAAAAATTACATAATTTAACTTCATAAATCATCTTCTTTATTAAAATTGTCTATTTTTTTTTTTTAAATAATTTTCTTATTTCATTACTTTATGTCATCCACGACAATTTGATGAATTTCAAGACGATATAGATTTTTATATAACAATAATAAATAATGTGAAATTCGTAACCATTAAGGAGGATTTTCAAATTTTGAACAAAGTTTTATTTTTTTGCTTACTTTTGAAATAAATAAACCGAGATGTCAACTTTTTTGTTACGGCATCCTTGAGGTCCCATTGTGGTCATTTATTTTATTAATACAAAAACAAAATTACATTAATCTATTTATCTCACCGTTTTTCAACTTTGCTGTCTTTGCAACTTCATTAGAAATTATAATTTATGATAATTTATGATAAATTTGTTACTAAAATTATATTAACACCCTTAAATCAGTCTAATAATTAATCATAAACTTTAAAAAATAACAAAAATAAAAATATCATTTTTATTTTTTATTCTTCATTGGTATTTTAAACTTGTATTAGAAACTAATATCATTTTTTCCAATATACTTACGCTTACGCTCATCCCCTTTTATTTAATGTTATCACGTCCTCCATTATTTTTTTTTAAATAACTGTTGCATGAATCCCATGTCTATAAAAACTTTTTTATTTTATTTTCAATAGTGCCCCATTTAAAAGATAAAACTTGAGCCTTTGTGGCGACCATTGTCAATTAATTTTCAAGTAATAATTATATTTATTTATTTATTCAATTTATACTCTAGTAGTTATAATATTGTATATTTATAATATGTAGTTAAAATAAATTTCATATAAAATTTAATATTATATAATATCATAGAAACATCTAACTTTGCATAAAATAACATAATAAGTATAATATTAAAACGCAATGTGATAATAATAAATAAATTAAATAAATTTTGGAATATAATTTTATATAAATAATGATAAAAATATTAAATATATTTATATATATATAATAAGTTGACCTGTGGCCATGTCCGAACCGACCGACGTTTTGAAGTAAATTAATTTTCAGCTACAGAAACAATTTCAAATAATTTTAATATATCTATTAATGTAATAAAAAACAGATAGGCATATAACATAAATATTTTTAATTTTATTTTATTTATAATATATATGTAAGACCAGGCTGTGAGGTCATGAATGGCTGGATGACGTCATATAATTTTAAATCACGAAAAAACTAATAAATATGATTTTCCCGAGAATAAAACCAATACAAAGTGTATGATTTGTGGTGTTATATATAAAAATCTCCTCATGTGAAATTTGGTGTGAAAATAACCCTTCCCTTCCTATCGTCGATCGCTAATACTACCACTTCCGGTTTCCGGATATACACCAAAAGTTGATCCATTCATCCCACTGATGCATTAAGTAAATATACCAAATTTCATCAAAATCGGTTGAGCCGTTCAGGCTGTACACATCTATACGGACGGACGGACGGACAGACATCATGCTAAAAATACTTTTTTCTGTTAAGAAAATGCATGATTCGTGGAGATATGTAAAATCTCCACATGTGAAATTTGGTGTGAAAACAATACCTCCCTTACTATCGTCGGTTGGTAAAAATAGTGTGATATTAATTTTAGAAATATTTAATTTTTTAAACAGTCAATGCCACTTATCGTTGATTAGTAGAATAGAAAGCTTTAACAACTCATTTCTAAGAGGAATGCATGTCAATTCCAATTTCCAACTTACAACCACTCGGAAGAGGTTCATTAATACGCCTTGACGTTAAATTGATATATTTAGACTCTGGAACACACATACTCATCGAAATTTGATTTGAACTTTGATTATTTTTTACTTAAAGTTTTTAAGAGATAACCAAATTTTGTTTTCAATTTTTATGTTTTATTTAGGGGCGTAACAATTCAAATATTTTTTCTGTCATCCTTAGAAGAGAGAGAGAGAGAATTCTAAAAGTATTATAACTAATGTTTTTATTTTGTTGAAAGTATATTTTTAATTAAAAATTAAATAAATAATTTGTATAAAAATATAATTAATATTTTAGAAATAATTTATTTATAAAATTCAAATTTACGCGCGTATATACATAATATATCTTATCTTATTATGCTAGCTAAAATTGTATATATGTATTTATCTATATATATTGGTTCTCAAAAACCGCTCTAACGATTTTTTTCAAATTCACACTAGATATAGTATTTATAAAGAAAAATTAAGTTTTATTGATGATATCTCTTGAAACATACAGCTTCATTATTAATTTCTTAATTGAAAATTATATATGGAAAACGTCAAAATTTTTAATACTGCCTGCTAAGACAGTAAAAAAATGACAATTTTTTATCTAAATACATATAGTCCAGCGGTTGGACTGATGTTTTAACGAGTGGATTTCGTCGGTTCGAAACTCGCCGGGTGAATCGTTATTTAAAAATGAAAATAATGATTTTGTTATTTTTTTTTCTTTTTATCTATTGTTTACTTTTTAATAAATTACTATTCTATATTTATTTATTCATTGTTCTTTTATTAATAAAGTTTTAGATAGTTTTATAAGTTTTAATATTTTTTCAATAAAATATTATTCAATATATTTATTAATATTATTTTATTTATTATTATTGAGTACCCGAAGTTCCATTCATTTTAATCAGATTGATGCAATGATGCAACAGTTAATAATTGTAATATTGTAATAAATTTCTATCTTGAAAATTGTTACATATTATTCAGGATATTTTAAAAACTATTTCTTTCTTTAATTAATATTCATTTTTTCTATAAGTCAGATATATTTCCAAATATTAAATAATTTTTGAAGTGAAAACTTCTTTAGCGGCGTTGAGCACTTTTGCGGGATGGGGAAAAAGTATAGAACTCGCGTGATCGTGACCAACACCATGAAACCATCTGCTTTCAAATTTCTTATAACAGAGCGCGAAATTTGAATTGTCATTAGAACTGTTTTATAAATTATCTCTAACATATAAATATATATTTATTATGTAAAGTTCATTTCATATATACATATATAATCAAAATTATACGAAATGAACTTCACATAATAAATATATATTTTATGTTAGAGATAAGAATTATAAAACAGTTCGTATTGCAATATTTTAAACAAAGTTGTGTATTTATATATATATAAATATAAGTTACAAATTTGTTTAAAATATATGTTTAAAATAATATATAAGTTATATATATATACATGCATATGAAATTCATCTTTCTCGTGAAATAGCGCGAATTTCGTCTGTTTTAAAATTTCTTACGCAGAAGTTTTCACTTCTGTCGGCCAGTCCCACGACTGCCAATTTTGCTTTTTTAATTCCGAAAAGCTGCAAAGCACGTTTTTTTGTCTTTAGTTTGTTTTATAACCACTTGGGGCGCTAAACAGTTTTTCAAAAAAACACTATAGAAAAAAAATATATGTACCTATATATTATATATTTATGTATTATTGAGGAGCACAAGTTCATTAATTTTAATCAGATTGATGCAAATGTGTAACATTTAATAATTGTAATAAATAATTAAAGAATTGTGTATCAATATTTTTTAAAGGGTAGAGCGAGAGCTCGGTGTCCCAGGTATTAATATTACCAGCCAAATCCAATAATAATGAATCATTTTTTTTAACTTAAGTACCGAGCCGAGGCTCGGGGTCCCGGTACTTATTATATATCATAGAAGCATAACTACAGTAAACATTTCCCTTCTCTTTTTTTTCTAAAATAAATGGCTTTCAAGAAACTGATTAAAAATTCATTGATACATTTATTATTAAAATGTATTCAAATATAATTAAATTAATTATTAACAAAAAAAAAAATAAATAAACAAATTCATAAAAAAAAACATAAAAAGAAATTTACTTAAGAGTTCACCTGTTGAATTTAAATTGTTAATATGGAAATTAAATAAAAAATAAATTATAAAATGTCAAATAACATATTAGACTAGTGATTCTCAACCTAAGCGATATCGCCCTCTGGAAGGCGATCGACATCTTAAAGGGGACGATAGTTATTTTTTGGGGGCGAAATCATTTTCAAATCTAAATGATTTTACGATCAGGCTTTTAAACATTTCCGCTTTTTAATATTAGTAGTAAAAAAAAAGGTAAGATAATTTTGCTATCAGGTTCTGAAACTCGATAGGGATTATCATGCAATTTTTATCTGTTAAAATTTATAGGGGGGCGAATTATGAAACCGGCCTTACGAAATGGGCGTTTGGTCCAAAAAGGTTGAGAAACGATAATAAAAAAAAATAAGAAATTTTTTTTGAGAAAATCTTTTAATTTCAATTATAGGTACTTAAACATTGTGGAGATGTAAAAATCGATTTAGAATCTTTAAAAATCAAGAACAAAAAGTAAAATAAATAAAAATACAAATACCTATGATATAATAATTAATTTTTTCTTATATTTAATCTATTCCTTTCTAGACACGAGAAAATTTTATAGATATTGTTTAGAAGGAATTTAATCAATGCTGAATTAAGGGGATCAGATCATCCAATTAACCAATTCTGCCTATTCAATTGACTAATTTAGATAGGCATTGAAATATAATGGCCTTTATAATACATGTTCTCACAATTGATTGGAAGTAAATGTATTATTACTCTAGAGTATGTGATTAACTATTATATAATAATAATAATAATAATAATAATAATTATTATTATTATTATTATTATTAGATAATGAACATATTGATTATACATGTTTTGAATAATCACATTATATAAAATAATTATAAGAGAGAGATCATAATATGTAATTTATAATATTGATTTAATTCAATTTTAATGTCTTTTGTTTGTTTTTAATTTATAAATAATTATTTATATTTTATATAGAAATTTAGGTATAGCTATTTATAAAATATGGGATTATTATAATAAACAATTTTAATTTAATATATTCAGAGAGAGACTCTTCTCGGAGAAAATAAAATTATTCACTTACATTTTTTTTTATTAAACTATATTATTTTATAAAAAAAATAATAATGACATAAAAAGAATGGTAAATATATTTAGATAAATATGATATGTTTTAATGAATATATGTGTAGTATACATTTTCTATATTGTAACCTTGACTAACCGAAAACTCAAATAAGTTGACCTGTGGCCTGGCCCAGAACCGACCGACGGTTTGAAATAAATTAATTTTCAGCTACAGAAACAATTTCAAATAATTTAAATGTATCTATTAATGCAATAAAAAAACAGATAGGCATATAACATAAATATTTTTAATTTTATTTTATTTATAATATATAAGAAGGCGCTGGCTGTGACGTCATGAAGGACGTTATATAATTTTAAATTAAGAAAAAACTAATGAAGATGATTTTTTCCCGAGGATAAAACCAATACAAAGTGCATGATTCGTGTGGAGATATGTAAAAAAAATCTCCTCGTGTGAAATTTGGTGTGAAAATAACCCTTCCCTCCCTATCGTCGATCGGTAATACTACCACTGCCGGTTTCCGGATATACACCAAAAGTTGATCAATTCATCATACTGATGCATTAAGTAAATATACCAAATTTCATCAAAATCCGTTGAGCCGTTCATGTACACATCTATCTATATCTGTACGGACACACAGACGGACGGACAAACTTTTTCTGTTAACAAAATGCATGATTCGTGAAGATTTGTAAAATTCTCCTCATGTGAAATTTGGTGTGAAAACAATACCTCCCTTACTATCGCGCGCGTCGGTCAGTAAAAACAAAAAAATCTTATTAATAATTAAATAAAATAAATAATACTATTACTAATCTAGTTAAATATATTTCTATAAGAATTTTTCTATTCACTTTATTACATTAATACAAATTTTAATTAAATTTTTTTTTTTAGGTTGTCTACTCCGTTCGAGGCAGCAGGTCTATTACTTATGCTCGTTGCAACAATGTTTGCAATGCTCGGCCACTGCAATAGCGATCATAAAACTCTCGTCGCCTGTGGTCTCTATATATTAGCAGGTATTTATTAACCAATGTACTACATAGCTGTATTCTTCCATTTATTTACACTTTATGGGAGTTCCCTCGACACACAAAATTTTTTTTCTAATTTTTTTTTTATATTTATCATTTAAGTAATGTATGAAATTTAACAAATAACAAGTTATATTAAAAAAAAAAAAATTAAAACCAATTATTTCTTAAACTTGATAAAACTTATTAAAAAATATTTGAAAATCATATAAAAAATTTTTATCTTTCGACAAGATGGCATGTAGTTTCTTAGCAGACCATCTATCAACTACAGCCATTGCAAGACATATTTATACCCTAATATCTTACACAAGAGAATTTTTTTTCTTCCATATAAAGTTAAAATTTTTGAATGCAATTCAATTAATCAATAAATATTGGAATAGTAGGAATTAAAAAATATAAATGCTTCTTTCTATTATTAAATATAAAAAACCGAAACATTAAAATCTATCTATCTTTGTGGCTTTATGGAACTTGAAAGTTCTTGGTCGCAGCAACCACATCCCTCCAAGTATTCCTATTCCGAGCCACAACCCTCCACTCCCTATCCTCTCCCAAGTGGACGTCCTCCCCCCCCCCAATATATTTTTCGCCATTCTTTCCTCTCCCATTCTAGCCACGTATCCTGCCCACCGCAGCCTTCTCGATTTTATAATTCTAACTATATTTGGAGATGCATAGGGGTCATGCAATTCCTCGTTATGCAATCTTCGCCATTCCCCGGTGACCTCATCTTACTTTGGCCCATAAATGCTTCGCAGAATCCTAATCTCAAATACTCTAAATCTACTCTCGTCACCTAAGGTCATATACCATGCCTCACATCCATATAATACAACCGGTAAAATAATTGTTTTATATATTTTAACTTTTATCCCCTTTGATAATAATTTTGATGCGATAAGCTCCTTTATTGCATGATAACAGGCGTTTCCCGATTGTAACCTCGCTTTAAACTCATCTCGAATATTATTATCTTTCGTTATCACAGAAACTAAGTATTTAAATTTATAAATTCAATGAAATGATTAAAAGTTTATATTTATTTTCAAGTTATAATTTATTATTTTTTTTTTGCTTATTATTTATTGGTTGGATAAAAATGATAAGTTTAAATTTTTAAAAGTCATTTCATTGAGATACTTGAATAAATTCTACCCTAAAATATTAATTTATTACTTCGTTTTCGATGTATAAATAAAATTTTTATTTAATAATATTTTTTTTTTGTTTAATATAAGAAAACATAATTAAGGAAGATTATTGAAAAAGATAAAAGACTGGCAATTTCTTAATTGGAGTTCTGCTTGTTTACATACAAATAGAATAAAAAATAAAATAAACTCACTTGAATTTAAATTTGATTTAAAAATTTATAAAAATATATTAATAGATTTTTTATTCTGCATATATGTGCTATGTGACTAGAATGGGTAAGAAAAGTCTAGTTAGAAACATATTTGTGGGGAGTCCAATTGGAAAACGACCGGATAGGCACTTTATTGCATGATAACAGGCGTTTCCCGATTGTAACCTCGCTTTAAACTCTTAAAGTATTTAAATTTTTCTACATTTTCAAGTTCTATATCTTGTATATTAAGATTTTGTGTGTTAATACGATTCCTGTCTGTTACTAAATACTTTGTCTTAGCATTATTAATTTCCAGTCCCACCTCTTTTCCTGCTTCGATTAATTTTTCTACACTATCTATAATTGCAATTGCCGAATCTTCTATTATATTTAAGTCGTCTGCGTAACCTAAATATGTCTATTAAAACTTTACAATTTTATTGATTAAATAGAAAAATAATGTTTCTCTACTAACTATATAGAAAATAAGTACCGGGACCCCGAGCCTCGGCTCGGTACTTAAGTTAAAAAAAATGATTCATTATTATTGGATTTGGCTGGTAATATTAATACCTGGGACACCGAGCTCTCGCTCTACCCTTTAAAAAATATTGATACACAATTCTTTAATTATTTATTACAATTATTAAATGTTACACATTTGCATCAATCTGATTAAAATTAATGAACTTGTGCTCCTCAATAATACATAAATATATAATATATAGGTACATATATTTTTTTTCTATAGTGTTTTTTTGAAAAACTGTTTAGCGCCCCAAGTGGTTATAAAACAAACTAAAGACAAAAAAACGTGCTTTGCAGCTTTTCGGAATTAAAAAAGCAAAATTGGCAGTCGTGGGACTGGCCGACAGAAGTGAAAACTTCTGCGTAAGAAATTTTAAAACAGACGAAATTCGCGCTATTTCACGAGAAAGATGAATTTCATATGCATGTATATATATATAACTTATATATTATTTTAAACATATATTTTAAACAAATTTGTAACTTATATTTATATATATATAAATACACAACTTTGTTTAAAATATTGCAATACGAACTGTTTTATAATTCTTATCTCTAACATAAAATATATATTTATTATGTGAAGTTCATTTCGTATAATTTTGATTATATATGTATATATGAAATGAACTTTACATAATAAATATATATTTATATGTTAGAGATAATTTATAAAACAGTTCTAATGACAATTCAAATTTCGCGCTCTGTTATAAGAAATTTGAAAGCAGACGTAATGTGCTAGCTTCATGGTGTTGGTCACGATCACGCGAGTTCTATAATTTTTCCCCATCCCGCAAAAGTGCTCAACGCCGCTAAAGAAGTTTTCACTTCAAAAATTATTTAATATTTGGAAATATATCTGACTTATAGAAAAAATGAAAATTAATTAAAGAAAGAAATTGTTTTTAAAATATCCTGAATAATATGTAACAATTTTCAAGATAGAAATTTATTACAATATTACAATTATTAACTGTTGCATCATTGCATCAATCTGATTAAAATGAATGGAACTTCGGGTACTCAATAATAATAAATAAAATAATATTAATAAATATATTAAATAATATTTTATTGAAAAAATATTAAAAATTATAAAACTATCTAAAACTTAATTAATAAAAGAACAATGAATAAATAAATATAAAATAGTAATTTATTAAAAAGTAAACAATAGATAAAAAGAAAAAAAAATAACAAAATCATTATTTTCATTTTTAAATAACGATTCACCCGGCGAGTTTCGAACCGACGAAATCCACTCGTTAAAACATCACTTTAGCCTCTGTACTATATATATTTAGATAAAAAATTGTCATTTTTTTACTGTCTTAGCAGTATTTGATGTTTTTTATTTATTTTTTTTTTTTGAGAGAGATTAATAAATATCTATATATATTTTATTAAAAATAAATATTTTTAATTTTATTTCGAAATTAAATAATAAATTTTAAAATATTTTAAATAAAAAAAAATATTAATACAAATAAAAATGGATGCCAATTTTGACGTTTTCCATATATAATTTTCAATTAAGAAATTAATAATGAAGCTGTATGTTTCAAGAGATATCATCAATAAAACTTAATTTTTCTTTATAAATACTATATCTAGTGTGAATTTGAAAAAAATCGTTAGAGCGGTTTTTGAGAACCAATATATATAGATAAATAGATAGATATATACAATTTTAGCTAGCATAATAAGATAAGATTTATTACATTTTAAATTAAATACGATAATTGAAAAAAATTATTCCAAATTTAAATTTATATTAATAGCATGTTGATATTAAACTTATTTTATTAAATGAATTAAGAAAGTAACTTTTTTTTGAGATCCAAAAGAGAGAAATAAAAATTCCTAGCAGTCTATCTTTATTATACATTTAACCTACCGCCCTAGGATATCCAATAATTCATGAAACCCAAATTGATAATTTATAATTTCATTTTTAAATATTACTTATAAATAAATAATTGTTTTGAATATTGAAAATGATAGCCAATCAGTATCCATTTCAAGATAATGGAAATCACATGTTTACAATATTGATTGAGGTTCGGCCAGAATACTGAACAAAAAGCAGATTTTCAATTAAAATTCTCCCGGATTCATTAAATATATAATTTAAATAATAATTAATTTTAATAATTGTAAAATTTGTTCAAAATAAATAAAGAATATCAGTTCCTTAGAGAGAGAGAAATTAAGAAATGTTTAATGAAAACATGGATAAAAAAACAAACATCATCATTAGAAATATTTTTTCTCAATCGATAATTATTTTATTTTATAATGAGGTATGCAATTTAATCAGAAATATATATTCTTATTAAAATTAATGAGAATGATATTTAGAAAAATTCTATCTTTTACTGTTCAATTTACTATTAACATTATAACTTAAAAATAAATAAATGAGTTATAACTGGGTTATTAATTAAATGGATATAGCTTAATTAGTATATTTATATAGTAATAAATACAGATATTAATCCAAAAATAATTACTCTAAAAATGATAAATAAAGTAAATTAAAGAATGATAATTAATTTTGTATTAACTGAGCTTTAATTTGTTTATTTTTTTTTTTTTATTTTGAAATTATTTTGATTGAATTATTCATTTGGATATTAAATTAGAATATTAATTTAAATTTGAAATACATATTTTTTATATAAACACATATATTTAAAATATTCTACATTAAAAATAATAAAATCAAAGTTAAAAAGTGTACATATTTTAATTTGTTAAATTTAAAAGAATTTTTTATCTTTTTATTTTTTTTTTTATTAATCTACTCATAAATGTAGCAGGGCTGCTTATATTATATTTAATCAAATTAATTCGACTTTGAAGCACTATTTAATCAAATATATTCTCTCATTGATATGCTCCTACTAGTTTTTACTATCTACTAGAGATAGTATTGCGATTACGAAAATTTTCGACATCGAGATTTTGATGTTTTTATACGTATTGAAGGCTCCTGAAACATTTTCTTAAGGTTGAGAAAAATGTCGATATGTGTGTGAGTGAGTGTATATAGATAAGATTACGCAAAAACAGTTTGAGCTAGAATAATGAAATTTGGTACACGGGCATTATCCAAAATTCGTAGTTTTCTATCAAATTTTGAGAAATGTAGTTCAACCGAAAGAGGGTCATTACCTACCACGTTTTCATTTTTTCCCCTCTAAACTCGCCGTAAAAATAAAAATATATTTTTGATAATTTATCACATGATTAAAAATTGTATAAAACTGCTATATATAGAATTTCAGCTTGATTGAACTGCTGAAAGTACCATAATTAATTTTTTAACAATGCAAATCTCGCGCCAGAACGTGACGTGGTGCCATCAATAAAGAGCCAAACATGCGCTGGTTTAATAAATAATTTATAATTAATTAAATTTAATTTAAATATAATATATGTGTTAGAAGAACTAAGAGTGCGAGAAAACTAAATAAGCTGGAGTGTCTCCACTCGACTATCTCGCAATGTAAATTGGATTAATTAACACATATATTATATTTAAATTAATTTTATAATTTCTTATTATTTATTATAAAATAATTCGCCATATCCTATTGATTTAATCTATTTTTGTTCTCTAATGTAATGAATCGCGCCCTATTGTACGCCCATGTATTTATCGTTGAAATATTGAATTTGAATATTTCCTTTCAGCTCTTGTTATTTATAATTGTTTAGTTAGTTATATGCTGGGTTATACATATTTATACGCAAATGAATGTTAAATATTAATATGAATTCATTAAATACAGAATTATTCAAAATCTTAATAAATTGTTCACATTTCATAGGAATAAAAATTGCCATTATTCCCGATGAAATGTTTAAGGTCAGTTATTTATTATTTTAAAAAAGCTGGAGTGTCTCCATTCGACTATCACGCAATTTGAATTGTACTAAATAACATATATTATATTTAAGTTAAAATTCATAAATAATATATATTAAACGAGCGTATGATTGGTTCTTTGTTGATGGCACCACTCACGTGTTGGTGCGTGAGATTTGCAGTGTTAAAAAATTAATTCCGTTACTTTCAGTGATTCAATCAAGCTGAAATTCTATATATAGCAGTTTTATACAATTTTTAATCATGTGAAAAACTATCAAACATATATCTTTATTTTTACGGTCAGTTTAGAGGGAAAAAAATCAAAACGTTGTAAGTAATGACTCTCTTCCGGTTGAGCTACATTTCTCAAAAGTTGATAGAAAACTACGAATTTTGAATAATGCCCATATACCAAATTTCATTATTCTAGCTGAAACCGTTTTTGCGTTAATCTGACGTTTCTGCGTTAATCTGGCGAGTTAGTAAAAAGTTTAAGTGAAATTAATGAAATTTCAAATTGATAAATTGATATTTTGACAAATCAATTTTTTAATCATATAATAACACTAAAGCATTTTTTTATTCCTTAAATCAGTGGTTCTTAAACTGTGGTCCGCGGACCCCTGGGGGTCCGCGAAGCCTTTACTGGGGGTCCGCGGTCCTCGGAAAAAAATCATCGTAAAAATATATACATATATAAATATTTAAAGTTCATTGTTTAACTATATCCTCCTAGAGAATTACGGCTATAATTTAATACTATTAATAATACTATTTTATTTTATTAAATTGATAATTATGTCAATTAATTTTTTGTGAATAAATAAACATATATAAAAAACTATATATAAAATTTGAATTTTCATCCATTCATTCATTTAAAATCATTTTTCGATTGTTCCTTTAAAATAACCCCTCTTAGGGGCTCGGAAGGGGAGGCATATAAGGGAATTTTCTTTCACTTTGTTATTGGGGAAAACCAGGGGAGGGGACAGTCTTACCCGGAAAAACCCAAATTGTCAGCGTCCACTCTGGGGTTTTAAACAGTTTTAAAGCAAATGTTAATTATAAGTTCATTTCTCAACGAGTTGTATCTTTAAATTATTTTTATTAATGTTAATTATAAGTTCATTTCTCAACGAGTTGTATCTTTAAATTATTTTTATTAATTTAATTAATTATAATTAAATTATAGCTAATAATAGTTTATTATAGCTAATAATTTTTTTTAATTTTTAGTGTAATTTGCATGATCATTATTTTATAAAAACACTAAACACATTTTGCAATTTCCCAGAAAGGCTGTTTTTGAGAGTAAGTATAAGTTAGTTTTATGAATAAAAAATATTTATTTTAATAATATTTTAGAATCAAATTACGAAATTAATAATATTTTAGAATCAAATTACGAAATTAATAATATTTTAGAATCAAATTACGAAATATATTTATTATATAAATTAATATTCATTTAAAATGATATTAAATCATTTATTTAAAATTATTTAAAACATTTATTAAAATGATTTAAAACATTCATTTAAAATGATATTAAAACATTCATTTAAAATCATATTAAAACATAGCTAGTAAATAATAATTCGTTATATTTATATTATATTTATATTATATTTATATTATTGTAGTTCAATGTTAATAAATTACTCCATAAAATGGATCGTTGGCTACAAACTGGTTCAACACAGAAACGGAAAGAATCAGATGATGAGGCATCAACAGCAAACTCTACCAAGAAACGCAAAACTAGAAAATATTCGGATGATTATTTATCATTTGGATTTACTTATATTTGCAACAATGATGTGGAAAGACCAGTCTGCGTTCTATGTCAGGAAAGTTTATCCAATGAAAGTATGAAACCTGCTAATCTCAGACGTCATTTACAAACAAAGCACAGCGAGCATGTTAGTAAGTCTATCGAATTTTTTAAAATGAAAAAAGAAGAACTTAATTCAAGTCAGAAATTGATGGTAAAGACGGGATCTGGTGGTATGAGTAAGAAAGCAGTAATGGCATCATATGAAGTAGCTCTACTTATTGCTAAAGCAGGAAAGCCGCATAATATAGCAGAGCAATTAATTCTTCCTGCTACAAAAGTAATTACAAATATAATGTTAGGAACTAAAGCAGCAAACGATATAAATTTGATTTCATTATCAAATGATACGGTTAAGAATAGGATTGAAGACATGTCATGTAATATAAAAGAAGAATTAATATCGAGAGTGCGCAAAAGTCACTATTACTCATTACAATTGGATGAAAGTACTGATGTCACTAATAATGCCAATTTGTTAGCTTTCATTAGATATGAGTTTGAAAATCAAATACAAGAAGATGTATTGTTTTGTGATTCACTACCTTCACGAACGACAGCTAATGACATATTTAACAGTTTGAATAATTTTATAACCGAAAATGAAATAGAGTGGCCAAAATGTGTTGGAATTTGCACTGATGGTGCTCGTGCAATGTCAGGTACAAGAACTGGATTGATTGCTCTTATTAAAAATGTTGCGCCTCAGGTTGTTTGGAATCATTGCTGCATTCACAGAGAATCATTAGCAGCCAAAAATATCTCACCAGATTTGAAAAGAACATTAGACGAAGTAGTTAAAATTGTCAATTTCATTAAGGCTCGTCCACTTAATTCCAGAGTTTTTAAAATTTTGTGTGAGGAAATGGGTAGTCAACATACACATTTATTATTACATACAGATGTACGTTGGTTGTCCCGCGGGAAAGTACTCATTCGCCTTTTTGAGCTTCGAGATGAAATACGATTGTTTTTAATAGATGCGCATTTTGAACTGACCGAATGTTTCAATGATTTTATCTGGTTAGCTAAGGTGGCTTACTTGACTGATATTTTTACAAAATTGAACGAACTTAATTTGAGCCTGCAAGGTACTGTTGTAAATATATTTAAAGTTGAAGATAAAATAGAAGCAATGATTAAAAAAATCGACTTGTGGTCGAAACGCATCCAGAACGGTGTATATGAGTCTTTTCCAACTCTCAATGATTTCATAGAAAGCTCCAGTGAAAAATTGCTTAATCAAACGCGTCAATTATTTGTTGAACATTTAATTACTTTGAAAAGCAACTTCAGGAAGTATTTTTCTACTCCTGATCCTTGCAATAACTGGATCAGAGATCCATTTAATATGGAAATTACAAATGCTAAACATTTATCTGCACCTGAACAAGATATTCTCGTGGAATTATCATGTGATACAACTTATAAACTAAAATTTAACAAAACTGAATTGAGCAACTTTTGGTTACTTCTCAGGTCAGATTATCCTGCGCTTGCAAATAAAGCACTTCAACACTTGATTCCATTCTGCACAACATATTTATGCGAACAAGCTTTTTCGGTACTATTTTATATTAAGTCTAAATATAGAAACAAATTAAATGTAGAGCCGGATCTTAGATTAAAAGTTTCCAATATTAAGCCAGATATTGAGATTCTTGTTTCAAGAAAACAACTGCATACATCTCATTAAATATGTAAGTTATATTTAATGAGATAGATGCAGTTATTTTTTAAAATATTTCTTATTTAATATTTTCTGAAAAAAATTATAAAATATTTATATGAATTTAATGTAAGTACCCATTATAATTTGTGAGATTTGTTGCTATGACAATGTTTGTATTTTCTTTCTTCAATATTATAATTTCTAATAAAATGTGTTCTACAATATGCAAAAAAATCGTTATTCACCAATCACTGTTAGAAATATTCATCATATATCCTTGTCCTTATGAGATCGTAAGCCAGAAATTAATTAATAAAATGACGAAAAGTACCTAAAGTTGTGATGGGGGTCCGTCAAAAAAAATTTTTTCAAGTGGGGGTCCGTGGAGTACATAAGTTTAAGAACCTATGCCTTAAATGAATACCCAAAAATATTATTTCAATACAAATTAAAATTAACAATCAGGCTAAAAAGTTATATATTTCAATTAAATTAATAATTTTTATAATTGAAAAAACTCAATTTTATCCTTCCATTTCAATATTTATAGGAAATATATGATATTTTTCTTTGTATATATATAAAACAATATGTGAAAAGATGAAGTTAATTAAGAACCATGAAGCATCATTTGAAAAATGTCCCTAAAGATTTAAATTAAAAGATACTTTATTTTATTTTATTTCCATTGCCTATATATATAAGACTATTCATGTTTAATCAGAAATAATAATGAAAAAACATTCATTTTTATTTCATTTCTTTTGCTTTTGAAGAATCCTCTTCCGTTCTTATTTTGAAAGGAGAAGAGAAGCATACAGAGAACAAAGAATGAAATAAATTTCTTTTTATATATATATATATAATGACATTCAGACAACCTCAGCAGTTAGTGGAATATGCTTGGATTGACTTGAAGAGAAACGATGAAAAGATTATTCAAATGACGAATTTGCAGAAAGACGATTGAGAAAGTCATTCGGGATAAAAAGAAATAATAATTAACGACTATTATTAAAATTCTCTTGATGATGATAAAAAGAAGAAAGAAGTGGATGATTGAAAGAAAAATCAATAAATTTTCATATAATGTGTCTGAAAAATATTTCTCTCTTTAATTTTGGTACGATAATATTAGCTAAGAAATTGAGATTGCATGGTGGGAGTACCCCCGGCTGAGGTTAATGAAACTCTCTGATTCAAATAACCCGACGAGAAGGTTGATTTATTAAAACACCCCACCAGGAAGAGAGAAATAAATGCTCATTTAATGACACTGAATGAATGATGGTCTCCAAATAAATAAGCATTGATATCTCTTTGATGTTTATTAAAAAAATAAAAATAAAAATAAAAATAAAAAGTGTAACAAAAAAAGGAAAAAAAATGAATTTTTTTTATTAAAACATCTTGATATATTAATGATGTGAAAAATGAATTAATGTTAATATTAAATTTAAGATAACATTTTTACCGACCGACGATAGTAAGGGAGGTATTGTTTTCACACCAAATTTCACATGTGGAGATTTTTACATATCTCCACGAATCATGCATTTTCTAAACAGAAAAAAGTATTTTTAGCATGATGTCTGTCCGTCCGTCTGTCCGTCCGTATAGATGTGTACAGCCTGAACGGCTCAACCGATTTTGATGAAATTTGGTATATTTACTTAATGCATCAGTGAGATGGATTGATTAACTTTTGGTGCAATTCCGGAAACCGGAAGTGGTAGTATTAGCGATCGACGATAGGAAGGAAAGGGTTATTTTCACAACAAATTTCACATGAGGAGATTTTTTTATATATCACTACGAATCATGCACTTTGTATTGGTTTTATCCTCGAGAAAAATCATATTTATTAGTTTATTCTTGATTTAAAATTATATGACGTCATCCAGTCATTCATGACGTCACAGCCTGGTCTTGCATATATATATTATAATTAAAATAAAATTAAAAATGTTTATATTTATTATTTATGTATCCATATCTGTTTTTTATTACATTAATAGATATATTAAAATTATTTGAAATTGTTTCTGTAGCTGGAAATTAATTTACTTCAAACCGTCGGTCGGTTCGGACCTGGTCACAGGTCAACTTATTAAAGATCATAATTAATTCATTTATAAGTGAATAAGCCTGATAATCAAACATTTAATATACAAATACAATTATTATTATTATTATTATTATTATTTAAATAGTACATATTATAGGAAAAGAGATGTTACACCTCATATACTTATGCACATATATGTTTAGAAATTTAACATGAAACAAAATAATGCTTATGTATTAATTTATTTAGTTAGACAACCCTAAAAAGGACTATAATGTATAGCAAGTGTGGCCAAACTTTTAACTTTTAGAGGCTACATTTTGAATAAAATATAGTCTGCGGTCGACTATGGATATTGTCAAATAATTTTAGAATTTTAGAAGTTAATTAAAGAAGCATTATATCGCCGTTTTAAATTGCAAACCTCCACTTTTGGTCAAAAATTACATTTTCACACTATTAGAAAGAGAAAAACACCTTACATTGGCTATGAAACAGCGCTATTATGCACCTATTTAATAGAAATCACGTGACAAGCAAAAAATTTATGTGTTTTAAGAAAGTTGTGCAAAATATGCTGAATATGAGTTAGCAGGTTTGTAATCTAAGCCGCGACGATATATTTTTTATTTTATGAATTCAAACAATATTTATTAAAATTTTAAAAAATACAATGTTAAGAAATAAATACACACAAAACAAATTTTAAGCATACAATTTTTATTTGGATGAAACCTGGCATTGCATAAGAGCAGCAAGTTTCCCAAAATTTGGCTCATATGAACTTGGAGCAATTCTTAAGCATGACTCTAAATGTAGATCCGTTATTTGCGATCGCTGTTTTGTTTTGATCGCATTCATATAAGAAAATGCGGATTCACATAAATATGTGGAGCCAAAGAAGGCATTGAAACGAGCAACCATTGTCCAAATATTTGGATATTTTTCTTTGCTTATTAGTTTCCAAAAATTACTATCTGAAACCATTGATTTTAGATTTATACATTTAGTATTTCTTCTTCTAATTCTGCTATATTTGTAGTATTAATTATTATAATAATATTAATAAAAAAAAAATTGTAAATGGAAGGGCTGTTATTTTTCATTTAAATTTATAACTTCAATTAAAATAAATACTTCATTTTGGAATGGATATGAGAGGAGGGGGAGGTAGAGGCGAAATTTGGGTAGAGTAGAGTAGTCTAGGACTAAACGGTGTTTTGAGAAAGGGAAGCCCTTGGATAAAAAGTATATAAATTATCGGGATAAGAAAAATATATAAATATATGGTATATAAAAGATGTAATAACAGGCGGCGGCATGGCTGAGTGGGTAGAGTACGAGATTTCTACACAGGAAGCCTGAGTTCGAATCCCAGCATAGAACTCAAGATTATTTATTTAATAAAAATAAAAATCTAATTCAATTTAACATCGGCTGCTGCGGGTAGCGGGTAGATACCTTCTCACGATCCCGGTGAGAGACAGATCTACCTCAGTGAGTGGCGCCCACTGCCCTACGCGAGCACATGCATTTTCTCTCATTCCTCGACCAAGGGAGTGCATGCCCTACCCAAATCATCCATCCAGACCCAATCCCCTTTATTTCCTCTTCCTTCTTTCCAATCCACGCGTCAGGCTGTAGCGACAGGCCGGCTGGATCATCTTCGCGTCGCATCAACAATTAATGGAGAAATGTTATACGGTTAACGGCTGGGGCGTCCCCTGCAAGAGACGCACATTGTCAGCACCCGGGCGATGTGAGAAATGGGTTAGGGTTACCCACCTATGGACGAGGTGGGCTAAAGAAGATAGTCCAACATCCACATCCACATCAATATCAACATCGACATCATCACCGACACGAACATCGTCACATCGGTCAGCATCAGCATCATTGCCATCAACCTCACTCAAATCGTCCACATCTACATCAAAGTCGTCAACACCATCATCACCGTCATCAAGGTTGAGTACCAAAGACCGCGTGGGAGGCTAAAACCAGCTGGTCCTGCCGTATATCGGGAGATCTAATGGCATCTGATCTCTCTACAGACGACGCCAACAACAGATTTAGTTGGCGCCAATTAACGAGAAGAGCCGACCCCACACCCCGTGGGAAATAAGGCTAAGAAGAAGAAGAAAAGATGTAATAACATATAGGATGATTATGATCTAAAATTATTTTTTAATAAATTTAAAAATAATATCCCGGGTAGCGAGTAGATTCTTTTCTGTAAACCCAGTAGAAAAGAATTCTATTTCAGGGATTGGCGTCCCTGCCCTCACGTGAGCTCATGATTTCTTCTAAATCCCTCTTCTACCGGGAGGAATCATGTCCTTTACCCATTGACGCCTTTCCATCTATTCCCTTACTCTTACTCTCTCCCCCCCCTCCCCTGATCATTAAAAAAATCAAATTTATTTGGATGAAGGAGAATACCTAGCATAGCTTCATTAAAAAGAAAAAAATTGAAATCTTGTCTCTTAATAGGAGACTCTTTAGAGTATATATCCAGATTTAGAGTATATATCCAGATCACGTCAACCCTTCGACAAGCAAAACCCCTTATAATCACGAGTGAGACATGTCTTATATGCTTCTGAGAGGACCCACCTCTCCAACGCTTCACATTAGTATAAAACTTGGAACTCATATTTATAGAACGCTTTGCAAAATTAGAAAAAACCAATTAAATCAATGTTTTTCATTTTATTAACATTTTTGACTAAATCTTGTAAATTGTGACCAAGACCAATCCATTGACCATAATTTTAGCCAGATTCTAAATAAAATTGATTTTTTGTATCATTAAATGGAAATTTTTAATTAATTTTAATATTAGTTTATTTTTACAGTTCAACAAAAATCTTGCCTCATAACAACAGATAAAACCTATACGAATCGATTCATCATGAAACGTAGATTCATTTTCACTACTATTATATAATTTTACGGTGCTTCGTTGATTAAATATTAATTATTGAATTTTGACAGATTGAAAAGATTTGCCGCCATGTTGCTCCCCTCCGCCACCTCTTCTCACCTCCCACCCACCCCCCCTCCTGGCCTGCCTCTCTGCTTGCCGGTGAGCTTCGAGCGCTTCAGTTCCCATTCCCTTTCCAGTCGAAGACGTTGACCGGCGTCACCACCGAAATCATCCCTCAATCAAGAATTAATTGTAAATTTATTTATTCCTATTAATTTAAATGAAGTTTAAAAAATTTTAGAAAAGATTCAAATAAAAATTTAATTTTATAAAATATAGATTTTTAACTTTTTACTGATATATTAATTATATATATTTAATAAATTTCGCCCCCACCTCCAATGCTTTGCTTTTCGGTGACCTTGAAGGGGACAGCATAGCAAAGCTGCATTGCTTACCCCCAATGGATGAGATTCAACTGCCTTTGACTTTATTCTCAAAATAAATTATATTATTTCCCCTTCGTTAAATGAAATTATATACAAATTAATTATACTACGTATTATACGACAAATAAATTAATACGAATTATTTTAATGAATCGATTTAACCACAATTTTTCCATCTCAATCATTCCTTCTTTTTTGTATTTTAACATTGAAACATTTTTCCTGCTATACTATTCTATTTTCAAATTTTATATTCAAAAATAAATAACTTAAAATAACATAAAAATTACTTGAAAAGGAAGGAAATAATTTTATTATTTTTATATATGAAGCAATAAGACAAAATTGAATAAGTTTCATGAAATGTTAAATTAATTTTTAATAAATTTAAAAATAATATCCTGGGTAACGGGTAGATTCTTTTCTATAATCCCAGTAGAAAAGAATTCTATTTCAGGGATTGGCGTTCCTGCCCTCACGTGAGCTCATGATTTCTTTTAAATCCCTCTTCTACCTGGAGGAATCATGTCTTTTACCTTTTAACTTTTCCATCTTTGGCTTCGCGGGCTACTTTTAAAGCCTTTGTGGTCGACGTGTTGGCCACCCCTGATGTATAGCTATATAATATATAGTATACTAGTTTGTTCATTAAGTTTGCGGAGCGCCATCTATTCGACAATATCATCGGAAAAATACAAGATATGGTATTGGAAAGCCGTCGATTGACTGAAAGAAATTTAGCAGAGGCTATAGGCATCTCATTGGGTACAGAGAGCAATATTTTGAGTGTTAATTTGAGTTTCAAAAAACTATGTTCAAAATGGGTGCTGCAAAAACCATTGCAAAAATAACTGAATTTAAGTACGAAATGTTGCAACATCCAGCCTATTCGCCAGATTTCGCTCTCTCCGACTTCTGGCTTTTCCCACACCTCAAACAATATCTCCGTGGAAAACCATTTTCTTCAAACGAAGAGGTAATAGCTTTCTTGGAGGGATATTTTGCAAAGTTGCTGGAAAACCACTCCATAAATTAGAAGACCATTGGAATAAGTGTATTGAAGTTGAGGGAAACTACGCTGAAAAATAGTCATGTTTACAAATAAAAATTGGTTTCTTCATTTCCGTTCCACGAACTTATTGAACATATATACATATTATATAAGGGAATTGGGAGTAGATAGAAATTGGATGGATTAATTCAGGATACGAATTATGTGGTAGTGAAACTAAGATAAGAGACAGGAGCCTTTTTTATAAGAGAGAATTAAAAGTGAATGTTTGTCTTTCATTGGTTGAGGCAAATATTCATTGCTGAAGGGATTAAAAACCCAACGCTGACCTTTTCACATATCCTTAGAGACCTCTATAATTGTAGATCTCATATTTCCTATATTTTTTCATTAACAGTATGCTGTTTTTTAATGTTGAAATATTTTTATTTTTATTCTTCTTAAAATATGTACAATTGTTTTCCTTACAAAATTTGTATAATTTTGTAAGATAAAGAACTCTGATAAATGACAATATTCGAATGCCACTACTTCGTTGAATTTGAGACATAGAGAACAAATCTCTCAAAGTTAAAGTATATAATTTAATTATAAGAAGTTAAGTGTTTTTTTTTCTTTTTTTGCTGATGTTATTTAATTTTAAAACATATATGTTTATTTATACAATTTATAGGGCAATTCACAAAGTAGGTTACGTTTTGGAATTAAGACAAAACTAGTGCAGGAAAATGTTTTTTATTATATACATTTGAAAGAGCAACTAAAATACTATTTTTCTACATAATCGCCAAAAAAGTTGATACATTTATCGTAGCGATGAACGAGCTTCGAAATTCCTTCCTCATAGTGAGTTTGAAACACTTGCGTGGTTTTTTGGGAGAATGTATGTGCCCCCAATCCATAAGACTGCAATTTTGTCTCACACGTCACATGTTTCACCCAACTCTCGTCTCCCTTTACGATTTGATCAAGGAATGAATCACCGTTGTATTCGTAGGCCTCCAAAAATGTCAAAGAGGCAGCCATTCGCTGACCCTTGTGATGGTCTGTCAGAAGCTTGGTACCCACCTGGCACAAAACTTATGGTACACTCAGGCGGCGGATTTCTAAGAGGAGGGAATTTCGAAGCTCGGTCATCGCTACGATAAATGTATCAACTTTGTTGGCGATTATGTAGAAAAATAGTATTTTAGTTGCTCTTTCAAATGTATATAATAAAAAACATTTTCCTGTACTAGTTTTGTCTTAATTCCAAAACGTAACCTACTTCGTGAATTGCCCTATAAATTGTATAAATAAACATATATTTTTAATAAACTTTTTTACGGTAATCTAAATATATATATATATATAATATGTATACCTATACGTATATTATAAATTTTCTTATAAAAACATAACTCAAACCAATTCTTGAAAGGTTCTTCAATGCTTAACTTTATAATGAATCAAAATAATTGAATAACTTTTGAAATATATTTTAAAACAAGAAAAAAAAATGATTTTTTTTTGTACGGGAATAATAAATATTTTAGTTTTTTTTAAATACAATATTTTATTTAAAAAAAAAATGATTCAATTTATAATGGTATCACTTGGATCATCTAATATATTATAGGGGCTTTGAATGAGAATTCTTTTAAATGTTTCCAAGTGTTAAGTAAAATATATATCTATCTATCTCTCGATTTATCTAAACATAGATATATCTCCATATATTTCCGGGACACAAGCGATTCTCTCTTTAGTTTCCAGTCAACGAGCTTGCCATTTATCACCAGAGCTACATTATAACAAAGACAGTGGATAATAGTCCTAGAAGGATTCTAATGAAAACCGGAGAAATTAAATCGATATTACTATAATTAACTGAACAATAACCATGTCATTCTGCTAAACTGACTACTGTTTGTGATTAAAGTTTTTATTTGAAATAGAAATTTGAACCAGCCTGTTCTATGAAAAAGTAATAAGATTTATTATTTACATACGTGATATGAATATTTTTTTTTACATAAATATTCATACAATTATTAATAAAATAAATAAATCTAATAGTAAAAATATTAAATAAAAATATATATATTTTCTTTTTTATTATTTTTTTATTCTTTTTTTTTATGAACTAAAAAAATAAAATCCTTTTTTTTAATTTATAAATTATTCAAAAATAATATTAATAATAATAATAAAATGATATTTAAAATTTAAAAACATTTATTTAACATTGAAATATTATATTATTAATAATAATTTATTCGCCTTAATTTTTTTTAAGTAATTTTATAACATTTGTATTTAAATGTTTTTTGTATATTTAATTTTATTTTTAATGTTCCCATGTGAATGAACATTTCGAATGATATTTAATAATTCAAATTTTTTAGTATTTAATAAAATATTAGACACAATAATCTTAAAATATAGGTGATACTCGGTAGAAAACAATAAATAAACGGAAGATCGATGTAAATAAGAGATGGGGAATTTATTGTAGAATTGTAGAATGGGAAAAGGTTTAGAATTTGGTGAAAATAGTCAAGATAGAATGTCTTGGAGGTATGTGGCTGGTAAGAGATTTCGAGCAAGCAAGATCGATAGATAGGAATCAAGTTTCAATCAAGAACTCAAATGATTAATTAAACCTTTCTATTTTCTTGAAATATTTTCTTTGATGTTCTTTCCAAAAAGAAAACACCTTCATCTTTTTTCATATTCAAAAGAATAGAAAAGTATAGACACAGATAGATAGATAGAAATCTTCTTCAAATAGTTTATCTTTTTATTGATGTTTGTTGGTTTGTTTGTTTTATTTTAAACATTTATAAAGAATAAAAATAAACGGACAAACATCTTACTTGCTTGTCTACCGCTGTATGCGTTGGCAAGTTTTTGAATGGAAAGAGTTGCCAATTTCAATCTCTATCTTTGACAGACTCCAATCAAATTTAATGGGACAGATGGAATTGAAAGGGCTGGTGTCTTCCTAGATGTTTAAAATTGGCTAGAATATAATAATGTCAAAATCAATCTGTTCAATAAGAAGATATTAGAATTGATGATAAAAAAATATATATTTTACTTAAAAGTACATATTCAAAAAAGTATTTCACTTCACCAACACATATAGTATAGTATATTCTTAGACTTTCAACATTCGAATAAAAAATTAGTACACAATAAATATTTATATTGAAAATGGTAAACAATAATCAAAAGAAACTAAATTATTTACATTATATTATTACAATCTTAAAAATAAATAATAATTCTTGTTTTTAGAAAATTTAATTTATATATATTAATATTGAGAGGAAGAAATTATGGAACTAATAATAATAATAATAATAATAATAATTTTTCACAATATAAAAACTTTATATATAAATACCTTTGAATTTTTGTCTACTGCACTTTTAATTAGTTCTTTGGTGGATATCCAAATATCGTTTGCAGAAGATTCTTTCATGTAGAACTGTGCTCTAATACTCAATCACATGCGGAAAATAACAACCCTAAAGATCTCTATAAACTGGGAAACTGGAAGATGGCCGGATGATTGGACTCGTTCTATGTTCATTTCCCTCCATAAGAAAGGATCCAAAAATGTTTGCGATATTTATAGACTCCCCCACGCCAGCAAGATTATGCTTTCAATTGTTCACGAAATGCTGAAAAACTACTTAAGTTGGCAAATTCCTCGTAATCAAACAGGGTTTGGAAAAGAAAAAGGAACTCGTGAACAAATCTTGATGGTTCGATTGATAATTGAGAAGGCAAGAGAGTTCTACATGCCTTTCTATCTGTGTTTTGTTGATTACAGCAAAGCATTTGATAGCTTGCAATGTGGGGGATCTTAGATGTGATGGGGGTACCTCACCACCTGATCATCTTAATTAAAACCGTGTATGAGAACAACAGGGCCGTGGTTAGAGTTGAAGATCACCAGTCAGATGAGTTTTGCTTTGAGGCCGGAGACAGGCAGGTTTTATTCTATCACCCATTCACTTTAATATATATGGAGAATTTAAAATAAGAAAAGTCGTTGAAGATTTAATGGCGGTATTTCTGTGGGGGGGGGGGAGGGTTGCGCATATCAGATTTGAGATATGCGGACAACACTACATTGTTGGCAAGCTTGGAAACTGAAATGGCCGTGCTCCTGGATAGACTAGATAGTCTGACAATGAGTAGGGAGTACGGACTGAAAATAAATAAAAAGAAAATTAAGATTACGATTGTTGACCGAGCAAATGATACTAACCCTGGCATCTCTCTAATGGCGGACTTCTATGTGGTGGACCACTTTAATTACCTTGGATCCATGATCACTAACCAAGGCGGCTGCTGGAGAAAAATGCTAAGAATACCCTGGATCGCACACCGTAGAAACATCGGTGTGCAAAATACGGTAAAAGAAAACCAGCATCTCTCCGGCATCGTGCTCAGTTATTTTTGTCATGTGGTACGTTCCAACACTGGTCTGGAGAGACTTGTAGCTCAGGATAGGGTGGAAGGCTTCCGCAGACAAGTCAGGTCACCGACCAGATGGGTAGACCAGTTACGGGTAGCTTTGGCGCAGCATTGTGAAGGCCTCATGGTAAGAAGCTTGGGGATGATGAGGACATGGAGAAATAGGATCACATAGTCTTCTGCCAAGAAGAATTATGGCCTAAAAGATATATAAATGATATATAAACCTGATCAGCCTCCGAGAAGGGGAGCTGGTTTTAAATACCTCCACCACAATTATTCTAATAAAATTTCACAATAAAGATAAAAACTACTTCGATAAATGTTATAAAAAGTTCTGAGGGGGAGAGCTTAATCCCCAATAGGATTCAATCTATATACACTAAATATAATCTTCATAAAAAGAGATACATAATCAACATCATCAACATTACTATCTACACACATATATGTATTTTTCATTAGTATTCAATTTACTAAACAATTATTCATATTGTTATTAACAGCTTATAAAACAAAAATATTAAAAATATGCACCACTTGGGAAATTAATATTCAAAATATAGAAAATTGCATTAAAATCATGTAACCAGAGGCACCAGATGTTTTATACCAAACTTTATATTAATTTCTATTGAAAACATTTTAGTAGATTTCCTCTAAAAGTTTCTTTTTTGTTTCGTTTTATTATCGAAGTGAAATATAGAGAGAGACAGGAAGGCAAAGTGGGGGGGGGGGGGAAGAAAGAAAAAGAAAACGAGTTGGGTCAGCGCTCTTTGTAAAAAGTTCAGAGGTTAATCTCCGACTGCCATCAGAAGAAGCAACAGTCAGTCTCTCACATCGCACCTAAGTATCTGATACGAGAGAGATTTAAAAAAAAAGAGAGAAAAAAAAAAGAAAAACCGAAGGGTGTTTTTAACTCGGAAATACTAAAGGAACAAACTGTTCAAAAATAAGTTTAGGAAAAAGACTATTTGTCATTTTAGTTAGTGAATGTTATCATCATTTAATCATTATAGTAGCCATTTCGTTAAATAATCGGATCGGATTGTGTTCAAACAGACAAGAATAATGAACACAATCAATCAGTTGAACCAAAAATCATGTTTTTTTCCTATAATCTAAAGCAGTGATTCTCAACCAGTGTGCCGCGAGATTATGACTTCTGACTTTTTTTTCTAAATTTTTTCAATTTGGTTCTAAAAAAAAAGTAAACCGTTTTTGGGACCACTTTTTTTCAATATAATAAACTTTTACACTTATCTTTTTCTTTATGTGCCGACAAATTTTTAAACCGTTAAAAGTGTGCCGCGGTAAATAAGTTGACCTGTGGCCAGGTCCGAACCGACCGACGGTTTGAAATAAATTAATTTCCAGCTACAGAAACAATTTCAAATAATTTAAATATATCTATTAATGTAATAACAAACAGATATGGATAGAACATAAATATTTTTAATTTTATTTTATTTATAATATATAGCTGAAGTAGCCGGCGTTGCCCGTGATCATAATACGGAGGCTGTGACGTCATGAAGGGCTGGGTGACGTCATATAATTTTAAATTAAGAAAAACATAATGAAGATGAATTTTCCCGAGGATAAAACCAATACATTCGTGGTGATATGTAAAAAAATCTCCTTATGTGAAATTTGGTGCGAAAATAACCCTTCCCTTCTTATCGTCGATCGCTAATACTACCACTTCCGGTTTCCGGATTTGCACCAAAAGTTGATCAATTCATCCCACTGATGCATTAAGTAAATATACCAAATTTCATCAAAATCCGTTAAGCAGTTCAGGCTGTACACATCTATACGGACGGACGGACAGACGGACAGACGGACAGACGGACGGACAGACATCATGCTAAAAATACTTTTTTCTGTTAAGAAAATGCATGATTCGTGGAGATATGTAAAAATCTCCACATGTGAAATTTGGTGTGAAAACAATACCTCCCTTACTATCGTCGGTCGGTAAAAAAGGTTGAGAACCACTGATCTAAAGTTTTAGAATTCTAATAAAAAAGTAAGACGTTTCTTCAATACCACCAATAGAATTTTAAATTTAAAAATTTTAATTTTTATTCCTTTTTAAAATCAAGCAGAAATGACATTATAAAGAATGACAAGAGGTGTTTAATGTAAAAAATTTGAAAAAACAAATGTCAAAAATGTTAAAATTTTAAATCTAATTTTTTTATAAATAATAAACACCACCAATCCAATCTTATTTTACTAATAAAAATTCTTAATTGAAATTAATGATTTTGGGGGTTTTTAAAGGTAATGAATTATTGATATCGATCGGCTATAAATCTCATTGAATTGAATTTTTATTTTATTCCCCTCCAATATTAAATTTATTTGAAGTATTTGGTCTGGCAAATAACTTTATGCTATTACTAAAACTAATTTTATCTTTCTATTAATATATATAAAAATTATAATTGTGATTATTTTACAGGAGTTGTATTTTATCAAGAATGGTTGATCTTTAATCATATAAAATAGATAAAATCAGACTAAAAAGTATTTTTTTTTTTTGGAGGGAGAGGGGGAATGAATGCATTATAAAAGATTAAAAATTTTCAAACTTTTAAGTTCCATGTTTTATAAATGATTTTATTATCAAAATAACCAGTATTAATTTTAAAAAACTTAAATATAAGAATTTTTTTTTAATTTTTATTTATTATATCTTAATTTTATGAAAAATGAAATTAAAAATTGAAAATACTCGTATTTTATTATTAATGTTAAATGAGTTAAACTTATTTACGAAAAATTCAAATTAATATTTATTGATTACTCTTAATTTGTCATTTCTATTCAAGTAATATATTTCAAAAACTATCATTCGAAAAAAGACACCATAAATTCATTTTCTATATGGAAATTTAACCTGAAATTTTTTTATCAATTTTCAATTTTATTAAAGAAACTGAAAAAGAAATTGAAAAATTGTAAAATAAATAATAAAATCAATAGGAAAAGTTTAATATAATTTATATTGAACTTAAAATCGAGTGTTTTTAATAACTTACCATTAACTTTTTTTTGCAGTTTCTTTAATAAATTGAAAATTATTATAAAAATTTTCAGAATAAATTTCCAAATAGATACAATGTTTCAACAAGAGTTGTCAGTCCAATTTTTAAATCTAATTTGCTGTATTCTTTGCTGGTGTGTAAAGAAAAAAAAAGCATTTTTTTAATTGATATAAAAATTCATTTTAATAAAAACAAAATTAAATTACGTTCTATATTAAATTAATTATTTACCATTTTTTTTTCTACGATGCCTATTATTAGTCTAAAAACGTAAGAAATTATTGTTTTTATTATGTCTCAACTTTAAATAGCATGGTAAATTTAAGAAAAATAATGGAAAATTCAATAAAACAAATAAATTTATTAATTATTGGATTATTAGAATTCAATTTTTCATTGTTAGAAAAATATATAATAATAATTAATATTAATTAAGTTCACAGTTTAGTACTTTTCATTTTTATAAAAAACTTAATTATCAAGTTCAACTAAATTGCAATATTCATGTTCTGTCTATAAATATATTTATAGTTATAAAATAGTTTTATTTTACTACTTTATATCATGGCAATATAGATTTGTCTTTCTATGGTGGTGAAAAAATCCCAACAAAATAATCCTGTTCCCCCTAAAGTCTTTTTAAAATTTTATTCTTTCACCATTTATCTAAAGATCTAAAGTATGATATGTTTTCGAATTATTACATATTATGTTTTTTTTTTAATTTTAATTTTAGAAATAATTTGAAGATTGATTTAGTCCAAACTTTTTTGATCATCGACTAAATTAATTAAAATTAAACTATCTATTAGCCTTGATATTGAATTAATCAGAAACAATAAGTAAAATATCTACAGATTTTTTACTTCTTTTCACCCGAATAAATATATATATATTTATTATTTTATTTTCTAAAGAAATTATTATTAAGTCAATTATAAAAAAATTTAAAATTTTATATACCCAGTTAGGTGTGATTTGCATATTAAGAGCTTTAATTCCTTAAAGGTCCAATCGACCCCCATTCGACCCTTTGAGTCAGATCGACCTCTACTGTTGTTTAATAGACCACACAGCATACGGTAAACATACTCTTGGCAAAACTCAATGCTTTGAGTCGTGATTTTGACGTGAGAAACGAGGAACGGAATCAAAAGGGTATAATATATTACGAAAACCTGGCAAAACTGTTAACAGTGATCGCTACCAACAACAAATGATCGATTTGAATCGAGAAATACGTGAAAAATGACCGGAATATGCAAAAAGCAACATAAAGTCATTTTGCTTCATGATAATTCCCCCTCACACACAGTAAAACGGGTCTCCGATACGATCGAGGAGTTCAATTGGGAAGTAATAGGGCATGCGGCTTATTCTCCAGACTTGGCTCCGTCTGATTACCATCTATTTGCATCATTGGGACATGGACTCACCGAACAACACTCGATTCGTATGGAAATGTACGAAAATTGTTCGACAAAGGAAGAATTGTTTTTTAGGCGTGGTATTTATAGCCTGCCGCGAAGAGGTGGGAAAAATGTATAAATTCCAATGGAGACTATTTGGAATAAAATATTTTTTATAATTTTCAATTAACAGACGTGCAATTTTTACAAAAAAAATCCGGTTTCATAATTCTACATCAGTTATATAGACCACTTTGTCGACCCCTGATTAAGACTTTTAGTCTATTCTTAAAAATAGTTGAGACTGGAAAATCTCTATGTATTTAAGAATTGAAATATTTCAATTTTGAATATTCTAAATTTAATTAATTCATAAAATTCTAATATTTATAGATATTATTTAAATAATAATTGAAAGATGTTTATTTTTGGTGTAGTTCTAAATTAACCAAAGGCAATACAACCCACACACCATCTATACGATATATTTGTTTTTCAATAATTAATCTTTTTTGACAAATTTACAATGAAGATCATAAAAGATGATAAAAATCCAAATCATTCACTTCAATAGATTGGAAAATGAATCATGGTGTCATCAACTCTACTGAAATCGAGTTGAAGTAGGTAGGTAGCACAGTACTTAATATACATACATAAATATTTCTGACATGAATACAAATTCTATTAAAAAAAAGTTATAATAAAATCTATAAAATTAAATAATTTAATTGAATATTTTCATTTTGAATTTTAATCAAATAAAAAAACCCTCTGATTTCTGTACGTAAGGATATCGCCTATCAAATTGGTTATATCAATTAGTTGTCCGTAAAACGGGTTCTAACAACCTTTACCTTGATTTTCTTGATCGGAGGCGCTACCTAGTAGCTTTCCCAATTTTGTTAGCGGAGGCTGGGCCGACTCCGTCCCATATACCCTAACTAGAGAAATTCCCTTACCAGGCCCGGGACTTGAACCCGGGACCTCGAGAGTGTGAGCCAGCTACGCTAACATCTCACCCTGTGGAGCCTTCTTTTAAACAAGTAAATACAATAATAGTTCATTATGAAAAAAAATAATTATTATTTTTTTTTTTATAATATACAACGATATTTTTTAAATGATATTCTTAATCAAATATAAATAAGAAAACCAAGTGAAAATACAATAATATTTGAAGTGAAATTGAAATTATCATGTTGAGTATTACATTTACTTAGGGACTCAATTACGACCCTTCTTAAGTTACAAGAAATTTCTCCCTTCACCTTAGTACCACTGCTGTGTTTCCTCCCTTCTGTTCCATTTTCTTCCATTATCGACTCTCTCATTTCTCTTCCTACCTCTTCTTGTTCTATTATATATCCCTTCACCCCTCCATCTCTGCCATTTTCTATACGGGTTGATCAAAAGCCAACCAAACTAATAATGGTGGTCCAGACAGGAAAACATTGAGGTTGTGGAAAGTCAGAAATAAAATAAATTGGCATTGTAAGGATATTAATAAAAAATATTGCGTTTTTAGAGAATATCCTTAATGCATTTTAGAGCTATAAGAAAAGAATAATGGGATATAAATCTAACAATATTTTCTGTCTAGATAAAATCAGACTTAAAAAATATAACTTTGTTACTGTATCACAATTTATCTTAATTTTAAATGATCCATTGAGGCTTTAAAAGACAATAATCATGTTTAACAACTTTAACTAATATTTAATGTGTTAGAAAAATTTTGCAAAATAAATATTTTATAGAAAGAGTTTTTCAATTCATAGACTCTATTAATAAATTTTATTATTTTTTTTAAAGAAATATTAGTAATAATAAAATAAAAATAAATATTTAATTTAATATTTTTCTTTGAAGATTAACAAATAATATAAAAAAAATAAATAAAATAAATTCATTTTAAAATTAGTACTAAAGCTTTATTTAAAATATTAAAAATTATTTGAAATTCAAAAAAAAAAAAAAAAATACAGGGTGTCTCAAAAAAAATGTACATTTTTTCCAAATCTGATTCTTTTATTCTTTAATTAGATCTTTTTTCTGTAATTCAAACTTTTAAACTTGTCTTTATGTTCATATAAATAATGTTTTTATAGTCATTCAAAGTGTTAGTACATTTTTTTGAGACACCCTGTATTTTAGGCATCGACAAGATTTGGTTCGAATACATGAAGTTTCTATACCTGGTTAGCCATTGCAAGACAAATTTATATCTTGCCAAATATCTTATATAAGGGATTTTTCTTACTATCTCGCCAGAGATAGTATTGCGATCACGAAAATTTTCGATGTTGAGATTTTGATGTTTTTATACATTTTGAAGGTTCCTGAATCATTTTCACTAAGGTTGAGAAAAATGTCTCTGTGTGTGTGTATGTGTATGTGTGTGTGTATGTATGTAACCAAGATTGCGCAAAAACGGTTTGAGCTAGAATGATGAAATTTGGTACATGGGCATTATCAAAATTCATAGTTTTCTATCAACTTCAGAAATGTAGCTCAACCGGAAGAGGGTCATTATTTACAACGTTTTGATTTTTTTTCTTCTAAAGTGACCGTAAAAATAAAGATATATGTTTTATAATTTTTCACATGATTAATAATTGTATAAAACTGCTATATATAGAATTTCAGATTGATTGAAACTATGAAAGTACTAGAATTAATTTTTTAACACTGCAAATCTCACGCGCCAACACGTGAAGTGGTGCCATCATCAAAGAGTCAAACATGGGCTGGTTTAATAAATATTAATTTAAATTAATATATGTTATTAATCTAATTCAATTTGCGAGATAGTCGAGTGGAGACACTCCAGCTAATTTCTTCTATATAAAACTATAATTAATTTATTAAATTTATTTAATGTATTAATATTTGAAAAATCTGTAATTTAACATTCAATACAAGTTTAAAAAAATTGTATTTGAACTTGATGAATAAAAAAAATTCTTTTAACTTTGATTGAAAATTTCTACGAGATAAATATATAAATAAATATAGATACGTATATACATGTACATAAGGAGAGTATGAAATCTGAAAAATTCGATTAGGATTGGATTGAAATTATTTTATGATATACGTATCATATATAGTCAGTTTATCGAGTTCATGTGTGTGTGTGTGTGTGTGTGTGTCAGCCAGTCAGAGGCAGATTTTAAAGTTAAACTTACGATTTTTTTCCTTTCCTCTAACAGTTGAAATAGAAAATTGATTCATATGTGGAAAATTTATGACTAGGACACTTTTACTTTTCTTGATTGGAAATAGGGTGACCGCACACATAGAGATTTTGTTCAAAATATATTTTTTATCTCTGGAATGATTCAAACGTGTATATCTGTTGTGTTGAAATTTTGAATTTTTTATATCCATATCTGTTTTTTATTACATTAATAGATATATTAAAATTATTTAAAATTGTTTCTGTAGCCGGAAATTAATTTACTTCAAACCGTCGGTCGGTTCTGTGCCTGGCCACAGGTCAACTTATTTTATTTATTTTTCAATATAGTCTCCTTTCAGCTCGATACATTTAGTCCAGCGATATTCTAATTTTTTCAAGCCATCCAAAAAATATCATTTGTCGATCTCAGCAAAATAGGCCTTTGTTGTGGCGAAGTCCACTATTTTGATTGTTCTTTCATTTCTGGCGTGTAGTGATGGATCCATGTTTTGTCGACAGTCACAAAACGTTGTAGAAACTCTTTTGGATTGCGCTTAAACTTGTCCAAACAGGGCTCCGAAGTTGTCATGCGATTCCGTTTTTCTTTCATTGTGAGCAATCGTGACACCCATCTCGCCGATAGCTTTCTCATGCCCAATTTTTCGTGTAGGATATTTTATACGCGTTCAATTGAGATGTTTACAATGTCAGCAATATTTCTGATCTTCACCCGGTGATCTGCTATCACGATATCATGGATTTTGTTAACCATATCTTCCGTAGCGTCATCTCAATTGGACAGCCTGGGCGCTCAAAAACGGATGTTCGGCCACGCTTGAATTCATTAAACATTCAACCAATATCTGATGGTAGTCATTGAAGGTGCATGGTCCTTATAAACGGCATGCAACTTCTCTTTGATTTCCTCACACGTCTTCCCATCCAAAAAAAAAATCGAATCACTGATCGTTATTCCTCTTTCTCCATGGTTGCAACTTGACGACTTTTAATAGCTATCAAAACAAAACTACTCGATAAATCTGTCTGAAATTTTGACAGTAATTGTTTTAAAGATGGCGTTAAATGGTTAAATAATGGCATATACATTTTGCGTCAGCGGTGACATCAGTCGCTAAACACGGGTACTTATCATACAATCCTCGTATTCATTCTTCTTATATTATAATGTCAGTAAAAGTGTTTATAACCACTCAAATAAATGAAATCAATTAAAGAAAGTTGATACTCGTACTATAACACATTGTAGAAGATACAGAAAGTTCATTTGTCATTTTGTCACAGATTGTATTTATGTATAAATCTATATTTTAGATATATTAGCATATATAATGGAATATATAATACATATTCTTCCTATAAACGGAGTTGAATTGTTTGAAACACCCGAACTTGTAAGATTTCCTTAGCGGGTGTGACATTAGGAGGATATCCGCTTGGGAGCACTTTCGTACCCTAAAACCTCCCACCTTTTTCCATCTCCGTCACACAAGGGGTTCCATTAGCTCTGATTGGAGTGTGTGGAAGGAAGAGATTGGAATTGTCCACCCTTTCTTCTCATAAAAAATTGGCAAGGCTGAACCATTCAATGATAACAAATGGCATCGGTGAGTGTAACAGATTTTAGCTAAAAACTCAATATTATAACCAGAATATAATAAAACATTCACAACAAAGTAGAATATCTATAGAATTCAAGAAACTAAAATTTAATAATATAAAGGGTTGGATAATATAAACAAAATTTAAACATATACAAATATTCAATTAATTGGTCAATTTCTATCTTGAAAAAATTAGAAATTTTCTAATCAATTGATACATTAACAAAAATGTAAGAATCACAAATCCAAAATGAAAGAGGAATTAAATTTAATATTATTTTTTAAGATTTGATTTTAAATATTTACTTAGTTAGAATTACTTTTAAGCACTTGTATTAAATATACATCTAGCTATATTATATAGTATATATAATAGTAAACGAAATATGAGATTTTATAAGAAATATATGTACATACACATACATATAAACATATTTGAGATTCTTTAATTTTTAAAATACAAAATTTAAAAACAAAATCAATAATATTACAAAACTAAATTATTAAATTAAATTAAAATCATGTATACTGCTATTTTTTATACTTATTTATTACTAAAGTGTCCGCCTTTGATAAATATACTTTGAATATCTATAGTTAATCAATTTTTTAATTAAATTTTTTACCTATTTATATTTACAAATATTCTTCTACAATAACTGTTATTCCATTTTGTTCGCCTTAAGTTATCGCATTATTTCTAAAAAGCAATTCCACCATGAAAATGCGAGCAAGCCATTTATATTTTTAATATATCAAAAAGTTGAATAAATAGTCCATCCTCCGCATAGTCCGGATCTAGGTCCAAAAAATTTCTTTATCTTTTCAAAATTCAAAAATGAATTGCATGGTCAAGAGTAGTCGATTTAAAAACGCAATTTTAACTTTACCAACAAATAAGTGGAATAATTACATCTAGAGTTCGTTCGAGATTACTCAAAAGTGCATTTTAATAAATTCTTTAAAAACTATTTTCTTTTTTAATTCTTATAAATATTATTAGATATAGATTTATTTGTACATTATAAAAGTTTGAGGAGAGAGGAGGAGAGGAGAAATTTTATATAACCACTAGTCAGATAATATGAAAAATAACTATTGAAGATAAATTTTATGATGATATTTCATATCAAGAAAATAGAATCTAGTAGGATTAACATAAATTAATAATATTTATATATAAGTATTGTGACTATCACAACATATTTTGAATGAATATATTTTCATATATTTTAAAGGAAAAGGTATTGTATTTTATTATTGGAACACATAATACTACAAATAATAATATTTTGTATTGACAAATGAAAAATTATATAGATATATTACAATATTATTATTATAAATGACAGAATATAGAGAAAAAAAATTCAAAAGAACTTTTAAATATATAGAGTTATAGATTTAAAGAGTTAAGAGAGAACCATAAGCTGTATTAATCGTGCAGGCTATTCTTGGTGATAACATATCGTTTTTAAATCCTCACTAGATATAATTTCCATTGAAATGTAAAACCGTGAGGATTAACAATTAAATATTTTCTTTAGTTTCACTTAATCTAATGAACTTTTTGCAATACATAATTGAACCAATTTTAATAAGTATTCAAACTATTCCTCCCTTTTCATGTTCTTCAATTACCAGAATAAATTACAAAGAATATAAGTTTTATTCAAATAATAATTATTTTCTAAATTTTTCAAAGTTATCTAAAGGCAATAACTAATAGGAAACTTTACTTTTACAAATAAATATTATTTTCTATTATTTTTCTTGATATACGAGCGAAGTACTACATTAATCAAAAATTTCTCATTGGAATGGGTAACTCAAATAGGATTATATTAGTCTTATTGTTAGAGAGACGATCCAAAATAGGTGTGTCAAAATCGCAGTAACATCGGAAATTATTCAATGAAAATCATCAAGTTACAACAAATCGTGTGATTGAGATATCTTTGGTGATTTCAAAGACTTCTTTCCAAAATGTTGACTACAAATGCTCGAGGATATTGCTTAAAGCATTTCCCATCATGGTGAATTCAGATTTAGTGTACCGTATGGTCCATGTATCATGTTTTTTTTGATAACAACTGCATGTAAATTCCTATCGACGTCGCCTCGTGGAATCTCAGTGCATATCTAACGTGACCATTTATTTTTTTCTTAAAAATGGGACATTTTTTAATTTTCGGTAATAGTTTGGGGAGGCTATGAAGAAAACGTATATTTGCATTATTTCTGTTTATTATAATGAAAATAACTGAAAAATATAGTAAATAATATAACAATAACTTAGTATAATAATATAATAATAAATTTAAAATATGGGACAAGCTACCTGAAAACGGAACTGTCTCGTTCAAAACGGGACGTATGGTCACATTATGCATATCACAAGTTATTTTATCGTAGAGCCAGATTAGTATTGATATACGTATGTGTCAATCCTCTCTTTTACCATTCTACTCAATACACCCAGCACTTTCTAACACTTCATGTTTCACAACAAAATCCATCTTCATCGAGTTAAGTTTTTGTATGAAATCACGTCATGCCTATTCACGTGGGATTGCCCAGGAAGTAACATCTGCTGCATTCTGTCCCAAGATGGTGCATATGAAAGTGATAAATAAATCATCTGGACGCTCATCATGACGAACATATGACATTGCATCTTGAGCATATTCATGCATGTGACGTGGACTGCACGAAGATGGCAAAATAGTTAACTTTCCAACGTTGGTTGTATTAAATGGTGGTGTCATTCACATCTGTGCATCTCGAAAATGAATGTATTCTTCAGAGAGGAGGAATAGCAAACTTTCTTTTTCAATTTTTACAATATATATTCACAATATTCTGGTGAAACAACTGACAGTATTTCAAAACATAATTGTCCTCTGAATCACTAAAAGTTAATTGAGCTGTACTTTTTATTAATTTCTGCACCATTTTCTGAATTTATCATTTTCACATTGAAATGATTTTCATTGACACAATTACAAAAGATAACTGAATATTGTAAAGCATCGTTCAACGGTGAGTTTCTGCGATTGATCGTTTCTTCGATGATGAACAATATCTCTTGGTTGGAACTGATCTCTGACTATGGCAATTGCTACTTCGACTATAGTTGGGGCATTATATCTTCGGATATATTCTGCAGCGGGCGTTTTGTCAGGGTGAATTACAATCTTGTGGGTATCTAATGGCATCATATCAATTGGCGTTTTGAACAAACGTATCAAATTATTCCTTTCCTGAAGGAGGTTATATATTTATATACTTTCAGTTTATATCAGTTTATCGTTTTTCTTCTAAATGGAAACTATATCATTGCAGTGACATTTTGTTAAATTCAATTTTACATATTTATTTAAAAAAAAATAAATAAATAAAATATGATGATCTTTAAGCTTTTATTATTATTATTATTATTTATTTATTTTATCTCTCTTATTATTATTATTTATTTATTTTATCTCAGAAAATTACAAAAAAAAATGTAATTATTAATATTTTTATAATTAAATATTAATATACGAGTAGCATGTCTTTCTCTTTTATTAATACTTGCTATAATATTTTATTGGTCACTCACCGTGAATGATGTCTATTATGATTTATTTATATGTATGTCTATTTCACTTTTTGTTTATGATATTTTATATCTCTTTATAAATAAATAAATACAGATTTTTAAGTTTTGTTATCAATCGTGTATATTGTTTCATAAACAATAGTAAGCTTTGTATCATTCTGACAGAGAAGACACTCTGAAAGTTAATAGACGCCAAATTCAAAATAATGTATTGTTCATTCGACCATGTGTGAGACATTTTGCAATTGAGTTATGCATTTAAAGTGTTACAAGATGAAAGCAGCCAGACAGTCATGTCCAATGCAGTGGACCGCCACTACCCAAATGAATGATTTATCACTGATTGTAAATTACGTTCCTAACTATATTCTATTTTAAGGCTACCATATCAACTGGGAAACAATTTATAAAAGGATTTAATTAATAAATTGAACAACATGGTCTTTACATTAAAGTTAACGGAACAATCCGTTTTTAGAGAAAGGTTAAAAGGGTTAAATCTTATAAAATCAAAATGTATAACAGTTAATGAAGAGTGAATTTCGCCTTTTTTTTAACTTAAATTTTAATTTTTTTTTTTTTTTAATTTATTTATTTTATTAATAAATATAATAATGAATTAAATATATGAAAGAATGAGTAAATTAATTGAAATATTAAAATTAAATCATTTTTTTTAATACAATATAGTAGAATGAAAGACACCTCGTATGATATTGGGTAAAAGAGTTAGCTGACATTCTCGAGGTCCCGGGTATAAGTCCCGGGCCTGGCAAGGAATTTTCACCTGCTGGGGTCTATGGGATGGAGTTAACCCAGCCTCCGGAATCAAAATTTTAAAGCTATATTACGTGATAAGAAGTAGCGCCTCCGATTAAGAAAAATCAAGGTAAAGGTTGATAGGACCCGTTGTACTGATCATAGGACTCCTAATTATTATAACCAACTTGCTTAGGATGTGCAAAAGTCGGAGGTTTTTTTTATTGTAAATTTAAATTCAATGATTTCATAAATTCATTCATCTTTATTTATGTAGTAAAAATATTAAATGTTTCTGTGAACCAATATGACAATTATATTTTCTAGAATAACCATTGAATTTAATAATTTAAATAATTCATTTAAATCCTAGTTTAATGATGGAGTATGAAACTCTATTTGATCAATATTATATGAAAATATATGAATTAATTAATGGGATTCGATAGAATTGAATTTTTAGTTACTACTAACTATTAAATATGATTTATGCAAAATGAAAACATAATATATACTTAATTAGATTAAATTCAGTTGAATGAGCGTGTATTCATATATAAAATTTATAATTGGCTTATAGGCACGTTTTATAACATACTAGAATAATTGATAAATAAACAATTTTGATATATTTTATATTATATTATTAATTGAAACATTATTATATCTATTATTTACTTCAAGATATTTTGGAAATGAAATTTAGAAAAAAATTAAGAATTTTTTTTATATCATATTTTATGTTGTATTTTTTTTAAAGCGGTTTGAACCCAAAATTGGTGCGACCGTTATCTGTTGATTAAAACTTAGATTATATTAAAATGTTAATTTAAAAAGGAGGGAAAAACTGGATGAAGCTGAATACTTGGACTTTGGCCTAAAGGAGTATTCCTTGTAATTATATAATAAATTTTTTCACACAAAATATTATTTTAGAAAATACCTTTGAACTAAAAAGTTAAATCTGAAATTTTTGCGAGTTGTGATAATATATTTCTATCTTGAATTGTCTCATATTTCTGCAACCTAACACTCTTTTTAACATATCATTTATCTAAATTACAGGGGTCCCTAGATATTACTGTCCTCTTTCGGAAATTTAATTAATTATTCGCTGACTAAACTAAACATTGTAGGTCAAATTAACTAAAAAAAACATGTTAAATTTATAATAATAATTAAAATCTGGATATTTTTTAATTATATAAACTAATCAGGCACATGATATTTTATTAATATAAATATTTAATATATTCATAGGAACATGTGAAAAATAGAAAATTTATCTTTATATACAATATACATTATAATCGAATTATTATTATTATTATTTAATTAAATTGTATTTTCTTTGAAATATATCAGTACATTTATTTATTTTAACAACTTTAATATTTTTGTTTATAAGCAAACACTCTAAAATATAAAATGGGGATATTAATCTTTCAATTTTTTTTTTATTATGTTTCTTCGTTTTCTATATTTTTGTTTTTATTGTTTTGAATTACTTATAAAATATATTTCTTTAATCATATATCTATATAAAAATAAATATTTACCATATTCACAGTTTATTCTCTCTATTTTCTTGCCTTTTATTTCTTTGTTTAAAAATTCCAAAGGGAATTTTATTCATTTTTTTTTACATTTAGTCATACAAAGAAAAACAAGAGAAATTTCATTTATTTCAACTTTTCAAATAAAATTCTTATATTGAAAAAAATAGATTTATAGATCATGTTATGGGATTTTAAAATAATATTATTATTATTACTATTATTCTTTATCTTAATTAAATATTAAAATTGTATAATTAAAAAAAAAAAACATTATTATATGTAGATTTAACTTACCACAAATGAAATATCATCTCTATTCAATATATTTATTTATCTCCCCCTCAATTTGAAAGAGAGAGAAAGAGTGAGAGAGAGAGAGAGAGAGAGAGAGATCTTGACCACAAGCAACTCTTTTCATATCTTATCTATTTAATCCAACGAATTTCTTTCTTCTTTTAATTTTCAAAATAGTTTTTTCATTTATATAATTTTTTTTATTTAATTTAAAAATACTAAAAAAAAAATTATATAATATTTATAAATATAAATTTTGATTGTAGATCTCTATTTCTATTATAATTCCTGTGCTAAAAGAAAAATAACAAATTTAACATAAACTTAAGAATTTTGTCAGATTCATATTATCTTTTGCGTTAAGACATCGAGATAAATACGAAGACGATCGAGAGTTAGAAGAGGAAGTAAATTAACGATCCGTTAAATTCAAAATAAGAATCCAACTAAGTTGCTCTCGTAGCTCTTAATTAGATGACTCCATTTATATAAGAACCAAACTCCCTCCAAACGGAGTCATTTGTAAAGTAGATAATGGGAAATTAAAAGACAATCTAAAAAGATGAGAGAAAGTGGAAGTAGAAAATCTTCTATTAATATGTTTTTATTAAATAACGGATAGTTTTATCAACTTTATTTATTTAATTAATTTCGCGTTCTTTAAAAAAAAGAGAAATGTAAAATTTTTAAAAAAAATTTCTTAAAAATCTTTTATACAACATTATAAATAAGAATAAAAGTTAAATAAAATTGTATTTATTTTCTTAAAATTCATAAATCGATTGTATGGACCATTAAATAATATTAGATATTGATTTAATATTATGGAATCTAAAACATTAAAAAATAAGTTGACCTGTGGCCAGGCACAGAACCGACCGACGGTTTGAAATAAATTAATTTCCAGCTACAGAAACAATTTCAAATAATTTTGATATAAAACAGGTATGGATATAACATAAATATTCTTAATTTTTTTTTATTTAAAATATATAAGGAGGCGCTGGCTTTAACGTCATGACGGGCTGGGTGACGTCATATAATTTTAAATTAAGAAAAAACTAATGAATATGATTTTCCTGAAGGTAAAACCGAAACAAAGTGCATGATTCGTGGAGATATGTAAAAAATCTCCTCATGTGAAATTCGGTGAAAATAACCATTCCCTTACTATCGTCGATTTCGGTTTTCGGATATACACCAAAAGTTGATCAATTTATCATACTGATGTATTAAGTAAATATACCAAATTTCATCAAAATCCGTTAAGTCGTTCAATTTGTACACATCTATACGGACACACAGACGGACGGACGGACGGACCGACATCATGCTAAAAATACTTTTTTCTGTTAACAAAATGCATGATTCGCGGAAATATGTAAAAATCTCCTCATCTGAAATTCGGTGTGAAAACAATACCTCCCTTACTATCGTCGGTCGGTAAAAATATGGAAATTGAAGTAATTTCTAATTTGGATTAATCCCCATTATGAGAGCTTAACAATCGTGAAGACATAAAAAGATTAACTGGTTGGATCAAGTCAGAGGTTCACTATAAGTCCAAAGTTTATTTTCTAACATACATTTATCAAGTTTATTGTATGGTCAACAAACAGAAATGGAAATTGAATAATTAATAACATTTCTAATCCCATAAGAGAAGAAAATAATAGAACAAGAGATGAAATTAATACACTTGGGCACAACAATAACAAGCTGGGTATGTCCACTACATGGAACATGTCTACACCTACGGTATATGAAAAACAAAACAACAAAAAAAAAATTGATCAATAAAGTCAATAGAATTCCCATTTCTCTAATGAAAAATAGAAGGGACATACATACATTCGTATATACCAATATAATAATTAATTTTGAACAAATGAGAGTAATTACAAATCTAAGAAGCTATTTTAAAGTAAAAGATTAATAAATTTGTATTTTACTAGGTTGCATTTCAAAAAAAAAAATAATAATTTGATGGTTGTTAATTAACATAATAATATAAGTTATATATTAAATGTGCAAAAAAAATGTGATGAGAGAAACACATCACACAACTTTCACTTACCATTCTTATAAAACATATTAATTAATTTAGCTGCAATGCGCCCTTCGTCCAAAAAATCACTCCCGCTGACATGATTTACATAAAAAAAAAAACACACGAAAAAACAAAACAAAAAACAAAAACCAACGCTTTATGTACTTTGACTTTCACAAAGGGGAGGAGTTATATACATATATATATATATATATATATATTTATATATAAGTGAAAACTTATGTAGGACTGTTGTCTTTATAATCTAATTTGCATTCATAAATTAAGTTGAAAATTTAATTAAAGTTCAATTAGTTTATTATAAAATATTTTTTTTTTTTTTAAATAGAGGATTTATTTAAGAAGACTATATATATATATATATATATATATTTGAGGAAACTAAATTTTAATTAAAGATAAATTAGAGTTCAAAATAAATAAGAAAATACAAGTTTTGTAGAAAAAAATTTAAAATCAATTGTGAAAACTATTAAATAAGATTTCTTAATAATTTCTTTTCATTTAATGATTTTTTATTATCACTATACATTCTTTTTATTGATTCTAGTTTTTTAGTTTTATCATTTATTCATCATATTCTATAATATTATATACTTGTATATATTTTTAAAATATTCCCACTGACAATCAGACTTAAGATTTTATTTATTTTACATATAATCCACTCTGATATTTTTTTAACCAAAATCCTTCTAATCATTCTAAATTCTTAAATTTTTTAGTCAATTGAAAATATTAATTCAAAATCCAAAAAAAAAATCCATAAAAAGAAAAATCTTTTCTGAAGATAAAATATAAGTTTGATAGAGATTAAATATTGATAATTAATTTTTAATTAAATGAATTAATATTTGAATTTAAATTAATTAATTATTATAATTAATTAAATTAATAATTAATCTTTAAAAATCAAAATAAAATTCAATGTCTTTGCTTGACTCAAGTCTTAATATCTTAAAATATTGAAATTTAATTCTCGATTATTTCATTTTAAATTATAGAGTTATAGTTATACAATTTAATTTAAAAATTATAATATATACTACTGCTTAGTAAAGTGAATGAAACCATTTTATATAAAATTTCTCTAAATTTTATTTTATTGAAGTGAAAACTTCTTTAGCGGCGTTGAGCACTTTTGCGGGATGGGGAAAAAATATAGATTTCGCGTGAGATTCCAAAACGACACCGACCCGACCCGACCGACCGACCGACCAATATACGCATGCGCAATACGCCAGAATGTTAGACACTAAACTTCTGATACATTCTTTACGAAATTTTACATATTTGCCATATTAAATATTATTATTTATATTTACATTAATAATCAGTATTACTAAATTATGTATATATAAAATAAAATATTTTAATATATTATTATGTGTTAAATTATTGTTTAAGCCAAATCTAAATTTCACTTAATAATTTTCTATTAATATTATTCTACGTTTTTTGAATTATGAGACTAAGGTAACTGTTGAGGGTTCGGGTTGGTTCGGATAGGCTCGCTATGATTCGTATATGCTAAGTGGGCTTGGCGCGTGGCTTGGCGGAGACATATTGGTTGGGACTGGCTTGAGGTTGGCCGGCAAGACAACAGCTAAAAGACAACACGTTTCTCTACACAACGAATTGTATTAATTATTCTTTCTTCAATATTCACATTTCAACATGTATATCAGGATTGTATAATCGTAATGTATTATAATATAACATATTCCAAATCGAAAGGTATTTATTTAATATATATATATACGAATGATTCGCTCAACGCTGGCTCAACTTACTGTGACGCCATTACGAACGATCATTCAATGCATTTATATCAGGCCTATTGGCTATTATCATATAACAGACCTCTTGATCATTACTATATACAATTAACATTTATAACAAACACACTCCTTTACGTATGCATATAGCTTTCATCAAATGTTAAGTCTTCAGGGAGTTTTTTCTTTGGCCACGCCAAGGTTTTCTCCCTTCATGGGGCTAATAAATTCTTCAATATACACCCCAAATTGAGCATAATTATTTAATAATACCTATTCATATTTAATCCTTCTCCAAACATTTATTTTACAGTAAACAAAAAAAAGGGTTTAAAACTGAAGCACGAGAATTAGGCTTAAGGACTAGTTTTCGACGAAACAAATGGTGCCTCCTGGTGAGGTTATGGACTGATAATATCTACATACAACGAGATTAAAAATTGAAAAACATTTCTAAATCAGTGCCTGATCTCCATCAACATCGTGAAACGCAATCAAATTAAGATAAGTTACAAATTTAACTTATTAACAACGCTGTATCCTTTAATTCTATTATTTAATTATTATTATTAAAATTTAATTTTCAATCAATTATCAATTTTAAAATTTTCAATTCCAACAATTAAATCTTATAAGGATTAACAACGCTATAGTCTTTAATTCCATTATTTAATTATTATTATCATTATAAAATTATCAATTTTAAATTTTCAATTCGAACAATTAATTCTTATAAAGATTAATAACGATATATTCTTTAATTCCATTATTTAATTATTACCAAAATTATCAATTTTCAATTCGATCAATCAATTCTTATAAAGATTAATAACGCTATATTCTTTAATTCCATCATTTACTTATTATTATCAAAATTATAAATTTAAAAATTTGTCACTTCCATCAACTAATTCTTATAAAGATTAACGACATTAAATATATCAATACATTATTAATTGGTATTTTTGTTATTATAATTAATTAATATTTCTGCTATTGATATTTAATTATTGTTTTTTAAATACTCTTTTCTAATAATAATATTACTATAGTTATTAAAACATTTCAAAATTATACAAGAAATACTATAGTAACTATAGTTATTAAAACATTTCAGAATTATACAAGAAATAGCAATTTTGCAATTTGCAAAGTTAACAAAACCTTCTTTATAGAACTCTTACAAGGGTACAATATGTAAATATATATATATTGTATCAATTTTATTCATATATAAACAGTAGCCTTTTTATAGAGCTATGACCAGGATACAATATTTAAACATGTGTATTGTATCAATTCATTCATATAATTATTAAAACGTATCTTATGGTATTCCCATCATGGGACACTATTAAAACATACGCCTGCTCACCTGCTTGCGACTTTCATGCCCGTGGCTGAAGTATGTCTGGCCCACGGTCATCATACATTCGATCCGTGATCGTTGTTATAAAACAAACATACGCCTGCTCGTCTGCTTGCGACTTTCATGCCCATGGCTGAAGTATGTCTGGCCCATGGTCATCATACATTCGATCCGTGATCGTTGTTATAAAACAAACATTCGCCTGCTCGCCTACTTGCGACTTTCATGCCCATGGCTGAAGTATGTCTGACCCATGGTCATCATACATTCGATCTCTCAAACGTTGTTATGAACGATCTGTTTCCACGAAACATACACATCGAACAATTTATTCAATAAACCCATTTGGCTAAAGTATATTTAGCCTCATAGTCTCCATACATATCATACTAATTAATTTTATAATTAGTGAACTTTTCATGAGACACTTTTTACAATACATATCCCTAATTCATTCATATAATTAGTATCTTCCTTTTTCCGATATTTAACCATATACATTACACAAATTCATTCATTGAACCTACTTGACTATTCATTCATTAGGCCCACTTGGCTATAATACACCCATTCTCCTGGCTATCATATACTCTTTAAGTGTCCATCTTTCAACTCTCTCTCTCTCGATTGATCAACGCATATATGATGTTTATAAAATCCTCAAAACACTACCCATCATTTAACAGTATTTCATAATGATACGTCTAAATGATTGGTCACACACAATCTCACGACTTATCTTAAACATCCCAGATTCCAATCAATGATGAATGCCATTATAATGATGCAGGATTCATCAGGTAATTTCATACCAGCTCAATGAGTGCACGATACCTGTGCGACTGCTAATTTCATTATTGAATCGTTAACACATAAATTTTAAATTCCCAAACAAACACGTTCTCTAAGGGAATTTTGTGGATTGGACCGCGTATTGGTGCTTGTTGTTGTGGGTTTGTTCGGGGGATGCGGGCGTGTGCGCGGCGTTTCGGTTGCTACTTCCGCGGACGTTTGGTGGCGATCAAGGGGGTGACGGTCGGGGCTTTGTGTGTGTGTTTGTGCTCTTTGGATGGATTCGCGGTGGCGGGTGTCGGTGTGTGGTTTGGTTTGCGGGGTTCCATTGTAAATAAAAACAACCACCAAAGCTTTAATAAGTAAACATGTTCTATTCCTATAGGAGTAGTTAATGAAATGCAAACTTTCTCAAAAAATCTAATACAAATCAAGTGCAAATCCATGAATAATAACTTTTAAAGATCATTATCCTTCTTGACAGTTAATCAAATTGCTGATCTGAGTACCAGTCAAGTTTTTCCACGTGACATGTCAACGTTTCCACGAAACATTAAATTAACTGATCCACAATTCCATTTACCACGTCCAAAAGATGTTCTTATTGGCTCAGGAACAAGTTTCTCTCTTCTATCCATTGAACAGATCAACCTTTCAACACATGATTGTTATTTAATTTTGCAAAAACAACCTGTGTCCTGACAACTGACTGATCTGTCAAATCAATTAACTCAATTTTTGGAAAATGAAAACATAAATCAAAGGTGCTCTAAATCTTTAGATGATTTCATATTTGAAACTTATTATCAAATTCACACTACTCGCAATCCATATGGTCAATATATTGTTAAATTGTCATTCCATATAAATAATATTGAATTTGGAAATTTTAGAAATCAAGCTTATCGACAATTTTTATCTTTACAGAGGAGATTGAATGCTAACTCACAATTAAAAACTGAATATTGCAAGGTAATGCAAGAAAATATTGATATGGGCCATATGATATATGTCCCCGATGTCCAAGAGCCAGGATGTTACAAGCCTCATCATCCAGTAATCAAAACCTCCAGCACCACTACAAAGGTGCGGGTCGTGTTCGATTTCTTTTGCCAAATCAGAGAAATATCTCATTGAATGAGGTTCTATTGATTGATCCTACTATCCAAGATGGTCTATTCACTATGCTGCTACGTTTTCGATCTTACATCTGTGTTATGACTTCAGATATCGCTCAGAGGTATTGACAAATCCAACCATCGTAAGTTTCAAAGGATTCTATATTATCATAATAATGTTATCAATATCTTTGATCTTCAGAGAATTATCTTTGGAGTCTCTGCTCCATACTTCCTTGCTATTCGAACTGTTAATCAGTTTGTTGATGACCAAGCTCATAACTCTTCTAGAACTTTCGAAATTCTAAAAAAGGGATCTTTATGTAGACGATCTCTTAACTGGAACCAATTCTCTGGCTGAAATTCTTCGACTGCGTGTTGATATTAATCAATTGACAAACAAGGTGTTTTAACAATTGGATGGCGTTTAAAACATGCCGCACTCTCATTCACGAAAAGAAAAAACATCTTACTCTCTTACCTTCTCATCATCACGTGACCGATTTGATTATCCGTGATATTCACAAATACACATTTCATGCCGGAATCCAAACTACTCTATACAATCTTCGCCAGACTTTGGATTCTGAATGGTAAGGGTACAGTTCGACGAATCATTCGATGATGCATTGATTGTCTTCGATATCGACCAGTGTTATTGCATGGAAAGATGGCAGATCTGCCTTCTGCTCGGGTCACCAAGTCAGCTGCATTTTCTCATGTGGCTGTCGATTACTTCGGTCTCCTGTACATCAAGGAATGAAAATTCCGTAATCGAACAGAGAGTTTTTTATATGGATGTCTCTTCATCTGCATGGCCACAAAGGCCGTACATCTCGAAATAGTGAGTGATCTAACAACTAACGGTTTTTAGGATGCATTTGGACGGTTCATTGGTCGACGAGGTGTCCCGTCTCACGTGTATCCTGACAATGGTACACATTTCATAGGTGCAAACAATCAATTACGTGAGCTTTATATATTGTTCTCATCTAAATCCCATCAAGGCATTGTCAACGATTTTGCCTTGGAAAAAAAGGTATTACTTGGCGATTTAATCCACCCCCTATCTCCTCATTTTAGTGGCATTTGGGATGCTGAAATGAAATCTTTTAAACATCTCCTCATTTTAGTGGCATTTGGGAAGCTGAAATGAAATCCTTTAAACATCATTTCAAAACGAGTGGTGAAAGATCAATTATTAACTTTTGAAAAACTTAACTAACTTGCTATACATATAGAATCTATATTCAATTCTCACCTCTTGTCTTCATTATCTAACGATCCTAATGATCTTATTGTATTAACTCTTGCTCACATTCTAATCTCTCACGATACTTCCCGAAAATAATATCTCTGATGTTCCAGATTATCGTCTCAACATATGACAATTAATTACTAAGGCCACACAGTAACTCTGGAAACGATGGTATTTAGAATATCTACACGAACTTCAAACTCGTCAAAAATGGCAATGTTCTCAAGGTAAACTCGAGATCAATCAGATCATCGTCGACGTCCTTCCTGCAGATGATGGAATATCTCAAGTCGCATGGGATTTTCAAACGAAAACATCACTTTGCTATGTTTTTTAACAATTAATTCATCAATACTTGTTGTTAACATTCTAAACCATTGTCCATTCTATTGTAATCACTATACATATATCTTGCTCATTGATTCGCAACGGGGGGAGTGTGTTTAAGCCAAATCTAAATTTCACTTAATAATTTTCTATTAATATTATTCTACGTTTTTTGAATTATGAGACTAAGGTAACTGTTGAGGGTTCGGGTTGGTTCGGATAGGCTCGCTATGATTCGTATATGCTAAGTGGGCTTGGCGCGTGGCTTGGCGGAGACATATTGGTTGGGACTGGCTTGAGGTTGGCCGGCAAGACAACAGCTAAAAGACAACACGTTTCTCTACACAACGAATTGTATTAATTATTCTTTCTTCAATATTCACATTTCAACATGTATATCAGGATTGTATAATCGTAATGTATTATAATATAACATATTCCAAATCGAAAGGTATTTATTTAATATATATATATACGAATGATTCGCTCAACGCTGGCTCAACTTACTGTGACGCCATTACGAACGATCATTCAATGCATTTATATCAGGCCTATTGGCTATTATCATATAACAGACCTCTTGATCATTACTATATACAATTAACATTTATAACAAACACACTCCTTTACGTATGCATATAGCTTTCATCAAATGTTAAGTCTTCAGGGAGTTTTTTCTTTGGCCACGCCAAGGTTTTCTCCCTTCATGGGGCTAATAAATTCTTCAATATACACCCCAAATTGAGCATAATTATTTAATAATACCTATTCATATTTAATCCTTCTCCAAACATTTATTTTACAGTAAACAAAAAAAAGGGTTTAAAACTGAAGCACGAGAATTAGGCTTAAGGACTAGTTTTCGACGAAACAATTATATTAAATTAATTTCTAATATATTTATATAATTTAAAATTAATTTCAGAATATATATATATATATATTAAATTATATACTATATATAATATATTATATAATATATATTTTAATAAATTAATTTTTAAATATGTGTGTGTGTGTGTGTGTGTGACCGTAAAAATAAAGATATATGTTTGATAATTTTTCACATGATTAATAATTGTATAAAACTGCTATATATAGAATTTCAGCCTGATAGAATCGCTGAAAGTACCAGAATTAATTTTTTTACACTGGAAATCTCACGCGCCAACACGTGACGTGGTGCCATCAACAAAGAGCCAAACACTCCACTATCCACTCGACTATCTCGCAAATTTGAATTTGATTAAATAATATTTATTAATTTAAATTAAATTAAATTAATTAAATTATAATTTAATAAATATTATTTATAACATCAAAAACATCAAAATCTCAACATCGAAAATTGAATTGCTGAAAGTACCAGAATTAATTTTTTAACACTGGAAATCTCACGCGCGAACACGTGACGTGGTGCCATCAAAAGAGAGCCAAACTTTCGCTGGTTTAATAAATATTATTTATTAATTTTAATTTATAATTGAATTAATTTAATTTAATTTAAATTAATATATGTTATTTAATCCAATTCAAATTTGCGAGATATGCTGAATATGCTTTTAAATAAAAAAAATTATCAAGAAAGTAATTGGAATTATTAATATTAAGAATCAATAAATTTATTAAATATACATTTAAACATGTAAATTAATCTATATATAAATTTAATAAATATTCAAACAATAATTGAAACAATATAAATAAAACGATTCAATATTTTACTTACATTGTGATTTATATTTTTATTTTTATTACAACTATTATTATGGGTATGTTATTTTTGGCAGTTTAAAAAAAATTAAAAATATTAATAAAATTTATCAAAATAATAAGTTGAAAAGATTTCCAATTATTTTTATTTATTTATTGTAAATTTTTCAATGTAACCATGGTAACCATAAATAGACTTTTACCAAAATATTACTAATTAAATTAATTTTGGATAAATTAATTTTGGATTTAACTACACTAAAACCTTCCCTGGGACGCCCACAACAATCTCTGAAAGTTTCATCGCAATCGGAGGGGTAGTTTTTGAGTATTTGACAGACACACACACACACACACAGACAGACAGACAGACATTGCCTTTTATATATATAGATATATATATATATTCATACACATCGTATTTTTAATATTTTTGTAATAATAATCAGTTTGCTGAAAAAAATAATTATGAATTTTATATATATATATATATACGTATATAAATTTCATTTTTCTCGTGAAGCTGGTGCGCGTTCCGTCTGCTTTCAAATTTCTTACGCACAAGTTTTCACTTCTGTCGGCCAGTCCCACGACTGCCAATTCGACTTTTTTTTTAACATTCTTTAATTTTTATTTTATTTTATTTATTTTTTGTGAGAAAAATGTGGTGTGAATTCGATTATCTAGATCAGAGGTTCTCAAACTTTTTTGTCGTAGACTCCTTGTCATGTTTTTATCGACCGACGATAGTAAGGGAGGTATTGTTTTCACACCAAATTTCACATGTGGAGATTTTTACATATCTCCACGAATCATGCATTTTCTTAACAGAAAAAAGTATTTTTAGCATGATGTCTGTCCGTCCGTCCGTCCGTCTGTCCGTCTGTATAGATGTGTACAGCCTGAACGGCTTAACCGATTTCGATGAAATTTGGTATATTTACTTAATGCATCAGTGGGATGAATTGATCAACTTTTGGTGCAAATCCGGAAACCTGAAGTGGTAGTATTAGCGATCGACGATAGGAAGGGAAGGGTTATTTTCACACCAAATTTCACATGAGGAGATTTTTTTATATATCACCACGAATCATACACTTTGTATTGGTTTTATCCTCGGGAAAATCATATTTATTAGTTTTTTCTTGATTTAAAATTATATGACGTCATCCATCCATTCATGACGTCACAGCCTGGTCTTGCATATATATTATAAATAAAATAAAATTAAAAATGTTTATATTTATTATTTATATATCCATATCTGTTTTTATTACATTAATAGATATATTAAAATTATTTGAAATTGTTTCTGTAGCTGGAAATTAATTTACTTCAAACAGTCGGTCGGTTCGGACCTGGCCACAGGTCAACTTATTTAGTTTCGGGTAAACCCCCTACTTAACTGATTTTGATTTTTTGTTAATTTCTAAAAAAAATTTACCTTTTTGTTTTTAGAGCCATATTGCAAAATCGAAATGATTAAGAACCAAACCCCTATTTTCACTTTATGGAGCCCCAATTTTTTTTTTTTTTTGGTGACGTAGACCCCTTGCAGGTTATCATAGACCACTTTGGGAATCACTGATCTAGATATTTGAATGTGAAAGAAAAATTATCTTTTTTTTTATAATATTAACGTATTTTTTTCTAAAAAAAAGCATTCTAGATTGTTTTTAACAAGTAATTTCACATTGATTTAGGGTCATTTTTTTGTTTCTACTTAATATATGTGCCTTCTATTATACAATGATAAAAAATAATATCTATATTATTACATAAAATGTTAAGTTATGAAATATCTTTAAGTATTATTAAATTTATTAATAAAAATAAAAAAGAAATTCATAGATTTTAATGGTTTTTGAAAATCTGATGAGAAGGTAAGAAGACTGTTGCATGGTTGAAAAATGTTTTATCTTGGAAACTTGTTGAGGTGTTTGAAAAATTATAGACAAATGAGTTAGCTGGATGCGATGTAGAGTTTCATATCTCGATTGCTTCAATTTATGAACTGTAAATTCTTTGAAATCTTTGTTGTTTTTTCTACAGCACCCATGAAACACTCATTTATCAAATTGTTTTGACTTTTCCAGATAATGCAAATGTCGAACAACTGTTGAATAGTTTATATATATAACCACTCGTAGGTTTTTTTCCTATTACTTGTTTCAATGATAACTTTTAACAGGTTGTTTTCCATAATTATCTTCATGATTAAAATTGTTGAACCTAATGTCAAGTCATCGGTTTATTGACATTCCACAGACTTAATGATTTGTTAATTTTACATTAAATTGATGCTACTAAATGTACCAATTTAGATTCATGCAATAAACTGCTTCTCATTTGCATTGTTTCTATCTAATGTTAATACTTAGAAATAAACAAGAGTTAACACAATGCAACAAAAATATTGATTATTCTAAATCAGCAGTTCTCAAACTTTTTGAAGTTCCAATTGGTATCATAGAAACTTCACCTGAAAAAGTTCAGGTACCAAAAAGATTTCGTTACTAAAAGTAACTGTACTGTAGGTAGATTATAAGGAACATGAACCACAGTTTGAGAAATGCTGGTCTAAATCAATTGTCAGAAATTATTTTTAGAAAAGTAATCACTATAAGAAGTTATTTTTTTTTTAAACAAAATACATTTAAAACCGTAAAAAAGTTAAAGTTTTTTCTCCCTCTTTTTAATAGATAATCAAATTCCCCATTCGATTTAGAGATAAAATTAAAAAGTTATTTAAAAAAAAATAGTGATTTTACAAATAAAAAAAATTTGGTAATTGTTTATAAACCGGGAAGCTACAGGAATTTGGATGAAACTTTTATCTGTGGATTTCTTGTTTAATTTTAAAGAAACTTTCCTTATACAATATTTCTCGGTCGCTTCTAGTTTCTGAGATAAAAATTATTAAAATTTGCATATAAATCCATTGACTTTCAAATTAGCTACCATATATTAGTTATTTGACCAACAGACGGCTTTTTAAGTTCAGTTTCGATAAAGGAAATTAATTAAATAATTTTTCTATATCGAATCCGAACCGAAAAAAAACGAAAATTAGTAAATAATTAGTCAAACAGTCAATAAAATTTTACTAAATGGCTGCTCATTAATAACTAGTTTATTTATTTGTCAAACTTGGATAATTTTTATATCGGAAACTAGAAGCGTCCGAGAAATATAGTATTAGGAAAGATTTTTTAGAATTAAACAAGGAATCCACTGGTAAAGTTTCATCCAAATCCCTGAAGCTTCGCAGTTGGTAAACAATTACTAAAAATTCCAAAAAAATTTTCATCATTATTCTTTACACTAAATAATTCATGATTTCCATGAAAAAAGTATTAAATATTTTAATCCACTAATGCAATTTTTAATATTATTTTCTAATTATAAAATTAAATAATCTAGATTTAATTTTCATCATTTTATACAACTTTTTATTGTTCATTGTACATATTTTTATTTTTAGAAAGTATAGTGGGAGAAAAGAGGAGAGGGGAATTGGCCTTAACCATTAACAATAAATTCCATTTTTTTTTTAATGATGAATATTGTGTCTCTTTCAACTAAATTTCCTTTGATGCCAATCTTCCGTTTTTTTTTTTGTTTTTTTTTTTTTTGAATAAACATGCATAATCCGTTGTACTGATATTTTCCTTTTTTTTTAACATGAAAGCTTTCTAATCAGTGAAAAATTATCCCTTCATTTTTCATATTCTAATTTATTAGATCATCATTCAATATTTCAATGTGGCGTTTAACAAAGCATTTATGAAGAAAAATGATAATACACAAATTATATTTTATTTCGTCAATTTAAACCAATTAATGATAACGGGGTATTATTGTATTATCATGGAGGAAAACCCATTTGATATGAAATGAAATAAAAATGTTCAACTCCCACACTTCCAACCAACCCCTCTCTCCCTCTCCCCCTATTCTCGTCTTTTCTTTCCAGTCATTATAAATCCATAACAATTTAACAAAGGTCAGTAGATTTTTGTTTAATTCTCTTGTCATATCGTTTTTCCGTTTTTTTCATTTTTCCCTTTCATCCTCTTAAAATTGTAAATTATTATGTAAATTGCTAAACTTGCTAATGAAACTTGAGAATTTTAGAACAAACTTTTCCAACTAATTTTGATAAAGTTTCTTAAGGGAAAAATCTTTCTTTTTTTTTTATTCTGTCCTATTTAAAAAAAAAAATAAAAGAGTTTAGAAAATAATACCAATTACTAATGTTTATTTATAATTCATTTAGGTATTTTGTTCCAGACTAACCAACATCTAATAATTTAACACAATGATATTCTATAAAGAAATAAAAAAAAACAAAAAATAAACTTTTAATTTTCAACAAATCTTCCTTTTTAACTAAAAGACTTTGTTTTACAAATGTTTGTTTGGTGATAGAAAAAGTAGAAGCGCAATAAAACGAGCTGAAATAAAGTAAAAAATATTGTTTTGTGAACTTTTCGAAGCAAGAAAGAAAAACAACTGATGGCCCCGTCAAATCTTTTAATTTTTTTTTTTTTTTTTTTTTTTCTTTGTCTCTTAAGGTAAAACCTTTCTCTTGGTTCACATCCTTCACTAATGGTTCTTCATACAATAAAAAAAAAAAGATAACAATTCCATGAATATAAGAAAGGATGAGTTTAAAAGAGATGGTATCTTTTAATCTTATATTTAGGTTCGAATTTATATCACGTTTTTATTACTTTAATAGGTTTGAAACTTTTCTTTTGAAAAGATTTAGATTTACCCCTATAAACTTTTGAATTACTGTGCGGAATCCAAAAAAATTATTTTCGTAAAGTTGAACAACTAAATAATTTTTGCCTTTAGCTATATAATATAAGAAATATAAAAAAGAAAAAAAAACCTCTGACTTTTGTATATTCTATGCAAAGGCAATTCAATTCGGTTCTATAAATGATGAGATGTGTCCTATGATCAGTACAACGGGTCCTATCAACCTTTACCTTGATTTTCTTAATCGGAGGCACTACATTTGATCAAGTACCTTCCCGATTTTGATCCCAAAGGCTCCACTCCGTCCCATAGATCCCAGCTAGAACTTTCCTTGCTTGACCTGGGACTTGAGAATGTGGGTTAACACAGTTAACCAACACCCTACGATGCGTCTTTATATAAGAAAAATAATATTTTTCTTTTTGTTACTTTTTCTTACTATTGTATATTAAATAATAATATATAATAGGACATGTTAAAACTATATTATTTTTTTTTTATAATTAATTTATGTTTATTCATTATTTATTGACTTATAAATGTAAACTCATAATTTGTAATTTAAGATATTTTATGAAATTTATTATTTAAAAATTCCATCTTGTATAAATTATAATTAATGTGTTGGCTCAGCAAGTACTGATCTAAACAATATTTTTAATATTTTTTTATTATTATAAAAGTAAATAAGTATGATATATGTATATATATTTATTCTATTATATAAATGGTATAAAATTTTTCATCTTATTATCATTTTGTAACTTTTCAATTAAATTAATATCTTTATTTATTATTATATTATATACATAAATATATTTTCTTTACCACATGGGTTGTTAATTAAGTTTTTCATAGTCAAATATTATTTATAAATGGGATTGCCCAATTATTTGCCCTGTAATTCTTATTTTCTTTTTTTTCTGTAAGTAACATTAACACAACCAGCAGGTCTGAATTTCTCATTATTTTCGTTGTGTTTTTATTAAATTGCGTTTTCAACTGTAGATATTTTTTTTACACCTTTTAATAAAGGACGTTATTATTTAATTTTTACTCCCCCTTGAAACGCTCTTAAAGGATGCATGTTTCAACTCAAAATTAATTTAAAAAAACACTAACTACTCTGCATCGAATGTTTTTATTATCTGAATTTACATAACAACTATATTTAGAAGAAAAAAAAAACAAAATTGAACAAAATTATGTTACTAATATTTTATTAACATCATACACTTACTTATTGTTAAACAAAATTTATTTATTCATCAAATTAATAATAATAATAATAATATGATAATATATGCAATCTAAAACATATTTCAGATTAAATTAGACTTTGTTTAACTTTTAATTATTTTTTTTTTAATTATAATTGAAATTGTTAAACAATGTTCAAATTACCATCGACTATATTAAATAAATCCTATTTTAATATAATATTATACTCAATCTATTTTCAAATAATATATACATAAACGTATATATATATATATATATATATTAATTTTAATTCATTTTATTTATCATTCAATTAAATATTTAACTTTAAATGGAATTATTAACAGATTGCTAGATAATAAATTCAGATGTACCTATATAATTAAATAAATCTAATGAGATGTATTTTAATTGAAGTATAGCTCATCTATTTTAGATAATATGATATAAAGTTAAAATTAATTTGATTTTTTTTTTAAATTGAAAATGTTATTTTTGAAGAGTAATATCATACTCTCTTTTAATATATATATATATATATATATGTGTGTGTGTGTGTGGTTTATAAACTGGTTGAAGTAGGGAGGTGAAAATATTATATTTTTTTGTTTTGTTTTTATTCACTTTGATCAAAAAAAAAAAAGTTTTAAAACAATTCATAATATACATCTTCAAACGTGAAACAGAAAAAGAAATATATCAAATATGAATAATAAAAGTTTCCCTCAGGGAGAGCAACTTGAGTTATTTATAGACAACGAAAGAAAATATATGAATTTTGTTTAATGTATTATAGATATAGGTACATATAATATATATATTTTCTTTCTCAAGTATTATAAATTCTATCATTTAAAAATATAACAATATTTTTACTATCTCGCCAGAGATAGTATTGCGATCATGAAAATTTTCGATGTTGAGATTTTGATGTTTTTATACGTTTTGAAGGTTCCTGAATCATTTTCACTAAGGTTGAGAAAAATGTCTGTGTGTGTGTATGTGTGTGTGTATGTGTGTATGTGTGTATGTGTGTATGTATGTAGGCAAGATTACGCAAAAACGGTTTGAGCTAGAATGATGAAATTTGGTACATGGACATTATTCAAAATTCATAGTTTTCTATCAACTTTTGAGAAATGTAGCTCAACCGGAAGAGGGTCATTACCTACAACGTTTTGATTTTTTTTCCTCTAAAGTGACCGTAAAAATAAAGATATATGTTTGATAATTTTTCACATGATTAATAATTATATAAAACTGCTATATATAGAATTTCAGCTTGATTGATTCGCTGAAATTACCAGAATTAATTTTTTAACACTGAAAATCTCACGCGTCAACACGTGACGTGGTGCCATCAACAAAAAGCCAAACATGCGCTGGTTTAATATTTATTATTTATTATTTATAATTTATAATTAATTAAATTTAATTTAAATATAATATATTATGTTATTTAATCCAATTCAAATTGCGAGATAGTCGAGTGGAGACACTCCAGCTAATTTTATATTAAAATAAAAAGTTTTTGACTTATGAAACATTTTCATAATTCTAACTAAACATTTTATTTTTTATGATTAGTAAGTACTACATTAAATATATTGTCCGGAAAGTAATTTCATTGTTTTCTTTTTTTTTTTTTTTGTAAAACAGAAAGACAATTTTCGTATAATGAATAAATTTGCTGGCAAAAAACTGATTCAGATGATTTTTTTAATCTCTTCATTTGAAGTAAAAGTTTTATCGTCCAAAAAATCAACCAATGCCTTTATTGTGTCTTTATCAACTTCAACCGTTCCTCCGGTATGTAGTGCATCTTTGACATTAAAATTTATCTAAATTTAGCAAAAACAAGTTCTGGCACTGGGGTATTGTCATAAATATCTTCTCTATAAACATCCTTTAATTTCTTTCTCACATCAACAGCAATTTCACCTTTTCTATAGGGAAAAAAGTAAAGTATGACGAAAATGCTGCTTATTTTTTACTCTCTTATTTAAAAGAGCGCCAACCTAAAACTCAAAATAAAAATTAAATTGAGCTTTTTTATATCAGCTCTCCAAACATTCAATGATTATGCGGCTAAAGTGTGAAGTTGTGTTCGAAAAAAAATATAATCAATTACTCTGGCGGTAAAACGAAATTACTTTCCAAGTAATCTAATAGAAGAAATATCAAACATGAAAGAAAAAATGTTAATTTTTTTATTAATTATTTTAATTTTATCTTTAAAATATTAATTTCATAATTCATTAAAAAAATAATTTTTTACTGGTTTCTATAATAAATAATAAAATGCAACCTCTGTGTTTAATTATATTGTGAAACGGAATTGTTTAAAACGAATTTGAAAATTTTCTTTTAAACGAATTGAAATTAATCTATTTAATTTTAACATTTTAAAAATAAATATAAATTCTTGCACATAAGATTATTAATGGACCAGATTTTATATAATATATATATATATATACGATATATATGTATAGTCACTCAATGACTCAGTGATTTTTTTTTATCTTGTTTTGATTAATTAATATAAAAAAACTTCCCCAAAAATCGATACTTTGTTCTTTTTAATAAAAATTGAATGCTTCTCTTTAATCCAAGATGTATTACTTTTTTATTCACATCAATTATCAATAAGGAAGTTCAAAGAGAGTCCAAAGTTCTACTAACTCATAATTAATATAGTAAATCTAGTGACTGCGAGCATCAGTAATACTAACTAACCACTACTATCTATCTATCTCTGTGGTTCTACGGAACTCGAAAGTTCTTGGCTGCAGCAACCTCACCCCTCCAAGTATTCCTATTATGAGCCACAACCCTCCAATCCCTACCCTCTCCCATCTCTCTCACGTCCATTCCTACACCGCGTCTGGTCTGGTCTTCCAAGCAGGCGTTTCCCACTCGGACTCCCCAGCAATATATTTTCCGCCATTCTTTCTTCTCCCATTCTAGCCACATGCCCTGCCCATCGCAGCCTTCTCGATTTTGTAATTCTAACTATATTTGGAGATGCATAGGGATCATGCAATTCCTTTTTGTACAGTCTCCGCCATTCCCCGAATACCTCATCTTTCTTTGGCCCATAAATGTTTCGCAGAATCTTATTCTCAAATACTCTAAATCTACTCTCGTCACCTAAGGTCATAGACCATGCCTCATATCCATATAATACAACCGGTAAAATAATTGTTTTATATATCTTAACTTTTATCCCCTTTGATAATAATTTTGATGCGATAAGCCCCTTTCCCGGTTTAAACTCATCTCGAATATTATTATCTTTCGTTATCAAAGAACCTAAGTATTTAAATTTTTCTAAATTTTCAAATTCTATATTTTGTATATTAAGATTTTGTGTGTTAATACTATTCCTCTCTGTTACTAAATACTTTGTCTTAGCACTATTAATTTCTAACCACTACATTACTATAAAAGACAAAAATGTATATGTTTCTATGATCTAGAAGTGACTGAGGGCTTAAGCTTCATCATCTCTTATGTTCATAGCTATTAGTAAATAAGTGTATATAATTCTTTTTGTTCAATTGAATTTTTTTCTTCTTGGACACAAAGCTCAATTTTAAATCAATTTAAATTAATATTAAATTTGATTTTCATGAAAATCAATATTTTATGATTTCAGACTTGTTATTTATGAATGGTTCTTCCATGTCGTTGAAATTTGATTGAATTGATTTGATTAAATTCCTGCCTAAGGGCTTTCTAGCTATTCTAATTCAGGTGAACAGCCCATACATTAATTAGTTAAAAGAGACCTAATGGTTACAGTGTCCCTCCGCTAGATAATTAGACATTCAACAATTAAATATCAATTAAAATAAATCAAAAATTCTCTTCTACTTCACTTCTAATAATTATTTTTATGATTATATTAACATTATAAAAAATATTTGAATTTAAAAGTTTAATCAAAAATTAAAATTTGATTTATATAAAAAAAACGGCATGAATTTATACCTATAATGGATATTTTTAATAGAAAAAGGTGGCAACGAAAGAAAATAAAAATTAGTGTGTCAAGGGAGAGATTTTTATATTTCATTATTTTGACATTCCTTATGAAAAGAATTTAATTACTTTTAAAAGAAATTGAAATGGAAAATGAATCAAAAGCACCGTTTGCTGAAATCTAAATCTTAAATTAATGTATAACATATTCTTGAATAATTGAAATTAATTAAATAAAAAAAAAAAAAAAATTCAAGAAATATATTTAAAGAAAATATATATTTAACTTATATTCATGATGAATATATGATATAATACAATAAATGAAAATTCCAAGATATTCTTGAATGTTTTGAGATTTTGGAATTCTTAATAAAATATTTTTCTCTAAAGACAGTCAATTGTTATATATAAATTAACGAACAAAAATTATTCATATACTTTAAAAAAGTAAGTAAAAAAAAAACAATAAAAATTGAACTGTCTAATATTCTACAAATTTAACAAAGAGTAATGAATTATACATTTTCCATATTAAAACAAAAATATTTTGTATACAAACACCATTTTTTATCGAAGGAAGTCGATCAGGGCCGTTGTGCCCGGGTGCCCCGCAACCCCTGCACCTCCTGGTCGGAACGGCCCTGGAGTCGATTAAACATGTTTTTAATTTAGTATGGATATGCTATATTAAGTAATATTAATACAAAATAATATTTTGATGTGAATTATATTTACATTTAAAAATGTATTTTATTTTAAATGGTGTTACTAATAATTATATTTTTCAGTATATTAAGAATTTTTTTTTAATTCTTTTACATACATAAGTTCAGAATTGCTGGAATAAAATGCATCTTTATTTGTTTATTTATCAATTAGAAGAAATAAAATAGATTTTTTATTATTATTATTAATTTCAAAATTTGTTGATTCCCTCGGAGAGTTGGGTACACCTTTCTCAAACGACACGATGTATATAGTATATAATAGGTGTGTAAATATGTTCTCGCTGTTTGTACGCTTTAGCTCATTTCTGCGCATGCGCATGCTCGCCCCCTGGGTTTTTTTTTGTAAACAGGAGGGTCCTAGCTATAAATTAGAGTTCATTTCATTTTGTTCCGATTAGAATTAGAATTTTTACAAAGCTTTGAACATGTCAGATTTTACCCCAAATAAACGGTTTTTGCGGGGAGTTTTGTTGCACTACACTTTTTTCTGATGAATTCTGCAGCTGAAGCTCACAGAATTCTTGTTGACACTTACGGAGACGCTGCCCTATCCGAAACTACCTGTAGAGATTGATTTCGACGCTTCAAAAATGGTGATTTTGATCTTGAAGACAAGGAACGTCCAGGCGCCCCAAAAAGTTTGAAGATGAAGAATTAGAGAAGTTGCTCGAAGATTCATGTCAAATTCAGGTTGTGGCTAGTGATGGCCAATACTTTGAATGATATGAGTGTAACTATTTTTGTATAATAAAGCGTTCATTTTCATAAAAAAAACAGCGAGAACTTATTTACACACCTAATATATGTAAAATGAGCTGTGACCAAGCTCAGAACAGACCGACAATTTTAAATAAATTAGTTTCCACACGACATTATATTATATATATATATATATATATAAATATATATATAAAGTACAAAAAAATATATTTTTAAAACTTGAATTAAAATGACTAAATTATATTATCTTGGTTTTAATTTTTAGTTTAATTACTAAATTATTAATTACTACTAAATTTTATGTGAAATATTTTCCGACAATGAATATAAAATTAATACTTTGTAAACTACCACTTCCAGTTTCCGGATATACACCAAAAGTTGAGGAATTCATGCTACTGATGCATTAGGTAAATATGTCAAAGTTTATTAAAATCGGTTGAGCCGTTCAAGCTATAAACGGACGGATGGACAGACGGACAGACATCATGCTAAAAATACTTTTTACTGTTAAAACATGATTCGTGAAGATATGTAAAAATCTCCATGCGACATGTGAAAACAATACCTTCTCTTTCTACCGCCGGTCAGTAAAATCAAACTGTTAAATTTTAAGTACAATTTAGCAATATATTTCCTTTCAAAAAATATTCTCGAAAAAATATCTATACTTTAAAAATAACTGATTTCTCTACAAAAAAATTTGCAATGTTCTCGATTTTCTCTAATATAAAAATGAACGTCATCATGTTTTAACTTGTCACAATTTTACAACAATGTAACCTTTGTTTGAGTTATATTACGCGTAATAATTACTAAATAACTTCCGATTCATAGCGCTACGGCTGCTGTTCCAGACTTTGGCAATGGCCGATGTGCTCAACATCCCTCTGAATCTCTTCAGCGCCCATTTTGGGAATCAGTTAGTCAAAAACGACACGTACGGGTATCCCATCTTTATATTAAATTGTATATTTATTATAAAAAATACAATCAAAAATCTCAGCCACCAATACAGAGTTAAAATAAATATATTTTAATTATTTGAATAATTTATCCTTTATTAATAAAAGCAATTTTCTTTAAATTTCGAAAAATGTTAACTTTTGTTAATTTTTATGGTGATGCAGGCAGGGCTCTTCACGTGCGTGGCTTGATTCGGTCCAATCGGTCCAATTAGTTTAAATCCGAGTCTGGATTTTATAGTCCGAATATGAAAAATTGAATTATTAATAATTCACCTTCTTCGGTTTAATATTTTTGCTCTTTTCAAATGTTAAAAATTGCTTTAAAATTTATAAATTTTAGAAATGATTTATAAATAAAGATTTGTATTTTTATATTAATGTGATTTTTACATATCTTCACGAATCATGCATTTTGTTAACAGTAAAAAGTATTTTTAGCATGATGTCTGTCCATCTGTTCGTCTGTCCGTTCGTCCGTCTGCCCATTGTGTGTCAGTATAGACGTATACCGCTTGAACGGCTCAATGAATTTTGATAAAATATGGTAACTTTAGTTAATGCATCAGTAGCATGAATTCATCAACTTTTGGTGTATATCCGGATACTGGAAGTGGTAGTTTACAAAGTAATAATTTTATATTCATTGTCCCAAAATAATTCACTTAAAATATAGTAGTAATTAATAATTGAGTAATTATTTATATTAATAAAATTTATTCAAATATAAAATGAAATTCACTTTATTCTAATATTGATAATAGTAATCTTGAAATGAACACAGCAAGTTTAAACAGATGATCGTGACCTAAATACTAAGCATAGTTTCATTTTGTTTTTAATAGAAAATTAGTCTGAGAGTTGTGTGTGTGTGAAATATGAAATACTTTTAAGATTAATGTTTAAAAGATAGCTAAAATGTTTGAATAACTTAAAAAGAGTGCCATATTACAAGTTAATTAAGATTCCTTTCTAAATGTCATTCTAAATTCTTCAAATAATGTCACGTTAAGAAAACGTTTCAAAAATCTCAATTCTTATATATATATATATATATATATATATATAGATTTTTCTCAATAAATTTCAAATATAATAGATTTTAAGCCTGGAAGTACTTTTTAATTAATTCAACTCTTTGTTTATATTTTAAATGAATGTTGATTTTTTTTTTGTTCTTAAATTTGAATAAATGAAGTTGAAGCAAAAAATTTTACTATTATATTTACATTAAATTATAGTTATAAAAATGACAAAAAAAGTAGATATATAAAGTATAATTATCATTCTTGAAATTTTATTGTATAAAAAAAAATAGTTAGTTTTTCCAATCAAAACATCTTTCAAGACCATCAAAGTTTAACCTTGATTTAAAATTTATTTTCAATGAATTTTAATAAAGAACCGAATTAAGTTTAGATTAAAAAAGAAAACGAAAAAATAAATTCAATTATACCAGAGTTTTTAATAATAAAAATAATATTAGTTTTAAAAAATATTTATTTTGTTTTGATTTTCAAAAATTTAATAAAGTACTTTTTTATTATTTTATACTTAAATTTGATAAAAATAAAATTTTATTAAACTAGTATACATGTGTTCATCAGTGCTTCGTCTTATTTGTTATGTTCGTAATCTCAAATTATTATATCCATATACTATTATATGTTCCATAAATATATGGAATCATAATAAAAAATAATTTTGAAAATTATTAGTTGAATTTTTTTTTTTGATCAAAACTTTTATTTAACAAATAATAATAATAATAATAATAATAATAATAAAGATAAATTAATAAATAATAAATATACGAGGGCTGGTCAATAAGTACGAGACTTTTTGAATGAAACGCAGGTTTTTTTGATAAAAAATTATTTTATTTTTCATCGTAGTCTACTTTGAACTCTATACACTTCGTCCAACTTTTATAAAATTTTTTTATCTTTTCCAAAAAATATGATTTGTCGAAGACATCAGATTAGGTATTTGTTTGTGAGATGATTTCATCTTAGGAGTCAAATCTCTTTCCGTCGAGCCATTTATACAGGTTTGGAAAAGAGAAAAAGTTACTCAGAGCTATATCCGGAGAATAGGGCGGATGAGGGAGCAATTCGTATCCCAATTCATGTATTTTCATGGAAATTCACTTTTTTCCATTTTCTTTTCAAATCACGAGGTATTAATGGATGTCAAACAAAAACTAGAAGCTCAGCTGGTTCCAATTTTTGTCAGCTGACAAAAAAATATTATCAATTTTTAATAAATATAAAATTAATTTTATAAAATAATACGTCAAGTGGGCATAGTGTTTTAATCACTATAAATGAATATTGTATAAAATAATCAAAAATATATATTTAAAGAATTATTTTATATTTCACATAGGTATCTTTAGAAATTAATATAATGATTTGATAATAATAACATATATATATATAAATTAAATAAAGATTAAATTTAAAATAAAATCAAAATTAAAAATGTCTAAATAAAAAAATATACATTAATAAATTAGAAAAATTTAATTTAATTTTAATTTTTTTTTTAATGTAGGATCTACAGTAAATTATATATTATATATATATTTTCCTTGTTTAAAATTTCATCATTATTTAATAATTCAATTATAATATATTTTAGAATTTAATTTAAAAGAATACAAAATAAATATATAATGGGTTTTTATATTTTTTAATAATAATAATGGAAAAAAAGCCTGGTTAGTATCTCGAAATATACAATATTATTAACCTTATTATTTCTAGTAAATTTCATTTTTTTTCTAAATTATTCTAAAAGATAAAATTAGTTTTAATTTAAAAAATTGTAGAAACAATAATATGCAGATGTGTTCAGTGAGTAAAAATAGAATGGTAGATGAATGAATGAATGGAAATGAAAAGCAATTTGAACCCTTACTTAGTTAATAGAGAAAAATCCAAATCCGCTCTGTTGATTAAGAATGCTAATATCATTAAAACATTCGCAATTTGCATCGCCATTTATTCGTACAAGAGGAAAAATGTGAGTTTTTAATAATATATTAAAAACGGAATAAAAACACTCGGATTATTTAATATATTTTATATTTTTAATTTCAATATTTACATTAAAGATCCAAAAAAAAAAATAATAAATATATAAAAATACCTATATTTAAATCGATGTGATAAAAATATTGCAAATTAGTTGGAAATAAAATTAACATTTTCGATAGAAATATTAAAGAAATGATTTAAATGTAAATTTTTGATAATTAAAATCTTTTAAATTGTCATTTTATACAAATCCATTCAATTACAATATAAAATAATAAATAAATAATTAAATCAAATTTTTTACTTATCAAATTAAGCAAAGATTTTAAATTAATTAAAACAATCTAACTATCTCTGTGCCTCTATGGAACTCAAAAGTTCTTGGCCGCAGCAACCACATCTCTCCAAGTATTCCTATTCTGGGCCACAACCCTCCAATCCCTACCCTCTCCCATCTCTCTCACGTCCATTCCTACATTATCCACCCACCGCGTCTGGTCTGGTCTTCTAAGCGGGCGTTTCCAAATCGGACTCCCCACCGATATATTTTCCGCCATTCTTTCTTCTCCCATTCTAGCCACATGCCCTGCGATGCCTTCTCGATTTTATAATTCTAACTATATTTGGAGATGCATAGAGATCATGCAATTCCTCGTTATACAGTCTCCGCCATTCCCCGAATACCTCATCTTTCTTTGGCCCATAAATGTTTCGCAGAATTAATTTAAACAATATTATTATTATTTTATTATTTATCTAAGTTGAGATTTACTTATTTATTTATAAGATTTATGTCATAAATTGATTATTTGAAATTATGTGTTAATAGTAATGTTTTTTTCAAAAAAGTCAAAAATGACATCTTGAATCCATTGAACCTAATTAGATTAAATTGTAAGTGATAATTAAAAATTAGCAATCTTTTCTTTTTTCAAAGAAAAAAAAAATTAAAAAAAATTACAACGGTTGAAATAACATTTCAGTTTCTGTCAGGCGCTGTCTAAAAAAATAAAAATAAATAATTTATCAAAGTTGGTTGCTAGAAAATTATTCTATATAATGACAAAACAATTCTCTCGATTATATATATATATTATATATATATATATATATATGTCAAGTTTTCTTTTAATATATATATATATTATAAAAGAGTGAGAAAGAAGATTTGAAGAATAATACTCCAATTTTTATTTTTTATTTTTTTATTTCCTATATCTCTTTTTTTTCTCTCAGAAAATAATCTGATACATTCTATGCATAACAAATGAGCTCGCTTTTTATTTTAAATAAATATTTATTTTTTATATAACAGAAAACAATGCAACTGAAATATTTATACATTAATAATTATGTTTTCTAATAAAGTGAAAAATATGTATGTTATTTTTACTATCTCGCCAGAGATAGTATTGCAATCACGAAAATTTTCGATGTTGAGATTTTGATGTTTTTATACGTTTTGAAGGTTCCTGAATCATTTTCACTAAGGTTGAGAAAAATGTCTGTGTGTGTGTATGTGTGTGTGTATGTGTGTATGTGTGTGTGTATGTATGTAGGCAAGATTACGCAAAAACGGTTTGAGCCAGAATGATGAAATTTGGTACATGGACATTATTCAAAATTCATAGTTTTCTATCAACTTTTGAGAAATGTAGCTCAACCGGAAGAGGGTCATTACCTACAACGTTTTGATTTTTTTTCCTCTAAAGTGACCGTAAAAATAAAGATATATGTTTGATAATTTTTCACATGATTAATAATTGTATAAAACTGCTATATATAGAATTTCAGCTTGATTGATTCGCTGAAATTACCAGAATTAATTTTTTAACACTGCAAATCTCACGCGCCAACACGTGACGTGGTGCCATCAACAAAAAGCCAAACATGCGCTGGTTTAATATTTATTATTTATAATTTAATTAATTAAATTTAATTTAAATATAATATATTATGTTATTTATTCCAATTCAAATTGCGAGATAGTCGAGTGGAGACACTCCAGCTAATTTTTATTTCAAATTTGAAAGTGAAACATTAATTTATACATATTAAGAATTTAAAGATAAAGTTTAAATCAGTTTAAAGTAAATTATATTGATAACATTTTAATGTTGACATTCAGATTAATGAAATAATAATTAATGTGAATATTGACTAGAAATTTGTATTATTTTTTATTAATATAATTTTAAAATAAATAAAAAATTTAATTTTACTAATTAAAATATTTACTTTTTTTTAAATTTCTTTTGGAAAAATTCAGGGTTGAAGGGAATATCTAATTTAAATTCAATTCACGTCTTCACTCTGGAAATAAAATTCTAGAACTGAGTTGATTGTTAGCTTAAACTTAGTTATGGCGAATTTTAGTGTAGTTTTAAACTGGTTTGGACGTAGTCAATGATTGCTACATTTTATCTGACTAATTATTTAATGATTGTCATGGATTTTTGATAATAATATTAAATTAAACTTTATTACGAATTAAATTTTATTCTACTATTTATTATCTTTGAACAACTACAATTATATAGTAAATACCTAGATTAGAGAACATTTTCATAAAATAAGCTGGAGTGTCTCCACTCGACTATCTCGCAATTTGAATTGGATTAAATAACATATATTATATTTAAATTAAATTTACTTAATTATAAATTATAAATTAAAACCAGCGCATGTTTGGCTATTTGTTGATGGCACCACGTCACGTGCTGACGCGTGATGGCAGTCAACGTGTTAAAAAATTAATTCCAGTACTTTCAGCGATTCAATCAAGCTAAAATTCTACATATAGCAGTTTTATACAATTTTTAATCATGTGAAAAACCATCAAACATATATCTTTATTTTTACGGTCAGTTTAGAGTAAAAAAAATGAAAATGTGGTAGGTAATGCTCCTTTTCCGAATGAGCTCCATTTCTCAAAAGTTGATAGAAAACTACGAATTTTGAATAATGCTTGTGTACCAATTTCATTATTCTACCTCAAAACGTTTTTGTGTAATCTTTTCTACATGCCCACATACACACACACACACACAGGCAGACATTTTCTCAACCATAGTGAAAATGACTCAGGGACCTTCAAAACGTATAAAAACATCAAAATCTCGACATCAAATACGTGATCTCTGGCGAGATAGTATAAATAAATGGTTTAATATAAAATATCTGAAAAAATGCATATTTTTGGTAGTTAGCAATGACAAAGAAATTACCAAGTAAAAAATATTCTCTTTAATTTTTTTTCAATTTCATTTTCTAGTTTTTCATTTGTTTTTATTTCATTTACGTTTTAAAAATTAAAATCGCAGAATTGTAAACTGTGAAATTATTTAATCGAATGTTTGCACGCTCTTAAGGCATTCTTTTGCTAAATTCTCTCATGAATCATTTCAATTGAATTGTAATTCAATTAATTTCTATTATGTTAGATAAAAAGAAATAATAAAAAAAAAACAAAAAATAAATAAAGAGAGGGAAAGAGGGAGAGGGTAATTCCTTTTCTCGTTATCTATCGATAAATAAATCAAAGGTCAATATACGGTTGGAAGGACGATTCGAGGGTTAAAAGATATTATGTTGTCCATGATCTGATTATGTTGAATGGATAACCCATAAAAAGCTTTCCATACTCAAGGGTTTCTGCATGGATAATTATTTAAAAGCACTAAATAAACAAGGGGGAATAATTCATAAATACGCTATAGAATGGAGAGAGAGAGAGATGGAAAGAGAGGGGTGGAGGGGGGAGGGGGGTTTATCAATACTTTGTATGTATGTACTTACAAATACCATTAAACCAATTGAAATTTTCCACAAGAATAGAATCCCTGGCTTGTAGAAAATACTTTTCATTCAATAATATTAGACAGAGAAAATTAGAGAGGGAGAGGGAGAGAAAATTAGAGAGAATAAATATAGAAAGAAAATGAAGGGGGAGAAGTGTGAAATTTATATTGTAAGACAATATTCACCATTTATTTGTATTCAATATTTAGTTTAGTTGAACTAATATTTTATTGATTAGTGAATAAACAAGAATGATTTTGAATCATTTCAGATAAAATTAGTAGTAATATTATAATCTATGTAAGCTCAATACGCTCCCCCTCCCCCAAACACATTAATACTTGAAAGCTAATAAGTGACATTTTGATTGAATAATGTATGATGAGAGATGAAAGCAAAACATTGCATATTATACAATCTATTCATAACGAAATCACTTTTGAATTATATAGTATTTCCAATTATTTACCATTTAAATAGAAGTTATCGTTATTCATTTTACATAAATCCCTTCATAAGTAGTGGCGAGTGGGGGACATATTTTTATATTTATGTGAATCCTATTTAATTTGTAATATCAAATAGTAAAAAAAATGATAAATTTTATGTGTATATATATATTTTCATTTCTTTATTTATTAAAAATTTAAGAGAATCTTAATTCATTAAATAAAATCTTTGACTTTTGTACGTCCTACGCAAGCCGGTTATATCAATGAGGTGTCCTTTGATCAGTAGATCGGGTCCTATCAACATTTACCTTGATTTTCTTTGTCGGAGATGCTACTTTTTATCAAGTAGCTTCCCAATGTTGATCCCAGAGGTTGTGTTGACTCCATCCCATAGACCCCAGCTAGAGAAATTCCCTTGCCAGACCCGGGACTTGAACCCGGGACAACGAGAATGTGAGTGAGCGACGCTAGCCATCACACCCTGTGGCACCTTCCTTAATTCATTAATAAATTATAAAAATATTAAAATGTTCTTAATATTATTAATTTTATCTAGAATTAAAAAAAATAATTTTTTCAATCAACTTGAAATATTTATTAATATATTATATCAGTTTTGTTTTGAAAGATAAAATTTTAGAATATTAAATGAATTTGCGAATCTTAAAAACAGTTTGTATAAGAATGTAAGAAAAATGGTTGGCAAAAAAATATAATTTAGTCTCTTAAAAAAATATTAGCGAGTGCTGTTTGGTGATTTATAATTTAATTATAAAATTTAATTGCAATTAAGATAATATGGCAGCAAACAAGACCTTCACTTATATATACGACGACAGGTTAATGAGTCCTTGAATTTTTTAATTTAAATGAAATGGCAACACTGCTCCTGAGAGCAGGCAACTATCAGTGGAAATTTGAACCAGGTTCGTCTTTTAGTTTTTGATTGACATCCATTAATAGCGGACTACCTAGTGATTTGAGAAGAAAATTGGAAAAAGTGAATTTCCATGAAAATACATGAATTGGAATACGAATTGCTCCCTCATCCGCCCTATTCTCTGGATTTAGCCCCGAATGACTTTTTCTTGTTTCCAAACCTGAAGAAATTCGCTCGACTTGACTCCAACGATGAAATCATCTTACAAACAAATCTTATTTTTTGGAAGGGATAAAAAAATTGGAGAAACGTTCGACATAGTGTGTATAGAGCTTAAAGGAAACTACGTTGAAAAATAAAATATTTTTTTATTAAAAAACCTGTGTTTCATACAAAAAGTCACAGACTTATTAACCTACCCTCATATACATATATATAAAACAATAAATCATTCAATCAGTATTCTAATAATCTAAATTATAAAAAAACAACTAAAATTAACTAAATACCAGTAAAAATTAAATAATTATATTCTTTGGCCAGTTTCATATGTATATATTTTCAATTTATATTACTATTAATTCAAATAATTAAGGATCACGATGAATTTTATTTTTATTTAGTAAAACTGAAACTCTTTCAAGGAGATTGAAATAAAATCAAAAAAATATTTTGATAAAAATATTAATTAAATATCCAAGAGAAAAATTAAATTGAAGCACAATGAATATAAATAATACTTATTAATACAACAAAACATTCTAAATTTAAAATTTCTTATAATTTTACTTATGATTTTTTTCTTTTATTTTTTAATTTAAATAGAATATATCAACATAAATAATAATGTTATAAATAATAAAAATTCAATTTGTAATTAGATTAGTTCAAATATTATTATGTTCATCTTCATGAAGTTATAGAAAAAGAATAAATTTGGTAATTATGCGATATAATGTAATTAATATTTTAACAAAATGTAGATATAATAAATTAATTTATCGAATCATATCTACGTAAATATAATATATAAAATAATTATAACCCTAGAACGGCTTGAATTAATATTTTTATAAAAATGAAATAAAACTAATTTTTCACATTCTAAGCAAATAAGAATACTAGTAAATAGAAAAATATTTTACTAAACCACTGATTTATTATTAATTAATACCAAAGAGACCTGTTTGGGTGTTAAGAGGGTTGATAGATGCGTTGGTAGATTCTTTACTGACGGCCCCGGACACCAACTGAACGAGCCATCGGCCTGCCAACAGCTCCCCTCCACTTGAAATAAAGTACCATTAGTTTTCTCCTTGCAAAGCTCACCTGGTATTATATTGTAAAAAACTCCATATTTGCATAGGATATCTTAATATGATGATTTTGTTGAGATGCTGTGGGAGAATATAATGATATCCGTGAACCGTAATGCAGGTTGCCTATCCATCCAGGAGTAGGAATTTTACTTTTTTACTGAATATTTCTATTTAAAAGTATTTTTTTCTTTTTTTTACTCTGCTGACTCAATGTTAATTATAATTTAAGAATTACAATTCAATTTATTATTATTTATTGATGCATTCATTACTAATACACTATAGTATGTAGACTACGTTGAAAAATAAAATATGTTTTTATCTAAAAAGTCACGGACTTATTGACCTGCACTAGAACATTCAAAGACTATTATAAAATTATCATTAAAAAGATTTCAAATGATAAAAAATACCAATAAAATTAGTTGTTTTGATCATTATTTTGATCATTATCCATTGTTTAAGAATTAAAAAATGTAGAACATATATATTTCTAGTTTACATTTTAGAGTAAATGTTGGTGTAGAATTTATGTTTTTGTTATCATCAGTTATTAATTGTGTTTATTACCTAAATAAAATTTCCTAAATTACCTATCAGCCATAAGCTATTTCCTTCTCTCGTTTGCATTATGACATGTCCGCCTGACGCCAGAAATATCGATTCTATGTTAAATTTATGTTTCGAATATGTAAATTGATATTAACAATTGATAAAAAAATTTATAAAAGAATTCAATAAATAGACAGAATTTCGATTGACACTCATTAAACGTTGGTTTTGTTTTTTCTGAAGGGGGAATAATCTACTACTCATTTCCATCTACATAAATAATTATTTCTTATAATGAATAAAATCTAAAATCTAAAAACTAAAACATTTCCTTTAAAATCTGAAAAATTAAAAGAAAACTGAAAAAATTTCCATAGTAATTCTTTATATATATGCAATCATTTTTAATGTTATTATTATTAATGTATATTTAGATATTATTATAATCCTTTTATATTTAGTTGTTTACTGTAGTTGTGTGTATATCAATATTAGATCTCTTAATCACTTTGAGAAATATTTTAATATTATATATATTTAAAAGTTATCACATTGCACTCACACACACACACACAAAATTATTTATATTATTTAAAAAAAAATCAATCAAGCCTATCAATTGATTTGATTTCCAATAAATAATTATCAAATTTAATAAAATTGCATTCAAAGTTTATACCATCTAACTCTCTCTGTGGCTCTACAGACTTCAAATATTCTTGGCCTCAGCATCCACATTTCTCCAAATATCCCTATCCTAAGCTACACCCATCCAATTACAATTTTCTTCCATCGCTCTTATGATCCTTACTTCATTGTTCTCACACTGCGTCTTGGACTTCCAACCAGACGTTTCCCAATCGGTCCCCCCTAAAATAGACGTTTCGCCAGTCTTTCCTCTTTCATTCTAGTCACGTGTCCTGTCCATCGCAACTTTCTCAATTTTATGATCCTAACTAATATATCTGGAGATGCATAGAGATCATGCAATTCCTCATTATGCAGTCTCCGCCATAACATGATAACCTCAAAATTTAATATCAACAAAGCATATTAGAAAAAAACAACTTGCTTAAAATTTTTTTCTAGAAATACAAAATAATTTTAAATAATTAATTAAATAAAACATGTATATAGAACATACCAATATATAATTAAATCTGAACTTCCCTATGTATATTGGTATATATATATATATTTCTAAAATAGAAAGCGAATGATTAATTAAATTGAAAATAGGAGTATTTAAACCAGTTAGATTTTTAGAAAATTTTAACTTCATAATTTATTGATTGGGAATTCTAAAAGTTTGCTCAAAATTCAAATACTTTTTACATTCAAAATCACTGATGTTTGCTAAATTTGCTATTCAAAGTTTTATTTTTTTATATTTGAATATACGTATATATATATATATATATACCTAAATTCCTTTTATTTTTTTCCTTAAAGATTATACCATAACAAAAAGATTAAAGAGACTTTAGTGGCTATTTGATAATCCATTCTTGTTTGCCTTTCAAAAGAATTCCGTGCCTTTGATCTTCTTAACAAAATGTATTGGATGGACCCATTTCTGTTGAAAATTATTGATTAAACTTTGAGGAGATATAAAAAGGAACACTCATAAAAAGACACCTAGATTTTTTTTTTATTTTCCTTTTTTAGTACTCATAATTATAAATATTGAAAAAAATGAAAGCTCTATAAAAAGTATTTTAATCTTCTTGAGTTAATATATATATGTATATATATACTTATATAACTTATATATTATAAAAGTGACAAAGTAATAAAGTTAATTAAGTCATTTGAAAGTCAATAATAAAAGAAGAAGAAAAAGAAAAATTAAAGATTATTAAATATATATACCTAAATATTTACTTATATAGCTATATATACATATAAATTTAGATTTTATAATTAAAATTCACATTTAAATTCTAAATTTCATGTTATTATAGGTTATTAGAATATTAATTATTCAATTAAAACTTTATACATACATTTATAGCTCTTTAATATGTTTTGTGCCAAATAGAAATTTTCATTTTAAAATGAAATCTTAGTTTGTATTTTTGTATTTTACTCGTATAATATTAGCATATTATATATATTATTATTATAACATATTAGATATTAATTGTAATAATTATTTTTAATTTTTTTAAATGAGGACTTATGAGGATAGAATTATAATATATATTTGTTTGTTATAAAATATTGATTTATAACATTTGATGTCCATTTTCTACTTCTTAATGTATTTTATGTTATCAGATTATTGAGGAATAACAAATGAGGGAAGAAATACATATGGGGTGGGAGTGATTAGTGCTTTTAATCAATTATAAAACCCTCTCAAAATTGGTCAATTGGTCAATTTATTTTTACCACTCTCTTAAAAGTTAAAATTATTTATTACTAGGCCTGTTCAAAAGAAAAGGTGGATTTTGAATTTCATGGGCTGTGTACAATCGATTATCGAAAATTTTTTTATTATGTTGGTACACATAAGTTTCTCATATTATATAAAGGGTGAAAAAAGCACGCCAAGTTCGATCAACTATGAAGGTTTTGCTCACTGTTTTCTTCGATTACAATGGCGTGGTGCATTATGAATTCTTGCCAACAGGTCGTAGTGTTAATAAAGAATAATACAAGGAAGTTATACAATGTTTGCTTGAAGTAATACGGCTCAAACGGTCGTAATTGTGGAAAAACAAATAATGGATTCTGCACCACGATAATGCACCAGTTCACATATCATTGGTTGTTCGTGATTTTTGGCCATCAACACCGTACTCATGCCTCAAACGCCGTATTCACCAGATTTAGCTCCCTGCGACTTTTTCCTATTCTCAAAACTGAAGAGATCTATAAAAGGAAAGCGTTTTGCTACAATGATGAGATAAAGTCAGAATCGAAGAACGAGCTGTTGGCCATTCCGAAAAGCGCATTTCAGAAGTGCTTCGATGATTGGAAGAAACGCTGGCATAAATACGTTAAATCTCAGGGGAATTACTTTGAAGGGGTCAAAATGAATATTGATGAATAAATAAATACTTTTCGAAATAACTCAAAATTCAAGAATAACTAATATAAATAAAAGTATATTATGTTGTTAGTTACTATTTATTGAATTAAATAATTTAACTAATGAAATAAAAAAAAAAATAAAACTACCTGAATTTTGTTCTACTACGTCAATGACCTGACAAAAATGAGTTGAAATACGGGACTTGAAAGAAATTCATGAGCTTTCAATCGAAAATAATGTTAGGGTGTGTTTTGAGATGAGAGTTGAAGCGATTGACCAAAAGTGGTACGTTCTATATATAAATAAGTTAACTTGTTCTTCTTTGATCAAGATAAAAATAAGTGAGAGTTTTTGTTTCTAATTCACAGAAGTTTTTCTAGTAAATCGTCTCAGATGCGTAAAGTGTAAAATTTACTACTCTATATTTATTTTCACAAAGTTTTTGTTGTCAATTTTAAATTGCAGAAATTTTGAAATTAATTTGTTTATTTTGAATTAAATTTTATTTTCTCAATATAATATATCTATACTATAATTTATTCATATATATATATATGTAGATGAAATTAAAAGATAGATGAAACATTAATTATCTAGAAGTCACTTTAAAACTAATTTGAATTCTTACATAAGTAATAAAATTCTAAATTAATTTTATTATATATATATGTCAATATATTACCAATTACAAATGAAATTTTACGGCCAAAATGGCTGTAAATTAAAAGTTGACGGTACTTAATCTATGAACATATGAATATATATATTATTATTTGCCATTAAGAGAAAACATCCATAAAATTTTTAATATTCATATTTTATTGAAATTAATAAATTAACCCTTTTTTATAGTCAAGGCAAAAAAAATATTGGTTTACATTTGCTTTATATAACTTTAATTTTTTTTATTTTATATGTATGTTATTATATAAATTCACCAATCTATCATACATATATGAATATTACCATATGTATACCATATATTTATATATATATATATATATATATATATATAAATTAGCCAATTAATATGTGAATTTAAATAGCTAGAATTCTAGAATTACCAAAAGAGACATTTCATCCTGTAGCGTGAAAATTAATGGAATATTAAAATTTATGTTTTATGATTATTCATGGGGAAAGTTTAAATAATTTATGATAATAAAGTGAAAATACCAATATATTATATTATTTTATTTAATTGCACCATTATAATAATAATAACAATAATTTTTTTTCTAATATATTTATAATTTTTCTAATAAATTTTTTATTAAGATTTATTAATTGTTTTTTTATTCTCAGGATTATTTTTTCATCCCTTTGATGTGAATGATCTAAATTTAAACTTATAAAATAAATAATTTTTGAAATTTATCAGATTGGAAGTGTCCTTATTTAATAACTTACCTAGCTTTCTCAGACTTGCTCTCAAAGTTAAGTATAAACCGTTTTCTTTAATGGCTGTGATAATAAGTTTCGAAATTTCTCACATTCCGGTGTTCTAATCTAAACTATTAACTAGATAAAATAAATTATAATATACGAAATAAAAGGAATAAAATAACCAACTAGAATAATTAATAACCTACAATGTTATATATATATAAAACAACTTTTGATATAAGAAAGTATAATTTCAATTAATAAAATAAAAAAAAAAAATTATCTCAGTTTATATTAAAAAATAAAATAATGAAGCAATTTAATTTTTCATTAGTAAATATTCTTTTCTATTCTTTTAAATTGTTTTTTTTTTAAACAAAAACAAAAAATAAAATTATTTAAAATTGTTTTTTGTATTTTTTGTTTTTTTTTTCATTGAAATACATATTTTGTTTTTGTTACAGGTCTTTCACTGGGGGGCGGTTTAGTTATCTTCGCTTCGGTGCTTTCCGATGCCTATATGGACAGACCTCAACATCGACCTCAATTAACATTAAGTTCATCTACCTTCAATGGGCAAGGTTATGCCTCGACAACAGCTGCGTTCACTAATAGCAATATACCATTTGATTATCGGTAAGTTATCATGTTTGATGATAATAGGATTTTAAGTACTACCTAGATCTGTGAACCTACCTACATACGTAATACATATTCGTAATATATATTCAACATAACTTTTTATTTTTTTTAACAAAAAAAATGTATGGTATTCGTGCATTCAATCATTTATATTAGATAATGTTGCCACAAAACACAATAAAAATAAAAAGAGGAATTTGAGTCTAATACATTTTTGTAACAACTTCTGTTAAAGAATATTATTCTTTGAATATTAAGTGATGAAGGAAATTCTTTAATAAAAATAAAGAATAAATTTTACATCTACAGTGATGGAAAAATTTAAAAACAATCAACAACAATCTTTCTCAACCACTTGATTGCCCGACAACAGCGCCACCATGGCGTTTACATTTTTTTAGTCACTATACATAGTTTTACAGAAATAAAGAAAAATAATATATCGTATGTTTGTTTAAAATTTCCAAAAAAAAAAAATAATAATAATAATAATAATATTTAAATAACTTCAATTTAGATTTTTACTTTTTTAGGTTAATTAGCTGGGACGTCAAATAACAAACCATTCTGTATATTTATAGCATTATCTATAATTTTGTTACTGTAATTGGTTGTGATAATTAAAGCCAGGATTGGTTTTAATAATGAACGACCAAGTCTAAATCGAATTTATATCTCAGAGTCCTTTCATTAATTTTTCATTAAATTTCTCAATCTAATGATTTCAAACCGTTGGATAAAATTTATTGGAGAACTCTTAATCAATTCCAATAATTTATTAATACAAATTAAATTGAGAAAATACTTAGTGAAGATGATATGTCTAAGAATAAATTAATTCAGCTTGAAATATTCAAATTAAACTAAGAATAATAAACTAAAGATGCTGGATAACTCTATTATCACTATAAATATATTCTTATACTTGAATCAGAGTAAAAATGTTAGAATTGTTTACCTAAGCAACAATGTTGATCCTAATCAATGATAAAAGATTCTTGTGAAGTATTCTGCCTATATACACTTCAATTGTTGATTGTTATATATCTTTAACAAAACAAGTATAATAAGTTGACCTGTGGCCATGTCCGAACCGACCGACGATTTGAAGTAAATTAATTTCAAGCTACAGAAACAATTTCAAATAATTTTAAAATATCTATTAATGTAATAAAAAACAGATATGGATAGAACATAAATATTTTTAATTTTATTTTATTTATAATATATATGTAAGACCAGACTGTGACGTCATGAATGGCTGGATGACGTCATATAATTTTAAATTAAGAAAAAAACTAATAAAGATGATTTTTCTCAAAAATAAAACCACCACAAAGTGCATGATTCGTGGTGATATATAAAAAAATCTCCTCGTGTGAAATTTGGTGTGAAAATAACCCTTCCCTTCCTATCGTCGATCGCTAATACTACCACTTCCGGTTTCCGGATTTGCACCAAAAGTTGATCAATTCATCCCACTGATGCATTAAGTAAATATACCAAATTTCATCAAAATCGGTTGAGCCGTTCAGGCTGTACACATCTATACGGACGGACGGACAGACATCATGCTAAAAATACTTTTTTCTGTTAAGAAAATGCATGATTCGTGGAGATATGTAAAAATCTCCACATGTGAAATTTGGTGTGAAAACAATACCTCCCTTACTATCGTCGGTCGGTAAAAATTCTTCTGACATAAATGGACTAATGAGCTTCTTCTATTTTAAATTTCGACAAGTTTTGTAATTGTAATGTATTTTAATGATTTGCTTAACGCTTAACCTTATCTAATATGTTTACAAATTTAAATAAATACAATTTGTTACATAAATATTTACTTTAGAATTGTTAAAATCATATTATTTATTTAATTTTTTTTAAACAATTTAATTTAGTATTTGAGTTATAATATTATTTGATTTTATTTGTTTCAAAAAAATCGATTTAATTAAACAAATTATTATTACAGTTATGGATGGTCATTTTTTGCGGCCGGAGCAGCTTTTATTATGGCAGAATTAGCCGCTGTTCTAACGATGAGTGCTTATGTCAGAAGATTTCCTACTATTGAAGACATGGTTCGAGTGATGGTGCCTGGTGCTGAGAGAAGACTACGTCCAAGAAATCACTCTTCGATGCATCTTGCATCGGAATGTTTAGTTCAATCGGGGTCAGCATCAGCGGCCTCTTCTTCTGGAAACGTAATTGGGTCTTCTACGAGTATTAGCACCCTTAGAAGAGCGCAAAATGTTGCTGGAGGCTCTGGAGGTGGCAGACCGAATGGTCCCCCTGGTAAGTGTATTTCTCTTATTCTATTCTAAGCCCCTAGTAGATAGACAACCAACAAAACTGACATGAAGTCAACAAGGGAACTTACTTTTCTCATTTCTCAAATGCATTCTATTAAATAATTCCTGAATCGGGTTTCACACGATGTTATTATATAAATTTCTAAATTAAATTATTAACCCAACTGTGTATTACAGTCATTATAAATTTAATAAAATAAAATCACATTAACAAGCTAATTTTTTAGATAATTTCAAAAACATATAGTATATAATACAGTATTTTCTGTCGGCCAATTAAATCAAGTTTCTAACACATTTATTAAAATACTTAATTTAAATACTGAAACAACATATTTACTTTCATTATAATTAATTTCAATATTTACTGTAATGTAAAACTCAGACCATCTCTTTCTCAAAACTATTTAAAAACTAGTCATTCTGTTAAAATTACATTAGTTTCATTTCTTTGTATATATATAAATATATTTATACTTTAATTATCCTTTAAAGATATACTTGAATTAATAATATCTATTTTTTATCTGAAATTCTAAAATTTTTGAAAATATAAATTATATTAAAAATACAATATACTTAGTTCAAAGAAGTGGAAATTTTATAATTGAATCATATACTATTATGAATATTTTATTCAAAATAATTTTATTTTTTATTTTTCATTTTTATGTTAGATTTTTTTGATTTCTACTGAATCATTGAATAGAATATAACAACAACAACAATATATATATTTATATATATAATTTGATAAACAACAATAATTGAACTTTTGAAAATAACTTGTTGTAATATTTAGAAATATTTATAAAAAAAAATTAACTTTTTAAATGGAAGCATTTCACAAATTCAGTCAAATTGAAATAAATATATATATATATATATATGTATATATATATATAAAATAAAACTTCTTATTTGATAAATGATGAACATTATATTAAATATTATATTTTCAATTAAATAAATGCATATTATTCTCATTCATCATTTTAATAAACTGACTTTATTAATTTTAAATATCAAATGAACATTTAATAAGGAATTTCAACCGAGCTCTATTTAAAGGAGAAGTTATTAAAAGAGACAAGTTCAATTATAATGATAAAATTTCATTTTTATTTTAGCTATTTACATTTCAATATTAATTTTGCTTAAAAACAAAACTGAGAAAAAAATATTTATTTAATAAGCCTTTAATTATTACTAATAATTATAATAATTAATTAAAATTATAAAATTGATCTTTGTGAAGTATTTTTACTTTAGATACAATACTATTTTATTTATAAAAAAACCTCTGACTTTTGTACGTCCAACGCAAGGACAACGCCTATCAAGTCGGTTATATTAATTAGTTGTCCTATGATCAGTAGGACGGGTCCTATCAACCTTTACCTTGATTTTCTTGATCGGAAGCGCTAGTTTTTATCAAGTAGCTTCCCAATGTTGATCCCGGAGGCTGGGTCGACTCCGTCCCATATACCCTAGCTAGAGAAATTCCCTTACCAGGCCCGGGACTTGAACCCGGGATCGCGAGAATGTAAAGCAGCTTCGCTAACCTCTCACCCTGTGGCCCCTTCATTTTATTTATAATTTAAGTATATATTGAGGAAAATGTTTAAATATTTTCTTTGTTTCACTAAATACGTTCACCTATATACGTTACAAAGTTTAATTTAATTTAATATAAGAAAATATATGCTTTTTTAAAAAAAGATTTGAATATATTATTTTCGTATTTATAACTCGTTACATTTAGATAAAATCATTTATTGAAATGCAGGTGAAAATGTAGAAGAAAATCAAAATCCCTATCATGGGTTTTTGTCCGAGGGCATAGACCTTCGCACAGTAGAATTGGTCAGGATGTAGTTAAATGCTTGAATGGCTGTGCCCCGGCTAAGATGGCTCTTAATCTCTTGAGGGGATGTCTAGGATAACTAGCATAGGAATAAATTATGGATGATGTCTAATCAATGGGACAAATGGCCTTAGCTGCTGAAGTGCCTTTAAGCCCAAAACAATAATAATAATATCTTGATATATATATATATATATTAAATATATAATATTTATTTTATCTATAACTTTTTTAATTAATAATTTATAAATTATATTTGATTAATATTATTCTTACTAAATATAAGGGGAAATAATATTTATTTTATATCTACCGTAGAATTTTTCTATTTAAATGAAACGCTATTATATAAAAAAAAGATATCTCTAAAGACCTAAAATCCCATTAGCTTTCTCCCTCCTTAAAACTCTAAGTTAATTTAAATGGCAAAATCCAGTCAATTTTTTTTTTACCAAAGAATGAATGAAAAGTTCTAAGCATATCCAACTTTGTAATCATAACTTTTTTGTTCCTAGATATTTCAAACTAATTGATGTTTCAGGTTGATATGCAAATTTCTTGATTTTAAATATCATTGACATTTTTTTTCTTTGTTTGAACCTTTGAAATGTCTACTTTATTTAAATGAATGTATGATATGCTAATATAATATAAAGAAAAGAAAATAAGTTTATCCCTAATACTGACAAATAGGGCCTCGGGCTGGTTTTAGAGGTGACTTGAAGGAATGACGGGCGTTTCCTTATAAATACATCACTGGTGAAATTGTGCTTAGATAGTTCTCATGCTAATATTTTGAATATAATGGGAAATTTTAGATGTAAAATTAAATTAGAAAAATATCTAACTAACTATTTACAAGAACGGAAAATATATGGTATATACCAATATAAAAAACAAAATTTTTGTTTACATATTTAAAATATTTTTTAAAAATCGTAATTAATTTGAATAATCCAAGTAAGGTCTTTAATAAATTCGAATAAATTTAACATTATTATAAAATTATTTTATCAGAAACATTTGTTAGTTCAATTTTTAAAAGGAATTATTTAAGAACGCAGATATTTAAGATTTTTTTCAAAATGACAACACACAAAGTCTTAACTTTCAAAATGTAGAATTTGAAAATGTAGAAAAGTTTAAATACTTAGGTTCTGTAATCACGAAGGAAAATAATATTCGGGAAGAATTTAAAGCGATGTTGCAATCTAGAAACGCATGTTACCTTCAAAGGGGATAAAAATTAAATATATAAAAAATTATTTTTCCGATTGTATTTTATGGGTGTGAGGAATGAACTATGACCTTAGGAGAAGAGAGTAGATTTAGAATATTTGAGAATAGGATTCTTCGAAGCATTTATGGGCCAAAAAAAGAGGTAACCGGGGAATGGCGGAGACTATATAACGAGGAATTGCATGACCTCTATGCATCTTCAGATATAGTTAGAATTATAAAATCGAGAAGGCTGTGATGGGCAGAGCACGTGGCTAGAATGGGAGAAGAAAGGATGATGAAAAATTTTATAAATATTAATATTAAATTTTTGGCACTTTAAAGTTTTAATTTTTATTGTTATCTCAATTATCCGGATTTATTATTATTAGTATAATAATGTTCGGATAATATAAATAATTTAATTTAAATAACATAAAAAAAAAAAATCTAAAATTGTTGAACAGCTTTAATTTTATAATAAATCAATTTTGAATCTATTTGTTGACATTATTATTATTTTCTTTTTTATTTCAATCTATTTTTTTCCTTATTTTTCAAGCTTTCCATTACTAAACGTCTTTCAATTTTCGTGACAAATCAAAGATGTCAAAAATCAATAAAATGTCGCTTGAAAAGAACAAAGACGTTTATAGAGAAAATAATAAAATATGAGATTTTTCAATGGATTTTTTTCTGAAGTTTATTGGCAAAAATAACCTTTGGTTAAAAATGTCATATTTCTCATGAAATATATATGCATGTTAAATTAAGATAAATGTATCCGTTTGTATTGTTACGTTTGAAATTATGCCAGGAAAAAAAATTGCGCTTTCTAAAATAATATTTATTCTAAAATAAATGAAAAACATTAACAAGTTTTGGTAACAACAAATAATTTGACTACGAAAGAGTGGCCAGCATATTCAGAAGAATCTAAAATACATTCCAGATGATTTGACTTTTTGGTGGAGAAATAACATTAAATCAAACTTGAATAAAAGAGATGGATTGAATTGACAGGACAGACAAAATAGGAATGATATTAATTTCAATATGTGGAGTGTTTTTCAATGAACCTTTATAAATATAATATAATTTATGGTGTAATTAATTTACACTTTGATAAAAAAAAAATAACGAGAGTTAATTAAAACCATTAATATATCATTTTAACAGATTTTTTTTGATAAACATCTATATGAACATTATATTTCTAATTATTAATATTCAATTATTATTAAATTTCAACACAAGTATATATTATAAGCATATGTTATATAATATTATTATTATTATTATTATTATTAAATTGATTTAAAAGTACAATTTATTAGAAAAGAATAATGTATGATTATGTATAGAAAGTCAATTAAATATACATTCATCAAAAACATAATAAATTTTAAATTTATGTTTCTAAATATCTAAAAGAGAGTTGATCAATTATACCTCTTTCAGAAAAGAGGTAGATCCTAAAGTATATATATATATATATATATATATATATAAATGGTCTTAAGGGAATTTTAATGGAATTGAAAGTTTGTAAATTATATTACTTTTAAAAAAGTTTGTCTTTTATATCAACATATATTGAAATATATAATATATTTTGGATAGTAATTCACTTTTAATGTAAAATATTTAAAAAGAAAGTATTATAGATTATAAAAATATATTTTGAAAATTTTTATTTACTAAAATTTTTGAATGTGTGTATGTGTAACTCTTTAATGTTAAAGATTGAAGCCAAAAGTCACTTACGTTAAATGTATATATATATATAAATCGTATATAATGTTCACTGTAACTTTAAAAAAAAAGAAGCAAAATTTAAGTTCTGAAGAAGGTCTTGACATGGGATCGAAATGTTGACAGGGGGGGGGAGTTAATGAGTTTTATTACTAAACTTTTATTTCTTTTTGCTGATTTCTTGCTAAGTTCAATTTAATCATTATTTACCAATCAACCAATATAATTGAAAACTGAAAATATTTTGTTTGAGTTTTATTCACTTTAGTTGGATAGTTAATCTTTTTTTGCTTTTTATTTTCACTTATTTTATATATATATATATATATTAACTAAAATCAAGTATTGTGATCAGTTAGAAATTTGAATTCAAGTACAACAGAAGTATAGGTTTAAGGAAATGTTTTTCAAATTTCAAATTATAAATAAGAAATAAAAAAATAAACTAATATATAACTTTAAAGATTAAGAGTGTATATTAAAAATAAATTTTTCAATAAAGGCGAGTTTATTTAACAAGTGTTTGTAAACTTTTCTAATAACCTAAGTTTTTAATCGTTTCAATTCTTTAAATCTTTTGTGGTGCAATGTTAAATTATTAGATTAATCAAAATTCAAACCACAGAACTTTTAACAGTAATAAAACAGCCTTATCAGTAGTGAATTTAAAACGAAGCCTTTTATGCCAATGGAAAATTTACTTGAAAAAGATATGTGATAAAGTTTATTGTTCTAGAAAAAGAATAATTCAGATTCAAAAAAAAAAAAAAAATAAATGGTAGTTTTTTATCCTCTTATCGATTGGAAGAGCATAATAAATGGCCAGATTTACTTTTCTTGTTTTAGGGCTCTGGGCTGGAGCGGAATTTTTCAGTTCCAAATCCGAGAATCTCGTTGCCAGCGATTTGGATGGGGTGGATGGCCCTCTCCTCTTGACAGCTGCCCCAGATGTATGTGTTTCAAATCCAGTAGATGAGGAAGCGGCTGCTGCAGTGGCTGCTGTGGTTGCTGCAGTGGCCAAGGATGGTACAGTGACCACTAGCACAATGGGCACAGGTGTTGTCCCATTGGGGATGAAAGCAATCGTCGCTCCCTCGACATGCACAGTCACCACCACGTCAAGTTCAGAACATTCCCAGCCTCATCAGTCAACTGCAGTCACAGTGCCAATTACTCTCGTGACGAGGCCAGCAGCTGCAACAATCTTCACACATTCACACCAGGTTCACAATTAACACAAAATTTACTTTATATAGAATTAAATGAACCATCACTTTTACCCCTTTGAATAACAAATATATCAACAGATAAATGAAACTTCTTTTCAAAAAAAATACATTTTACTATTTTTATTATATATTTTATATATACGTCTCTCTTAAATTTTTTCTTCTTATTCTTAAAAAAAAGTTAATATTGTATTTTTTTAATTTCATACTTAATAAAAAAAAACTCCTCTTACATTGTACGTCCTACGCAAGGACAACGCCTATCAAGTAGGTTATATCAATTAAGTGTCTTATGATCAGTAGAACGGGTCCTATCAACCTTTACCTTGGTTTTCTTGATCGTAGGCGCTATCAAGTAGCTGTCCCAATTTTGATCCCGTCCTTAGACCCCAACTAGAGAAATTCCCTTCCCAGGCCCGGGACTTGAACCCAGGACCACGAGAATGTGAGGCAGCTTCGCTAACCTCTCACCCTGTGGCGCCTTCAATTCATACTTGATATAAGAAGTATTAAATTAATTAAATATTAAAATTCATTTTAGTATGTTTATAAGCAAGCATATTGCTAAAAGAGACTAATTTTTAAAATTTTAATTTTTTTCTAACACAATAATAATATAATTTATTAATAAAATATTATAAAATTATATATTATATATTTTTCTTCAAAGCATTTTTTTATTGAGTTTTTTTTTATATTGATCCTATTTTTTTTTTATTATTTTGATTTCATGGGGTGTGTAATAAGAATAAAGAGGAGTCTTGAGGGTAAAAAATTCTCTCTTTAGAAATTTTATTATTAAAAAAGCATTAAACAATTAGTTATTATTATAAATTCAAATGTTTTCATAATTCTAAAAAAAATATAGAAGAATATAGGTTTACGAGTATATATTTATTGCTAATTGCTTTTTTTAAGAAAATTTTTACATGAATGAAATATAAATTTTTTAAAATGGAAATTTGTCCATTATTTATATTTTTTATAAATGGAATAATGTATTACCTAAAAGGAAAATTGATCTGAATTATTATTTATTTATTTAATTTTTAATTATCAATTCATCTTAATTTTTCCAGTTCATTTTGTACTTCTATTCAAATTAGAATTATCATTGCCAGAATAAATAGAATTTATTTTTCATCTCTCTTCTTGATTTAAATTTAATTAAAATAATATTTACATATATTAAGTATACAAACATTTTAAAAAAGCTTTATTGAATCAATTAAAAAAAAATATTTTTATCTTAGATTTATTTTCATCTTTAGACTCAATTTGTGTTCTCTGATTTTTTTTTTTATAATAACATTTTTAGCAATCAGGGTTGGTTCCACCCCCAAGTCGTTTTTCTACGCTTCAACCTCCTAAAAGGCGACCTATCGCCGTTTCAAGCTTCACTGCCTTAGAAAGCTATGATGTGGCCATACCACCCCTCGGGTCTGCCACCATCAACACTACAACCGGAAACAAAGTTACATGGAGCAACAGTGAGGTAAGAAATATGTATTGTAACCATCTAAATATTCAAAATCAATTTCCATCCCTTTAAGCTTTACAAACTAAAAATAAATCATTTTTTTTTGACAATTTTTATATTCTTATAGAAATAAATATAATTTAGAAATACGTAGATATACCATATATATTACCATATATGTATTTATTTATCTCTGCGAAAGTTTCAACCAAATTCCACCAAACATCCCATCAGGACCGTGAAAAGGGCGCCATATTTTTAGTGGGCGCCAAATCGTTTTCCGAAGAGTGGAAAAGTTAAAAAAGGTGTTGTTTCTATTTAGATTTTAAGTATTTGTAATAAAAATTTGGAAGATGGAGGAGGGAGGCTCATTCTGTTTCCTCCAGGTGGAGTTTTGTCTTGATATGGCCCTCTTTCTCATACCTGGGCTATCTCTATCCAGCTATTTCAACTATTTTATTTTATTTTACAATATATTATATTTATTATATATCTTTAGATTATAAATCATTTTAATTACTGTTAAATTCTTAAAAGTAGATATCCAGTCAAATGGTAATAATTTGTTTAGTGTAGTTGTGTGGTTTGTTTGTTTTTTTTTTTGTTATTTTTTTACTCTTAACTTAAATGAATAGAGGTAGAATAAAATTGAGAAAAATTCTTTCAAAATTGAATGCATACCTATCTAAGTGAATAGAATCGCTTCAACAAACAAACAACTATACTTATTTGTTCTTAAACGGACTTTTTTTCTTAGGAAATTTGAATCTAAAACATTTTCTTTTCCCTAATTTGTATCCTGTTCTTTTACTTCTTTTAGAATGATTAGCAATTCTCTCAGATTGTTTTTCTTTACGCTTGAATTCATTTGGTTTTGTGAATTTGTAGTTGTTGTTGTTGATGTTGTTTCTGATCTTCTTTTTGTGTTCTCTCTCTCTGCTCTGCATCTTTAATTCCAATGTTGAATATTTTAAAACATGGAACATGGTTGACTTGCTTAACGCATGATAGATTCCTTTCAATAATTTATTCAATTTCTTTTTTCATGATAATTTTTTTTTTCTTTCGGATCAAATATATATATATAATATTTAAATGTATTTATACACATCCCTAGATTTCCGAATCGATTTAAAAATAATTTCAAATATAACATTTGTTATTGCATAAAATCAGTGTAAAATAAGCATCTAAGTTAAATATTATATTGACATAAAATTAATAGAAATTTAAGGGTGAATTAACGAAAGTTTTTTTATTATTATTATTGATTATTGATTTTCTCCAATGGTATTTTATTTTTATTGAATCATATGACATTAATCTCCCATTAGGGGATCTTATATCTTGATGATCAACTACATTCCAAATTTCCATAAGAAGTCAATCAACTTTCTCCAGAATGTGGGCTTGGTTTGGGTAACTTCCAAAAGGCCTTCCAACTAAGTTCCACACATTAGACTTAATGCTGCTGGTACCCATCGGTAAAGAGTTCTCAACGACCTAAAGGGGAATGTTCTTTTAAATTATTCAATATGTAGGATCAATAGACATATACCCAAATATCCAACACCATTAAGTAAGAGAAAAAGAAAAAGTGGTGTGAAAAAATTTCACTCACAGATCATAAATGATTGTCTATTTAACAATTTGCCCTTTTTTAAATATACACTAATTTTTTTTTCTTTTTTTTTTTCTTTTTGTCTTGTGTGTATAACATTTGGAATTTGTAATAATTTAACATACGTAATAGATAATATTTTTTTATTATTCTTTCAACTTCAACTTTTTTAAAATTAAAATTATGTACACAATAAAAGCAATTCCTATTATTAACGAAAAAAAAATTAAAAATAACCATACATCTATGTAAATAAATAATTCAGTTACTCGAAAAATTAATTAATTTAAAATAATTAAATAATTAATGTGTTGTATATATAAACATAAATTCAAAAACACAAATGAAATAAAATTTGATTTTAGATATAAAGTAAGGTGAGGGGCAAAGATCCGCAGTTTTTGTTTGTGATTGTTTTTTGATTGATTATACCTTTCTATGAAAGTTACAATATAGGATGAAACATCACCTGAAAGTATGATTTTTTTTTAACCATCCTTCATGATTTTATTAGTTTCCAAATTAGTAACGTAAGAGTAATAGAGGCATTTAAACAAAATCTTGCACCTGCGGACCTTGCCCCACCGTGTTTTATTTATTTTATTTTTATTTTTTATTTATATATACAGGACACGTGGCTAGAATGGGAGAAGATAGAATGGCGAAAAATATATTGGTAGGGAGACCGACCGCTTGGAAGACCAAGGACACGGTGGGTGGATAATGTGGGAAAGGACGTGAGAGAGATGGGAGAGAATAGGGACTGGAGGGCTGTGGCTCAGAATAGGAATACTTGGAGGGGCCAAGAACTTTCGAGTTCCGTAGAGCCACAGAGATAGATATAGTTTTATATATACATCTTAATCGTAGATCAGAATATGTTGCGCCAAGTCTATTTCCATAAACCGCCGATTTTCTCCGTTGAAGAAATTAAAGTTTAAAATCTAATTTACCAATTTATTTTTTTTTTTTAATTTCTCTAATCATAATCCATACCTTTTTTTAAATTAATTTTTGGTTAAATCATTTCATAATTAAAACAGTACTCATATGATAGCTATAAGGAATGAACACCACTCTAAAACTAGTAATGGATTTTTAGTAATTTCATCGAAGTTCCACAAACAATTTTTAATGTTGACTTTAGACAAGAAAAAGGTTTTGAAATATTTATTTAAAGATATTAGCTCTTTCAATTATAGACATTAAATAGTTCTAAAAGTACATTCTAGTACTTGTTACAATCATGAGAAAATCTATAAATATTAGATGGAATGTGACAAAAACATTAAATCGTAACAATTTATAGTTTATATTTTCTAACGATAGATAACAAATTGATATTAATTAGCTAAATTTTAAAATAATTTCTTGCATATTTAATTAAAACATACTATAGTGTATTAATAATGAATGCATCAATAAATAATAATAAATTGAATTGTAATTCCTAAATTATAATTAACATTGAGTCAGCAGAGTAAAAAAAAAAAGAAAAAATACTTTTAAATAGAAATATTAAATAAAAAAGTAAAATTCCTACTCCTGGATGGATAGGCAACCATCATAACGGTTCATGTGGTTATCATTATTCTCCCACAGCATCACAACAAAATGATCCTATTAAGATATCCTATGCAAATATGGAGTTTTTTTACAATATAATACCAGGTGAGCTTTGCAAGGAGAAAACTAACGGTACTTTATTTCAAGTGGAGGGGAGCTGTTGGCAGGCCGATGGCTCGTTCAGTTGGTGTCCGGCCGTCAGTAAAGAATCTACCAACGCATCTATCAACCCTCTTAACACCCAAACAGGTCTTTTTGGTATTAATTAATAATAAATCAGTGGTTGAGTAAAATATTTTTCTATTTACTAGTAATCTTATTAGTATGTGAAAAATTATTTTTATTTCATTTTTATAAAAATATTTATTCAAGCCGTTCTAGGGTTATAATTATTTTATATATTATATTTATATATATATATATATATATTATATTATATTTATGATATGATTCGATAAATTAATTTATTATATATACATTTTGTTAAAATATTAATTACATTATATCGCATAATTACCAAATTTATTCTTTTTCTATAACTTCATGAAGATGAACATAATAATATTTTAATTACTCTAATTACAAATTGAATTTTTATTATTTATAACATTATTATTTATGTTGATATATTCTATTTAAATTAAAAAATAAAATAAAATAAGTTGACCTGTGGCCAGGTCCGAACCGACCGACGGTTTGAAATAAATTAATTTCCAGCTACAGAAACAATTTCAAATAATTTTAATATACTATTAATGTAATAAAAAACAGATATGGATATAAGATTAATATTTTTAATTTTATTTTATTTATAATATATATGTAAGACCAGGCTGTTGCGTCATGAATGGCTGGATGACGTCATATAATTTTAATTAAGAAAAAACTAATAAAGATGATTTTTCCCGAGGATAAAACCAATACAAAGTGCATGATTCGTGTAGATATTTAAAAAATCTCCTCATGTGAAATTTGATGTGAAAATAACCCTTCCCTTCCTATCGTCGATCGCTAATACTACTTCCGGTTTCCGAATATACACTAAAAGTTGATCAATTCATCATACTGATGCATTAATTAAATACACCAAATTTCATCAAAATCCGTTGAGCCGTTCAATCTATACACATCTTTACGGACGGATGGACAGACGGACAGACATCATGCTAAAAATACTTTTTTCTGTTAATAAAATGCATGATTCGTGAAGAAATGTAAAAATTTCCACATTACTAACGTCGGTTGGTAAAAATTAAAATTAAATAAAATTTAAATTAAAATAAAAATTGAATAGATATATTTTAAATACTTGTAGTACATTAAATAAATTCTATATTTTTCCTTTTTATTTTCAGGTTGAAATAATAAACATTGGGAAGTAGTCATTTTCATTAGATTATATTTTTTAGTTTCAATTATCTATTTTTACTTTCATTTGGGTTTTTGCAAAAGTTTTAATTATTATAAAAGTTCATTCATTTCAGTGTTATATTCAGGTTTTTTTGTGTGATCTGAGTTTTAACGTTTCGGCGCTCATTTTGGAGCCATATAGTAGGGAATTTTTGAGAGTCATTGTATGTGTAATCAGAAGCTAAAATTGGTATTTTGGGTTGATTAGATGGATATTCTTTGACTTAATGGGTTCTGAACCCCTGAAGAATCTTTGTCACTAACAGTAACACTAAAAAATGTCTGGTTCGTTTCGAACTGTCTTAAGCCCTATTTACACGTGTTTAGTACTTGTCATTAGTTCAGGGGTGGGCAAATACTTGCGCGGGCAAAAATGAGATTTTCAAAATGTCTTCTGGGCCGGAGGACCATATTTCGAAAACACTAATAAACAAAATTTATCTTTTTTTTTTAGAGACATATTGAACGAAAAATCAAAAGATATTTTCAAAGGGCCGAGGGCGTTCAAAAAGCCCGCGTTTAAAAGTATTTGCCCACCCCTGAACTAATGATAAGTACTAAGCCCGTGTAAACTAGTCCAATTTAATACTTTTAAGCGCTGGCTTTTTGAACGCCCGTCGGCCCTTTGAAAAAGTTGGCTCTTATTTTGATTTTTCGTTCAATAAGTCTCTAAAAATCATAAATTTTTTTACCGACTGACGATAGTAAGGGAGGTATTGTTTTCACACCAAATTTCACATGTGGAGATTTTTACATATCTCCACGAATCATGCATTTTCTAAACTGAAAAAAGTATTTTTAGCATGATGTCTGTCCGTCTGTCCGTCCGTATAGATGTGTACAGCCTGAACGGCTAAACGGATTTTGATGAAATTTGGTATATTTACTTAATGCATCAGTAGGATGAATTGATCAACTTTTGGTGCAAATCCGGAAACCGGAAGTGGTAGTATTAACGATCGACGATATTAAGCTAAGGGTTATTTTCGCACCAAATTTCACATGAGGAGATTTTTTACATATTATCACGAATCATTCACTTTGTATTGGTTTTATCTTCGAGAAAAATAATCTTTATTAGTTTTTTTCTTAATTTAAAATTATATGACGTCATCCAGCCATTCATGACGTCACAGCCTGGTCTTACATATATATTATAAATAAAATAAAATTAAAATTTTTTATGTTATATCCCTATCTGTTTTTTATTACATTAATAGATATATTAAAATTATTTGAAATTGTTTCTGTAGCTGGAAATTAATTTATTTCAAACTGTCGGTCGGTTCAGACCTGGCCACAGGTCAACTTATTTATTAGTGTTTTCCAAATATGGTCCTTCGGCCCCGAAGACATTTTGAAAATTTCATTTTGGCCCGCAATATAATTTATTTATAAATACATTATATAAACGATAATTTAAAGAATTGAAATTTTTTTGTTTATTAAAACTTGATATATTTTAATAATTTTGGGTTTATTTTGAGAAAGATATATTCTCTGTAACTAGGAAGTTTTAAAATTTTCTCTATATTTAATTTACTTGTATTATCTCTTTTTTTAAGTAAATATTTATCAACGGTTAACAATCGAATGTATTAACCTAATTATTTCAATGCAATTTTATATTATCATTACAGTTTTTTCACTAAATCTCATTAATTTAACTCCATTTTTGTAACTTATATTTGTTATAAAGATTCTTAATTTATTTTATGTCTAAATGTCTATTTTGATACAGATTTTAAAGATAATATTTTTAATAATTATAAAGGTGGATACAAAAATTGTCAAATTATCGTTTTGTAATTTCTTTATTTTATTTCATTAGATTTTAAGTATACTCTACATATCACTTAAGATGTTTATGAAATATCTAACCCTTTTAATTTAAATTTGAATTTTTATATTGTTATATAACTACAATGTGAATCTGGGTAGGTCGCCATATGCATATACTTAAGAAGTGTTTTTATCGTTGAGACCGCTAACTGTAACTCATCCTTTATAAAATGCGCAGATGGAGGGTTAGATGGAAATTGTTTAAATTTAAAATATGAATTGATTGGCGAGTGTTTAATATTAATGTCAATAAATTTAAAAAAATAATTACTGGGTTAGATTTTAATAAAATTTATAGCCTATTTTCAAATGTTGTTTGGGATGTAGCTCGACGAGAAGTCATTTGGAAGCAATCGTTGCGATTTGCTACTCTTTGTCTCTTCACTGCAGTTTATAAAACATAAAACAATTAATAGAGAAACAAACACTTCACTCACTCCATGTGATTGGCCGTCCCTGGTTTAAACCAAAAAAAAAAATTTGTAAAAATTCTAGAGTGAGAAAAAAAAAAATATATATATATATATATTAATAAATATTAATAAACATAGAGTTATACAATCGAGAAGGCTTCGATGGACAAGACACATGGCTAGAATGGGAGAGGTAAGAGTGGCGAAAAATATATTGGTGTGGAGACCGAGTGGGAAACGCCTCTTGGGAGATCAAGGACGTGGTGGGTGAAAAATGTAGGAAGGAACGGGAGGGAGATGGGAGAGGTTAGGAGTTGGATGGATTGGGGCACTTGAATAAATGTGGTTGCTGTGTCAAAAAAAAATGTATATTAATATGTATATATATATATATATATATATGTATATTAATATGTATATATATATATGAATATTAATATTATATATAAATATTATTATATAATTCAAAGTTAAAATACATATATTTACCATTTTTCTTTTCAACATTAATGTTTTCAATTTTCTTTATAAGTTCATCTATAGAAACCTCAACATCTTCCAATGTATTATTTTCTTCTTTATTATTAAATATTTTTTTAATATTCTGTTTAAAAAAATATTATTATCTTTTAAATTAGTAATATGTATATATATATATATGTATATTATCTGTTTTATTTATAATCTCTATTTTTTTATTATCTATATTTAGTTTTTTATTTTTAGAATATAAGTTAAATTTTTAAATTAATTTTTTTCTAGATTTTGACCTACCAATATATTTTTGGAATCATTTAATGAAGAATGAAATACTTCTTCACAATTATTGAATATTTCATTATTACTGAAATATGAAGAATTAAAATTAAATTCACATATATAAGAATCATTAAATGACTCAAAGAAGCCCTGATTTAAAATTGAACTTGAATTATTATATTCTTCAAAATCTGAAAATGAATCGCTATCGAATGATCTATTCTTATCGATATCATAATTGTAATTTTTAGTATTTAAAATAAAATGGTCATTATTGTTCAATTTTAAAGGTGTACTATTTCTAAAATTATCCATAAATTTGACCGGGCTTATATCTTCTTTGAATGAAATATTATTTTTAGAACATCGGTTTGATCTAAAAATATTAATACTTTCATAAATAAATTAAAATATGAAAACATTTATTATATATTTATATTATATTATTAAATACTCACAGTTGACCTAATGTTTTTCTTAGTGTATTCATATTTAATTTTACCTTTGAAATTAATTTGAACTTTTAAAATGATAAATCTAATAAAATAAGTTAGCAACGAAATTATATGATTTCTATCTTCCAAATGTGTCTTCCGGTAACCTTACGGTCGGACGAACAGACATCATGCTAAAAATACTTTTTTCTGTTTAGAAAATTCATGATTCGTGGAGATATGTAAAAATCTCCACATGTGAAATTTGGTGTGAAAACAATACCTCCCTTACTATCGTCGGTCGGTAATTATAAATAATTTTAAATTTAAAATGTTTTGTTGTTATATTCATTGTGATTCAATTTAATTTTTCTCTTGAATATTTAATTATTATTTTTATCAAAATATTATTTTGATTTTATTTCAATCTCCTTGAAAGAGTTTCAGTTTTAGTAAATAAAAATAAAATTCATCATGATTCTTAATTATTTGAATAATAGTAATATAAATTGAAAATATATACATATGAAACTGGCCAAAGAATATAATTATTTAATTTTTAGTGGTATTTAGTAAATTTTAGTTGTTTTTTTTAATTACAATTGACACTTTTGGATTTAAACTAAAAAAATAAGCAAATTTTAAAACATACGCGGAATTTTTTTTTTAAATGATAGTTTTGTTTTTCCACCACCTGAGATATTCTACAACAATACAATAAGTCGCCCTATTTTTCTTCTTTTAGATTTCTTCTTAAAGATAACCTTAAGGTAACTAATGTTCTTAATTAGTATTTTATATTTTTATATTCATATTTATCACAAGAATTTAATAACTACATTATAAAATAGACTTAATATAGATATAAATCACTTCAATTTAAACACCTAATTTTTAAAAGTATCTTTTTTATCAACGGTGTTATCTATAGGTGCCCCTAAAAATTGTTTTTCCTATAGATGACAGCAATGTCAGCTATAAGTAGTTTTTTAAAAAAATTGTCTATTATATTAATAGCTGGAAAGAGGAGATAATTTTATATAATTCCACCAAGTTGCATGCCTGAATTGATATGGGAACCTAAAGGTGACACTGTTTCTCATTGTCAGAAAATTTTTTTCTGTTCCAGAACTTCAAACACTATTTTTTGGAAAAATTTTTTAAATTACTCTATTCTCAAAGTATAATTAAAAATTCATAATTAAAAAAAAGATATGTTTAAAATCGATTTTTTATTTTATTATAATAATCAGCTAAAAATAAAATCATTCACAATAAATATATCTAATGTATCATTATATGAAACCTGATTTTTTTATTATAACTAAAGTTAAAGCAGCAACAAGGTGTTGGAAAGATGTTTTACTTTGTAAATAAATAAGTTGAAGATAAAGAGAGCAAGCGAAGTGAAAAAAAATAGATGTCATCTTTGGGTTCCATAATTGTCATCATTAGGTTCCACCAAAATTTTTGGTGTCATCTATATGCCATTTGATTACTTTGAAAAAAAATTATATTTCCTCTTAAACTCATATAAAAGTTTAAAATATTTATCCTGGTGTTAAAAGTTAAGATAAGCTTTATAATAATCAAAAGATTTTTTTTGTGAGACGTATAGTTTCAGTTTTATAAAAGAAAATAGTGGCAAGAGCGCTTAAAATGTCATCTATTGGTGCCATTACCTTACATATTTACAAATGATTTCCATTCATTATTATTCTACAAAATAAAGAAGAAACATTTATAATAGTTTTTTTTTGTCTTTTCAGATAATTAAAAAAACGAAACCTTTGGTATTTTAAGCTAAATAAATTTTGAGCCCTCTCGCCAATGTTTAATTTAAAACGCCCCTGTTAGAAGTTTCATGGATTAAAGCCCTATTAGTTTATCCGCTTTAGCTTTAAGTTTAAAATGATCAATTATCAAATGAAATCTCCTTTAAATGCACAATTATTCGATAATTTAAAAATTAAAATAAATTTACTTCAAATACAAACAAATGAAATTGAAAATTTTATAATCATTCATTTGATTTAAAAAAGCTGTCTATAATGATTGATTTAAAAAAAAAATTAACTTACAAACAAATAATATATATATATATATTGTGAGAGAGAAAAATAATATCTTGACATTTACTTCTATCCTGTGTGAGCCATTAATTTCGAAAATATTAATTAATGTGGAAGAAAACTTTTCTTAATAAAAGTTAAATTTAATTAGAAACCCTTTATAAGTATATTATTTATGCTTTCTCTTCTTCACTCTTTTTGCAATCTCAATTTTTCTTTAAGAAATTTTAACTTTCAAATCTTCAAATAATAATAAAATGATGTTTGAAAATTAATAATCAAAAACAAAAACAAAAAGAAATTAAACAAAAAAACACATTTATAATAATATATTCAATGTATTTTTATTATTTAGAATCTCTAACTTATATACAAATATAAATAAAAATATAAATATGAACAACCCCTATAATTATCTTTTTTCGTTCAAAAATGAAAATAACTCTTAAAAAATTTGTTTCATTTCATTCTTGACTCTAAAATGTTTAATATATGTGACTATCTATCTAACTAACTCTGAACTCTTCGGAAATCAAAAGTTCTTCATTCCTCCAAGTACCTTTAGGATGAGCTATCACGTCTCTTCCTTCATTATCCACCTTCCGTGTATTCCAATCGGTCTCCCCATCAAAATATATTTCGTTAGTCTATTATCACCCATTCTCGCTACCTGCCCTACCCATCGCAACCTCTTGATTCTAATTATGTCTGGAGATGCATAGAGATCATGCAATTTATCATTATTTTGTCTCTACCATTCCCCGTTGACCTCATTTTTCTTTGGCCCATAAATGCTTCGAAGAATCTTATTCTCAAATACTCTAAATCTACTCTCGTCTCCTAAGGTCATAGACCATGCCTCACACCCATATATTATAACAGGCAAAATAATTGTTTTATATATTCTAATTTTGATCTCCTTTGATAATAATTTTGACGAGATAAGCCCCTTTAATGCATGATAACAGACGTTACCCAATTGCATCCTCCATTTAAATCTTTTTGAATGTTATTATCCTTCGTGATTATTGAACTTAAGAATTTAAATTTTTCTACATTTTTTATGTTAAGACTTTATGTGTTAATACTATTTCTCCCTGCTACTAAATATTTTGTCTTAACACTATTTATTTCAAGCCTCATCTCTTTTCCAGCGTTTATTAATTTTTCTATGCTATCTTTAATTGTAATTGCCGAATCTCCTATTTTATTTAACTCGTCTGCGTAGCCCAGTGGTTCCCCAAACTTATTTGATCAAGCGCCCTCTTTCCAGAAAAAAATTTAATCAGCGCCCCTTTTCCAGAAAAAAGTTTACTTAACGCTCCCGTGGAAATTAACCTTTTTTTCATTTTAATAACAATTAAACAGAAAGTTAAATGTACCTATTTGCAAAATATTATAAATAAAGGTGTACACATTAGAAACATTGAATTTATGTATCTATTTATTGATCTCAGAATAGTAAAGTAATATACAATTAATTTTCCCTAAATACTCCTGTGGCCATCGCTCCAGCGCCCTTGAGGGGACGGTAGCGCCCACTTTGGGAACCTAATAAATGATTTTTTTGCCTTATTGGATTTCGTTCGATATTTCCCCAATTTGTCTAATTTGTCTAACGAATTCGAATGCTAACCTAAATAAAATTGGTGATAAAGTTTCTCCTTGTTTTAACCCAATGCGAATTTCGAGAGTTTCTCATAATTTGTTCTGCATCTTATTTTTCCTTTACTACCTTCAAGACAAATTTGAATCATACATACTAATTTTTTTGGTTTGATATACGTGACATTTTCATTATTATGCATGATTTATTTCAATTTCTACTATTATGTGACACTCTCCCTATATATATTTAAATATCATAAATACTTGTAAAAACTTCCAATCGTTAGTAAAAATACTTTCAATATTGATCCACTCAATTTCAAATACAATTTTCAAACTTGAAGTCGATGATAATTGAACTTAATACAATTTTGTTCAAATATTCATTCATTAATTAAATTCAATTAATTAATTTTAGTTTTATATGGGAGAAAAAAAATTATCTTTTATAAGATATTTTTCAGGATATAAATTATCTCGTAATATCTGTAGTTAGTTGATTGTCGGCTAAGAAATATCATAACTTGGAATGAAATCTCGTTGAAGCATAAACATTTTTTATTTTATTTTTCAAATAATTTTTAATACTTTAAATAAATGGTTTTAAATTTTTTTTATATTATTACTTGTTAACCATCGAATTGAGGTAGCGTCACAGTTAAGTTCTAAAACCACAGATTTGAAACTTTACGTTTGAGAGTAAAAATTAGATATTAATTTATTTATATTATCTATTCAACTTATTTAATTATTCAACAAATTAAACAAAGACAAATGAATATTTATGAAATTTATTTATTTTTTTATATTTTAGTTTTTGAACTGTAACTTGTATATAATTAAAATAATGAGAAGCTTAAAACCTTTTTATAAACCTTTTCATTTATATTTTATTGTTTATCAATAAAATAAATTAATTAAGTTTCAATTAATAAAACATCAAATTCTGATGTTTATCTCGTTAAAATTAAAAAAAAACATCTTCTTTGAGGGAAGAAAGTAGAAAGAAAGGAAAGGGGAAAGCTCAAGTCCTTTTACTCTGTATACATATAATACTTTGAGTAATTCATAAGCAATATTATTTGAGATTTACAGAATAACAAATTTAAATCTATTATGTATATTCAGGCGAAGTCCTGGGATTTGGACTGAGTTGAATTTAAAATATATATATCCACCCCGTATATATCTAGCCGGGGGCTCTGCCCCCCTAGACCCTTCTGTATAGTATATAAAGTCTCCCACAATGTTATTGTATTGATTTCAAGTCTAAACCAGTGGATCCTGACTATAACCTACCACCTCTTTTACGATTCATTGAGAGTCCCATGAAAGCCTTATTTTTCTATCCATTGATATTTTCTTCTTATTTTTCTTTTCATTCCATTATAAAATACATATACCTTCTGAAATTTAATACTGTTATTAATTATTTATTCATATTTTTGATTATAGGAAATAATCTTTATTCAAATGAATTTATTTTTAAATTTGTTTGGATTAATAAAGAAAATTCATTCGTAAAAGCATTCGTAAAGATGTAATCAAAAATTATAATCATTAAAAGAAAGGTATTTTCTTAATGAGAAGATGTAGGTATTAATATTATTTTAAAAAATTTAAAAATAAAAATATTATATTCATATTAAGAATATTCTGGAAATTAAGTCTGATAGCTTCTCTTAGTTAGTTAATTGTATTATGATATAATTGATATTGTTATATAATTATTAAGAAAATATAATATATATATATACAGTGGTGTATTGGGAGGGGATCGCGGGGAACGACGTTCCCTTACCTTTTTTCAGAACCGGAACCCGTTCTTTTTCATGTCCCGGCAACTCCCTCTTAAATCTACTGTTAGAATTTCTTTTTTTTGTGTTCGTTAATATTTTGTATAGTAAGAATAAAAATAAATAAAAACTTATATGGAAAAATATAGTTTGCTGAAAATAGGACTTTTTTGCTCGCCCTATGCGTTCCCTTGCTTCTTATTTTACCAATACATCACTGTATATATATGTTTTTAAATTTCTCTGATACGTATAGTAATGTCAAGCCAAAAAGAAGGAATGCTTACCTGGATAAAGAAATATAAAAAGAAAATAATAAAACACTATTATTTATGTCTTGTCAAAGAAAAATTATTAACAAATTAAAGCTTAAATTACACAATTATATAGTCAACTAATTATCAATAAATATTATTCCTTTAATTTTAAATTCAATTCACTTAATTTAAATTGAAATTTCTAAAATGATTTAAAGGAATGTAACGATCTAAGTTATAAATAATTGAAAATACCACCTTTTAATTCAATAAGTAAACTCATTAAGTAAATAAAGTTTATTCCGCAGTAATTCCCAAGTTATTTCAAGTGTTGACAAATATAGTAATAACCAAATAAGAAATTTTTAAGAAAGGATTAGGAAGAGAGAGAGAGAGAGAGAAAGTAAGTCTACCATTAAAGTTTCAACAAACTCTCACTCGCTAGTTATCTTCCTCTCTCGTGAAAATTAATATCAAATTTTCTAATATCTAAATCAATTCAGTCAATTCTTACTTTAAAAGTAAATCAGTTTAATGGATGAGATAAAAAACAAAAACATAAAATAACAAAAAAATAAAAAAACAAAACTTCACCTTGTATCTATTTGTATACTCTCTTAAAAATTCTTGCCAACAAGATTCAATCTTTGGCACAGTATGCATTTAATCATACTGATTTTAACATTTTTAAGGTATTATACTTATATATATATTTATATATTTATGAAAAATTATTTTCCAGTTATTTTCACATTTAATTGTGAGATTTGAGTCTCGGCGATTCGGCGCCCATTTTGGCGCCATTTTCAAAGGAATTTATTTAGAAGGGAATTTTTTGAATTCTGGATCGTAGTCTTTGTGGCCAAGAGTCGATGTTCGCATTTTGGTCTTACTGGGTTCCGATGCTCCGAAGAATTATTGGCACTACCACTACCACTAACACACGTCTGCTCCTGACGACACCCCGAGGATTATTGATAAGTTTGCATAATAATAAAAACTTCCGCGGAAACCTCAACCAACAAATATATATATATATATATATATATATATATATGCAGAATATAAATCATTTTTAAAGGTTGCAATGTTGGAGAAGGGTTTAAGACAAAAGAGGGTATCTCCCCTTTTTAGAAAGCAATCAATTTTTACAATGTATAGGTCCACTCAAGGGTATTGGTAAGCAAAATGATATAACTTTAATGGTATTCAAAAATAGATATGTTTGATAGAGCTTGTTTAATCATTAAATTAATAAAAGCTTTTGATATTTAATATTCTTTCAGAGAGCAACTGATTTCAAATTATTGTATTTTTTTTATTAGAACCGAAAGGACATAGAACATAAAATTTATAACAAATTAAAATATTTAATGGTTGTTTGTGTTTTTTTTATTTAATTTACTGCCACTCTACAATTTTCATTTGTATTTATTATCAAATTCAAATCTTCACGGCTATAAATATTTTATTAGTCTGGTTAAAAAAGTTCTCGGCATTTGACACAATAAAAATTCTTAATAAATTTTTTTGTATAATTCTTTATTGGACTATTTTGGTTTTCTCAGTTTCATTAGTAACACATTAGTTTATTTTCTAAGAGCTCCAATTCTCTCAGGATATCAGGATATTTATTAACTCCCTATAAACAATGTTTTAGTTCTATGTTGTCCCTAAATTTTAATCCGATCAAGTTTCATATCTAAGAACTTATAATACTTCACATTCAAATATAATACCGTATAATAAGGGTATAATTCTCCTTCAAAACTAAAGACCACAAAATGGCTATTTACTTTAGTCATTTTAAAGTTTTCGAAGATTCTAATTAAATCCTAATTTATTATTATTAATTATATTGTATTTTGATCTTAAAATATCATTAGAATTTATTGGAGTATGTAATTTTGTAAATGAAATTAGTGTGATACATGTACAAGATTATTTGTTTAAATGTAACAGTATAAGTATTTTTTGTTTAAAATTTAACCTTTTGTAATGTTATTATTTTTAGTAAATGTTAATTTAGTTAACAAGTCTATTATAAGTAGTATAATAAGTAAGGAAAAAACATTTCGAATACCAATTCGATTTTATTATTCAACATATTTGACACCTGTAATAGCCATCTTCCAGCTTTCCGATACCATAGTAAAATTTGTCTTTTGCCTTGAAATCCTCAAATAGAAAATAGTTGCTGGAAGCTAGGTCTGGCAAGTGTGGTGGATGATGATTCAATTCATTCAAACAATCTCATTGCTTTAAAAATTAGAAAAGTTTATTTACCAAAAATGTTATATCTCGTAAACAAATCGTCTGATCGGTGCCAAATTTTGACATATATCATTTAATTTAAGAAATGTTCGAGGTTTTTCATAAAAGCGCCATCTATCTATCATATTACGCACTTATTGAAAGATCTATGAAATGATGGAATTTTTAATTAATTAAGAATTAAAAAAAGATCTCTTTTAAAAACGATTTTTGTGATTTTATCACTTTTTTCATTTAGAATGCTTACTAAAAATTGTGAACATTGATGATGTGATCCTGATAAATATAAAAATCATATTTTTTATTAAATTTTTCATTATTCTTTTCAGGTATGACAAGGCGGGGTTCGGCGGTAGCAACGATTTATCGAGGAGGAGACCCGCCTATAAATTAAAGGAAAAAAATCCATATATAATTGAAAATATTTGTATCGCGTTTTGATTAAGAAGAAGAAATAAAAACATTTTCAATTCCTCGTCTCCTCCCTAGACACAAGTGATATCTAAACAGCGTTGAGGTCTTCCAATCCACCTCTCATTTAACAAATATTATCATCTTTTTTCTTTGTTTTATCATTTTTTTTTTAATAGATTACCCTTTTTCTCTCTCTCTCTGCAATCAATGAACATCATAATTTGAATATGAACAAGTAAATATAATATATAATAAATAATAAATTGAGGAAACAATAATCGTATAATGATGATTTCAAAGATTCGTCCTAAAAACTAAAGTTTTTCTAAGCAACATCCCCTTCTCCATCGTCTTCCCTTTATTCCCACTAGATAGATCTCTAGACCAATTTATATATATATATATAATCAATCATATTTAATTGTAAAAAAAAAATAAATTAATAGAAAAGTTAAAATAAAACATTTTATAGACAAAATTCGAATTTTATTTATTTGAATTATTTAGTTGCTTAAATTATTTCTAATTACTATGATATATCTATTAGATAATTATATTAAATTATATATATATATAAATCATTAAAAATATTATATTTCAAAATTTATTGAGTTTTTTATGATAAATATTTTTAGTATAGAATCTTTATTCGTAAGTTGATTACAAAAAAGTCAATTATAATATTTTCAAAATGGTTGTGAGTTTAACACTAAAAAATAATATATACAATACTTGTTTCATTTCTATATTTGAATAACTTATCAAATTTATTCTATATAAATTTTTTAAATAAATGAGTCGTTTAAACCAAATCAAATAACTATACTATGTTAATTTCATTCAAAATTAAATATATATAATCAAAAGAGTAAATATTCAGACTACAAATAATAATTTATTTATCATAAAATATTTATTATTGTTTTATTTAATTAATAAAATAGAAATAAATCAAATCAATAAAGTTGATAATTCATAAAATATCATATTATCATATACAAATATTTTTATTTTGAAATTAATTTTATTTTATAATTATAATTTAAACAGGATCATTTGTCTATATTTATTTGATGTATTATATATTAATGAGACAAATAAATAAAAAAGTAAACATTTTTTTTATTGGCTTGTGAAATGATTTCATCTCCATATCATCATTGAAAAGGTAAGTTTACATTTACTTGTATTGTTTTTTGAATTAAAAATACTATAATACTTAATAAACTAATATAAATCCAACTCTAATAAACTAATATAACATAATAAGTGAAAATTCTAAATTGTAATTATAATAAAAAAATTACTGAATTTTTGTTGTAACTGTGAAGAAAGTAAGAAATAAAAAATCATTTCGAATAGAAATAAAACAATATTAATTATTAAAAAATCTGGGGAGTCTCCACTCGACTATCTCGCAAATTTGAATTAATAATTTATAATTTATTAAATTTAATTTAAATGTATATTAAATGTGTTAATTAATTCAATTCAAATTGCGAGATAGTCGAGTGGAGACACTCCAGATTTTTTTATTTTTAAGCAAAAGAGGTCTTTATTTTTATTGATTTTTTTTATATAGATATGTATATAAATTTGATGCGTAAGATTAGTTTGATTGATTTTTGAATTTAAAAAATATAAATTTATAATTGTTGTTTTTTTTTTCAAAATGTATTTATCTATCTCGAACAGAACTCGAAAGTTTTTGGCCGCAGCCACCACATTTCTCCAAATGCCCCCCTATCCTGTGCTTCACCCAACCAACTCCTATTTTCTCCCATTTCTCTTAAATCCCTTCCTACATTGACTCTCCGCACAAATAATAGACAGTTTTCCTCTCCCTTACTTGCCATGTGTCCCGTCCAAGACAACCTTTTCGATTTTATTACTCTAACTTTATTACTACACATACATATAATACTACAATCGGTTAAATATTTGTTTTATATTTTATTTAATTTTGATTTTTCCCTTGATAATAATTTTGACTAAATAAGCCCCCTTTACTGTATGATAACCCTCGTCGTTACCCGATTGCTGCCTCTATATTTATAAAATAATTTTTATACTTAAATTTCTATTAAAATAAAAACAAAATTATGTATCTAATTCAATGAAAATATTAGTTTAAGCCTCATATATTTTGTCATAGAGAATAATAATGTGATTTAAATTAATCTAAATTCTCTCAGAAGCAAAAATGGATATTTTTCGTTTTTATGATGCCGCTAAATTGTCAGTTGTAGATATATTCAATTTGAAAATGAATTCACATGACAATTACATATATTTATGTTTCTATGTAATATAATGTAATATGAATAAAATAACAATTATACTTACAATTCGATAAAATCTTTCTAAATATATGAAATATTCTCTATTATTATGTTATTAAACAAAACGATGTAAATTTCCGTTATAATTAATATTGTTATACTGCTATCCTTTATAAAATCTTTTTGTATTCGTTATATTTAACTCATAAATCATTTTTCAAGTAATAATATTAGGAGTAGAGAAATAATGTGTATTCTTTCCTTTATTAAAGTCAATTTTGATCCATTTGACCGATCACTTTAATTCCACCTGAATTTCATTACCCCCCTCCCTTCCACAATAGATATTAACCATTGTATTTACCATTGTATGCCTTTTGATATTATCCTAGGATATGCTGATATTGAATTTGATATTTAAACAAGGATTAAATCAGTCGCTTCCAAATTTTCTAAACTTAAAGCTTTCTTTTTTATATAGATTTTTTTTTTATAATTTTCTTATAATCTAATACTAATGATAACAAATTTTATAAAAATTTCAAAGTGAGATTATATATAAATTTAAATATTTTTTTTAATTTTTGATTTATTTAGAGAGATTCCTTATGCTCAGATTAAAATAATTATAGTAATTTAACAATAATAGTTTTTAAATATCATTATTCTAAAAGTATTAATACGAGGGTGGGGTGAAATGTTTCCGACCTGACCAAGAAAAACGATGTTTTTCAGTTTTTTTTTTTTGTTTTATTTTTCAAAATTCAAGATAGCTGAGACCTGTACGATGTCAGCTGAACGTGTGCGAAATATTTTGCACAACCATTTGAATATGGAAAATGGTGTGCAACGTGGGTGCCGCTTTTGCTAACGTTGGACCAAAAACTGCATCGAAAAACCATTTCTACCGACAATTTGGCGCTGTAGGCGTAATCCAAACGAATTTTTGCGTCGATTCATAACTGTTGATGAAACTTAAATTAAATTAATTAATTAATTAATTTAATTAATTACAACACCGTTATGAGAAATGTATCAGTGTTGATGGAGATTATGTAGAAAAATATAGCAAAAAAAAAAATTTAAAAATATTGTTTTTCTTGATCAGGCCGGAAACTTTTCCCCCCACCCTCGTATATAAATGAGATTGTTGTTGTATTTATTTATTTATTTTTCAATATTCGACATTGGTATCAGTGTTATTATTATTATTGTTATTTTGCAATAAATACTATTAAGGAAACTGTAAATTATTGATAATAGATATTCTAATTTTAATTTCAATTTATTTAATTTATCTTGAAATAATTGAATATCTTCATATTTAGGTAAATTATCTTGATTAGATTGAAATTGGAAATTTATTAGTAGCAAATGTCTATTTTTCAAATTTTTGAGTTCAGGTAAAAGTAAAACATGCTCAGTCATGCGTGACTTTGGTGGTTAAGTTTTATCCATTTCGGAAACCAAAAGAGGAAGTGCTTTGACGTGGTCTGGCATGAGAAGATTGACCAGGTTGAATTAGAGAGAGGATGCTGCTGACAGAGAGAAATGGTAGAGGATCATTGAGACAGAAATGGCTCTAAATGACGATGAGTCTGCAAATGATGTTTATTTCTTTCGTTCTGTTGATAATTTAATCTTCACCTTTGTAGAATTTGTTGGGTGAATCGATGCAATGGAACATCTCTGAATACAAAATTTGAATTAATTAAATTTCCCTAAAAATACTAATAGTTCTATTATGTATTTCCAAACGATGAATATTAAATGATATCAAATAAATATAAAATAATATTATTGTTATTTAGATGTTTTATTTATAATATTTGTGAAAGTAAATTCTTTTTTTTTTATTGAGAATATTCTTATTATTATATTTTATTTTTTAATAAAAATATAATAAATCAATTAATAACTAATGTAATTAAATATCCAATTGAATTTATTTTTCTAGAATGATTAAATAATATTGTAAGCAATAACGTAAATCTTATAGACAATTTTAATTTGTAGTAATCTTTTTTTGGCTCCAGGTTTCAAATAACTTTTCCAATAAAAGTTTTTTTTTTCGTTATAAAGTAGGCCTAGCAGAAAGTTCGCTCAGGCAATTGTCGTCTTAAATAAGAAAGATTCAATATTTATTATTAGTGAAAACAACGGGCAGAAGGAAAGTTACACAAATGAAAAAAATATCAACAATTTTCGGTTAAATTAGTATGTAAAAAAAAATTCGTTATTGAAACTTGAACATTATTTTAACATTAGTCTTAGTAATATAACATAAAATAATAAAAATATATATTTGAACTAAAAAACTTGCAAGATTTATTATTTATTTTTATATCAATACTTAATTAAAGTATACATACAATAGAAATGTATCAAATATCTATCTATCTTTGTGGCACTACGGTACTCGAAAGTTTTGGACCGCAACAACCACATTCCTCCAAACGTCCCTATCCTGAGCTACACCCATACAACTCCTATTTTCTCCAATCTCATCTTATGTCTCTTCCTATATTTTCTGCCCACCCCTTTTATTGGTCTTCCAAAAGGACGTTTCTTAATCGGTCTTCTCAAAAATATATTTTTCGCCAGTCTTTCATCTTCCATTCTATCCGCCAATCGCAAATTCCACGATTCCTCGATCCTAATTTTTTCTGGAGTTCCATAGAGGTCATGCAATTTCTCATAATGCAATCTCCTCTATTCCCCTGTGACCAGCTTCAAAGAATCCTATTTTCAAATACTCTAGATCTACTCTCCTCTCCTAAGGTCATTGACCACGCCTCACATCCATATAATTCAACCGCCAAACATTTTAATTTTGATTCCTAAGGCCCTATGATAACATGCGTTACCCGATTGCACACAGAACATATGATTCCCCAATATTATTACCATTCATGATTACAGAACCTAAGTATTGAAATTTTCCTACATTTTCAATAATATAAATGTATAAGTAATTAATTATTTTTAATGATATACTATAAAAGAAATTCAAACATTAAATAAAAGTTTAGAAAATATTTTTAATATTAAATTTTTATCTTTCGGGCACAATCATTTAATATATTTTTTTCAATTTTCAATCAAGGATCAAGGCCAAGAATATTAATGTAATCTAATTTTGTTAAGATGTAGTTATAATTAAAATTATTAGGTATTCTCTATCATAATTTTATAATATTAATAATAAATTATAAAATGTATAAATTTTCAGATAAACATCATAAACAATCTTTATAAATGAAAGAAATAAAAGGAAGAAAAAGATGATATTTATTATGAAAATATTCTCCTTATATGCAGTGATTTTTTTTTTACTATATAGAATTTAAAAATAACAACATTAGTCTTCTTTAAAATAAATGGCGTAGTCACAAATGATAATGATGATGGCACTGGGCATCTAAACAAGGCTTGGAGAAATAATAGCTATTAAAGTCCACAAAGCATTCTTTTCTCTCAAGGATTTAGAGAGTTGGGAGTTGGAGACAATTGCTAAAGTTGGAATTTCATGAATGCCAATTATCATTTTAACTGAAATTGTTTGGATTCAAGTCCTTCCTTCTACAATTAAATAACCACCGAGAAGGGATGAGAGAGGGAAAAGGAGAAGGGAAAGCACCAAATTCTAAAGATAAAACAAATATTAATGTTAGATAGATAATACGCATTCAATGTTCAAGGAATTAATTTAATCATTCCAATCAATTTTAGGGACATAATTTTACAAACCTAAAATATTGAAATGCAATTCATTTTTAGAATAAAGGTTGAATAAAATAGCCGATATTGTACTCGTATAATCGGAGTTGGCTAAAATAAAGTTAAATAATTAATCGGATATTTGGAGAGAAGAAGAAACTAATCCTATATATACTAATCCTCTATATATCTATATATATATATAGATATATAGATATATATATATATACAGAGTTAAACATTCTATTTACAACTAATTAAATTTTAATTTATATATAATTAACATTTATATTCAACATTAAAACTTAACATATTCTCATGTTATTATATTATAATACAATAGATTTCTAGCAAATGTCTGAAATTCACAAAATTGCTTTAAATGGATGAAATATAATATCAAAATATCACAATTATAAAATTATATTTATTCATTGAAATGTTTAGATTAGAATCGGATTGTTTCTAGAAAGTAAATAACGATCCATTTAACAAAACAAATGCTATAAATATATACATTTACCTACTTTATTACTATATTCTTGTGGCATGAAAGAGACAATATAAAAAATAAATAAATCAGAAATAATTTATCTTATATTAAAAATAATATATATTAAAAGAGCTATATTAATTCTCTCTCAATAGAAAAAAACAGAATATGAGATAAATAAATGTGATATTCGACTCTTAGATAATACTTAAGTAAATAAGTTGACCTGTGGCCAGGTCCGAACCGACCGACAATTTGAAGTAAATTAATTTCCAGCTACAGAAACAATTTCAAATAATTTTAATATATCTATTAATGTAATAAAAAACATAAAGGCATATAACATAAATATTTTTAATTTTATTTTATTTATAATATATGTATATATTTATATGTAAGACCAGGCTGTGACGTCATGAATGGCTGGATCTTCTTCTTCTTCTTAGCCTTATTTCCCACGGGGTGTGGGGTCGACTCTTCTCGTTAATTGGCGCCAACTAAATCTGTTGTTGGCGTCGTCTGCAGAGAGACCAGATGCCATTAAGATCTCCCGTTATACGGCAGGACCAGCTGGTTTTTTTTTTTTAGGGCTCCCACGTGGTCTTTTGGTACTCAACCTTCGATGACGGACTGTGGACGATTTGAGTGAGGTTGATGGCAATGATGTTGATGCTGACCGATGTGACGATGTTTGTGTCGGTGATGATGTCGATGTGGATGTAGATGTGGATGTGTATGTTGGACTATCTTCTTTAGCCCACCTCGTCCATAGGTGGGTAACCCTAACCCATTTCTCGCATCGCCCGGGTGCTGACAATGCGCGTCGCTTGCAGGGGACGCCCTAGCCGTTAACCGTATAACATTTCTCCATTAATTGTTGATGCGACGCGAAGATGATCCAGCCGGCCTGTCGCTACAGCCTGACGCGTGGATTGGAAAGAAGGAAGAGGAAATAAAGGGGATTGGGTCTGGATGGATGATTTGGGTAGGGCATGCACTCCCTTGGTCGAGGAATGAGAGAAAATGCATGTGCTCGCGTAGGGCAGTGGGCGCCACTCACTGAGGTAGGTCTGTCTCTCACCGGGATCGTGAGAAGGTATCTACCCGCTACCCGCAGCAGCTGATGTTAAATTGAATTAGATTTTTATTTTTATTAAATAAATAATCTTGAGTTCTATGCTGGGATTCGAACTCAGGCTTCCTGTGTAGAAATCTCATACTCTACCCACTGAGCCATGCTGCCGCCTCATGAATGGCTGGATGACGTCATATAATTTTAAATCAAGAAAAAACTAATAAATATGATTTTCCCGAGGATAAAACCAATACAAAGTGCATGATTCGTGGTGATATATAAAAAATCTCCTCATGTAAAATTTGGTGTGAAAATAATCCTTCCCTTCCTATCGTCGATCGCTAATACTACCACTTCCGGTTCACGGATTTGCACCAAAAGTTGATCACTTCATCCCACTGATGCATTAAGTAAATATACCAAATTTCATCAAAATCGGTTGAGCCGTTCAGGCTGTACACATCTATACGGACGGACAGACGGACGGACAGACATCATGCTAAAAATACTTTTTTCTGTTTAGAAAATGCATGATTCGTGGAGATATGTAAAAATCTCCACATGTGAAATTTGGTGTGAAAACAATACCTCCCTTACTATCGTCGGTCGGTAAAAAAGTAATTTGATAGAGAATTGTTTTGAAATATAAAGATATAAAATTTTACTGAAAATAACAAAAATAAGAAAATTATAATCATGAAAAAAATGTATGTGATGTTTGTATTGTATCAGAAAGAAGTAAACACCAGAGTGGCGCTGTTGTCGGGCAACGACAACGCTAATCAATCGGATGATTGGCCGACAACACCGTAGCTACTATGGCGTTTACTTTTTTCCGGTCACTATACTTACGTTTAACTCTTAATCAGCCGTATCATCAACAATGAAATTTACTGTGGTTAAATTTTTTATTTTATTTGATTTTAATTATTTATTTGTATTTTGCAAAATCTTTTATTGGAAAATATTTGAATGATCTTGAGTTATTTTTTTTATTTTTTATCGCGTATTCATAATTTTATTTGGGCACATGCAGAATAGTTGAGAGTAATTAGATACTAATTATATTTAAAATTTATTTATTTTATTATATATTTATCAATAAGAAACGTTTAATAATATAAATTAAAATTAATAAATAATATTTATTAAATCAGCGCATTCTTGGCTCTTTGTTGATGACACCACGTCACGTGTTGGCGCGTGAGATTTGCAGTGTTAAAAAATTAATTCTGGTACTTTCAGCTATTCAATCAAGCTGAATTTCTATATATAGGTTTTATACAATTATTAATCATGTGAAAAATTATCAAACATATAACTTTATTTTTACGGTCACTTTAGAAGAAAAAAAATCAAAACGTTGTAGGTAATGACCCTCTTCCGGTTGAGCTACATTTCTAAAAAGTTGATAGAAAACTAAGAATTTTGAATAATGCCCATGTACCAAATTTCATGATTCTAGCTCAAACCGTTTTTGCGTAATCTTGGTTACATAAATACACACACACACAGACATTTTTCTCAACCTTAATGAAAATGATTCAGGAACCTTCAAAACATATAAAAACATCAAAATCTCAACATCGAAAATTTTCTGGCGAGATAGTAAAAATAAATATAAAAAACATCTGGGAATAACGGAATTTTGTAAATTAAACCACAAATTGATATTTGTTATTGTAAATTTATTCAAAAAATACAAACATATATACCAATCATTGGTCACTTGTCACTGGACACTCGAACAGTGCAGTCGCTTGATAACGATTGCAGAAGTAGCAATCGAAACGGTGTGTATATGTTTGAATTTTTTTGAATAAATTTACAATAACAAATATCAATATATGATTTAATTTACAAAATTCCGTTATAAATAAAAACAACCACTAAAGCTTTAATAACATCTGGGAATGCTAGGAAGGATTACTATCAACAAACTTTTATTCATATTTATCAGAAAATTGCATAAATAATTCCAATTTATATTATCTAAATATATTGTGAGAATTAGATATATAATGTAAGAGCAAAATGTTTTTTAAAATGTCTCTTTTTCGCTTTTCATCACGAAAGTCCCAATCTTTCTCCTTATTGAAAATATATTCAAAACACTAAAAAAATAACGTAAGTAATTAATTAATATTTATTATAATTTATAATAAATAATAATTAATATAATTTATAATAAATAATAATTAATATAATTTATAATAAATAATAATTAATAATAATTTATAATAAATAATAATTAATAATAATTAATATAATTTATATAATTTATAATTATAATTATAATTATAATGATACGATCGAAGATGCGCTGAAAACATCGCTTATTTATAATTATTCGCTGAAAATATGGGAAATTTTCAACTTTGACCGCCGATTTGACCATGTTCCCAACTGAAGTTTAAAACACCAAGACCACTTTACACTTTTTTAAGCTCTACTCTCAAATCCAAAATCAAAATTTAAAAAATCGAAAATTTTTGACGACACACACAGACATGAGTATAGATTTTATAAACGAACTAAAAGTTCGTTGAATATATTTTTTCTGTATAATTTTAAGGACGCACTTAATAAATAAATAGGAGTTATGTTTTTCATATTTGTGATAAAAATTATTAATATTATGTAAATTCGATTTGATTTTAAAAAGAAACAAAATACCTTTGATTATAAATAAAAATGTTTTAAATATGAATGATTTAAATACTTATAAAATTTCTTGTAAATAAATAAATAAATATATAAATCATTCCAAATTTGTTACTAAAATATTTCATAATTTATATCATTTCTCTAATACTCTAATTGACAAGATATTCTTATTTTAGAGATGACAAAATTTCAAATTGTTTATAAAAAATAGGTATAAAAAAAAATAAAAACAAATTTTATTTACTTTCTAACTTTAAAATTGAAATATTGAAATTAATAATTATGATGTTGTGAATTTTATTATGGATTAAACACACAAAAAAGTAAAACACAATATATATATATTAGATTCTAGTACTTTAGTAAGAATGAAATTAATCATCTTTCGGAGAAGGTCTCCTTCTAGGGTGTTGATAAAAGAGATAATTATGCTAGTCTCTCCCGGAATAAAATTATATTTAGAACTAGTATCAGCACTAGAGAATTGTAGTTATTGCGGCCTTAAACTTGTGAGTTCTTGGAGTTCTTCCAAAGGGATTATATAAAATATGAAGCATCTAGCAATGTTTACAATTTTGATTTGGATTTTAATTATAATATGGTCATTTTTTATAATTGGTAAAATGAATAATACTATTATTAATAATTCATTAAAATAAATAAATATTTAATTTTATTAATTTTAATTATTAATTTTAGAATTAAATTTATTCAACAAAGAACATAAAGTATATCGCCTCGCCATCTCTTGGATGAACGACTAATTACAAATATATATATTATATACAAGGTGTGGCCAAACTTTTAGCTTTTAGGGGCTACTTTTTGAATAAAATATAGTCTGCGGTCGACTATGGATATGGGCAAATAATTTTAAAATTTTAGAAGATAATTAAAGAAGTCATTATATCGCCGATTTAGATATATGAAAGATATGTTAGTTTTAATTATTATAATAATATAAAAAAAAAATTGTAAATGGAAGGGCTGTTATTTTTCATTTAAATTTATAACTTCAATTAAAATAAATACTTCATTTTGGAATGGATATGAGAGGAGGGGGAGGTAGAGGCGAAATTTGGGTAGAGTAGAGTAGTCTAGGACTAAACGGTGTTTTGAGAAAGGGAAGCCCTTGGATAAAAAGTATATAAATTTTCGGGATAAGAAAAATATATAAATATATGGTATATAAAAGATGTAATAACATATAGGATGATTATGATCTAAAATTATTTTTTAATAAATTTAAAAATAATATCCCGGGTAGCGAGTAGATTCTTTTCTATAACCCCAGTAGAAAAGAATTCTATTTCAGGGATTGGCGTCCCTGCCCTCACGTGAGCTCATGATTTCTTCTAAATCCCTCTTCTACCGGGAGGAATCATGTCCTTTACCTATTGACGCCTTTCCATCCATTCCCTTACTCTTACTCTCTCCCCCCCTCCCTGATCATTCAAAAAATCAAATTTATTTGGATGAAGGAGAATACCTAGCATAGGTTCATTAAAAAGAAAAAAAAATTGAAATCTTGTCTCTTAATAGGAGACTCTTTAGAGTCTCCTATATATATTTGAATTAAACCCCCTTCGGGGGTTTAATTCAAATATATCCAGATCACGTCAACCCTTCGACAAGCAAAACCCCTTATAATCACGAGTGAGACATGTCTTATATGCCTCTGAGAGGACCCACCTCTCCAACGCTTCACATTAGTATAAAACTTGGAACTCATATTTATAGAACGCTTTGCAAAATTAGAAAAAACCAATTAAATCAATGTTTTTCATTTTATTAACATTTTTGACTAAATCTTGTAAATTGTGACCAAGACCAATCCATTGACCATAATTTTAGCCAGATTCTAAATAAAATTGATTTTTTGTATCATTAAATGGAAATTTTTAATTAATTTTAATATTGGTTTATTTTTACAGTTCAACAAAAATCTTGCCTCATAACAACAGATAAAACCTATACGAATAGATTCATCATGAAACGTAGATTCATTTTCACTACTATTATATAATTTTACGGTGCTTCGTTGATTAAATATTAATTATTGAATTTTGACAGATTGAAAAGATTTGCCGCCATGTTGCCCCCCTCCGCCACCTCTTCTCACCTCCCACCCACCCTCCCTCCTGGCCCGCCTCTCTGCTTGCCGGTGAGCTTCGAGCGCTTCAGTTCCCATTCCCTTTCCAGTCGAAGACGTTGACCGGCGTCACCACCGAAATCATCCCTCAATCAAGAATTAATTGTAAATTTATTTATTCCTATTAATTTAAATGAAGTTTAATAAATTTTAGAAAAGATTCAAATAAAAATTTAATTTTATAAAATATAGATTTTTAACTTTTTACTGATATATTAATTATATATATTTAATAAATTTCGCCCCCACTCCAATCCTTTGCTTTTCGGTGACCTTGAAGGGGACAGCATAGCAAAGCTGCATTGCTTACCCCCAATGGATGAGATTCAACTGCCTTTGACTTTATTCTCAAAATAAATTATATTATTTCCCCTTCGTTAAATGAAATTATATACAAATTAATTATACTACGTATTATACGACAAATAAATTAATACGAATTATTTTAATGAATCGATTTAACCACAATTTTTCCATCCCAATCATTCCTTCTTTTTTGTATTTTAACATTGAAACATTTTTCCTGCTATACTATTCTATTTTCAAATTTTATATTCAAAAATAAATACATAACTTAAAATAACATAAAAATTACTTGAAAAGGAAGGAAATAATTTTATTATTTTTATATATGAAGCAACAAGACAAAATTGAATAAGTTTCATGAAATATAAAATTAATTTTTAATAAATTTAAAAATAATATCCTGGGTAACGGGTAGATTCTTTTCTATAATCCCAGTAGAAAATAAGGTAATTATACAGAAGACTGGCGAAAGGAGGTAGGTGGTTGAAACTTACTTTGAGGTTTTCCTTGAATGATTCTGAACAACTTTATATGCAACTTTTTTTATGATCTCTTTTAGTTTAATTAATAAAAATTAATTAATTAAAAGACTTTTTCGGTTTTTTAAATTCGGTTTATTTTATTTTAGAAATAGTTTTATTCATACCAAAGTTATTTAAACGCTTTTGCGGAGTTTATATTTTCTAAAATAAAATAAACCGAATTTAAAAAACCGAAAAAGTCTTTAAATAACTTTAGTATGGATAAACTATTTCTAAAATAAAATAAACCGAATTTAAAAAACCGAAAGTCTTTAAATAACTTTAGTATGGATACACAGTTTAATTAATTAAACTAAAAGAGATCATAAAAAAAGTTGCATATAAAGTTGTTCAGAATCATTCAAGGAAAACCTCAAAGTAAGTTTCAACCACCTACCTCCTTTCGCCAGTCTTCTGTATAATTACCGAAAATAATTCTATTTCAGGGATTGGCGTTCTTGCCCTCACGTGAGCTCATGATTTTTTCTGCCTTCCTTCTCCCATGGAAAAATCATGTCCTTTACCTTTTAACTTCTTTCTATCAGTTCCCTTACTAGTCCCCCTCTGATCTGTAGTAAAATTCAACCTTATTTAGAGGAAGAAGAATATCACTTATCAATTCTTTAAATAAGAAAATAAGCTTAGTTAGGGGATTAATTATATATACAGGTATATTATATATACATTTTTCACTTTCAATTATGAAATATTTAATTTGCAATGTTACTTTCACTTGCTTTATTCGACCTGATATAACTATTAGATATCTACACCATTTCTTCTTCTTTCTTAATATAAGAAAATTTCTAACTCCTATATAATATTAATATATTAAAATGGACGAATCGAATGTGAGTTAAGTTAACATACGATTATGTAAAAAACCATATTTACTTTTGTCAAAAAAAGATTTCCATATATTTTAAAGAGCATCCAATATAATTAAATTACAGCGGACCCAAAACAAAATCTTGAGTATAATAACTAAGGCACCTCGGTATCTACCAGTTAGACCAGTGTTCCCAACGTGGGGCCCACGCCCCACAGGGTGGCAATTTGCTTGTTAAGGGGGGCAATTCGAAAATGGACTCGAAACGAGTTTAACCCTTTTTAATATTAAAAATTATGTATATGTAACATAGAGGGGTTGGAAAAGGTTGGAAAACAATGAGTATTAGGTACATAGAGATCTCATATTGAGCACAAGTTATGATGCTTGAAACATAATGCTTCTAGTTTAAACATGAAATGGAAAGTATGCATGTTTTCAATTCATTGTCAAAAACTGTTATTACGGAGTGAAAATTTAGACTCTGTAAACGAAATTCTGGTTGAACATTTTCAGAAACGCTAAAATTATATATTCATTTGTATAAAATTATTTCAGAATATAAATGATTGTATATAATATATACTACAATATACGTAATAATGCAAAATAACAAAATTCTAATTGAAATTAAATAAGTTGACCTGTGGCCAGGTCCGAACCGACCGACGGTTTGAAATAAATTAATTTCCAGCTACAGAAACAATTTCAAATAATTTTAATATATCTATTAATGTAATAAAAAACAGATATGGATATAACATAAATATTTTTAATTTTATTTTATTTATAATATATAGCTGAAGTAGCCGGCGTTGCCCGAGATCATAATAAGAAGACTGTGACGTCACGAAGGGCTGGGTGACGTCATGAAGGGCTAGGTGACGTCATATAATTTTAAATTAAGAAAAACATAATGAAGATGATTTTTCCCGAGGATAAAACCAATACATTCGTGGTGATATGTAAAAAAATCTCCTCATGTGAAATTTGGAGTGAAAATATCCCTTCCCTTCCTATCGTCGATCGCTAATACTACCACTTCCGGTTTCCAAATTTGCTCAAAATGTTGATCAATTCATCATACTGAATGCATTAAGTAAATATACCAAATTTCATCAAAATCCGTTGAGCCGTTCAAGCTATACACATCTTTACGAACGGATGGACAGACGGACAGACATCATACTAAAAATACTTTTTTCTGTTAAGAAAATGCATGATTCGTGGAGATATGTAAAAATCTCCACATGTGAAATTTAGTGTGAAAACAATACCTCCCTTACTATCGTCGGTCGGTAAAAATGAAATGTCTTGTTTAATGAATATCAGGTATTTGTATGTAAAAATAATAAAATTAATAAATCAATTCTAAATAATAATCAATTTTCAAATGCAGGGAGAATTTTCTTGATATTTACTTGTCTCTAGCTTTTTGTTTAAATAAATATTTAGATCTTTTCAATTCAAACTTCGTTTATTGAATAAGATATATTGTTTATTCATTTTTTAAAAGTTTATATGTAATTTATAATTATATAATTTTGTTATTACTATTTATATTAAACATATATAAAAAATATTGGCATATTGTATACATATATTCAGTGATGTATTGGTAAAATAAGAAGTATGGGAACGCATAGTGGGAGGAAAAAAAAAGTCCTATTTTCAGCCAACTATTTTTTCCATTTAAGTTTTTATTTTTTCTTATTCTTACTATATACAAAATATTAACGAACTCAAAAAAAGAAATTCTAACAGTAGATTTAAGTGGAAAAAGTACTGGAAGCGTTCCGGTTCTGAAAAAAGGTAAGGGAACGTCGTTCCCCGCGTTGTCCTCCCAATACACCACTGCATATATTCATAGGCAAATAAAACAATGTAAGTTCTTTTCCTTTCACTTTAGAATAATAATTATTTAACGTATTTTTAATAAGAAAACTTTTTTAAATTATAATAATAATAATATTCGATTTTGAGCACACTTTTTCAGCATAAATTATAATTTTATTATTATTAGAAGTATTTCTAGGATGTATTAAATATCTAGTACTATACAATTATAATGAAATTATAATTTCAATTATAATTAATGTTAAAAAATGATAAAAACAACTTACAGGCTTATAATTAATTATTTTTACAATGTGTCTAATTTTGGCAAGTTAATAGTTTGACAATTGTTGTAGTCACTACCTAACGACCGTTAATATTAAACTAATTAGGCTAACATTTTATAATCAAAAGGACCAATCCAATGCCTTGGCACATTATAATGACTTACAGGTCTCTAAAATTACTTCAAAAACGAGAAAAAGCTCCACGAGTAGCGGGTGGACACTCTCTATGATCCCGATAGAGATAGCAGGTCCACTTCAGGGATGCAACCCTGCTCACGCAAGCCACGACTTTTCCTCACCTTCCATTGAGGAAGTCGCGTCCTAAACCCTAAAAAATCCTATCTATACAATATTAAAAATCCTTTACATATTCCTCCCCTCCACCACGGCATCAGACTCTAGTAGAGACAAGTCGGATGGAAGTTTTCTTCGAGTTCGCATCACAGATGGTCAGGGCCCTTGGAGGCTGTCCAAAAGCTAGGAAGATGAAGAAGAATAAAATTTAATTGAAATATAGATTTAGATCAGTGTATCCCAACCTTTTTTGTGCCATGCCCCGCCTAAGCTCTTCTAAAATTCTTATGCCCTACATGCAACAAATACATAATTTTTAATATTAAAAAATTGAATTGTCCAATATAGTATTTATTGGCCGCAATTATTTAAAAATTTGCTTTTTTACCGACCGACGATAGTAAGGGAGGTATTGTTTTCACACCAAATTTCACATGTGGAGATTTTTACATATCTCCACGAATCATGCATTTTCTAAACAGAAAAAAGTTTTTTAGCATGATGTCTGTCCGTCCGTCCGTCCGTCTGTCCGTCCGTCCGTATAGATGTGTACAGCCTGAACGGCTCAACGGATTTTGATGAAATTTGGTATATTTACTTAATGCATCAGTGGGATGAATTGATCAACTTTTGGTGCAATTCCGGAAACCGGAAGTGGTAGTATTAGCGATCGACGATAGGAAGGGAAGGGTTATTTTCACACCAAATTTCACATGAGGAGATTTTTTTATATATCACCACGAATCATGCACTTTGTATTGGTTTTATCCTTGAGAAAAATCATATTTATTAGTTTTTTCTTGATTTAAAATTATATGACGTCATCCAGCCATTCATGACTTCACAGCCTGGTCTTACAGATATATTACAAATAAAATAAAATTAAAAATATTTATCTTATATTCATATCTGTTTTTTATTACATTAATAGATATATTAAAATTATTTGAAATTGTTTCTGTTTCTGGAAATTAATTTTTCAAACCGTCAGTCGGTTCGGACCTGGCCACAGGTCAACTTATTTTCTTTCAACTTTGGCATCGAAATCAAGTATTGCATTTAAATGACCCAGAGCAAAAGGATTAAACTCGTGACTCGTCCATTTTTGAATTGCCCCCCTCCCCCTTTACAATCAAATTGGCCCCCTGTGGGGCATGGGCCCCACGTTGGGAAACACTGATTTAGATAAATGATACTAGGAATTTTTTTTATTTATTGTCACTAAAGTGTTTTAAGGTAAAAACAACAATTATGTTATTCCTTTGAAGATATTTAATGATTCGTCTGTCATATTTAGATTGACATCTATAATATTTTTCAAAAGTTAAATTAGTTGACAGTTGACTGGACGAAATTTATCATATACATATTTAATTTCATTGTCAATTCAAAACATTAAAATATATTCAAAGCAAAACTACATAACTATATAAAATATTATTGTCAATTAAAAAAATATAATTAATTAAATTTTGTTAAGAACACATTTTCAGTCAATTTTTAACAAGTTATTTTTTTTTTATTTGTCATTTAATGTTTAAGCTATTATCAATATATAGGGTGTTCCAAAATAAATTTAAAATTTGATATATATCATAAAAATGTAATGATGAATAAGTATTAGGGAATAGATTGTGGATGAAGAAGATTATTATTTCCACTATCTCATCAAAATAGGAGAGCTTATCTCTAAAAAATCTGCTAAGCATATGGATTGGGTGTCATTAAATGGCCCACCCGCTCTCCAGACCTTATGATATGGAATGTTTTTTCGGGGGTGGGAATTAAAAGATAAGATTTATCTACAAGAGTAACAATAGTCGGGGGAAATTGGTAATTTTATTGAAATTACGATTCCATTACTTTGCATAATTTGTATATTACTATTTTATGGTAAATCTGAGGGAATACATTTTTTTGGGACACTCTATTAAAAAATAAAAATAATATTATCATCATTAACTAAAATAGTTCTTAGAGATTGCAGCTTTTTTAATGTCTCTAAAATATATATATAAAAAGAAATAATTAAAATAATAATAAATTTCACTATATTTTCGGAAATGATTTTTTTCTTGAAATATCTGTTTTTTTTTTTAATGGCATACATATGTCAAAAATATTGTACATTTCAGATTTGTTTATCTTTTATGTGAGATCTACAGGTGTGCCAATCGTGTCTGTTCATAAGAGCTGTTTTTCAAATAGATTGTTTTTCATATTGACTTTACGTTTTGGGCGAAAAGCCAATAAACAAAATATTTAGCCAAGGAAAATAAGCGAGACTTATTTTAACAAATTTGCATTAGTCCGTCACTTTTATTTAATATAAAATATATAATTTTATATATAAATAATTTATAGAATATTATGTATATTATAAACAATTTTATTTAATTTATAAGGTCATTCTTTTCTCGCGTGTCTCTGAAGAAGAATATTTAATAAACCAAAATTTTGCTATATTATTATTGTGAAAACTTTTTAGTCAAATATCTTTAAGAGGGATGAATGTTTATAAAACTCACTACTCACTCATACTTAATACTTACTCAATTAATAAATAATAATATATACGTATACTAAGATAACCAATTTTTTCCAATAAAAAGATGGACAAAAAGTTTAAAAAAAAGTAAGATTATAGCAAATAAATGTAACATTTTTATAACTTAAAAAAAATACAACAATTATGTTTATATATTATGTTCAGTATGTGTATGCGTTTTATAATCATGTTTTTCCGAATTGTACGATCATATTGAAAAAGAGGACAGTTAGAAGAACCCTTCTTGATAAAGAACACGGAGCCTACACCCTCCATTCCAAAATAAACCGAACTTTTTAAAAAAACAAAAAACCAATGTACCTTTTGGAACAAATCATTTTTTTTAATCAATGTATTCCCCTTCTGCATCGATACACAAATTTGCACGCTCCAACAAGTTGTCAAACGACTTCTCCATGTTCTTTATTGGAATGGTCTTTAGGACGTCGGTCGGCGCCTTCTCAATGGCTTCAATCGATGCGTACCACTTTCCTTTCATCGACAAATGCAGTTTAGGGAACAGATAGAAGTCGCACGGAGCCAGATCTGGTGAATAGGGCGAATGATGCAAAGGAATAACGTGATTTTTAACCAAAAATTCAGTTACAAGTCGCGAACGATGTGATGGTGCATTATCGTGCAAAAGAGTCCAACTGCCGATTTCCCGATGTTCTGGCCGAATACGACAAATTCTTACCAGCAAACGCTTCATGACGCCTAAGTAAAACTCTCCAGTGACTGTGGATAATCTCTTTTGAATCGTAAAAATCCGGTTCTGGGACGACCTGATCTTTCGTCTCTCTACCCAATTTGAATCTCCCGAATCACTCGTAAACTTGCGTACGGGATAGACAATCATCACCATATTCATTTTGTAGCATTTGGTGCGTTTCAGTAAAAGTTTTACCAAGTTTAACACAAAAATCAATTACAGTTATTTGTTTGAAACTCATTTTCCGACCGATGTACAAAACACACTGACATTTGAAACACAATAACTTTTGTTATATGCATCTAAATGTCATGAAATTTATACCAGTTGTCAATGAGGGACTAAGCCATCTACGGGTAAAATATTATAACATGTGGTGCCGCACACCACAAGAAGATGGCGCCGCGCCAACGTGCGCCAGCCCATGACGGCAACAACATGATGGGGACATATGTATATGGTGTAAACGGTGAATTCAATAAAAGGAGTTATGACTCCGACTCATCGGCTTTTATTTCTAGCCCTTTCCTAACATCCGACTTCCACCTTACCCTATACACATGTCCGTTACACTGGTGACCCCGACGTGATATTTGCTGGAACCGGTTTAATAAACCCTGGGGGTGTCTCCAGCAAATATCGCAATCCTGTCCCGGCTTCCTAGCCGTTTCCATCCATGGCACGACGGCGCCGCCTCCAGCTACATCGCCGCGGCTGCCTCCGGACCCACATCGCCAGGGCTGCCTCCGGTTCTGCATCGCCGCGGCTGCCGCTGGGGTCGTCGCCGTCATCGCAGTCGCCTCGGACATTATCGCCATCATACCGGTCGTCAACACCTAGACCGTACATGTTGGCCATCACTGCCGTCACTTCCATCAGCGCCATCGTCTCCCGAGCGGCAACACGTGCTGCGGTCGCCGCCACTGTCCGAGATGTCATCATCGCCACGACCACGAGCGCCCGGTGTCATCGCATCGACAACGTGCCTCGGTCGGCGCCACCGTCCGGACGCCATCGCGGTCATGACCGCTACCACGGGGGTTGTATCGCTAGAACGCTGGAGGGGGAGTACTGTGGTGCCGCACACCACAAGAAGATGGCGCCGCGCCAACGTGCGCCAGCCCATGACGGCAACAACATGATGGGGACATATGTATATGGTGTAAACGGTGAATTCAATAAAAGGAGTTATGACTCCGACTCATCGGCTTTTATTTCTAGCCCTTTCCTAACATCCGACTTCCACCTTACCCTATACACATGTCCGTTACAAACAGATGGCATTAGTGGTACTATTTTTTTTTGGGCGTTATCTTATCTAATTATATTTATATATATAAAAATTAAGGAGTTTGTCTCTATATTGCTCAGAATGTAAAATTTCTTGTACATCTTCACGTTACTTTTCAAATATAATATTAGAATTTTTCATGTCTGTCTCTCTGAGAAAATGTATACCTATAAACTCAAAATTGGCTGGACCGTTTACTATGAAATTAAATCACAATATTCTTATAAAACCCTATTTAAACATAGGCTATAAACTTTATATAATTAAAAAAATCAGGAGTGTCTCCACTCGACTATCTAGCAAAAACTTAAATTGGATTAATTAACACATATATTATATTTAAATTAAATTTAATTAATTATAAATTATAAATTAAAATTAATAAATAATATTTATTAAACCAGCGCGTGTTTGGCTCTTTGACCACGTCTCATGCTGGCGCATGATTTGAAATGTTAAAAAGTTAATTCCGGTACTTTCAGCGATTCAATCAAGCTGTAATTCTATATATGGCAGTTTTATACAATTTTTAATAATGTGAAAAACTATCAAACATATATCTTTATTTTTACGGTCTGTTTAGAGGAAAAAAAATCAAAACGTTGTAGGTAATGACCCTCTTCCGTTTGAGTTACATTTCTCAATGAATGATAAAAAACTACGAATTTTGAATAATGCCCATGTACCAAATTTCATGATTCTAGCTCAAACCGTTTTTGCGTAATCTTTTCTACATACACACATCCACACACACACACACAGACATTTTTCTCAACCTTAGTGAAAATGATTCAGGAACCTTCAAAACGTATAAATACATCAAAATCTCTGCAACGAAAATTTTCGTGATCGCAATACTATCTTTAGAAAAAACAGAAATGAAATTATATAAATTGTATAAAGCTCCGGGAAAACTAAACAATTATAAAAATTGTCAATTAAAATTTTATTAAAATTCAATATTCTTTATTTTTGTTTATTATTAGTAGTATTAATTATATTCCAGTTTTAAAATCGTTTATTGAATATATAAAATAGAATTATACAATTTGTTTTATAGAATTTAGAATAATTAATATTAATTCAGTGGTTTCCAACCTTTCTGTACCGGCGCCCCCATTTTTAAAAAAAAATTCTTAATTCTTGTAATAATCTAATTTCATAAATACTCACATAATATAGTAATTTATTTAATGGACTACAAAATCACACATACACATTACACACCCACACACACTCAATTAAGCAACAACATATTATAGATTATTATAGATTTTAGAAAAAAAATTGGTTCTAATACATTCGCGCCCCCTTTGCAACAGTCTTTCGCTTCCCCCCCCCCCCCCCCCCCCCCCGGGGCACTGAAGGAGGTCTTAGTAGCTAGTATTAAAGATTTCTATTAAATTTTGTTCTAAGTTTTTTTTTTTAATTTCATAATTTAATTGAAAATTTCTAAAATTAATTTTTACCGACCGACGATAGTAATTACCGACCGTCGATAGTAATTACCGACCGACGATAGTAAGGGTGTATTGTTTTCACACCAAATTTCACATGTGGAGATTTTTACATATCTCCACGAATCATGCATTTTCTAAACAGAAAAAAGTATTTTTAGCATGATGTCTGTCCGTCCGTCTGTCCGTCTGTCCGTCCGTATAGATGTGTACAGCCTGAACGGCTCAACCGATTTTGATGAAATTTGGTATATTTACTTAATGCATCAGTGGGATGAATTGATCAACTTTTGGTGCAAATCCGTGAACCGGAAGTGGTAGTATTAGCGATCGACGATAGGAAGGGAAGGGTTATTTTCACACCAAATTTCACATGAGGAGATTTTTTTATATATCACCACGAATCATGCACTTTGTATTGGTTTTATCCTCGGGAAAATCATATTTATTAGTTTTTTCTTGATTTAAAATTATATGACGTCATCCAGCCATTCATGACGTCACAGCCTGGTCTTACATATATATTATAAATAAAATAAAATTAAAAATATTTATGTTATATGCCTATATGTTTTTTATTACATTAATAGATATATTAAAATTATTTGAAATTGTTTCTGTAGCTGCTAATTAATTTACTTCAAACCGTCGGTCGGTTCGGACCTGGCCACAGGTCAACTTATTATTTAAATAACAAGATTGTTTATTTTATTTAGATAAATTAAACATAAAAATTAATATACTTAAATTAATTTTATTATTGCTTTTTTACTTGTGTTGAAGTTAATCTGTGGTAGCTTCATATTTTACTATATACTTAGTATTATTTTACTATATACATCACAAATCAGAAATTGATTCCATTATTTCATTTTCATCAAATAAACATTTTAATATAAATTACAGAAATTAGAATGGATTAGACTAGTTATTATGTCATGAGAAAACGTAGAGCCAGGGATAATTTGTAGGCAGTTGGAATAACATTAAACCTGGTATAAGGGAAATGGAACGTTTAGACAAAACTTGATCGAAGTTGATTAAAATTTGAATCCATGACGTAGAACATATAATCACTGTGCGACTATACATTCATAGATAGTGCTATTCAAGCAAAACAATTCTATTAAGATTTATCAAAGAGATAGGGAATACAAAATATCCTTTAAATTTCAATTATTTATCAACCAATAAATTGTTTACATTTGAAAATTATCAAAAAGAAAAATAACTGATCAAAAGTTTATTAATTTTAATTTTATTAGTAAAAAAACTTTAATATAAAACAATATAATGAAATATTTAATTGATTATATAGACCCGATTAAAAAAATTTATAACAAAAACTCTAGAAGGAGTTGTAATAGGTCAGCTCTGACTTTAAAATTAAAACAACTACTAGTGACTGTAAAGGGGATTATGAAAGGTTTTCCCATCTTAGGTTCGTCTGCACAAAAGTATTTTAATAAAAAGACTAAACAATTATTCAAAAACAAAAATAAAGTAACAAATACTAAAACAATTGTGGCTGTAAAGGGGTTGAACTTTAAATCGAAAATACAAGAACATAATACAAATATCAAATGGAATATCCTAAAAAACAAAATTTTTTATTTACTTTCACTGAGTGAGTGTAAATTATTAATATTTATTAACCATTTATTTTATATATATATTATTTTATATTTATTAATTCAAGTATAGTTAATTAAATATAATTCAGTCCTTTTCATTGATTATTAAAATATTTTCATTATTTTTTTATTTTATGGATATAATACATTTATTAATCTATAATACGATTAAGATTAATAGTAGAGAATAAATTTAATCATTAAGCGAGATTAATGATTATATATATTATTCTATTAAAGAATAAACTAAAACGTAAAATATAAAGTTATTTCATTAAAATATGTCTAAGAAATCGGCGTGCGTTTTGGCTCTCTTCCTCCACTCGTGGGGAATTTACACGTGGTTTGCTCCGTCCTCATTTAGCTCGTTGATCTATTTGAGCACCTGATTGACCCTTTAGAACTCATTTATTTTGATTCCTTTTTGTCTACAAATATTACGAAAGCTAGGAATAATGTCTTGAAAATTCTATACGGTAGTTTTTTCAAAGGAAACTAGCACAGTTTAAAATAAAATAAAAGGATTTTTTTTAAAAATAAAGGGTTTTCTATATTTCTAATTAAATTGATGTTAGCAAATAAAAGTTTATTGTATGGTATATTTATTTTTATCATTCTTATTTATTATTTATTATTAATATCAGTAATTTATTAAAATAATATATAATTAATAGAAATTATCTGAGTTCGTTCAAATAATAGAAAGGAAAAAAATAAATATATTTTTGAGTTATATTTTGTTGAAGTTATATATTATTTTGATGTAATTTTGATATTCTTAAATTTTATTATTGTTGTTATTTAGAAAAAAATTTTATACTGCTAATTATAATTGTAAAATATGGTCTAAATTTAGTTATTAAATATTTTAAAAATATTCTAAACCCTACCAAATAAATAAATAAATAAATAAAATATACTAGTATAAAATAAAATTTTATTTATTATTATTCTTTTTATTTTATTATATTTTTTTATTTTATTTTTTTTGTTTTGTTTATAAATGATATTGTATATTTTGCAAAAAAAATCCATGATTTTTATTTTTAAAGATATTTCAAGGTAAGTTACAGTGTTATTCACAAAACAAACGTTCAAGAGAGAATTATTAGTTCTAGCCATAGTACATATAATGTTATAAGATCAGAGTCATAATGATTTCAAACTTCAAACACTATTAGATTGTCTTATCTTTCTTTGATTGTCATTATTTGTTTCAGAAGAAAGTAATAATTTACATCATCAAAGCTGTATACAAAAGGATTTTTGAAAGAGATAAATTAGTTTTTTTTTTTTAATAAAATGAATGATTTAATTAAATTCTGAATGAGAAGAATATTTTACAAAGAAGATTGAATAATAATAAAAATAAAAATTATATAATATAAAGTTATTTTCAATATTTGTATTATTATAAAAGAAAAAAAAAGATATTTTAAAATTCAACAACTTGTATTTGATTTTAAATTACTTAGACATTATCTAAATTAATTAATTTTTTTTTTATTTTAATTGAAATTATAATTTATTAAGTGTTTGAATGTCATAAATAAATATATTCACCTATTATTTTGAAAATGGTGTAAGTCCATTTATTTAAAAAATAAGCTGGAATGTCTCCACTCGACTATCTCGCAATTTGAATTGGATTAAATAACATATATTATATTTAAATTAAATTTAATTAATTATAAATTTTAAATTAAATTTAATTAATAATAAATTATAAATTAAAATTAATAAATAATATTTATTAAACTAGCGCATGTTTGGCTATTTGGTGATGGCACCACGTCACGTGTTGGCGCTTGAGATTTGCAGTTTTAAAAAATTAATTCTGGTACTTTCAGCTATTCAATCAAGCTGAAATTCTATATATAGCAGATTTATACAATTTTTTATCATGTGAAAAACTATCAAATATATATCTTTATTTTTACGGTCACTTTAGAGGAAAAAAAATCAAAACGTTGTAGGTAATGACCCTCTTCCGGTTGTGCTACAATTCTCAAAAGTTGATAGAAAACTACGAATTTTGAATAATGCCCATGTACCAAATTTCATCATTCTAGCTCAAACCGTTTTTGCGTAATATTGTCTACATACACACACACACATACATACATACATATACACACAGACATTTTTCTCAACCTTGGTGAAAATGATTCAGGAACCTTAAAAACGTATAAAAACTTCAAAATCTCAACATTGAAATCACAATACTATCTCTGGCGAGATTGTAATAAGATATTAATGTATATATGTAACTTATATTTAATTCAAAATGTACACTTTTTATTTATAACTAATTAATATTTAATATCTTAAAAATATGTATTATTTTATATATACATTATTGTAGTTATATTTAGTTATATTCGCCTAAAAGAAATTTATATAATCAATTTACATTCTGATAAATTGATAAAAACTTGGCCAAACTTGAATTAATAATCAATCAATATTTTTAATTGATAAAATATGTTAAGCTTTAATTTTCTCGAAACAACAAAAAATGCACTTACACTACTTTTAAAATAAACGGACTATATACAATCAGATTTTTATCGGTAAAATTGATTATTTTCTATTCTAAATATTCAATCAATGAAAAAAGGAAGAAAAATAAAGAAGTTTTTTTTCTAATTAAACTTGTGATTCATATTTTTAAATCTCTCTCTTTCTTTCTCTCTTTTTTGTTGTTTTATCTCTAATTGTGATTTCATACATGAAATAAAAAAAATATATTTAGACAATGATTTAGGCCAGTAAGAGAGAGAGAATTACTAGGCAGGTTTAATGAAGCCAAGCTTCTAGACTCCGACTCCCCAGACTCAAGGTGGGACCTTTGCCCGGTCTCAAGGTATAACTAAAAGTGTTCTTTCTAATTTTAAAAATGGATTTACCACTTTTTTTTTTATTTTAATAAAATAAAAATAAATTAACAATAAACTCAAAAAATGTATATATCCACTTAATATGAATATGAGAATTATTTATTATTCATTCAAACAATTTGTAACTATAAAAATTGAAAACGAAAAAAAAGAAATTAAAACAATAAATGATAGAGAATAATTTTTAGACATGTGCTTTCACATTAATTGAATTTAATGAGCAAATTATTTCTATCAACACTAATAAAAATATACTTCAAATAGATAATTAAATTTGTCTAGGGTTGGTGGTAGTAGTAGTAGTAGAACTATTAAAATTTATATATGTATATGCGTTGAAAGTTTTATAATCAAATGAAAATAGACTCCATTTAAATTATCATTTTTAGAATTATAATTATTAATTATATACCTATACTATATTATTATTAATAATAATATGATTAAAATATAATATAAGGACAATTTTTAAACCATTGAATTTGCCAGTTTTGATTGAAGAAATTTTATTAATGTTTTAACGCAATATTTTTTTTTTCTTATAAAGCTGGTCATGGTTTGAAATAGAAATTTATTTCTTTGCCAAACAACTAGTTTAAAAATCATCATTAATTAGAACTTAGTAGATAAGTCCATTTAAACCAGTTCCATCTCATCTACGTTACAGACTGATTTATTTCATTCATTTATGATTTTCTTTTGACACATTAACATATGAAGTTTATATGTCAACCGATTTTATTTCTCTTTAATAAAATATTAAGGTTTAAGTCTTCTTTCTCCTGCTCTAATGGAAGCTTAAATGTTTTTAAGGAAAAGAATCTTTTTTTTGAATTCAAAAAATAATAAACATCTGAATATCGCTATTGTGTCAATGAACCACCTTATTTGTTAGAAAATAAAAATAATATATTCATTTAAATTATATATTTATTGATTTATTTTAGATTTTTTTTCTGTCTTTGTGTGTGTGTGTGTGTGTTTTTAAATGTATATATAGTTAGATATATACTTTACATAGTATAGTACATGTTTTCAAAAAATGGTCATCTTGTTTATTAGGAATATGCAACCATTATTAACTTAAATATGATTTTGAGTTTCAGCATGTAAACGGTATGGCTGTTCAAATAATATTTATGAAAACCAAAATATGGCATTTTTGCTATCTCGCCAGAGATAGTATTGCGATCACGAAAATTTTCGATGTTGAGATTTTGATGTTTTTATACGTTTTGAAGGTTCCTGAATCATTTTCACTAAGGTTGAGAAAAATGTATGTGTGTGTGTGTATGTATGTGTGTGTATGTATGTATGTTACGAAGATTACGCAAAAACGGTATGAGCTAGAATGATGAAATTTGGTACATGGGCATTATTCAAAATTCATAGTTTTCTATCAACTTTTGAGAAATGTAGCTCAACCGGAAGAGGGCCATTACCTACAACGTTTTGATTTTTTTTCCTCTAAAGTGCCCGTAAAAATAAAGATATATATTTGATAGTTTTTCTCATGATTAATAATTGTATAAAACTGCTATATATAGAATTTCAGCTTGATTGAATAGCTGAAAGTACCAGTATTAATTTTTTAACACTGCAAATCACGCACCAACACGTGACTTGGTGCTATCAACAAAGAACCAAACATGTGCTGGTTTAATAAATATTATTTATTAATTTTAATTTATAATTAAATTTAATTTAAATATAATATATTATGTTATTTAATCCAATTCAAATTTGCGAGATAATCGAGTGGAGACACTCCAGATTTTTTTTATTTTATTTTTAAAATAATATTAATGAAGATGTGAATAATTTACAAGTTGAATAGGTAATATAATTACAAAATTAAAAAAATACAATTGATATAAAAATAAATAAATAAAAAATAAAAAAAGTCGAATTGGCAGTCGTGGGACTGGCCGACAGAAGTGAAAACTTGTGCGTAAGAAATTTGAAAGCAGACGGAATGCGCACCAGCTTCACGATAAAAATGAAATTTATATACGTATATATATATATATAAAATTCATAATTATTTTTTTCAGCAAACTGATTATTATTACAAAAATATTAAAAATACGATGTGTATGAATATATATATATATGTCTGTCTGTCTGTCTGTCTGTGTGTGTCTGTCAAATACTCAAAAACTACCCGTCCGATTGCGATGAAACTTTCAGGGATTGTTGTGGGCGTCCCAGGGAAGGTTTTAGTGTAGTTAAATCCAAAATTAATTTATCCAAAATTAATTTAAATAGTAATATTTTGGTAAAAGTCTATTTATGGTTACCATGGTTACATTGAAAAATTTACAATAAATAAATAAAAATAATTGGAAATCTTTTCAAATTATTATTTTGATAAATTTTATTAATATTTTTAATTTTTTTTAAACTGCCAAAAATAACATACCCATAATAATAGTTGTAATAAAAATAAAAATATAAATCACAATGTAAGTAAAATATTGAATCGTTTTATTTATATTGTTTCAATTATTGTTTGAATATTTATTAAATTTATATATAGATTAATTTACATGTTTAAATGTATATTTAATAAATTTATTTATTGATTCTTAATATTAATAATTCCAATTACTTTCTTGAAAATTTTTTTTATTTAAAAGCATATTCAGCATATCTCGCAAATTTGAATTGGATTAAATAACATATATTAATTTAAATTAAATTAAATTAATTCAATTATAAATTAAAATTAATAAATAATATTTATTAAACCAGCGAAAGTTTGGCTCTTTTTTGATGGCACCACGTCACATGTTGGCGCGTGAGATTTCCAGTGTTAAAAAAATTAATTCTGGTACTTTCAGCAATTCAATTTTCGATGTTGAGATTTTGATGTTTTTGATGTTATAAATAATATTTATTAAATTATAATTTAATTAATTTAATTTAATTTAAATTAATAAATATTATTTAATCAAATTCAAATTTGCGAGATAGTCGAGTGGATAGTGGAGTGTTTGGCTCTTTGTTGATGGCACCACGTCACGTGTTGGCGCGTGAGATTTCCAGTGTTAAAAAATTAATTCTGGTACTTTCAGCGATTCTATCAAGCTCAAATTCTATATATAGCAGTTTTATACAATTATTAATCCTGTGAAAAATTATCAAACATATATCTTTATTTTTACGGTCACACACACACACACACACACATATTTAAAAATTAATTTATTAAAATATATATTATATAATATATTATATATAGTATATAATTTAATATATATATATATATATATATTCAGAAATTAATTTTAAATTATATAAATATATTAGAAATTAATTTAATATAATTTAACACATAATAATATATTAAAATATTTTATTTTATATATACATAATTTAGTAATACTGATTATTAATGTAAATATAAATAATAATATTTAATATGGCAAATATGTAAAATTTTGTAAAGAATGTATCAGAAGTTTAGTGTCTAACATTCTGGCGTATTGCGCATGCGTATATCGGTCGGGTCGGTGTCGTTTTGGAATCTCACGCGAAATCTATATTTTTTCCCCATCCGCAAAAGTGCTCAACGCCGCTAAAGAAGTTTTCACTTCAAAAATAAATGGATAATAAAATATAAACCCCACACCACACACACACACACACACAATATTGAAATGAAATAAATTAATTAAAAAAATCATTTAGTTAGGAATTAATGTCTACATTTTTTTATAATTATATTTTATAATTAATAAACTATTTTCGCAAAAACGATTAATTAATGACATATCATGTATTATTTTACAATCAGTGTATTTTAATTTTATTCGTTATTCTATTTCGCGCTAAATGAAAATTTAAATACAACAATATAAAGAAATCAATATATTTTTAAATTATTAGGGTGTGGTGAAATAAAATAAAATCTTTATGGGGGAAATTAAATAAAATAATTATCTCTCTAAAATAGCTAGAATTTTTCAGGTTGAAAAATGCATCTATCATCGATTTGCACAAATGCGCATGCACCAGCCAAAAGACAAGCCCCTACAAATACCTTTTATTATTTCGAAAGGGTCACGAACCCTATAGTCTAGAGTCATGCCCTCTTTCGTTGTGCAAACCTCGGAACGCTAACAATCCGTTAAATCATCCATTAAATTACTCTGTGCGTTGAATGTTTATTTAATATTTATTTGCTATTGTCAATCAAACAATGATTAAAATTAAATTCCGGTATGATTTATTCAGAAAAATACAAAATTTCGGGTCTCTTAATAACAAGTCAATGACCAGATAACAACAACACTACCTAGGACAACTTACAACAATGATAGCTAATTTAAATCCATGACTCTACATATAATGAACAAGTATGAACCAGTCATATTTATATTATTATTAGTATTATTATTATTATTAAATATAAGAATATTTCAGAAAATATTTATAAAAATTAATTGATCACATATAAAAAAATGTAGACTTATTAAAAATTTATTTTCTATAATAATATTACTTATAATTGTAATAAATATTTATTAACTTATTTAAAAAATTATTTAAAAATAAATAATAATAAAAAACAGATTTTGAACATATATCTACATATTTTTAAAAATAATAATTCGTTAAGTTATTTTCACATGAAATGACATTTATCAAATTTATTCAATTATAATTTTTTATTATTTATTATAAGCTAAATTTTTTTTTTTTATATTTAAATTCTAATTGACAATCAATCTACCTGCATTAAGGACAATAAAAATAAAAAGAACTGAGATAAATAGGAATGGTACTAGAATCACTTGGCAGTAGCAACCACATTCCTCCAGCTGTTCCTAACCTGAACCTACCTCTATTCAATTCCTATTTTCTCTCAACTTCTCTTTTATATTGGCTTTTCAAACACATCCTTGGTCTAACAACCTGTCGCTTCCTAATATAGGTTTACCCAAAAACAATTTACGCTCTAGTCTTTTTTCATTTAGTCTTGCTTCGCGTCCCATCCTTCGCAACCTCTTCGATTTTATGATTAAATATTTGAAGATCATGGAATCTCCGACATTCTTCGGTGATTTCATCCTTCTTTAGTTGTAGAATCTTATTTTGAAATAGTTTAAATCTATGTTCGTTCTTCAAAGTCACAGACCATGCCTCACACACATTAAATACACCCGACAAAATAATTCTAATAATATATCTTAATTATAGTACCCTTTGATGCTTTAATTTAATTTTTTTTCGAATATTATTATTCTTTGTGTTTATAGAACAAAGTATTTCTACATTTTTAAATTCTACTTTTTATATATATATATAAATATAATGTATACATCACATTTATATATATAATGCATACATCACAATCAATTTATAATATTTAAAATAAAAATAAAATAAATTTCTTTAACCATTTATTTAAAACGTTTAACCTTACCATACAATTTGTTTTATATCTTTTTCGATTTATTCCATATATAATCAAATTTTAAAATTAATCTTGTTTAATAATTTATCAGATCATGATAATAATTCTATAGAATAGATAAACATTTAATATAAAGATAATAGATTTATTAAATTGAATGTATGAATATACAATATTTTATTCGATTCAATATTCAAAAATTAATATTTTATCAAATATATTGTGGAAATGGACAAATTAGATTTGATAATAAATAAAAAAAATTCAGTAAAAAAAATTCTTTTGAAATTCTTTTGAAATGTCTTAAAATGTATTTTCATTTTTAAATTTTTCGAAATTTCTTAAATAATGCAACTAGTATTAAATATTTGTTTTTTATAATCTATTAAATCTTTAACATTTTTCAAAATAATTTCTTAAATTCGAATCATTTTTTCCTTCTATGTAAATATTAAAAATTTCATTTAATTTTTGATTTTCTGGCATTCTTATTTACATTTCAGTTAATTCAATTTGTTCATTTTAATTAAAATTTTAAAACTGTTATATTTATTTGGATCCAATCCAGAATGATGAGAAATTGATGACATTAATTTACTCGAAAGAGTATAGAAAATAATTAGAAAATTCACATTTTAAAATATTTCCATTAATAACCAACTTCATTCAGTGTGTCATTATATAATAATAATAATATTAATAATAATACATATTTTTTCTTATAAACAAACACTGAAATTAATTTGATTTTATTCTGTCTATCTATCTATCTATATCTATCTCTGTGGCTCGAAACTCGAACTCGAAAGTTCACCAACCACATTTCTCCAACTGTTCCTATCCTGAGCCACAATCATCAAACCTCTACCCTGTCCCATCTCTCTTAGATCCCTTCCTAAATTGTCCAGCCACCACGTCCTTGGTCTTCCAAGCGAACGTCTCCCCACTAATTTATTTTTCGCCATTCTTTCCTCTCCCATTCTAGCCACGTGCCCGGCTCATTGCAGCCTTCTCGATTTTATAACCCTAATTACTATAGGGATGGTCTGTGCCTAACTATGTCTGGAGATGCATAGAGGTCATGCTGTTCCTCGTAAGGCTGTCTCCGCTATTCCCCGGTGATCTGCTCTTTCTTTGTCCCATTAACGCTGCGAAGAATTCTATTCTCAAATATTCTAAATCTACTCTCGTCTCCTAAGGTCATAGACCATGACTCACACCCATATAATACAACAGACAAAATAAATGTTTTACATATTTCAATTTTTATCTTCTTTGATAATAATTTTGACGAGATAAGCCCCTTTACTGCACAGCCTTCTCGATTTTATAATTCTAACTATATCTGTAGATGCATAGAGGTCATGCAATTCCTCGTTATGCAATCTTCGCCATTCCCCGGTGACCTGATCTTTCGTTGGCCCATAAATGCTTCGCAGAATCCTATTCTCAAATACTCTAAATCTATAGATCATGCCTCATACCCATATATTTTAATTTGGATCCTTTTTGATAATAATTTTGACGAGATTGCAACCTCGATTTAAATTCTTCTCGATTATTATTATCCTTGTTTTTATTCTGTAGATATATTAAAAGTACATTTGTTTTGATTATTATATTCTTGTTACTAACTCTAGTTTTATTTAAAATATTCATTATAAAGTTGGTTTAATTAAATTGATTCAAATGATATATATAATAAATAATAATTATAGTTAAAATTTAAAAACAAAAAATTAAGATTAGGATAAATTCTCTGATCTCCAAGTTTCCTCTTTGAACCTCTATCCTTCTCTTTGTCATTCCCCCTCCCACACTTGGATCATGGTGTTCTCAATTGTTTTTTAAAATCATAAATTTATTATTCGTATATTAAAATTACATATTATTTTCAATTTATTAATCTATCCATATAAAATTTAATATTGAATTGATTTTGGTTTAAATAATAATAATAATAATAATATATAATACGATTAAAAATTATTTTTTTTCTTATCATTTTCATGAATTGATTTTTTGTTTTTTTCGAAAAAATCTTGAAAAATTTAATTATAAGAGCTAATTAAAGTTTATATATCTAATATTTCAACACGTTACATTTATATTTTTTAATATATATTATTATAATAAAAACCAATATCACTGTATCACTGTGTCATCGTAACGCTCGGTAAATTTCGGTCAGATCCGGTGACATTATTATTTCAAAATAACAAAAATATTCTATAATTTGATTTTTATGTATTTTAAAATTAAAAAAATGTTAATTGAATATAAGTACATATATATTTCATTCTTTTAATTCTTTTAAATTTAATTAAATATTGAATTAAATTATTTGATTATTTTTTAAATTATTTTAAAATTATTTACTAATTTAATTATAAAAAATTATTTTTTTTTAATTAAATATTAAATTAAATTTTTTATATATAATAAATTAAAATTATTATTTAATATATACATATTTATATATATATATATAAAATATAATATGTGTGCGAAGTGAAAGTTTCGGCTGATCTTCAAAGGGTAAGGTTTAACAAATGTTGTTAGTTTTTCTATCTACCCCTAGACACCTCACCCCCTCCACATGCTCTACATATTATATAATATAAATAATATAATATGCTTATATTTCATTCTTTTATTAGAATTTCTACTTGGTGTTTGAATTTGTTGATAATCTACCTCCTATTATATCCTATTATATTTATCGTTAATACTATTTTTCTTTATTATATATATTATATATTATAATTATTATGATGATTCTATACGAAATATATTGTCTTCAAAGAACTATATAATTAATTGCTGCAAACCCCGATAAATTAAGTTTAAAACTGAAATTGCAAACACCGTTTGCAACTGGTTCGATTATTGATTAATATTTTCTAAAACAAATAAGCAATATTATTTATATTTAAATTTATATGTTGAAAAATACTGCAATTTGAGCATTTGAATTAAAATGAATTAAAACCTTTCGCATACAGTCTTTCAACAAATTACTATGCATTACATCGGAGGTACAGGGAAAATTATGACCTAAAAAAGTGTATTATTAATTAAAAATGTAAATTCTAATTTAAATTTTTAAAAGCAACATTAACTGTAATATATTCCTATGGTCGATAAATTATATTAAAACTTAATATAAAATTTGATATCAACTAGTGTGTGTATGTGTGTGGGAGTAAATAAATGAATTGATTTATTTGGTAAATAATCTGAAAAATAATATTTAAAGGAATGACTTCCTTGTTGGTGGTTTCTATGAATGTCATGTTTGTCAGTGAGGCTTGTTCATGTTAGGTTCGTTTGCCAATAGAAGAGAGGTTCCCGATTCGCCGGGGGCCAACAGCTAAGTAAAGCTCCCGAAACAATACCTCGGCCATTGGAATGTTGGAACCCAGACGCTTTTTTATTCTTAGCCAATTGCATTTTAACTTTACGCTTCAACTATTTGCGATTCACACAAAAACAATTTTACAATAAATTATTTTTATTCTTTAATTAAATTAATGTTTTTGAATGAGTTATAAAGTAACCAGTCATTACTAATAGCTGTGTTGATGTCATTTAGTAATACATGAGATACATTAAAATATTATGAATCTTTATAATATATTTATACTTCCGTATGACTTTTATTAAGAAAAATTATAATATATAAAAAAAAAAAAAAATTACTTGACGAGAAATAAAAAAAGTCCTAAGAATTTACATAGAAGCCGCCATGATGAAAATATTTTTGAAAGTTGATGCAAGATTTCTTAATATATTTTTTATATTAATTGAATATCAAAGAAAAAACGTTTAGAAATTTAAAATAAAATTATAGAATGTTCAAATAAGTGTTGAAAACATAATAATAATTCTATCAAATATTTGTTTGTATTTTCAAATTCAATCTATAGTTTAGAATTTATGAGTAAGTATTTAAAAATATTTTTACGAATTTTTTTTTTTTTTTGAATAAAAATATTTTTTAAAATATTAAATTATATTTTATTATAATTGGAAGTGTAAATTAAAAAAAAAATTAAAAACTCAAAAAAACTTTTATTTATTTTGTATAAAAAAAGTATAAAATAAAATATTGATAATATTTGAATTGGTATTCTCTCAGTTAATTTTCAAGATTTTATGGGGATGGTCACACTTGGTGATTCTTAACATTGAAAAATCTAAAAATGTTTAAGAGCCAAATTGGGAATTTTTTTTTTTTTTTTTTTTTTTGTTTTTTGTTTCATGGCTAAATTTTTTAATAGAGCCACAATAAACTCGAAAAGAGCCACGGTTTGACCTCTGTTGTTATAGAGTCTAAATCAGAGGTTCCCAAACTTTTTCTGTATACTGTTCCCATAATACATCGGATTTTTTCCAGGGCTCCCATAATTTGGGTGACCATATTTCGAAAACACCAAACCGGGACAAACGGATTACCTTTTTTACTATCTCGCCAGGGAGCCGCCGCTCACAGTTTAGGAATCACTGGTCTAACTTATAATATAATTAAAAAAATTACTTATAAAATTTTTTAAAAAAATAGATTTGTCACTAGTATTATTTTTGTTACTCGAAAAATCAATCATAATATAATGTAATATGTTTGAAGAAAAAAAACTTTTTTAGAGCCCATGACAGAGTTTATGGTTTATGATTTATCTGAAGTTATTATTATTCGAATTCCACCAACTTTAAATTAACAAATATTTTAAAATTTTCAGATATATTGAATTATTCTATTAAATTTCTGATAATAATTTGACTTTATACATATAATTTTAAAGAAATATTAATCAAATTTCTGTATTTTAAAGATTTCCAAAATTATATTTTGCCCAAACGTTATTCAAATTTATAAACAGAATTAATATTTAAATTTTGAAAAGAAAATTAATATAAATATAAAATAATATAGTTACCTTAAATAAATTTGAAATAAATTTGATTTATCTGTCAATATTACATATATTAATTTAATTTACAATTACTAATTATTTATTATTTAAATTTATAAAAAAAAATTGATTAATTATTGTTTTATATATTTTATTTTTCAATATATTTTCTCTTTAAACTTAATAATAATATTTTAATATATTTGATAAGTGATTTGTTATTTAATGATAGTCTCATTACAATTTTTAAATTATGATTGTGTTAATGATGAATAAAATTTTATTTTCGTATAGGAGGAATTTACAAATTGATTTATTGAAGTAAAAGATATACTTATCTATTTTAGTGAACATCTAACCTATTTGTAAAATATGTATAATGAGTGTTTCACTTGAATCTCAATATGCATACTAACACATTTAGGATAATAAATCAATTCATAAAAATAAATTTAGAAAATTTATCTAATCATCAAAGAAAATGTATTCAATAATTATCATTTATAATTTTATTTTTTTTTTAAAAAAAAAACAAAAAAATATCATTAATAAAACACATTTTCATTTATATATATTCATAATAAAATTTACCTTGTGAAGATTTATTTACAATATTCATAATTATTTTACAATTAATAATTTAAATTTATGATATTATAAATAATTTATCGTAATATACTCATCAAGAAGTCATAAGAATGTAAACTACTGATGAAAAATCGTTTTTGATGTTAAATGAGTCTTGAATTTAATTATGCGTTTTTTATTCGTCATCTCTCATTGAGGCGTTTGAAATGATCCATCATTTATTTCTTCTAAGAAAGTGAAAAATTGTTTTGTCTTTTATCTTCTTAAATGATCGTATTTTTTTATACTTACCTATACTCTTTTTTCTATATTCTATATTTTTATATGTCATCGCAATTTTTATCTATAAAAATAAAAATTTATTAATAATCCATTTTTATGTTTAGCTGAAATTTAAAAATTTTATTATTGTTGAAAAAAAAAAATTAATATTTAATTATAAAAAAAAAAAAATATGAAAAAAGATAAATAAATATTTTCGATTTTCAATTCATTAATTAGAATTATTTTTTAAAAAAAAATTTTTATTAACCTATTATATATTATATGATAGAATAAATAAAAAATTATGATTCAAATTATGATTTAAAATTAAAATTAAATTAAAATTTAAAGTTGAAACTTAATAAAGTTGATTTATCAAAAAAGATCCACTAAATCAGGGGCCGCTAAAATGGTCTATTTAACAACAGTAGGATCGATCTGACTCAAGGGGTCGATTGGGACTTAAAGGAATTAAAGTTCTTAATATGCAAATCCCACATTCCTAACTGGGTATATAAAATTTTAAATTTTTTTATAATTGACTTAATATAATTTTCTTTATTGAAAATAAAATAATAAACGTATATATATATATTTATTCGGGTGAAAAGATATAAAAAGTCTGTAGCTACTTTACTTATTGTTTCTGATTTATTAAATATTAAGGCTAATCGCTAATAGATAGTTTTATTTTAAATACCTTAAAATTACCTTTATGGGGGTCGATGGATATTTCGAAAAATTATTTTGGGGTCGATAATCAAATAAAATTAGAAAATTTTACTTAAATATTATAAAGAAATATTATATTGGAACTTGAAGTCTTGACTTGATCTGAAAATGTTATAATTTATTTTATATAAAAAAATACACTTTTATATTTGAATGATGGACAAAAATAGAAAATTTTGTATAAAAGACAATTTTTCTCCCAATTCAAAATCTTAACTACTTACCTGTAATGATTAGTAAATTAGTTTGGCTACCTTTATTAAATATATTTTTATTAATAATTACTTTAAACATTTTTTTATTATATTCTATTTTATTAATTAATATATTTGTGAACAAATTGAAACTTACACTTCGGTTTGACCAACCATTAACATTTAACTTATCTCAAAATTCATTTTTTTTCTAAAAAGACACTTTAAAATTAAAATTTTAAAATTTATCTAAAGTGAGGAATGAATCTATAGAATTTATGCAGGTTCATGTTTTTTTAAACATTTTAATTAATTATTAATTTCTTTCATATTTTATATTAATTTATCTTTTACTATGTGCAGGGTGGCGCATATGGATCGGGTAGTTTTAAATTACTTGTCAAACTGTCAATTTTAAAGATATTGGATTGAAATAAAGTGCAAAACGTGTAGTTACAATGGAGGTTTATTAACAAAAAATTAGTAAAGTTAGTTTTTAAAAATTACATCCATCAAATGCCCTCCTCCCACAACTTGAAGAGAACAATTACGACATAGACAATATGTGGTTCCAACAAGACGGGGCCACTGCACATACCGCTAGGATATCAATACAAGTTGTACGCGCTCTGGTCCCTGGCCGTTTGATTTCCCATAATGGATGTAATTTTATAAAAACTAACTTTACTATTATTTTTGTTAAAAAAGTGAACCTAATTTTTCCTTTGCAGATCCATATGTTAGCATCGGATATTTTGATTAATTTAATTTTTTATTATTTTTTTCCGATCTTGGTTCTCCAAGGCGAATCGCCTAAGCACTAATAGTCAAACGTACTGCACTCTTTGGTGAAATTTGTTTCAGAGTTCACATTTCCCAATTAATTTTATTTCCAACCCGTGTGAAAGAGTTGAGAATTATTTTGTTTAACTCCTTCACTAGTGGCACAGGTGATATTTTATTTTGTTTCGGCTTGTCCATATATGATTGACAAGATTTATATAAATTAAAAAAAATCAATTTAATTTTTAATATTACACGAATAATTAATTATAATTACATAATTAAACAAACAAATTTTAATTTAATTTTATATTGTAAAATATTAGCAAAAAAAAAACATAAATAAGCTATCATATTCGTCTAAAATTCTATATTTACTTGGTCCTTAAACCTCCTTTCTAAAGGTTTCAATTATCCCCCTTAAACGAAGCTATTCTATAAATTACTATTACTTATAAGTTGGTAGAACTTATAATACGTTTTCTTTTTAGTTAAAAGAAACAATAATAATATTAATTAATCAAACACAAAGACTTTAAATATTTTTCTAATATAATCTTATAATCCGGTGCTTTTTACCCCCCCCCTCCCCCTCCCTCTGAAATAGAAACTCTTTTCTCATATCAGGACAGATGGACTTGTTTATCTTGTGACTCCCATATTAAGAAAGATTTAAGAAAATTTTTAATGAAAAAACTAAAAATAAATTGATATTTTATGTATTTCTATATTTATTATAAATTTATTCTTTAAGTTTTTTAATTCCATGTATAGTGGTAAAAAATGTATTATAAAAATTTATCAGGACTAGTTCATTAAAATTAAACGATTGTTTAAAATCATAAATATACGCCTTTAAAAATAAAAAATCTAAAATAATGATAATTAATTTTCTCACAAGTTAATCAAATTAAAAAGGTAATTTAGCAGAGTGGAATGGATTACATGATCTTTTTAAGTTATTGAAAGTAATTTTAATTATTTATATAATATAAATTATATATTTAATAAATACGTAGTTATATTATCGGCTGTTTTAGAATGAATTTTAATCAATAAAAGAAATTAATATTTTTGTCGAAATGAATAAACAAATGAAATTTTTTGTTTAGAATTAATGTTATATTTAATTTTTGTTTTTTCTTTGTTAATGTTTATTGATAAATTTTTGTTAAAAATAAAGGTTAAAAAATAGGGTCAAGGATGAAGGAACTCCTCTATTTATAGAATTTTCAAGTTTGATAATATTTATAGAGTTTTATTTCAAAAACATTTCTTTGACCTTGAATTCTTATTTCTTATTTCTGTTTAGATTAAATTATATTCTTTGTTTTTTCTATGTAAATTTTATAATTAGAACTGATTAGACAATTTCTATTTCGAATAATATAGGATTTCCCTGTGAACTGACCCAATAGATATTTTAATTTCCGCAATTTGATTCCCCTGCTGAAAACAAAATTAAACATTCATTGTTTTTAAATTATCATTAAATATTTAAAAAAAATCTGGAGTGTCGCAAATTTGATTTGGATTAAATAACATATATTAATTTAAATTAAATAAAATTAATTAAATTATAAATTAAAATTAATAAATAATATTTATCAATACTGTATTGATGTATGACTTAATAAATAAATAAATACAAGCAGATAGTAAAAATGTTATTATATTCCACATCTAAATTTAATTTTACACTAAAATTTAACTACGATTTTATAGTTAATTTTATCTATAGACCTATGTGTCATATACCATATTAACTTCCGCAATTTCTTCAATCAATGTCTGCTCTCAGCGAGATATTTTTAGTTTAAACTCATGAAATATAAATTTTATAAGTTAAATATAGACTAAATCTAATTTATAATAAGAAAATTGATAAAAAAAAAGTTTTTTTTTTAATTATGTTAATATTACTTAATTCATTGGTAAATACTAACTTAAAATATTTACTCACATTTTTTATATATGTATCTATTATCGTAATATCTATCACAGTGGTGCTATGAAACTCGCAAGTTTTTTACTGCAGCATACACGTTCCTTCAACTGTCCATATCCAAAGCCACATATGCCTATCCCGTCGTTTTCCAATTGGTCTCCCCACAAATATGTTTCTAGCTAGACTTTTCTTACCCATTCTAGTCACATACTACATATATGCAGAATAAAAAAATCTATTAATATATTTTTATAAATTTTTAAATCAAATTTAAATTCAAGTGAGTTTTTTTGTTTTGTTTTGTTTCTTTTGTTTTTTTGGGTTCAGGGGGGGAAAATCTTTTCAGACCATACAATAATCGTCATTACTGCGTGTGTGGTGTAACCACTAAAAACCCCTCCTTCACTTCAGAGCCCTTCAAGTGAGTTTATTATATTTCTTATTCTATTTGTATGTAAACAAGCAGAAGTCCAATTAAGAAATTGCCAGTCTTTTATCTTTTTCAATAATCTTCCTTAATTATGTTTTCTTATATTAAACAAAAAAAAAAAAATTATTAAATAAAAATTTTATTTATACATCGAAGTAATAAATTAATATTTCAGGGTAGAATTTCTTCAAGTATCTCAATGAAATGACTTTTAAAAATTTAAACATAATCATTTTTATCCAACCAATAAATAATAAGCAAAAAAAAAAAAATAAATAAATATATTATAACTTAAAAATAAATATAAACTTTTAATCATTTCATTGATTTTGCTAAAATTATTATTATATATTTATTTATTTTTAAAAAAAAAACTATTATTTATAAAATTTATTATTAATATTTCAGTATAAGATTAAAAAAAATTAAATTGATGACTAACAAATTAGAAATCAGATCAGGTGAGTCTTTCGTATCTGATTAACTTAAATCATCAAATAAATGATAAATTTATTATATTTTAAAATTGATTATTTGTATCAAGGGTAGAATCAAATGTTTCCTTCTAAAGAAAATTGCAATATTATTCAAATTCAATTAAATATTATAATTTTATTTTTTATTTTCCAAATAATTTTTACATCTGCCTCAGTTAGGGTAAATATAAAAAGACTCAAAAAATAAACATAAATACATAATTAATTAATTACAGGTGTGTCTGGAGGGAAAAAGTAGCAATTACATGTAATGGGAAAATGATGAAAGCAATGTAGAAATTAGAATGGCTAGGAAAGGGATGAGAAGAACAAGAAGAAATAAAACATGGATTTGTGGATATACTTAAGGAGAGGTCAACTTGCTAGCGTTAATGGAGATATGATTATGGTCTAATTGTCTTTAGGCCATGTGGTTAAGGTCTTTTTGTTAATTTATTTGTACATGTAAGTTCTCTGGCACTTTAGTTATTATGATTAATGAGACAATGGTGTTATTTAATACTGTATTGATGTATGACTTCGGTGGCTAGAGGTATGTTAAACTCTTTGTGGAGAAAGATTACAGGAAAATATCGGGGAGCACTGGTTATGACCCTAAGGACTGTTTTTTGGAACCTCTGAATAATGTTTAATTGAATAATACAATAATATTATAATCTCACATAATGAATAAAATTTTATTTAATATTGATCTGAGAATTGTACAATTCAAATTAAATAATAGAAAATTATTTACTCTTGTGATTTTAAAATTTTTAATAAAATTCAATTATATGATGTATTTATATTTAGTTATCATTTACCGACCGACGATAGTAAGGGAGGTATTGTTTTCACACCAAATTTCACATGTGGAGATTTTTACATATCTCCACGAATCAAGCATTTTCTTAACCGAAAAAAGTATTTTTAGCATGATGTCTGTCCGTCCGTCCGTCCGTCCGTATAGATGTGTACAGCCTGAACGGCTCAACCGATTTTGATGAAATTTGGTATATTTACTTAATGCATCAGTGGGATGAATTGATCAACTTTTGGTGCAAATCCGGAAACCGGAAGTGGTAGTATTAGCGATCGACGATAGGAAGGGAAGGGTTATTTTCACACCAAATTTCACATGAGGAGATTTTTTATCACGAATCATTCACTTTGTATTTGTTTTATCTTTGAGAAAAATCATCTTTATTAGTTTTTTTCTTAATTTAAAATTATATGACGTCATCCAGCCATTCATGACGTCACAGCCTGTTCTTACATATATATTATAAATAAAATAAAATTAAAAATATTTATGTTATATCCATATCTGTTTTTTATTACATTAAATTACATTAGATATATTAAAATTATTTGAAATTGTTCCTGTAGCTGGAAATTAATTTATTTCAAACTGTCGGTCGGTTCAGACCTGGCCACAGGTCAACTTATTAATAAATATTAAAATGTATTAATAAACTTAATTATACAATATCATTTGTATAGAATGAATTATAATTTAATTATAATAGATCTAAATGAAAAAGTAATAAAACAAGGTAAATTATTTATTTATTTTTCAATTACATTTAAAATTGGTATCAAGTTTGCTCCTTAATATTTATATAACTATTATCAGGAGACAAGGATTGGTTGCATAAATTCCCGGCGGAGCGGAGAGGTTATATTATTTATTTACGAGATTGAACTTATAAAAATAAAAACAAAATTATTATTCTTGATAAATTTTTAATTTAATATATTTCTAGAAAAGTTTTTTTTTGTTATAATATATTCTATTTATAAAAAAAAAAATAATAAATAAGAGTACATATTACTTGTACATATGTTTTGTTAAGTTGATTTTGATATATTCATGAACGACTATAATTTATTAAGTTTGAATAAAAAATTTAAATATATTTACTAATAATTTAAAGATATAATTATTCAATTTAATTTTTTAAGGAAATTTGTTTTATTTAATTAACTTCTATGCATGTCATGACTATTTTCTTCTGTTTCAAAAATATAAGAATGTAAGTATACCAGAAACGTAAATGGAAACCTCATCATTATCATTCATTCAATAGCTATCTATTTTCTTTTTTCACAATATTATATTTATTTTTATTGATTAGTACAAATTTTAAATTAGTCAGGTTATTTAACAATCATATTAGTATTGTCAATTAGTTTTATCGTTAAATAATTAATTTATCTCAAATCAAAAAACATTATAATAATTATTGCATAAAATTTGTATATATATATATATAATTATTTTTAGTATATTTAATATAATAGATATTTTTTAAACTTTCCATAAATTTTAGTATTTATTTTTTTATAGAATATATTATTATATTATTTAATAAAATATATATTTATTTAGAATTATAATATTCATATATAAAAAATAATCTAGCTTCAAAAAAAAAATTAATGATAGTGATTAATAAGTGTAATCTAATTTATTAGATAATATTTTTCATAATTTAAGTTATTTTTTTTTAATATTATAAATAAATATAAAATATTTAAATAAATATAAATATAAATTCTTATTTTTTATATTTACTTATTATTAAAATATTAAATGATTATCTAATTTAAGACGTATATATTATTATATTTTTAGAAAAAATATATATTATATATATATATATATATAATTTAAAGAACAAAGAATAATCAAGAGATTATTGAAATAATTGAAATGGTGTCAGTTTAAATAAATTCATTAAATGATTTTAAATTTAGAATCAATCTACAAACCTAAATTAAATAAATATCAATTAGATGATTATAAACCAATACATTATTGAAGGGAATCGATCTTTGAGGGAAAAATAAAAAGATGCCGTTGGCCCATTTTCCTGTTGGTGGTCAGAGTGGCGGCGTTTATGGGCACTAGCCCAAGAAATGGCGTCAAAAGAAAAGAGCGACACTGAAGAAAAAATACCAACGAAGAGGGAGTGAGGGAGTTGGTGTGGAAGTGTGGAGTGTGCGAGTGGAAGCGAGACAGTGAGAGGGGGTCGTGCAAGAGAGAGAGAGAGTTGGTTCGTTCGTAGGCAACAATAGCTCAGGAGATGATCAGAGACAACTACAGGGGAAAAGATACACGGACACCCGGCGTTGCTTGTCTAGCATCCAAAATTTTTCAACGAATTTAGTCGTTGCTACGAACGAAAAGAATCAAGAGCAACGAACGTAAAGAAAGTGAAAGCAGTTCAATATCAAGATCATGGATGTTTTTGTTAAAAAAAATAATTAAGTGTGTTTAAGGGAAATTTTGGTGCGTTTGGTGATGTGAATAAACAGTTTTAGATATATAAGTATATATATATATATATATAAGTATAAGTATATAAACCACAACAAGAACAATGGCAAAAGAAGAAGGAGGTAAGAAAATGTTTAGAAAAATTTCTTACAAAAAATATTTTGACATATTATTAATTATTATTATTATTATTAATATTATTATACTATATAGAAAGTTTATTCTCATTCTATTACTAGTATTAACAACAATTTAATTTTAATAAAAATATTTATTTAATTTTATTTAAGTTACATTTATTAGAAATATAAATTATTAGAGAGTTCATTCTTAGTTTATTTTTTTATTAAGTCATTCATATAGTATATATTTTATTTAATTTATGTGTGATCTAAATAATAATGTGATATTTGAATAATATAATTAGGTGATGCATTTATCAGAGTATATTAATTTTATATTCGCGGGTTTGCCTAATTATTCAGTTAATGTTTTGTAATCTAGTTTCATTGTATTGAAGAAAATAAATAAGCAAAGAAAGGGAGAGCAGTTGGTGAAAAGATAAAGCTAGATTTCTTATACTTCCTACATATTTTTAGTACATAGGCACTATAATACCTACATACAAACATTTATAAAAATAAATAAGTTTTACTATTTAATAGTAATTAAAATTATTCTATTTTTTTCTTTTTTAATAACAATAAATTATATATAAAGAAATTATTAAAGTTTTTTATTTTAATAAATGAGATGACACTTGTGGAATATTCACACATACTACATATATTATACATACAGATAATTATGTCATTTGTAATTGATAATTGATTTACTTTATTTTATTTATTAGTTTATATTTAAATTAATGCATAAAAATATAAAAATTTATTTTTAATTTTTTTCAAGAAGTTGTTAATGTAAATAGATTCAAAATATATAAATAAATTCTATATTTATTATCCAAATAAATATATGCACGTGCAGGGCCGTCCTAAGATTTTCGCCGCCCGTGGGCTCCTAAAATTTTGCGCCCCTTTTCATAAGAAATTACACAGAATGGTTAGTAAAAATATATAAACTAATAAAAAATGCCCCCCCCCCAGAAGGCTTGCGCCCTAGTGCTAAGCCCAATTAGCCCTGTGGTTAGGGCGGCCCTGTGCACGTGTACAATTTTCAATTTCATTATTAAATTTTAAGTACATTCATTATATTTAATTATATTATTATTTTTTTTTTACAATTTTTGATTTTCATGAACAATTTATTGAAATTGCCTAATATTTGTGTCACTCAGAAGTCAACGGATTAAATCCAATTTTGAAAATTTTGCTATTAATGTAATGTAATGTAATCTGCAACATATGAAGTGAATAATGAACTTGAATAGTCTTAATATTGCAATGCAATATATATTTTTCTGTAATCAATAAACCTGAATTTCCTACAAGCAGTGAACTTTTATGCTCCATTTTCTCGGTTTCTTTAAATGTGGAGTTAATCGCTTTGGTTTCTGAGTTGCACATTTGATCATTGTTCACTCTCTTCATCATCATTAATCAAGAAAAACAAAATATTTTATAACATGATATGAAAATTAAATTTTTATTAATATTAAACGTAAATTTATTTGATAAATAACATCTATTCAACATTTTAGTAGAAATATATTTTTTCTTATGATATAAAATTTTTAATAAATCCTTTAAGAGACATTTTTTTTTATTAATCTGGATTTTTTTATATAAATTAGAAAGATATTAAATTTACTCTTCATTCCTTTGGCTCCAAGTCTACATTGTACGATGTTTTTTAAGAGCCATGAAAAGAATTATTAAGATTTCATTAATATGACTTTTATTATAACATATAATATTTCAATAATATTAATAATAATAATATAAAAAATAGAAAGTGTGTTGTGATTGAAATATTATATTACAGTTATTTATATACCTAATATTAATAAAATATTAGATTACTGTTATTTATTTATTATATTATTATCATTAGTATTATAAAATAATCTTGATTTTCTTTACGACATATAGATCAACTATATATAAATATACATACACTATATTGATACAATTTTGGATGGAGGGAGAGGGGGGGGAGGAGTTGAATTAAATATTTAATATTATATTTTATGTGTATAATATTTTCCCAGAATTTCAATATTTAAAATTTATAAAATACACATTTTATTTGAAAATTCGGTTATTAAGGAAAGAAAATATTTCTTTAATTTTTTGAAGGTATAATTTGAAAAAGTCTGATGTGGCATCGTTTAATATAATTCCGTCCGGTGCTTGTAATTATTTATGAAAGGATAAAAGTGATATGGCCTAAAAAATTAATATTCATGACTTGATATACTTATATTTTAAGATCCACTTTATACATGATTTTTGTAAGTGTATGTCCCCAAAATAATTAAATTAATTCACATTTAAAATGTTTAATTCATATAATATTAATCAATAGTTAAAATGATATAAAAATCTTCTTCCTAAATGACTTGCTGGTAGAAATAAAAATGATTTTATAAAAAATAAAAATAAACGGGAAAAAATTTAATAATACACATTTTTTCTATTTATCATGTGTAAAAAAATAAATGAAATTCCTTGCTAACTTCTCTAACATCTCCTCTCTTTACAAGTTATTTCAACTATTTCATTTCTTCGAATTTAATTGTGCTATTAAAGTTGCATTTGAGAGTTATATTTTTAATAAAAAAAAATTATCACATTTATATATATATATATATATATATATATATATATAATATACATATTTCGTCTAATAATAATATTATTATTAATATTATAATTATATGTAAAAATATAACTAGAATTATCATTTTTTAAAAATTAAAAAATATTATTTTTTTTATTATTAATAAATAAAATAATTGTTCTTTTTAACTAATTAATCATTTAGTATATTTAAACAAAAAATCTGGAGTGTCTCCACTCGACTATCTCGCAAATTTGAATTGGATTAATTAATACATAGATTATATTTAAATTAAATTTAATGAATTAAATTATAAATTAAAATTAATAAATAATATTTATTAAACCAGCGCGTTGACTCTGTTGATGGCACCACGACACGTGCTGGCGTCTTTTTCAGACGTGTTAAAAAATTAAATCCGGAACTTACAGCGATTCAATCAAGCTGAAATTTCATATATAGCGGTTTTATACAATTTTTAATTATGTGAAAGACTATCAAACATATATCTTTATTTTTTCGGTCAGTTTAGAGGAAAAAAATCAAAACGTGGCAGGTAATGACCCACTTCGGGATGAGCTACATTTCTTAAAAGTTGACAGAAAACTACGAATTTTGAATAATGCCCGTTTACCAAATTTCATTATTCTAGCTCAAACCATTTTTGCGTAATCTTTTCTACATACACACATACACAGACATTTTTCTCAACCTTAGTGAAAATGACTCAGGGACCTTCAAAACGTATAAAAACATCAAAATCTCGACATAGAAAATTTTCATGATCGCAATACTATCTCCGGCGAGATAATAAACTATTCATGTAATATAAAATAAGTTGATAGTTTTTTTCGAAACTAAAGTTTTTTTTAACTTATTTTTCTCATTTAAATTTATTATTAATCAAATTCTTCCTTATTAATGTATGTTATTATTATATTATTTTATGTCATTTAACAAAAACATATAAAGTATTTACACCCTCTCCCTTTTAATTAATTGTAGAAAGATTGGTTCATAAATATCTAGATTTAAAATTTTAACAAAAATTTATCAGGAAGAACCTTAAAAATACCATGATATACAGACAAAATACAAATTATAATATATATAGGTGTAAATATAGATGATTATAAATAGTGAAAATGTAAATGTCAAATAAAAAATGTATTTTTAAATTTAATCAAAATTTATATTTTTAAATAAAATATCTTAAATTATTTTTTAAGAAAGGTCAACTAATTTAAGTTTTTTTTTTTTTTTTATTTTTTTAATATATATTTTTATATTTCTATTATTTAGTTTTACTATTATTGTGTAGACATTTAAATTAATTTTTTTTAATAAATACATAAATATTATTCTAAAATAATAAACCAATTTTAATATTTTTAGTAAGAAAATGTTTTTTCTTCTGGAACATATCCAGAGATTATTTTTAAAAGTAAAACTATCTAGTATAGTTTGTCATCAAAAACATAATACACTTCTATCATTGGATTTTAATCCATAATTTAATTTTATTTAATAAATGAATCATAAGTTGAAATATTAATGCATTAGTTAGTCGAGTGTTAATATCATCCTTTTATCAAATCCAGACAAATTTAATTTAAAAATAATTGAAAATCTCTAAATTGGCATAATTGAGTTTCAATTATTAAAAAAAGACTTCTTTGCTTAAAAAAGCGAATAAAGATTAATAGAATAATTCCATTTATCCAGCAACGATATAATTATACTATACATGCACGTTATATTTTTAAATAAAATATCTTTAAACATACATAAAATTGATTATTTTTGTGAAATATAAAAATGTAACATTAATAAATTGCATTCACTTTTTACTTAAAAAAAATATTTGATAATTTAATTATTATTATTTATGTTAAGTAAATTAAGTAATTCTATTCAAAGTTGATTTTTAATCTAACATTTTATTCTATATTAAAATTAGATTAATTACATAGAAATATAATAAGTAATACAGTAAACCCCTTTATTCTAACATGTTTACTTATATAACGAACACCCTGTTATAACGAACAAAATATACGATCCCTTCAGAATTGTATGCGGTGATTCCTTATTACCCCCGAGACAACGAATTATTTGGTTATTCTTATGGGCCTTAGAAACGATTACTTCTCATTTTAACCAACTGATAATTGTTGATTACATTTCATTAACAAATTTATTTTTAAATATGAAAAATACACAAAAAAACAGGACGGTTTTATTTTTTTTACTGATTAGGGGCAGGACTTTTGACGTTCTCTATGATCTTTTATTGTTTTGCCATTACAAACCGTTTTTTCGTAATCTTGTCTACATACATACACACACACATACACACATACACACAGAGACATTTCTCAACCTTAGTGAAAATGATTCAGGAACCTTCAAAACGTATAAAAACATCAAAATCGAAAATTTTCATGATCGCAATACTATCTCTGGCGAGGTAGTAATGAAACAAAAACTTATTTCATTTAATTATATTATTTATTATTTATTATTATTTCATTTAATTATATAGAAAGGAAATTTTATTAGTAAACTTAGCCATATTTAGATATTTAAATTTAATACAGTTCTGCAACATTTAATGAAAAATATGATTAGCGATGAAAAATTACATAATTTTCTATGTGATCTTCGAAAAGAATCACAAAAAATAAAAAATAAAATAAATTTGTTATTATTATACGTCGTACAGTAAACCCTTGTTACAATGAACTTCATTGGACCAATAAATCACTTGTTCGTTATAACGGAGTTTGTTATATCAGTGTGAATGGAAATGAAATAAAAAAATGATATGTATGCCCTATTCCTATTGCATGATTGACATTTTATACTTAACTATCAAGTCAGGTGTTTTAAAAAATGGAAAAAAATGAATTTTTGTACATTTTAATTATTTTACTTTAAAAAATGAAAAAAAAATCACAAAAAATTCAAGGAATATACTTTACATTATTTTAATGTACACAACTGAAATCACTTAGAACAAAAAATGAAAACAAATCCTTGCAATTACTTTTTAAATATCAAAACTAAGTCACATTAACGAGTATATAGATGTTCTATATTATACTTTTTTAACAAATTGTTTCATACCAAACTATAACCATTTTGGCTTAAGAAGAGTTGTACATTCAAGCCCAATGATGACCAGGCCTTCACCGAATTCTTGAGATACATTTGAACTCATTGAAAATAGCCGTAGTACATTGGGGGGGGGGGGGGGTTGTTTATCTCTGGTCTAACATCAGACTCATCAGCAGTTATGACTGACTGGTTGGTAGTTGATGCGAATTCAAGGCAAGGAAGATATTACAATATCGACATACTCTCAGACGGGCATTAATCAAAATTTGTAGTTTCCTATCAACTTTTGAGAAATATAGCTCATCCGGAAGAGGGTCATTACCTACCACGTTTTGATTTTTTTTTCCCTAAACTTACCGTAAAAATAAAGATATATGTTTAATAGTTTTTCACATGATTAATAAGTTGACCTGTGGCCAGGTCCGAACCGACCGACGGTTTGAAGTAAATTAATTAGCAGCTACAGAAACAATTTCAAATAATTTTAATATATCTATTAATGTAATAAAAAACAGATATGGATACATAAATAATAAATATAAACATTTTTAATTTTATTTTATTTATAATATATATGCAAGACCAGGCTGTGAGGTCATGAATGGCTGGATGACGTCATATAATTTTAAATCAAGAAAAAACTAATAAATATGATTTTTCTCGAGGATAAAACCAATACAAAGTGCATGATTCGTGGTGATATATAAAAAAATCTCCTCATGTGAAATTTGGTTTGAAAATAACCCTTCCCTTCCTATCGTCGATCGCTAATACTACCACTTCCGGTTTCCGGATTTGCACCAAAAGTTGATCAATTCATCCCACTGATGTATTAAGTAAATATACCAAATTTCATCAAAATCGGTTGAGCCGTTCAGGCTGTACACATCTATACGGACAGACGGACGGACGGACGGACGGACAGACATCATGCTAAAAATACTTTTTTCTGTTAAGAAAATGCATGATTCGTGGAGATATGTAAAAATCTCCACATGTGAAATTTGGTGTGAAAACAATACCTCCCTTACTATCGTCGGTCGGTAAAAATATTGTAAAACTGCTAAATATATAGAATTTCAGCTTGATTGAATCGCTGAAAGTATCGAAATTAATTTTTTAAAACTGCAAATCGACGTGGTGCCTTCAACAAAGACGCGCTGGTTTAATAAATATTATTTATTAATTTTAATTTATAATTTATAATTAATTAAATTTACTTTAAATATAATATATGTTATTTAATCCAATTCAAATTGCGAGATAGTCGAGTGGAGACACTCCAGATTTTGTTAAATATATTATTATAGGATATAAATAATATCCTTGAGACATTAAAATGATAAATAAATATTTTAACATTTATATACTTATAATGTTTTATTTAGAACATTAAAAAAAATGTTATTATTATTTAAATTAATTTTCAAAAATTCAACCTTTTATATGCATAATAATGAATGTAAATGTATTTTTCATAGTCAATCCGATTCTTTTTAAAAATTTTTGTCAATGATCCAGAAAAAAAAACTGACAATTTATTAGATGTTTTGATCTTTATCTTCTAATTATTTTTTTTTCAAAAGCTATGTGATTAGCTACTTGGGAACAAAAATTTATCAAAACACTTTACGAGATTTTCTTAAAATGTATACTATCTATTTTGTATAATATATATAAAAGAATAATAATTAGTATCTACATTGATAATAATATTTAAATTAAAAATTATTTTTTGATTTTTTTTTAACTTAGAAAAACAATTTTAAATAAAAATAAATTTTAAAAGAAAGAGAGAGAAAGATGATATTATATATAAATTGTGAACATTTTCTTTCATTTGATTTTGTAAAATGATGGAAGTTTAAAGAAAGTTTTGTTTACATATTTTTTTGGTGGAATGCATTACAAATTCTCATATGTTTACATATTAATTGAATCATTAGAATTGATGACTCAATCAATTAACATTTTATTTCAAATTCTTAGAGGATAGTTGTCAACGAGGAAAAATCGACACATGTGACTTTCACCTTAAATAGAAAGACTTGTCCACCCGTTAAACAATATATAACACATCCCCCAACGTGACTCAGTTAAATACCTAGACAGACGTTTAACCTGGGAGACCCACATTAGATCAAAAAAAAAACAAATTGACTCCAAACTTAGACAACTTTACTGGACCTTAGGACGAAACTCCCAAATGACCCTATCAAACAAACTCCTCATCTACAATTCAATCCTCAAACCAATTTGGACATACGGTGTTCAGTTATGGGGCTCCGCTAGTGTTTCTAACACCAACAAAATACAGCGGACCCAAAACAACATCCTACGCATAATGACCAATGCGCCTCGATACCTACCTCTTAGAATACTACATAGAGACCTTAAAGTCCCTACAATAGACGAAGTAATTAAAAATACCTGTACAAAGTATCGACAGAAATTGACAAACCATCAAAACGACAAAGCCAGACAACTACAACGTGACTAACGGACGAAGACTTAAAAGACTTAAACCAATCGACCTCTTATAATTCCTACTCAGAACTCAGCTATCGTTCCCTTTGTTTTCCCAACTATTTTCCTCTAATCTGCATATTCAGTAGGTTTCTTTTACTCTTTCCTTCTTTCCTATCCTATTCCCTCCTCTTTCTTTCACTGTACCCTAAATTGAGAGATGTCCTCCCGTCCTACTCTATCGGGCAAATAGCCGTGCCGAGTACTTCCTAATACTCCTATTTCTCCTTTCCATTATATTTATATTGTAAATATTATTGTAAACGATTTATTGTTGCCCAAAGAAAGGGCAGATGTAGATTTTATTTGGAAAATAAAAAAAGAAAAAAAAAAAAAATTCTTAGAGAAAGTTTATAATACAATTAAAACATTTAAATTGTATTCTCGTATACATCATAATGTATTAAACATAAAAATAGAAATTTTGTGAACCAAATCACATTGATGGCTGAGAAGAAAAAGCAATTAATTGATTTCACATAGGAATTTACAAATTATTTTGATAATTATACTCTTTACACAAGTTTAAATGTTAAATTATTAATATTATTATTATATTGAATTTTCTATTATACTCTCTTTTATAGGCTTTCCAAAAAAAAAATATAATTTAGATTAAGAAAATAATTTTTATAGATATACTTATTATTTCATCAAAAAATAATTTTATGACTTTAGCAGTGATTCCCAAAGTGGGCACTACCGCCCCCTCGTGGGCGCTGGAGCGATCCAGGGGGACGGTGATGACACTTAGGGAAAATTACTTGTATATTACTCTCCTACTCTGAGATCAATAAATATGTAGATACATAAATTCAATGTTTCAAATTTAGACCTTTATTTATAATATTTTGCAAATAAGTACATTTATCTTTCTCTTTAATTGTTATTAAAATTAAAAAAATTTAATTTCCAAGGGGGCGCTGAGTAAATTATTTTCAGGAAAAGGGGCGCTTGGCCAAATAAGCTTGGGAACCACTGGACTATAGTAAGAAAAAAAACTTAAAAATATTTTTATTCAATCGCATTTAATGTAATAATATTATAAAAAAAAGCTGGAGTGTCTCCACTCGACTATCTCGCAATTTGAATTGGATTAAATAACATATAATAATTTAAATTAAATTAAATTAATTAAATTATAAATTATAATTAATAAATAATATTTATTAAACCAGCGCATGTTTGGCTATTTGGTGATGCCACCACGTCACGTGTTGGCGCGTGAGATTTGCAGTGTTAAAAAATTAATTCTGGTACTTTCAGCGATTCAATCAAGCTGAAATTCTATATATTTAGCAGTTTTATAATATTTTTAATCATGTGAAAAACTATTAAACATATATCTTTATTTTTACGGTCAGTTTAGGGGAAAAAAATCAAAACGTGGTAGGTACAATGGTCTTTTTCTGAATGAGCTACATTTCTCAAAAGTTGATAGAAAACTATGAATTTTCAATAATGCCCATGTACCAAATTTCATCATTCTACACACACATAGACCTTTTTCTCAACCTTAGTGAAAATGATTCAGGAACCTTCAAAACGTATAAAAACATCAAAATCTCAACATCGAAAATTTTCGTGATCGCAATACTATCTCTGGCGAGATAGTAAAAATTCAGAAAAAATAAATATTATTTAAAAATATTGTTGTTAACGTTTAGTCTTTCTTATTTTTTTTTTCTTCATTTTATCTTTATTTTATTTATTAATTAACATAAATTTTTATTTTATATATTATTAATTATATTTTGATGATAGTACAATACCATTTACACATATAAACTATGAAAATATGAAATTCTATATATATCATTTTTATACAATTATTAATCATGTGAAAAACTATCAAACATATATCTTTATTTTTACGGTCACTTTAGAAGAAAAAAAATCAAAACGTTGTATGTAATGACCCTCTTCCGATTGAGCTACATTTCTCAAAAGTTGATAGAAAACTATGAATTTTGAATAATGTCCATGTACCAAATTTCATCATTCTAGCTCAAACCGTTTTTGCGTAATCTTGTCTACATACACACACATACACACACACATAGACACTGAGAGAGAGAGAGAGATTTTTCTCGACCTTAGTGAAAATGATTCATGAACCTTCAAAAAACTTCAAAATCTCAACATCGAAAATTTTACGAGATACTAAATATTAGAATGAGGCTTTAGAAGGGGGGGAGATAAATTTTTCTTTTGAATGTTTCTTTTTATTTTAATCCATTGATGAATTCAAAATAATGAAATATTTGAAATATTATCTTTTATTGATATTAACTTGTAATTTTGTTATTTCAGGAACCCATGAATCGACAATGACTCCTGAGGAGAAGCAGGTGCAACAACAATTTTTATTTGAACGTCGTATATTACTCGCCTGCACTGCACTTGTCGGTCTTTCTGTTATTCTTTGGGCAGCAGCCATCTCCACCGACTTTTGGTTTATGCTTCGTGGTGGAGACGGCATTTGGATTCCAGAAACGAAACGATATTTTTTAAGAAGCAATTCAGGAATTTGGAGAATATGTCGTGCATCTTTCACAAATGGAACATCACCTGGAGGCAATATAACATCTCTTCCACGAACGTTAATTGGTGCAAGTGGAGGTGCTACACTAAATTCAAGTGGATTAGTGGATACCAGTGTAAATGCTAGTTTAGTTAATTCTACTATTGCTACTTTCATCAATGGAACAAGACAACAACCTGGAAAAGTTGTTTATATGCGTGAGTAACATGCAAATATTATTTTATTTTTTTATATTTATTTACTTACTTTATACATATATTTATAATTTTAGTGAAACCAAACGAAATAATAATTAAAATTTAAATAGCAAAATAAATATTAATCTAACTAAAGATAAAAATGAATGATTTAATAACAAAATTTTTATTTTATATAATAATACTAAAGATTATGAATTTATTTATTTTAAATGTGTATTATTTTAAATTTTTTTTTATTTTATTATAACACTATTATAATTTTTATTTATTTATTTGTTAAAGTTTGATAGAATGAAATTTCATTTATATATGATTTTTTTTAAATGTTCTGATTAATAGAGAAAAATTTCATTTTATAAAATAATTGGAAAATATAAATTTTTCTAAATTAAAATAAGAAATAAATATAATATAACACATTTATATAAAACATGACTAATTAGAGTGTTTCCATTTTTATTAATTTTATAAAAATTTGATTTTTGAAATATAGAAAAAGTTCCCCCCCTCCCCACATTCATGAGCATGTTTTCAATTAATAATGAAATCATTTATATTTTAACAAAAATTTATTAACTAAAGTATTATTTATTATTTAATTATTATTTTAATCTTGATTTTAATTTTCAAAACATATAACTTGATCAATTGAATTAGAATATATTATTATAAAATTTCCTCAGTTCTCCTTTTTTCATAATTTTATCCACTTCTCGTTTCATTTTATCTTGGTTAATTGAATTTTAAGAGAGGTGACTCATGAAGAATTTTGAGTGTAGATAAAGATAGATTTATTTTATTGTTTAATTTTATCATATATCTTCATGTTTATAATTTTTTCAATGATTGCTTTTCATTGGTCAAAGCAGGGGTCGGCAACCTTTTTCTATAGTCGGGCACATTTTTGAAATAATAAACACTTGGTGATACTTAGAGCCATATTGAAAAATCAAAAATGTTTAAGAGCCTGATCTTAAAAACATTTTAACTTTTTTTTGAACCATATTAAAAAAAATTGAAAAAAGTCGAAAATGTTTAAGAACCTGATCGCAAAAACATTTTACCTTTTTTTTAGTAATAATTTAATATTTATTAATTTGAATGCGGGCACTTGAAAATGGCTTCGCGGGCACCTTCGCCAACCCCTGGGTTAGAGTATAGGAAATTACAAATTAAGAATTTTATTTTTGTGTCGATTAATTTTATCGAGTGAATTTAATTATTTCAATTTTATAATTATCAATTTGTTTTTTTTTTTTATTAATGTTTGTATTAATTTTTGTAAAAAATTTATATTTTATATTTTTTTTCTGAATTAGGTGAGGCTTGAATCGTCTATTTCGAATTTGGTAGAATAGGATAATTTTGTGCTAAGAGAGTTTTAAATTTAATTTGAATTTTTTTTTTCCCTGAAATTAATGAAGGCTATTTATTAATCTATCTATCTGTTAAGTATTTTGTATGATAAGTGTATTCTCTATTTAAATTAGTAGGGTAAAATATACAGTCGTTGGCCCCGAGGCAATCATTGGCCCCCTATCACTAAAACAAATAATAAGAGATTTTTAATTTCAAAATTGCGCTATTAACTATGATTATGTAATCGTTTGTTGTATGATTATATAATCACTATAGAATACCTAGGCCAATAACTATAACAGGGTGGCCAATAATTGTATTTTCTAGGATTTGTTTTTAAAAAAGTGCTTATTGAAAATGTCAGGATAAAATGATTTTTTTTTATTCATCAAAAGGCTCATAGTATCTATGTTCTGCAAACCTAATTTGACACAGATTGTTCCGCAATTTGCCTTGATATGCATTAAAGACTGCTCCGGAATTGCTTAAGGGGGCCAACGACTGTACGCTTTACCCTATATATGTCTTCTTACCTATAATTAAATAAAAATTCCAAAAAAATTTGAATTTATTATTGAGGACCAATATACTTACATATTATATTTTATTAATATAAGTATAAAAATAAATCTAAGTAATTAATTTTATTTTGAAAAATTATCCTTCATATTGTTTTTGACTAGCATTTCAAATGATTTTATGATGTAGATAATTGGAAATGTAAATAAAAAAATTCTCAAATTTAATTAATGCTGAAGAAAAGTATACATTGTATTACTGTATGAAATCCACCTTTGTTAAAAATCTAGAAGACCTAATAACAGGTGTTCACTTCCTGGTGTCATTTTTCGTTGCAATGGATGGTGAAAACATTTTCCAAGTCTTTTGGCGAAGTTTCAAAATGTTCATTTTAATACAGATAAATAAATCTGTTCAAATCTTCTCTAGTTATTTAAATGTCTCACTTATTTAACAAAAAGAAAGTGATAGATCTTTTAAAATGAAAGACAACAAAAAAATATTTTTTTTTAAAAAGTTAATTTGTCAATTATGCAATAAAATATACCAGAGATGGGAACCAAAATTTATATTTTTTTATTAATCATAACATAAATTCATTTTATAAATTATAATAATATAAAAATAATTAATAGAGCAGGGGTTCTCAACCTTTCAGGCTCTGTGCCCCCTTAGAACACTGATGTGAGGTCACGCCCCCCTGTTTCAGAATATCGCATATTCACCTGACCTTTTTTTTTTATTTATTTATTCAACAAAATTTTCAAAAGTTTGCGGGCACTTGATATGCTCGCGCCACCCGCCCCTAGAATGTGCTCACGCCCCGCAGGTTGAGAACCCCTGATATAGAGGATATTTCTATTTGGGTGGCAATAAACATTATTTTTATAAAAAAGCCTTTTGTTGTATTGTTTTTCCATATATTTTAGTATGGATCAATAATAATGTTTAATTTATTTTAATTTTCTTTAAAATTAAAATAATTATATTTTTATAAATAACTAAACTGATTTGTTGATTTTTATTTTAATAACAAATTCTAATTTACCACTAAATATAATAGATATCATCTAGAAGCTATATATATACAGGACTCGTTCTAGGGTTTTAAATCGTTCTGAGCAATACAAAATTAGGCGCCCATTCATATAAGAATATACAAATTTATTGCAAATTTAAAATAAATTAGTAAAAAATGGAAAAAATCAAAATGACAGAATAAAGAAATAAATTAAATTATTAATTTATTATGTAGATATCTACCTAACAAAATTTTTGTAACTTAAAAATAAAAATTAATTAATTCCACTATGAATACATAACAAAACAATAAGTATATTTTACTTTAAAGCACGGCAAATGTTGTTAATGTAAAGCAGGGATGTCAAACACGGCCCGCGACAACTATCGGTTTAAATTTTTTCAATATGGTTCTAAAAAAAGGTAAACTGTTTTCTGCGATCAGACTTGGGTCTTTTTTTTTAAAAAAAACATTTCCGACTATTATTCGAAATAAATTATTTTGCGACCCGCCTAAAGTACCTATGAGTTTGACATCCCTGATGTAAAGTGATACTGATTACAAAATATATTTTCAAAATAAATAAAAATAAACTTTTTAGAGATTAAAAAGCATTTTCAGTATCAATGTTGTGTGATAAAAGCTTTAAAAACTCTAAGGTTTTATTATTTATATTAGTAAATTTTAGTTTTTGTATATTAATCTTCCTTTTGAGTTATTATGAATATATACAATATACAAATAGTTTTATTATAAATAATATTACAATTATTCAATCTTTTTTGACAATAATAAAATAATTAGTGTTGCGGCGCTCCTCAAAATTTGGCGCCCGAGCTGTCACCCGGCATGCCCACTCCTTAATCCGATGCTGTATGTTTATATATATATATGTTAATTGAATTATTATAATAAAAAAGCATGTTGCATTAAATTATTTATTTAATATAAGATTGATAATAAAATTCATTAGGCCTCTAAATTGAAATTATCTGCAAAAGTTAGATAATTTCAAAAAAATAAATCAAAATTCTTTATAGTAAATCTAAACTAAATTATATTATGGAAATTTACTTGAAGACAATAAATGAATTCACAGATAAATATTATTCTACCAAAAACATAAATATGAAAAGGGAGCCAAGTTTGGTACAAGCGACATTCGCGATTGTGATAAAAGAATGGAGATCTGAACGGGAGCCAAGATCCATTGTAATTTACATATTATATTTTCAATGTGTACAATGGTCCTTAATTGATTTAGAAAATAATTTGTTACATTCTTTGTTCATAAAATATAAGTTGGTTTTGCATTAATTTTCAATCATGTACTATTATTACTAAAAATAGTAAATATTATATAATCCCTAATCTATATAAAAACATAATTTTTAATTTAACAAAATAAAAAACATAGTTCTATGTTGAAATAAAATATATTACACGTAATCAAAATTTATATAAAAGTTTAACATAATTTAAGATAATAAATTTTTTTTACTTTTTCATTTGCCAATATACACATCTATTATATGCTAATAATTTAATGTTTTGGCAACAGTCGGTGTTGATTCATCTTTTGTTTTGTGTCCCAAAGAGTTGCGTATGACACGCCCTTGTTTCTGCATTGCTTTGTATATATATATATAAATAGTGAAAATAGTGAAAATTTATTTTTACTTGTATTCACATAAAGTGCATTTAAATAAAACATTTATAAAAATAAAAACTAAATGACATTTCTGATTTTTTTATTTTAGAAAAATATTTTTATTTCTTTTAATTATTATATTATTTAACTCATGATATTTTATCAAGAACTTAAAATTTATTATAAATAAAAAATAAAAAATTTTCTAATTAATTGCGAAAATTACCTTTAATAAAAATAAACATATATGTACTTATTAACACCGAATTTATGACTTTCATAATGTGGATATTACCATTTGATTTTTTTAAAAAAAATGATAATGAAAAATGAGCTGTGGCCAGGTATAACCGACCGACGATTTGAAATAAATTAATTTCCAAAAATTTTATATATCTAAAGTATCAAAAAAAAAATATTTTTAAAACATGAATTAAAATAGTTAAATTATATTATCTTGGTTTTTATTTTTAGTTTAATTAATTATTCAATTAGAATTATATTTTAAGTGAAAATTTCCGATAATGATTATAAAATTAATACTTTGTAAACTACTACTTCCGGTTTCCGGATATGCACCAAAAGTTGATGAATTCATCATACTGTTGCATTAAGTAAATATACCAAATTTTATCAAAATTCGTTGAGCCGTTCAAGCTATACACGTCAATATGGACACACAATGGACAGAGTGACGGACGGACAGACATGCTAAAAATACTTTTTCTGTTAACCAAATGCATGATTCGTGGAGATATGTAAAAATCTCCACATGTGAAATTTTACTGTGAAAACAATCCCTTCCCTTCCTATCGTCGGTAGATAAAAATGAATTAATGATTGTAACTTATTGTTAGTAACAGTTAATTTTTTTTAAACATCTTAAATTATACTACTTACTATGTTTTTGTGTTCAATTATTATTAAATTTTGCAAATTTTTTTATCTATTTCATTTGTTTTCAAATGTATAATATAAAAAATGTATTGATTAATGCAGATGTTCCCAAACTTTTTCGGTATTCGGCTCCCATAATATATCGGATTTTTTCCGCGGCTTCCTAAATTAGGGTGACTATATTTTGAAAACACCAAATCGGGACAAACGGATTTTTTTTTAGGGACAAATTGAAAAAAAATTTGAAAAAAAGTACGAAAAGTACAAAAAATTTCAAGTATTAGGAAATTTTTTCGTGGGTTCCCTACGACGCGGCGTCGCGGCTCACAGTTTGGAAATCACTGGATTAATGCCTCCAAAACCTAAAAATTATACCACATTCTACTCCAATAGATTTAATCCAAAATTATAAATCAAAATCAAAATTTATAAATTATGAAATAGTTTACCTGATATTGAAAAAGAACCTTGTTATCATTCATTTTCTTCAATTGGTGCACTAAATAAGTTTACCAATTATGTTCTTGAGAACATTTATATCCAGTAATATCATGTGTTTTTTTAGACCATATTGAAATGGATTGAAAGTGATATCGGTATTACGAATTTTTCTTCTCGTATAAAAACCAAAAAAAATAAATAAAATAAAATAAAATAAAAATAAAAAAAGATTATAAATTCAGTTTTCCAATCGTAATGTCTACCCAAGAATATAAACAATGATAAAAGAAACAATTTATTATTTAAAATATTTATATTCTATTTTTGAAATTGGTAAGTTATTTATAAATCAAATCCAAACTTTCAACATTTGTATTGTATTATATATATATATGTATGTATTATATATATATATAAAGATTTATTTAAAATAATATAGTAGAAATGTTTATTATTATTTTTATTTTTTTTATTTTACTTTAAAATTTGTTATTAATTCTTATAATATTATTATATGAATTAATCAATTATTAATTAATATAAAAATAATGAAAAAAAAAATTTAATTTCCAGGAAAATGCATTTTACATGAAATGGTAGCTGATGAAAAAAAACTTGCTTCTGACCCATCCATTGACAGGACCATTTTAAGTAAGTATTATATATTATATATTTTTTTTATACTATTTTAAGTGCCCTATTAATCTTGCGATATAAATGGAGATAGCTAAATTATTAGATTATGTTGAATTGAATTTGGGATGCTCAAGGAATGAAATATTTGTGAATTGACTTTTGAGGGTGCGGTCAAAAATTGGTACAAAGACAAAAAAAAAATGTATTTTTTGAAAAAAACAAATGGGTTCAACCGTTATTATTTTGGAGGGGCATATCTCGGTTTTTATGGGTAAATTCATCCTAAGTTAAAGGCCTTAAAACCTAAAGATATTGGATTGGAATCCATTTGTACCAATTTTGGACCGCACCCTAAATTATATAATTTATTTAAAATAAAAATATTAATAAAATTATGATGTTGGTAAGTATGTTGTGTAAAAAAACTCGCATAATATCGGCAAATGAACAAAATACTTGATTTTATACATTTATTTTTATTATAAGTTATACATTTTAAATATTGAAAGGACTTAGTTAGCTGGAGTGTCTCCACTCGACTATCTCGCAAATTTGAATTGAATTAAATATCATATATTAATTTAAATTAAATTAAATTAATTAAATTATAAATTAAAATTAATAAATAATATTTATTAAACCAGTGCATGTTTGGCTCTTTGTTGATGGCACCACGTGTTGGCGCGTGAGATTTGCAGTGTTAAAAAATTAATTCTGGTACTTTCAGCGATTCAATCAAGCTGAAATTTTATATATAGCAGTTTTATACAATTATTAATCATGTGAAAAATTATCAAACATATATCTTTATTTTTACGGTTACTTTAGAGGAAAAAAAATCAAAATGTTGTAGGTAATGACCCTCTTCCGGATGAGCTACATTTCTCAAAAGTTGATAGAAAACTATGAATTTTGAATAATGTCCATGTACCAAATTTCATCATTCTAGCTCAAACCGTTTTTGCGCAATCTTGTCTACATACATACACACACACATACATTTTTCTCAACCTTAGTGAAAATGATTCAGGAACCTTCAAAACGTATAAAATCATCAAAATCTCAACATCGAAAATTTTCGTGATCGCAATAGTATCTCTTACGAGATAGTAAAAATGGTGGTTGGCATTGAACCAGCATGAAAATGATTCAAGTTAAAGATCGATGTTTGCCCAAAATAATTGTCTTGTTTAATCGTATGTGAATATATATCAATTAATTTATAATGAGATGTGAAGACCCTGTAATTTCCTAACGACTGCCAAATTAAACTTTTTAAAAATTTTAAAAACTTAACTGGATAAATGACTTAAATCTATATAATTTATAATTTTTTATTTTTTTTTTATTTTTGTCATTAGATTACAACCGATCTGAAGCCTCTTTTTCTATAATCAGTCTTCTTATGCTTTTAATGGGATGTTTCTTTTCTATCTATACTTTCCGAAATCCAAGATACACATTTAAAAGATTAGCTGGAGCTATCCACTTTATTACATGTAAGTATAAATATATTTAATATTTCAGTAAATAAATAATAAATGGTATTATTATATTTTTAGGTGGCTCTGTTCTTGCTGTTATTGAGATCGTTATTGGTTCTATTGATTATGAAAGAAAAAATTTGCCATATGTTTATCCCCCTGGCGCCCAACTGGTCTACGGTTATTCGATCATTATTGCTTGGCTCGTTTTTGTTTTTATTCTCTCATCTGGAATTTGTTTTATGATCTTTAGTAGAAAACGCAAAGGAGCCAGAGCTCCTAATGAAGAGTTAGCTATGGCTGATGAACCAACTATCATTGGCCGATGATAAATTTTTAACATTATTTGTTTTTATTTAAAAACTCTAGTCACATCATTTTCCAAATATATATGCTTTTATTCTGAGAAGTATTGCGAACTGTTTGTCATATTTCTTTATTTTATTCAAAATAGATTATAAGTTATTCATAATAATATTATCATATTAATAATAATAATAAAAAAAATTTTAAATTCAATTTTTTAAAAATTGATTAGAATTTTAAGTAAAATTTCATAATTAAAAATTAACAAAAAAAAAAAATTAAATTTATTTAAAATAAATAAAAATTAATTATACAAATGAAATACATCGATTTTTATACTTTAATATCGACTTAAAAATACAAAATTAAAACATTTGTTAAGATAAGATATACTCGTATATTTAAAAAAAAATAAATAATAATATATCGATAAACGGTCAAATTTCCATTTAATTTATTTTATAAACATATTCAATATTATAAAAAATCCCTTAATAATTTTAAACATATACTTATTATAAGTATACTATATTGTTCTTCGTTTGGATATGAAAGTAATTCTATTCTTTAAAAATATAGATTTAATATAAATAATTATTAAGATTAATAAAAAAACAAAAATTTAAAACATCAATGACAAAATTATATAACTAATTATTACTATAATATAATCTACATATTAGTTATTTTTCAAAAGACATTTTAAATGAATTAGATTAATTACAACGAAATGATATTCTAAATCTCTCTTGCCTTACAATTTTTGATCTCTTGAGAACTATTATATTATATAATATACAATTACTATCTAAAAATATGTATAGAAATAGAAATAATTTTTTTTTCTATAGAAATTAGTTATTGATCATCTAACAATCTTTGGAAATTGTATACTTATATGTATGTATGATGGATTTTGATAAAACTTTACCAGTAGATTCCTTTTGTGATTCTAAACAAACTTTCCTCAAGAAGTATGTGGCGGTCGTTTCTAATTTACGAGATAAAAATGATTAAAGTTTTCATAAAAATCCATTGATATTCTATTTAGGTACCACGTTTTATTATTTGACCACCAGATGGCTCTATTAATTTTCGGTTTTTATACGTTCGGTTTGGATATAAAATTAAAAAAATTAATTAATTAAATAATTTTCCTATATCCAAATCGAACTTATAAAAACCAATAAAATTAGTGAATAAGTTTTTGACTTTAATAATTTTTATCTCTTGAGGAAAGTTTGTTTGAAATCACAAAAGGAATCTACTGGTAAAGTTTTATCAAAATCCATTATACATACATATAAGTACATATACAATTACCCAATCTTTAACTTTTTACTAACTACTTTATACAAATATATGATTTATATCATAAATAAAAGTGAATCGAATAATTTTAATTTAAAACTACTTATATGATATTAAAAAAAAATGTTCGTAAATAACAACAAATCATGCCAAGTATTATTTTTTAAATGTTAAACATAAAATATAAAAAAAAATACTATATACATAAATACTTTATGAATGATCTTTCAAATTTTCTAGTTTATATATACAATGGAACCTATTTCTAATTTTTCATATCAAACAAATTGGATGTAATATTGCAAAACCAATCTTTCCCTTAAGAAATAATATAAAAATCATTAATCCATTGTTCTGTAAAATAAACTCTTCTTGCTATGTTATAATATTATATAAATATTATTGAAAACATATTTTAAAAACATTCTACAGAACATTAATAGAAAATAAATTTTATTGTAGATTTTTTAAGTTATATTGTATTATAAATTTTAAATTAATTCATTGAATTAGAATTAAAAATTATACTCTGCTAAAATATTTATGACAAAAGCAAATATTATCTATTCTTATCAGATCTTAGTCCAAATTTTACATATTTTACAAGACTCATTCACAGTTCACTATTAATTTATTAACATATACAAATTAAATTATATCTTTTAATAATCATTAGATTTTTAAAGTTTTTATATTTCATTATATTATATAGGTACATAATTAAATCTAAATCTATAAAATAAAAAATAGAATGGTATAAGAATATACAATCTATTCTTTAGGCCAGTGATTCTCAACCTTTTTTACCGCGGGACACTTTTAACAGTTTAAAAATGTGGCGGCTCACAAAGAAAAAGATAAGTGTAAAAGTGGTCCCAAAAACGTTTTACCTTTTTTTTAGAACCAAATTGAAAAAATTTAGAAAAAAAGTCGGAAATGTTTAAGAGCCTCATAATCTCGCGGCACACTTTTGAAAGTCTCTCGGCTCAGTAGTTGAGAATCACTGCTATAGACGTATATACTATGCCTTTATAAACTAAAAGATGTTTTTAATTTTAATTCTAATTTATATAATTGTAATTAATGAATTTTTCTAGCTATTGTTTTCATTTATTAAGAATAATATGTCGTGATTTTGCATATCTTTTATCCATTTTCTATAAAAGGGAACACCAAAAAACTTATAAAAATTAAATAAAAAATTATTATATTATTTATAAGAAAAGGCAAATAATTAAGTTAATTTTAAAAATTTATTTATAAATCTATAATGTATTTTTTTTTAAAAAAAAAAAAAATTAGTTAAATTTTATTAAAAAGTGATTTGGATAAAATGACAAAATATATTCCAAAATAATTATTTTTTAAAGAACTTATTAACTTTGTATATATTAGATAATTATTTATGTTTAGGTTTAAGAAAATATTATAATTTTTAAAACATATTTTTTATTACTATTCTAGTCAATTAAGTTTGTATTTTTTTTTCTTGCTTTGTAATTTGTATATTTTTTATCATATTATTTAAATTCAGGGCCCAATTGACACTTTTTATGCTCTGGGTCAACTAAGGTACTAAGCATCTCCTCTCTCCAGTATATAATTTTTTTTTTTTAAATTATTTTCTATTTAATATATTTTAGTGTTTCTACAAATTACACTGGAAGATTTCAGTTTTGTAACCCTATCATTTTAGAATTTTTTTTCAATAAATTTTGATTAAATTTTTTAATATATATAATAATATAATAAAAGATTCTTTTGTTTTGGAAAAAATTTTAAAGTAAATAAAATTTGAATATCAAAATTAATTACAAAATAAATTATAAATTTTCATTGAAATAGTATCTACAAATAATTATAATACATATAAAATAATAACATATGAAATTATTTAAATCAAATAAATAAAATAAGAAATTTTACAAATTATTCAATTTTTTTATCATTAAAATATTAAAATAAATAGAATAACTAATATTTTTTAATATCAATTATAAATACTATAAGATTACATAGGGTGGGGTGACCAAACGTCCCGTTTTTAGGAATTTTTTCAATTTGGTTCTAAAAAAAAAGGGTAAACCGTTTGTCCCGGTTTGGTGTTTTCGAAATATGGTCACCCTAACATAGGGTAACAAGCAAACAAAACTATTCTTTTTCTTTTATAAGTCTCTCTCTTCTTGTTATCCCTTCAACCACACACACACATAAATCTTTTTTTAACTCCGATTTATACTTTAAAGAGAAAAATTAATTAATGAACTGGATGTAGGTATATGTAACATAAAAATATTCAATAAAATTTGCTGAAAATATTAACATCAATAATACGTAAACCTGAACAAGTTTTCAATGCTGATAAATTAATATTATTTTGGAAAACAAAAATACTCAATGGAACTTATGTGACTAAAATTAATAAATCTATAAGAAAAAAAACCACAGGTTTTTTACTTTTTAAAAGGTTACAATTTGAATTTATACATTTTTCCCAATAACCTTTCTTTCTCTCTTGTAATACGAGTGATAGTTTTTCTGTAACTTTCTGAAAAAATGTAATTTTTCTATTAAAATCTAGATTTTTTTTTAATTTGTTCATTTATCACTATCACCCTATATCAATGCATATTTTTAAGTGTATGTATGTACTTATAATTAAGAATTTTAATAAAACTGTTAAAACTTATTGTAACACATTCATTATACAGTATATTTTATTGAGAAAATTAATTTAATATTTCATTAATTGTGTGTAGAATCAAAAATGAAGAGCTGGGAAATAACGAAAAAAATTAAGTAATTGGTATTAAATTTAAAAGTTTTTAATTTTTTTTTATAATTATTGGTCTTGGAATAAATCTCCATTTTAGCCAGCTTTCTCCGAATTATTGTAGTTTATTATTATTTATTCTAAAATATCCAAATGAACTTGACCAGGCAAATTTGAATGGCGGTGTTTTAGTTATGGATGTAATAAATTTTGGATCAAAGAATCTGTATTAAATTTTGCGTTAAAAATGGAATAAAGTGCTCCAACGTACTTAAAATGTTGACTGAGGCATTCGGAGAGTCTACGTTTTTCGATTACAATGGCGTGGTGCATCATGAGTTCTTACCAACAGATAATACTTTTAATAAGGAATAGTACAGAGAAATTATGCAACGTTTGCATGAATCAATACGACTCAAACAAACGGAATTGTGGAAAAATAAATCATAGATTTTGCATCACGATAATGCACCAGCTCACACCTCATTGATTGTTCGTGATTTTTTGACAAAAAACAACACCATATTCATTCCTCAACCACCGTATTCACCAGATTTGGCTCCCTGCGACTTTTTCCTATTCCCAAAACTGAAGAGACCAATGAAAGGAAAGCGTTTTGTCACCATTGATGAGATAAAGTCGGAATCAAAGAACGAAGTGATGGTCATTCCGAAAAGCGCATTTCAGACATGCTTCGACAATTGGAAAAAGCGCTGGCATAAGTGCATTATATATTAGGGAAATTACTTTGAAGGGGACAAAATGGATATTGATGAATAAATAAATACTTTTCGAAATAATTCAAAATTCACCTTTTCTTTTGAACAAACCTCGTATGATTATAATATATGTATTAATTATATACATTTAAAATATTAACTTTATTAATAGAAATCTTTAGAAATTATTTTCTAATAATATTGATAATTTATTCTTTAATTATGTATTAATTATATTACTAATATGAAATGAGAATATATTTTGTTAAATTTCTATTTTTCCTATATAGCTAAAATATTTTTCTTTCGAGAAACGATAAGGCATTCAGTTTCTTCGAAAATGATAAAAAAATAAATAAAAGGAAATATTTTTGTTTATTCAGTTTGCTTTGTATAGTGAATATGACAAGATACCTTCTTCGTTACGTGTGTGTGATGGCAAGTATTAAATAATTATTTAATTTATTTTTAATTACTTATTTATTATTAATAATTAATTATAGAATAGTTATTAATTTTTTATATATATATAGAAGAAATTTGATTGAATTGCAAAAGTTTTTTGCATTCTAGTCAAAGTATTAGAAATAGTTGTATATGTATTTAATACTTAAGATTATATTAATTAAATTGTTATCTATTTTTGTTATAATTATTAATGATAATTTATTAAATACAATTTACTTTTTCTATTATATTTATATAGATTTATTTTTCTTTCTTACGGCTTTCAAATATAAAATATTCTTTCAAAGATGGTAGAATTTTTCTATCTATTGATAATGATTCTATAATTAATACATATTATAAAATAGATTAAGTTGAGGAAAAAAATCCAAAAGATTTGAAGTTTTAGGTACACAAATAAGGGCTTAGCTGCACTCCTCGTTTCAATGTCTCCTAACACCCACCCCTAAACTGAAACTAAATTCAAATATTTATTTTTAAATTATGGAATTTTCTGTTCATTTCTCGATTATCTTTTATATCATTGATTTATATTATATAAACTTTATATATATTATTTACTTTTAAACACTTTCATATTTTTATATTTATTAATTAATGAGTTAATGTCTATTTATTAGTAATATCATAGCAAATATATAAATCAATATGTTTTCAATAATAACACACTAATAGAAGAATAAACATAAAAATACTTACGTTGAAAGGTAAACTTTATATTAGTGCATTGATTCTCAACCTGTGGGGTTGGGGGGGCCCAAACTTTTGAACATTTTCGATTATTTTTCAATTTTTTTTCAATATGGTTCTAAAAAAAAGGTCAGATGATTTTGCGATGCTCTGAAACATTTCCGATGGCGGGGGGGATGAAAATTATGATTGGGAATTGCACCGTGAATACTAAACGGTTGAAAAACACTGTATTAGTGAGAAAGGGAGAAATTGTTTTTCATTGGTACATACATAAATAATTATTAATTATTAATTAATAATTAATAATCAACGACAACATAAAACTTAAATGATTGTAGTTTTATTCCATTATATTATCTAAAAATATATATTTTTCATGCTATAGTTAAGAAATTTCATTTAATTAATTTGCTATATATATATTATTTATAATATTATTAATTTAAAAAAATCAATAATTTTTGTAATATTATTAAATATTTTAATATTTTGAGAAAATTGTTTTTTATCTATATATTTTATGTACGAATGGTGAATATACTAAAAATATATATATATATTATTTTGTAGGAGGGGAGATGCTAGAGTTAAATAGGAAAGAGAAAAAAAATTTGGGTTTTATTTTGTAACCATTTTATAATATTGTAATTATTTCATTAATATCAGTGATTCCCTATGAGAGCTACACGGCTCCCCGGGGAACCGCGATCCGTCATTAGGGCGCCGCGAAATATGTATTCACTTTTCAAATCTTGAAATTTTATATTATTCCAAGAAAAATTGCAAGTATAAGTTTTTAATTTTCGCTGTTAAATGGGTAATTGCTTTCAAAAAAGGAAAGTTTTCTAATTTTTCAAGAAAGTAAAAAATTTAGAAAAAAATATGAAGATTGGGGCGCAGCAGAAAATATCCGATTATTTAGGGATCAGCAAACCTGAAATCATTGGAACCTCGGATTTATAGCTACTATACATAGAATATTATTGTTTTGACGATTATCTCATTTCTACAAATAAAATATACAATCAAATTTTCTCTCCTTTTCTTATTATTAAATGACTCCTAGGGATAAACTCTTACAAGGGGGAACAACAAATTATCCCTTTTCATAATCTATAAGGCGGGCAATAAATATTAACTGTTCCCAATGGTAAACAAATGTTTTTCTAAACTTCTGGAAATAAAAGATTCTATATTCCTATGCAATTTTTGTTCTGAAATTTAAATCATGTACTCAATTGAGAAATATTTTCCATTTTCATGTCACTTTAAGAAATGTTTAATAAATTTTTTAAACAGAAATATCTGTATTACTTTAAACATTTTATTTTGAGTTAATAATTATCATGAATTAAATAAACAATTTTGATTGAATAAAATAAGTATATTTCCAAAATATATGTTTTTCAGAAGACTTTTGAAAGTTGAACTAATATAAGACAGTTTCATTTTGGGAATACTTACAATTAGTATGTCTTATTAGGCAACCTGCACAACATTTTTCGTAAATTAATTTTTTCAACCATTTTAATAAAAATTAATGGATATATGAATATACCGATTTATATAGAGAGTATTTATCATCACAAATAGTAAAAATTCAAAAACTGAAATAGGAGAAAGGTGGAGAGAAATATTAGAACAAAAATTTCTAAAATGAAAACATTACAATGAAAAATATAATTATTCAACTTTTTTGTGAGTATCTCGGTTTAGAACGTTTCTGTCAAACGATCTTTAATGAATTCTTTATGGACCAAAGAAAACAAATCGGTTTAAATCAATTATGATAACCAAGTCAGATTTTGGCAATATTATATTATTATATAATTTATTTCCTCAATAAAAATTGATCAATACATTTTCATTATGATTATTCACATATTATGGTACATGATAAAGAATATAAAAACCTTTAAAAAATATTTACAAGTAAATAATTTTCCAAAAATAGAATATAAGATTGAAAACATACAAACATGCTTCGAATAGTAGTATGATCACTCATAACTACAGTGACCAAACGTCCCGGTTTTCCGAGATTGTCCCGATTTTAGGTGCTCTGTCCCGGCGTCACAGTCTATTGTCCCGGTTTTAAACATTTAGGACATTTCCGACTTTTTTTCTAAATTTTTTCAATTTAGTTCTAAAAAGAAAAAAAAAAGGTAAAACGTTTTCGGGACTAGACTCTTAAACATTTCCGACTTTTCACACTACTCATAACTCATACATACACAAGAAACAAAACACAATAAAAATAAACATCAATAAATAAAAAATACAAAAACACTAAAATGAAGCTACATGTGTATCATATATTTTATTTCAATAAACGACGCGACGCTAAAGTTTTCCACCAAATTACAATTCATTAAAACTTATAAATTAAATTAAATTTTTATTGAAGCTATATAATTAAAGGATGGTTAAAGCAAGGAATCCTTCCTCTTGTCTTTCGACTGACTTTGACAATTAAGCTAATATTTTGCGCTTAGCAAGTTGGTTAAATCTCACTTACAATTAGCGATTTTTAAGAAAAAAACATGATATATGAGTAAGTGGTGTGTTTTAGATTTATTTATTTTTTTAATAATCCCATTTGATCTATTTAAATATAATTATAACAAGTAAAATTGACTCGTGTCTATATTTATATAATTCATTTCGATTCTTTATTTGTAAAAAAAATAATCCTATTAGTAAAAAAAAAATAAATATTTTTTCTAAGAGGGGATCATCAGCCATGAATATTATTTAAATAGAATAGAAATATATTTTGTCATTTAGTCTATTGCGCCAACGAACAGGAGAGTGAGTGGGTGTTTTATTTTCTTTGTTACATTTGTTTCTATATTGCTTTTTTATGTAGTATGTAAAACAGTAAAATCCAACGATATCTTCCAAATGACATATCAGAGTGCTGCTTCCCAAAATTCGTATTATATATGTACCAAACTCTCACCATTTACTTACCCTCTTTTGTTATTATAGGACTTTACATTAAATTTATAGTTATAAATGATTAGTTATAAGTAATTAGTTAAGTTATTAATCACAGTCACTTTTTTCATAATTTAAAATTAAACAATTTCCATTCTACCACCAATCCCAAGTTTTTTTTCAAAATATAATAATTTCACAATAATGAAATTAAAATAAAAATATTTCAATCAAAATTAATTTTTATATAACTTTTCACTGATATATTACTTATATGTATATAGATATTTATAATTTTTTGTTTTTTAAATTCTTTAATTAGAATTAAACTAAAAAATTTCATCATTTTGCGCTTAGCAAGTTAAACTTCGCTGAGTGACCAATGCAATTCAGTACCCTGTTATTTTCTCTTAACAATACACAACTTTTCATTCCCAACTGACACCCAACAATCTCGTCAGAGTATATTCTGTATACATTTTGCTTCTATAATAAGATATGGACAATTTAATTATATTCTTAAATAAAAAGAGTGTCTATTATTATTATTGCTTAATATTTATATACTATTGTTATATTATACATCTATTTATAAAAAAGTTTTTTTTTGTTTGCACATTGTTCAGAATTTAAAATAATTTTGCATATATTCATGTTTCATGACCTGTAGAATCCAAAAGAGACTAGAATTTTTAATGTATGTCTATGAAAATACATCACAATATTCTTATAAACCTCCATAAAATACATAAAATACAATATTATATCAATTATTTAATTTATTATAAAAGTTCACGTAATTTTAATTAATAAAAATAAAATATCAATTTTTTTTATTAAAAGTTAAATGAAAATTATTTGAAAATCCGAAAATACACTGTTTATTTTCAAAATTAATATAAAAAATCTGGAGTGTCTCCACTCGACTATCTCGCAAATTTGAATTGGATTAAATAACATAATATATTATATTTAAATTAAATTTAATTATAAATTAAAATTAATAAATAATATTTATTAAACCAGCGCATGATTGGCTCTTTGTTGATGGCACCACGTCACGTGTTGGTGCGTGAGATTTGCAGTGTTAAAAAATTAATTCTGGTACTTTCAGAAAATAAATCAAGCTGAAATTCTAGATATAGCAGTTTTATACAATTATTAATCATGTGAAAAATTATCAAACATATATCTTTATTTTTACGGTCACTCTAGAAGAAAATTAGCTGGAGTGTCTCCATTCGACTATCTCGCAATTTGAATTGGATTAAATAACATAATATATTATATTTAAATTAAATTTAATTAATTATAAATTATAAATAATAAATATTATACTAGCGCATGTTTGGCTTTTTATTGATGGCACCATGGCACGTGTTGGCGCGTGAAATTTGCAGTGTTAAAAAATTAATTCTGGTACTTTCAGCAATTCAATCAAGCTGAAATTCTATATATAGCAATTTTATACAATTATTAATCATGTGAAAAATTATCAAACATATAGTTTTATTTTTACGGTCACTTTAGAGGAAAAAAAATCAAAACGTTGTAGGTAATGACCCTCTTCCGGTTGAGCTACATTTTTCAAAAGTTGATAGAAAACTATGAATTTTGAATAATGTCCATGTACCAAATTTCATCATTCTAGCTCAAACCGTTTTTGCGTAATCTTCGTTACATACATACACACATAACACACAGATAGAGACATTTTTCTCAACCTTAGTGAAAATGATTCAGGAACCTTCAATACGTATAAAAACATCAAAATCAACATCGAAAATTTTCGTGATCGCAATACTATCTCTGGCGAGATAGTAAAATTATATAGAGGTATTTCTTATATTCTTCTATATATAATTTTTAATATTCTATGTATCATTTCTAATCCGAGGGATTAATGCCTCACACAGCTCCTTTCCAATCTCGAAGGAATATTGGTTTGTCAATTACAACATTCATATTATTATAAAAATTTTTAAAAATCTGTACACCTTTTGAATCATATTAATGTTATTTATTTTTATAGGTTTTTTTCATTGCATTGATAAAAATGTCTAATCTTAATAAATTTCTAATTTATCTAGGCAAGAGAGATGGAACATCATATAGTCTTCGAGTCTCATCTGCGAGAGATATCAACCCTTTATTAACTCCGAGGTCAGTATTTATTTATTTTTAATTTGATTTTGAATTCATTTTAAATTTATTTATTTTAAAATTTGATAATCTAATATGTTATTTTTACTTCAATTTCATGTTTCCATCTTCTTTCCTGCTACTGGATGTTGATTTGAATTCTTGATTATCTTCTCCAACTTGGATAATGATGAAATATGATCTTCATACAGCTCACCAAATGTAAGTAATCATCATTATTTATATAACATGGCACATTTTAAAATAAATATAAATTTTATACATTTCAAAATGTAAATGTAATTTTTAAAGTAAAGTTTAACTTAAAGAATTGTAAGTATAATTGAATTTACATTGATTTGTTTGTTTTGATAATATTCATTTTAAGAGATTATAGAGAAATATATTAAACCATATTATAGAATTTAGCGAGATCAGGGAATTTCAGAGCATATTTGTGTGTCATGAGTGAGGAGCATTGATAAAGGAGGCAGAAGAGATGAAGACAATTAGAATTGATAGGTTTCGATGTGTTACACGAAAAGGGTGGTAAATTTTTTGATTATTTTGATGTTGGGGATTTTCAGGGGTTGCCTCTTACTTCCATCGAGGGATGCATGTTCTTATCCTACTAATTCATGGATTAGATTAGAATTCATTTATAAAAAGTGTGCCATGCCACTATTAAGGGTGGGGTTGCATAAACGCATGAATTGCATGTCAGGTCTGAATTCTGCCTTTTTGTATTGCTGAGAGTGTAGTTGAGGTGGATCGAATGAACGGGCATTCGGGAAGGTAATTCAGCACAGTTCCGAAATGGGAATAGCCTGAACAGGAACAAATTGTTGGTTACCTTTTGAGCATAGGGCCTTTTCGATTAGCATGAACGATCCACCTTGGTTCACCCATGCATTCCATTATGTAGGTAGGTTCTATTTCAGGTTGCCCCGAATGTAGTCGTTTCATTTCGAAATCCAAAAATTCAAAAACACTCTCAGCTGATTCAAAGAGGCTAACAGACCAAATGCCTTATTAATTTTTTTTAATAAGGCGAACTTTCATTTTCATTAATTTTTCCAAATTCCGTAAGGCGAGGCTTGGAAGGGCTAATTTATGGGGAGAGGAGGAGGCCCTATTCAATATTCAATTATTTTTTTATTTAATTAATTATTGAAAAAATTAATTGAATATCGCGATTATTTTCTTTAATTTTTTATCTTTATTTTGAAATATTCAACGCATAATGTAATCTTTGATATTTTTAAAGATTTTAGTATTTAGATAGAATTCATTATTATTATAATTACTCAAATTAAAATTAAAATTTAAACACCAAAATATGATATATATATATATATATATATATATATATATATATATATCATTATTATTTCATTTTAACTTACTAAATATAATAATATTTTACTTTTTTTCATTGTAGAAAATATTTCAGGTGAAAGTAAATATGTATATTGTTATCAAATATATTTATACTCAATACTAATATAATAATAAATTGTCAAATATTTTTCTTATCATTGATCTTATAAATCATATTTGGAAAGAAATAAAATATAGTTGAACATTTTTGAAAAAAATTAATTTAAAGTATAATTTTTTAAATTCTAAACATGTAGTATATATATACTTATTTATATATTTATATAATAAATACCAAATTGTTCATTTTGATAAATAAGTGATACTCATAGTTTTCCTGGCTTACTTAAGGATCTCATCCAACCCGTTTTTATACTGTCCAATCAGTGTCAGCTCTAGGATTTTGACGCTCAAGCAGATCAGTAATTGACGCCCCTCAAATAAGCATTAGAAAAACTTGCTTCATTTTACAATGAAATAAAACATGATTAGTATGATAATAAATATTTATTTCTATTTTATTTATTTTAATAGATTTCAGAATTATTGCATTAAATGATTATTCCTGATAACCGAATTTATTTCCAGTATTAAAATGGAATTTTTCATGCTTTTATCGACACATATTCCTCAAAAATTTGGCTTGCATCAATATTGTCACATAAATGAATTGAAATTAGAGTTAAACCAACAAGTCTTTCTTGAGATATCGTTAATCTCAAAGTTTTTGATAAAGTTCAATTTCGAAAAGCTAATCCTAGCTACTGAAACAGGAAGTGTAATTTAAGTTTTTATAGCACTGGTCAAATTTGGAAAAGCAGAATCTAAATTATTATTATATTTAAAAAATTTTCTTCCCGGAATATAAAGGGTCATCTAAAAAGTATTTTTCCGATTTTTTTATCATTTTTGAATGAAATTTTTCTTTATTGGAAATCATTACAAAATCAAGTACATATTGTCCATTATTATCAAGGATCTTTTGCCATTTATTGGATAACTTCATTATCCCATCATTGTATAACTTTTCTGGTTTATCGGCAAAAAAGTGGTTTTCATCTGCACTTTGTTGACCAATTTTTTTCCATCAAATGAGTTTTACAGAGACTGAAACAAATAGTAGCCAAACGTTGCAAAATCCGCACTATTCAGTGAATGCATCAAAACTTCCCAGCCAACCTCTGTCAATTTTTTACCGTCCGACGATAGTAAGGGAGGTATTGTTTTCACAACAAATTTCACATGTGGAGATTTTTACATATCTCCACGAATCATGCATTTTCTTAACAGAAAAAAGTATTTTTAGCATGATGTCTGTCCGTATAGATGTGTACAGCTTGAACGGCTCAACGGATTTTGATGAATTTGGTTTATTACTTAATGCATCAGTAGGATGAATTGATCAACTTTTGGTGCAAATCCGGAAATCGGAAGTGCTAGTATTGCCGATCGAAGAGAGGAAGGGAAGGGTTATTTTCACACCAAATTTCACATGAGGAGATTTTTTTATATATCACCACGAATCATGCACTTTGTATTGGTTTTATCCTCGAGAAAAATCATCTTTATTAGTTTTTTCTTAATTTAAAATTATATGACGTCATCCAGCCATTCATGACGTCTCAGCCTGGTCTTGCATATATATTATAAATAAAATAAAATTAAAAATATTTATGTTATATCCATATGTGTTTTTATTACATTAATAGATATATTAAAATTATTTGAAATTGTTTCTGTAGCTGGAAATTAATTTACTTCAAACCGTCGGTCGGTTCGGACCTGGCCACAGGTCATCATTTCTGATCATCAAGATGTGGGTGACCTGGTATTGTCATGATGGAACACAACACATTTTCTATTGACCAATTCTGGCCGATTATTTAGAATTGCCTGGTCCAATCTGGACAGTTGCTGACAGTAGAGAGCTGAATCAGCCGTTTGGCCAGATTCCGAAATTTCATAGCAGACATAGTAGATGCGACACATCTTATACTTACATTTTTGATGATCTAATTTTTTGCAATTTTTTTATAATGTTTTTTCTTCTAATTCTCAACTCATCATTTTATAAAACCATCCCGTTTTTGACATTCCATTGTTTTGTTTTTGTCAGAAGACACTATTGTCACCCTACCTAAGACTAATTAATACTCGCAATGAGTAATAACATAGCAATTTTTTTTTTACGTTGTTATTATATAAGATATTTAACCACTAAATTAAACAACTGAATATGGAACATATAAAAGGGATTTGTTTTTCATAATAATAACTCTATGAGGCCTTTCGTTCCCGAAAGTCTATGCATGCTGATTTATACCTTGAAATTAAACTTAAATATAAATATTTACTAAAATTAATTTCGAATTAAATTCATTTGAGGATTCATAGGATGAAACTACAATTTTTATTTATGATCATTTTTTTTTTTAATAATAGACATTAATATTTATTCAATAATTATTTTGTATCCCATCAACGGTTTTAGTTAATATTGTTTATTTTTTTTTCGAAACATTTGAATAAATTCTAGTCTTATTAATAATGAGTTATCTTAACCCTACTTGGTGTAGGTGCCAAATGAATACAAATCGAAAATCCATGGAGGGTGTTTTAGAACCCAAATCCAAATGTCGAAGGCCGATTAGTCAGTTTTGTTGTCTCATCAAACCATATTTAAATATTCGATGGCAAATATCAACTATTATTTCATTGTATCTGAAAACATATACAAATGTCAACGAAAAATTTTGTTCTTCTAATTTAAAGTAAAAAGTTAAAAACTTTAAATAAAAATAATATAAAAATATAAAAATGAAATAACAAATAAAAAATTATGATAGATCTGTGAATGCCTTAAGACAGTGATTCTCAACCTTTTTTTTTTACCGCTGCACACCTTTAACGGTTTAAAAATTTGGCGGCACACAAAGAAAAAGATAAGTGTAAAACACAGACCATAAAAAGTTTACCATATTGAAAAAAAGTGGTTCCAAAAACGGTTTACTTTTTTTTTTAGAACCATATTGAAAAAATTTAGAAAAAAAAAAGTCGGAAATGTTTAAGAGCCTGGTCCCAAAAACGTTTTACCTTTTTTTTAGGACCAAATTGAAAAAAATTTATAAAAAAAAGTCGGAAATGTTTAAGAGCCTCTTTATATTTGTAATAATTTGGCGGCACAGTGGTTGAGAATCACTGCTTTAAGAGGTGGTTTGTTTTCTAAAATGAGGGAAAATCTTATTCTTTAAATATATAGTGTGATTAATTATATACAAAATAATTACATAAGCTGCAAATGTGCTTTGATCTAGTTGTAGAAAAATAATAGTATAATTAAAAAAAGAAAATTTCGTGTTTAAGATGAAACTATAGATTTTTGTATATTTTATTTAAAGATTCTATTGAAGTAGAAAGTCAAATCTTATGACAGGTTTTATTCTATAAAATTAAAAGGGTATTTGTTTTTGATTTAAAAAAAAATTGTTTTAATTTTTAATAAGAATTTGTCTAAAAATAGCTTCATTTTCAATGTTTATAATTCAAAAATTAAAAATATTTTTATTTTACAAGCTCCCTGAACCACTCCTATCTAAATTATCATCTTAATATTTTATTCATTTTTTTCTAAAATTTATATTTACTAAAATAAAGTTAATTTGACCCAGCCAGAAGGTCGACGTCGATTAGACGTCTAATCGACGTCTAGAAATATCAATTTAGACGTCTATATAGAATTTAATTTTATTTTATTCAATTTAGACGTCTGATCTAAATGTTAGTCTATATAGACATCTAGAAATATCAATTTTCAGTTGTTATATTTCTAGACGTTTCTAGATCTGCTAGACGTCGATTAGAAGTCTAATCGATGTTGACGTTCTGGCTGGGGAATAATCTTATTTAATAGATCATTTTATTATTATTAAAATTTTACCTCTTATTATCTAAAAGAATATATACTTAACTGAATTTGACAATTATATTGATTAATTTAAAAGATTTTATTTAGCCTGTAATTTTTAAAATAAATGAATAAAATAAAAATTTTAAATTATCTCTAAAATTCAATATTTGATTTTATTAATTGTTCATATAATAATAATTTGTTTTATATTTTCAGTGATACTGGATCATTTATAGATTTAGTTCTCCTGTTCAGTATTTGTTGTACGTTTTTAAAAGGAAGTTGGCCGAAATTTTTGTGTGAACCACCTTTGCCACTTTCAATTATATTTGATGTAATTACATCTATTTATATTTTTTTAAATATTTGACATTCAAAAACAATTTTTCATCCTGCCTATATTTAATGTTAGAAATTTATTTATCTTTTTATCTTTATATATTCTTAAAATTATTTTAATAAATGCTATTACTAAAAAATAATTTCATTCAATCATATTGTCAAATTCATTTATATAAAAATTCTATTCAGGTTTGTGCTACTTTAACCATCTATCAAATTTTTAAGAATTTTTTTCTGGAATTTTTAATTCAACTTGCCATTTCTACATTTGGAGATTTTTCTTTGGGAGAGATGGTAATTTTATTATAAAATATATTAATATATATGATATAATTTTATATATATATTATTCTTGGTATATATATATTCCTAAATTGCATTTGCCTATAAATCAGACAATAGAAACATACTAATTATATATATATATTTTTTTTAACAGATTGTTAATTTATCAGAAATCATAGGTTTTGGAATAAATCAATGTTCATATACAAGAGATTTAATTGGAGATCAAAGTGGTTGGCATATATTAATTGTGATAGGATTATTTATTTGGTCTTTGCATGCTAATGGAACTTTAACATCTGCTTTTGGATCATCTGTTACCTATAGAGAATGTGAAAATTATAATAAAAGATCAAATCAAGAAGATATTATATAAAGATAATAAATAAAAGAAAACAAATTTGACTGATTAATTTATTAGTTTTTAAAATAATATATCTATAATATACATAAACAAATTAAAACAGTTATATAATGGGGATTTTTGAACAATATATTTCTAGAAGGTAATGTGTCATATTTAAATAAAAAAATTATCAATTGTTCAAAGTTCAATAAAGTCACACTATAAAAAAATCGATTTTATGTATTATAAATATTTATAGTAAATGTATTATAGTCGTTATATATATATATATATATATTATATATATCTTATAAATGAAAGTCTGAATATTTTTCACAATGTTAAGTATAAAAAAAATAAATATATAAATAGAAATGAAATTGGTAACTTATTTTAGATTATAAATAATTTAGAAGCTTGTTTAACTATAATGTGATAAATAGATTTAGTGAATATTAGATCTGCTACTGGATGTGACGAAAAAGAATTATCAACTAAAACTATATTTAGATTAAAATTTAATAAAATCATTTCAATTATTTCAAATTCTAATAAATAGAAAAGTAAAATAATAGAAAATTTTTATTTAAAAAATTAAATCAATGCGCCTTGTGAATTGAGATTCTTTTTGTATACATATAAATTAAATAATTTTTAAATAATCTTAAAATTTATGTTTTCTTTCTATTTAGAATTTCAAATGAAATATTTCAGATTCTTCTACTAGTAGAGATATATAATATGTTTTGAAAGCTATTAATCTAAGAAATATTTAATCAAATATGATTTTCTAATAAAGTTCTGTACTTTATGATTTAGCTTATATGCTTTCTAAATATTTATATTAAATTTATAAGGTGCGATTATTTCTTGGTGAGACCGATGAAAAAACAGTGAGATAAAAAATATTTATTTAAATGAATAAAAGTTTAAGCAAGTAATCTAAATTATTATAAATTTAATATACTTCATGTATTATGAAAGAGATTAACAAATATATTATATTATATTTATACATTTTTTTAAAATTTATCCTACATTCAATATACAAAATTTGAATTATTTATATGCTATTATAAAAAATATATTTTAATAAATAAAAAATATTTACATATATATAAATAAGCCATTTGGCATTCCATGTATTGTAAAAATTTTGGCAATAATTATTTAAATAATACATTCATGTTAAGAAATAACATTTTCGTTAAAAATAATAGTGAAATACGCACCTTATAAATACAATAAAATAAACATTAGATTCAAATTTTTAAAAATATTAATTTTTTTTAGTGAAATTATTCTAAAAGTGACTTTATATGAGAATCATTGGATTCTATATTTTGATCACTTGATGTTTCATCAATAGATCTATTCTGTTGTTGTTGTTGTTGTCTTTGTTGACGTCGATGAGCTCGTTCACGTCGAGAAGTAGCATTACGTCTTCCAGATGTTGATGGATTCGATGATGAAGATCCACTTGATAAATGTGATGTATTTATTTCCTAAGAAAAAAATAATATAATTAAAAAAGGGAACATTATTTATTTCAAATATTTTATCATTTTTAATATATTTATCTTGACCATTAGTTTTACAAAATAAGAATCCTTTTTTAGTTGAAACTAAAATCTAAAACTCTAAGAGAAAATATCCCAGAATTTGAAATTTAACCTCCCTACAACTTATAAAATATACAGTGAAGTAATTAAAAATAAATACATAATTCTATCCTTTCTAATTTTATAATATAGAAACTAAATTAAATAATTATATTAATATTAAATAATGTGTATTTTTTATGAAATTATCTTCGCCGGGGCACAGCAGGCAAACAGAAATTTACTGAATCCTGACCGATTCCATTGTCAGATTCAACGCTCCCCGGATAGATAACTTGGAAAGAATGAATTTCCCTTTTAGACCAAAAACAATCTATTCAATAAATAACCAATCAATAAACACAGTATAAAATAAATAAATAAATAGTTGAATAAATAATAAAAAATATCACGGCTCAAAAAGGGACTATAAAGGGGTTCCCATGGAACATGATTAGAATATAATAATAAAAATAACAATAAACTATGCAAAAAATAATAACAACAAAAACAATTTATATTTACAAATAAATAATAAATAATAAATAAATACTATATTTTGTATAACAATTTAATCCTATGCAGAAACCTAAACAAATTCTCAAAATTTTCAATCTTTCCCAATAGATCTCTAATATTCAAATTTTCAATTTTACATGACCTTCTTTCCGTAAATGTGTGTATTTAAAAAAATCTAAACTAATAAATGTAACGGGTGGAGCAAAAGTTCCGCTACCATTTTGATTGCCTATAACTTTGTTCAAAGAAAAGATAAGTAGGTTTGGTTTTCATAAAAAGTTTATTTAATCTTACATTTTTTTTCGTTATGATTTTCAAATCAGTTTTCAAAATTCGCCTTAAACTGCGTGGAGAAATGTGTAACTGGGAAGCACGTCTCCTAATTGATGTTTCTGGAGACTGTGCAAAACTATCGCGCACCAGAGTCACATTTTCAGAGTTACGAGACGTCCGTGGTCTTCCAGAACGAGGTCTGTCTGCTGTCGTACCGTACTGTCGAAAATTCACATGTAAACGATAAATTGTGGTTTTGTGAGGGACTGGACGATTAGGATATTTTTGACGCAATTTCCGCTGAGTAGTAATAATGGAACGATTATTTTCAATAAATATTGTCACTATTTCTGCTCGTTCTTGTGGCGTATATTTATCCATTATAAATCTGGGATGTCTACATAACACAATGCTTAAAGCGAAACTGATCTAAACGTCCCATAACAAATATGGCGCGCAATCAAAATGGTAGCGGGACTTTTGCTCCACCCGATATAATGATTACAAGCGCGTATTTTTATTAGTTTAATTTTTTTAAATACACATTAATTAATATAATTATTTAATTTAGTTTCTATATTATAAAATTAGAAAGGAATTATATAAAAAAAAGCCCGCCAAAATTTAAAATAAATAATTAATTATTTTAAAGGATTTTTTATTTTTATTTATATGTATTAAATTTGTATGTAATAAGTATATTAAATTTAGGTATAAAAAAGAGAAAAATAAAAGATTAACCACAAATAAGTGTTTCGGAAAAGTAAAATAGAAATTCTTTTCAATTTCAATTAGGAATCATTTTATAATGTTTAGGAATTTACATTTTAAGGTTTATTATCAGAAATAAGAATATTAATTAGAAAATGTATATATATTACAAAAAAATAATTTTTAAATTTTATTCTATATAATTTTTAATTTAAAAAATGTTTGTTTAATATGTATAGTTAGTGTAACATTGAGTCTAATAAATATATAATTAATCAATAATATAATAATTTTATTAATTTTTTGAATATTGAAAACATAGGGTCCGTAACTTGAATTAAAATAAATTTGAGTTTGACATAACTGCTTTTTATAATAAAAAATTTAAAAATATTTATTAGTCACACATATTTTTAAAAAATTCTGAAAATAATACATAATCCAAAATTTAAGTAAATTTAGATAGTGTAAAATTTTAGGTAATAGAAATATACATAATAATAGAAAATGTGTATTTTATTTTAGTTTTAAATATAATAAAAATAAATCATTGATTTAATTGCCTAATAAATAATATTTTAATTAGATCAATGATTTTATATACCTTATTTTTTCCATCTTCTTGGTGTGTTTGTTGACTTCTATTGGAACGAATAGATGAGTTATAATGTGCTCCTTCAGGTGTTTGTCTTGTCATAGGGTTAGTTTGTGGCACAAGTATTTGAGAATTTATGGAAGCATTAGAAGTAGAAGTAGATTCATGAGATGAAGGATGATTGGTATTTTTTTGTGATACTACTAAATGTTGTATTAATAATGGGTTTAAAACATTTTCTATATCAACTTTTGCCGAGTCCATTAACAATTTTGTAATTCGATCAAATTCAGCTAATTCTGCTTCATTTTCATTTTCTTCTTTAGAGTTTATATTTTTATTTTCTTCTTCAGCTGATTCTCTTTTTGCTTTTCTAAGAGCTTCTTTTTTTGCTCTACTTTTATTACATTTCTTGTTTCGATCCTTATGTGCTGAATTTAGAGCTAAAGACAAAAAAAAAATACATAAATATTTATAAATATTTTTTCCTTAAAATATAGACTAAAATATTGAAAATTAAAAACAGATAAAAATTCATAAAGTAAAATCAAGTTATCACAGTTAATTACATTTAATAAGAAAGTTAAAACAAAATTTATATTAATATTTTAAATATTTCTATAATCTTTTTTTAATATAAATATTTTTTATTTTTTAAAAAATTATTATCATCATGTTATATATAAACTAGTCTAGATTAATTATAAATGTAATTAATATCTAAGTGATCAAATGAAATTATTTACTTCAATAAAATTAAAAAAAATTTAACTTGGCTAATGTCGTATTGAAATATATATATATATATATATATATATATATATATATATCATCTATATAATAAAATAATTTAAAAATACATACATTCTCTCAAAGAATGTTTTTCTTGAGTTGAATTTGTTTTAGTTGCAGATGAAGATTTGTTCGAATCGTCTCCAAAGGTATCTGAAGAACAACTAGAAGAATCATGTAGACAAGGTTCCAAATTTGGTTCGAAAATATCTGAATTTGTCACTAATTCTAATCGAGATTTCAAACGTGATGTTATTTCATCTAATTCCAATAACTTCAACCTAAATACAAGTAAATTAATTAAATTTTATTTTTAGAAAGTATATGTATGTTAATATAAACAATAAATTATGTTTGATAAGTGACTTACCTTAATGCTTCAGGTAAAAAAAAATCTGAACTAAAATCATCCACCATCCTTTTTTGAATTTGGTTCATATTTTCATTTACAATTTTATGTGATGAAATATTTAATGAAGGTGAAGAATATATCGAAGAATGGCTTTGAAAATTTATATCTTGAAATGCTTTTTCTTCCCTATTCTTGATGTCTTTCTTGTCATTAAAGTAAGCAGTGCTGCCAAATGGATACTTAACAGTGTTGTCAGTTTTGGCTATTCCCGGTGTTTTGAGATTAGGTGACTCTAAATGAGAAAATTGATTTTTTTTAATATAAACCAATTTTGAGATTATAAATTAAATATTAAAAAAGATTTACTACAATCTTAAAATTCTTTTATAAATAAAATTCCTACTTATATATATATATATATATATATATATATTTTCTTAAATGAACATTTTAATCAATATATCTTAAATTCCTATATATAAATAGATATTAATTGAAAGAAATTTAATTTTCATATTAAATTCAAAATTAATAATAAAAAAATATTAAATAATTATATTCGATATATTTGTTTCTTTTGTTTTCAAGAAACTAGTGAGATAATAAATGTAAAATTTCTACATCTCTTTAATGGCATATCAAATTAAAAAAAATATAAATATTATAAATAGTTTTCAATTATATATTTTTCAAAAAATCATATTCTTAGTGAAATAAATATTCTAAAATAATAATATATGTAGACACATTTTCCCAAATCAGACATCACTTTTTTTTGTAAATAGCCCCAATTAAACTAGAGACGAGAGATTTCTAGAGAACTTATTGAATCCTTTCCAAAATATTTGCTTTAATATCATAATTAATTAGCATACTTCGAATCACTCCGATATAGTTAAGTAAGCTACGAAAAATATTATTCTTTACATACTCTTAACTTCACAAATAATAACTTAATATGAAAATAGATAGAACATATTATAATATTAAAATTATAATGTGCTGAGCTATAATATTATAGAATTACTATTAATAGAAATGTTTCATGAAAGAAAGAAAAAAATAATTATACTTCTTAAAAATATATAAATAAAAAAATTAATTGTTATTTGGTTATATTTTCTATATAAAACAAATATTTTACCGGTTGTATTATATGGGTGTGAGGCATGGTCTATGACCTTAGGTGACGAGAGTAGATTGAGTATTTGAGAATAGGATTCTGCGAAGCATTTATGGGCCAAAGAAAGATGAAGTCACAGGGGAATGGCGGAGACTGCATATCGAGGAATTGCATGACCTCTATGCATCTCCAGATATAGTTAGAATTATAAAATCGAGAAGGCTGAGGTGGGCAGGACACGTGGCTAGAATGGGAGAGTAAAGAATGGCGAAAAACATATTGGGGAGGAGATCGAGTGGGAAACGTCCGCTTGGAAGACCAAGGACGCGGTGGGGGGATAATATAGGAAGGGACGTGAGAAAGATGGAAGAGGGTAGGAATTGGAGGGTTGTGGCTCAGAATAGGGACACTTGGAGAAGTGTGGTTGCTGCGGCCAAGAACTTTCGAGTTCGGTAGAGTCACAGAGACAGACAGTTATATTTTCTAAACTATCATATTTTGTTAATATACATAAGGATATTGTTTATATATAAATAAATAATTTTAATATAAAAAAATCATAAGTATATAATCACATGCGTATTATAAACTATAAGTAGATTTTAAATATTTTTAAAAAAGAGAATGATTTATTTGAAGTCTAGATTCAAGATTTAAATAAAGTACAAATAGATGCGAAAAAGTATTTGTGGATTCATATAGACGAGACCTATTAAAAATAATACTTAATTTTAAATATACGAACTTCAAGTTTACGCTCGATTAATGATAACTTTAAGTTTTCGAAATTTACATTTACTTTATCAATATTTAAATCTAGCAAAAGTTAAATTATCAAAAATTAATAGTACTACTTTTATTCGCAAATACGTTTATTTATTTAATTTCAATAACTATGAAAATGTAAGGTTAAATGAATTATAATATATTTTGTCACTTATACTACCTATTTATAATTAATTTTCTAAATTTTTATTAAATAAATAAAGCATAAAATAAAATAAATGTTTTTACAAAAAAAATACCACTATATAATATATTCAATAAAATAGTTTTAAGAAATTTATAATTACCTTTAAAATAAAATTGATTATCTGAAGTTAATTTAGAGAAACGAGAAATATCTTCAACTGGAACTATTTTTACCTAAAAAAGTAAACTAAATAATAAATATTAAAAATTTAAAAAATCAATTTTATAAATCAAATATAATATCATAATTAGGAAATAGAATTTAATAATATATTAGTTTTATTTTTTATAAATATTTATAAGTATGTAAAAAATAAAATGTATGCTTGTTAACCACATCTGAATTTTTTCCAAAATTTTTCAACTAAGTAACTAATAAATTGTTCTCATATTTTTGGACCGTGGCCATTATTAAAAATTATTATTTATAAACATTTTTGTATATATTTTTTTCTATAAATTTAATAAGATTTTAAATTTAATTTTACTTTAATTACCGTTAACTGTCCCCTTATTTTATTTTTATGATCTAATATATTAAAACACCCCTCTAAAAAAGGGAAACCAAAAGTTAATGGAGTCATATCAATTCTACAAATTCCAATCAATTCGTCATGCTCTGGATCTGCAATTGCCAAACGACTTGTTTGAACATAAACACCTATTGGCAAATGTTCTTCTTCCTAAAACAATTTATTTTTATTATTAGCTATTAATTAGTACTTTAGTAGTAGATTAATTAAATCGAGTATTAAGTAAACAGTTAAATAATAGATCACAAATAGATTTGGAAAATAGTTATATGTATATTATATTTTGGAAAAAATTGTTATGATATATGATGAAATAGACTTAAATAATATTCATATAAATTTATAGTTGATTATAGTTTTAAACTAAGTTTATAGATAACTATTCTATTTGTTATACCTTAATTAAATAAGAAATAGGAAGTTGCAATTTAGAACTAAATTCCCAGATAGGATTTCCTAATTTTTTCATTTTGTTAGAACAACCAGTTGTAATAAAATGTTTATAAATATTTTCTTCTGTCTTATTATCTGTCCAAGACTGTATACATGCGTAACATCGTCGTTTTTCTATTTCTCCAGAATTTGATAATAAGTGATATGCTCTATCTATTTCAATAATAACCCAGAATGATGATTCAGCGGCAATTCTAAAATTGTATTATTTAAATTAGGTTAAAAAGAATAAATAAATAATCTTATAATATATTATAATCAATCTCAAACGGCAAGCAAAGGAACACAATAGACCAAAAGTTATGAAACCTTACTTAGTGATTGGAAGTGCCTCAGGAGCGACAACCAACCATCGGGGAGTCTGGAGACATTCTGTCTGCCCTTTAGAGTTTGGCAACCGGTTACTTCTCATCAGCCTTGATTTTTATTCATTTCTTACCTGTCTTTAAAACATAAATTTTATCCTTCTGAGAAAATAATTTCGAAATTATGATCGGAATATTTAAAAATAATGTAAAAATTTGGTGATACAATTATAAGCATTTAGAAAACATACAAATATTACTATGTAAAGGAGTTGTTTAAATAATAATCATTAATTAGATAAAATTCTTCGAAGCTTTTATTTCATTTGATAAAAAATTGCATTGTTTGATTGTGTGGACCTTTGCGCCTGCCTCTAGGAGAGGAAATGATTATAATAATTATTAAAGTGTAATATTTTTATTCCATACTTTGAAGGGTTTTCCAATTTTTCTTCGGTATCAGTTTTTAATTGATATAACTTAAAGGCCAAATCTTCAAAGATATCTTCATACTTCTTATTTTTGTCAACATTTTCTTGTTGTGATGATTTATCCTCAAAATGAATTAAATCACTTTCATTTACAAGTGAAGTTGTATTTTTTTGTGAAAGAGGTGGAAGTTTATCTAAGTGGTCTGATTTTGGTTTAAATGTATTCTGATCAAGTTCTTGATTTATTCGGTCCAATTCTTGACTTTCATTTGATTCTTCCAGTATTGATGATTCGGAATCGTTAACCGAAATTAATGATTTAGGATAATTTTTTTTAACATTAGGTAAAATTTCATCCAAAGACTTGGATACATTTTCCTTATTGAATTTAGATTCATTTGTACGAGTGATTTGTTTAGAACTAACCAATAAATCAGAATAAGAATCAATTGTTGAGGAGGTTTCTTTTCGTAATTCCGGTAATTTTGAATCTTTGTTTGATTTTATTTTAATGGATGTTTGAGCTGAGCATTTTTTATTTTCTAATAAAACTGGAAATTTTTCTAAAATTGAATCTTCAGAATTCATTTGAAATGTTTCATTTTGTGGTGAGTTTTCTATAAAAGACTTCATTTTATATTTCATTACATAAGTAACATCCGTTTGAGAAGCTTGAGATTTTGTCCTTATTGTAAGATTTTCTTCATCTTCTGATGATTCTTTCTCGATAGCATTTTCAATGGCATCTTCTGATGGGTTGGCTGATAGACGGTATACTAAATGCAGTTGACATTTTGCATTAGGTTCAAGAGTTAATTTTGCTCTATAATCACCTTGACCTACTAACAGTGGAGCCAAAGCAAGAGTAGCCTGACCAATCAGCTGGGGCAATCGTTCACAGGGTCTTCTTAAATAAACTTTCCAAGATATTAATTGTCGTGATAGAAGACCTGCTAATTGTTGTGGGGGCAATGGAGGCAAAGGAGATGTATACCAATTTCCAAATATTACACCTAAAAATTAAATCAATCTATTAATAGAAAATATTCATTTATTAAAAGAAAAATTAATAAAATAATTTTATCTTACTTGAACCAAAAATTCTTTTACTACACAAACGCTTAATTGTAGGATCATATAATCGAATTGAGCGATGGAGAAATCTTTCAGGGAGTCTATATTCGATAAAATAAGTAGCTCCTTTGATAATATCAGTACGTTTCACAAATGCTAATTTTTCCACAAAAAATTGTAGGGAAGATGCATTTTTTAATCTAGTAACTGAAATTACAATAAATTTTAATATTAATAATAATAATGGTAAAGTTAAAAGTATAAATACCATTGTCTTTTGCTTAATAAATATTTAATAGTCTTTAATAAAATGTTTGTGAACGAATAGTTATATTCGTATATTAAAATTTTTAATTTCGAAGAATTTAAAGAAAAAATTTTTCATAAGAAAATTAATATTAAATATATATTTTATAAATTCCATCTATGATACAAACATTCTGAAGAGTATATTTGATAAATTTCTTTTTAAATTAAACTTCCTCTCCATTTTCAAAGAGAAATCACAAGAACAAAGGTATGTTTTATGTCTTATATACATAATGTTATAAAATATATATATTATTATTAATCATAATTTTAAAACAGTTAAATATTTATTAAAATATTAAAATTTATTATTTGTTAAGAGCTTATGGAGTATTAATTAGTTTTTGAATAGAAACAGTTTTTCATTCTTAATAAAACATTAGTATTAGAATTAATTACTTTGATATTTATGTAAGTTATTTGTTAAATTTATTCTTGGGCTCAAAACATCTTTAGATAATGTGAGCCATTCAGTTTTCAAATTAACTGTTATATATCCAATTGGAGTTGAAGGTGAGTTTGACGTTGGCGTGGATGTAGTATTTTCGTTGGAGCGTAATATAGGAAATGTTATTTGAATTGGCTTCTCAGATAAAACATTCAATATATTTGTTAATGAACATTTTCCAAAAATTTCATCATTATTGGCATATTGAAATATAATTACAGGTGCAATGGAATCTAATAGATATTCCCGAAATAAATTAAAACTAGTTCTTATTTGATACAAAATAATTTCTGAAGAAGTTTCATTATCGGGAAAGCTAAAATAATAAAAAGAATATATTAATATAAAAAATATCAACCAAATCATTATTTAATTTAAATTTAATTAATTAATCATGTTAGAATATAGACTTACTCTATATAATTTCCATCTTCTTCACCCCACCATTTAATCAAAATTAAGAAATTTGACCGTAAATCTTCAGGGAGAATTATATTAATTATTTGTATATGAAGGTATCCTTTAAGTTTTCCTTTTACTTTTGGAGGTAATACAAGGCAATTGGTTGTCATTTTTCTTATAATAATTCATAATTCACTAAATATAAAAATTAAAAACAATTAAAATTAAAATAATATAAATGTCACAAAGATAATCTATGAAGTTGTAATAGTGACAGATGAAATTGCACTGACACAATTTTAAAAGTGAGTGATTTGGCGCGCTCTACAGGCTAAGCCAATAATCTCCCTTCATCATTTGTTTACAGGTTAAAAGTTGGAGGGATGATTCGCTTCGATTATTGTATAATTTTAATTATTGAAACTAGTAACATGCGTTACCTACGAAAGTTTCTAATCAAATATGTATTAGAAAGGCTAATATTGATAAGGGTATCATATTGGAACAATAATAAGCCGTTGCTTGATAAAAATAAATCATTTATTTATTTATTTTATAATTAATTCAAAAACATATGTTCCAAAATTAACATTACAAGAACTGTATAAATAATTTTTACAATTTTTCTAAATGTTTTTTAGTAATATTGTATTAAATCTTTTGCAGATAATAAATCTATTGTAACATCGCGCTCTATCATTTACGGCACCCGGGCAAATGATTAATTGGCGCCCGTATATTCGTAAAATTGATTACATTCATGAACAAAATGCCGCCCATCAGATTTTCCGCCCCGGTTTGCCGCCTTCTAGAGCGGGGCCTAATAGTAATTACTAGTAGGGGAGGGGGACAAGATCAAGAAGAGGGATGGAATCAAACCGATCCTTCAGGTTGTAGAAAATGCAATTGATAGCAAATTGTAAAAAAATCTATACGTAAACCTTAGTTTTTCTCGTTTCATCACTTATAATCAGTATTTTTATTTTTAGAAGGTGGGGTAGGGGGCACACACACTTGACCCTCGCTGATTCATGAATATTACCAATTACTAAGAGTAAATACGTTCTATTGACTTACATATTCTAATGATAAATTATTAAAGAATTTTGAGATTTTTTTTAAAAATTCATTTTTATATTATTCGTGATATTGGTTTGTAAAAGAGACAAAATATGAGAGAAAATTTTTTCGCTGAGTTGTCATTTCATTAACTTAATGTAATGATTTAATGAATTTTAATAATTACGGTTCGAAAATTGAAAGGTACCAAAACCAGTGAAATTTGAGTTGAGAGTTTGAATCAACAAGTCTGTAGCAATGAAAGAATTTCAGATAATCTAGTAATATATTTGGTGGATTTCTTTTAAAAAGGATAAATTTAAATTAAATGATATATCATATTTCATTATGAAGTGTCTAAGAATTGAATGTCAATAAAAAATATTTATTCTTTTAAATTTATCTATTATATTTGAAAATTATTTTCTTTGAATGGGTTTGAATACATTCAAGGTTTCATTTTCTTTCTTGTGATAATTAATGACGCGTTTATAAATCGTAATTTTATTCTCTTTCAATGTCCCCTTTTGTAAATTCAGAAATCAGCGATGCGGAATAATGAATTACAAGATAATTTATTCTTAAATTTATATATACTATATTCCATGTTTAATATTGCAATTTTTATATCTATATATCATTAAATTAATTCTTTTGATATATGTAATGTAATATGAAATCAGATCAGGTTTAGATTAAGAAGAACCTTAAGCACTTCCTCCCAGATACCTTATGAAGTTGAAAAACTCCTGTACTAGAAAAAAAAATAGAAAATGAAAATTTCTTACAGCTTTTACTTCTTCATTTTGAAATTTTTAATTCGGAACACAGTTTGAAAAATTTTTATATACTATATTTAGTAATTAAAAATAATTCATAGTATTATATAAAATGTGATGACTAAGTTAATATTAATAATAAATAAATAAACTGAAAAATTGATTGGATGATTGATTGAATATTATGTATATAAAATAACGGGTGTTATTCTCAAGAAAATCTACTTTTTATATTCGATATGTAAAAAAAAAACTATTTTGGGAAATTTACTATTCTTCGAAAATCAAACTTATCTAATTCCTTGGAAATTTATCTTGTATCAATTTTATATATAATCACTGTTAAACTATAAACTTCTCTATTCTTTTCTATTTGAATAGATATGATATCATAATATTGAGTAATCAGTTCATGTTTTCTAACTTTTTCATTAAGAGGCTAGAGAACAAGAGGAAAGGGGGAAATTCAGGAGGGGATTTGAATGAGAACCTCGGTCAGTCGAGTTCTGTCTTGATCCAGCCTTTGGGTGGGTCACTTGTTGCCAAAAGCGAAAGTTTGCATATTTCCTGACTGCTTAGTGTAAGTGTAATTTCTTTCTATTAATTATCGAACTTGATTTTAATTTGTTCTTCTATTGACATTATAATAATTTATAAATTTATAATTATTTTCTTTTATTTGTTTATTAGAAATTACAAATTAAATTAATTCTAAATTTATTTAAATTTAACCAATCAGTATATAATCATTATTAATAATTTTAATTTTAATAATTTAATAATTTATTATTAATAAATGAAAAAAAACTAACAATATAATATTTGAATTAAGAATAATTGTGTAAATAAAACATTATATTATTGTGTGTATACTCGTATATAAATTTATATATAATATAGAAATCAGACATTCAGACAAACTATTTTTCTAAAATAATTATCAATGAATAATAAACATTTACAAATATATACCTATTGGTTTACAAGTTTAAATAATAAAAGTTAACAAAAAATTTTTTTATGTTTAGTTTTATTTATATGAAATATATCAGCATAAAATTTTATTAAAATTATTTTTAAGAGATTTATAAAATTAATTATTATATATTAAAAGATACTATAATTATTAATCCCCAAAAGAAGCTTACAATTCGTTAGAAAAAAAATAATTTGTTTATTCATCAGAAACAATGTTAATAAACTATTACATATTACTCAGGTATTTGTTTTTAATATAAATATATACGCGTTATTATTCAATTAAAAAACAAATAATTGAATAATAGTAATAATTACAATTAAATAAGATTAAGATAAATCAAATCAAGTAACAATTTATTAATATACTATTTTTTTATATAAAATTTGCTATTGATTAAATAATTACATAGGTATATACATCACTTAAAATAAAAAAAAACACTTAATTTCAAAAAAACTTCGAACAATATTTTATATATATAAGAATCGAATTGATCACCCGAAGAAATTATATAAGATTTCACAAATTGATATAATGATAAATTATTTTTGAAAACATTTTAAATATCTTTGAATTTATATTAAAATACATTCTTACATATTCAACTTATTTTTTTATTATTACTAAATAAAGTAAAATAAATATTATTTTCTCTCTCTCTCTCTCCCCTAGTCTAGTTAATAGATTGAAAAGGTATCCATTTTAACAATGACCTAAGTATTATAGTGTTTATTTTCACTCAACAAGGTTGTTCTAATTTGTTAAGGTCAATCAAAAACAAACACTAGCTCAACTGTATACACAGTGGCGTACCTAGGGGGGTGCGGTGGGTGCGGTCCGCACCGGGCGGCACTTATCTTGGGGCGGCATTTTTTATATTTAGTTATAGTTGTAAAAAGCAACTTATTCATTTCATATTTATTTTTTTTCTTTCTTGAATAATAAATGATTATTATGATTATTATAGGTTTACTATTTGATTTATATAAATTATGATCAACTATATGATTTCGAATATTATTCCTCGGTGTATATAAATGCATTTTAGAGTAAATTTTGAATTCTAATTCCAAGAACAGGATAATAATTTTATTTTATTGTATTCATTAAAATTCGTTGAATTCGTAAACGCATCTTTACGATTTTGTTCGGCAATTTTTCCTAACTAAATTTTTTGATATCAGTGTATAAATGTCATTTCTTTTGAAAAGTTTATATGATTACTTTGAAGTGATATACCAATATTTTTTAAATCATCGATTTTTCTTTTGAAAAGCAGAGCCGGCGGAAAAAATATAAATATAAATTTTGAGAGCATTATACACGATTTTTCTAGTATGAAAGCTAGAAGAGTAAATATTATATAAATATATCTATGTTTACGACTGCATACAAATATATGTAAAAAAATTTACTCTGTGTATTAATTAATATTGATTAAATAACTTAATAATTTATTTATGTGCATTAATTTATAAATACCACTATTTGATTGACATATAATAAAAAGGGCGGCAAACTGGAGATCGCCCCGGGCGGCAAAAGTTCTAGGTACGCCACTGTGTATACAACTACACAACATTTACATAAATAGACGAAAAACTAATTTTTCCTATTTTTAGAATTTTTAATTGTTTTATAAAATCTTATTAATATTAATTAATTTATTATTATTTTTAAAAAAAAGTAATTACATTTTACATTGATATAGATGAAATTGTATATTTAAGAATTTCTAATAAATTTTACTATTTGCCTACCAATTTGAACCAGTCTTCATCACGAGATCATTTAGTTTTTTTTGCTAATTTGAAAGTATAATTTATATTTCGCATGACACATCTATGACCTTCAACCAACTTGAAAAGGATACATTAAGTTTCTAATTTTTTCACCTTCACAAAAAAAGAAAAAAAAAGATTTCCCATTTGTAATATCATAATCATTTAATTTCCTTTACATAAAAGTATATTAAATATATATTATTTATTATTAAAATAAAGGTTTACTTTTTTTGAAATTTTACATGTATAGTATGTTTACAACTGTCCATTTGTATTCTTATAATTTTTTTTTTCAATTTTAAATAATAAATATCAAAATAGATTAAAATCTATTTTCGATTTAATCTCGAGATCAATATTTGTTTATGATGAAAAATATCGTTATTGGCTGTAAATCGAAAAAAATTACAATTATAAAAATTGTTAGTAATTCATTAATTAAAGAATAGACAATTTAGAGATTTTTTCTATTTAAATAAACTCTGATTTATTAGCAAGAAATTAAGCCTTGTCTTTTTAATATTTTAATAGAATTTTAATCTTATTTTTAAGAATTTTTTTTAAATGCATGCTTCCAATATTATATAATATATATTTAAAAAAATAAAGTTTTTTTTTAAATAACAAAATTATTTGACATTTTTAGTAAACAATTCGTCATATTATTGCTGTTTAAATTAAAATAATACCAATATATAAATATCTCTATATATAAAGGAAATAATATGAACTAAAAATTATTATTTGATTAGTGTTATACTAATCAACAAATATTATTTATTTTTGAGACTAAAGGGTAAAAATAATAATTAAAAGTATTATATTTATTGAATAGTTTTTTTTTATTTCATAATGTTAACCTTATTTTTTACTATTTTTAATATACTAATAAATAAAAATTAATTAAAGTAATTACATTAAAATAAATAAACATACATCAGTTCATAAATATTTGGTAATAATTAACCTTTAATAATAAACAAAATAGATAGATAACATAAATTATTTCAAATAATAAAAAAATAAACAATTAAATAATTATTTCGAATAACTCTTATTTTATTATAAATATAATTTTTTAAAATTGGGAAAATTGTTGTTTTCACATTTTATCTTCGATCTAGAATTAATTTCCTGGAGTTTTCTTTTTCTAAATATTTTAGTTAAAATAAACAATATTTTAATTACATAAATTCTTCCAAATTATTTATTTTGTCCATATGTCTTCTTTAAAAAAAATGCAATCCAGCTATTTTAAATATTATTGTTACAATTCAAAAGAGAATTTCTTTTAATGAGTTTCTCCAATAACTCTACTTCTATCTACTTGGCAAAATGCCTGTAAAGTTAAATGGTCATCAAATGCTTTATTTAATGAACTCTCATTTATCTTATTTAGAACAGCGTCACAATTTTTTATGTTCAATCTCTTTCAATTATGTAATAATAAGATATCTATTAGAGATGTTATGTTACTAGTACATTCTAGGTATTAATATATGTTTAAAATTCCCTCTTATTTATCTGACAACAATCATTTTCGATTATTTTTTAAAAAACAAACTTATAATGGGAAAAAATCTTCTATATATATATGTAAGTGTGTGGGTGAATTAAAAGTCTTACTCGATTCTGTAAGTAAAATAGATTTATTTTATTATAGAATTATATACAAAATATACATTAAATCATATTTACCTGTAAGTAAAATAGAATTAGACAAGAGTCCCTTATCCACCCACTCGTATGCAACACATTAATGGATATCAATGGATTTAATATTCTAAGCATATCAAGTGAGTGTGCAAGTAAACCCCCATCCAATGCTACCAACCTCAGATAAAATGAATACATTGGTGAATATGATTTACACCTCCCTTGGTCGGGAGTCATTTTTTTCTTTCATCCATCATTATTATTATAATTTTTTTTTTTTTTTTTTTTTTTTTTTTTTTTTTTATCCAGAGAAAGGAATCAATTTGGAAATATGAAATTTATTTCCCTCATTCCCTCTCTTCTTAATGTCGACTTCATATACTGTGTTTGATACTCTCTTTTTTATTTTAAATGGTCCTTTTCTTATTTCGTCCAGTTTCTTTCTATTCAATCTGTTTCCATTGGATATGTACACTCTGTCTCCTTTTTTGAATTCATGTTTTCTTCTTTTTTTGTCAAATCTTGTTTTATTGTACTCATGACTTTTTTTTGAATTTTCATATGCTTCTTTCCATATATCTTGAATATTCTGTTTCTTTTGTAATTCTTTTGGAATAATATCTGAACTTTTTCCTAGAAGAAGTTGTGCTGGAGAATATCTTGTTGAGCTATGTATCGAATTATTATACTCTTCCACACATTCTTCCGCAATTCTTGTCCATGTTTTTTTTTTATTATCTTCATTGAATCTGCATCTCATTCTATTAATTATAGATTGGTTTACTCTCTCTACCATTCCATTGGATTGTGGATTGTCTACCGTTGTATAAATCAAATTAATATTTTGTTTTTTTATGAAATCTTTAAATTTTTTTGACTTTAGAGAACTATATTGGTCAATTAGTAATGTTCCAATTTTATTTTTTTTTGTTATCATATTAATTAGTTTTATAAAGTCCTCCGCCATTTGTCCTCTAGAAGTTATCATCCATACATATCTAGTAAAATGATCAATTATAAGATGAATATATTTTTTTGAAGAATTATAAGAATTTAAGCCTCCAATAGAGTCCATTGACATAATTTGGTATGGGTGTTCTGCTGGTCCAAGTTTTGATAACAAACCTAAAGGTCTAATACTTCTAGATTTATTTTTTATACAGGTAGAACACTTTTTGCAATATTCCTTTATAGTTTCATCCATTTTCTTAAAATAGTAAAAAGGTCTTATTTGACTTATTAGCTGTTTATATCCTATATGTCCATAAAATTTATGTGTTTTGTCTATTAGGTGTTTTCCAAATTCCTTTGAGACATAAATTCTTTTCTTATTTTTTATCACTTTAAATTTTATGTTGTCACTGTTTAAAATTCCTCTTTCTCTATTTATTTCATCATTTATTTTATTCTGGTCTTTTTTTATTTCCTCTATCTCTATCATATTCAATGTTTGGATACAATCTTCATTATTTTCGTTAATCCCTAAAACGGGGTTTCTGGATAAAAAATCAGCTTCTAGGTTTTGATGACCTTCTCTATAAACCACTTTGAAATCATACTGCGATAGATAGAGCATCAAATCACCTATTGCTTCATCGGTTCTTGCTTTTGTTTTCAAATTCAATAGTGGCTTGTGGTCCGTAATAACTGTGAATTTTTTTCCTATTAATAAATACTGCCAATATACTATTGCTTCTTTCATAGCCAAGCATTCAATAAACATTACTTCCTTTTTCATTTGGCCTGATGTCAATTTCTTTGAAAAGTAGCCTATAGGGAGCATAGTTCCATCTTCTTGGGGTTGTTTTAATACACCTCCTATGCCTAATCTGCTAGCATCTACTTCCAATATTATATCCTTATTGTTGTCAAATACAGCCAGTATAGGTGATGTGGTCAGATAATTTTTTATGTCATGAAATGATTTCTCACACTCGTCCGTCCATTTAAATTTTATATCTTTTTTTAATAAATTATATAATGGTGTTAATCTCTGTGTGCAATGGTCAATGAACTTTCTATAAAAATTTATTTTTCCAATTATTTGACGAACCTGTTTTTTATTTTTCGGTCTTTCAACGTCATTAATGGCTTTTAAATTGTCATTTATCGGATATACTAATCCATTTTCTAAAATATGGCCAAGAAATTTTATTTTTTGTTTTGCAAATTCACATTTTTCCATTTTCATTTTAAGTCCTAATGTTTTTATGACTTCGAATAGTTTTTGTATATGTTCCATATGATCCTCATATGTTTCTGAGTATATTAGAACATCATCAATGTAGTTGATACAAAATTTATCTAAGTTATTTCTTCTAATTGTGTTTGCAAGAACTCTTTGGAAGATGGCACTACTATTTTTATAACCGTATGGTAGGACTTTCCATTGCCAGTGACCCTTTTGAGTAATGAATCCTAATTTTTTTCGATCTTTTTCTCTAATCGGTATGGACCAAAATGCAGAATTCATATCTATGGATGTGAACCATTTAGATTTATTTACTTCAATTATTAGATCATCTATCCTTGGAAAAGGGTGTGCTTCCGGAACAATTATGCGATTTAGATCAGTAAAATCTATGCACAACCTCGTTCGTTTACCTTCTTCACGTTTGAAGGCCAATGTTACTGGGGCCGCATATGGCGAATCAGATTCCTCAATTAAATCATTTTTTAGTAATTCAGTGATTTGATATTCAATTTCTTGTTGATCTCTTGGTGAGCATCTATATGGTTTTTTTGCTATATATTTATCCTCTTTGAGTTTGATCTGTGCCTCGTAACCCATTACTTTGCCAACATCAAATTTGTTCTTTGCAAAACAATGTTTATATTTATTAATTAAATTTTTTATTTTTATTTGTTTATTTATTTCTAACTGTTCCAAATTTATTTTTAATTCATAATTTTTATTTAAATCAGCTGTTTTTAAATTATTACTATTATTTTCATTAAACATATTCTTTTGACCTTTGCTTTGTTTTATTTTTAGTTCATAATTTTTATTTAAATCCATTATTTTTATACTATTATTAATATTAATTTTTTTTTTATTCCTTTGACCTCTGTTTTGTTTTATTTTTAAATTCTCGTCTTGAGTTAGTTTAAATGTTTTTATAGCATCTAATCCTAATAGCATATCATAATTAAAATTATTATTTTTAATTACTATAAATTCTAATTCCTTTTCAATCTTTCCTATTTTTAGTTTTAATTTGGCCCGGGTATTATAAGAATCAATTCCACTTAAAGATTTTATTATACTTTTATTATTATGTATCTTAGCTTTTATCATATCTATTATTTTTTTATTTACTAAAGAACAAGTGGAGCCTGTATCATAGACCGCCGTAATTAAGTTGTTTTTAATAAATACCTTTATTTTGATTAGTGGGTTTGTTTTTGATCCTTCCGGGCACTCTAGTTTTTTTCTTTTAACTCTTCATCAGATAAATTTTCTTCTTCTAAATTATTTTCCTCATTTAAGTTTATTTCCTTGATTTTATTTTTTTTATTATTCCAACATTTGTGTAATGGATGAAATCTATTTGCATATCCCAGCTTTTCACAAATATTACAAGGCTTTGTTATTTTGGGATTAAGTTGACTTCTCGGAATTTTTCCTTTTCTTTCTTCAACTTTTCCATATTTAATTTCACATGCGTTTTGTGTTTTCCGTATTTCTTGCAATATATCTTCTATTGTCTTAATTTTGTCTTTTTCTAATTTGTTTTGGATTTCTAGAGGGAGGCTACAAACAATCAAATATATCCTACATTTTTCTGGGATATCTTTATCCGCTTGCAATAATAAGTTTTCTTTTCTTAGGACGAACTCCGCCATGTCTCCATAGATGTATTTATAATCCAAAGCTTTTCTAATGTATGTCCAGTCTTGGTAGTGAAAGGATTTATTAAAGGATTCTTTCCATTTTACCCAATCGTCACCTACTAATTTGTTGATGTTTGCAGAATACCATTCCATTCCGTAGTTTTTTAGAAATAATTTTAAAATTTGGATTTTTTTATGTGTGTCATAAATTTTAAATCTTTTAAGTTCGCTCTCAAATTGTTCCATCCAGATTTCGCCTTGAATTTCTTTTCTAAAATCATCCAATATAAATTTTTCCCTCACGTCTTTTAATTGGATTTCTTCCTCATCAGGTCTAATTAATTTCATGTTCATTATTATTTCTTTATCATCACATTCTTCTAAGTATTCACCTTCCATACATATATTATCCTCTTCATCAAAATAGTATTTTTTTATTTCTTCATTGATAGCCAAATCTATATTACGATAATTTCCAATTTTTTTCAAACTTTTTATCACATTTTGTATAATTTTAGATTTTATCAATACTGGATGATCTTTGATACTTCTCTTATTTTCTGGAATCAAAAACCAGGTTGAACTATCCATGGTTAAAGCCTTTAATTCGTGAAAATCTTCTTTTGTTTTTACAATAAAAAATTTTAATTTCGGAGAAGCCATAATTTATTTTTGTCTTTTCGAAAAACTTGTCTAATTTGTAAGTGTGTGGGTGAATTAAAAGTCTTACTCGATTCTGTAAGTAAAATAGATTTATTTTATTATAGAATTATATACAAAATATACATTAAATCATATTTACCTGTAAGTAAAATAGAATTAGACAAGAGTCCCTTATCCACCCACTCGTATGCAACACATTAATGGATATCAATGGATTTAATATTCTAAGCATATCAAGTGAGTGTGCAAGTAAACCCCCATCCAATGCTACCAACCTCAGATAAAATGAATACATTGGTGAATATGATTTACATATATATATATATATATATATATATATATAAAATAAAGGTTTTTTTCTAGATATTGTTCAGAATTTAAAATTTTTAGGCAAACTTCACGTTTCATGACTTCTAGTGTCCAAAAGTGACTTTAGAATTTTTCATGAAAGTGAACCTGTCTGTATGTATGTTTGTCCGAAAAATTGTGATGCTCAAAATTGGCTGAACCGATTACTATAAAATTACATCACAATTCTTATATACCTCTATTTAATAAAAAACTATAAATTTTATTAATACGATTTCTATTCAATAACGGCAGAAATTAATTTTTAAAAAATTTTATTATGCTCTGTTGACTATTAAAAGCCGCCGCGGGTTCTTTGTGAATATCCAATGACAATGAATATAAAAAAAAATTCTAGAAATTCCCAATAAGATTGATTATAATTTTCTAATATTCTCTCAAATATCAATTCAACTAAATAATTTATTCTATATGTTCTCAATTCAATTAATTTAATAAAATATTTAAAACATATTTATCTTAAATTATTATTATTTTAAATTATTCTTATTTTTTAATTCAATAATTTTTTTATTTCTATAAAATTTATTTATGTCTAATAAAAAAAACATAAATTATTTTTTTTTTTAGTTTTTTATGAATTGAAGGGATTTTTAATGAATTTTTAGTGAAAGACTACATATTTATTTATTGAATCAAATAATCGTACGTTTTGACTGCTTATTCTGTTATCAAGTATCGCCCACTCGAGTGAAATTCATTTGTATATAAATTTAAAAATTAGAATATTTGAATTTGTTTAAATTTCAATAAAAATAATTTAATATAAATAATTTTAATAAAATAATAAATTTTGTGAACATCAATTTCCTATAAATTCAGAAATATAAGTTCAATTATAATATAATAAAATATAGGTATTATTTAAGAATATTTAGAATACAATCAGTTATTACAATAAATTAAGTTTTATATAAAAAAGTTAAAAAGTTAATTTTAGTAATATGTCTCAAGGCTATCTATCTTATGATTTTCTTAAATTTCATTATAATGAAAATTATTCGATAAATCTCTGATAATAAATTTATATGAAGAAATATTATGTCCCATTAAATCATATACAATAAAATATATAATTAATTTACTGATTATTTTGAAAAATAAGTAAGAACACAAAAAGGAAATTAATATTTTAAAATACTAATTGAAATAAAATAAATGAAAACCTATTACATAAAGACTTTTATTAAAAAACTGTGTGCTACTTCGGAGGTACAGGGGGTAGAGCCCCCTGTTTAGGTGCGAAGAATGTCCAAGGCGGTCTGAGCAGTTATTAAAAAATAAAAATAAATCATATTAAATCTTCTAATTAACTCATATAAAACAACTTTAAAATAAAAGAAAACAAAAATAAAATTTGATTTAAAACTTAATTCCTACTGAAAATTATGAAATTAAATTAAGTATTATTTTGAAAGAAGTAGAAAAAAATTCTGATTTAGTATTAGTATAATCAAAATATTTTTACTGATAATTTCTTATTCTCTAATATTTTCTTTTCCTTTCTTTTTTTTTAATAATTTTTAGTGCGAATCAAGAAAATAGAAAAATCCTTTATATTATCATTTTTATTTTTTTTTTAATTTATGAATTAAATTTAATTTAAAAAAATCACTTTTCTGTGCGTGCCATTAAAATTTTCAATTACACAATAGGTTTGCCTCTCTGATCTATTATAATAATCTTATAATCTGTTTTTTAATTTTTTTGATCTTAAAATTACTGTAGCATGAACAGTATATATATAATGTAAAAAATAAGCTGATATTCAAGGTTAACATTCTTAAAAAAAAATCACGTAAACTAATTTTACTTTTACGATTCTATGAACATAATAAAATGCTGAATATTCTGAAAAGATAAATCATTTAGTATTCAATATCTAATTCCTATTCTAATCACTTCTTATTATATAGAGAATGCATCTCGCACTTTAAAAATATTTTGAAATTACCTTTTTTATGCCTCATATAAAATGTTATTATCTTTTATATCATCTTTAACACAATTTAACACAATATTCTGCTAAATGTAAAAGTAAACTCGATTGGAAATATAAATTAAATTAACATTACCCATAATAAAATTTCAATTTGTTAATGAAATTATCACGTAAATTAATTCTTCTTTTATTAATAGACAAGTTTTGTTAAACTTAGTTAAGTAAAAAATTGATCCTAATTATTTGTAAGATAGAAATCATATTATAAAAAATGTTTACTCAATTTTACTAATAACCTAATTATTATTTTTGAATATTATTGATTTTGAAATTTTTTAAAAATAATGCTGAGCGAGAATTAATTAAAATTAATACTGAGTAAACACAATAGTATTTGTAATGATTTTTATTTTATATATAATTTTTATTAAATATTACAATTTATTTCATAATGATATATGTATACAAATTTATCATTTCTATAAACATTCTATATATATAAATAAAATCGAATTGTCTTCAGAGAGGGTAGGTGTTTGATGCTTACCAAACAAAATCATATTACTTTTATTTTCTCATTCCATTATTAATTGTAAATTGTTGCTTATAATAATAAGAACTTTTCTATTGTCATTATTTTAATTTAATTTTTTTTTTTTTTAGAAATTTGAAAAAAATGTTGCGTCTTTTCATTTTGGGAGCCTGTATGGCAACCCTTTTCTCTTATGCTGATTCTACGGGACGAATGGTGTGTTATTATGACAGTCAATCTTATTGGCGAGAAGGTAAATTTTAAGTTTAATTTAATTTAATTGAATCTTACTCAATGTAATTTTATTCCAATTAATATATAATATAGAACATTCTGTTGAATTATTTAATTAAATTTGTATACATAAGCTTATATTTATATTATTATATTCAATATTATATAAGATCTGGATCTAGATTAAAATGAGTAAATATTAATGTTTGGTAAATATTTAAAAAGTAACCAAGTCTTTCTCTTTCTAATCTTAGGTGGAGGAAAAATGGATATCCATGATTTAGAAAGTGCTCTTACTCTTTGTAATCATCTGGTTTATGGATTTGCTAAAATCAATCCTGATAATTTCCATTTGGTTCCATTTGATGAAAGTAAAGAATTGGACTCTGGCCGAGGTCATTACAAAGCTATCACCAATCTGAAAAACCAATTCCCTGGTCTTCGTATTTTACTCAGTGTTGGGGGTCAAAGGGACTTGGAAGATGGTATCAAATATCTCACATTGGTTAGTATTAAATGATGACATAAACTCAATTAAAAAAAATATATTAATATTTCCAATGGAAATGAATAATATTTATATATTGGCACAGATTTCTTATCAAAAAAATAAAAACAAATTAAAGATTTAAAATCAATAATAAATAATTAAATAAATCATTTATATTTTAGACTGAAACTCCTGAAAATCGTCATGCTTTTATTGATTCTGCTAAAAGTTTATTGAAACAATATAAATTTGATGGGCTTGATTTGGCTTGGCAATTCCCAGAGGTTAAGGTAAAAATTTTATTTAAATCTCTGATTTCTCAATTAAAACAATCATCTCCTATAATCTAATAAAATAAATATATTCATTTTGAAGGTGAAAAAGGAACGTAGTAAATTAGGACAATTATGGCATAATATTAAAAAAGCATTCGGATACAGCAATAGAATTAAAGATGACAATGAAGAACTTCATCGTCAAGGATTTACTTCTCTTCTTCAAGAAGCTAAACAAGTCTTCCATCGTGAGGGTCTTTTGCTTACAGCATCTGTACTTCCTAATGTAAACTCAGCTGTGAGTATTTTATTATTATTATTATTGTTATTGTTCCTGATTGTACTTATATTTTTATATTTAACTATTTAGATATATTATGAAACTCGGCCAACAATGGACAACTTAGATTATTTAACTATTTGGGCGTTTGACTTTAAAAATCCAGATAGAAATAAAAAAGAAGCTGATTATCCATCTCCATTACATAAATCAGGACAACGAAATGATAATGAAACAATTGATGGTGTTATCCGTTCATGGCTTGAAAGACCAGGAGTAGATTGTAAATCCATTTTGTTTATTCATTATCTTTTTTTTACTTTAACATGTTTTATAAGAAAAATCATTAATTTTTAATTTATTTAGCTCGAAAAATTTTCTTGGGTCTCCAAACATTTGGACGAACATGGAAGTTGACAGAGGAAAGCCAAATTTCTGGAGTACCTCCAATTACAGCTGATGGCCCTGGAAAAGAAGGACCATTAACACAACAACAAGGATTCTTTTCATATTCAGAGGTAAAATTGTTGAAATTTTAATAATAAATATGAAAATTAAAATAAATAAATTAGAATAATTTATTTTGATTAATAAATTAAAAAAATTCAGGTATGCACCAAAACACAAAATCCTAATCATAAGAACAGTCAACATTTGCTTCGACTTGTTTTGGATCCAAGTCATCGAAGTGGAAGTTACAGTTGGAAATTACCCGAAGGAGACGAAGAAGGTCTTTGGGTTGGCTTCCAGGTCAGTAAACAAATCAATATTTATCTTTTCATGTCAAGGTTCAATTTTATTTAAGATTTCTGCGTTATTTGAAGGAAAATTCTAATTCTTGACCTAGATAATCTACTAACATCTTTTCACAAGGCAATAGAAAAAGAGATTAAATATTATTTATATTTTATATTGTAAAATATAACTTAAAAAAAATCAGGTTACTTTTAAAACAATACATTTCAAGAATATTATAATAATAAAATAAATATTTTAATTTTTTTAGTAGAGGAATTCTAAATAATTAACGACATAAACGGGATCATTAGACTAAATGAAATAATATACTCACTTTTATATTCATAAAATAAAAGATAACATGCTATATTTTATTATTATAATAATTATATCTCAACCATTTAATTTAGGATATTAAAAATGCACACACATATTATCTTAATCCTTCCTAAAAACAAACCCTATAAATTGAGCAGATTTTGTTATAATTTTATTACAATCAAATTTTATTTTTAAATTGGATATAAATTTACAATTATGGATCATATTATAATGCTTTGAATAAATATATTAATATAGAAATAGATACTATTAAAAAAAACCTCTGGCTTTTAAACATCCTATGAAAGGACACCTCATATCAAGCCGGTTGTTTGATCAGTACAAGGGATGATCTTAGCCTTTTTCTTGATTGAAAACTGCTACTTCTGATTTCAAGTAGTCTCCTAATTTTGACTACATAGATTGGATGAACTTTGTATTAGATCCCAGAAAAAGAAAAATTCCCTCGAATCCAAATCCACAAGCCTAGAAGGGGATGGAGCATATAGATACTAATAAATAGATATATTATAAATTAAATAATAAAAAAATTAATAATCTAAAATAATAAATAATTATTAATTTTATTACATTTTTCAGGATGTCCCCTCTCTAATTGATAAGACTGCTTATGTACAAAATAAAAATCTTGGAGGAGTTGCTATAATCGATCTCAGTACGGATGACTACAAAGGAGTTTGTACCGGAACGAAATATCCCCTTCTTCGAGCTGCCAAACAGGGCATTTAATATTTTTTAAGGGTTCATTATGATGAAATCATACTCTTGCACATATTTACAATATAATCATAAATACATGTCAGTACTATATTGCAAATCAAAGATTTTAAACTTTTATTATAGAAATACAATCTTGCAAAATATATTATTTATAAAGTAAAATAAACTAATCATATTTTTTTTAGCAATATACCTAAGTTTCTTCCTAAATAAATTATTTAAAATTATTCTTATCAAAAAAAATTGAGTTAACAATATTAATTAATACTAGATAAAAAAATAAATAAAGTATAATGGATGAGAAAATAATATATATATTAGAGTTATAATAGAAATAATGTTTTCTAGATTGTGTGATCCTTAATGATTTTGTTTTTTAATAATTAATTTAAAATATTTTCCATTTAAACCAAGGTATTATAATCATCAAAACGGATATACATTGGCTATTCAATAAAAGATGAGAAGATTTTAAAACAATTTAAAATAATTATAATATTGTAATACTAAAGAAAAACAATCTTATAGTAAGAAGTCAGATTTGAATAATTATTATCAGCAGAATATCTTTTATTTTATATATTTTATAAAAAGTTTTTCTACTCTTCAATACTAAATAATACTGATTAATATTAGGTAATTTTCTATCAATTTCACTAAGTAATATTTTAACTAATAAAAGGCAATTGTTTCTCCTAAGATATTTGCTTTAGAAAAGATTATCTATTTAATAAATAAATCAAATTATATTTTATAAGATCACGCAAGTATTTATAAATAAATTCTGTTTGATCAATATTACTAAAAATATATAATACTCTTAAATATATATCCTTTGTTAAAATAATAGGTGATCTTCTATTTAAATATATTTAGGTAAATATTTTTGAAAAATTTGATGATTAGATATTGGTAAATAAAATTCATATATTGGTATGTATAATTGATTGGTCGAGAGGACACCCCACTTTTCTTAATATAATTATTATCCAGTAGAACGTACCTTTAATTTAAAAAAAATTAATTGATAGTTGAGGATCCACATTCAGTTAATATCTATTAAAATTAAATTAATGTCACTTGTATTTTTTATTATTGGTATTAAAAATTATTTTCTTTTTTTTTTATAAGAATTTCAAAAAAAATTCAAACATTAAAGTGTTATACCTACCATCCATAGATGACACCACATACAAGAAATCAAAAGCATTTATTGATTTTTTTATTTTATTTTATTTTAAAGAAAAAATGAATCTTTAGAATAAAAGTTATTAAAATTAAATTTTAAAAAACTGATGAAGCTTAAACTCAATCTTCCCTGCATTATTATAAAAATGCCAGATATGTATTCTTTTAGTTTAAAATTAACAAAAAAATATAGTTTTCTTTTTTAAAAATGATTTTATATCCTTATTAGTGGTGTAGTTGGAAAAAATAATCAAAATCCTATTCTTGATACCATACACACTACCATTTGAATTTAAATAATAAATAAATAAATAAACATGTAATGAAAAACATTTAATTAATTTAAAAGATTTTATTTTCCAAATATAAAATAATTTACAGTTATAAATTTTAAACACATTTGAAATATATACAAAATAATTTGTAATACTGTTCTTAAATAATATATATTATATATATATTAGGCCCGGTTTCTTTTTAATATAAAAAAACCTTCCATATCACAAATGAAATAGAAATATCTTAATTAAAAATTTAATATAAGAATATACTACATTTTTATTTTTAAAAAAGAGTATTGCTTTTAGTAAAGACCCCCTGTTTCCAGTTACAATAAAAGAAAACTAAAAGAGCCAAAGAAATTATTTGAGTTCACTTTTTATTATAATTAAATAAATTTTTTCTATATGTACTTCAAAAAATTAATTCAATTAAAATATATATATATACAATCTATAATATATTAAACATTATAGATTTGAGTTATTTGTCTGAGATGTGTAATACTTATTTTAACTATATAATATAGTGAAAAATAACAATTTTTTATTATTTACAATTTTCCTAAATTAATATTTGTTTTAACTGTTACAGTGTTACATAAAAAAAATCATTTTTTTTAAGTAAATGAACAATATTCCAATAATTTAATTGATTTACTTATACTTTCATGATTTAATCAATTCTTTATATAATTAATTTCATGATTTTTTTTAATGCTAAAAAAATTCATGAAATGATACTTTTGGCTTTGACTTATCCTATAATACTTTTATGAATTGTTTTATCTTATTAAAAAAAGATTACACTATATTGAATTTATTGTCATAATATCTTCTTATCGCTATTAAAATTCTTAAGGATTATTTATTGAAGAAATAGACTTCAATTCAACTCCATTCTGTAAAATAAATATTCAGAGATTATTATATATTCTTATTTCAAATAATATTTTAATTAAAACTGTAAATTTATATTTAAAAAATATAATTATGTTTATATAATGGATTTGGCCATTACATTAATTACTAGTTTTTAGTTCTTTTTAATATTATCTCTCTAAAATGACATACTAAATATTAAATAATTATACCTTTAAACCTATTTATATATTTATCATATTTTCAAGATATTATCTATTTTAATTTACTTTTCTTTAATGGCTTCATCACACGGTTTATTAGTAGCGACAATTTTATTGAATAATAATATTTGAATAATTTAGAAATATAATAATAATAATTTATATTTATTTACTGGTAAGGAATAATTAATATAAAGAAATTGACAAAAACTGAAATATTATATCGCAACTTTTTCATCTATTATCTTATTTACTTTCTCTATAACGCGAATGAATAAACTAAAGATTCAGAGAATATTTCAGTACCTATCATCTGATTATAGGTAAATGAACATATAATTTGAAATGTTTAGAATTCACTTACCTCGCATTTAGCTGAAATAGTTGATATTTCTTTATCATTGCTATTATTGGTTGTCATTGTAGACGGATGAACTCGTGATGATTTTTTGCTTCTTCTTAATTTTTTATTTTTCTTTAGGAATCCATGAGCGATTGGACTTATTAGATCAGGGTCAATTGTTTGGGCATCGGTAGGTTCAGTTACAAAACTGACCAAAAGACCAATTACGATACACATTATACATCCAATAACGGTATACCAGAGATAAGAAAGTCGATAAGGATAAAGAACTCCCTCTTCATATATCAACGCGCTGTAAAATTAAATTATCAAATTTAATAAATAAAATAGATATAAAATATAAAACAAAATAATCATACTAAAATTAATTAACCGTAAGTGTGTGATATATTAAAAAATAATAATAATAATATTATAACTATTTTTAAATCATATTTGTGTGTGTGAAATTTTTTAATTCTTTATAAATGAAGTCTAATATAATATATAATTCTTATATGAATAGGTATTTTCAAATTTTAATTACATAAAATCAACTATTGAGAAATGCAGCTCATTCGGAAGAGGGTTATTATTTATCACGTTTTCAGTTTTTTCCCTCTAAATTGACCGTAAAAAATGGATAGTTTTCACATGATTAAAAATTGTATATATATAGAATTTCAGCTTGATAGATTCGCTGAAATTACCGGAATTAATTTTTTAACACATTGACTAGCAATCGCGCGCCTGCACGTGACGTGGTGCCATCAACAAAGAGCCAAACACGCTTGATTAATAAATATTATTTATTAATTTTAATTTATCATTTAATTAATTAAATTTAATTTAAATATAATATATGTGTTAATTATTCCAATTCAAAATTGCGAGATAGTCGACTGGAGACACTCCAGATTTTTTAAAATAACATTTATTTTTATGCCTAATAATTAATTATTTAATCTCTAAACAATTTCATAATAAATAAATTATTATATTTAATAAAAGATTGTTATAATTTGATACAACACAGTTTCTTTATCTATTTATATTTTCAAAAAATAATTATTAAAATTTGAAAAAACTTTATTTGATATTAACTGGTATTGTTTTGTTTTTTTTTTAAATATTTTTAACATTAATCAATTCATGAAATAACATAATAAGTAACACAAAAAATTTGCTTACTTTGAACCACTTTCTCCTAACCAAGGCATTTTTGGCAAAGTTGCATTATTTATCGCCGGACATTGTTCTACTGATATTGGTTTTCGAGGAAAACGTATTCTTCCATTAGCGATTTCTACTTGGGCACCAATTACAATCCAACCCACAAATAAAAGCGCTGAAATTCCTCCTGCCAAACAGCCCTGGAGAAATAAAAAAATATATAAACAAATAAGTTGACCTGAGGCCAGGTCCGAACCGACCGACGTTTTGAAGTAAATTAATTTTCAGCTACAGAAACAATTTCAAATAATTTTAATATATCTATTAATGTAATAAAAAACAGATATGAATATAACATAAATATTTTTAATTTTATTTTATTTATAATATATATGTAAAACCAGGCTGTGACGTCATGAATGGCTGGATGACATCATATAATTTTAAATCAAGAAAAAACTAATAAATATGATTTTCCAGAGGATAAAACCAATACAAAGTGTACGATTCGTGGTGATATATAAAAAAATCTCCTCATGTGAAATTTGGTGTGAAAATAACCCTTCCCTTCCTATCGTCGATCGCTAATACTACCACTTCCGGTTTCCGGATTTGCACCAAAAGTTGATCAATTCATCCCACTGATGCATTAAGTAAATATACCAAATTTCATCAAAATCGGTTGAGCCGTTCAGGCTGTACACATCTATACGGACGGACGGACGGACGGACAGACGGACGGACAGACGGACGGACGGACGGACAGACATCATGCTAAAAATACTTTTTTCTGTTAAGAAAATGCATGATTCGTGGAGATATGTAAAAATCTCCACATGTGAAATTTGGTGTGAAAACAATACCTCCCTTACTATCGTCGGTCGGTAAAAACATTCTATCGCTTATTGATTGAAGTTATCACAAAGATACAAATCAACTAAATATTCTAAAAAGATAATAAAATAAAATACACTTATCACATCAAAAAAACTAAACTTGTAAATTATTTGAAATAATATAATAATAATTACCGCAGCATTTGCCCATGGAAAGAACATCCCAAGTGAAAACATTCCAAGCAGAGCACCATATGTTATGCCTGTTAGACTTTTCGTTACCTGAAATAAATTAAATTTAAAATTTTATTACTATTTATTATTTAGTATCATTATTTTATATTTCATTTAATATAAAAACAATTATATAAGTACAATCTATTAAAAAAAAAAAATATTTTAACATAATTTATAATAATATAAATACCATATAATACTTATTTATAGAATATTTTAAAATTTATTTAAAAATTGAAACTCACTTGTAAAAGTGTATTCATTTTTTCAACCAAAAATACAAGACCTATACATATAATACCAATAATAAAAACAATCAATTTCATAATAAAACTAGCTCTCTCTTCGGAAATTGGTTTTTTATATACTGGCCTAATAAAATCCTCAAAAATGACACCAGTCATTGAATTAAGCCCAGTTGACATTGAACTAAAATTAAATATATATTAATAGAATTTTTCTTTAAATTTTAATAAATAAATAAATAAATAAATTTACCTTAAAGCAGCACTAAATACACCAGCAACAAACAAACCTGGTAAGCCTGGTAACTTTTCAGAAATGGACATAACAAAATAGGGAAGTATTTGATCATATTTAGTTATTGCCTGGAATAAAAAATAACATTCATTTTAATGTTATCTCAGTTATTTAATATAATAAGAGAAGAGAAAGTGTTTACCTTATTGGCTACTGGATCACATTGTTTGAACATAGCATAGATTACTAAACCCGTATAACATGACATGCTTACAATTGCTATAATTCCAGCAGCAAGAATTAAAATTGTTCTAAAAAATATATATTATATTATAATAAGAATATTTATTTGTTCATTTAGTGTAATAAATTTAATAAATTATGATTTTGCTTGTCTATAACTATATAATTTTCAGTAAACAAAAACAAAAAAAAAATCATTAAAAACGTTATTCTGATTCATTTCTGGGTTTAATGATAATATTATTTTACATTAAACATTAAAATTCATGATAATAATAACATAATGATTTAAACTATGTATAAATATATATCCATTTTAATTCTAATTAAATAGTTATAATTATGTAGTTCATATTTGAAATTTATATATAATATTTTTAATTTTTATTTCAATTTTCCATTAAAAATTAATTAGAAAATATTTCCCTAAAATGTCAATTTCATTTTTAACTTTTTGTTCTGCCATTATGTATTTTAAAAATTTATTTTTTTTAATCGAATAAAATTTTTAAATTCTTACTTAACTTTATAAATCAATTTATGAAATAAAATCAATGATTCTGAGAGATAAGGATTTTACATTAATTTACTAAATTCTCTATATCAGTGATGGCGAACCTTTTAGAGAAGTGGGTCGTATTTTGATCATTATTTTTTTAGATCTAGCTCGTGGGTCACTAAATATTTAATTGAAAAAGGAATAAAGAAAATCACATACAATATATATTTTGATAATTAATAGGTATTTCAGTGTTTCTCAACCTTTTAGTATTCACGGCCCAATTTTCAATAATAATTTTCATCGCGCCCTTTTATTTATTTATTTTTTTTTAGAACCATATTGAAAAAAATTGAAAAAAAAAATCGAAAACGTTCAAAAGTTTGGCCCCAAAATCATCTTACCTTTTTTTTGAGTATTTATTCTCTTTTTTGACATAAAAAAAATTTATTAAAATCAAAGTGTGGGTCAGTTAAAAAGCTTGGGTGGGTTAGTGTCTTACCCACACGGGTCATAGGTTCGCCATTACTGCTCTTTTTTCTAAATACTGATAAATTAATATAAAAAAAAATACTTATTTTCGACCTAACTATACTATTAAATTAATAATATTATTACATTAATTGCCGAGTAGGTTCGGCTTAGAATAGACCTACGGTATTCCCTGCCTGTGGTAAGAGGTGACTAAAAGGGAACCTTTCATCAACGATCCAGTATCAATAAATACTACTGCGAACCCCACTATTTAATATATAATATATATATACGAGGTAGGGTCAAAAAGTTCGCGGAATTGGTTATTAAAAATTTATTAAAAATATTTATAACATTCTTACATTATTTCCCTTCAAAATACTCTCCTGCATCTACACATTTATTCCACCGTTCATATAATTGTTGGAAACACTCTTGAAAGCCGTTTTTTGAAAGTTCCTTCAGCCGCTCCGTCGCATTTTCAATCACCTCTGACGAATCAGCAAAACGATGTCCCTTCAATGCCATTTTTAACCTTGGAAACAGGTGTCATCAGCATCAGCCATTTCAATCAAGTCCCTGGACAGGGTCACTCTCATTTCCTTTTGCTCAGGGGATAACATTTTTGGAACAAAGTGCAAGCAAACACGATGCATGTTCAAGTCATTATGAAGAATGCTGTGAACACTCCCATGTGAAATACCAACTTCAGAGGCAATATTATTGATGGTTGTTCGTCTGTCCGCACGCACAATTTGTCGAACGCGCTCAACAAGGCCGCCCAGTCCGAACGTCATCATCAATTGTTGTGCGACCGTCGCGAAAACGCTTATGCCACTCGTAAACTGCTGTTTTCTTCATCGCAGAATTTCCGTATGCTTTTTTTAGCATCTCAAGAGTCTCCGAGGGTGATTTCTCCAGCAACACAGAGAATTTAATATTGCCACGCTGCTCTAATGACGACATTGCACAATCCGACGAAAGAAAGAAACTACGATCTACAATATTAAACACCGAACGCACGGAACCAACTACAACTGCCTGCTAACCTCAAAAGCACATTCACTACCAGTTATGCCAACCTCACAAACAAAAATTTCCCTTTCAGCTAAGAAATACTTGACTATAAGCGACCATTCCGCGAACTTTTTGACCCTACCTCGTATACATGTGAGAAAATGTCAAATATGATTAATACAATAAACTGATAGGCTGATTATCTATTTATTTAATTAGTTTGTTATGTTAGACTTTTAATCCTAATCATATTAGAAAAAAATTGAGGGGGGGTAGCTTACATGTTTGCCTTTTTGATGGTTGGCATAGCCAGACATCGTTGCACCATCGCCTGATTCACAGAACACGAGCCAAGCCAGTTGAAAAAATTTCCTATGATAACACTCCAAAATGTGTGACGAATTGTTGGATCAATGTCGAAACTGAGCGCATAAAAAAGTAAAACATATAATCATTAAAATATAATAGGAATAAGTTAATTTCTTTAAGTAAATTTACAATTTCTATTAAATAATCACAAAAGGAGTACCTACACAAAAAATTCAATTCTACCACTTGATTCTGCAGCTTCCCAAACAGCTTTTGGTCCTCCCATCCAAATTGTACCTATGATCATTACAACAAATACTTCACCCAGCATAAGTATTGTTTGTAACGTGTCCGTCCAAACTACAGCTTTTAATCCTCCCTATAAATTAAAGAATAATATTATTAATATTAAAGAAATTAAACATTTATTTATATAGTGGGGATTCTACTCAATCTATATTTAAATCTAATTACAAATTTTTAACCTTAATTCTCTATACTCTTTATAGGGGTTAGCTAGGTATCTTCCTTCTTCTTCTGAAGTCTAAATTTTTGTATTTTTATACATTTATTTATCAAATTATTATTCTTATTTCTCTTTTCAACGATTCACGACTATTCTTTATTAATTAATAATAAATTCGGATTATTTATTCTTTTGATCAAATTCCTGGCTTTAATAATTAATTCGATATCTTCTTTAAACAACAACAACTTGGTTTTCTACAAGTCTATTTCTTTTTGTCATTTACTCCTCATATATATATCTCATCACATATATATAATATTTTTAATAATTATAATTATTATTAATAAAATAATCACATTTTAGTAAAATGACGTGTAGTGAAATTTCGAAATTTTTTTTTTATTATTAATTTCTATAATTATATAAAATGAAAATATTCATATTTAATTATTTATTTCTAAGTAAATAAAAAAAATTGTAAAATGAATTTAGGATTTACTTACTACTGTAGTATAAAAAACGCACACCAACGATACCATAGGGGTAATCATATGAATATTAAATCCAGTTACTGAAAAAAAAGAATTTATTAATAAATAATATAATAAATATAATGTTTATATTTATGTATTATATAAATTATCTATTTACCTTGAGAAAAAGCTAAAGCAGGAACATAAATTACAATCGGAATATAAAGAAACTAAACAAAAAAAAAGAAAATATACTTTAAATAATAAATCTCGATAAATCATGAATCTAAAATATATAATTAAAATGAATTTATAATTATTAAAATAAAGTATGTTAAAAGTGGGATTGAAATAAATTCACTTTTTATTTTGTATTATTAGGGATCTTTAAAATTTTATATTATTAATTATTATTATAAATATAAATATATAGATATCCATTTTTCAAAATGATTTTCTTATACCCCTGAATTTTCAGATTTCTAAAGTTAATGAGATTGAATTGGTGTATGTAACCAGGGCCGTACCGACCCGGGAGTGCAGAGGTTGCGGGGCACCCGGGTGGCAAGCCTAGGGGGGCGGCACGAGCCGCCTTAAAAGTACTTATTCATTTTATGTTTTTTATTTTTTTTTTCAATATGATTCTAAAAAAAAACTAAATTAACTTAAATTTACTTTATCTTTTTTATTTGTAAATTTTTAACAACTTTGGGGTTGGGTTAGAGAAGGGGCGGCATTTACCCTAGGAACGGCCCTGTATGTAACAATAATTATTAGTGAAGCAAACCAAGAAGAATTTTGAATTTAATAAAATACGTTAAATTATAATTTCAATTCAAATTGAAAATCTGGATATTATAGCAAATAAAAAATTTAAAATTCTTTTTCTTCCAAAAAAAAAAAAAGAATTATCTTAAATCTATAATTAAAGGATATTTTAACTAATAATTGGAATTATAAAAATATATTATATAATTATAAGTGACGTAAAAGTAAATTATGCTTTCATTTATTATTCTATTGTAATTTATGTAGATAAATTATTTTCATGTTGAAAAAAATTATATATAATTGAACTACTTAAATTGGGTTTATTAAGTTATTTTGTTAATAATGAATATTTTCGAAATCAATGATAAGAATAAAACACTGATGTAAAAATTTATCATATGAGAAGTGAGTGAGAGTGAGCTTTAATAAATAATATTATCAGAAAAAAACTTTTAAAAATGAATGGTCTAAATTGTAATGGTTTTTGAACAAAATAAATATTAAAGATTTTTCTTTGTAAGGATTAAGATTATAGAGATTGGGTCATAGATAAGTATATTCATAATCAGTTTATAGGAAGTATAGAAAAAAAGCTCAATGAATAAAATGGAATAATCAAGGTTAATAGATAAATTATTTTGTTTAAGCATTTGTTTTGATTATCCATTACTATGATGTCCATGTTAGTAAAGTTTGATAGCAATTTTTATTTGGAGTTAATAGCATATATCCGGTAGATGATTTTGCTCACTGGGAACTATTGTTTAACTTTCGATGACTTCTTCTCTCGTGACATTATTTTAAATTTCTATTACTTTTAACCACATTAAATGATAAGCAACTTTTATAATTAGAAATACAAATAACCTAGATAACCGGCAATTATTATACATTATACTCTATCAGTTTAATTTTTATTTTATTTTATTTTTGTTTTTATTACTATTGAATTCAAAATAACTTTTAAATCTAAATATTAAGTACTTTTACTTTCTTTATTCTTTATATACCTTTACTTTATTTATTTCTTATCTAAGTAAAGTTCTTACCATTTTGATAATAAATAAACAGGAACCAAAAAGACATACTGAATTACTAAAACGCCTTCTCAAATACTGAAACAAACAAAAATTAATATTTTAAAAAATAAATAATAAAAAAAATTAAATAAGTTTACTGATATTTCTTATATCAATTTTTAAAAGATAAACATTTGATAAATTTTGAATGCCGCAGTAAAATTTACAATAAAAAATATACACAAATATAATGAATAAATACTTATAGATGTTTTTTTTTAAATTCAGTGGCGTACTTGGTATTACTTTTGCCACTCGTGACTTATAAATAATTGTAATTGAATCAAAGTATAGATGAAATAATATTTTAACTTTTGAATGCTATTCTTAAATATTATACTAAATAATAATAAATAATTAATATATCTATAAATATAACATATACCAGTGATTCCCAAACTGTGAGCCGCGGCTCCCTCCGTCATTAGGAAGCAACGAAATATTAAATTAAATTTTCTAATACTTGAAATTTTTGGTTCTAAAAAAAAGGTAAGATGATTTTGTGGGCAAACTTTTGAACATTTTCGATTATTTTCAATGTGGTTCTAAAAAAAAAGGTCAGTTGATTTTGCGATGCTCTGAAACATTTCCGATGGAGGGAAGAAAAGTTTTCCAATTTTTCAAGAGAGTAAAAATTTATATAAAAATCGGATGTATTATGGGAGTCTCGGAAAAAATCCGATTATTTAGGGAGCCGCAAACCAATTAGATTCGGAATCTCTGCAATATACTATTTTAAAAGGACAAAAAACTTTTGGGGACCGCACATTTCCCACCTAAGAGACAAAACATTCTAATTTACAAAAATAAATTAATATTAATTATTTTTCCTAACCCTTCTAAACAAATTTTTTTGAAACTTTTTTTTTTTACTTACATTTTTATGAAATTTAAAAATTTCATAGGAAATTCTTGTATAATTCTCTCAAAATTTATATTATTTAATAGTTTCTTGTAGTATGGACAATATTGCAAAATTTTTAATCTTAGATCATTCATAGTGGAACGAAGATAACAAGTTGTATAATTAAAAATAAACAATACCTCCCTTACTATCGTCGGTCGGTAAATATACTACTTCAAAATATTTGACTCCTGATGCAGAACTCCCCTCCCCCACTCATTTTAAAAATAGATTTACTTTTATTATAGTCATTAGTACACCAATTAATAATTTATAATAAACAATAATTACAATTCAAAAGATAAATACTACTAATTTTTATTGAAATTCTTAAATTTACTAATTTTTCACTCTTTTCTCTATGCATGTACCACATAAATTGTTTTAATATGTTAATTTATTTATTTAAGTATATTAAAATAACCTCTTCTATAACTAAATTAGTTATTGAATTAAAATGATGATACCAAACACCCCAACTATGTAGAAAATAAACACAAACAGAATACAAATATATAAATTTATTCTGATTTAACGTCATTTAAGTTAGTTATATATTCTATAATTGTGCCCATTTATCGATAAACTCTTCCATCGCTAAATTAATACATGAATTATATAATATCATAATAATAAAAAAAAAATAGGAATAATTTTATCTTTTGTCCTCACAATAAAGTTTTTCTAATGTTTCATTAGAAAATAAAATCGACATGTTAAATTTGAACTTTGTTAACCTGCTCTGTGAAAGTCACCGTTTACATTTCGAAATCTAAATATATAATTGATATATAATTTCAAGTATTTAAATAAATATTAATATGTCTAATACATTAGTAATTAATATATGAATTGAATAAATTAGAAGATTACTTTAAAGAAAAAAAAAATTGTTGAGGTATTAATATGAAAATTTATTTTTTACTATTTAAAAATTTTAATAAATTATATATATATACATATAAACTACAAACTATCAACCTATTTCTCTAATTTATAGATATATTGATATATATATATATAAAGGTAAATTTTAAAATGATTAAAATGTAATTAAGTACAGTTGAACTAAAATATCATTAATCATAAAAGTTAATAAATAAAAAGTTGAACCAACTCTATTTAGCCTGTGGCTTTTAAATTATTATATCTAATTTTCTATCTCTCACTCCCTTGGAGTGGAAAGCTTTTTAACCGGATTTCAAATATTTGCAAACATGTTCTCAGAAATTATCATTACTCTTAATGATTACTTCTGCTTATATAATAAAATATTTTTTTTTTTTTTTATTAGAAGGCTAGTGTCCCTCCATGCCTAATCTTTCAAGAACATCAATAAATTATTTTATCATTATGAAAATTACAATTATATTTTGATTATCATTGAAAAATTACTTAAATTTTTATGTTCCTCTCAATAATTAACAGTAATATTTATACATAAATGTTTTATGATTTATTTTTTCTAAAAATTTAACTTTTTCTAGGAAAAGATAAAAAAAAACACAAATGACATATATTGATAATAAGAAATTTCTTTAATAATGTAGTTCATTTATTCATTTACATAAATATATCGTTAGAACTTAAAAAAAGTAAAGTATTTAATTGAGACGATTTGTGAAATATTTAGCAATTTTGGTAAAACCTGTTTTAAAGAACTCATTAGGAAAATATTGCCAATTTCATAGATGTTTATGTGTATAAAAAAATAACAAATTTGCAAAAGGTCACGGATGGATTTGTAATTTTCAATAAGAGATGACCATTTATCAAATCATAAATAAAGATGTAATAAATTAATTTTAATTTATACTTTTATTATATTCTTACGTATATTTTTTCTATGAAATTTTTATTTATTAATTTATTCGACTAATAGTAAAACACTTAACAGTGAATATATTTAAATGTTAAAAAAGAAAATGTCAATAAAAAGAATATAAATAAATACAAAAATTTGCTACTTACTAATTCTATTATATATTAGAAACTATATTTATGTAATATTAAGAAGGAGCTTCTAGTAATCGAAAGATAATTATTTGGATAACAAAATTTAAAAAAATAATTAAAGCCATAGAGCAGTGATTCTCAACCACTGTGCCGCGAGATTTTCAAAAGTGTGCCGCCAAATTATTAATTATTATTAAAGAGGCTCTTAAACATTTCCGACTTTTTTTCCTAACTTTTTTTTTTCAATATAGTTCTAAAAAAAGGTAAACCGTTTTTGGGACCACTTTTTTTTCAATATGATAAACTTTTACACTTATCTTTTTCTTTGTGTGCCGCCAAATTTTTAAACCGTTAAAAGTGTGCCGCGGTAAAAAAAAAAGGTTGAGAATCACTGCCATAGAGAGTAGTAGTTTTATCAAATGTATGTATTATATTTTTTCATTACATTAAATAAATCCAAGAAATAATTAATTGTAAATTTATAAGAATTTAATAATTACCTCATAACTAGACGTTATTTGAAGTTTGTAAAAGACAGGCAAATATGCAACAGCCATAGTAACACTAACAAGGACTTCTGGAATGACGATTAGCCAAAATTGGGTACCATAAACGTACATTTCCGCAGGAAATCCTAATATTGAAATACCTGAAATATAACTGACAAAACAATATTGAATTAAAATCTATGATTATTTAATTATTTTTAGTATAAAAAAAAAAAAAAAAATATTTAATAAAAATTAACTCTTCATCTTTTTCATATTTATTGCAATTATATCGTTTTAATTGGATGTGTGAGTTATTTAGTATTTTTAAAATTTACTTACTTTGTTAACCAATAAATAATATTACAAAATCCCAAAAAAAAAAAAAAAATTACCATAAAAATTGTTAAAGGCCTTCACATACTTTCATTATCAATTTATCAATTACAATCTCTCTATAAAATATTTTTATTTTTAAATTGTATTATAGTTTTTCTAAATTAAATTGATATCATATATTTTAAAACATAATAACAAAACAATCGCGATATGAAAAAGTTAAACATTTTTGTAAAGAAAAATACTTATCATAAAATTTGGTTAAGCACTTGACTATGATATATAAACCAAGGAAAACGTATTTATAATTATATAAATTTTCCTAAATTTTGTTAAACTATTTTTAGTATAAAACAATAAAATATAGCGATATAATTATAGTTATTACTTTTAGGATATTCATAGAGCACCCTTTAAAATGAAAGATAGTAATCCTTCCAAGGACAATATTAGAAGGGAATAATAGATTTAGAATAATAATTTTTAAACTCCTTTTAAGAATATAAATGTAAAAAAAAAATTCAGAATTTTCAATTTTTATCCTTGTAAGACTTGTTATTATTCTTTGCAATTGTATTTTGTTCTTTTTACAATATCAGTGACCCATATTTTTTTTTCAAATTTAACCCTGAAGAGTGAATGAATGAATATTTAACAGAGTTATTTAATTTAGGCGTTATGGTATTTCAGATACACACGAAAAAGATTTTCTTATTTCATGTCCTTGGTTTCATTTTAGTTGTGATTGTGGTTCTTAGAAAATGAAAATAATTCTTTTTTTTTGAATAATTTAAAAGTAAATTTCAAAGAACCTATTATATTAAAATAAATTAATATTTGATAAAAAAAATTTCAATTTAGTTAATATTCATTTGATTAAAATATGAGTTGGAATTGATTTCGTTTCAATATTTTTGAACATTCATAATTTCATTTTATTGGATAGAATTTATAAATAAGGGAAAGCGCCCATATTTTGGGTAGAGTTGATTAATTCTTGGTAACTGAATAACTCGATTACTTGGGGCCACACTACATTTAGTATTTTGTTCTGATAAACCCTCGCGGTTCACCACAGCTATTTCTGTATTTTCATTAAAATCTAATTTTTACCGACCGACGATAGTAAGGGAGGTATTGTTTTCACACCAAATTTCACATGTGGAGATTTTTACATATCTCCACGAATCATGCATTTTCTAAACAGAAAAAAGTATTTTTAGCATGATGTCTGTCCGTCCGTCCGTATAGATGTGTACAGCTTGAATGGCTCAACGGATTGTGATAAAATTTGGTATATTTACTTAATGCATCAGTGGGATGAATTGATCAACTTTTGGTGCAATTCCGGAAACCGGAAGAGGTAGTATTAGCGATCGACGATAGGAAGGGAAGGGTTATTTTCACACCAAAGGATATTTTTTTATATATCACCACGAATCATGCACTTTGTATTGGTTTTATCCTCGAGAAAAATCATATTTATTAGTTTTTTCTTGATTTAAAATTATATGACGTCATCCAGCCATTCATGACGTCACAGCCTGGTCTTGCATATATATTATAAATAAAATACAATTAAAAATGTTTATATTTATTATTTATGTATCCATATCTGTTTTTTATTACATTAATAGATATATGAAAATTATTTGAAATTGTTTCTGTAGCTGGAAATTAATTTATTTCAAACCGTCGGTCGGTTCGGACCTGGCCACAGGTCAACTTATTTTTAAAGATCTCAGTTAAAAGTCATCTCTCAAGTAAGATAATGCGTACTTTCAAAGTATTTTATAGAAGACACTAGTTTGAAGGATGGTTTTCTTATCTAATTGATAAAATATAACCTCCACTCTCATTTACAAGTTACGTTATGACTAGGTTAGGTTACTTTATTACAGTTACTCCAAGTTGATGCCAGTATAAACAAACAAATGGCTTAAAAATTTTCTAAATCTAAACCTGAGAATTTTTATTTTCGATAGTTATAATATTATCTTGTAAAATAAAAATGAAGAAATATATAAAATATAGGAAATTTTTTAAATTTATACATTAATATTAATTAAATATCTAAAGAAATAATACTTGTAACAACATCACTGATAATTTTAAAGAGAATTGAACTAAATGCTTCATTTACTTTTCGATGGTGTCATACTTGGAAACTTTATAACAAAAAGCACAAAGACTGAATAATTTAATGGCCTGTTCTTTTGAAAGAAATTTTGGTTTGAATAAAGGCTATGTTTCTATTCTAATTCATTCAATTTAAGTGTTTTATTTTCAAACCAAAATTCGTGAATTCAAAATTCTGAAATTAGTAATCAGAATTGTCAAAAATAATAATTAAACATTTTTGAATTCTTAACTCTGCATGATTAAATATTCAGAAGATTTAAAGTGAAGTGTGTAATATTAAAAAATCCCTAGTAATAATTAGTAGTTAGCTGATAATAATCCGATAATAAGAGAATTTACCCTATGATTTAAAAAAAATATCTATGAAATATTATATATAATATATTTTATTAGATAATAATGAATAATTAAGTTAAATCAAGTAAATAGTAATAAAGCAATTATAATTAAAAGAGGAAAACGTATTAAAAATTTCTAATTAATAATTAATGAATAAATGAAAAATATTTCCTACATTTTTTCAAATTTATTTTATAATATATAAGGAAAATAATACGTTCAAGGCCAAAATATTGTTTTAGAATTATTTTTATTAAACTATACGGATTCTTTTATATTTTTGTTAAATTTTTATATATATGTTTTTTTTTTATTTTTCTATTATACTTTTTTATCTTTTAATTTTTATACAAATCAATAATTAGAATTTATTCTCATTTCAATCAGTTTAACGTAATTATTACTTAATGATGTTATATTTTAAAATTTTTAATTATTTTATAATTGTTTTTTAATGGGAAAAACTTGTGAACACACACACACAATCATTGCAGTGGTTGCAGGAATGTTATCCTACATCTGCTTCTTCGAGAACAATGTTTAATCAAGACGCGATATTCCTGTTTTTCCATTTTTCTTATGAAGGCGAAAGTAGCGTCACTCAAACGACTGTAGATTGTAAAAAAATGGACGAAATGTCATGATCCTTCATACATAAACTAGTGACAGATGAGCCTTTCGAAATGAGTCATCTTCATTTTCTAGTGGCGTCACCTATTGAAAAATCCCGGGACTTTTTAGCCCATGTAGTATATATATAAATACCATTTGGTTTTAATTTGATTTAATTAAAATGTTCATTATATATTAACTATACATTGACATTGACATTGAAAGAATAATAATTTCCGTTTCCATGGTTACTTCCATGTGAAATTAATATACTCTTCTTTAATTTTATTATATAAATATAAGTGAAACTATTTTTGTTTTTAATTGTATTTATAAATTAATGTTTTTATCATAAATTCCTTAAACAAAGTTGCTATTGAATTTCTTATGATTATAATATTTTTAAATTATAGTTAATGTTCCCATTAATGATAAGAATCATCAATTAAATATAAATTATAGTTCATTTTCTTTAATGTAATATATTATTATCATTATCATCATTATAAAAAAAAAAAATACTTCTAATCTAGATTTTATTTTATCATTTGAATAGTTATCTAAAGATATTCTTTTATAAATTCTTCTATTAGAAAAATAAATCTTAAAAATAATAAACTTTCAATTAAAATGAATTTAAAAATCATATTTAAATTTTTGAAAGGGGGAAAGTCTGATTGGTTACCAAGGTATCTTTACATTAGTCATGCTCGTCTCAGTGTGCTTAGAGAGGACATTATTCAATTGACACCATTGAAGCGGTCAGTGGAGCAATTGCCATCCTTTTGAGTCTTCATTTTAATTTCAAACATTAACTAAAAATAATTATTTAATAACATAATTTTATATGACCTTCTTCTATTAGTTATTATTAAATTAAGTTTAAGCCACAAAATAAATTTAAAATAATTTACAAATCTTAGAAATAATCACACACATGTTAATTTTATTTATTAAATTATATTTTTATTTCTTTAGAAAAATTTAAAAATAAAAATACTAGGTGAATTTAAATTTTAAATACTCGTATCTCGTATATATTTAAATATATAGGTATATATATAAAACTTAAAAACTTATGATTATATAATTATAATAATCAAAATATATAATATAGTAGGATATATTAAAATAGAAATAAATAAAAATATATAGAAAGATAATTATTTACCTGGCTATTAATGACATTGATATTGGAAAGATGCCCATTGTTTTTCCACCCATTAAATATTCCAATGTAGTGTTTTGTTTCTGTTTTGCAAAATAAGCAAAATAAATGCCAATTAGTGCAGAAAGTACTAACATAGCGATGAAAACCGTATAATCAATCCAATTAAAATATACCACCCCTGTCATCTGAAATAAAAAAAAATATATATAATAATATATTTTTGTTTTAAATTAAGTATAGTTTTAAATTTAAACTTAAAAAATATTGTTTAATAACTTAAACTCGGTGAAATTTCAAATGAATATTTTTTATTTATTTCGGCCGTTAGGAGTGATGTATTGGGAGGGGAACGCGGGGAAACGACGTTCCCTTACCTTTTTTCAGAACCGGAACGCGTTCCAGTACTTTTTCATGTCCCGACAACTCCCACTTAAATCTACTGTTAAAATTTCTTTTTTTGTGTTCGTTAATATTTTGTAAAGTAAGAATAAGAAAAAATAAAAACTTATATGGAAAAAAATAGTTTGCTGAAAATAGGACTTTTTTTTGCTCCCACTTTGCGTTCCCTTACTTCTTATTTTACCAATACATCACTGGCCGTTAGTAATTCATAATTTCATTTCTATTTTCAACAACATAAATTTTAATAAATTAAAAATTTAAATAATTATAATTTTAATATCAGAAAAGATTATTTGTTAATAAAATATAATTGAATTTTAATTTTAAAATATAAAATTCTATAAAAGGAAAAATAAAATAATTATAGATTTTTCAATTTTCATTTTAAGTTTCCTTGACACTTTAGCCTAAAAAAAATTATGATTGGAGTTAAAAGAATTGAAATTATATTATACTTATAATGTTTACAAAACCACATAAAGTAAATATTGAAGAAATACTGAAATATAGATTATACTTATATTTATGATATTGATAAAATTGATTGTATAAGCTTTAGTGATCCTGCATGGTAGGGGCGGATCTCTTTTAAATGATAATATACAAGTGGCACATGATTGACGAATATTCATTCCAGTCACGGCAACGTTCATTTCTGAATGAAAAAATGAATTGATGAGATTATAATTTCCAAGATCGCAATCATCATTATTCACAACACTTGATACATGTATTCGGTTAAAGTGACATTCAATTTGTTTTAATTTATTAATATTATTATATTATAAATATAAGAATGATACCGCCTTTAATCTTCAACTATTAAACTATATAAAATAAAATATGACCAATTTAATATAAAGTACCGGGACCCCGAGCCTCGGCTCGGTACTTAAGTTAAAAAAAATGATTCATTATTATTGGATTTGGCTGGTAATATTAATACCTGGGACACCGAGCTCTCGCTCTACCCTTTAAAAAATATTGATACACAATTCTTTAATTATTTATTACAATTATTAAATGTTACACATTTGCATCAATCTGATTAAAATTAATGAACTTGTGCTCCTCAATAATACATAAATATATAATATATAGGTACATATATTTTTTTTCTATAGTGTTTTTTTGAAAAACTGTTTAGCGCCCCAAGTGGTTATAAAACAAACTAAAGACAAAAAAACGTGCTTTGCAGCTTTTCGGAATTAAAAAAGCAAAATTGGCAGTCGTGGGACTGGCCGACAGAAGTGAAAACTTCTGCGTAAGAAATTTTAAAACAGACGAAATTCGCGCTATTTCACGAGAAAGATGAATTTCATATGCATGTATATATATATAACTTATATATTATTTTAAACATATATTTTAAACAAATTTGTAACTTATATTTATATATATATAAATACACAACTTTGTTTAAAATATTGCAATACGAACTGTTTTATAATTCTTATCTCTAACATAAAATATATATTTATTATGTGAAGTTCATTTCGTATAATTTTGATTATATATGTATATATGAAATGAACTTTACATAATAAATATATATTTATATGTTAGAGATAATTTATAAAACAGTTCTAATGACAATTCAAATTTCGCGCTCTGTTATAAGAAATTTGAAAGCAGATGGTTTCATGGTGTTGGTCACGATCACGCGAGTTCTATACTTTTTCCCCATCCCGCAAAAGTGCTCAACGCCGCTAAAGAAGTTTTCACTTCAAAAATTATTTAATATTTGGAAATATATCTGACTTATAGAAAAAATGAATATTAATTAAAGAAAGAAATAGTTTTTAAAATATCCTGAATAATATGTAACAATTTTCAAGATAGAAATTTATTACAATATTACAATTATTAACTGTTGCATCATTGCATCAATCTGATTAAAATGAATGGAACTTCGGGTACTCAATAATAATAAATAAAATAATATTAATAAATATATTGAATAATATTTTATTGAAAAAATATTAAAACTTATAAAACTATCTAAAACTTTATTAATAAAAGAACAATGAATAAATAAATTAAAAAGTAAACAATAGATAAAAAGAAAAAAAAATAACAAAATCATTATTTTCATTTTTAAATAACGATTCACCCGGCGAGTTTCGAACCGACGAAATCCACTCGTTAAAACATCAGTCCAACCGCTGGACTATATGTATTTAGATAAAAAATTGTCATTTTTTTACTGTCTTAGCAGGCAGTATTAAAAATTTTGACGTTTTCCATATAATATATAATTTTCAATTAAGAAATTAATAATGAAGCTGTATGTTTCAAGAGATATCATCAATAAAACTTAATTTTTCTTTATAAATACTATATCTAGTGTGAATTTGAAAAAAATCGTTAGAGCGGTTTTTGAGAACCATGATATATAGATAAATACATATATACAATTTTAGCTAGCATAATAAGATAAGATTCTAAATTAATGAAATGTTTCTTGCAATTTCCAAGTTTAACTTTTAAAAATCAAAAATTCATTGGTAAAGACATTAAATAATTTACTTAAATTTAATTTAATAACTTTTTATATTTTTATTGATGAGATATTTTAATAAAAAATAAAAATAAAAATTATAGAAATTTAATAAAGTTTCATTTTCAAGGTAAGTTTATATTCTTATAATAATAATAATAATAATTTCAAATTTGGTTCTATCATGAATCGTGACTTAAATCGTAAGTTGTTTATAATTTATAAATAACATATAGCAGAGTTGTAATAGTAAAAATATATAGATATATTACATAAACAAACACACAATTTTATATTGACTATTGAAAATTTAATTTAATTTAATTTGTATATTCTGTACCCTAATATTATTTTTCGATTATGATAAATAAATTAAAAAATAAATAAATAAATGATTTATGACCGACTATAGGAAGGGAAGGTTTGTTTTCACACCAAATTTCACATGTGGAGATTTTTACATATCTCCACAAATCATGCATTTTCTAAACAGAAAAAAGTATTTTAGCATCATGTCTGTCCGTCTGTCCGTCGGTGTGTAGGTATAGACTTGTACAGCTTGAACGGCTCAAGGGATTTTGATAAAATTTGGAATATTTATTTAATACATCAGTTCGATGAGTTGATCAACTTTTGGAAATGGTAGTTTACAAATTATTAATTTTATATTCATTGTCCCCAAATATTTCACTTAAAATATAGTAGTGTTAAATAATTGATTAATTAAACTAAAAATAAAAACTAAGATAATATAAATTATTCATTTTAATTCAAGTTTTAAAAATATTTTTTTTGATACTTTATATAGTGTATATATATATATAATGTTGTTTGGAAATTAATTTATTTCAAATCGTCGGTCGGTTCTGTGTCTGGCCACAGCTCATCTTATTTAAGTTTCAAGTAAGGGAGTTGATAAAAGCGATGTCATAATAAAATATTTTTTCTTTATTAATTATAACAAAAATATTTTAAAATCTAATCTAAATAATTATTTTATTTCATAGTTTTTATTAATAAGGAACTTAATATATAAAAATAACCTTTAGATTAATTTTTTTTATATTTTATAATATTTTACAGTTTGTTCATAGGTAAATAAATATGTGTGTGTTATGTTCAAGGTAAAAAATTTATTAATTATCTATTAATATATTTTTTTTAAAAAAATTGTGAGAAATTTGAGAAATTTATTACTTAATATTTTTTGTTTTTTGTTCAATATGTTATTATTATTATTATTATTGTATTTATTTGTTATTATTTTATAGATGCCTATATGTTGATATTTTAATTTGAAATTATCTATTTATAACTAAAAATTGTGGGTAAACAAATTATTCAAATATATATTAAAAAAAAAATTAAAAAGTCATAATCATTTTTTTTAGAATTTCTACTAGTTTAATTTAGTTTCTCGATAAAAAAAAATTAAAACTCTTAAATTTAAAATAAAACACAAATACTTTATTATTTTGTTTTAAGCAAATTTTCTGAAATTAAAAAATTAAGCTGAAAAAAGTTGTTTTTGCCAATTAGTTACTTCCAGTTTATGATACGTAATTGCATGCATAACTATCCATATAAACATTTATTCATTAATTAACTATCAGCTGACCGGATGAATTCTGCATGACCAACGGTTGACTGACACTGATTATTATCAGTAGAATGATTTCCTATCAAATTTGATAATTTTTTTTTTTTTTTTTAATTTTTAATGAAAAATTCTCATACCAATTTTAAATCTTTAAGATCATTTAATTATTTAAACAAGATAATTAATTTTATTAAACAAAAGAGTTAATTATGATTTAAAATCCCATTAAAAAAAGGTGACAAACATTTAAATAAGATAAAATATAATTTTTAAAATCACACTAATTAAATTTAAATTTTTTTTTTCAATTAACCTGTCACCTTTTAAATAAAAAGATCATAAAAATATAAATGTGTTCAAATATTAATTAATAAATCATTTAATAACAAATAAAATAATCAAATTTATATAAATGATAAATAATTAATAAGAACTAAAGGAAATAATTTTATAATTAATAATATTAAATAAAATTTAATTAGTTAAACTAAAATATAATATAAAAAATAAAAAAAAAAAAATGGAAACTTTTTGTCATAAAAATAAATCTATCACATCTCAATTTGCTTTTTTAATATCCTAAATGTTAAATTAATTGTTTATAAAATGTAAATTTTAAATAATTTCATTCAAATTTAAACAATATAAACAAATATAAACAATGATAAATATAAATATTGAGGATATAATTAAAGAAAATTATTACTCTCTTAACCTAGACAATATAATATGATAAAACTATACATGAAAGGTAAAATTACAATGGGAGTGAGGTAAACACTACTTATTACATTTACAATCATTGTTCAATTTATTCATTGATAGTTGCTTCAATTGATTTGTGTTCAAAACTATTAAATTAGATTTTAATTCAGTATAATTATTCTATCTATATGAATAAAATTTATTTACAATCTTGTTTTAACACTAAAATCAAAATAACGGCTTTTTGGGCAGCCCCTTATTATAAAAAAAAGTAAGGTGAACAACCCAAACCTATCTAATGCTAGTACAAAATAACCACTAGGCTTGAAATGAGAATCACTAAAACTGGATAGAACCAGTATAAATGTATTATTTAGCCAATAGCATATTTTAGATTTTAATTTAATTTTTAATTTATTTATATATTTTGTTTTTTATTTATTTTCAACTTAATAATAATAAAAACCGTTTCGCTTACTATTCGCGCATTCAACTCTCTATAAAAATTTCAAAATACAATTACACATAGTCAAACTTTATTGATATTTTTAATCCAATGAAATAAAAAGTTATTTTTCAAAGAGTAATCAGTCGTTGTGTAAAACGAATACTTATACCATTTATATTTCTTCAATCCATACTTTTTATTATAAAACATATATGTATATGTATACATTTCGAAATACACACAGACATATATATTTGAAAAGATCTATTCATTTTATATTGTTATTTATTATTAAGTATTCTAAAGAAAGTTACATATACATAACTAATATAACAAAACACTATATATAAAAAACATATATATATATATATATATTGATTAATTAATTTAAACAATTTATTTAGTTAACATATATATGTTTATATGTATTCTAATTTAAAAAAGGGAAAATAAATTTTGTCTTGATTAAAAAATAAATCCTTTGATAAATGGATATAATAATATTATAATCAATTTTAAACATTCTAATTTGATTAATTATATTATTTAATGTATAATATATTTAATGTATTTGTATTTCAATTCTATATTTATGTCTTTTGTTCATCTTTAGTATTCGTTTGAAATGAAAACTATATATCATTATAATCAAATAATAAACACTTAATTAATGTTATGTAATCCAACAAGTAATTTAATTCTAATAAAGTAAATCTATTGCAATTTATTAGCACTATTTCTATTTTTTACTATCAATTATATATTTATAGAAATTATAATTCGAAAAATAATTAGATCATTTAAATTTGTTATTTATAATTAATTTTACAAAAAAATTCAATCTAAAATAATAATCAAATTAAAATTTAAACTTTAATTTCATTTTAGTAAAATCTAAATTTTTATCTAAATTTTGAAAATTTACATCCATTTTCAGAAATTAAAAAGAATTTAGTATTAACATTCTTTAATAAGCATAGAAAAAAATATTTTGAAAAAAATTTTAAAATTTATCATAGATATACTATTTTCTTTGCATAATAAATATATATTAATAGGCATGAATTCCAAAACAACTTGGAATTTTATCTTATTTATTTGAAAATATTACCATATTTTAAAGTTTGTCATTCTTTGATATCAATTTATTATTATATTATAATGTAAAAGAGAAAGCACAATATTATTATAATTTCAGTGGTAATTAGTAATTACCAATTACGGTCTTTACAAATCACTGATTTAAATGAATAGTTTAGCCATGATAATGTGTTTTAAAATATTTTCAAAGATTAAATAAAATAGTTTCTTGTGATTTTTGGAATATTTACAAATTTAAAGATATTTTAGAATACGTTCTATTGAATTTCTGAAATGGATATTTTTGATTTTCTTTCTATTTACTATACATGATTTTTTCTATTGACTTGACCTTATAACACCTTTAATCACTGAAAACATGAGCTCAAATCTTAGTAACACATTTCTATCAAAAATTTTATTTAATAAATTTTATTTTATTTAATTTTATTTAATAAAATAAATATAAATAAATAAATTTTGTCTAAATTGTACTAAAATATTTTTAATTATATTTAATTAAAAATCAAATAGGAGGTAAAATATATATATTTATAATATATAACTTTATAATAAAATATAATTATTTTATAATATTTATATTATTTATTATTATTTTTTTTTTTAAAAAAAGAATTGATTATATAAGTTAATATTCTATATACTCTAAATTAGAACTAATTTTTTTTTTTTTTTTGTTAAATAATTTATATCATTCAAGGATGAATTATTATATTCTCTCTCTCTCTCTCATGAGAATAGACAGGTCTATACACAAATTATTGTTATTTGATAACAAAATAAGTTGACCTGTGGCCAGGTCCGAACCGACCGACGGTTTGAAGTAAATTAATTTCCAGCTACAGAAACAATTTCAAATAATTTTAATATATCTATTAATGTAATAAAAAACAGATAGGCATATAACATAAATATTTTTAATTTTATTTTATTTATAATATATGTATATATTTATATGTAAGACCAGGCTGTGACGTCATGAATGGCTGGATGACGTCATATAATTTTAAATCAAGAAAAAACTAATAAATATGATTTTCCCGAGGATAAAACCAATACAAAGTGCATGATTCGTGGTGATATATAAAAAAATCTCCTCATGTGAAATTTGGTGTGAAAATAACCCTTCCCTTCCAATCGTCGATCGCTAATACTACCACTTCCGGTTCACGGATTTGCACCAAAAGTTGATCAATTCATCCCACTGATGCATTAAGTAAATATACCAAATTTCATCAAAATCGGTTGAGCCGTTCAGGCTGTACACATCTATACGGACGGACAGACGGACAGACGGACGGACAGACGGACAGACGGACAGACGGACGGACAGACATCATGCTAAAAATACTTTTTTCTGTTTAGAAAATGCATGATTCGTGGAGATATGTAAAAATCTCCACATGTGAAATTTGGTGTGAAAACAATACCTCCCTTACTATCGTCGGTCGGTAAAAATTGATAGAAAATATTTATTAACTAAAAATGTGAACTATATATATATATATATATATATAAAATAAAATATAGGAATAAATATATTAATTAAAAAAAATTAAAAAAAACACACCTTGATTCGATTTTATTAACTTGACGTGTTGAATGTTGTTGCAAAAAAAAAAAAAAATTGCTCCAGAGGAGACTTTCTCAGTTCACTGCCCCCGTTCTCTCAAAATAACCAATAAAATACACTCAATTAAGTATTTGGAATATTTAATAAAAAAAAGTTAAAGTCTCTACGTGAAGGAGCGTAACGGCAGGCATAATTGGAATCACGTTCACGATGACATTTCTCGATATAACTGACGTGTGATCGTGTTCTACGAGTTGTATTTGATTGGTGGGTGTTGATGTGTTGTTGCCAGTCAACGAGTGAATGTGATTCAAGTGGCCAGAGAGAACACGTGGTCATTAATCTGCCCCTGCAGGGGGACAACGGCTTCTTCCGCCGTTTGCGAATCAAGCGAAGGAGGTCGTGGAGGGGAAAGTGCTATACAATCGTAAGAGGATCCAAGAGGACATCAAATCATGCCCTCACTTTTCCCTAACCAATTTCAAACAATATCTGTCATTATAGGGAACAATGAAATTAGCCTAAATGAAATGATTTTGCTTTATTTTTACCTAACATTATCAAATTTTATTATTTAAGTGTAGTAACAATAATATTATTATTATAGTAATACGTAATTCTTACGATAATAATTTATTTGACCTTTCTAGATATAGAAATATTATATATCATTCTAAAATTATGTGATAAATGTTGAAAATTTGAATTTGAAATTAAATAATTTTTAGATAATAGTAGTACCTACATATTATTAAACGATTTAATATATTTTTCACAAATTTATATTTTTTATTTAATTTTTATATAAAATAATCTTTTCCATCTAATTTATTTAAACATTTCAATTGTGTTGAAAATATATTTCTAACTATCATTAAATTAAGTAAAATATTAAGAAAAGAATTTAAATTTTCATTTTTATTGAAATAGACACAATAAAATATCAAAAGTTTAGTAGATAGACCCAGTAAAAGTTTAGGAACAATAATAAAATAAAAATTGTGGTTGTTATCTTTACAAAGGAAATAAAAGGGTGGGGGGAGGAGGTATAAATGAAAGAAAAATTATTTTTTATTTATATATATTATTTTTATATTATTTTTTAAAATTAAAAAAAAAACAATTTGAATGTTTTTTTTATTATAATCTTTAATTATAAGTTAAAAGTTGGGTTTGAAATTTTTTTTTCAATTTCTGTGATTGTGAGGATTTATAAATCTATCTTTTCTACGGAAAGTTCTTGGCCGCAGCAACCACATTACCCCAAGGATACTGAGCCACAACCATCCAACTTCTACCCTCTCCCATCTCCTTCATGTCTCTTTCTACATTGTTTACCCACCACCGGACGTTTCCCAATCGGTCTCCCCACAATTTTCGCCATTCTTTCCTCTTCCATTCTAGTCACGTGCCCTGCTCGATTTGATAACCCTAACTATGTCTGGAGATGCATTAAAGGATATGCGATTCCTCGTTGCGCATTCTCCTCCATTCCCCAGTTACCTTAACTTTCTTTGCCAATAAATGCTGCGAAGAATCCTATTCTCAAATACTCTAAATCTACTCTCATCTTCCAGGGTCATAGGCCACGCCTCTCAGCCATATAAGACAACCAGCAAAATAAATGATTTATTTTTTTCAATTTTGATCTCCTTTAATAATATTTTTGACGTGATAACAGGACTGCATGATAACAAGCGTTACCCGATTGCATCCGTGATTTAAATTCTTCTCGAATATTTTTCTTCTTCTGATTACAGAACCTATTTAAGTATTTAAATTTTTGTACATTTTCAAATTTTAGAGGCTTTATTAACGTTTCATTAATTTTAAATATTTTTTTTATATTTTTAACTTTTCTTTTAATTTTCAAAAATCATTTATTTAGGTTTGTCAATAAATAGGCTGCCGAGCTTTTAATATAAGAAATTTCTAAATACAAAGACCCCATGTGAAATAATATTCTTTTGAAGACCCCTTCCTTTTTAAAACTAGCCATTTAAGACTAATCATGAAAGCTAAATTTAAATTTTCAAAGGCACTACATTAAAACTAATGCTATTTTAATTTATGAATATAAATTTTTTAATTATTTTTTGTTCGAAATATATTAAGGAAATTTTTAATTGTTAAAACTAAACAAAATATCAAAATTTGTAAAAAATTAGCTGGAGTGTCTCCACTGGACTATCTCGCAATTTGAATTGTATTAAATAACATAGTATATTATATTTAAATTAAATTTAATTAATTAAATTATAAATTAAATTTAATAAATAATATTTATTAAACCAGTGCGAGTTTGGCTCTTTGTTGATGGCCCATATCACGTGTTGGCGCGTGATTTGCATGCGTGATTTGCATTTATTAAATAATATTTATTAAACCAGCGTGAGTTTGACTCTTTGTTTACGATTCAATCAAGCTGAAATTCTATATATAGCAGTTTTATAGAATTTTTAATCATGTGAAAAATTATTAAACATATATCTTTATTTTTACGGTCACTTTAGAGGAAAAAAAATCAAAACGTTGTAGGTAATGACCCTCTTCCGGTTGAGCTACATATCTCAAAAGTTGATAGAAAACTATGAATTTTGAATAATGCCCATGTACCAAATTTCATCATTCTAGCTCAAACCGTTTTTGCGTAATCTTGTCTACATACACACATACGCACACAGACATTTTTCTTAACCTTAGTGAAAATGATTCAGGAACCTTCAAAACGTATAAAAACATCAAAATCTCAACATCGAAAATTTTCGTGATCGCAATTGTATCTCTGGCGAGATAGTAAAAAAAATTGTTTTTGATTTTATGCATATATCTATGTAAGAAGAAAAATCATTATTATTAAATATTAATCTAACAATAAATGCAAAATATTTTTGACTAAGCACATTTTTTATTAGAAGTTGTTAAATTCAATAAAAATGAAAGTTTCTTAAAGTAGTCTCGTGGACCCCTAAGGGTCCGCAGACCAGAGTTTCGAAATGAATGAAGTATATTATTACTAATAATTCATTAAAAAAGTTTAAAAATAAACGTTCCATTTGTGTTAGTGTATATTGTATTTATAATATACAAATTAAAAATATTTATTTTAATTATACTAAAATTAAAAAAATTGTATCCATGTTTTAAACAAGAATGATCCTGATCGTAAATTATCAGATAGGATTTTTAATATAACTTGTAACTTATATTGTTGTATCACATAATTAATTTTGTAGAGGTTAAGGTAGGAAAAACTGTACTGAATGATCATAAAAAATTACTTTTATCGAATTTGATCCATTATAATTTTGCTGTATTTTTTAAAAATTCTGAAAAAATGAATCATAAATTTTAAATTATTTATTTTTAATTTAACTTTACTATTAATATTCGCTTTAAATCAATTCAGAGAGAAAAAATAAAGAATTTAAAAATTTTAAACTCGAGCAAAATATCTAATTCTCCCAGCCCAATGACGTAGTCAGCGTGCGAGTTGCGACTATGTACCTGGCGCCCGCTTCTCATGCATCCGCTTGGGCTTAAATATAATAATAATTATATATGTATGTATGTAGGTAGCTGGAAATTAATTTATTTCAAATCTTCTGTGCCTGGCCACAGCTCATTTTTAAAATACTTTATTAAATAATTAAATATAGTTAAAATTTTAAAAGATGACATGAAAAATATACGACTATCAACATAAGTTTTTATATATGTAACTTTAATATGAAATAAATTTAAGACTTAATTTTCAATCTAATAAATACATAATAATAATAAATAATATAATCCAGTTTGCGGCTTAAGGTGGTCTTTGGTATCTAGGAACTTTATGTTTGGAGGTCTCCCTTGATAGTTAGTGTGTTTGCAATTATTTTTTGATTCTACTCACTATCGCTAACCATTTAAAAGTTTTAAAAATACAAATAAAAGAATAAAATACATAACATCATAATCCAAACCAACAACTCTATAGATTGATACATATATAGTGAGGGCCATTATTATACATTATTTATGTTTATTATAAAATAGATAAGCTAATTCTAACTAAAAAAGTAGTTAGTTTTAATTAGAGATTTTATATGTATATAGGATATTTCTAAAACTACAATTTTATAGTTCCTACTAGTATTTATATTTAAAATTTACAAAAAAATATTTGTTTTATTTTCAAATTTTGAGGGCTATAAAATACAGGAGCTCATAACACTGATATAATCATTCTAAAATAAAATTACAGTAGGACTTCTATTATTCTGGCTAATGACAGGAATGTAGCCCATAAATAATTGGAAACCCTGAACAATCGAAGCACAATATTTTATTGACTAAATGTACTGGGTTATAAGGTTATAAAAAAAAACTGTACAGAAGATGTCATGTAAACTTTTATTTACATTATAAATGTCTAATTGTAGGTAAACATTTTATTAATTAACAATTTGTAAAGGTGCAAAAATCAACTCAAGTTCAAATTAAATTTTTCTTTTCTTGAATACTTTTCCTTTCTCTTTTTATCTTTTACTTATCAATGAACTATTCTGCTAGTTTTAAATAATTCAAAAAACTAAATTTTTCAAATTATTTATTTATTGATAATTTAATTTTTCACTTATTTATTTGCTTTTTAATTTTAATTAAAGAAATTTGAAAATTTTTTGCTCAATTAAATAATTACACTATCATATTATTATTATATATACATATGTATATTATAACTATGTTTGTAAGTACATACATATATATGTATTAACTATTATACATTTTATTACTATTTGCGATCATTATTATTATTATCATCAGCATATTATTATTGTCTTTTTATCATTTTATAATCTTTTATTAATTTTATAATAATGAAATTTATTTTTCTAATTTTATATAATTTCGTTAAAATTTATTTTTTAAAAAATTATTACCAAACTGTTATCAAAAATTTATCTTTAAGTAATTATAATATTTCCCTACGTTATTTACCTACGATAATGAATCCTAAACCTTGACATTTTAATAACGTACATACACAATTTAATTATTAAAGTGTTTTCCCTGATGAAAGTTTAATTTATTTCATTACGATAAATGAATTATATTATGTATATATATATTATAGTTTGGAGTATAAATTTACTTAGCTGTTTTTATAATTTTGGTTCATATTTTCTTGTAATAAAAATTAATTAAAAATAATAAATAAAAGATAAGAACTTTAATTAAAGAATAATGATTGCGTAAATTACGTTAAAACATGTGATTTTTTTTCAATAATATTGACACTTCAACAATTTCAATATTTACCGATATTTAAATATAATAAATCGTTGATTTGAATTGAGGAGATCATCCAAACAATATTAGTTCTATTTAATTAATTCTACATTAAACTCCGCTCTAAACTTAATTCTCCTACTTTTATTAATTATTCGGATGCATTTATTTTAATTTATTATATGTATTAGTTGCATTCAATTCCGAAAAGGAGTGGTTTCTAACCTTTCTGTAACGGCGCCTCCCTTTTTTTAAAAAATAATTCTTGCGCCCCCTTACACATTTCTGAAATAATATAACATCAGGGAACAGGGGTGAGCCATGGTTTAGAGCAGGGATGTCCAACCTTTTAATTTAACGGGCCACATCGCAAACTTAAATATTTAACTGGGCCGCAAAATTACCAGAATATGTTAAGCCTAGCTAGTTAATGTCTCAAAACTTATGGAGATTTTTGGGGATAGAGGTGGTTTTTTGTTTTTGAATGTTGCAGCCTTTTTTTATAGCCTCGAAGTTATAGGTCGCTTGCCGGACTGTGAATTCTTTAAAATTTAACTCCAAAATGAGTTGATAGTGGGCCGCATCAAAACTTTGAGTGGGCCACAATGCGGCCCGCGGGCCGCGTGTTGAACATCCCTGGTTTAGAGCATTGCAAAATCATCCGACCTTTTTTTTAGAACCATACCGGAAAAAATTGAAAATGTTCAAAAGTTTGGCCACAAAATTATTGAAAAAAATTGAAATAAAAAAAAAAATCAGAAATGTTCAAAAGTTTGTCCAAAAAAAAACATCTTCCCTTTTTTTGGAAAAACATTGAAAAAAAATCAAAAATTGTCAAAAGTTTGTGGGCACTTGAATTGCCTTTTCGTCCCACCGGTTGGAAACAGCTGCCGTAAAGTGTATGTTTACTTTCAATTTGATTATTTATAATATTTAGTTTATATAATTTTTTACAAAACCTAAATTTGTGTAAAACTCTCCACCATCCTCCTCTTTTTTAACGCCAAAAAACAAATTTAAAATACACGTTTTATATCTGGTAGACTAAAAAAAATTTTGCAATTTTTTTAAAAAATTATCTTATATTAAATTTATATTAATTGAAAAGTTGTAAAAATACATCAAACAAACAATATTTTAATGTTTTGAATAATGTGAATGTTAAAAATTATCAAAACGGTATTAATATTTTAAAACAAAATGAATTGTAAAATTTTAATAAAAGATGATGAATGTGTAGCTTGCCAAATCTATTAGTCATAAAAGGTAGTCTTTGATTATTTCCAAATGACGAAGATGATGAGTTCAACAAACGACATTTGATCTTTCGTTCATGGTTAAAGGAAAATCTATTGATGAAAATTTAGAAAAAAAAAACACAAAAAAAAATCACTTGATTTCTCACTAAAAATTGTGTAACCACGATAAATATAAAATTTATTCAAAAATGTTGAATTAAATCTATAAATTTTCACTTATCATTTTGAAATTGTGAGTTAATAATGCACATATTACACTAAAATATATAATTACTAATAAATAAATAATAATAAATAAATAATTGTTTTTGAAACAATAAGTTTTTAATGTTATCGACTAAAGAAATGTATAAATGTTAGTATCAATGTTTGTACTTCTTTTATATACTATTTTCATACAAAATTATTACATAGAAGGAAAATTCTTAGTATAAATTATTTATTAAACGTCACTCACAGTTAATTTTAATTTTCCTTTTAAACTCGAAGTTGATTGGAATAAAAATACATGTTTTTAATCAAGTTAACATCATTTAGAAAAAAAACAAATGTAAGTTTAAAATAATAATTTTTAAATCATTTTTTATACAATAAATAATTAATAATAAGATATTTTTTTATATGTATTAAAAAACTATTATTTTTTTAAATAACCTATTAACTTTAATTATATGATGTAATTATTATTTTCATACAGTATATATATATATATATATATGAAAGATTAATTACCTATATGAATTTGTATTGAGAAATAAAATTGATTGAAATTTATGGTGATAAATAACAATTTTGTTGGAAAAAATTATTAAAATTGTGTTAACATAAATAAAGATTTGTTTAATTATTTTATTTAGAATTGATAATTTCTAATTTATTTTTTATTCTCTCGTTTTCTCTAAAATTGTGATTTAAAAGATAAATTGTAATATGATTATGGTTGAAGGTGTCTTTTAATAAACCAGAACATAAATATAATTATAATATCCTTATTATCTTCAAGGACAAGACTTTGTCATGATGATTTTCATAAAATAAGATAAAAGATATAATAAAATAATATAAGTAAAAATTTTAGAATCCATTTTACTTAACTGTTCATTTGTTGGTGATAGACTAGACAGTAGACTACACATGAGCAAACGCGCCTTTGAGAGTCGCATGCGACTCTTTATTGAGTCAAATGAGAAAAGAATGGATGACATATTTACGACACAAAGTTTTATTGTTTCCCTAAACTGTTTGTAGTGTACTTTGTAGTTTTGTGTGTAGTTTTTTAATTACAAAATTTTTTCCATAAACAATATAATAATTATATGAAAGTTTATTTAAACATATATAATATATATATATATATATATATAGAATAAGCTGTAAAATATTCTGTAAATTTTACTGATTATCATTATTAGTAAGAGTAAAGGGTGGACACTCACTATGATCCGGATAGAGTGATCTGTATGGTATGTCCATTTCAGGGAAACAATCCTGCTGACACAAGCCACGGCTTTTCCTCGCCTTCCATTGAGAAAGTCGCGTCCCAAACCCTAAAAAATCCTATACATTCAATACTAAAAAAATCCTTGACATGCACTCCATCCACTCGCCAACCCGTGTAGTCAACGTTGCTAACAACCCCCTAATCATTCAAATGCAAATCCTAAAACAAACAAAAAATATAATTGAGAAACCTATAAAAATTAGGGGAATCCTACTTTCGAAAATGAAAAAAAAGAATAAGGGAAATACAATAGATGAAAATAAATAATCATTAGTACACTTACTTACTATATACTTTTGATTTTTAATCTAAAAAAATACTTATTGCGGTTTTTTTATTTAAAAACTGTATAATATTATCAAATTGTATTTATGTTTATATATTGAGACTTATGAAAATATCCAATTATATTAAATAAATTTTTTTTTATTTGTAAATGTGGTTCTCTTTATAGAATATTAAAAACCGTTAGGGTTCATGTGTACCCAGCCCTCTATTAGAATTTTATCTTTTTTATATAAATAGCATATTATTATTATTATACATTAAAAATTTTTAATATAGAATTTGTCATTGAATATACTCATTTAGAAATATTATTCTATATTTTTAATATTATTTTTTATTCTAATTTAGTATTAAATAATAATAATAATAATAATAATAATAATAATATATTTGTTTTTACCAATTCAGCATACAAATTATACAATTTTATCATTCTGAACAGTTCAACAAAATTACATAATAATCAAATACATATAAATAAAATAATTAAATAAACAAAAATCCATGTTTTTGACATAAAGACCAAGAGATTCCACTTTCCGTCTCACTCATTAATTATGAAACTCCTTATTCTCAGAAATGTTACTGTGTAATGATAAATATCTCTCGTTTCTCACATTAAAGAGAATGAATCTCCATGTAGTTATTTTCGTCTACAGCCTCGCTGGTATTTAAATATTTAATCAAATATTCCTTCCTGATAGAGCATTCAACCAAAATGTGGAAAAGGTATTCCTTTTTTAATAAATTGCATAAACTGCAATTTCATTTGGGTCTATTTGGGTATTTTTTTTTCACGTATAGCTGGATAATCATCCTTGTGCTAGTCACGTTCAACTGAATGATTCCTCTCGAACTAAACAACCAAAATTTAGGCCACATTAAATGGTTTCTCGTCATATCTAATCTGCGGTTTAATGGTTTGATTTCTAGCAAGTCTTTTGAAAAGTCTAAATCCATTATCCTATCTAGAATTTGTTTAAGGTTAATATGTTTGCGTCTTGGGAGTCCCATAAGATTGTCATCTCGCTGGATTCTTTGAGAAATTGACTAAAGTCTCCTATAAACAAAGCGAATAGCAAGGGACTGAGTGTAATACCTAATTTAGAATATATATCTTATCTTATTATGCTAGCAAAAATTGTATTATATATATATAAATTTGTATTTTTGAGATATTAAACCGCTCTAAGGATTTTTTGAAATTCACACTATAGATAATGTTTATAAAGAAAATTCAATCTGTATTGGTGTCAGCCTCGGGAAAAATCATCTTTGTTACTTTTTCCTTAATTTAAAATAGAAATTTTAATAATAAAAAAATGGCGCAGGACAGCGCTTCCTTAAATACAAAATATTATAAATAAAATAATATTAAAAATATTTATTTTAATAATATTTTGTAATCAAATTACGAAATATATTTATGTTATATCCACAGACCATACTTTTCTATCTTTCAGTGCATAGGTACGATTAAGGGCTGAACATTTTATGACTATTTTTTTAATTTATGTTCTTTTATATTATTTGAAATTATTTAATATATTTTGTCGTTTATTTATTTTAAAGAATAATCTTAATCTTAAATATTCATAGTTCATAAGGAATAATTTTTTTAAAGTACCGAGCGGCGACTCGTTGAACCAGGTACTTTAATAATTTTATTGCAGATTATTATAGATATTTAGTAAACAAATTCACTTTCAACGCCTGAAATTGCTGCAACTGTTCAACAGAACAGCACAATTGAATATCTAACCGTAAGGATTCAATATTATTATTCTTTATTGATTGATTTGTTTTTATTTTCAATTTTTTATATACATTCCAATTATTGTTTTCTGTAATGTAACTTTTCATTTCGTTCTTATTGGATATTAATTTAAATTGGTTTAATAGAATTAAATTTTCACATCACTTTCATTAAAAAAAAACAAAAAAATATCATTAAACAAAATTATATCTAGTTAATATTAATTAATATCATCAAATATTTTAATTAATTAATACTAATTTTACCATGAAATTTGAAAATATGGAGTCTAGAATTTTCTCAGTCAAGTGGTTTAGAAATGGAAGAGTTGAGATTTAAAGAAAATAACATTAAAGCGCACAAAATAAATAAAAATTCATTTTTTTTTCTTTAAAAACTATATTAATATTAAAAATCAATATATATAAGATATATATTTATAATTACACTTTGTTTAAATACATCATTTTAAGTGTGACTAAAATTTATTTTCTTCCAATTCAATTTGTTGAAAATAAGTAGTAAAATTATTCTTTTGTTTTTAGTTCAAAATTATATGTTATAATTTTAATAACATAGAAAACACACAAGTTTATTTTTATAAAATTTAAACAAAATAATTAAGTTGATTTTTGAGAAAACAATAATCAATAAATAAATATTTTTTTAATATAGTACCTACCTACCTACCTAAAAATCTACTACTTGTATAAATACTTCAATTTTTGTTAATTCAATCTTAATTTTTTATTTTTATTTTCATTAATTATATATTTCTTATGAAGTTAAATTTAATTACACCCTCCATTACAAAAGAAACCGAACTTTTAAAAAAAAATAATACCACTAATGCCATCTGTTGTAATATTTTATCCGTAGATGGCTTAGTCCCTCATTGACAACTGGTATAAATTTCATGACATTTGGATGCATACAACAAAAGTTATTGCGTTTCAAATGTCAGTTTGTTTTGTACATCGGTCGGAAAATGAGTCAAAGAAAGAGCTGCAATTGATTTTTGTGTTAAACTTGGTAAAATTTTAACTGAAACGCACCAAATGCTACAAAATGCATATGGTGATGATTGTCTATCCCGTACGCAAGTTTACGGGTGAGACGCTGGATGATGTCGAAAGATCAGGCCGTCCCAGAACCGGATTTTTACGATTCAAAAGGAATTATCGACAAATAATTTGTTCCACCCGGCCAGACAGTCACTGGAGAGTTTTACTTGGACGTCAAGAATTCGTCGTATTCGGCCAGAAAAATCGGCAGTTGGACGATAATGCACCATCACATCGTTCGCGACTTGTAACTGAATTTTTGGTCAAAAATCACGTTATTCCTTTGCATCATTCGCCCTATTCACCAGATCTGGCTCCGTGCGACTTCTATCTGTTCCCTAAACTGCATTTGCCGATGAAAGGAAAGTGGCACGCATCGATTGAAGCGCTATTGAGAAGGCGACGACCGACGTCCTAAAGACCATTCCAATAAAGGACATGGAGGAGTCGTTTGACAACTTGTTGGAGCGTGCAAATTTGTGTATCGATGCAGAAGGAGAATACATTGATTAATAAAAATGATTTATTCCAAAATGTACATTGGTTTTTTGTTTTTTTAAAAAGTTCGGTTTCTTTTGGATTGGAGGGTGTATATGATAGTTAATATAAAATGAATATGCATGAATTGAAGAGGGAGGGAGAGGGGAGTAGAAGTATTTATTTTTACAATCAAATTATTCATCTCAAACGAACCTCTCACAAATAATTGAATGTTTTCCATGGTAAAATTGACGAATGTTCTATTAATTAGCATCCACCCCTTTCAATTAACAGACTATAAATAAAATTAAACGGAACTAAATATAGAACATTTATAAATGAGGTATAAATTTATACATATATTCATACATCAAAGGTAAGTTTAATTACACACGTGGGTTGTTTTCTTTTTTCATCATTTTACAATAAATTTAAGGGTTTCTTTAATTTACGTCTCTTACCATTTTTCTTCATTTATTTATTTCTAAAATATATCAATTATTTTATTATTTTGATTAATAATATAAAAAAATACTTAATTTACCAAGCTGTCAGTCGTTTGATACTTTTAAAAAATCTACGAAATTATGGTCTTTTATAGAAAATTGTTATTCTTTATTTTCAAAATGATTCTATTAACTAAAATTTTATATTTTAGATGGATTGATTTTTTTGGATAAAATTGGGTTCGGTAAACAAACTTTTCTACGATCTACTCGTAAGAGATATATTAATTTTATCTATCTCTGTGGACCTTCGGACCTCGAAAGTACTTGACAGCAGTAACAACATTTCTCCAAGTGTCCCTATCCTGAGCCACAACCATCCAACCCCTAACCTCTCCCGTCTTTCTCACGTCCCTCCCTACATTGTCCACCCACCGCGTCCTTGGTCTTCCAATTGGATGTTTCCTATACGGTTATTGATTTGTTGATAAATACATCTTTAAAAGAGATTCTTAAGTATAATCTGACATTCCTTATGAATACGCCCAACTTTATATAATAATATTACAATATTTTAGATTTATCTTGCATGAATTGAAGAATCCAATTCTGAATTTTTAGATAGATTTAGATTTTTTTATATATTCTCCAATCTTATTTCTATACTTAAACTCTTTAGGTTGTACAAAATATAAGTTAAAGATAGATCATCAATAAATTATTATTACATTATAAGTATAATACGAGGGCAGATCAATAAATCCGTGACTTTTTGAATGAAACACAGGTTTTTTGATAAAAAGTTATTTTATTTTTCAACGTAGTCTTCTTTGAGCTCCATATACTTCGTCTAATGTTTCTCCAATTTATCCCTTACAAAAAATAAAATGTGTCCAGGACATCAATTGTGAGCTGATTTCATCTCTTTCAGGTTTGGGAACAAAAAATAGTCACTTGGGGCTAAATCCGGAGAGTAGGGTGGATAAAGGGAGCAATTGGAATCCCCTAATTCATGGATTTTCATGGAAATTCACTTTTTTCTATTTCTTCTGCTATTAATTGAAGTTAAGCAAAAACTAAAAGACCCAGGTGGTTCAAAGTTCGACCGGAGTCAGCTGATAGGAGCAATGTTGTTATTTCATTTCAGATACGGGAAATTCTAAAAGTCACGGACTTATTGACTTACTCTCGTATAAATTAAATTATAATTAGATATCGTATCAATTAAATAAATAATATATTTTAATTATTATTATTGTTATATGCCTTGATTGATTCAATGTTCATTAGAACATTAGTATTTAAGAAAAGTAAACAATAATTATTATTAAATACGCTTTAATTTTTTGAAAGTTTGAATTTTGAATATTATTTATTGATACATGTTGATTAATTAGGAAAGAAAAGAAAAGCAAAAGAAATGAAATTTTTTATTTATGAATATGAAAATAATTATTAATGATTTTTTTTTATAAATTAGGTATATGTTTTTGTCTTCCAATATTTTAATAAACGTTGCATTTATTTATACTTATATTAACTTATTAAGCTTCCTTTAGGACTAGATAATGTAAACATGGCATTCAATGGTAAAAAAACAGTCATCTCACGTATAATTTGTCTTAATTATAATTTTTATTTATATTTATTAATTTATAAAATACAACTGACTTCTGAAAATGAAGAAAATTAGTGACAGCTCCGAATAGGAAAAGTTCTGGGAGTCTAATCAAAGGAGTGAGCTGGTGAAGATGCTAATCCTCGTCCGATCCATAAGCCAGAAAATGTATTATTCAGATATAATGGTGCACGTGAATTGAGAAATGTGCTGGTGCTCCCTTCAACAGATGTGGAATTCAACTTCACCCTCGTGACTTCACAAAACATCTGCGAGAACATGAGATAACGAGATGAATGGTTCATCACGATGTTTATGACTTCAAAGTAACTATGTTTAACAAATATTTAATCATAACTATATTAACACAATAAAATTAAAATAAATGGTAGTTATTAGCCTACTTCCTCCAATTAAACTTTTTTCTAGTTTAAAAAGATTTTTTTATAATAAATTATTATTCTTAATTAAAATTAAGAATTGTGGAATTGTTTGATAATCACAAAGCCCTTTAATTAGGTTACTTTTAGAAATGTTATTTAATTTCTAAGATAAATAATGGAAATATAAATGATGGAATAGGGCCCTAATAGGGGATACTTTTTTTTAAACATTAGTAACAGACTCTGCATGCATTTATTCAATTTTGATTTTTTTACTATTTGTATTGATTATTACTCTACCTAAATATGAATATTCATATATCTATTAATTTTTATTAAAATGGTGGAAAAACTTTAATTTATGAAAAAAATATTGTGTTTATCTGTTCAGAGTGCAGGCTGGTTGCCTAATATGAGATACTAATTGTAAGTTCTACCAAAATGAGGCTGCCTTAACTTTTAAAAAATCTTCAGAAAAACATGTATTGGGAAATATACTTATTTTATTCAAACAAAATTGATTAATTCATGACAATTATTAACTCAAAATAAAATTATTATTTAAAATTTTATTAAGAATTTCTTAAAAGGGCATGAAAATGCAAAATATTTCTCTATTGAGGACATTAATTAAATTTCAGAACAAAAATTGCATAGAAATACAGAATTTTTTATTTTCCTCCCCCATTTTCTTTGTGGGTTTAGCGCAGTGATTCTCAACTTTTTGTTTTACCGCGGCACACTTTTAACGCTTAAAAAATTTGGGGGCACACAAAGAAAAAGATAAGTGTAAAAGTCATTTACTTACCTATAATAGAATGTGTAATATAGTTTATGATAATAATCAAAGGTCGGCAACCTTTTTCAAAAGTCGGGCACATTTCTGAAATAATATAAACAGGGGTGGGCACACTTGGTGATACTTAGAAAATAGTCGGAATTGTTCAAGAGCCTGATCGCAAAAACATTTTACCTTTTTTTGCATACATATGAAATAAATAAGTACTTTTTCTTAATTTGAACTTTACATTTGTAAAATTTGGCGGGACATTTTGACACACAAAAAAAAATTACAACTACACAATGAATAATTTTTAATAAATAATTACAATTGTGAAAAAAATTACCTGAATGTTTCTAGATTGTTTTGAAAAGTGAGTGGAAAAACATTTGTATACCATTGGGCAAGAATTAAAATTTATTGCTCGCCTCATGGATTATGAAAAGGGATGATTTTGTTGTTTATCCCTAAGGAACACATGATAAGCCTAGTTTACACGGACTTAGTACTTGTCATTAGTTCAGGGGTGGGCAAATACTTTTAAGCGCGGGCTTTTTGAACGCACACCGGCCTGTTTTAAAAGTTGGCTCTTATTTTGATTTTTCGTTCAATATGTCTCTAAAAAAAAAAAATTTTATTAGTGTTTTCGAAATATGGTCCTCCGTCACTGAAGACATTTTTAAAATTTCATTTTGGTCCGCGCTTAAAAGCCCTGAACTAATGACAAGACTAAACCCGTGTAAACTAGGCTATAGGGAATCAGTATGGAAGTTAGGGCACAAAGAGGTTGGTTGTGGAGAGCTAACTCATACATAGGACGGTATCTGATAATAGGTCACCTTCCTATTTAATAAATAAATTTACCATCGTTACATCTAACATTTTTAACGATATTTTCAACTGATTAATTTTGATCTCTATTTAATCTAAAGATATATGCCTTATTTCCTTTTATTTGTTTTTTTTTGTTCTAGATTTACTCAATCACCTTCTGACTATTGGTTTTCCAATAAATAATAATATTTTTGTCAAGTGCCTCCCCTTTTGTAATTTTTTTGATTTTTACTTCCCATCTATGTATTTATGAAGAGATTCATATTGGTTATGTGATTCCTCATTATACAATCTTATTCATTTTCAAATCATAGGCCCATTCATCTATTTTCCTATTACATCTAAAATCATGGACCATATTTCCCACTTATATAAAAACCCTTGTCAAAAGGATAATTTTATTTTCCTCCATTTAAAACCTTTTACGAAATAAACTTAAATAAATATAAATTTGTATATATTATTAAAACCTTTTTATTGAATCAGATAAATTACAAATGGTATTATCCTTAATAATATGTTTAAGATGTATACTTTTATCTAATCAATAAATTTCATTGTTTTTATCTGATTCTTTTGTCTTACACATTCAATAAAAAGATTGTGCAAGTCTCTCTGATAAAAGCACAATGTCTTGCATTTTTTTTCAATTATTTTCTTCCTTTGTTTAATCGATTGAAAAAAAGCGAGGGTTTGTTTTGTTTTTGTATGCTTGTTTGTAAATTGTCAAGAAATGAAGGTGACCCTGACATGTCTCTCTGTCACTCCATTTCCTAAACACAACCAACCCTCTCTCATTCTTTGGAATTTATAACAATAATCTCTTATAAAAGCAAAAACAAAAACAGATGTTCCTCAAATAAAATCAATTCAAATGTAAATATTCTTAAAGACATTCATTTTATTTGTCGTTATTAAAAAATATAAACAATATATATATATATATAATCGAATTAACTCTTCTTTTTCCAAATAAAAAACAAATGTATTAATTAAACATTGATTTTTTTTTTAAAAAAAAACAACAAAACATTAATCCGAATTAATAATTATAAAATAAATTTAATAAACTGGTGTGAGAGTATACGTGTATCAGTGTATTTTAATTTATAATTTAACTAATTAGGATGTAATTTATATATTTACAAATTATACATTACTTTAAAATTATTATAAAAAAATATCCAAAGTAAACAAATTATTTCAATTCTCCAATATTAATGTTATATTTTAGTTTTTGTTATAGATTATATATACATTTCATCATGCATTATGCATAAAAGTATGTTATTAAATTAAAAAAAAAACAAAACAACATAATATTGTGATAAATTTAATTTATAATCAAATTTAAGAAAAACTAATAGAAATATGTAATTTGTTTATCCTAAAACTTAGAAAGTAAGAAAAAAAATTTTTGTTTAATTGTTGATATATAATATATATCAACCATTTTGTATTATATTTATATTTTAAAATTTAATTATTATTAGTTTTGTTTATTTATTAATAATTCTGTATAAATAAAACAATTCTGACCAAAATTACATGTAATAGTAGAAGAAAACAATTATTTTTATTACTACATAAACAAATGAGACAAATAACTAAGAACCGGTTTTTAAAGATTAGTAAAAAAGATAGTTTATCTTTCTTTTGAATAACTGTATAGTAGGTAATAAAAAAATAAATTAAATTATTAAAAGAGTATTGGTTATTATAAAATTTAAAGAAAACCTATGTAATGTGCACTTAATAATTATTTAAGAAATTCAATTCAATTTAAATTATTAAGATATATTTTTTAGTTTTCTATAAGGTTGTATATGGCTAATATTAATTATCACAAAATAATTGCAGACTAGCTCATTAGAATTTTTAAGTAAACTTCAAATCTTCTTAGGATATAGTTTTGTTATTTTAATCATTTTCATTTATTCCATTAATTTTCATCATATTTTGTTTTTATTTTTCCTTTATATTTAAGTGTGATGTATTTTTATGGAAAAGTAAGTGGGGGTTTAACACATTCCCGTCGGCATGTACCACCGGTGGCTCATGCCGCCACATAAAATAAATAGACAAATTATGTAGTCGGCGGGAACGGGTTAATAACCCGACTCTCTGTGCATAACGTCAGTAATTCAAAGATATAAATGATTTCTACAATAATTACAATCTTTAGATAAATGTGGAGAATTTCTCCAAAATATTCTTACTTAACCACTAATTTTCACTTGAATTTTAACTAAAATGTTACATTGAAATGTCAAATGAGCTCTTAAATAAATTTAATATTCCAAACTAGCCTATTAGAGGAGACTATAGTAAATAACTTACTTATAAATCCTGAAATCCTTCCACCCCCATAGATTTCCGATTTTTTTTATAATGTTTTTCATATAATTATACCATTATCATTCAATTTGACAGCCATAATAATAATTGTTTTATGTATTAGATCTCAAGAATTGTTCACTTATTCACTAATTTTTGGTGTTTTTTTCAGTTCGGTTTGGATATTTAAATTTAAATTATTTAATTAAATAATTAAGAGCGAACTGAAAAAAACCTAGAAAATTAGTGGAGCATTCTGCTGGTCAAATGAGTAAAACATGGTAGCTAAATAGAATGTAAATGGATTAATATGCAAATTTTAATAAAGTTTATCTCGTAAACTAGAAGAGACCTTTAGTTTCTTTAGAATTAAACAAGGAATCCACAGGTAAAGAAAGTTTCATCCAAATCCCTGGAGATTCTCGGTTTGTAAATTACCTTACAAAAATTCTGGAGTATGATGAAGATATATATTATATTTTAAACTTACGACCAATTTCCTTCCCCCACCCCTCTTCCCAAATTATTTATCCTTAAATCCCAGCATAGCAATAGCAAGGTCAATCAAGAACATTTTTCATTATCTTTTTTTAAATAAAATCTATTCATTCTAATTGAATTTAAATTTGTAAATTATTTTTTTTTTGTAGAAATCTAGTCACAAATATTGTTCGGTACACAAACTTCATTCGTTTATTACATATATTATTATTATTTCATATAGATATAAAAAGAAATACAATTAAAGATTCGAAATTTAAAAGGATTAAGCTGGGCTTGTAGTATTATATTAAAAATTTGTTCAATGCCAAAAAGTCTCGTTTACATTCACGTGTCGGATGACCTGATCAAGGACGTCTAACACCTCTCAGCTGTAAGAAAACGGATTTCAAGGGCAGGTCTCGTCAGTTGGACACCGTTACTTTAAAGTGAAAGATAATAAATTATTCAAAATAATTTCTTTTTTGCATAATTAATATAAATAGTAATAAAAATTATACATTTACAGTATGATAAATGTAAAATCAATAAATCGTTTATAATCGATTTATTTCATTTAACTATGATGATCGAAAATTTATTAATTTATTTCATATAGGTACATATATATGATTCAAATTTAAATCAATTTTTCATAAATTTAAAATAAATATTTAAAAGAGTTAGTATTTATATATTTTTTCTTTTTGTTTGAATTTCTCAACAAAATATAAATATCTTATAATTAACATAATAATTTGTATATAAAAATAATATATTTACTGTTAAAACTTTAAAAAAAAATTCGTAATTAATATTTATATATTAAAATGGTGTTTTTGTAGATGGAAGGCTATTTTGGTACCAGTAACCATTATAATAAATAAATAAATAAATAAATAAATAAGAAAAGAGAATTATAGTAATTTTAATATATTGGATAAATTGTATTAAAATAACTAAAATAAAGTCTAGAAAGGCCCAAATATCTTTAATTTCAATATTCTAATAATTTCCAAGTTTGATTTTAACTTAGGAATTACTAGAGGTATTAATTATTAAAAATAATTAATTTGTTTTTTATTTTAATTTTTTCTTTAGTAATTCTTTAAGAATTTTGATGAGTTCTTTGTCATCTGTGCTTGACTTTATATTTGATATTTACAAAATAAAACGGAACTAAATGTCAAGATTAAAAAAAAAAACAATATTTTTCTTTCAATGCCAAATTATCTTGTTTCATTTTCTACTCACGTGTCACGAAAATTAAGCAAGGCTATTCTAATTTTGATTTTATTATTCATATATATAAAAAATTATAAACAGATATATAATACTTATGAATTAAAATTATAATGTTCTTAATTTAGTTAATTTTATTATTTTATTAATAATAATAATTATTATTATTATTTTAAAATAAATAAAATTAAATGAAATATTCTTAAAATTTATGTAAAAAGAATAACATAAAAATTTTAAATCAAATGTTTATTATGATTTAACAGTTATTTTTATAAATAAATCTAAAAAATTAAGAATATTTAATATTTTATCGACCGATGATAGGAAGGGAAGGTATTGTTTTCACACCAAATTTCACATTTAGAGATTATTACATATCTCCACAAATCATGCATTTTGTTAATAGATAAAAGTATTATGTCTGTACGTCTATCCGTTTCTCCTTCTGTCCATTGTATGTCCATATAGACATGTCCAGTTTGAACGGCTCAATGGTATATTTACTTAATGCATCAGTAACATGAATTCATCAACTTTTTATGTATAGCCGGAAACCGGAAGTGATAGTTTACAAAATATTAATTTTATATTCATTATTAAGAGAATTTTTATTAAAAGACCACATTATTTGTATAAAATTATTTATTAAATTAAAATAATTGTACAACGTTTCAACTGCTTATTCTGCAGTCGTTTTCAAGTAACCGTACGCTTGCTCCGATTCAAGCGGACTGATCGGACTCATCGGAGCAAGCGTACGGTTACTTGAAAACGACTGCAGAATAAGCAGTTGAAACGTTGTACAATTATTTTAATTTAATAAATAATTTTATACAAATAATGTGGTCTTTTAATAAAAATTCTCTTAATAATTATCAAAATAACCACAAAAGCTTTAATAAATACATTTATATTCATTGTCAGAAAATATTTCACTTAAAATATAGTAGTGATAAATAATTGATTAATTAAATTAAAAATAAAAACTAAGATAATATAATTTATTTATTTAAATTCAAGTTTTAAAAATATTTTTTTTTGATACTTTATATAAGTATATATATATATATATATATATATATATATATATATATATATATGCAATGTTGTTTGGAAATTAAAAAATACCCAAACATTATTTATTTTCAAAAAATCTTTTAATCAATTAAAACAATTTAATAAGGAAACGAATATTTAAAAAAAAAAGATATAAACAAAATAATTGGAAAAACATATTACTTATACTCGAATTCTTTTGGCTGTATTGTTAAATATATTTTGTTTATAATAAACTATCCTTAAAATTAAATCGACTCAACATGAAACTTAATTACTTACGTTAGCACGACACATACTTTCATTGAGCCATTTCACCAACATATTTATTTAAAAACAACGAACAAAATATACTTGTTTATTGAGATTGCACTGTGAGATAGAGAGAGAGCATTTGTTTAACAAAGATTTAGCCAAATGACTTTTGCCTAGGTAAATGCTATTTTCCTAAAATTAGCTCTTTTTACCGACCGACGATAGTAAGGGAGGTATTGTTTTCACACCAAATTTCACATGTGGAGATTTTTACATATCTCCACGAATCATGCATTTTCTTAACAGAAAAAAGTATTTTTAGCATGATGTCTGTCCGTCCGTCCGTCTGTCCGTATAGATGTGTACAGCCTGAACGGCTCAACCGATTTTGATGAAATTTGGTATATTTACTTAATGCATCAGTGGGATGAATTGATCATCTTTTGGTGCAAATCCGGAAACCGGAAGTGGTAGTATTAGCGATCGACGATAGGAAGAAGGGAAGGGTTATTTTCACACCAAATTTCACATGAGGAGATTTTTTACATATCACCACGAATCATGCACTTTGTATTGGTTTTATCCTCGAGAAAAATCATCTTTATTAGTTTTTTCTTAATTTAAAATTATATGACGTCATCCAGCCATTCATGACGTCACAGCCTTCTCTTATATTTAATAAATAAAATAAAATTAAAAATATTTATGTTATATCCATATCTGTTTTTTATTACATTAATAGATATTTTAAAATTATTTGAAATAGTTTCTGTAGCTGGAAATTAATTTACTTCAAATCGTCGGTCGGATCGGACCTGGCCACAGGTCAACTTATTTTTCATTGCTCAGATCACGTTTTTATGAATAAATTGATCTCTTAATATCCGTAAAAATATTATATCATCCCATTATTTTTTTTTTAATTAAAAAATTTTGGTAGTGTGAAACGAATAAAATATAATTTTGATTGAATCTTTTAATAAAAATAATGTCTTTGATATATTAGTATTATATTTGTATTTGAATAATCATAATCGTCTGAGAATCATTCTATTCTATACAGACTATAAATAAATAAAAATTATACTACTATATGATGACTTAATATCATAATCTGATTAAGGAAATATTAAACATTTGCATTATTCTATAAGTTTTTGATAAATGATCTAATTTTTTTTTTTTTTTTTATTAGATCATTCATTTCATTTAAGCAATATTTTTCATTATTTAGAAAATTATTAATTCTTAAAATATTGAATTTTATATTAAATTGAACCTCTCTTCATATATACTTTGATGAAATGTCTAATAATTCATTTGAAGTTTTTTTATTTTTTAACTTTTCTTTAATTCCATCTAATTAATTAAAATTACTTGCAATTATAAATAAGTAGCATATGTTTATTATCTGATACAAGTAATCAATCAAAGTAATATAATGATTTCATTTAATATATAAGATTATTAATATTATTATGAAACTGGGAGGAGAAAATAAATTGAAATAGTATTTTTGTTTTTTTGTTTTTAGAGTACAATCGTACTGCGAGAATGTTTTGAACCTTTGGACATTACACCTTAAGATAAGTTGATGAGCCCGGAGAAGGTTGTCCAGTTGAATTCAAAGAACAGAGCGAGGGGCTCGCAGTGGAGGAGGTTGGAGCGCATGCGCTGTTATCCTCACGTGGCAAGGATCGTGAGCTTCTCTCGCGGGGCATACCGGCTCTGTTTTCGCCTACTAACATATACAATCCCTCTTAACACGAAAACATCGCAACTGCTCTTATCCTATATCGATGTATACGCTTCGGTGTTTTATTCAAATAGTGACTTAAAAATCAATGTCAATCTATATCGTTTATAATAAAAAATAGTGTTTATCAATTGCCATAGATTTAAAAAAAAAAAAAAATTTTTTTTTTACTTGTTATGATATAATTTTGTTTTGGGTCAATTATAATTTTTTTCAACTTATATGCAGCTCATCGACAATTTTTTACTTCATAATAATCCGTACCAACTTGTTGATTATCAAGGTATGCTTCTACTCTACTATTATACTACTATTTTATAAACAATTCTGATTTTTTTTTTAATATTTATCATATTTGGGATATATATTATTATATTATTTATTCTAACAAATTTTAATTTTATTATTAATAAAAATAAATTATGTTAATTAAAAAAATTATCAAAAAATTCAACAAGACTATACATACATAATTGAAATACTATTATCATATTTTAATTATTATTAAACCAAAAAAATAACAAAAAATTAAATTTCTTTGAGGTGGTAAGTAGTTAACTTTTTTTTTTTTATAAATATTAAATAAAATAAAAAAAAAGAATACAAAAATGACAATACATAAACTTCAACTTAATATATTTTATATTATATTTATTTATTTATTTAATCTTATTAAGTAAGAGTATAATAAAAAAACAATTTATTAATAATAAAAGAAAAATATAATCAATTGTAAAAAAAATTATATATAAGAATAAAGTAAATTTTTATTGTGGTAATTTTATTAAGATAAAAGTTTTATATACATATATATATGTAAGAAAATAATATTAACTTAAAATTAACTATTATTATTAAAAAAAACATTAAATAAAAATTTAATATCATCATGATATAAGAAATAATATGAATCATAAAGAATTAAATTAAATTATCAACAAAAAACTTGGATCATACATAAAAACAAGAATAATTTAAAAAATAACGAAATTATTAATAAACAAAAAGAAATACATACATATATTTTTGTGATTATAAAACACCGAATGACTTTTTTTTAATCTTTATATTTATATAACGGAAATTCTTAATCTTTCATATATATTTTTAAATATGAAAGAGACAGTGATATATTGGTAAAATAAGAAGTAAGGGAACGCATAGTGGAAGCAAAAAAAGTCCTATTTTCCATATAAATTTTTATTTTTTCTTATTCTTATTATATAAAAGATATTAACGAACGACAAAATAAGAAATTCTATCAGTAGATTTAAGTGGGAGTTGTCGGGATATGAAAAAGTACTGGAACGCGTTCCGGTTCTGAAAAAAGGTAAGGGAACGTCGTTCCCCCGCATTCTCCTCCCAATACACCACTGGAAAGAGATAATATCTTGTATTGTTATTCATATCAAATTCTTATCATTCAAGTAAAAATAATTTTCTAGCAATTTGAAGATGGTATCTCATATCAAATTTCTTTATCCAGTATCCAAAAAAATAATTTTTAATCATCAATTTTAATATAACAAAATGTTTAAATTTACTTGAATGTTTATTGTTTTTTTTACATTGATAGTTATTATACTCTATAAAACAAGGATTAATTTTTAATAAATTCCAATTTTTTATCGTTATTGGTAGAAGAGATTAAGTATTCTAAATTATGGAAGAAACTCTGTGATCTTGATCATTTTCTACATAGAAATTATAATAGAAAATAACGATATTCCCATCAATCAGATTAATAATTTGTAATTTTTTTCTATATATATTAGATTGAAAAAAATTTCTTGAATTACAAATTAAAATTTTTTTATAACTTTCTTATTTGAAAATATTAATTATTTATTATTTAATAGTCGTTAATAATTATTTTTCATGCATGGCATTTTGTTTCAAGGTACATGACGAAAAAATGTAAACGCCATGGGGCGCTGTTGTCGGGCAATTGACCGGATGAAAAAGGACATTGCAATTTCCCGACAAAAGCACCCTCATGGCGTTTATAATATTCTTTGTGTCATAATTAATAAAGTGTGGCAGGTGCACCCGCATAGGTTACACTTGGAACGGGGGCCCAAAATATTATTTAAAAAAAAAATGCAAAAGTAATATCATTTTCCTGAAGAAATTGGTGAAGAAAAAGAAGATAAGATGAATTGAGATAATGAGGTAAATGAAAAAAGAAGTAATATGGCCACTGAAGAATTATTTAAGACACAAATTTACTGTGTTTGGGACACTCAGATTGTATCAATAAGATGAAACAATAATTATTCTTACCCAATGATTCGATAAATTGTATTAGTATTAGTGATTGAAAAAAGAATCAACTACCGATAAAATTGAATAAAATAAGCATCAAATGTGAAATATAATGTTAAATATTAAACATTACCTCCCTTACTATCGTCGGTCGGTAAAAAAGGATATTTTAAATATATTCTATTAATTCAATTGTATCTGGACATAATAATGTCCTAGAGACCCTTATAATTTTGATTTAATTATGTTTTAATGTCTCGCTTATCTAACAATTTCTATTTTATGGCTTCGTGACATGAAATTGAAATTTTAACATGATAAAATTGATAAAATATTGTATATATTTTTATTAAATATTTTAAAAATACGGAGAAAGATTATTATTTATATTCTAACTTCTCCATGTATAAAAATTTTAGATAAAAATATATAAAAATATTATTTTACTAAATAAATCATATATAAAATAACAATTATATATGATATTAATTTAGAATAAATCTCTAAAACTTAAATTAAAATTCGATTTAACTTTTTTAACTTTAATGTTTTCATTTAATATTTAATCTTGGTTGTTAATAATGGTATTTTATTAAATAAGGAGTGTTGTAAATTAACAGAAAATATTCTAATCAGAAAATATTTTTTAAAGGTTAAATATAAATATTAATCATTTGCTTAATGAAGTATTAATTATTAATCCTTAGAAAGGAATTGACTATTATGTGAGTTCATTCACAATAAGGGAAATAAATGGAAGCACGTTTTTAAGCACGTTGTCTCGACTCACTTGGTGGCATTAATTATTGTTATTTAACATATCAATAGATGTTTAAAATATTGATTCGATTTCTAAGAGCAAATGATAAACAAGTATTTTATCTCTTTAACTAAAATCATGTTGTTATTATATTTGGAAATTGTAATTTTCCTATAAAATAACATTTCGAAGAAAGGAAAAGAAAAACATCTTACATATTATTCAATCAAAATAAAACTTTTATTGATATTTTCTTTTCTTTTTTTTTTGGGGGGGGGGTCTTAATATCTGATTATCTCAAATATTATATTATAATATTAAATAATTTAAATTATTTTTAAAAATATGCATTTATACAAATCGAATTTTAATATAATATGTAGAAAAAAATATAAATTTACTGTTCTTCTCTTTATAATAAACGAGTTTCTTGATTATAGATAAAATTATATAATGTGAAATAGAGAAAGGAGAAAGATTTTTTTATTAACTAGTTTTCTTAAAGATGTATAGTAAGAAAATAGGAATAAAATTACATTCTTTGGAACTTATCCAAGTATTATATTTTTCTTTGATGATGATTACATTTTTAATATTATATGTGATCTATTAAAGATAAAAGATGTATTTACCGTATATCTGCTTTAAAGGTCAAAATCCAAATTTTACTATTCGTTAGTAGATCAATATATATATCAGATAAATACATAATACAGGGTGTCTCAAAAAAATGTACTAACACTCTGAATGAGACTATAAAAACATTATTTATGAACGTAAAGACATCCACCAACCCTGGAAAAGAAGAGCAAGTGCAGAAAACCCTCAGAACCCCACAGAAATCTCTTCGACAAACGGCTCGGGAAATACACATCTCAAAAGATATCATACATCGCATCTTGAAGCAACTTTGTTGGAAATGCTACATTCCAACACTACATTCCATCCTTTCAATGTAGATGACCGGAGAATGGTATCTGTCAAAATGTGCAGAAGATGCAGGGTTTCCATACAAAATTGTTTGGAGCGATGAGGCCACCTTTAAATTAAATGGCTCAATTAATCGCCATAATTGCACCTAGTGGGGTGCTGTAAATCCTAATGCTACAGTTGGACACCATTTAAACTTTCCAGGTGTAACAGTGTGGTGTGGGATATCAGCATATGGGCATAATATGACCATTTTTTTTCAACGAATCTGTCAATGGTGACAGGTACTTAACCTTTTCGCAGGAGTGTTAGTACATTTTTTTGAGACTCTCTGTATATATATATAACCGTTTTTTCTTGAGAAAATTGATTTCTTTCAATTTCTTATCGAATTCGTCCAATAATACTCAATGAGATCGTTCTTTGCTTCAAAACATCCTAAAAAACCCATTATATTTTTGATTATGACTTAGTCTTTAGTATATAATAATATATTTAGGTTTCATCAATGTTGGAAACTCGACATTCAATTTCCTGCAAATTTCGTTTAAAAAGTCCATACACTCTTTCAATATTGACAGCAATATTCGATTATTTTCAGTAAAAAATGAATTATCTATCATAGCATCGATCTGAGACCTTTATATTTCATAAACTGAACAAACCCAATTTATTTTTTTAAAAATATTAGATATCAATTGCTGAAAAAAGTTAGAATGCTATAGAATGATACTCAGAATGAATTGAATTATCTAGCCACCAATCTTCAAATTTTTTCTGATTCGTTTGTCATTGGTTATGAAAAAATCTAATAATTATAAAAAGATATATAATTTTAATGAATTAAATAAAATTATTAAATTAGATAAAATCAATATTTGATTAAAATTATTTTGAAATAACAATTATAAAATTGAATCAATGAAATTCATAAATAAATTTTAGATTAAATGAATTTAAAAATACTACTTTTTTATATGAATAAAATGTATTTATTAAAACGGAAGAATAAAGATATAAAAATAGATTTAATGATTAAACAAAAATATATTACATAATTTTTATATTTATTTTGTTTATTTTGTTTTTGTATTTTTTAGAAAGTTCATCACAAAATGGTAGTAAATAAAACAAACAAGTATTTATTGTTATTTCTTTTCGATATGTTATTAATAAATCTAATTACATAATTTATATATATAGGGAAAATAAGGGTGAATTATTTTATTGATTGAAAGTGTTAAAACAGATGTGGTTAGTCAGTTTTCAAAAGAATTCTTTAATAAATTAATATCAATCCAAAAAATTAAAATAAAAAAAAAATCAAATTTTATATAATTATTTATTCTCAGAATGATTGATATTTTTTGTTATTGAATATTTTTTATTCTCAAATTATAAATGTAACTTTTTTTTTATTAAAATATTATAAGAGACAAAACATATTCTTAATTTATAAAAAAAATCGTGTATAATACCGTAAACCGGGGTGAATAGGGACAGTTTTTCACGTTTTTTCCTCATAACTTACACAAAAATTAAATTATTCTGTTCATGACCTATCCATGTTTTGTACTCTTGGAATAGGTACATTTTGAGATAATAAAAAAAAAATTGCCCTCACCCCCCTTTTCAATACTTATTTTTTTATGACTGTCCCTATTCACCCCAACAGTGGGGTGAATAGGGACACTAGTTTATATAACATGCAAATCCCTTTTCAGACCAGTTGATCCTCCTCAGATGGTAGCATTTCTAGGACCCTATTTCGGTTTACAGGCTGTATTCCAGCTTTATCAAATCCTGCTTTGATGTCTTTGTCAAGAGTACCCACCATCAAATGGATTGCATCTTTAAGATGTGCTGGAAAGAATCTCTTATCAAAAACATTGGACTTTGATTTCAATTTGGCCTGTTCCATTACTTTACGCCAACACTTTTTCATTGGTGCAAATAGGGCAATGTCCAGCGGTTGCGTTAAGTGAGTGGAGTTTGCCGGTAAAAAAATAAATCCAATGTTGTTCAGCTCACATAACCTGATCACTTCAGGAGACAGGTGGGAACTCAAGTTATCTCCTATAATCACTTTTTTTCCATCGATGCGACGGCAGTAGGGAACAATAACTCTCTGAAACCAATCTAGAAAGGTGTTTCCATCCATCCATCCCGACTTGGTCCTGTTGTATAGGGCTTCAGCAGGACCACCTTCACACCACAAATCATACAAATGTTTGGATTTGTAAATGACATATGGAGGCAATAGTTTTCCTGCAGCTGTAGCTGCAAACATTACAGACACATTCGATTTACTTTGGTTCATCACCCTCTCAGGGTACTTACAGCCCCTTTTGAATATTAGCTTACGACGACCAGGGTCATCCGAAAGAGCCGTCTCGTCGTAGTTGATTATTGCTTCTGGAGTGATGCCATCCAGGTTTTTCTCAAGTTCATTGAAATATTCATTTATTGATTGATGCGAAACACCAGCCCTATTTCTTTTTATATTTTGACACATTCGTTGAGAAAGTTCATCCTTGTGCCTCTTTAAAAATGAAACCCCCCAATCAGCTCCCGGCATGTTGTCCTTGAATCTTTTAATTGTTTTGCCTTCTCTGTCAAGGAAATACTTGACAAAGCAACGTAGGTCGAACGTGCTTAATGGGTAACCCCATTCACCACATTTTTTTAAAGATTTCACCAAAATATGTTCAATGTCTTTGCTGAGGGATGTTTGACCACCTATCTTCACTATTTCAGGTTCACCTTGAAGTTCAGATTTTTTCATATACCGTTGTAAGGCCGATTTACTGATTCCAAATTTTTCCTCGGCTTTTCGTAGGCTCATCCCTCTCTTCACAGCATCCAGAGCCTTTTTGACTTCTCCTTCATCCACTTGGAGATGGGGTTTGGTGCGAGGATCCCTCTTGTAGGTCCGTACCATTTTAACGTGCACCTGAAAAAAAAATTAGGTTAGGAAGGTATGCACCAACTGAAATACAGAAACTTACTAGAATAAATTTATGATTATTCATTGTAGTAATAAGTAATGTGGTAGTTGAGCAAAGTAATTCTGAAAACTATTATAAAAACAGGCAAACAGTGGTTTTAGACAGTGTCCCAATTCACCCCATTTCAACATCAAAATGGTCAAAATTTTTGAAAATATTTTTAGCATACTTTAAATGCTAGTCAAGGCTTGAATATTTTATGTATTATTACTCACCAGAATCAGAGGAATACAGAAAAAATATTCCAGGATGATCACTTGAACCTGCACAGAGCTGCAGACAACACTTTTTGAGGTTAAGTTTATGGCGCTTACAACAAGTAACAAAAACAAGGTCTACCAACAGTATAAAAAATCAAGTTGAACATGTTTCATATATGTTAATATGTACAGAAAAGTTCCCTCTATTAGAATAAATTAAGTTGAGCAATGTATATTTAATGAATGAAAAGTTATTGATAAATTAAAAAATTTCCTGGATTTTGTCCCTATTCACCCCTGCGTCCCTATTCACCCCGGTTTACGGTACTTTCAAAATTTATATTTATTTGTAATTTCCGATTCTATGAACAATTTTATAAGATCTCGTGTTCTTAAATCACTCACAATCAATGTGGAACTATAATAAGATAATATTTTAATAACTTAAATTTGGAGAAGCTCATTTAGCAACAATTGTTAAAAAAATAATGTTAGATAGAGAGGAGTAGGAGATAACATTGTGATGTCAGCTGGTAGGCAAGAAACAAGCATGATTACTAATTATGTAGCATATGGTTGTGAAAACTGATTTATTCTTGTAAAAATATGTTTTTTCGAATTTCAGAGGATTTTCACTAAACTCTTGTTTAATTAAATCTTAAAAATTTTAAAGTTAGTTTCAAATATTGAGAAAATTCATTGCATCTTCTTATCTTATTGTTAGCAATTTTCCTATTGCCAACAGTTTGCGGTTTTGCCTACCAATACCGGTTGTAAATATATTATATAATAAATTTCTCCTATACCGTTAAATATATTTCAGTAGTTTAAGAGATGTTTCTTATAACTAATTATAAAAAATATCCCTCTCCCTCACCTCTATCCCAGGTTTAAAGTAAATGTTATGTGTGAACCAACTAATTTATTTTTTCTTCTATACAGACAGAGAATGGCGGGGCGGAGGGGAAAAAAGGAAAGATATTAGTCTTAGTCAATAAAGCGAATAACTCTTTATGTGTGGAATTCAATTACATTTTATTGGTTATGCCACCCACACATAATAATAATAATAATAATAATAATTTGAAATTTTAAAAATAATATTCGAATTATTTTTAATTAAATCTATAATTACAGACTAATGCTTCCTGAATGGCTGATGATTCTAGAGAAGACATTAGGTATTAATTATTTATTTTTGATTTTTTTTTTTGCTTGGGTTCATTTTAATTTGCTTGACTAAAATATTTTATAATTAATAATTTATTATTTGCAACTAAAGTTATTAACTAATTATTAACACAAACAACATTTTACAATATCTTCAACTTTTTAATACAATAAAAAATATAAATCTGATTTATTTAATTTTACAGAATGGAGCCGGAAACCAAAGTTGCCGATTCCGCTTATTCTAATAGTTGCAACAGTCAATCACAACGCAGGTAAAATATTGAAAATTTATATAGATCTTTTATTTTCTCCTCTGATCCGCATGATAGAATTCATAAATAAAAATAATAAATTTAAAATATATATTGATCGTATCAAATTATTAAAAAAAAAAACATTACATAATAATCTTCTTAATTTTTTTATTTATTTAATTTTTAATGAAAATACATTTTATAAATTTCAAATTTGTGTCAACTTATTTACTTAAAACTTTAAAAAAAATTTTTTTTCTTTATTACAAAAAACATTAATAATTTTTTATTTTTTTATTGATAAGATATTATTGAATAATACTCATAAAATAAAATAAAAATAATTAAATGTATGTACATAATAAATTTATTATTATTACTTATTTACATAAAATGACATGAAACTTGATTTACCTTTTTTTATTTAACTCTCTTTCATTCACGTGTTTTGATCCTGTTCTTCAACGTGCCTTTCTACATTCACTTTTTCTCTTTTATGTTAGTTAAATATTATAACTTGATTTGCATTAGAAAATATTCTTACAAAGTGAAAGAAATGCATATTATTAATATAAAATACATACAAGATTATTATTACTGAATAAACTTATAGACTGATTCATTTTGTTAAAACCAATTAACTTTTAATTAATTAATCTGAAAGAAAAAAAAAATAATAATAGTTTCATAAGATTAACAATTTCCATAATATTTTATTCAATTTCTAAATTAAAATTACATAATAGTATAATTCTTTGTACATACCATATTTCTAAGATAATTTTATATAAATATTAATTCTGACTAACATATTAAACTATTCAAATGTCTTTTTTATTTTCATGTATTAACGATATATATAAATTTAAAATCATCAATACACATTTAACTAAATTTCAGTAGCACTGGCAGCGGAAGTAGTAAATCTCGACTTAGTAACTCCAGTGGCTCAAGTGGTTATGGGGGACACGCATCGCCCACCTTAGACTGCATGTAAGTCATTATATAATAATATTATTATTATTATCATATATTTTGGAAAATAATAAAAAAAAATAATATGATTTTTAAATCCCATCTATTGTATTTAAATAAATTTAAAAATATTTATTTAAACTTAATTAACTTTATTTAATTTATTAAAACTACTTTGGAATGGAACTATATATACTATATATTTTGTAAATTCATCTAAATACTACAATCATTAATGTTCAATGTTAATTAAGTTAGCATGCTATTTATTAATATTATTAGTCATATAATCATATTTCATTATATTTTTTTCTTAGTGCACTCAGTGAAAATATTGGTGATGCTAGTTCGGGAGAAAAATCTAAAATTGTAGCAAGTGTAAGTATTTCTGCTAGTACTACTACTAATAGTACTTTAATATCAACAAATTCAACTTGCAAACATAAGAAGAAAAAATTAAACAAATCCCCAAACACAGTTCTCCAATTACAAAATCAAGCTCAAATCACGCCTGTAACTACAGCATCACCACTGCCATGTGTCAAACTCACTTGGTAACTATGAGTTGTTTAAACAAAACAACAAAAATATATTTATAATAAATATTATATATATACAATAAATACATTCGTATTTCTAGTTCTACTGAATCTACAACAACCACTCCTTCCAAAGACCAAATAACTTCTTTAACGCCCTCTGTAAATGTAAAAAGTCCTGAACAAATACATCAACCATCTCAAGAAAATTCAGGAATCTTACAAAGTCCAGTACAAGTAGAAAAAAGTTGCTCTCTATCGGGACTGAATGGTATATATACTAATACATTAATTTTTTTTAAAAAAATTGACATATTTAGAGCTTCTTTTAAATTTAATGATAATTTTAGGAATCAATTCAAATTCAAATAATGAACCACTTCCAAAATTTCCTCCAGAACTTCAACAAGAATCGCATTCAGAAGAAACACAACAAACCAATAAAACAACTGTAAGTTTAATTAAAATATTCCATTTCTCTTGATGGTTAATTCATTGATGATCTAAAATAATAATAATGATAAATTATCAGAAAATATTTATAAAAAGAAAATTTCGCCAAACCACTAAAACTAAATTTATAAAAATTACATTTTATTTGATGGAGTTTCAAAATTTATTTACACTAAAATTTATTTTTATTATTAAAAATAATCTTAATTTTAATTTTCATAACCTATCCTTACATGTTTAGCGTTTTTCATTAAAATTTATTAAAATTTTCTTCCAAGGAGTACAGTACATTCAACCATCATAAACTCCTCTCTTTACAGATGGAAACATTAAAGACAACAATTATGATCAGATTGACAACTCTCTGATTTGTCTGTTACAGATTTTCTTTTATTACCAATAATTAATTTTTAATTATTAGTAAAATATTTTTTAAAACTTCATAATAATTTTTTTTCTTTCAAATATACATTTTTTTAAAAAAAAAAAAACTTAAATATTATATCATATTTCTGTGAAAGTTAATTAAATTGTTAGGAGGGATCAATCAGTCAAGGACCTTTATCTAGTACTAGTAAATTTTTCCCTAGCTATTAATGTCAGTCAGTAGGAAAAATTTTTGTAGCTTGTCCTCCAAAAGTTTCCTGGTTTATTAACCTTCAATATATTGAATTTATTGAAAATGCATTTTTCGCTTCCTGGTTGAAATTATGTTTAAAATCAATCCACGTACAATATCTTTCTCCATTTAGGATAAAGAAAACTTTCTAATGCGAAGGATAATTGTTACAGTCAGCAGGGAGTTAACATTTTTACACGCCATTCATAAATTACCTTGGAAAAAATTATGATCCATTTCACATTTAGAAATAAATCGCATTTTTATTATGAAATAAATTACCAATGTTTAATGAATTTAATTAAATTTCTTTCTTTATAAATAATATTAATACTATTTCAATTTGAAAATAGAAATATTTTTTGCAAATAAATAAATACTTTTACATAATAAATTACTAACATCAATATGAAGAATATAAAATGTATTCTATTAGTTGAATTTTAAAAACTTAATTTAATTTAAATTAAATTTCAAAATTTGCATATACATTAAAGAGTTTTATATACTATAAAATCTATTTAAGAATTAAAGATGCAAGTAGTCAATAGACTCAATGGACATAATCATTTCAATTTTAAAGAAATATTTTTACAAATGTTAATGAAAAAAATTAATATTTTTATATTATAATATAAAAATTTTAATTTAATTAAATAAATATTTTTAAAAATATCTTCATTTTAAAAATAAATAAAAAAAAATGTTAACCCATATAATTTTGTTATTCATTTAATCAAATCTTTGATTTTTATACATTTCTTATTATATCTTTTTTTTTATAAAATAAATTATTGTTTCAGAATGGATTTATAACAATTATTTCATTACTTGATGGTGTTGTCATGTATGCTACTCAATCATTATACAAAGTTTTGGGTTTTCCTCAAGATATGTGGCTTGGACGAAGTTTCATTGATTTCGTACATCCCAAAGACAGATCAGCATTAACAGAACATATTGCTCAGGGATTTGCAGATCAAGCAACGTCATTATATTGTTCTTTAAGAAGATATCGAGGATTAAAAACTGGAGGTTTTGCAGTTACAGAAACCAAAACTACATATTTACCTTTTCATTTAACTATGAAATTTGCTGAAATGAAATCAGTTCCAGGGGAAACAAAAGTTTATTTAGCAATAAATGCTGTCCAAGTAACTTCAGCATATATAAGTAAGTTTGAATTTGAAGTTTAAAGTTTGAAGTTTGAATATCACTAAAAAATAATCTTCTCTATGACTTATCTTATTATTGGTTAGAGAACATTTTGTTTATAAATAAAAAGTTTTTATTATTGTCTTCAAAAAAAAAAATTCAAAATTTGAAATTAAATAATTTTTAATAATTTAAATCAATGTGTTTCGTTTTTATAAAATGGTATTAATCATTTTTTAGAACCTGCTGAAGAAATCAATTCTTCAAATGAGAAAAATGGTATCTTTAATACTAGACATTCGGCTACATGTCAATTAGTACACGTTGATAGAGCAAGCGTGTCTCATTTAGGTTATTTACCTCATCATTTATTAGGTCAAAGTGTTCTTGATCTGTATCATCCAGAAGACATGCACGAATTAAAGGATGTATATCAAGCAGGTAAGCGATAACACTCTTTTCGGAATTTTATTTTATTCTTTATCTCAAAAGTAATAAATTAAATTAAAACTTCAATATTTTGCTTAAATATTATTTAAATAATAAATTTAATATAAAATATAAATTTCTAGTTATTAATAATGTAAAATTCTAGTAATGAAAGAACCTGGTGGACGAGTGGTTCGAAGTAAACCATATCGACTTCGAGTACATAATGGCGGATATATTCATCTAAATACTGAATGGTCAAGTTTTATAAATCCTTGGACTCGGAGACTGGAATTTATAACTGGGAAACACAGAGTACTTAAGGTAACTAATAATAATAATTGTGATATTTATCAATTAAACGGAAAAAAGTAAATGTCAGGGTGGCGTTTACTTTTTTCCCTCACTATACATTAAATTTGTTCCTTATTTATGTTCTTTCTCTTATTGAAAATATTATAATTTAAATCTGAATAGTTGATTCATTAATGATTTATTATTAATTATTTTAGGGGCCTGCTAATCCAGATGTGTTTAAAGATTTCTGTGAAGAAGAAAGAATACGACTCCCTGATGAAGTAATCTCAAGAAGTAAATTATATGCCGAAGAAATACTAACCCTCTTGCGACAAGTTAAACAGGTTATTAATTTTTTCTTTCTTTCTTAGTTCTTCCATTAGATTCATAAAATACATATATAAATAATACATAAAATACATAAAATAATTAAAACATTAAGATATATAAAACAAAAAATGGATTGAAAATAAAAAATAAGATTTATGTCTTTTTAATAACTTATTGTAAAAACTTAAATTAAAATAATAATTAAAAATAATCTTGTTTAAGAATTTGCATTAGTATTATAGAATAAAAACAACAATTAAATTACAGTACATAATTATATATTAAAGACTTAATATAAATTATATATATATATTTGTGAAGTATATGTTATAAATAGAATAGTTTTTAAAAATATTAAAAATAATGTTTTTTTATTTGCAGGTGAAGCCATTGGAACATTCTCGGTTCGAGTTAGCAAAACGTTGTAGGGATTTAGCCTCTTTTATGGAAACAGTTCATAATCTTACTTTAGATTGTTCAACACAGACACCGGTGGAACCGTGCGTTTCGTTTACAAACCAGACTGGGCCAAGTGGTGTGGTAGTTGGTGGACTTGGCACGGGAGGTTTTTCACCGGCTGTGCTCGGTCCGGGACGATCGTTATCGGAACGGGACAGTGTTGTTTTAGGCGAGATTTCACCACATCATGAAGGCCATTTAGTGGCTGGCATATCTGGAGAGGAGGTATTGGGTACAGGAGCTAACACCGCAGAAGACAGCAAAAGTGGCAGTGAAACGCCACCGAGCTATAATCAACTTAATTATAACGATAATATACAACGGTCAGTTTTTGCATTGGAAATCGCTTTGAATCATTTCAATTCACTCCTATTTCTCATGGTCGCTTCTAAAATACAAAATTCTTCAAATTCATTGATCAATTAAAGAATTATTTTAAATATTTTTCTATTTTTAAATGTTCATAATATACAGAAAACTTGTCAAATTGAAAATATAAAAAGAAGGTATGTTCCTAATTAGATGATAAATACTTTTTAGATGATTAGTAAAACATGCTTTTTATATTATTATTTTGATTTACTTTTTGTTTATTTTTTAAAATAACATTTTAAATAATTTTATTTCTATTCACAATAATTATTATAAATTATAGTTATTTTGCGACTATGAATAATAATAATAATATTTCAACACACAATGTGACAATAAAAATATTATGTAATTTTTTTAAATTTTTACTCTAAATTACATATAACATAACATAAATATATAAATCCTTCGTCCGACTATCACAATCTAAACTTGTTTTTTTTTTTTAGTCCATTAAAAATATTTATTAAAAAAAATTTAATTAAAAAAAAAAGTTTATTCGTATTCATCTACATAAACTTTTATTGTTACATTGTGTTGCATAATTGTTATTGTTTTCATTTAATTATGTTTTTAAGGTTTGACGATCTTGGGTTTAGCAATGTTTGTATTTTTTATAATATGTTAATTTGATTTCTTTATTATTATTTCAGTTTTTCTTTTTTTTTTTATCTATGATTTTTTTAATTCTTTCAAGGGCTGAAATACACACAAATGAGACCTTTTATAATTTATAAACTAAATAGTTTAATAATAAAAATATATATATATATATAATATTTTTTCCACATGAATAAATGATAGATTTTGTTTATATAGTTTCATTTAAGATTGAAAAATTTTATTTGTAAATTTTTTATTTTGTTATTTTCAATTTTTTTTTTTATTAAATAAATTAAAATAAAATAGAATATATTTATTGTAAAATATGGAAAAAATATTATTTATGATCAAATTTTAATGTATTTTAGCCCTTAATGTGATATTTGTTGTTTTCATCATTTACTTTTGTTTATTTTTGATTTTGATTTCTGGATCTTTTTATGTAACTATGTTTTTTTTTCGGGGTGGGTCACAGCTTTGAACCGATCACCTTTGAAGAAAAAATTCGTCGGTATGTACCTTTCTTGAGTCTAATTTGCATTTCTTTTTTATTTCTTTTATTATTTTACATTTCTGAAGGTGGTGGTTACTAATTTTCGAAATTATATAATTAACAACAGTCTATGGTGGTGGTATAATAGATATTGAAGGAAAAATAAAATAATTAACCTTTCTGCTAATATAAATAAAAAAAATAATAATTTAATAATTACAGAATATATTTTATAAAATATTTAAAGAAAAAATATAATTTTCTATTTTTTCTTAATTGCAATTACTTAACTTTTTCAGTTTTTAAACAGTCTTTAGTAGATGACCAGGAATAAAGAATAAATACAATAAACTAACAGATAAGTGATTATTAGTTTTATAATAAATATTTATGAATAATTTTATTTATGAAAGACTTTAGAAAGAGAATATCTTTAAATTTTATAGATACTCTTGTGTGTGAGTTAGATTTGTTTTTTTTTTAATAAATATAAAATCGAAAAATATTGACTTAAGAAAGGTAGACACGAAATTTTTTTTTAATCAAATAAATTTTTTTTTGACAATTTTCAACATAAAATAAAAATAAATTAATAAATTTTTAAATTAAATTTTTTTTTTATTTCTTGATCAAATAATACATAATTAAAAAACAAACAATTTAATAATATATAATATACAGATTTAATATTTAATAATAATAATAATAAAATATTTTTTTAATAAATCTAATATTAAATAAACTGGAGCAAGAGCATTACATTATTCATCTACTACATTTGAAAATAAAGAAAATAATCAAACAATTGATGAGTAAAAACTCACTTAAAATTAAATTTGTATTTTAATATAAACATTTTATAATGAATGATAAAAATATGATCAGATAAAAACATTCCGCTATTTCATTATCATCTTTGGGTGATTTTTCTAAGTTGATTTAAAAGCTGGAATTATTTATTATGTGATTTGATTTCAATTATAATTATATTTACACAAAGGAGAAACATATTTTTAACAAGACATAACTTACCATATAAATTTCTTTTAAAATCTCTAAAACTAAAATTATTGATTCACTAGAAAAACTTTAAAAATTTAAAAAAAAAAATAATTTTGAAAAAATTTCTAAAAGCTATAAAACAATAATTAAAATTAACTGTCATTATTTTTTAATTCACGGTCCCTAAATTGATGAATTTTCCATGAAATTTCTATTTTTTTTTATTTATAGTTATTTTCTTTAAAGTTATTATAGCTTATTGTATGTCTACAGTTAAAATAAATTAAAAAAATAATTATAATATTTTTTATATTCAAATCAACAATTTTTATTAATTGATAATCTCTTTTTATAAACTAATATAATTTATATTTAGTTTGTTTTAAAAATTATTTTGGTAAATGCTTTTCTACCCCTACTTTTATCACTAACCCCTTAACCTAAGACACTCATCAATGATAATATATTATGTTGTATAAAATATATATAATAAACAAAGAAATTTAATTAAAAAAAAAAGTTATGTGTTTTGCTGTATAGAGATTTTTAAATAAAATAAAAAAAATCTCGGAAATTAAAATACAATTTTTTATGTATTGTGTGCATTTTACAAATAATTAAATTAACTCTTTGTTATTAAAATATTAACATCAATAGATTGTCTGCCAGTTGAGAAAATAGAACTTAGGACATTTTCTAATACAGAATGTTTGATATTATCTGTTGCCTCTGCTAGGTTTTTCGAGAGCAAACCTAAGACTACTTTGTCTGATGAGTCTACTGGAGAAAGTAAACTCGATGCTAATCGTTCGAGTACAGATGAAGAAAATAAATCTTTACTTGTGGCTGATTCAAGTATACATTCATGTCAAAATAGGTACGCAACTAATAGTATTTTTTTCAATCTCAAGTTATTTATTAAAATTATCTTTTTTTTAATTATATTTATTTATAATTAAACCTTCGACATGAAGCAGGCGTGGTTCTAGGAAAATGATGTGTGTATGTGTATGTGTGTGTGTGTTGGGGAGGGGGGTAGATATTATTTCGCTTTGGTCAAAATACTATCTATCTAAGAAATAATTTTTTTTAATAAATTTAATAAAATTTGTTTTGAAGTATAATATTTATAAATATAAATTTTCAGAGTTTTCAAATTTATTTATTTTTAATTCTACTTAACCCTTCCCCTTAAAGTTCTCACTATAAAGTCAAATTCCAGAACTGCGCCTGACTGATGAAATTAATTATATATGTATTTTTTTGTAATATTAATCACATAAAAAAAAATGATATATTTTTATTTCAGTTGACTCCTCAATTGTTAAATAGATACGAATTTAATAGAATTTTCTTTAGAAATTTATGTTCATCTCTTTTTTTGTTTTTGAAATCATGTTAATGCAAAGTAATATTTTCAGAGCGAGTTATCTAAGGATCCGAAAAGTTCCAATTTGATTTTAGATCATCGCCTTTAGAAATAGATGAATAAACCTTCACTATCTAATTGAAAATTCAATTATTTTTCTTTATTAAACATTAATGGTTTCAACCGAAGACAAAAAAAAAAAAAAAAAAAACAAGTAAAAATTAAACAAATTCAGTAAATATCCTAAAATCAAATAAGATATATTGGGAAGAATACAATATATATATGTATCTTATATTTTTATTATTATATATTTTTGTTTGTTTTTTTTATTTAATCTTCTTTATGCATAATAATTAAATTTGTGTGTTAAATATAATTTAAAAGATAAATTACAGGCAGCATATAAATATATCTGTGATTTTAGAAAAAGTTGTTCGCCTGTCCAAGATTCTGGATCCGCTGGATCCGGTCTAAGTTCAGGCATGGATGCCGGAGAAGCTCCTTCGGAAGCTGTGCTTGTCAGTTCAGATAATAAAGTAACCAATCGAAATGTCTCAAATTGTTCTACGGTTGCGGCTGCAGCAGCAGTTAATGCCGCTGCTGCTGCTGCCGCGGCAGCTGCTGCTGTTGCGGCTTCAACCCCTTCTGCAATTCTTACAAGGTCCAGTCATTCAGGACATCGAAGTGGTTTAGCGACATCAGGAAATTCGAAAAATAAAACTGTTCAAGCCCGATTAAGTGGTTTCGGAGATGCTTTATACAGGTGAATCGAGAAAATTCTTTAGAATTCTTTTAAACTAGTGGGCCTAACATGTAACATATTAAATTTCTAAAATATTAATTAAAACTGATTTCTCATTGAGATTTTATTAAATAAATATGAATTGTCATTCGATTAGTGTTATAAATTTTTAGAAGCACTTCATTTCAAATGCATTCAATATTTCATATAATCTTTAATCTTTTAATTAATAACATAAATAAAAGAAAAGAATATTTACTTATTATAAATATTTTTTTACATGATAGACTCACATTTGAATTCATTCTAAAAGAACTAATCATCTTTCATAAATGAACCTTCGATTTATTTTCCTTAGGCCCCCTCAATTAACAGAGGCTCTCTTATATCGTCATAATGAAGATATGGAAAAAATAATGGTTCAAAAGCATCGAGAGCAAAGACATAAAGGTGCTGCAGCGGCGGCAGCAGCTGCAGCCGCAGCCGCTGCTGCTGCTGCTGCTGCAGCTTCCGCTGTACTTCCAGGAAAAAATAAAAATCAAGCTAATAAACATCAGGTAAATACAAATAGTCATTGATTATTTCTTCTTTTTTTTGTTTCACTCACTTTTATATAATTATAGAATAAAAAATAAATGAATTATTTTTGTTATTTTTGCAGGAACATGGACATGGATTAAAACGAAGTGGATCACATTCTTGGGAAAATGAAAATTTTAAACCAATTAAACATTCCCATTTAGATATCTCATGTTGTCCTAAACAACCGATGCAATCCATCAATCAGAATATTCTTCCAACCCCTGGTAGAAGTTCTGTTCAATCTATCAACAATGCCGGTACATCTACAGCGACAAACTCGAGAGTATTTTCTAGTACGAATGGCGTTAACCTATGGCCACCGTATTCTTTAACGGTTACTCCTATACAACATACACAACCTTGTACAACGATTAGGTTCGTATTTGAAATATATATTTATAATATCTAATATAAAAAACAACCTATAATATCATTTTTGTTATTTTAATGATTATTTTTATTATTATTTTTTTAATGAGAAAATTATAGGGCTATGATTTTCTTGAATTAAATAGATATTTAGGGAATATAATAAGTAGTGTAAATTTCTATAAAACCTTTTCTCTTGTTTACTCTTTTTTTATCCTTGGCTAATGTAATGAGATTAAAAAAATATAATACTATATAATATGATAAATTACTGATATTAATCATAATATTCAAATGAGGATATCCTACAAATCAAAAATTTCCCTTTTCCATTAATTAAATTATTATTTTTCTTTTTATAGTGGGTATCCAAATCCAAGTCCAATTCCAATAACTGGCACTGGGGTCATTCCCTTTTATTACACAACACACTATCCAAGTAAGCTCTCTTTTCTTTCTTCTTTCTCGATTGATTTGCATTTGGTTCTTTATATAAATTGATATTATATTTATTATATTTTTAGTAATGATGACACCAAGACCGGTACAAGCGACTTATTCGGGTTTACTTTACCCTCCACCACCTCCACCCCCAGCAACTAATGATGCTGCAAATTCTTCTCTTTTCTATCCAATGATACAACCTACTTTAATGCACTCTCCTACACCTTTGGTGAATAATCTTAATCATCAATCTCAATCTCAGCATACGACATCAATTACAGGAAAACCGAATTTGATTTCTACTGATCTTGATGTAAGTTTAAAACTCATGACATTTGTTTTAAATCTTTTTTTTTCAAATATATTTTTTTATATAATTTTGTTTTAATTTAAATTTCATCTTAGTCATCTGCTCAAAGACCAGCATCTCAAGCAACTTCAGTAAAAGCTGAACCAGGAAGTATTGGAGGAGCTTCAGTAAATCAAGTTAGTAATATTATACTATTGTGTATTATAATTAATTAAAAACTTAAAGTTTGAAATATACAATAAAACTTTTAAAAATTATTATTATTTAGATAAATTTGTATTTGAAATTATATAAATAATAATCTATATTTTTTTTATAAAATCATTAATTTCCAAAATATTTTTTTTTCGTTTCTTAATTTTCGAATTCTCTAATCATTTTATAATAGTTTTAAAAATGTTTATTTTATTATTTTTCAGGGTATTTCAGGTAAAGATCGGCCACCTTCTCCATTAGATTTTAGTTCACCCCTTGAAGATATTCCTTCAGAATTTCCTGAATCTGGAAAAGTATGTGGAAATGCTAATGCCGACACAACTGGCGATGAATCAAGCTATAGTAGTCTTTATAGTTTTTTAAAAACAGACAAAAGTGATGCTAGTGGAGGAGAAGTAAGTATTTTTTTTTTAATTAAAAAAAAAAAACAATATTAATCATATTCATTATATTTTTAGGATGGAAATTCTAATTCAAAACCACCCCGGCCGATCTTAAGAGATCCTACTTGGATGGAAGACGTGGATTTGACACCTGATCTAATATTTCGTTATCAAATGAATGAAAGACATTTACATGATGTTCTTCAAAAGGATTTAAAACATTTGCAAAATATAAATCAGGTATTTATTGTTGTGTTTTTTTTTTACTTTCATTGCATTTTATATTAGGATTAATTTAATATTATTTTTAGCCATTAATGGTAAATGAACAACTGTCACAATTGTATATTGATTTGGAAATGGACAATGAATCAAATCCTTCCTCTCTGAAATTAGAAGAAGGTATTACGACATCTTCATCATCAGGGGGTTCTGGTTGTGAAGAACCTTCTTTAAATGCTTCGAGTTGTCATCATAATATCAAGGTATGATTTGTTTGTAATATATATATTATTAAAAAATTGTTTAAATAATTATATGTATTTATACTTTATAACACAGAGAACTCTCATTAGATTTCCATTTTTATTAAAAAAACAAGTATAGAAAAGTGTTTTAATTTGAAGGCAACAATATAGATTAAATCAATTAAAATGGGGCTTATATAAAAATAAAGCTTAAGCTAAAATCTAAAAACATAACTTTCTTGTTTTTTCATAAATAAATAAATTATAAAACCTTTATTTCATACATCATTCATAAAGTTAGTTTAATTTATTATTTTTTTAATGTACATATACGCCATTTATTGATTCAAGTCCATAAAGGGGAGGGATTTGGTTAAGATTTTGATGATATAAGTATTTAAAACACAAATAAAAATTAACATAAGCAATTATATTATTTATAGAATATACATATTTAAAATCTTTATTAAAAAATAATTACAGATTAGCTTGAACTATAATTAATTTCAATTTTGGTTTTATATAGAAAAAAAGGCGAAAACCTATGGAATATGGAAAATTAGTAATGATTTTTGAAGAGGATGCACCAATGCCACCTCCTGCAGCCATGAACCAGTGACTTTTAAACATTTTATAATAATGTGCCATCTATTTTTCTAATTTTAATAAAAAAACATCGAATCATTTATAAATGTATAAGAAATTCCTATTTACAAAAGTATCGGTTTTATATTAAAAAATAATAAAAAAATAAAAATAAAAATGTTAACAATAATTTTATAAATTGGATGACCAGAATCACTTACTATCCAGTGATTATCTATGTCTATAGAAATCTAAATTATTTTATTTAAAAAATTAGTACATTTTGTACATAAATAAATATATAAAAGCTTATATATATTATTCAAATATTTTTAAATACTTCAATATACAATTTATAATCTTTATAACATACATATTATAAATATATATTTTTAATTAATATATATATGTAATATAATATAAATTAACATTTTTAACGTACATTGCCTTATAGATTTAAGGATTGACAAAATGTAATTTTAGATTAAGTATTAAAGATTATATATATATATATATATATATATATATATAATCATATTAAATTTTAATGTCTTTTCCAAAAGAATTTGGGAAAAAAGAGCTAATTTCTAGTCAATTTTTTTAACTAAAAATAAATTAATACTCCTTTCTTATATTATTAATATTGTATTTCTATTATAAGCATTTTTATATACATATTATTATAATTTATTATACAAATAATGATGTATTTTTCAAATAAATAAAAATTGTTATAAGATATTTATTTAAATTAAAGTATTTATTGTCTTACAATACTGAAATGATTGATTTAAGGACGGTATTTAAAGAGAAAGTTTTTAATTGTATTCTATATATATCTTATCTTATTATGCTAGCTAAAATTGTATATATGTATTTATCTATATATATTGGTTCTCAAAAACCGCTCTAACGATTTTTTTCAAATTCACACTAGATATAGTATTTATAAAGAAAAATTAAGTTTTATTGATGATATCTCTTGAAACATACAGCTTTATTATTAATTTCTTAATTGAAAATTATATATGGAAAACGTCAAAATTTTTAATACTGCCTGCTAAGACAGTAAAAAAATGACAATTTTTTATCTAAATACATATAGTCCAGCGGTTGGACTGATGTTTTAACGAGTGGATTTCGTCGGTTCGAAACTCGCCGGGTGAATCGTTATTTAAAAATGAAAATAATGATTTTGTTATTTTTTTTTCTTTTTATCTATTGTTTACTTTTTAATAAATTACTATTCTATATTTATTTATTCATTGTTCTTTTATTAATAAAGTTTTAGATAGTTTTATAAGTTTTAATATTTTTTCAATAAAATATTATTCAATATATTTATTAATATTATTTTATTTATTATTATTGAGTACCCGAAGTTCCATTCATTTTAATCAGATTGATGCAATGATGCAACAGTTAATAATTGTAATATTGTAATAAATTTCTATCTTGAAAATTGTTACATATTATTCAGGATATTTTAAAAACTATTTCTTTCTTTAATTAATATTCATTTTTTCTATAAGTCAGATATATTTCCAAATATTAAATAATTTTTGAAGTGAAAACTTCTTTAGCGGCGTTGAGCACTTTTGCGGGATGGGGAAAAAGTATAGAACTCGCGTGATCGTGACCAACACCATGAAACCATCTGCTTTCAAATTTCTTATAACAGAGCGCGAAATTTGAATTGTCATTAGAACTGTTTTATAAATTATCTCTAACATATAAATATATATTTATTATGTAAAGTTCATTTCATATATACATATATAATCAAAATTATACGAAATGAACTTCACATAATAAATATATATTTTATGTTAGAGATAAGAATTATAAAACAGTTCGTATTGCAATATTTTAAACAAAGTTGTGTATTTATATATATATAAATATAAGTTACAAATTTGTTTAAAATATATGTTTAAAATAATATATAAGTTATATATATATACATGCATATGAAATTCATCTTTCTCGTGAAATAGCGCGAATTTCGTCTGTTTTAAAATTTCTTACGCAGAAGTTTTCACTTCTGTCGGCCAGTCCCACGACTGCCAATTTTGCTTTTTTAATTCCGAAAAGCTGCAAAGCACGTTTTATTGTCTTTAGTTTGTTTTATAACCACTTGGGGCGCTAAACAGTTTTTCAAAAAAACACTATAGAAAAAAAATATATGTACCTATATATTATATATTTATGTACTATTGAGGAGCACAAGTTCATTAATTTTAATCAGATTGATGCAAATGTGTAACATTTAATAATTGTAATAAATAATTAAAGAATTGTGTATCAATATTTTTTAAAGGGTAGAGCGAGAGCTCGGTGTCCCAGGTATTAATATTACCAGCCAAATCCAATAATAATGAATCATTTTTTTTAACTTAAGTACCGAGCCGAGGCTCGGGGTCCCGGTACTAATTTTATTATATAATGAATTAATCAGTATTATCTAAAATAACTAAAAAAGTATTTATTAATTAGTGAAAATAATAATTGAAATAATTAATATTTAATAAATATTTCTTAATAGTAAGTGAAATTTCAAAATTTAATTATTCTTTATTTTTTTTATTTATTTTATAATATTGGTTTTAAATTTATTTATTTTGGTTTCTAATTATGAATTATTTTTTTTACATATTTTAGGTATGATGTGTTTATTATATAATACAAAATTAATAATTATTATCTATTACTTTAATTTATTCTAAAGTCAAAATTTTCAAATAATTACAAACAAAAAATATATCTAAATTTAAATCCCTATAATTAATAATATTATTTTAAATAATAAATTAATATATATATAATTATTTATTGTTAATATATGACTCATTTTGATATGAAATTGTAATAATAATGATAATAAATATAAATAATGCTTAAAATATTAAACATCTTGAGAGACAATCATTAAAATATAGAAAGCTAAAAAATTATTTTAAAATTTTTACTTATTAATTAATTGTAATATAATAAATTTGTCAAGAATAAAATACTTATTTCAAAAATTAGGTAGATATATAAGGCAATGCCTATCAAAATATTTCTGATTAAAATTAAAATATTAAAAAAAAAAATTACTTTTAACTTATTTATATATTTATAAAATGTCTTTATACATTCATATCTGGTCATCCTTTTTTGGCAATAAAAAACTATTATTTATTAATTTCTTAAATCAAAAATTAGAATAAAGAATTATTTTTAAATCAAAAGAAAAAAAAATGGTTTTAATTTTAATTAATTTGTAATTATTTTCAGAAAGTATTAAATTATATATTATATTTTATTATATTATAATAATCTCTATTTTTATTAATATAATTTATATTGCTGATCCTCATTAACAATCTTTTAAGTACCTATCTATATATTCAAGTCTTTTACAAGGCTTGAAAAAAATTTGAATTCCAAGATTCTTCCTGTTCTATTTTTGAAATAGGCATATATATATTTTTGAATCAAAGAAAATATATAAAAAATTTATTAAAAATCATTTTTTATAAATATTCCGAAACAGTGAGTTTGTTTGCTTAAACAAATTGGTCAATCCATTATATACAAATAAGATATAAATTGCCCCCTTCCAATTGATTTTCTTGGTGTTTATCAGAGTCTTAAGGAAGTGTGAAGTTGATAAAGTCAAGAATACTATATATATTTTTAAATTATTAAAAAAAATGACAAAATAATGCAAATAACGTGTATAAAATCTAATATAATAAAAAAGAAAAATTATAATTTTATATTTCAATTAATTCTAAAATTTTAAAATTAAATTAATTCTTGTGATTTTTTTATTTTGTATATAATTTGTATTTTTATATTTAATAACATGAACTAAAAGTCATTTTAAGAATAGTAAAAAGAAAAGTGATCAAGAGGTTGTATATAGTTTATTTAAAAAGAAATCATCATGCATCTTTCATGTTTATATTTGTATAAAAATATGTCAAATTATATATTTAAATATTTAAATTATTATTATTTTATCATTTCATTTATGCCCTTTCTAAAATTTAGAAAAAAACATTTTAAATATACCTATCATTTATATATATATAAATATTAAAAAATTAAAAAATTTTAGATAGATTATTTTTAATATAATAAATATGTAATTATAAATTGTAATATTTTAATGTTATATAGTTTAATGGTTGATTCAACTTATATGTCATCAATAAAAGTAATTATTTATTGAATATAATAGTACAAAAATGTACTAGATATAAATAGAAAAAATTAATATATTGGTATCAAAATATAAACAAGAGCACAAGCTTTATTATTCAACATGAAGAATGTATTTTACACATTTTTTTGTAATTTTACGTATATAAAAACAATTGGAAGAAATTCAAATGTCTTCTTAACTTTGTCCAATTAAAAATAACCTGTAACACATATAAAAATAATTTGTCTAGTCAAATATATGCTCAGATGAAAGTAATTCTATAAGCTTTTTATAATTGTACAAAGATTTTGAATATTTATAAATAAATATAAAAAAATTAATTAATATCCATTTTCTACTAACCAAATATTTTTGTTTATGACTTTTACTTTTCCACTTATAGTTATAAATTAATCATAAATTATCTCAAATTCTCATATACAATGGGCTACATATAAATTTATTATTTAGCCCTCCTCTTTTACAATGACAAGATTTAGAAATCAATTATATCAAGTGATTTTAAGAATAAAAATTCGAATAAAATATGTCTATGAAATAAATACATAATCTGAATTTTTATGTCAGATAACTTTGCTTCTATAGTGGAATATATCAAGCATATTTTACATAAGTCTTATATTGCCATTGATTTAAAGGTATAATATTCTAGTAATATGAATGAAAATTTTACATAATTTATAATTAATTAAATAAATGATTAACATCCATATTATAATAATAATCCTACCCATAATAGGTATAGTGACCATTCGTACCATTTTGAACGGGATAGTACCGTTTTTTAATATATATATATATTTATATATATATTTGACCATTCCGTCGTTTTAATAAAAATGTCAATTTTGTCCCGTTTTTAACAAACTATAGTAAAAACTAAAGTGGGAGAAATTTTATAATAAGGTGTTGGAAGATGCAAAACCGTAATTGACGCCCCTCAAATAAACTTTGAACATTTTTAGAAAATAAATAAATTTTATCACAAATACGTTTCAAATACTACAGTTTATAATATTATTTAATAATCATTTTACCATTTTAAAGTTTAATAATTCAAAGCTGAACAATTTTGCACAGGATTAGTTAAAAGATATAAAAAAATATTCGATAATATATTAATGTTGAAAATGGTGGGGGGGAGCCTCTTGTCTAAGTGTGAAGAGTGTAGCCAGTAACAAGTAAAATTGACTGGTATTTTTATTTATAATTCATTTAAATTATTTATTTTTATTTTTTTAAAAAAAATATAATCCGATTAGTAAAAAACAAATATTTTTTCTAAGAAGGCATTATTATTATTTAAATGTAATAGAAATATATATTGTCAATCAGTCTATTTAGAACTATCAAAGCAGCAGTGATGTGTTTTTCTATTACTTGTTTTAGGTATGTAAAGTGTGGTGAACATATAGAAGGTAGTAAAACGATATGATATCTTCCAAATGACATATCGGCCTGCTACATCCCAACCAAGGTAAGGTCTTTTACTCTCTTTTAATCATTACAGGTATTTTCATTTAATTTATAGTTATATCACTCTCATTAATTTTTAAAATTGAATATTTTTCATCCCGCCCCCACACCATTTTTTCAAAATATAATAATTTATTTAATGAACTTAAAAAAAAAATATTTCAATAAAAATTATATTTTAAAAATGCATTTTTTAAATTTTTTTACTAATATACATATTATATATATATATATATTATATAATTATATAAATTTTATAAATGTTTCATTATGATCTTTGACTAGAATTTACCTTAAATATTCGATCGATTCGATTTAAGAATTCATTAATTCAATTTTATTAAAAGTTAAATAAAATTTATACAACATTAAAAAAAAACAACTATAAGATTTAATTTTCTTAAAATATAATTATTAAAATATTTTTTTTTAAATTAAAATCGTCGTGAATGATGTTAGTATTATTATCCTAAATATTTTAAAATTTTAAAGAATTTTAATATCAGAGAAATAAGATAATATTTTAAAAAATCTGAACACCATTTGAATCATATTTTTTTAATGTTATTTATTTATTTTTATAGCTTTTTTCATAGTATTGGTATGCATTGTATTGTACAGGAAAGAGAGATTGTATATCAATTCAAGTCTTCCAGTTGGCCTCCGAGTCTAATCTGCGAGATATCAACCCTTTATTAACTCCGAGGTCAGTATTTATTTATTTTTAATTTGATTTTGAATTCATTTTAAATTTATTTATTTTAAAATTTGATAATCTAATATGTTATTTTTACTTCAATTTCATGTTTCAATCATCTTTCCTGCTGATTTGAATACTTGATTATCTTCTCCAACTTTGATAATGATGAAATATGATCTTCTTACAGCTCACCAAATGTAAGTAATCATCATTATTTATATAACATGGCACATTTTATAATAAATATAAATTTTATGCATTTCAAAATGTAAATGTAATTTTTAAAGTAAAGTTTCACTTAAATAATCGTAAGTATAATTGAATTTACATTGATTTGTTTGTTTTGATAATATTCATTTTAAGAGATTATAGAGAAATATATTAAACTATATTATAGAATTTAGCGAGATCAGGGAATTTCAGAGCACATTTGTGTGTCATGAGTGAGGAGCATTGATAAAGGAGGCAGAAGAGATGAAGACAATTAGAATTGATAGGTTTCGATGTGTTACACGAAAAGGGTGGTAAATTTTTTGATTATTTTGATGTTGGGGATTTTCAGGGGTTGCCTCTTACTTCCATCGAGGGATGCATGTTCTTATCCTACTAATCCATAGATTAGATTAGAATTAATTTATAAAAAGTGTCCCATGCCACTACTAAGGGTGGGGTTGCATAAACGCATGAATTGCATGTCAGGTCTGAATTCTGCCTTTTTGTATTGCTGAGAGTGTAGTTGAGGTGGATCGAATGAACGGGCATTCGGGAAGGTAATTCAGCATAGTTCCGAAATGGGAATAGCCTGAACAGGAACAAATTGTTGGTTACCTTTTGAGCATAGGGCCCTTTCGATTAGCTTGGGGGATCTACCCGTATTAGGTGGGTAGGTTCTATTTCAGGTTACCCCGAATGTAGCGGTTTCATTTCGAAATTCAAAAATTCAAAAACACTCTCAGCTCATTCAAAAAGGCCTACAGACCAAATGCCTTATTAGTTTTTTTTAATAAGGCGAACTTTCATTAATTAATTTTTCCAAATTCCGAATGTAAATATATATATTGTTATCAAATATATATCTATACTCAATAATAATATAATAATAATAAATTTTAAAAAAATTTTCTTTCATTGGCCTCACAAATCATATTTGGAAAGAAATAAAATATGGTTGAACAAATTAATTTAAAGTATAATTTTTTTTAAATTCTAAACATCAATACACGCATCTATTTATATAATAAATACTAAATTTTTCAATTTGTAAAAGTCTTGTTTCTTACTGGCAAAAAACTATAAAAGCATCTTGATCCTAATTTTTTTTCGCTAAAGAAATTTTGTAATGAAAGAAAAAGATGGATGTCGCTTGGTGCCAGGTCAGGACAGTAAGGTGGACTTGTCCATATGGGAGCAGCTCATAAAGAATTATTCCCTTCCAGTCCCACCAAATACAGAGTAGGGCCTTCCTGGCCGTTAGAGCTGGTTTGGCCACCGTTTGAGCTGTTTCCCCGCACTTTGACCACGATCTTTTTCTCTCTATATTGTCGTAGGTGACCCATTTCTCGTCACCAGTCACCATCCGTTTGATCAAGGCTTCGTAGATGGATATTCGATCCATGATGATTTTTGGGGTTAGCTGGTGTGGTACCCAAACATCGAACTTCTTTCTTCTTTCTTTCTTTGTCGTCACATTTAGTCTATCTTCTATTCATATAAATAATATTTTATACAATTTGAATGAAATCAAAAATATTATTGATGTTTTACTTACGTTAAATTTTGTTTAATAACATAAAATACTTACCTAACGAACTATACCCTATATTTTAAATTATTCTTTGTTTGTAAATTGAACGAATTAATCTTTTCTTTATGTTTTCTATTTTACCATAAGAGGTTGTAGAAAGTGAAATATATGTATACTATATATCAATTTAATAAGATCCTAAATATTTTACATATTTAAGATAATTTTAGATTCAAAATTCAGATTTTTTTTTAATAAAATAAAATAAAATTAAATTCAAATATTTTTTATGAATTTTTATGGTTATTTACTTAAAGTGTAAGCTCCATATTTATCTTTTGATAAGTAAATTGATAATTTAGTATTTTGTTAAATTTAATAAAATTATTTATCATTAAATTTTCTTATCCCTTTCAAACAAGAATTTATTAAATAATATTATGTTAAATCATGACTATAAAATAATTGTAAATTTTATCTTTTAAAAATGTTGCTAGTCCTATTAAATTAAGTTTTATCCGTGGGAATATATTTTTGTCCTGCATAACAAATTGATATATCTTGTATTAAATCAAAAATATTTTATTCATTAATCAAATCTAACGATTGAATGAATGGTGTAGTTCAACATTCAAATGCTGAAACATGAAACATTTTGAAGAATAACATTCATAATGAGAACAACGATGATGTCTTTGAATAAAAAAAAAAAAAAAAGAATAGTCTTAAATATTAACTGGAGAATTTTTTAAATACAGGAACAACGAAGACCATGAACGAGGCCCCAATAACCGTATATTTTGGGGTCGAGTCGTTGATTTCAAGGACCACCTACCACTTCGAGAAAACATAAACATAAACCACCCAGCAACACCAACAACAAGCTTAACATTTTTTTTTTTTTTAACTTTATACAGATAGTTATCATAGATTTCTTTTTATGATTAGTGGTCAAGCATCGAAAAAATAATAACAAACTTCCAACATAGTTATCTAATAAAAATATTTTCTTAAAAAAAAAAATAAAAAAATTAATAATAAAATTTCATTTTTTTCTTTCTTTTTTTAATTTGAAAACGAGTTTCTTATTTCGTATCGTGGTATAGAAATTAAAAAAAAAGACACAGAAATATAATAATTCATATTTAATGATCGTTTATGTTAATATAATTTAATAGCATACAAATATGGATACTTCCACCCTAAAATAAACCATCAAAGAATACATTTTATTTATTTTGTTTTTAATTTAAATAAAAATTATTACTTCTTGAATTATCAATTAATTTCTAAAAATACATCTATTTTATTGCAAATATTCAAGTTTATATACATTTTTAATAAAGTTATATTATATAACGAATTTCATATGGTCATCTTCTCACAAAACAAGCAATGAATATTAAAAGAATCATTTTAATAATTAATTTTATTAGTACTCGTTTGGAAATTTAAGTGTTTATAAATTTCAGTTGATATTTAATGGTATTATACTTTATTTCAAAAAATAAAAATGAATAATAATTATAATAAAAACAGGATATGTATAGATAAAAAAAACAATTCATTTATGGGGGAAAAAAATTAAATATACTTATAGTTTCATGATTATAGCCATAATTTTTTAGTATATATTATGTATTTTCATAATTTATAATTTTATTTTTAATTTATTTATTATATATATTTTTTTTACTTAATTTTTACATGTATCTTTTCAAATTTTCAAATATCCAGGCTATCAAAAATATTCAATATTATATATTATATTAAGTTGAAAGGTTTTGATATGTTTTGTTGGCTTATATTTTTGCATTTAATTTAATCTTATTATTCCAAAATTTACTGAAGGAAATAATTTAGCTTAGCTAAATGTAAATTTTATATTGAAACATAAAATATACAGATAATGGAATAGCAAATTGTCACTGCTAGGTTCAAATTTTAGTCACACAATAAGTTTTTGGTAATTGAGATCGTGACATAAAAATTAAATTTTTTTTACCTAAATTTTATGATAAAGAATGTGTGAATGACATAAAGATTTCACATACCATATAACATGTGAAACAATTAATTTATTATGTGGGTTATTTCCTGATTATATAATTTTTTGCAATTTGTCATAAAAGAAGATCATATTATTAATTTCTTTAAAAAAACTTTGGAGAATATTGCAATTATTTCTTATTTATAAATAGAGAGGGTTATCAATTCTACTCATCATTATTTTTCCACAATAATCCACAATCTTGAATAAATTATCTTTTTTATTTATTTTTTTGAAATAATTTTCGGTAATTATATTGAATGGTAATCCAGTCATGGACTTGGATTAAACTTTACCAGTGGGTTTCTTTTTTAATTCTAAATAAACTTTTCTTATGCAATTTTTACGGTTCACTTCTGGTTTACGAGATAAAAATTATAAAAATGTGCATATAGATCCATTGATATTCTATTTATTACCATGTTTTATTAATTTGACCATCAGAGGGATCCACTAATTTTCTGGTTTTTTTTAGTTCGGATTATATATAGAAATAGAAATATGTGCTGTGGCCAGACACAGAACCGACCGACAATTTGATATAAATTAATTTCCAAACAACATTATATATATATATCAAAAAAAAAGTATTTTTAAAACATTAATTAAAATGACTAAATTATATTATCTTGGTTTTTATATTTAGTTTAATTACACGATTATTAATTACTACTATATTTTAAGTGAAATATTTTGGGACAATGAATATAAAATTAATTCTTTCCGGATATACACTAAAAGTTGTTAAATTCATGCTGCTGATGCATTAAGTAAATATATCCAATTTTATCAAAATCCGTTGAGCTGTTCAAGCTATACACTTCTAACAAAAAAAAAACATATATATGAATTTTATATTGATTTTTTAAATAACTTAATAAAATTAGGATATTGAAATTTTTAGATTAAAATTTTTACTAGACTTAAAAATTATAATAAGATGCCTTGTTGATTGCAAACTAAAATGGATTTAATAAAATTAATGCTATATGAAAGAGTTTTGCATTTTTGTTTTTTTACCAATTTTTAAATAACAAAAGATTCTTATCCCCCACTTCCATCCCTGAAAATTGACCCTAAGAGGAATTCTCAAATTCCTGGGTGTAAAGCCCTCACTTCGACCTGTTAGCACTCCGCGATTTTGAGCTCTTGTTCCTCAACTGGCCTGTAGCAAAGGGCTACATGGAGGGTCAAGGGTCATTCGGATGTAGCCTGTCATTAAACTGACTCCGCTGGCCACGTCTGCAGATCCCACGCGACCTGCATCTCCGTAATCAGAGTTCGGGAGATGTCAAAGGAACGGGCCAAGTACCGAGGTTATCATTATTAAATATATATATTCATGTTACTGTTCTTTTTATTCCTGTTAAAAAGTGAAGGCTTAAGATGTAAATTCAAAAGGGCCTAATTCTTGAAATAATAATTACTATTATTTTATCAAAATTGATATTAACTTAATTATAGATTATATAAAATTATTAATTTTATTAAACTTATATTCGTAAAAAAAAAATGTAAAAATAAAATGAAATAAACCTATGACAATTTGATCATATAATTTATATTTAACAAAATATTTTAAAGGTAAAATTATTAGTAATGAGATGAATGTATGTAATTTATATTTATTTTGAATGTCAAAAAAAAAAAAAAAAAAAAAAAACTAGAATAAATTAGTATTCTTGATAGAAAAATCGTTTTATTGATTGTCTTATGTAAAGAGATAATAATTGTAGATGAGTCAGAAAAAAGATCTTGTATCTTAATTGAATATCAATTTTACTTTCCTTGGAAGGAAAATGCCAAGTGAATAATTAATTAAAAATTTTCTGAATTATTAAATTGGCATCTTCTATGATGATGGTGGATATCCTTAAACCTTCTAGTGGATAAGTTCCTCCGTCTTCACCTCATTCCCCTCGTAGGGCGCTCTCTGGGGTCAGCACGAGCCGTGAGAAGAAGGCGTGGTCCAGGGGTAAGGCACACTCCTTGCCACTCCACCATCTCCTTCTACAATTTTATCAAAGTATTGCTTCTCAGACAATCTTGTCACCAAATTATTTCACCCTTTTTCCTTTTTCACATTCTGTCTTTAATTTTATAATGTTGGGTAAGGATGGGGGGGGGGGGGGTGAATTAAACTTCCCCAGTTTTTTCAGCTTTATACACTCTTCATTATTTTAATAAAATTTTTAGTTATATTAATGTATTTTAGCCTTTGAGGCAATGCCTCCATTGTATGGCCACTGACCGAGCCAATGTAATAATAATAAATAAATAAATAAAATAAAATTGTAATTAATTTTAAATTAATACTAGATATTTATTTTTTGTAAAAATGATATATAATATATAACTAGCTGCTCCGAGCGCCTTCGGCGCTCTTCACACCTAGACGGGGGCTCCGCCCCCTGTACCCCCGAGTGATACATAGTATTTGGTTGAAAGTCTGTATGTAAAAGGTTTTCATCCATTTTGTTTCAATAAGTATAAGTAAATAAGACATGTATTTGTTTTCTTGTAATATATATTTTAATTTAATCAGTATAATTATTATATATTATTATTGTATTTATCTAACTCTGTGTCTCTACAGTTTTCGAAAGTTCTTAGCCGCAGCATCCACATTTCTCTAAGCGTCCCTATCCTGAGCTACAATCAAATCCTACCCTGTCCCATCTCTCCCATGTTCCTTCCTTTATTGTCCACCCACCTTGGTCCTTGGTCTTCCACCGGGTGTTTCTCAATCGGTTTCTCCCAATTTCTAGTTTCTCCAATTCCAACCAGGTCCCCTTCCCATCCCAGCCTTCTTGATTTTATAACCTTAACTATATCTGGACATTATTTCTCGTTATGCCATCTCCGCCATCCCCCTGTGACCTCATCTTCTTTTGGCCTATAAATGCTGCGAACAATATTAATCTCACAAATACTCCAAATCTACTCTCGTCTCCCAGAGTCATCGATAGGGTGACCAAACGTCCCGTCTTTAGGTGCTCTGTCCCAAAAATGTCTTCGGGACACACTACTGTCCCGTTTTTTCAATATTTAGGACATGTCGTAATTTTTTTTTCAAAGTTTTTTCAATTTAGTTCTAAAAAATACCGTTTGTCCCGGTTTGGTGTTTTCGAAATATGGTCACCCTAGTCATCGATCAACATGAAAAATAATTGTTTTATATATTTTAATTTTGGTTACTCAATTACAACGTCGATTTAAATTCTTCTCGAATATTATTATCCTTCGTGATTAGAGATCTTAAGTATTTAAATATTTATACTTTTTCAAATTCTACATTTTGTATGTTAATTGTATGTAAGTCGTATCCGTATCATAATTCTTGAATTTTTTGGTTTAATTACATTTCGGTTGATTTTTCCCCAATTTCTCTAATCACATGTCTCCTCTTCCAGTTCAATTCATTTACCTATCAATGTTGCATAAGGCATTTAAATTTCTTAATTTGTCTAGAACACTCCATTTTTTAAAATTTTAAATAGAGGGAGAGAGAGAGGTTCTAATTATATATATATCTGTTTCTATGACAACAAAAAAGTAAACAAATTTCATACATACAAACTCTCTCCTTTATATATATTTCTGGAAAATGGAACACCCGCAGCTTAGCTCAGGAGTTACCTAAGATTCTAATTTCTTTTTTATTTTTCATCATTTGAGGTACACTTCACCTCAGAAAAATTTGGTTACCTTACTCCTTGTAGTTTAGGCTCTGGAGTTTTTTGCGTACAGACGGACACTATCGTATTAAATATATAGATATATACAATTGATATTAATAAAGCTTTTCAAATGTCAATTCAATAATTAAATTAAATTTCAAATTAATTAATTTTTGTTTTATAGGTGGGAAATAAATTTCTCTTATAAATATAAGATATTTAGAATGAATGGTATGATTGCAATAATATGACTGTAGTTAGTAGTCGGCTAAGAAACTTCATGCTTTGAGATTGTATCACGTTATTAATGATTTTTAATACTTTAATTAATAGTTTTAGTAGTTTTAAGTAAGAATTGATTTTAACAATTTTTTTTTATATTATTTCTGTAGTCTGTACGGGGTTGATTATATAGTATTATTTACACCCTGTGCACAAACTCTGTCTGTCTCTAATTAATTTATTAAAGAGGGATTTATTAAGATAAATAAATTAATTTATGTATTATATAAGAGAAGAGGAAATAAAAATTCTTTATAATTAATTATAGTACATAGTCTTTATTTAACATTTATACACATATATACAAATTGAATATTTACAATACCTCTACAGAATTTGTCAAGGCAGTCACTCCAATGCTTAGGAAACCACAGTCCAAAAAACTTCCACTCGATGAAATATATACAACAATAAGTTGACCTGTGGCCAGGTCCGAACCGATAAATTAATTTCCAGCTACAGAAACAATTTCAAATAATTTTCATATATCTATTAATGTAATAAAAAACAGATATGGATACATAAATAATAAATATAAACATTTTTAATTTTATTTTATTTATAATATATATGCAAGACCAGGCTGTGACGTCATGCATGGCTGGATGACGTCATATAATTTTAAATCAAGAAAAAACTAATAAATATGATTTTTCTCGAGGATAAAACCAATACAAAGTGCATGATTCGTGGTGATATATAAAAAAATCTCCTTTGGTGTGAAAATAACCCTTTCTTTCCTATCGTCGATCGCTAATACTACCACTTCCGGTTTCCGGAATTGCACCAAAAGTTGATCAATTCATCCCACTGATGCATTAAGTAAATATACCAAATTTCATCAAAATCGGTTGAGCCGTTCAGGCGTTCTATACGGACGGACGGACAGACGGACGGACAGACATCATGCTAAAAATACTTTTTTCTGTTTAGAAAATGCATGATTCGTGGAGATATGTAAAAATCTCCACATGTGAAATTTGGTGTGAAAACAATACCTCCCTTACTATCGTCGGTCGGTAAAAATCAACAAAAATATAGCCTAGTTCATAGGGGCGAACAAAACAAAAAAAAATCAAAACTCAATCGATCTCAAAATACAAACAAAACCAAGCCCGCGTTCTACAACCTTCTCCTTCTCTAAATATTTTTCTTTTTTCCGAAAACCCCCTTCAACAACCATTTTTTTTTTCTTTTCGAAATTGTCCATTTCGCGCCATCTTTTTTTTTTTTAACTATTATTTATTATTTATATTTATTTATAACTGTATCACCAAATTTATTGGCTACAAAACATTGAAATCATCAGGCTTTCGAAAAATAGAAAAAAATGGGTACATACCTACATCTTTGCAAGTGAATAGAACAAAAACATCATAGAAAGTTTAAATGTTTTGAGGTTAAAATTATAGAGTCCACTAAAATGTTAAAAGTTCTACTCACCTAAAATTTTTTATAAATTTTAATAAATGATAAGAAAAGATGAGATGATAAATTTTATAAATAAATAAACATGACATTATCCTTAAATTAAAAATTATTATCTAAAACCATTTTTGATAAATTTCATTAAGTTTATTTTTTAAACTTTAACATAAGTGAGAGAGAGAGAGAAAAAAAAGAAATTCTAAGAGACAGCATCTGTCTGCAATTTGGAGTTGAAAAATCAGCTCTCTATAATTAAATTCATCTACGCCTCCCTTGTTTCAAATGTGACAACTCATCTACGAATAGTGAAGTGTAATTCAATTTAAAACGTGCTGAGTTTCCAGAGCGCTAATTAATTTTTGCCTGAAGCTTTCAAGTTAACGATATGAAAATTGTGACGCGTGCTTCTCCACTGAGAGACTTATGGGATTTTAATGATATTTAATTCTCCCCACGCGTGGATTCCACCCCCATACGTGTAAAGTGGCCAATGATGGGGTGCCGAAGGCGATCGCTCGCTTTTTAACAACATCGAAACCGCCATCAAAGCCAGAAAAAAAAAAAATGCTAATTGACAAAAGAGAAGACAGCCGAAGCCCTACAGCTATCATCAGGTGCCACCCTCTCCAAAAAGAACACAAAGGTGTTCAAGCTTTAAAAAAGATATTAGTGATATGCTATTATATAGTTAAGAAGAAATGTATTCCGCTTCTATCTCTCTTCCTCTACTAGATAATTTCTTCGAAGTTGTATCTTAAACACATATGTACCATATATATATATATTGACATAAATATATATACATATACATATATCTAATATATATAATTTCGGTAGTATGCAGTGATTTATTGGTAAAATAAGCAGTAAAGGAACGCATAATGGGAGCAAAAAAAGACCTATTTTCAGCAAACTATTTTTTTCCATTTAAGTTTTTATTTTTTCTTATCTTATCTTATTATGCTAGAGGGAGCTAAAATTGTATATATCTATATATCTTATCTTATATCTATATATATATCTATATTTCTATATATATATAGCCATTGGTTCTCAAAAACCGCTCTAACGATTTTTTTTCAAATTCACACTAAATATAGTATTTATAAAGAAAAATTAAGTTTTATTGATCATATCTCTTGAAACATACAGCTTCATTATTTATTTCTTAATTAAAAATTATATATGGGTGACGTCAAAAATGGCATCCATTTTGAAATTTTACTCCCGCCTTTTTTTAAAGGATATTGTATTAATATTTTTTTTATATTTAAAATATTTTAAAATTTATTATTTAATTTCGAAATAAAATTAAAAATATATATTTTAATAATATTTTATAATTATAAATTACGATAAATATATATCATTCTTCCAATAAAAAAAATATTCATGCACTTAGAAACATACCTAATAATACATATTTATGTATTATTGAGGACCCCAGTTCCATTCATTTTAATCAGATTGATGCAATGATAATAATTGTAATAAATCAATTAAAAAATTGTATATCAGCTCGGTGTCTCAAGTATTAATATTACCAGCCAAACCCAATAATAATGAATTAATTTTTTTTAACTTAATTACCGAGCCGAGGCTCAGGGTCCCGGTATGATCTTAATATATTGTGAGAATTAAATAAATAATGTATAGAGAAAAAAATATTTAAAAATAGATATTTATTTAAATGAAATAAAATTATTTAATTTACAGAATGAAAATGTCTACAATAATATCTAAGTATTTTTTCTTTATAATTTTAGATTATAATAATACTAATTACAGTAGTTATAATATATGGGGGAATTTTCAACTTTGACCACCGATTTGACCATGTTCCCAAATGAATTTTAAAAAACCAAGACCACACTTTACATTTACACATTTTAAACTCTAATCGAATCCAAAATCAAAATTTAAAAAATCGAGAAACAGACACACTGATATAATTAATTTGAAACATTTTAGGAAACAAATTTTGAATGGGTCATTTTTAGAAATCCCATTTAACAATTATAATAAATAATTAAAAAATTGTAAAATTTTTAAAGTATATAAAAATAAATTGTATAAATTGGTTAAAGGGTCGAGTGATAGTTCGGTGTCCCAAGTATATATTTTATTTTAACACGCCTACTTTTCTGTATAATAAAGATATAACGAATAATATTTTAATTTTTATATAACCAAGAAATCATTTTTTCACTTAAAATATTGTTGTAAAGCCCAAATCTCCGATCCATATAACATCATCGACTGGGCCGCTACCTTAAGGAGTCTTCTCTTGCTCTGATTAGGGCCACCGGTATTTGCCATTAGTCTCGAAAAAATAATATTAAATTATATATAAATTTAAAAATTAGAATATTTGAATTTGTTTAAATTTTAACACATGTAATCAATCATATGCATAAAGAATAGAAAATTTTGAAAATCAACTTGGTATTAAATTCAGAAAAAAAATACTGATATATAGAATATATCGACTATTCGAATATAATTAAAACTCTTTCTCTCCCTCTATTTTAAATTTTAAAAAAGGGAGTGTTAAGACATTATTTTGCCTTATGTAACATGGTTGGTTAAATGAATTGGGCTCCCTACCTCCCTGAGAAATTCCCATTAAAAATGTTTATAATATTTTAGTTTATTAAATCAAACTATTATTTTTTATTTCAATATTTTTAATGTTAATACAATAATTTTTATTTTATAATCTATAAAATAATTTAATTATTTTAAAAAACGGCGGTGTTCAATTACAATTTTTTTACTCTCTACTGACTGTTCATTTCATAACTGAAAATAGTGTCGAATAGAAATAGACGATATTACTTGGATTAATCTTATTATGCTAGCTAAAATTGTTTGTTTGTATTATTGAGGTCCCCAGTTCAATTCATTTTAATCAGATTGATGCAATGATGCAACATTTAATAATTGTAATAAATAATTAAAGAATTATATATTAATATTTTTTAAAGGGTCGAGCGACAGCTCGGTATCCCAGGTATTAATATTACCAGCCAAACCCAATAATAATGAATCATTTTTTTTAACTTGAGTACCGAGCCGAGGCTCGGGGTCCCGGTACTTCTTACTATACTATATTAAATATTAACGAACACAAAAAAAAGAAATTCTTACAGTAGATTTAAGTGGGAGTTGTCGGGATATAAAAAAGTACTGGAACGCGTTCCCGTTCTGAAAAAAGGTAAGGGAACGTCGTTCCCCCGCATTGTCAATTAATATGTAACTAACTTCATTTTTTTAAAATTCTGTTTTGATAAATTAAATAAGTGTCAAATAAAAAAAGTAAAAAAAAAATTTACGACGACTTGAATAAAGTTAATAATATTATATTTAAACATTGTGTTGTTTTGTAAGTATTTGAAATAATATTTTCTCTATAAATTATTATTATTATTTTGTTTATAATATATGTTAAATATTTAAATCTATAAAAAATCGATCCAAATGTGAAAAGATTGAAACGTGTCGAGTTAATGCATGAATATAGGAGAAGAGAGAGAGAAAGCTTGTTGTTACTAAATTAGCTGGAGTGTCTCCACTCGACTATCTCGCAATTTGAATTGGATTAAATAACATAATATATTATATTTAAATTAAATTTAATTAATTATAAATTATAAATAATAAATATTAAACCAGCGCATGTTTAGCTTTTTATTGATGGCACCATGGCACGTGTTGGCGCGTGAGATTTGCAGTATTAAAAAATTAATTCTGGTACTTTCAGCAATTCAATCAAGCTGAAATTCTATATATAGCAGTTTTATACAATTATTAATCATGTGAAAAATTATCAAACATATATCTTTATTTTTACGGTCACTTTAGAGGAAAAAAAATCAAAACGTGGTAGGTAATGACCCTCTTCCGGTTGAGCTACATTTCTCAAAAGTTGATAGAAAACTATGAATTTTGAATAATGTCCATGTACCAAATTTCATCATTCTAGCTCAAACCGTTTTTGCGTAATCTTGCCTACACACACACACACACACACACACACACACACACACACACACACACACACACACACAGACAGACATTTTTCTCAACCTTGGTGAAAATTATTCAGGAACCTTCAAAACGTATAAAAACATCAAAATCTCAACATCGAAAATTTTCGTGATCGCAATACTATCTCTGGCGAGATAGTAAAAATGATCATTGGTATACGAAAAATATTATTTTCAAAGAACTATTTAATTAATTGCAGCAAACCACGATACATTAAGTTTAAACTGATTGCAAATACCGTTTTCAACAGGTTCACCTAAGTAGTATATATATAAAATAATAATATATTGTAGGTGAAAGAAACAGAATATAGTTTCTTATTATACTATTATTAGAAAACATTTAACAGTGAAAAAGTGAAATAAGTACAAATGAATATATAATGTCGTACTAAAAATATTAATAATTTATTATTTAAAGGCCAAGATCGTGGGCCTAATGATAAAAAAGTGGGTGTTTTATCACTAAAATGAAGATTTTTGATAAAAATCATTTAATATTTTTAATTTAACTTTTTAACTTTTTAAAAAAATTACTTTACTATATGCTCTTAAAATACTACTATAACTTTTAAAGTTATCTATTTAAAGAATTTTAATTTTTTTAAAAATTTCGATTTAAATCTAAATTATTGTAGATTATAATCATTGATATCATACAATGTCCGGCAGGAAGGTGTTACGTTTTAGAATCCGCCATAACTTAAGTGGAAGGAGGGCTAGCGCATGCACAATGGTTCAAATACATTCATTATTATTTGCCATTTCAGTAGTCATAAAGCCTTGGTTGAGTGTCTTTGTTTACGATACCTTTGTTGCAACCGGTCACTCAGTAGTGCAGATTCAGCAAAGATTCCGCACACAATTCAATATTGGTCGACATGGAGCTACTTGTAATCTCGAGTTTACATTGAAAAACCACGGACCAATTACTCGAGAAATTCCCCTTGCTATGCTTGAAAGGTGTATGGACAATTTCTTCACTCACCTGCAACAATGCCTGGATAAGAACGGCCGCCATTTGGATAATGTTTCGCACTTAAATTGCTATACATTGTTGTTCTGCTTTATGGTTATTAAATGGCATTGTATTTGTAATGTTTTAGAAAAATAATAATCGAAGTTTATTTAAAAATACATGTGTTAGTATCTTTTGAAAAGTGTAATACCTCCCTGTGGGATCCTGTATAATCTTTTTCGCAATCAAAGCCGCCCTGGAAAGATACTTTTGTAACAAAAAAAACAAATTTATTTTTGGTTATTTAGATGTATTTATTTTTAGTACCTGGTTCACAGAGCATTAAAAAAAAATATTCATTATTATCGGGTGTTGCTGGTAATATTAATAAATTTGATTAATATTATTTTAAATGTATTTTAGAAAGCGCTGTCTGACGTAGATGCTTACGTCATTTAAATTTACTATTTTAAATTAAGAAAAAACTAACAAAGATGATTTTTTCCGACTGAAACCAAAACAGATCCATTTTTTTTTAAATTTCCAAAAAATCCTTAGAGCGGTTTAATATTTCAAAAATACAAATATATATATATATAATATTTTAAGAGTATAATAATATAAGATAAGTATAGACATAAAAAAAAATGATGATTAATAAAATGAGATGTGATTAATATTTCGTAGAATTATCGAGAATTCAAATGTGAAGACGTCAATAAACTTCTTGTTTGAAGTGTGTTAAGTCATTGTTCATAATAATGTTTTTTTCTTTTATTATAGTTTAATTAAATATTTAGGTCATCTGCCAAGAAGAACATTCACATAAGAAGCAATCAGGTGCGCCTAATGCTTCCTAATGCCAATTTATAATTGAAAGCTCATTTGACATTTGCACCTGCCTTTGGCTTCTGCTTACTCTCACGGCCTATAACTGATGAAAGCAATCGAACTAAAGAAAGAATCCAGAATTAACTGCAATGACCAATCAACTAATAATTGATTAGTTTTCGAAATATTTACCCTTGACTTGAAGCAGATGAAAAATGTTATTTCAAGTATCAATATTAACAAAAAAAAAATAAATACTTGAATAGATAGAAAAATTAAAGAAAGTATCTGTTTTAATAGAATTTGGTACTCAAATTTTTTTAATCTAAATTTTCCAATTAATAGATTGACTCGAAATTTTAAAAATCTGCTTGAATCTGATGACAATATAATCCTAATTCATTTAAATCAAATTGAATTTTAAATTTAAAAATTTAAATTGAAAAATTATTAAATTTATAATTAAATTTCAACATTTGAAATATGTACATATTTTTTTTTAAAATATTTTTACTATTTCGTCAGGGATAGTATTTCAATCATGAAAATTTTCGATGTCGAGATTTTGATGTTTTTATACGTTTTGAAGAGTAATTTTCACTAATGTTGAGAAAAATTAATGTGTGTATGTGTGTATGTAGACAAGATTACGCAAAAACAGTTTGAGCTAGAATAATGAAATTTGCTACACGGGCATTATTCAAAATTTGTAGTTTTCTATCAACTTTTAAGAAATGTAGCTCAACTGGAAGAGGGTCATTACCTACAACGTTTTGATTTTTTTTCCTCTAAACTGACCGTAAAAACTAAGAAATATGATTGATAGTTTTTCACATGATTAAAAATTGTATAATACTGCTATATATAGAATTTCAGCTTGATTGAATCGCTGAAAGAACAGGAATTAATTTTTTAACATTGTAAATCACGCGCCAGCACATGAAGTGGTGCCATCAACAAAGAGCCCAACACGCCCTGTTTTAATAAATATTATTTATTAATTTTAATTTAAAATTTAATTAATTAAATTAAATTTATATATAATATATGTGTTAATTAATCCAATTAAAATTTGCGAGATAGTCGAGTGGAGACACTTTTAACTATTATCACAACTTTACATTTTGAAAAAAAAAATAATTTAAAATGATAAATTTTATTTCATTTTTTTATATAATGAAAATTGATATTCATGATTTTTAGTATTGAAATTTAATACTTTTATTACATAATAATAAAAATCATTTTCTAATATATCTATTTGCATAATATTGTCAGTTTTATAAAAAAAAAGTTTGATGAGACTGTGAAAAATATACAATGGAGAGCTTGTATCGTCAAAATAAGTTGTTACCTCAATGAACATCCCTCAGCTCTATTATTACTTACTTTCCTAATTTTTTTTTTTTTATTATAATCACATTTGCTAAATAACAGTAAGTGGTGTGATTCTCGGATGTGATTATGTTTATAATTCTATTGAATAGTATAGTCAATTAAATAGGCACAGTATTCATTTGAAGACAATTATTAAAATTATTGCATATAAAACTACTATATTCAATAATTTGATTTGGACTGAGGAATCTTTTCTTTACTATTATCAAAATAATATAGCCGCTACTAATAAGATGATTGCAAAAAAAAAAAATTGACATCTTGATGTCAAGTATTTTATTATATTCCGTTTTAAATTTCTCTTATACAAAAAGAATGATAAATCATTGAAATTTATGATTAATAAACAATGAGAAAAGGAATAAATACAATGAATGAAGAATGGAGTTTGTTAGATATCCATAGGTATGTAAGAAGTATACGCGTGTAAATTCATTATTTTTATTTATTAGAAAGAAAAAAAAAATTCCAATCTTTTACTTGAATCCATTCGATTATATATTAGTAATGTACCATGAAAAGCAATTTACATTGAAAGAATCACTGATTTAATTTCAAATCAATGGTTAACAGAAAAAAAAATGAATAGATTATAATTAATGCGATGAATTATCAAAAAGAAAAAGAAAATAAATTAATGTAATAGAAATAAAGTGAATAATGAAATTTTGAAGTTAGTAGAATTGAATTATTATATTTTTACCGACCGACGATTGTAAGGGAGGTATTGTTTTAACACCAAATTTCACACGTGGAGATTTTTACATATCTCCACGAATCATGCATTTTCTTAACAGAAAAAAGTATTTTTAGCATGATGTTTGTCCGTCCGTCCGTCCGTCCGTCCGTATAGATGTGTACAGCTTGAACGGCTCAACGGATTTTGATGAAATTTACTTAATGCATCAGTATGATGAATTGATCAACTTTTGGTGCAAATCCGGAACTGGAAGTGGTAGTATTAGCTATCGACGATCAAATTTCACATGAGGAGATTTTTTACATATCACCACGAATCATGCACTTTGAATTGGTTTTATCCTCTAGAAAAATCATCTTTATTAGTTTTTTCTTAATTTAAAATTATATGACGTCATCCAGCTATTCATGTCGTCACAGCCAGCTACTACTTATATAATATAAATAAAATAAAATTAAAAATATTTATGTTATATCCATATCTGTTTTTATTACATTAATAGATATATTAAAATTATTTGAAATTGTTTCTGTAGCTGGAAATTAATTTACTTCAAACCGTCGGTTCGGACCTGGCCACAGGTCAACTTATTTCTTATTTATATCAATTTTTTCTTAAATATCAAATTATTTTAGAAAATTAGATAACATGTCCATTTCAGACAACCTTCACATATAAATTATATAAGTATATATATATATATATATATATATATATATTTATTCAATTAAAACTTAATTGGAATAATATAAAAAGTAAGTAATTATTTTCACTATTTTGCTATAAAAATAAGAAATAATATAGAAATAAAATAAACAATTGGCACAAGATCAATATTTCCTTTATAATAATACAACCATAAATATAATACTCCAAAAAAAGAAGATTTACATCTCTTAATGAAACTTCATCATTGAAAGGATCAACTCTGAGGCTGACCGATATGATGGAGTAAAGTAGATGTGGTTACATGTCTAAACCAAAGTGTAATAATAATAATAAAACTAATTTTCGAATATCGAGTTGTTTATCATCAAACCACGATCTTCTAGATATTTTTGGAGAAATTTTATAAATTTTATATTTGAATATGTTTGAACAATCTTTAGATATTTCTTTTTAATCGAGAGAGAGAGGAACGAATTTAATTTTATAATGACTTTAGACGCCGACACATCTACTTTTTCATTCTACTCACTGTCACTGTTGGAATTTGGATTTCATACAATTTTCATTTCTTTATCTAATCTTTTTAAATTAGCTGGAGTGTCTCCACTCAACTATCTCGCAATTTGAGAGAATTGGATTAAATAACATAATATATTATATTTAAATTAAATTTAATTAATTATAAATTATAAATTAAAATTAATAAATAATATTTATTAAACCAGCGCATGTTTGGCTCTTTATTGATGGCACCACGTCACGTGCTGGCGCGTCAAGTTAAAAATCCGTCCTTGCTTTTATACCCCTTTGTAATCTTCCATTCCCTTTTCAAATATAAATCATTAATAGTTAAATAATAGGAGAGATAATAATTTAATTATTATTATTCCAAGGTATTCATTGGTGGGCGTTAAGGGGGGCCTTTGTACAAGGTTTATTGACAAATTTTTAACATTTATTTTTGCAAAAATTTTAGATTTAATTATGGATTTTTTCTAAAACTAAATATCGGTTATTTAAAATCAATGTTAATTGATATATAATTTAATTGAATGTAAATTTTAATATACAGGTGGTTCTCATATGAAAAAATAAAAATTAAATTAATTTTATAAAATCTCTCTATTTTAAAGAGGATTAAAATAGTTTATTGTTTGCTAGGATATATCAAATATATTTTTTAATATTTAAAATTAATATTTTAATTATATATAAATTGTTTTTTTTTATAAAGTTAAAATATCCAATAAGGTTGGGGAAAGGAATATAAGGAGTTTTAATGAAAAATTCAAAAATTAATTTACTTATATACAAAAATATTTATTAAATTATAAAATTAAGAATACAATTATATTAATATAATATAATATTTACATAGGATTGGAGAATAGTAATATTATATAGATTTTACATTATTTATAATAAAATAAAAATTAGATATTATATAAAAGAATAATTAAATTCTTAAATTATAATAGTAATTTCTTTTTCTATGGACTCTATGACTTGTTAAGTCCAGATTTCTTCTCCTGGTCCGCCGACGATTAATCGGGTGATTGATCACCGTCTCGATGTCATCCTCGTTCGGCGGAATATTTTCTTTATTTGCCATGATATCTAAAAAATTGATGTCACCACCAACTATCCCTTCCGGGGTTTCCATTCTTATTGATTCATCGTGGAAAACGTCGAAATGTCGTCTATGATGATAGTAATTGAGTCCTTCTTCAATGATATTGTGAAGAACATTCCACTCCTGTTTTAAATCCATTCTGAAATCAAAAAACAAAAAACAAAATTAATTAATGATATATAATAAAATGAAGAGGATAGATGAGCGAAGAAATATTGAAAATAGTTTGGTTGTGTTGGTCAGAGAATTCCTTGTAGAGCAACTGCTTGCTAAGAGAACTGAACACTGAATGAGTCTCAACACAAATTTTCTGTATATATACTCCCTTTTTAACAAAGGAATCCAATTTGCATTGGTCATACAGGTACCTTTTGTATTGTTATTTTGTTTTGACCCTTTGAATAGTCAACATTTTCAGGTAAATCTTTTCAATTCAAAAAAACAAAAATTTGAAAAAAAAAAAAATATTTTTTTTCTTTCATATAATTTCATAAATATAATTAAAAATGTTTAGGCTATTTTTAAAATTTTGACATTTTGTAATATTTATGACTTTGTTCAATTTCTTATCTATTGTTACAAATTGTATCTATCCTTTCTAACAAAATACAAATAAAAAACTAAAATTCATTGTTAAATGAACAATCCAAAAGGAATTTCTTAATTAAAATAAAATTTTAAAAATTGACAATGATAAAAAATTAGCTGGAGTGTCTCCACTCGACTATCTCGCAAATTTGAATTGGATTAAATAACATATATTAATTTAAATTAAATTAAATTAATTAAATTATAAATTAAAATTAATCAATCATATTTATTAAACCAGTGCGTGTTTGGTACTTTGTTGATAACGCCAGATCACTTGTGGCGCGTGATTGGCAGTCGATGTGTTAAAAAATTTAAAGAAATAATTTCGGTACTTTCAGCGATTCAATTAAGCTGAAATTCTATATATAGCAGTTTTATACAATTTTTAATCATTTGAAAAACTATCAAACTTATATCTTTATTTTTACGGTCAGTTTAGAGGGAAAAAAATCAAAACGTTGTAGGGAATGACCCTTTTTCGGTTGAGCTACATTTCTCAAAAGTAGATAGAAAACTACGAATTTTGAATAATGTCCATGTACCAACTTTCATGATTCTAGCTCAAACCGTTTTTGCGTAATCTTGTCTACATACACACATACACACACACACACACAGACATTTTTCTCAACCTTAGTGAAAATGATTCAGGAACCTTCAAAACGTATAAATACATCAAAATCTCAACATCGAAAATTTTCGTGATCGCAATACTATCTCTGGCGAGATAGTAAAAATGCTGAAGTTACATTTGAATTCTGTAGTTAATAAAAAGTAAAGATATGTAAAAATTTTAAAATTCTGAACTCTGGCGAGATAGTAAAAATGATTCTCGTTTAATATTTAAAGATGAATATTGTAACGATACCTATTTTGTGTGATTTCGAGATCAACAAGAGCAAAGTCTCAATAAAATTAAGGTAATTGTTTAGTCTAATGTACGTATTATTATAATGGATGTGGCGGTCGCTTCCAGAGATAAAAATTATTAAAGTTTGTTTATAAACTAGTTATAAATGAGCAGCCATTTAATAATGTTTTATCGGCTAGAAGATTAAAGAATTAATTAATTAAATCATTTTCTTATATCCAAACCGAACTTATAAAAAACACAACAGAAAATTAGTGAAGCCCTCTGGTGGTCAAATAATAAATTATGGCAGATAAATAGAAAATCAATGAATTTATATGCAAACTTTAATAATTTTTATCTCGTAAACTAGAAGGAGCCGCCAATTCTTAAGGAATGTTTGTTTGGAATCAAAAAAGGAATCTACTAGTAAAGTTTTATCAAAATTCATTATACATACTTTAGACCAAACAATTACCAAAATTAATTTAAAAAGAAAAATTGTTCCTCAGTCCCACGAGTAGCGGGTGGACACTCTCTATGATCCCAATAGAGATAGTTGGTCCACTTCAGGGATGCAACCCTGCTCACGCAAGCCACGACTTTTCCTCACCTTCCATTGAGGAAGTCGCGTCCCAACCTAACCCATCCCCAATCCCATCAATTCAATATTAAAATCCTCCACAAATCCCGAACCACCCACTCCGACTCTCGTGACAAGTCGGCTGGAGGTTTTTCTTCGAATTGAATTCTTCACAGATGGACAGGACCCTTCGAGGGTGCCTAAAGCAGCAAACTTCGCAAGGGATAAATTATTGGAAGAAAAATAATTTTAATGTTTACCACTCGACAAAATAACTGCAGAATTGATCGAATTATCACCGAATTATTAATATAAACAGAAAGATACCTAGCATCAGTCGTTTTTCTTCCAACTATCAGAAATTATAAAGTTAGAAATCTATTAAGAACTGAAAAAATTAAAATACTTTCTTTTTGTTTTAAGTTTCCACCTGTTAAGGATCCTTTTTGTCTGCTTCTGTTGCGTTTTCCCTACAGGCAATTTTTTTCCTTGGGAAGGTGTTTTCTGTAATTCTTTCCACATGCTTTCACTATTCTTTTCTCTCTCTCTCTCTCTCTCTCTCTCTGTCTTAAATCTAAGATCTACACTTCATAATCTATCATCCCTCAAATGTTTTCATATATATATATATATATATATATATATATACAATAGACATTAGTATTCTCATTTCGGTTGTCTTGAAAAGTTGTTGAGTTATCGTAGTTATTGATGTCGTGGTTTTTGTCGTATTTATCATTACAAACTTATAAATCTTACGCTATTTTAAGATACGTAATTTATTTTTGAATAACATGCACTTATTACTTCCCATTGATCTTTACAGACATTCAACTATCATTGCTCCTTAGATTACTTAATTTTATATTTCTTGATCCAGATCACTTTTAGAGGAGATTAAATACTAACAGATTTGGTTTATTTCGTTACTTATGATTTAAATCCTCTGATGATGGTGTAACAACCGAAAAGCGATTAAAGAAAATATATAAATCTTATTTTGTAATCTCATTAAGTTAAATTTTTAAGTTTAAATTTAGTATATACTATAATAAAATGTATTAACGAGGGATCACAAATAAGAAAAAATTTTAATATAAATATGTAAATTACAAGTTGAAAGTTCAGGTCTTGAATCGAACTTAACCGGAATTGTTTATTTAAAAACCAAAGAATTGAAAATGTATTCATTAAAAGAATATTTTACTCTATAAATCTTTTTCTTTGGCATCAACCTTTAATAAGATGTTTCACACAAATGGTGTTCATTAATAGAAACGTTTCTTTCAGTAGAACCATATGAAGAATTTAACATGCCGCCCAGTCCATCATTCGAATTAGTCTATGTCAGGGTTAAACGCACCTTTGGACACCTAAACACATACATATATACCTATATATATCTATTAATCGAGATAAGTCATTTTTCTTCTAGTCTAGACAATATAATATGACCTCTCATTCTTTCTTTACCTCTGGTATTACTTTTGATAATTTTATTTTGTTTTTATATACATATGAATAATATACCATATTTATATTATTAATTTATAAATTATTTAAAATTATATATTAAAATTATATTATTATATATATAATAATTTCTACTTTAACAAGAATTTTTTTACTTTTAAATTTAACACATTGATTTTCATGTTTTAATACAATTAAATTTTGATAATATATTTTTTACCTACAATTAAGTATATATATATAAAAGAAAGAATTCAAAATTTTATTTAATATATTGTACGAAAATTCGTTTCAAGGTCCCATGAGTTCAAATAAACATATTCTTGCAATGTAGTATGTTTATGTCGGTATGTTCGGGGGTGGTCTGAAAAGTTTCCGACCTGGCCAAGAAAAACGATGTTTTTCAATTTTTTTTTGCTATATTTTTCAACATAATATCCATCAACACTGATACATTTCTCATAACAGTGTTCTAATTAATTTAATTAAATAATTTATTAATTAATTAAATTTGATTTAATTTAATTTAATACTCATCAACAGTTATGAATCGACGCAAAAATTTGTTTGCATTACGCCTACAGCGCCAAATTGTCGTTAGAAATGGTTTTTCGAAGCAATTTTTGGTCTAACGTTAGGAAATGCGGCACCCACATTGCACACAGCTTTCCATATTCAAATGGTTTTGCAAAATATTTCGCACACGTTCAGCTGACATCGTACAGGTCTCAGCTATCTTGGATTTTGAAAAATAATTGAAAAACATCGTTTTTCTTGGTCAGGTCGGAAAGTTTTCAGACCACCCTCGTATATTAGATATTGTTATCTTCGTTAAAATCGCCTAACCAAAAGTGACACTTTATCAGTGATTTTATTCTTTTATTATATTAATTAATTTTATTTTATAATAATTGAAACATGAAAAGTAATATATACGCATATTTTTGAAATTTAGAATTTAAACTTCTTTACCCTTTCGTACCTTTTTTTCTTATTTATATCAATCTTTTCTTAAATATCAAATTATTTTACAATCTAATTATTTTTTGTATTTTTTCAGAATATATATAAATATAATTTATATATTTAATTTATATATATATATAATAGTGGATATCAAAAACATTTATAAAGAACAGAGGGAGGGGAGTTTGAACGAGTAGCAAATCTTTGTGCTGTTTGTAATTGTAATTAATAATTGACAAATTATTTAATTAAAGTAATTTATACAAATTAAAAAAAGTTTAAAATAATAAACGCATAAAATCTTCTAAATGTTTGACTATCAGTCAAAAAAGATTTCCTTAATTGTTTTAAATTTTAATACTTAAATAAATTATTTACTATTCCTTATTAATGAATTAACTTAAGGGTTGACAATATGCTTCATTTCATTTTTATTTTTTGATTTAAATAAATTTTTAAATAAAATATTGACTTTGTTAATTTTTTTTATTATTTTTTATTTTTGAAACATAAAACATTAATTTCAGTCATTCTCATTCTTTCGATCTTTGATTGATATTGTCTTATCTAAATTAAAAAAAATAGATTTAATAATAATAACTATAATATATAATTGATGTTCCTTTTAATTTTCTTCTAAAAAAAAAATGGTGTGAAGAATACAAAAAACGACTTGACAACTTTTAAAATAAGCTGGAGTGTCTCCACTCGACTATCTCGCAATTTGAATTGGATTAAATAACATAATATATTATATTTAAATTAAATTTAATTAATTATAAATTATAAATAATAAATATTAAACCAGCGCATGTTTGGTTTTTTATTGATGGCACCATGGCACGTGTTGGCGCGTGAGATTTGCAGTGTTAAAAAATTAATTCTGGTACTTTCAGCGATTCAATCAAGCTGAAATTCTATATATAGCAGTTTTATACAATTATTAATCATGTGAAAAATTATCAAACATATATCTTTATTTTTACGGTCACTTTAGAGGAAAAAAAATCAAAATGTTGTAGGTAATGACCCTCTTCCGGATGAGCTACATTTCTCAAAAGTTGATAGAAAACTATGAATTTTGAATAATGCTCATGTACCAAATTGCATCATTCTAGCTCAAACCGTTTTTGCGTAATCTTGTCTACATACATACACACACACATACACATACACACACACACAGACATTTTTCTCAACCTTAGTGAAAATGATTCAGGAACCTTCAAAACGTATAAAAACATCAAAATCTCAACATCGAAAATTTTCGTGATCGCAATACTATCTCTGGCGAGATAGTAAAAATGAATACAAGAATCCGGGGAATATTTAATTAAATAATTTTAAAAATTATGATGTTAGTTAATTTTAAATTAAATCTTAAATAAAATAGATTAATTCTTCTTGTTAAATAAATGTAGATTTAGATATTTACACAAAAAAAAAAAAAAAAAAAAAAAAAAAATTATAATTTGCAAGAGAATATCAAAGGACCAAGAACAAAAGGTCACCTTAAACAATAGTTCAATGAAAAATGAATGAACCAAACGCGATACTTTCTATGAGATAGAGCCAAAATTATAGAATGGCTGGCCGAAACTGCGTTGCCTTTTGGAGAATGAATGCCTTGTGTTGATAGAGTAAGATAATCTTGAGATTTAAAACAGCCATTTCGGAGAGATCGATTCCCATGATTGCTTGTTAAGCTGCGTTTCAACCTCAACGAATACAGGAAAGAATATTTTTATCTAAAATATCTGAAACATTAATTGAATGTTAAAAAGAATCATTAAAGGAAATTGAAAAGATTTTGTAAAGTTGTCTAATGTAATGAATTCCAATTAAAATAAAAAAAAAATGGTTTATTATAAGAATAATCTTTGTAAATTAAAATGGAGAGTTCGTTAAAAGAGAAACAGATTTATTTCTTATTTTCGAGTTAAAAATTCTATTTATTATTTTTTTCATGATTATTATATTGATATCTTTTTTTATTATTTTTTTGAAAATATATTCTATTCAATAGATAGAATAGACTAAAAATTATTTACTTTAATTTTACTTGAACAAAATTAAAATATTAATTATTATTTTATTTTTATTTTTTTCTCTTCATTTTTTGTCTTCTTTTATTTTACTAAGATCTTCTTTTAAATGTGAATTCAGACTGGAAAATATACCTAATTTTATTATATATTATTTTCTTTTTTTTGTCATTTTGTAATTTAATTGAAACTAATTTTCAGTAAGAAAAATAAATTTCAATAAAATTAATTTAAAAGTGCAAATTTGAATTTATTATTATTATTTTTCTTAAAAATATAAAATAGTGAACATAATTTTAAATTTACTATGAATAAATTGTAAATAAATAAGGGAAATTAATTAATTAATTAATTGAATTACAAAATGTTGTCTGAAATTAGAAAAAACGATTTTTGTTGACAAACATAAAATTACTTTTTACATTTAATAAGATACTTTTCCTTTGTGGCAGTGTAATGATTTAAGTCAAAATAAAATAAAACAGTCTAACTCAGGGTATCAATAAAATAGTATATTTTATGTAGCTATGAAATGGAATCTGATCTGGAAAGAAAATTTTAATTACATGGCGGCTTCGAAACCAGAGGCGAAGTTAATTATAAGGCAGAAAGCAGTTTTCAAATGAACTCCAGATCATTAATGTTCTATTGTTGGCGGGGAGTTCTGATTTAGTACAATGGTAAAATCTCAATTGGCCTAAACCACAAAAAGATGAAAACACACCTACCAGAAGAAGGTAATAAAGTTAGTCATATATTTCGGCTAAGAAGATTCAAATGAAGGCGGTTTTATTAGTATAATAATCTTTCTCAATCTATTGGAGTAAAATTAATAAATATTATTATTATTATTATTATTTAATATAAAAATAATAAAAATAAATATTTATATTTGATTATTATTTAAAAAGTTAAAGTTTTATTTCTTATATTGTATATATAATTTTTAATTCCAAAATTAAATAAGCTTGATCATATATCTATCTATCTCTATGGCTCTACGGAACTCGAAAGTTCTTGGCCGCAGCAACCACACTTCTCCAAGTATCCCTATACTGAGCCACAACCCTCCACAATCCCTACTCTCTCCCAGAATCCTATTCTCTAATACTCTAAACCTACTCTCGTCCCTTAAGGTCATAGACCATGCCTCACATCCATATAATACACCTGGCAAAATAATTGTTTTCTTGATCATATATACATGTAAATTTAATTTTGAATTTTAAAATATAATTTTAATTTTTTAAATTAATTTTATTTCAAATTGTATTATCTATATATTTTTTATTATTAAATTTTTCAAATTTTCATAAATTATGTTAAAAAAAAGCGCAACAAATAATTAAATAGAAATAATAGAAGTTTCTTTTTTTTGTAAAAAAATTGATATTTTTTTTTTAATTTTAAGCTTTTAATTGCTTCCAAAAATATTTCACAAGCTTCATTGAAAATAAATCATTGCCAGGTTAAAAGCACCTCGGTCTAAGGCCCCCAGCAGTTTTCGAATCTTGTTGAAGGCCATTTTCATATAATGAGGTTTGTTTACGTCAAGTTATGAGTCATGGTTGGGATATATTTTTAAAATCACTTGTCGATGTTTCGGTTGTAATTGGAAATTATGAGGACCATCTATTTTACCCTAGCTAGGAGGGTGTTGGAATTTTAAAAGGAATTTATACAAATAATTCTTTCAAACAATTTAACAATATTTAGGTATACAATGAAAATGTAATTATTATTTGTTTTTGTTTTTTGTTTTTTGTTTTTTTTTTAATAATTTAATTTCTAATTTAGTTTTTGATTTATAAGTAGAGGAGATTATATTAATTTTTTTTTTTTTTTTTTGATATTGAAGATTTTATCCCAGGTATTATATATTATTAATAACACAATTATTCCTATGAAATTTTAACCTAAATGGTTCAAATGAATAACATCCATAGGGAGTGTGTAATATTGAATTAATTTTCGGATAGACTCATAATTCATGACGCGCTGCTTAGAACTAAATCAAACTCCTGTCTGTTCCTATATAAGTTAGGGTGAAGATTAAATGTGATAAAGAGGCCCATCACAGCAGGAGGTATCTCCCCCTTGGAGCCCTCGCAACGATGGCCAACTTAATGAACCCGTATGGCGTTGAAATAGCATCTAAATTTAGAAATTAAAGAAATAGAGAAAGAGAAAAAGGTTTTTGATTCGAATTCTATAGTTAGACAACAAGAATTTAAAAATAAATAAATAAATAGAAAATTACATTTAATATGATAATTTTTAATTTATAATGTAACATTTTTATACTCCTATTATCATTAAATAAATAAAAAGAGGGAAATGGATTTTTTTATAACTCGTACTTAAAAATAATTCTTCATGTATGCCTGTAAAAAATTTGATCGTTAGAGTTAACTTGTGGAATAGTTTATAAATTATATCAACAAACTTTACTAATTTATTTCTTACTTACAAGAAATATATTTAAATATTTACTTTTACAAAATATTTTGGTTATAACCTCTCTCCCTCTCCTATAGAATAGCAAATCAAATCACAATTTTAATCATAAATAATTGTAATTATTGTTTTATTAATTATTAACGGAGATTTGAGTCCTCAAAACGTAAAGAAATACAAAAATTTTATTGAATTTTTATAATGATCATTCAAAACTTTTTAAATGTGCCTACAAAATTAATAATTTTTGAAAAGAAAGAAAAAAAGCTGGAGTGTCTCCACTCGACTATCTCGCAATTTTTAATTGGATTAATTAACACATATATTATATTTAAATTAAATTTAATTAATTAAATTATAAATTAAAATTAATAAATAATATTTATTAAACCAGTGCGTGATGGGCTCTTTGTTGATGGCACCACATCACGTGCTGGTGCGTTATTTGCAGTCAACGTGTTAAAATATTAATTCCCGTACTTTCAACTATTCAATCAAGCTGAAATCTATATATAGCAGTTTTATACAATTTTTAATCATGTGAAAAACTATCAAACATATATCTTTATTTTTACGGTCAGTTTAGAGAAAAAAATGCAAACGTGGTAGGTAAATAATGGTCCTCTTCCGAATGAGGTATATTTCTCAAAAGTTGATAGAAAACTATGAATTTTGAATAATGTCCATGTACCAAATTTCATCATTCTAGCTCAAACCGTTTTTGCGTAATCTTGGTTACATACATACACAAATACATACACACACACATACACACACAGACATTTTTTCAACCTTAGTGAAAATGGTTCAGGAACCTTCAAAACGTATAAAAACATCAAAATCTCAACATCGAAAATTTTCGTGATCGCAATACTATCTCTTACGAGATAGTAAATATTAGAATGATGCTTTAGAGGGGGGGGAGATAAATTTTTCTTTTGAATATTCCTTTTTATTTTAATAATAATGCCCGTATACCAAATTTCATGATTCTAGCTCAAACCGTATTTCCGTAATCTTGTCTATATACACTCAGAAATTTTTCTCAACTTTTGTGAAAAGACTCAGGGACGTTCAAAACGTATAAAAACATCAAAATCTCGACATCGAAAATTTTCTAGCGAGATAGTAAAAATATTAAATTACCTTTATTTTTAAAATTTACTTTTAATCAGTAGGTATATTATTTTTATAAATTAAAATTCTTACATTTATATATAATTACTAAATGGATAATTAAGAAATTTTTATAGATTACATGGTCCAATTATAACTGCGAAACATCAGCTTTAGGCGAAGACTCAAAGCAGCCGCCGGAGATTTTGAATGCATGAATAGAATGGGAGGTGGCCTGACGGACACGTGCAGCCCCGCGGGAATCCTCATCGATCCCTCTTTCCTCTCACCTTCAAAAAAATATACCTGGCCTATTATAAATATTAAATGCACCACTAGGTTATGAATTAATTCCGCCTTCACGATTTGGTGACTAGTATAATTTCTTTCGTTTTTCAAAGAAATCTTTGAAAAAATTTGATATACAAAAACGTTTTTCCCTACAGGCAAATATCAACAGGTGTTTTGAATAATATTATGTTAAAACAATTTTAAATTTAACATATAATTGAAATTTGATTAAAGATGAATTTCTTGGATCATAATATAAAATGATTTTATTTTAACTGATATTTTAGATAAATAAACGAAAAAAAACAAATCATGATTGATAAGTAATCACAATGAATGTCTGAGAGAATTTATGTTTTGTTTGTTTTGTTTTGTTTTTTTTTTAATGATTAATTGATAAAATAAGAAATTTAAAATAAAAGTAATCTAGTATATTTTTCTTTATTTTTATTATAAAAATATAAATTTTATAAAGACTCTGATATAGCTATAAAATAAATCCTACTAGATAGCTACATTGTTCAGAATTTTAAAATTTTTACATATCTTTACTTTTTATTAACTACAGAATTCAAATGTAACTTTAGCATTTTTACTATCTCACGAAAATTTTCGATGTTGAGATTTTGATGTTTTTATACGTTTTGAAGGTTCCTGAATCATTTTCACTAAGGTTGAGAAAAATGTCTGTGTGTGTGTATGTATGTAAAACGGTTTGAACTAGAATTATGAAATTTGGTACATGGGCATTATTCAAAATTCATAGTTTTCTATCAACTTTTGAGAAATGTAGCTCAACCGGAAGAGGGTCAGTACCTACAACGTTTTGATTTTTTTTCTTCTAAACTGACCGTAAAAATAAAGATATATGTTTGATAATTTTTCACATGATTAATAATTGTATAAAACTTCTATATATAGACTTTCAGCTTGATTGAATCGCTGAAAGTACCAGAATTAATTTTTTTAACACTGCAAATCTCACGCGCCAACACGTGACGTGGTGCCATCAACAAAGAGCCAACATGCACTGGTTTAATAAATATTATTTATTAATTTTAATTTATAATTTAATTAATTTAATTTAAATTAATATATGTTATTTAATCCAATTGAAATTTGCAAGATAGTCGAGTAGAGACACTCCAGATTTTTTTGTGTTTGAATGTCTATTTGTCCTGGTGATAGACATTGATTGAATTAATTTATATGAAATAATATTCTTTGAATATAGGCTATAGGTTATAGGTTTTATCAATATCAAAAAAAAATATTAAGTAATTAATTCTTATTTATTTATTTTACTGACATAAAACACCAATTAAATTCACTAGATTCAATTATCTTTATTTTTTTTTCTTATTTTTAATTACCTGTTTATATCTCGCAGGTGAAAGAAGTTTAAATGTTATTTCAACAAATAAAACAAATTGTAAAATGTTGATGATATAAAATTTATTGAAACAACTCTTAATTCATTTGTTCATTAATTGAATGGTTGAATTTAATAAATTTAATATTAGAAATAAACATGTGAACTAAATTCTCAATAATTTTAAAAAATTATTAATTAAAATGATATATTTGATTATATATTGAGAAATTCAAATAAAAATTTATCGATTTTAATAATTTATATTCATTGTCAAACCAATGGAACCTTACATAAATCCATAATTATGGTTTTAAACCAGTAATTTTTAATTTTTATGATTTTTTTTAAATAAATTAATCTACATTGATATTCTACATTATATTTTTATTTTAATTTCTCAATACATAATCAAATATCATTTTAATTAATAATTTGTTAAAATTATTGAGGAAATAGATCATATTAAATTTATTAAATTCAAACATTCAATTAAGGAACAAATGAATCAAAAGTTGTTTGATTATTTAAATAAATAAATAAAATTTCTGTGTAAAATATTCATGATAATCTTCTGTCATATGAATAAGTAATAAATATAATATGTATTATATTATATTCATAGACACACAGACACAAAAAACTAAAATATTTAATATTTTGGAATTCTCTAGTTCATGAAACATAAAAAATCTTATAGAAAAAAAAAATAATTTAATGATTTAAGCTTAAATTAGATTTTTCAAATTGCCACAATGATTTTTACTATCTCGCCAGAGAGAGTATTGCAATCACGAAAATTTTCGATGTTGAGATTTTGATGTTTTTATACGTTTTGAAGGTTCCTGAATCATTTTCACTAAAGTTGAGAAAAATGTCTCTGTGTGTGTATGTGTGTATGTATGTAACCAAGATTACGCAAAAACGGTTTGAGCCAGAATGATGAAATTTGGTACATGGGCATTATTCAAAATTCATAGTTTTCTATCAACTTTTGAGAAATGTAGCTCAACCGGAAGAGGGTCATTACCTACAACGATTGAATTTTTTTTCTTCTAAAGTGACCGTAAAAATAAAGATATATGCTTGATAATTTTTCACATGATTAAAAATTGTATAAAACTGCTATATATAGAATTTCAGCTTGATTGAATCGCTGAAAGTACAAGAATTAATTTTTTAACACTGCAAATCTCACGCGCCAACACGTGACGTGGTGCCATCAACAAAGAATCAAACATGCGCTGGTTTAATAAATATTATTTATTAATTTTAATTTATAATTTAATTAATTTAATTTAATTTAAATTAATATATGTTATTTAATCCAATTCACATTTGCGAGATAGTCTAGTGGAGACACTCCAGATTTTTTATTTATAAAATAAATTAATTTGTGTGTGTGTGTGTGTGTTTAGGGAGGGGGGAGGGGGGACATTAAAGTAACTTTGATATATATATATTATTTATAGAGAAGTAGCAGTAAAATTGTATTATTGCAATATTGTAGATAATATTATCGTTGGGTTGATTCAAAATAAATCCTAGAAGTTCAGAGGTTTCGGTTTCCCACACGATTCCTAGACAGAGACAAATTTTCCCGAAGGGTCACTTGATTTAGGTCAGTGCATTATCTCGAGAAGAACTAATGGCTGATGCCGTCCGCGGTCGTCGGTAACGCAATGGAACGCAACCACTCGGTGGATCCTCCCTTCCTCGACAGGCGGAGGCCACGTTCCCACTCGACGAGATGACCTCCGCGAACGGAGGTCGCGCCCATCTGCATAGTGCTTCGGGCTCAGCCCCGGGCTCTTTATCGGGATCATTCTGACAAGGCAAGGGTTAATTTCAAATAAACATGCACTTTTAGATAAAAAAAAAAATTAAAACATTCATTTACACATTTACTTTAATTATAAAAATTACATATTTCTATTTTATTTCTAATATTTTTATTATTATTTTTTTTTTAATTTTGATTTTTTTTTATACTAAAAGATATGTTATAAATAAAATTAAAAAAAACTTGAATTGGATTAAATACCATATATTAATTTAAATTAAATTAATTAATTATAAATTAAAATTAATAAATGATATAAAAAAAAAATAATATATAAATAATATTTATATGTTTTGCTCTTTGTTGATGCCACCACGTCACGTGTTGGCGCGTGAGATATGCAGTGTAAAAAAATTAATTCTGGTACTTTCAGCATATAAATCAAGCTGAAATTCTATATATAGCAGTTTTATACAATTATTAATCATGGGAAAAATTATCAAACATATATCTTTATTTTTACGGTCAGAAGAAAAAAAATCAAAACGTTGTTGGTAATGACCCTCTTCCGAATGAGCTACATTTCTCAAAAGTTGAAAGAAAACTATGAATTTTGAATAATGCCCATGTACCAAATTTCATCATTCTAGCTCAAACCGTTTTTGCGTAATCTTAGTTACATACATACACACATACACACACACACACACAGACATTTTTCTCCACCTTAGTGAAAATGATTCAGGAACCTTCAAAACGTATAAAAACATCAAAATCTCAACATCGAAAATTTTCGTGACCGCAATACTATCTGGCGAGATAGTAAAAATTCAGAAAAAATGAATATCATTTAAAAATATTGTTGTTAACGTTTAGTATTTTCTTATTTTTTTTTTTCTTCATTTTTATCTTTATTTTATATATTAATTAACATAAATTTTTATTTTATATATTATTAATTATATTTTGATGATAGTACAATACTATTTACACACATAAACTATAGGAATTTCAATGCAATTATTTAACAAAAGTTACTTATAGGGATGGCTCAAAAGTAAGAGGCTTTTTTGAAAAAAAAAAAACATGAAATAAAAATAAATATTTATTGAACTAAACAAAAAGAAAAATTATTCGCATATGAAATTTGAATTAATAAGTAACTAGTGATTAATAATTAAACATGTTTATAAAATATAAAAATTAAATAATAATTTTGGATAAATTAACCAATTTTTTTTTCGTACCAATCTCTTAATTTTGATTTGATACAATCTATTTTGAAAAATTTAATATATATATATATATATATATATATATATATATATATATAATTTATGATATACAACACACGAATTTACACAGACATAGAATTTTGTTTTTGGAAATTTTTTATTTTGAAAATTTTTGAAAATTTTGAAATATTAAAATTTCATCATCTGCGTGGGAAAAATTTTAATTTTTAATTTAAAAACATAGAAATTTTATAATTTGTTCTATATATAACTTAAAAACAACTTAATTTGCACTTTTATGCATATGAAATATGTATATTTGAAGTTTTTTGTTTTGAAATATCTGCCAATTTGAAATACTATTTATTTTCATTCTTCTCTAGAAAATCAAGATTTGTTTTTTTTTTTTTTAATAATTCCAAATTTTAATTAATGTCCTTTTGCAAGAAAACATGATGGTTATAGAGAACATTTTCCACTTAGGTCAGAGAGCAAGCAACAAGTCAATATCCAAAAAAGGAAAAGAATAAAATTTAATTTTAATTGAAGAGGATAATTATCTTTTGTCATGGTGTCTAATTAATATCATCCGACCTGACTAAATCTATTTTCTTTCAAGTGAGACTTGCCATTCTAATTCGCCAGGTCAATTGGATTTCTTCCATTTGACCTGGCTGACTTTGAGGACTGTATTATTTGATTTAATCCAGTGTCTGTACTTGCAAGCGCGATTCCAATTATTATTCAGGCCGTCAGCGGAACGTCCAGACCAATAATAATTCAGTTCGTTGTATGTAGTAGAGCAGGGGGGCGTAACCATTGCCGCCGGCTACATCACCTTCGAAATTTCACACGGCCGGTGCTTATGAATTGTGCACCCACTCCATGCTACATGATATCACTCTGAATTTCCATCTGCTTCATCAACCCAACCGACCACCTTAAACTCCACTCGCGGATGAGATGAACCTCTCAAGAATCATGAATAAATTCGATCGGAATGAAAGAAAAGAGTGAAAGAGAAAAAAAATATATAATTGATACCTTCACAGATTTGGTTTTAGTATTAGGAATTATTGAATTGGATTAGCAATGAACATTTAGAAATTAATTCGTCATTTATTTCTTGGAAATAAAAACGATAACTTGAAACATTTGTATTGCACAATATTAAAATCATATTGATCCATTTCCTAGAAGGAAAATACTTTAAGAAATAAATATATAAATATTATGTAAACTAAGTATATTGATATATATATATATATATATATATATATATATATATACTTAATATTTAATGCCAATAAAATGACCCAGAAAGTTTTTTAAATTTTAATTTTGATTTCCCAATTATATATTATATAAGTAGTGTACCAAAATGTTGAAGGATGTATAATATATATTAAAGGCAGTGGTGTATTGGGAGGGGAACGCGGGGGAACGACGTTCCCTTACCTTTTTTCAGAACCGTTCCAGTACTTTTTCATATCCCGACAACTCCCACTTAAATCTACTGATAGAATTTCTTATTTTGTGTTCGTTAATATTTTGTTTAGTAAGAATAAGAAAAAATAAAAACTTATATGAAAAAAAATAGTTTACTGAAAATAGGACTTTTTTTTTGCTCCCACTATGCGTTCCCTTACTTCTTATTTTACCAACACATCACTGATTAAAGAGATTTTTATTATAGTTATAAAAACCGCAAAAGTTTTAATAAATATATTCGTGAAAAAGATATATAATATAATTATTAATAAAATTCTGGATCTAGTGTGTTAAAAATGTAATTGTCTTGTTTTCATTCTCTCCTCTTAGGGAATCATTTTATTTTCAAATTTTATTTATAAAATATAAATAATTACTATAGATATTTTATTTTAGCGATTTTCTTTAATTTTGTTAAAAATACAGAATTTCTAAATTGTGTTAACCCTTAAATCTCAATTATATTCACAATTCAATGTCTCTCAAATATATTTTGTAGATTTTGTTCCAATTAACTAAAAAAGTAAAACTTAAATATACAATTTAATGATTTTTTAAAAATAATTATTATATTATTTATATATATAAAATTATATATTCAAATAATTTAGAAATGTTTAGTTAAAAATAAAATGATTAGTGGTTGAGCAAAAAAATTCTTTATTTTCATATTAAAAAAAAAATAATAAATAAATTTTTAAATTTTAATAAATCTCATTCTTTATTAATGATATTCTCATTCAATATAAAATAATTGAGCAAGTTCTTCTTTTAAATTTGGTTATTTAATGATAATAAAATAAAATACCTTTCAATGAATTTTCATACCAATCAAGAAAAAAAAAAACAAATTAAAAGAATTAGGCAATATTTATTCTGAAGTGACCTAGACATGTTGGAATGATATAAAATTTCTTGTGAAATAAAGTTTTATCAATTCTGATCGTAATATACAAATACAAAACGTATTAAAATTCTTTATGTTACATCAGAACTATATATTTTATACATCTTAAACATTAAAATAATTAATTAGCAATTTTTACATAATCTAGAAAAACAAAACAGATCGATTTAAAAAGATGATTAAAATTCCTAAAATTCATTTATTTAGAAATAAATCATACTTTTAACTTAATGGACATACCTTATATGTAAAATACAATTTTAAATGAATAAATATTGATATTAATAATAAAATTTTGTCATTAATGCATTCCTAATAATAAAATATTTTATTAAATCTAATGGCAGCATCGATTGAATGTTAATTTTCTTCTCCTATGAAAATTATTAATTTTTTATATTTCTCCTAATACTAATACTAATAAAAAATAAATAATTAATTTGTAAAATAAGATGAAAATCTTTAAAAAAAAATTCTTAATTTCTTTTGTTCAAAAAAATAAACACACCGATTTAATAAAATCTAAATTAATAAATTATAAATTATATGAAGTAGAAATAAAATCCAAGAATTTTGTGTTCATTTATAATAAACTAGAGGCTTCTAAATTAATATTTATGCTAATAAATAAAATGAACATCAAGCTAAGAAGAAGCGAATCTGAACCTGAACTATAAATATCATTCCTCTTACTATATCTGACGTCATCATTAAATATATGAAACTGGAAATGGAAGTGAAAAATATTTAAAATTCAATATAGGAAAAAAATAAAAACAAAAAAATATTTAATAATCTTCCTTAGCTTTAGTATTATATTTTATTACTATTTATTCTTTGTAGAAAAAGAAAGTTAGCGATCTATCCAGGAATTTATTACATAGAAAAGGGAATAAAGGATGCGGAGTAACTGGTAGTTACTGAACTATGCGTTTTATTTTTCTCGCCGGCGTGTAAATATCGGTTCTCAAGTCAAAGGGTAGATAATGTTTCTCCTTGTAGTGGATGAGAGAATATTAACTCAAATCATAATTTCTAACTGAATATAAGAAAGGTGAGCACTCATCATTTATTAACTTGAAATATTTAATAGAAAAATTTAATTTTGTATATATTCCAAAATGATTCTATACATTTTATTATTTAATTAATGTATAAATAATTTAAAATTTGATTTTTAAAAATTTAGACTAATTTGTGAATCATATTTAAAGTATAATAACTAATTTATAGGTATAGAAAACCAACAAAAAAATATTTTCTATACCCTCCACTAAACTTACATTATTATAAATACATATATGATGATTTAAATATTAAATTTAATTTTTACAATAATATATTTTATATTTGTTATTAATTTAACTCCTTGATTTTTTGATATTCCTTTAATTTCGATGTAGGTATTATTATTATGAATTTGAGATGAAACAATTTGTTTTGAAATAAAATTTTTAACTAAAAAAAATCGATCAATATTATTGATCAATTTGATAAAATGATTAGGTATTGATCTTTTAAGAAATAAATATATATATATATATATATAATTAATATTTTTAGTCAAACCAGAGTTTGATTATTTGCATTCTCGAGTAATAATATATAATATTATTTAAAAACAATAAAATAAAGAATTAAAACCTAAAATTAAATAATAAAAATGTTAATAAATAATATTTCTATCTAAAAATACATAAATGCAATTAATCAATTATTAATTATTATTATTAATCAGTTGTTATTGTTTTTTATTATTTTTTCAATTATATTAATTAAATACATTTTATTTAAGTTTTTTTTAGTAGGTATTTGATATTCATTTTTTTTTATTTTACTTTTCAAAGTTATTTGACTTTAAGCAATGTCTCATATGCTTAATTTGATTTGAGAAATTAATAATAGGGATCCATTCCATCGACTAATTGATAATAATGAATGGCTCCACTTTAATACTATAGTTTTACGTTAATTACATGCCTCAAACACAATGGTTCGCGGCTAAACTTTCGATTTCTTTGACTGTCTACGATAGTTGATATTTTAGTTCATAGATGGCAGGACAAGCTCCATTTTATATATCTTTCTATTTTTATTTCTAATTAATATCTGAAAATATAAAAAATATTCTTATCTTCAATTCGATATAAAAATTAGAATTTATATTAAAAAAAATGATTTTCATTAAATAAGATGATTCCATTTCAATGTTATTTTTCTTCATTGATGCAATGATAAAATTTAAATAATTAATAGAATATAGCTTTTTCTTTTTTTAAAAAAAAAAAACTTACAAATTGTTATATATTGAAGATATTTTAAGCACGGTTCTCTCTCTCTATGAGTGAATCTTTAATGGTGAAGGTCTTATGTTTAATTAATTAGTTATAATTAATTAATGAGGTATAAAATTATTATAAAATAAACATTTGTTAAACTTACTGGGTCAATTTTTCTTGTAATATATGAAATTATAATATCTAATTTAAAAAAAATAAAGTTTCCATATAAGGATTTGATATTATTGAATGACACTAATTCTAAAATACTGTAGTCCAGTGTTTCCCAACCTTTATTATGTCATGCCCCACCTAAACCCTTCTAAAATTCTTATGCCCCCCTAAGTAACATATACATAAATTTTAATATTAAAAAATTGAATTGTTCAATTAAGGAACTTAAATGATAGGTTTTAGGAAGAAATAACTAGGTAATTGTTAACGAAAAGTAAATTTTCAAAATATTGGTAATGAAATACTAAAATTCAAAATAGAAATAATTTTAATAAATAATTTTCTATAATAATTTAATATTTTAATTTAGTGAGATCCTTTCGCTTGACGATTTCTTTGTTTTTTACCAGTAAATTATTTACAGCATTTATTTAAATGACCGAGAGCAAAAGGGTTAATCACGAATCGAGTCCCTTTTTGAATTGTCTCCCTTTACAATCAAATTGCCCCCCTGTGGGAAACACGGTTGTAGTCTCTCACATGAAAAGTAGTCTTTAATATTCTCTAAACTGATTTCCTGTTTATTTCAAAGTGTGTGATAGATAAAATATAAATATTTAAAGGTAAATTAAGCTTAAAAATAATTATAAATATTAACTTTTTATATATATTATATTTTAATTTATTTTATATTTATTTATACGTATTTATATATAATAAATTATAATTTTCACTTATAAAATAAAGAAATTAATATTAATAATAATAAAACTATTATGGATTTTATATCTAAATATTTAATCAAAATTTGTGAGTCATACAATTTAAGCATTACGGAATAGTTTTAAAAACTTGATAGAATGAATCAATTCATATATGTAAAATAATAACAACAGAATTTATTATATCCAAAAAGGAATAATTAATTTTCAAGTTTATTTCTTTTAAATTATTTTACAAGTTTATAAATAAAATATATACAAATGGATAAATAATAAAATGAGTAAATTAAATGTCGATAACACATATAAATAGATAAATAATAAATGAGTAATTAGATGTCCGCTAGAGGGTGATATAAGTAGGTAGAGGTAACTATAAATATTTTACATCTTACCCCCTTAGGCTTTTTCTTCAGAAGAAAAAGGTGTCAATTTACTGCAGTGGAAACAGTTTGATAATTTTTTTTTTTTTTTCCACAGTCAACCTCGTATATGGATGAGGAAATTCTTTTTGTTATTTTGAATGGGCCCATCCTTACTTTATCCGTTTTCCTACGGTTTATTTTATTCCCATTCTCGATGTATACCATCTCGCCTATTTTAAATTCTTTTTTTTTTCTATTTTTATCTATCCTTTCTTTATTAGTATGGAAACTTTTTTCGGAATTTTGAAAAGCTTCTTTCCGGGCCTGTTCCAGATTATCTTCCCCAAAAGTGATAGGAGAAATTGTTGATTTTATACCCAAAAGTAAATATTCAGGTTCAAATTTTGTTGAACTATGAATTGTCTTGTTGTATTCCTTTGTACAATCTTCTGCGATTTTAGACCACGCTCTATTATCACCACTATTTATTTTGCATCTTATTCTATTAACAAGAGTTTGGTTTAGTCTCTCATTTAGGCCATTAGATTGGGGACAATCTATTGATGTAAATACAAGTTGTATATTTTTTTTATTTAAATAGTTTTTAAATTCTTGAGAATTAAATCCAGAGTATTGGTCTGTCAAAATCATTTTAGTTTCCTTTCCTTTTGTAACTGGATCTATTAATTTGATAAATTCTTTAGCGTCTTGACCTGTCGAAGTGGAGATCCAAGCGTATCTGCTAAAGTGATCCACTAAAATGTGCATAAATCTTTTCGGTGATCTGTTCCCGGCGAATCCTCCTACCGTATCAATGGACATAATTTCATAGGGTTTACTTGGAGGCCCTAATTTCGACATTAATCCAATTGTTCTTCCTTTACGAGTTTTGTTTTCTTTACAAATCTTGCAATTTTCACAAAATGAATTAATTAGTCGATCCATATTTTTAAAATAATAATAGGGTCTTATTTTCCTTTTTAATTGAGCATTTCCTATATGACCATAATATTCATGAACGAGCTTTATTAATTTTATACCAAAGTCAATTGAAATATATATCCTTGCTCTGTTATTTAGATTTTTAAAAAAAATATTATTTCGTTTTTCTGTTTTTTTATCATTTTCTATTTCTTTAAAATTTTCTTTTTGATCTTCAATTATTTTTTTTATTTCTATTAAATTTACTACTTTAATTTCGTCTTCATTTTCAAAGTATTCTAATATTGGTTGTCTTGATAAAAGGTCTGCCAAAATATTGTCTTTCCCTTTTTTATAAATGATTTTAAAATTAAATTGAGATAGATAATTGACTAAATCTCCCAATATTTCATCTGTTCTGCTCTTTGTTCTTAAATTTTCTAAGGGTTTATGGTCTGTACAAACTCTAAATTCTCGGCCCATGACATAAAATTGCCAATATTTTATTGCTTCTTTAATTGCTTTACACTCCAGGTGAATAATATCCATTTTCTTTTCTTTTTCTGATAATTTCCTAGAAAAATAAGCAACTGGATGCAACATACCATTAATTTGTGGTTGTTTCAATACTGCACCAATTCCTTTTAAACTAGCATCTGTTTCAATTATTATTTCTTTGTCTGTATCATATATTGCTAAAATGGGTGAGGAACATAAATATTCTTTAATTAAATTAAAACTTTCATCACATTCTTTTGTCCATTCAAATTTTACATTTTTTTTTAATAATCGATGAAGTGGTTCAAATTTTTCTGTACTGTTTTCAATATATTTTAAAAAAAAATTTATTGATCCTAAAATACTCCTTACACCAGATTTATCTGTTGGTTTGTTTAGTTTTCTAATAGCAGCCAAATTTTCAATTGCTGGTGATATTTTATTTTCTTGTATGAAATGTCCAAGATATTTCACTGAATTAGAAGCAAATTTACATTTTTCATATTTTAGTTTGAAACCCACTTCGTCTAGTATTTCAAAAGTTTTTTTTATATGTTTCATATGTTCCTCCCATGTTTTAGAAAATATTAAGATATCATCGATATAATTTATAGAGAATTCGGCTAAACCATTCCTTCTTAAAATATTAGATAATGTCCTTTGAAAAATCGCTGGAGCATTTTTAAGACCATATGGTAATACTTTAAACCTAAATTTCCCAAATTTTGTAATAAATGCGGTTTTCTCTCGATCATTTTCTCTTAAAGGAATGTTCCAAAAAGCCGAATTTATATCAATTATCGAAAAATATTTACAATTAGGTATCTTTTCAATAACATCATTTATAGTTGGAAATGGAAAACATTCTGGTATTATCAATTTATTTAATCTTCGGTAATCAATACAAAGTCTTGTCCTCCGACCATCCTCTTTTTTGAATGCAAGTGTAACTGGTGATGAAAAACCTCCATCTGATTCCTCAATTAACTTTGCCTCTAATAATTTTTTTATCTGATTTTGTATTTCTCTCTCGTCTATTATATTGCATTTATAAGGTCGTGAATTAATATATTCCTCTTTAATTAATTTAATCTCACCTTCTTTACATTTTACTTTTCCAACATCAAATTTATTTTTAGCAAATATATTTTTGAAATTTTCTATTATCGTTTTTAATTCTATAATTTTATTCTTATCTTCTATATAATCCAATTCATTCATATTTATTTGAAAATCGTTAACATTATTTTTTATATTTGTTGGTTTTATTTTTATAATATTCTCATCATCTATTTTCTGAAAAATTTTTAAATTTTCATTTTGTATGAGTCTGAATTTCTTTATTGCGTCGAGTCCCAACAGTAAATCATAAGAAAATTTGTTATTTTTAATTACATAAGTATTTAGATTCTCCGTAATCTCTCCGATTTTCAAACTAATATTTGCCCGGCCTTGACAGAAATTTTTACCACTAAGTGTTCTAAATATAGATTTGTTTTTTTCTAATTTTAACTTTAAAATATTTAAAAGTTTTTTATTTAGTAAGCTTACATTCGAACCACTATCATAAATAGCTTTTATATTATACTTATTGTCTATTAATACATTTATTTTTATAAGTGGATTAAATTCTTCCGGGCTTTTTAGTTTAAAGAATCATAGTTTTCATTTATTTTAAAATTTTCTTTTTCATTTAAATTACTTTCTTGTTTTATCTTTAAATTTTTATTTCTACATATATTTTCAGAGTGATAACGGTTTGGCCAACCAAAAGATTCGCAAATTGAGCACGAAAATTTTTTTTTTTTTGTATCACTTGTATTATTTTTATCTATATTTTCGTTTTTATTAAAATTTTTATTATAATTCGTTTTAATTTTATTAAATTCATTTGATAAATATTCAATTTTCTTTAATTCGGAAAACAATGTTTCAATTGTTTTTATTTTTTCATAATCTAGTCTATTTTGAAATTTTTCAGGGAGTCCCATCACTATCATATGAATCCTAGACTGTATTGTTCCACCGTTCTCTATTTCAATACATAGTTTTTCTTTTGTAATTGCATAATCGATGATGGACCCTCCTAAATATTTAAAATCAAAAGCTTTTTTTATTTTTATCCAACTTATATCTCTAAATGTATTTTGAAAAGATTCTTTCCAAAGATTCCATTTATTTAATCCAAATTTTGTTAAATTTGTATCATACCAGTCTTTTGATATGCCTAGTATATAAAATCGAAGCGTTTCAATAATATTAGTCTCATTCACTATATTATTTCTAAAACATTCATTTTCAAATTTTTGAATCCAAATTATTGGATCTTGATTTTTATTAAATTTTTCTAAATTTAATTTTTTTTCAATATCATAAAAATTAAAATGAGTTGCACTTAGCTGTAGTTGTAATTTTTCAATTTCCATTTGCAAATTTTTCTTTTCTTCTTGATCGAAGTTGATTTCATTAGAAATTTCTTCTAACGGAATTTTATTAAAAGAAATATTTTCACCTTCATCAAAATAAATTTTTTTAAGTTCTTCATTTAATTTTATACCAATTTTACGATATCCTTGAATGGGTTTTATAGCCAGCATTGAACTCTTAATTATAGAGTTTGAAAGTAATATGGGATGATTTTGAACTTTCCTTGATTCTTCTGGCAACCTATACCATAGTTCTTTGTCTTCGGATAACCCAGAAATTTCATATTCATTTTCTTCCTTTTTCACAATATGTACATAAAAAAATTTTTTTTCCATTTTAAAATTGAAAATTAATTTGTAAAATAATAACAACAGAATTTATTATATCCAAAAAGGAATAATTAATTTTCAAGTTTATTTCTTTTAAATTATTTTACAAGTTTATAAATAAAATATATACAAATGGATAAATAATAAAATGAGTAAATTAAATGTCGATAACACATATAAATAGATAAATAATAAATGAGTAATTAGATGTCCGCTAGAGGGTGATATAAGTAGGTAGAGGTAACTATAAATATTTTACATATATATATATATATATATATACTATATTACTTAAATAGTAATTAACTTTTAAAGTTCTTAATCTTGTAGCTGAATGAACTAACATTAACATTGGAACAAAGCAAACGCGATGAAATAATTATAAACGTTAATCGTCCTTTGGCTAATTTTTCATTCTTTTTATTTTCAAAGCGGATGAGTGAGGTAGGGGAGGGGGTAGGTTTAAAACCTGAGGACCAACGGGTCACCCAGGCTTGGGCTGACCGTATGACCCGCCACGGAGCAGGTCTCCGCCTCGAGATTGACCCCGCCAGGGATAAAACCTAGAATCCGATCGCTGCAATTCAGGGAAAGGTTTAATTACATGTTTGGGGTTCATTGTTCATACAGGACAAAACCTCCCACTGGGAAGCCACGCGCCCATTCAACTTTTCAAACTCTGAAGATTGCAAAATCATGGGGGCCCAACATATTTTTATTTATCCTAATTGCATAGGCTTTTAATTAAATCAATAATTGAAGGAAAAGCAAAAAAACCCTAATCCCAATTTTCTTTTGTGTTTTTTGTTTTTGTTAGGAACTGTTAATAATTTTACAAAGTAACTTAAATTACTTAATTAAATGATCAATTAAATAAATGTCAATGAATATAAATTAATGTTTGTAAATTTATTGAAATTTTTTTTTTTCATCTATTTTAAACAAGATTATTTAAATTTTGTTAATGTCAGTGCTAGTAATAATTAATTGAAAAATAAAATCTATTATTACATTCAGAACACATTAATAAGAAAATTATTGTTTCCTAATAAATGATTATGCTATTTGAATGTTTCTTTTAAGGTTTAATGTCTCAGAAATGCATCTTTGATATTGTTAAGATAATATTTATTTAGAGAAGTGCATTTTGAACTGGTCTTGGAGTGAATTTCAATTTTGTAGTTTATGAAAAAAAATATGGAGTGTCTCCACTCGACTATCTCGCAATTTGAATTGGATTAATTAACATATATTATATTTACATTAAATTTAATTAATTAATAAATAATATTTATGATTCAGGAACCTTCAAAACATATAAAAACATCAAAATCTCGACATCGAAAATTTTCGTGATCGCAATTGTATCTTTGACGAGATAGAAAAAAAATCGAAATCGAAATTTAATCACATTTTAAAGCATTAAAAAAATATAATCGTACACATTAAAAAGTTGCTTTAACTTTAAAAATTAAAATTATTTAAGTACTACATTTAGTAAATAATAGTCCGAGTGTATTTCTTGTCTTGTGCGGACCCCCACACTCGTTCCCGGGTTCCCCTCTCCTAACCTCCTCTCCTTCGCCTGGTCTTTGCTGGCAGGTGAGTGGAGTAGGGAGCGCAGTCGGTTGTCATTCACTGCCATACTCTTCACAGTATAAGACGATCATTTGTTTTCTCTACAGAAATCAACCCTTAATCGATAAGTACCGGGACCCCGAGCCTCGGCTCGGTAATTAAGTTAAAAAAAAATAATTCATTATTATTGGGTTTGGCTGGTAATATTAATACTTGGGACACCGATCTGATATACAATTGTTTAATTATTTATTACAATTATTAAATGTTGCATCATTGCATCAATCTGATTAAAATGAATGGAACTTGGGGTTATTAGGTATGTTTCTAACTGCATGAAAATTTTTTTTTTATTGGAAGAATGATAAATATAAATCGTAATTTATAATTATAAAATATTATTAAAATACATATTTTTAATTTTATTTCGAAATTAAATAAAAAATTTTAAAATATTTTAAATATAAAAAAAATATTAATACAATATCCTTTAAAAAAAGGCGGGAGTCAAATTTCAATATGGATGACATAGTGAGGTCACATTTTTACATTTAAATTAAAAAACAAAAAAACTAATAAAGATGAATTTTTCCAGAGATATGATCAATAAAACTTAATTTTTCTTTATAAATACTATCTCTGGTGTGAATTTCAAAAAAATCGTTAGAGTGGTTTTTGAGAACCCATGGCCAAACAAACAATTTTAGCTAGCATAAGAAGATAAGATTAATTTATAAAAAACTTTTTTTTTAAATTATTTATATTTTATTTTCTGTTAGTGTAGTGATTGGAATTATTTATTATTTACTACCAGTATATATATATATATATATATATATATATATATATATATATATATTTTTAAATTTCGTATTTTATTCAATATCCGATCTTCTAAATCAGGGGTGTCTAAAGTTCGGCCCAAAACCCATCGAGATGCGGCCCAAACACAAATTATGAAAATTTCAATTTTTTGTGTTTCTTGACATGCGATCAGACTTTCGACATTTTTTACCACGTTTTTCTTAGCTTGCTTTCTTGTTTGTTTATCTGTTCGCGTCAAATCTTGCAATCGAAATTTCGACCACTTCCAGTCATCCAATCGCTCTGAAACTTTTCAGAGTTATGTATTCTGGATGACAATACAATAAAATAACACATTCGTAGCTTGCAAGTGTTTAATTAGAGCATAATTAATGAATATTTGTATTTTGTTAACTTAAAAAGGAGAAACAATAATAATACAACAAAAGGCCCTTTCCAAAACTTACCTTTCTCAATACATAATACAAAAGAAGAAAACAACAAAAGGGACTTTGTCAAAACATTAAAAATAAATAATACAGATGTCCATAGTCCGCTTGTTTAAAAAAATATTCAAGAGTTGATTCTAGTATGTATTAAATATATTCAATATATTAAATATTAAATATATTATTTTTGATCTAAACGAATAGAGAATGGATTTTACATAAAATTTGTAATCATTTCACAAATTAATAATATAATAAATGACACATTGTGAATTGACGATAAAAATAAATATATTTCATTAGATCTTATTTTATTATACTAGCAAAAATTGTATAAATATATTTTTAATTTTCTTTCGAAATTAATTAAAAAATTTTAAAATATTTTAAATATAAAAAATATTGATACAATATCTAATACAAAAACGAGGCGGGATGCAAATATAATACATTAATTAATAATAATAATCAAAATATTAAAATCCGTTTAAATAAGAAGTTTGAAAAAATGTTCAGGTCGCTCCCCTCCAACTAAATGACAGTCCTGATCGTATGTTCCATGCTGCGAATTAAATTTGGATTAAGCATCATAAATTCTAAAATAATAATTAAATAAATTTCAAATAACGATTAGATATTTATTAAATGAATTACTAATAAATAATATTCAATCTAATGAAATAAAGAATCTCTATATATTATATACACGGTAAATGTATTAGAAAAAATAAAAAGCCATTTTTTTTTTATGAAGAATTTTGATTTTTTTAAATTATAATTTCTGACTTTTGATTGATTACATTTAAAATCATTTTAAAGTTATAATTTCGTCTTTACAAAGAGAGATAAAAAATTAATAAAATCAAAATATTGAAAAAATATAATAGGGAGGTAGAAAAAAGGTTCAAACTCCCCTCTTCTTATTTTTACTTAACGGGTCTTCTGATTGGTTGCCTGTTTCGACACACCTTTTTTCGACTTAAACGCCACCCTCAATTTCCTTCAGCTATCATTTGCTCTCTGCATCTCACCAAGTCATCATTAGCACTCTTGCTAACTGAGTGTATTTTACCACGTTTTTCTTAGCTTGCTTTCTTGTTTGTTTGTTTGTTTATTTATCTGTTGGGGTCAAATCTTGCAATCGAAATTTCGACCACTTCCAGTCATCCAATCGCTCTGAAACTTTTCAGAGTAATGTATTCTGGATGACAATACAATAAAATAACACATTCGTAGCTTGCAAGTGTTTAATTAGAGCATAATTAATGAATATAATTTTGTATGGGAAAATCAAAACAAAAAGTGTAAATATTTAAATTTGAAAAAAACCGTTAAAAACCCGTTAAAAGAATAATATAATATGTATAATATTTAAAATGTAAATAAATTTGAAAGAAGGTATATTAATGTTTTGTACTGTAATTTAGAAAACAAAATTTAAATTTATGATGAGTTTTAGGCAATAAAGAATTAAAATATGACAAATTTAAAAATTTCTCTTTATAATTCAATTTAAATTTATTACTTTCAGGATAATAGTATTTCATGACTATTAAAGTCAATCAAAAAACTTAAAAGTAGTATAGGTCAAGTGAAATCGATTGCAATATATGAAGACTAAAAAGTAGAAAATAATACTTTATATAAAAAAAAAACTTTTTTAAAAAACCACGTTTTTAACGCACTAAAAAGAAGAAAATAATTTTTCTGAAACCCCATAGGTACTGACATTACAAACAAGAGATATGATTTGAAGAAAATTTTCTATAACGTAAAACGTGGGGCGCAACTATGGCTAAAATATTCTGTATCGTATAAAAATTTATAAATAAATGTTATTAGGTACAAATTAATAGGATAAATGAATTCATATTTTAATTAGATTCAAAAAGTAAAGCTTATAACTTATCGAAATTTTTAAAAGAGGTAAATTTAATTTATGAAATGATTACCTTTAGATTACTAATAATATTCACTTTTAAAAAATTCTGATAAAAAATGACATCCTAACAATATTCTGGTAAATAATATAAGAAATTTAACTTGAAGAAATCTAAAACTAAATTTTGCTACTGCAAAACTTCTAGCAAATATTTAATATTTATGTTAATAAAATTTCTAAAGTGTAAATTGAAGATGTTTATTTAATATTAAGGAATTAATTTTCCAAAAAAAATTTACATTAATAAAAGTATTCTGTTGGATTACTAATAATATTCCCTTTTACAAAAAGTCTGGTAAAAAATATAAAACTTAAAATATAAATCCATGGATATTGAAATAAATTAATCAAAGAAATTATATTGCATTTAAAAAATTTATTATTATTTGCGCCCCACGTTTTACGTTATAGAAAATTTTCTTCAAATCATATCTCTTGTTTGTAATGTCAGTACCTATGGGGTTTCAGAAAAATTATTTTCTTCTTTTTAGTGCGTTAAAAACGTGGTTTTTTAAAAAAGTTTTTTTTTTATATAAAGTATTATTTGAAAAATCTATAAAGTTGGCAACCCTATGTGCGGCCCAGCATATTTTTTTTTGCAATGTGGCCCACGAATGGTCATAGTTTAGACACCTCTGATTTAAATGCTAAAATATCTTTTTACTTTTCTGTCATTGAATAAAACAATTTAATTATTTTTTTTTTTTTTGATAGAATATGATCAACATTAATTAATTAAACCTTATTAATTCATTAATATATTTAAATAAAATATTTAATTATTTTTAGTTAAACTTTCTAGTGAAATATTCGATTTATCACATTTATAGTATATACATATTTTGCTTATCAGAAATTTTATATTAATCTTTTTTAAAAACACCAAAATTAAATAGAGACAAATTTAAAACTTTAAAAGTTATTGAAAATTATTTTTCTCTTTATATTTCACAATAGAGTAATGAATATTTTATGGGTTTTATTATATTTTTTATACTAAGTTAATTAATTTATCATACAAGTATAGCAACTGGCTCCATTTTTGTTTTAAAATATAATTCTTAATTGCAACAACGAAATAAAACCATTTTTAAATGGAAATAAATTTTTGAAATAATATCATAAAAAATCTTTCCAATTGATTCAAATTATTCCTTTTTACTATCTCGCCAGATTACGTAAAAACGGTGTGAGCTAGAATCATGAAATTTGGTACATGGGCATTATTCAAAATTCATAGTTTTCTATCAACTTTTGAGAAATGTAGCTCATTCAGAAGAGGGTCATTACCTACAACGTTTTGATTTTTTTTCTTCTAAAGTGACCGTAAAAATAAAGATATATGCCATCAACAAAGAGCCAAACATGCGCTGGTTCAATAAATATTATTTATTAATTTTAATTTATAATTTAATTAATTTAATTTAATTTAAATTAATATATGCTAGTTAATCCAATTCAAATTTGCGAGATAGTCGACTGGAGACACTCTAGATATTTTTTAAATATTATTTGATTAATTGGTTTATTCTAAATATATGTACATATATTATTTAGATTTGATGTTTTATTTTATTTATATTTCTTAAAACAAATTTTATAAAATGATAAATTGAAATAATTTTTCATCCGCTATGATATCTATATTGAAAATTGTATAAACTAAACGAATTGAATTAAAAGAAACATTTTATGTTGAAGATGATTGAAAATAAATATATATCTAATGGCACTAATAAGTAAATGAAGCTCGCTTTTATAATTGGAGTGCCTTAACACTCCTGATGGCTTTGTTTGTCAAAAATTTTAAAAGGAATTTGTTTGACTTAAAACAAATACATTTATCTCGTTGGCAGTGGAGTCCTCTAAAGATTTAATAAAACCTTACCTCCACTTCTTTCTCTCTCTTGCCCCCTCCCCCTTCCCCGCGTTCGTCTTCCTTCTTCTCGCAACTCTCAACTTTTGTAAGTCGGCCAGCGTTATTTTTCAACGAGAAGATCATCTCTAATTGAATTTTAAAAACGCACTATGCGATTATTTAACTAGATCTGTGCGTGCTTGTGCTATGATTAATTGTATCAGTCGGTGCGTGTGTAATTACCGGCAATTTGGCGAAGGAAGGCGGCCCGGGCCACGCGTGGGCGTCCGCCTTCAGTTCCCAGCAGCCTGGCTGACTCTCGTGGGACCAACGGCCGTTGCCACATCCCGGTTTCGCTAAAAACCACCACCATCGTCAGCAAAAAAAAAATATCCTTCACCTCTTTACTATCAAAATTAAAATTAGAGATGAAAGAGTAACTTCATTTAAAAATTGTAAAATATATATATGATAATATATTATATAATTTATTATTATTATTTGAATTAATTGATAGATAAAGTATAATTTTACATATATCCCCTTTCTCCCTCAAAATATAATTTTAAAAAATCTGGAGTGTCTCCACTCGACTATCTCGCAAATTGGATTGGATTAAATAACATAATATATTATATTTAAATTAAATTTAATTAATTAAATTATAAATTAAAATTAATAAATAGTATTTATTTAACCAGCGCATGTTTGGCACCACGTCACGTGTTGGCGCGTGAGATTTGCAGTGTTAAAAAATTAATTCTGGTACTTTCAGCGATTCAATCAAGCTGAAATTCTATATATAGCAGTTTTATACAATTATTAATCATGTGAAAAATTATCAAACATATATCTTTATTTTTACGGTCAGTTTAGAGGAAAAAAAATTAAAACCCAGGTAGGAACAATAGTGTTCTTCTGAATGAGCTACATTTCTCAAAAGTTGATAGAAAAGTATAAATTTTGAATAATGCCCAAATTTCATCATTCTAGCTCAAACCGTTTTTGCGTAATCTTGGTTACATACATACATACACACACATAGACATTTTTCTCAACCTTAGTGAAAATGATTCAGGAACCTTCAAAACGTATAAAAACATCAAAATCACAACATCGAAAATTTTCGTGATCGCAATACTATCACTGGCGAGATAGTAAAAGTTGTATTAACATGAAAGTATAAGAGAATATGAATTTTTAATTATACAATACTACAAAAGCATATTAGTCCGTATAACTCTTAGGATGGTTAATGACTAATTTATTTGATAACTTAATAACTTAACATATCCCAGATATTTTCCGATACTTATGAAACCAAATATACACTCCTAATTTATTAAAAATTATTTATTTTGTTTATTTTTGTTTAAAAAAATAATATTAATAATATATTTCGAAATGAAATTATTATATCTACAAGACATTTCAAAATTTAAATTATTTAAAAAAATATTTAAAATATTTAAACATTAATAAAATTTTAATTAAATTGAAATTAATCATTTAATTAATGTTAACCTCTTTTTTAAGATATCGATTATAATTTTTTAAAGGACAATAAATTAGAACAGAATTTCCCATTATTTTTGCTACATCAACCACATTTAAGCTTTCTTCTAGTTTAATAGATCCCTATTTTTTGATGCACAGCGTTGGCTCACATTCTCGTAGTCCCAGGTTCAAGTCCCGGACCTGGTCAGAGAATTTGTCTATTATATAAATATCAAATATTAACTACATAAACTATTTCATTAGAATTAGAATAGGTATATTTGTCTGGCAAGGGAATTTCTCTAGCTGGGTCTTTGGGTCGGAGTTAACCCATCCTCCGGGATAAAAATTGGGAAGCTACTTGATAAAAAGTAGCGCCTCTGATCAAGATGATCAAGGTAAAGGTTGATATGACCCGTTCTACTGATCATAGGACACCTAATTGATATAACCGACCTTGCGTAGGATGTAAAAAAGTTAGTGGGTGTTTTTGGATGCAGTATGAGCGAAATTCTTAGTAGAAATCTCATATTAAAGATCATTTTAATTTCGATAGTACGGTACTGATAGTGACTGTGAATCTAGATGATAATGTTCGTAGAGCTAATATTATTTAACAAATCTTATAATTCAATATTTTATAAATTAATAATTTTTTAAATGATTAATAGATATTCCTAACTAAAAAATTAATATTAATTAATTGATATTTATTGATTATGTTTTTAATATAAGGTTCAAGTTTTGATTAATAATAAATTTAACAACTTTCGCATACGATAGCTAATAGATATTATCAATTATTTTAATTATTATATTGTAAAATATTAATTTACAAAAAAAAAATTAACCCAATTAACAAAATTAATTATTTAAGTTAAATGATATTTTATTTAGATTGAAAAATTCCATTGGGAAATACCTGAAAACAATACCTTAAAACATGGACGATTGTATAAATATATAAAAGCGTAATAAATGTAACTTTAATAAATACTATTACTATGGGGACTAGCTGGATCCGTAGTGAATTGTTTGTATTTATTTTTTTATTTAGATTTTATTTCCTAAAGAGTTCAATTGAACCCTTTGGGAATCCATAGTTTAGAAATTTTTTTAAAATCATATATGTATAAAACTGTTTGTTGGGTGTGTTATTTGCTTTATAATATAGAGAGGACTTTGTTTCAGGAATTGGATGACCTCTATGCATCTCTAGACATAGTTAGGGTTATAAAATCGAGAATTCTTCAAATGGCATGGCACGTGGCTAGAATGGGAGAGGAAAGAATGGCGAAAAATATATTGGGAAACATCCGCTTGGAATACTAAGGACGCGGTGGGCGGATAATGTTGCTAGGGACATGAGGGAGATGGGAGAGGGTAAGAGTTGGATGGGACATTTGGAGAAAAATGTGGTTGCTTCGTCCAAGAACTTTCGAGTTCCAAAGAGCCACAGAGATAGATAGATAAAGGACTTTGTTTCAAATTAACTTAAAATAAACGATAATTATCAATTTAATTTTATAACTCTTTAAATTAATTTAAGTACTTATATTGTTAATTACAATATTATACATAAGATGGATTGGATAATCAAACAAATTACTCATTTTATAATAACAATGTTTAACAGCAAATCATTCGTGGTGATGATTTATAGGTTTCATTAAATGAGACAGCCATATTTTTCCAAAATAAACTATTTAATATTATTCTTCAAAATTGTAAGAGCAATTGCATTGTTTTCAAACCAATCTTAATTTTACCAAAATTTCCAGGACATTTATCAAATGACTTGCGTTTCATTTGATTATGGTTAAGAAATAAACGAATCAAAACACCACATTTTGTATGATCCTTTATCAAAAGTATTGAAAATCATTGATTTGTTTACAAACATATAACTATATCTTTTTCCAGAATGTTTTTTTTTTCTTCATAACGGAGCCAATGAATATGAATATATATATATATATATATATATATATATATATATATATATATATATAAATGCAAGCAATTGCAGTAAATTGTTTTAGTAATAAAGTGTGAGCTTAAAAGGCGAAACCAATTTACGCTCCAAATTGGATTGCGTGATCCTGGCTGGTGGTCTTTTTAATTTAAAAAAATTTGAAAAATCATTCATATTTATATTTTTATACTTTATTTTAAGGACATATGCTATACAAACTGGTATATGTAATTTACTTTTCAATCCATAATATAATAAAAATGTAATAATCAGGAAAGTATGAGTTAAAGTTTATCAGTATTGGGAAGAATTATTTTGTTTAATAAATAACATAAATAAAGAAGTTTAATATACGATTATAATACCCTAAAAAAACAATTAATAAAATAAAGTTATATTAAAAAACATTGATTTTAAAAAAACTAAGATTTTTAAAAATATATAAAAATAACTAATTATATTAATTTTCCCATATAATAATTTAATATAAATAATTAATTCATTAATTTTCAAAAAAATCAATATATTTTTTCTTTTCTTTTTTCTATTTTTATTCTATTTTATAAAAGTATTGATAAATTAATCGATATATCTATAAAACTATATATCTATATCTACTAGGGTGGGATGAAAAGTTTCCGACCTGACCAAGAAAATCGATGTTTTTAAATTTTTTTTTTGCTATATTTTTCAACATAATCTCCATCAACACTGATACCTTTCTTATAACGGTGTTCTAATTAATTTAATTAATTAATTAATTATTTAACTAATTAATTAAATTTGATTTAATTAAATTTAAGTCTCATCAACAGTTATGAATCGACGCAAAAATTCGTTTGGATTACGCCTACAGCGCCTAATTGTCGTTAGAAATGGTTTTTCGAAGCAATTTTTGGTCTAATGTTAGGAAATGCGGTACCCACATTGCACACAGCTTTCCATATTCAAATGGTTTTGCAAAATATTTCGCACACGTTCAGCTAACATCGTACAGGTCTCAGCTATCTTGAATTTTGAAAAATAAAACAAAAAAAAAATTGAAAAACATCGTTTTTCTTGGTCAGGCCGGAACCTTTTCAGACCACCCTCCTATATCTTTGTATATATATACGAGATATATATAATTCAAATAAATAGTCCTTTTGTATTCTACACAAATTCTAAGTAGATAAAATTCATATATCATCTGAACCGTTTGCAATTTCTATACTAACTTACAAGGCTTATCCAAAATAATTCCATGTTCTTTTCTTCATTAAATAAAATGAAAATAACCATAATTGAGTTAAACACGTTGCAACTAATAAATTGAGTAATATTCAAATTATATATATATATATAAAAAAAAATTATATAAAATATAAAATCTTTTTTTTTTTAAATAAAGAATAGTTGATAGTTGAGATGAGAAAATTGGCCTTCGAAGATTTGAATTGTATCTAAAGAAATTTCATCTAAAGATAGAAAGTTTAATTTGATTAGAATATTTTTCAATTATATCAACTAACAATATAACGGGAGTAATATGTCAAAATATTTCTTCATCTTTATTTATAAAAAGCTGACCCATTTACAGATTAAAACATCATTATAATCTGATACAATTCTTGTCTTTGTGAAGATTTCAAAGTTTGCAATGTCACATTTTGGTTATTCTTTCATGCTGTGGGAAAATTTAATATGAATCAAATAATCATAGTGTCTAAATAATAGCCTGATAATACTCATAATATATTTTCTCATCTCCGCTAGTATTTCGAAGGCCGGAGGCGCCTGGACAGGTGTTGGATGCTGGACAATTGAACTTAACCAACTGACGCTTTATACAGAGCCTCGCTAAAAGCTTTAATCGAAAACGAAACGGAAGGGGACTTTTAACTGTCATGCATTGCTCAAAGAATTAAGATTGAAACGTTGATATTGCCTGAAGAATTAATTAATGCCAATTAGACTTAATTATATACTTATATGGATTTATACTCTTTTTAAAGGCTTAATTTCTAATATACTAATGGTACATATAAGTAAATTTAATATTTAATTTTATTTATCTATTTCTGTGTGATACTACTGAACTTAACGCAGCAACCACATTACTCCAGCCATCTTTATCCCAATTTCTCTCTAGTCTAATATGGAAATAAATAAAATATAATTCTTGCCTATATCCAAAATAATTTTCTAAAGAGACTAGATAAATAATTAGATATTTTTAAGTTTAAAAAAAAACTTAATAAATAAAGTGTATTAAAAAAAATCTGGAGTGTCTCCGCTCGACTATTTCGCAAATTTGAATTGGATTAATGAAGACATATATTATATTTAAATTAAAATTAATAAATAATATTTATTAAATCAGCGCGAGTTTGGCTCTTTGTTGATGGCATCACGTCACGTAAGGGTGAGTGATTTGCAGTGTTAAAAAATTAATTCCGGTACTTTCAGCGATTCAATCAAGTTGAAATTCTATATATAGCAGTTTTATACAATTTTTAATCATGGGAAAAACTATCAAACATATATCTTTATTTTTACGGTTACTTTAGAGGAAAAAAAAATGAAAACGTGTAGGTAATGACCCTCTTCCGAATGATTTCTCAAAAGTTGATAGAAAACTACGAATTTTGAATAATGCCCATGTACCAAATTTCATTATTTTGTGTAATATTGTCTATATACATACATACATACACACACAAACACACACACACAGACATTTTTCTCAACCTTAGTGAAAATGACTCAGGAACCTTCAAAACGTATACAAACATCAAAATCTCGACATCGAAAATTTTTGGCGAGATAGTAAAAATCTTGAAAATTAAATCAAATTTTTAAATACACAAGGGAGAAAATTTATTTATGAATTCCATGAATACTTAAATATATATATATATATATATATATATATATTATTTGATAATGACGTCATTCATCCATCCAACATTTCTTTTTACTTTCCCGCATACTTCGTATAAGGGAAGTATTGGAATCGTCAAAAATTTCGACTTCGAGATTTCGATAGATCTTGACGTTTTAGACCTCCCTGAGTCGGAAAATACCATTTTTCGAATTATGTCTGTGTGTGTGTATGTATGTATGTATGTATGTATGTATGTATGTATGTATGTATGTATGTATGTATGTATGTATGTATGTAATGTCTGTAAGCAAATTTACTCAAAAACTAATCAAGCTAGGACTTCGAAATTTGGTACACCGATATTATTCACAGTTTGTAGATTTCTATCAAAATTTCGTCAAAATCGGTTAACCGGAAGTGGTACTTTACCTACACTGTTTGCGTTTACCTTTCAAGTAAAGTACCAGTTTGCTTCGAGATATTTGCTTCATATTTTGTATATAGATTTAAAAATATGTAAAAAATTCAGATACCAAATTTCATCATGATCTGACTACCGGAAGTGACATTTTACCTATACAAGTAGCGTTTCTTTTTTACCGACCGACGATAGTAAGGGAGGTATTGTTTTCACACCAAATTTCACCTATGGATATTTTTAGGTACATATCTCCACGAATCATGCATTTTCTTAACAGAAAAAAGTATTTTTAGCATGATGTCTGTCCGTCCGTCCGTATAGCTGTGTACAGCCTGAACGGCTCAACGAATTTTGATGAAATTTGGTATATTTACTTAATGCATCAGTATGATGAATTGATCAACTTTTGGTGCAAATCCGGAAACCGGAAGTGCTCGTATTGCCGATCGAAGAGAGGAAGTGAAGGGTTATTTTCATATCAAATTTCACGTCAGGACATATCTCCACGTGTTATGCACTTTGTATTGGTTTTATCCTCGAGAAAAATCATCTTCATTAGTTTTTTCTTAATTTAAAATTATATGACGTCACCCAGCACTTCATGACGTCACAGCCAGCCCTTATATATTATAAATAAAATAAAATTAAAAATATTTATATTATATCCATATCTGTTTTTTTTACATTTAAAATATCAGTTAACCGGAAGTAGCACTTTATTCTATATATATAAATGTTACCAAATATCAAATTTGACACCAATAAACTAACGAACTAGCTCTTTATCAATACCAAGTTTACACATTCTAAATATGCATTCACAACTCTTTATACCTATTTATATGCGGGAAAGTCTAGGGGAGGACACTCCCGCTTATTTAAATATTTAAATATAATTAAAGAAATTTTAATTTTTTTTTATAACATTTTTTATAGATACGATATAATAATAATAAATATATGGATATGTTTTTATTTAAATAAAGAAGGAAGAGTTATCTATCATTTATTAAATTTATTATGAAGAATTGTGTATTTTGACTTCAAAACTGTCTTTTAATGATAATCAGCATGGGAAATCATGGTGTTAGTTTATCTTGAAGGCGACTTATGAAAACGGAGCAGACAATGGGACATGACGGTCAAGTTTTGGTCCAAACTTTTACACAACCTTCCAAGCGATGAAGTGTTTTCCTTGCACTTAGCGACCGACTAGAGAGCAGAGCACTGACATATAACAACCATTATTCTATACGTTAAAGAGAAGAAAATATTGATATTAGCCAACCTGTCATTTTGCTAAGCTTCCATCGTCTCTATTGAAAACAAAAAGGCTTATTTTATATTCAAGAAATGAATAATCAATTTATTCAGATAGTATATTCTTTTTATTTAAAAGAAATTTATGGGCTTGGTAATATTTAAATTATATATGGAATGCAATTTTATTATTTTAGTGAATATATTAAAATCTTTTTTTTTATAAAATTTATAAAATGTTAAGATCATTTAAAAATAACGATAATTTAATCATTTGTTAATTATATATAACTACCTATATTATATATATCAAGTAAACCTGACTTTATAATAAAATTTGACTATGTATTTTAATTTATAAAATAAAATATAGATTTAATGAATGGTACAATTTTGACTTTTTAATTTTAATTTTTAGATATCTTATCTCTTTTTTTATACTAGCAAAAATTTTATATATATTTATATTTTTGAAATATTAAACGGCTCTAAGGATTTTTTGAAATTCACTTCATAGATAATTTTTATAAAGAAAAATCGATCTGTATTAGTTTCAGCCTCGGGAAAAATAATCTTTGTTAGTTTTTTGCTTAATTTAAAATCAGAATTTTAATAATAAAAAAAATGGCGCCAAGCAACGCCGGACAGATATTTATTTTAATAATATTTTGTAATCAAATTACGAAATATATATTATTTTATATCCACAGGCCATACTTTTCTGTCTTTCAGTACATTAATACGCACATTTAAGGACTGTTTATGACTTTTTTTTTAAATTTATGCTCTTTTAAATTATTTGAAGTTGTTTCATATATATTTAATCGTTTATTTATTTTAAATAATAATTTTAATTTTAAAATTCATAGTTCATAAGGAATAATTTTTTAAAGTACCGAGCTGCTGCTCGGTAAACCAGATACTAATATATTATATGATTTGTATTTTTGATATGAGAAATTGAATTAAAATTAGCTATATGTAAATAATTGTATAAAAATAAACAAAAAAAAAATTGTCATTATATTAAGTAAATATTTAAATTAGGTTAATCATTAATTTTATCTTTGGTGACCAATCCCTTGGCATTACCTGTTTAAAAAGAAAGGCGTGGGAACCTGAGATCACCCTATAAACACCCTGGTTGGACAAACACCCACCCACCTGGCCCAGATTAAACCCAGAGTAATTATCGCGAGCTTTATATGATTTTAATGATAGACTTCATATGAATTAATTTCATGGAGAAACCTCGAAGACTCGTAATCGAAACATTAGCACAGTTCTAATATGAACACTTCACGCCTTTTCAAGTCATTAAATCCAAATTGCCCATGTTAAGCAGGTGACTAACCCCAAATATTCTTGTTAAAAACCGACACGCCTTTGGAGTTCGATGGTGTAGTTAAAACAAGTATAATTTTAAATACATTTACACATCTATCTGGAAAATTAAAAAACTATTTTTAAAAAGGAATCAAAAACGTTTTATATATATATCAAAATGAATTTTCTATGAATCATTATTACAATAATTATGGGTACTTTAATAAAATTTCCTATAAATGCGATTTACTTGTGATTCAACGACTATTAAAGTTAAGGATAGTGTTGTTTAAAATTAATGAAATTTAAATAAATAATTATTTTAAATATAAAATTGCACAATCGATTAAGATTCAAATTTTTATTACATAAAGAAAAAATAATATTATTAATAATATTTAAGTATATGAAATATTTATGAAATATATATATCAAAATTTTAAAGTTTAAAACTCTACTTGTCTAGAAATGATTTTTCCGTAAAGGTTTGAACATAAATTAAAGGCTGTAGGGTTCTGAATCTAAACCTACAATAAAAGAGTCAATTAGAAGAACCAATATCACATAGCAAGCTAAAAATAAAACAATAATATTAACAGGGAATTGATCAAATTTCTTCAAACCGGGAAAAAACCTGAGAAAAAGGTGTCTAAGCAATATATATATATATATAAAGATCCAAATTTTTTTTTTTCATTAAAAAATCAATAAACATTATATTGCCAGCCGATCCCGGCATCATATGCTTTTGGCGGCATAAAACTCTTAAAGGGACATTTTAAAACAAAATTTCAAATACTTATAAAACAACACAATGTTTAAATGTAAAATTATTAACTTTATTCAAATCTTCATAATAATTTTTACCGACCGACGATAATAAGGGAGGTATTGTTTTCACACCAAATTTCACATGTGGAGATTTTTACATATCTCCACGAATCATGCATTTTCTTAACAGAAAAAAGTATTTTTAGCATGATGTCTGTCCGTCCGTCTGTCCGTCCGTATAGATGTGTACAGCCTGAACGGTTTAACGGATTTTGATGAAATTTGGTATATTTACTTAATGCATCAGTGGGATGAATTGATCAACTTTTGGTGCAAATCCGGAAACCGGAAGTGGTAGTATTAGCGATCGACGATAAGAAGGGAAGGGTTATTTTCGCACCAAATTTCACATAAGGAGATTTTTTTACATATCACCACGAATGTATTGGTTTTATCCTCGGGAAAAATCATCTTCATTATGTTTTTCTTAATTTAAAATTATATGACGTCACCCAGCCCTTCATGACGTCACAGCCTCGGGTAACGCCGGCAACGCCGGTTACTTCAGCTATATATTATAAATAAAATAAAATTAAAAATATTTATGTTATATCCATATCTGTTTTTTATTACATTAATAGATATATTAAAATTATTTGAAATTGTTTCTGTAGCTGGAAATTAATTTATTTCAAACCGTCGGTCGGTTCGGACCTGGCCACAGGTCAACTTATTTATTTTTCTATTTGACATTTATTTAATTTAACAAAACAAAATTTTAAAAAAATTAGGTTAGTGACAAATAAATAATTTTGCCAATTTGTAACTATCTTCATAATGTTACAGACATCATATACATACGACGGAAATTATATATATTGATATTATTTTATATGAATATAAAATATATATATATATATTCATCACTATATATAAATATATATATATATATATAGGTAGACTTGCCATACGTCCCGGTTTCGCCTAGTCAGTCCCGGATATACTGGGTTATCACGGCGTCCCGCCCGGTTGTTGAAATTGTCCCGGTTTAAATTCAGGGCACAGTTTCTTGGAAATAATTGAGCAAAATTATTAGATCAGAGAATGATTAATCTGCTCTTGTGTGATTAGTAACGTTTTGGCAAGTAACACAGTAATACAAATTTTTTGAACCAAAATTTTCATTGGGAAAAACCAAATGTGAGGCTATAATATTAAATGTAATAGCACCTTTAGCGCTGGAAGAATTAAAGAATGATTTAATAAATGCAAATTTTGTTGCACTAAGTATGGATACTTATTATCTACTCTATATTTTAAGTGTTTTTTACATTACAGTTTTCATACCCCCCCCCCCCCCCCCGAAACCGACATCCTTAAAACTAAAGTAAAATAGACAGAACTGTCCCGGTTGGTCCGTGAAAAAATATGGCAACCCTATATATAGGGAGAGAGAGAGAGAGCGATTAAATATACTTTTCTGCAAACTGCAAGGCACAGCTACACACATACTAATATTTAATTTCTACATATATTGGAATTATTACATTATTAAAATATTATTAAAATTACAGCTATAGTTCTATAAGAACAATTAACTTATTTATATACCCGTCTTAATAAAATTTTTTTTAAATCCCTTGGAATTTAATTTAATTGAATTCTTGATTGATTGTAGTCAAAAAAATAAACAAATAAGATATCGAAAATGTATTTGATTGTGTATTACTAAAATTTGTACAAACTATATATTTCATTTTTACCGACCGACGATAGTAAGGGAGGTATTGTTTTCACACCAAATTTCACATGTGGAGATTTTTACATATCTCCACGAATCATGCATTTTCTAAACAGAAAAAAGTATTTTTAGCATGATGTCTGTCCGTCCGTCCGTATAGATGTGTACAGCTTGAACGGCTCAACCGATTTTGATGAAATTTGGTATATTTACTTAATGCATCAGTGGTATGAATTGATCAACTTTTGGTGCAATTCCGGAAACCGGAAGTGGTAGTATTAGCGATCGACGATAGGAAAGAAAGGGTTATTTTCACACCAAAGGAGATTTTTTTATATATCACCACGAATCATGCACTTTGTATTGGTTTTATCCTCGAGAAAAATCATATTTATTAGTTTTTTCTTGATTTAAAATTATATGACGTCATCCAGCCATTCATGACGTCACAGCCTGGTCTTGCATATATATTATAAATAAAATAAAATTAAAAATGTTTATATTTATTATTTATGTATCCATATCTGTTTTTTATTACATTAATAGATATATGAAAATTATTTGAAATTGTTTCTGTAGCTGGAAATTAATTTATTTCAAACCGTCGGTCGGTTCGGACCTGGCCACAGGTCTACTTATATTGTTTGTTTTTTTTTTAAAATAAAAATATAAATGATAGACTATCTATTATAAAGTGATATGATATCTTAATAAAACAAGAAAATTTCTCAAGATAAAAGCTTCAGTGTGCGTTAAGGTACTTTTAATATGGGGTTTAATAAAAATTAAAAATAGATAATTACTAAGGATAAGAGTAATAATGACTCTCCAAGTCCGTTATTATCCGATTAGCAAGAGTAAACCTGGCTGACCTGTGATGTGGACAGGCAAGGGTCGTAATGATTAGTCATCGATTGGAGAACGACATCCTGGTTTGCAAGACCATCATCATTCTGGACACAAGAGGTTCCCAGGGTTTGTTAAGTAATACGTGTGTTCAACCACAAAAACATCCACTTCTCTGGAACATTGAATGGCCATGGCCTAAGCACTGAACTTACTCATGGAAAAAAAAAACTTCCTGAAATCATATTTATTATAAATAAAAATGAAAGTGAAATATTTTTAATCTATGACTCAACTAATGAAAATGTGAATTGTAAGGATTCTTTTATTTTCATATATCAATTGACATTCTGGTTTAATTTTAATAATTAAAGCATCGCATAAAAGATGTAATTATTACGTGAGGACATCGTGTAATGAACTCTTTATAATAAATCTATCCTATATTTATATAATGTTTTTTTAGATAATAACATATAAAGGATGAAATTGTTTATTTTTTTAAATAATAACATTTAAATATTTCTAAATAATTTTTAACCTATATAATTTCGAAAAGTTTATTGTTTATTTTTTTAATATATTATAAATATAACAACATTTTTAATACAATTTTCAATTTTTACTATCTCGAAAATTTTCGATGTTGAAATTTTGATGTTTTTATACGTTTTGAAGGTTCCTGAATCATTTTCACTAAGGTTGAGAAAAATGTCTGTGTGTGTGTGTGTGTGTGTGTATGTAACCAAGATTACGCAAAAACGGTTTGAGCTAGAATGATGAAATTTGGTAGATGGGCATTATTCAAAATTCATAGTTTTCTATCAACTTTTGAGAAATGTAGCTGAACCGGAAAAGGGTCATTACTTACAACGTTTTGATTTTTTTTCTTCTATAGTGAGCGTAAAAATAAAGAGATATATTTGATAATTTTTCACATGATTAATAATTGTATAAAACTGCTATATATAGAATTTCAGCTTGATTGAATCACTGAAAGTACCAGAATTAATTTTTTTAATAAATATTATTTATTCATTTTAATTTATAATTTAATTAATTTAAATTAATATATGTTATTTAATCCAATTCAAATTTGCGAGATAGTCGAGTGGAGACACTCCAGCTTTTTTAGATTTGTGGGTTATAAAGTTAAAACAAATATTTTCTATTTAAAAATATTATACATATCTTTATATTTTTGTTTTTCATAATAAAAATTAAAAAAAAAACTACTTCCCTTTCTATCTCTCATTACTTTCTCTAATGATGAATTATTTTTTCACTTTTTTCGCAAAATCAATCTTAAAGATCATTAAAAAAATTAAATAAAATTTAATTGTATTCATATATTGAAAAAATAAGTTGAGATAATAGATTCAGATAATTTTTTATTATTATAGAAATATATTTTTAATTAATTAATTATATAGTTTCCCGAAATTAAACTATTTGTCAATTCTATTACTTGTATGATATGAATATGATAATGATAATATTATTATATTTATTATTTCATAGAAGTTTTAAATAATTCGGGTAATTTTATTTTATTTTATTTTATTTTTTTAAGCCGAATATCTAGTCGGCCAATTCACTTGAAATAGATAAAAAGATATAAATAAATAAATAAAATAAAATAATTTTAGTTTGCTTTACTCAGTGAATGTGAAAAGACGCTATGCTTAATGGATGAACATTACCAGGTAATTTATAATGATTTTCAAATATATATAATATATTTAATATTAAATTATTAATTTACTATATTTATATATATATATATATATATATATATATATTTATATAAATGAAATTAAATATCTAGTTTGTTTTTATTATTTACGTTTTATCTAGTAGCTTGCCAATTTTGATCTCGCACGATGGGCTGACTACGTCCCATAGACCCCAGTTAGAGAAATTCCCTTGCCAAACCTCCTACAATTTCAATTCAATTTCAATTTCAAATTCAATTTAAAGAGTATGTTTATTAGCCAACATTTTTACAATATAGTTGATATATTTATCAGAACATACACAAAAGATGAAAGTTACAATATTTACAAAATTAAATTGTTTCTTTTGCGATCATTTATTGATACGCTATTACAATTTTACTTAATTATATTTAATTTTATTTACTTTTGTTTTTACTATCTCGCCAGACATTATTCAAAATTCATAGTTTTCTATCAACTTTTGAGAAATGTAGCTCAACCGGAAGAGGGTCATTACCTACAACGTTTTGATTTTTTTTCCTCTAAAGTGACCGTAAAAATAAAAATATATGTTTGATAATTTTTCACATGGTTAATAATTGTATAAAACTGCTATATATAGAATTTCAGCTTGATTGAATCGCTGAAAGTACCAGAATTAATTTTTTAAGACTGCAAATCTCACCCGCCAACAAATGACGTGGTGTCATCAACAAAGAGCCAAACATGCGCTGGTTTCATAAATATTATTTATTAATTTTAATTTATAATTTAATTAATTTAATTTAATTTAAATTAATATATGTTATTTAATCCAATTCAAATTTGCGAGATAGTCGAATGGAGACACTCCAGATTTTTAATACTATATAATCTTATAATTTCCTGAATAAAAAATATTTTAATTTTTAACAATCTACAGACAAAAGCTTTTGTTATTATATTATGTAACAATATACATTTAAATTTAACTTATTTTTTAATTAATCTCCTTTGCATTTTTCAGCAATATTACTTCGAAGATGGTGTGTCAAACAACCATAGCATCTTTCTTGATTGGTAAGTTAAAAATTTTTATTTATTTTTACTTTTCTAATTACTTAAATGACTAACATATCAAGTCTGTTACCGCCTAAGCGAGATAAATGTGCTCTATGATCAGTAGCACGTATCCTCTGAACCCGTATCTTGATTTTCTTGATCGGAGGCGCTACTTTTTATTTCAAGTAGCTTCCCAACTTTGATCCCGGAGACTCAGACCCAACTAGAGAAATTACCTAGACTTGAACCCGGGAAGACAAAGATGATGCGTTTTGGTCCCAGACTGTGCTCCTTCAAATAATAATAAGCTACATTCTAAATTAATTTTTAATTATAAAATGAAATTTTTAATTATAAAATGAAATTTTTTATTCAAATTAAAATTTACCTATTAGAACGTTGTTATCCCTGTCTATAAATCAAAATAAATTTTATTTTCTGGGAAACCTACTGATGGTTGGCTAAACCCAGATCAAAATAAGTGATTCAAGATAAAGATCAATGTTAATATATCAAAACAAAATCATTCCATATTCAATTTTTCCTTACAATATAAATTCCTATTTCTTTTTTTAATAAAAAAAAATATAATTCTCTAAGTTCATTGATGTAACTCTGAGAATTCCCAGCAAATCCATTTGGAAATTTTAAAATCCCCGAATCAAACAGATTCCATGCATTAAAGCCCTTCACGCTCTCTACCATAATTTGTGAATTATGAACTGGAACGAAGAGTTAAAAAAAGTATAATCATTTAATAAAATATAGTGAATACGACTTCTGTATAAAATGAAACGTTTTATAAATAATCACGACTAAATCATTTAATAGATTGGTTCGCCGGCCAACAGCTTAAAAGAGTTGAGCTCCACTCAACTCAGCCTTTTCAATTTCATACGCATAAAATTCCCATTTTATAGGACATCTTATAATTTATTTTAATATAGCTTTTACACCACACAATTTTTATTAAATGGAACTATATTATTCTAGAATATAATGGTGTTAGAATTATAGTTAATGGTGAATTGACAGTATATTTGAAAATTATTCAGGGCTATTTACAAGTCAATATTGATATAAATTGTCGATATATTGGTCCAACATGAAAGTCAACAGATCTGGCCCATAAATAAGATTAAAAAAGAAAAATTGATAACTTAAAAGATAATTTCAATAAATTCATTATTTATTAATTTCAGGGATTATTTAAAGAGGATTATTTTTTTTTTTTGTAGAAGTAAAAATGATTTAATATTTTTTATTTAAGTTCACAAGTCTTATTAAATAATTCTTAATTTTTTTTTTTTTAAACACGATTATACTCATTAAAAAATATTTATATATATATACACCTTTAATCTTGACATCCAGTTAGTAAAAAAGTTCTTGGTTCGTTTAATCAAATTGGTTTATAATTGATGGGGAATATTAGTTATTTATTTTGAGAAAAATTCAGAATTATAAACTACCCATGCAATTATCATAGAATGAAATCAAATTTCAACTTTTTTTAAAATATAGAAATTATTAAAAAATTTCAAATAACCTATATTTAAACCTAAAACAATATTAATTCATTTTATTGTAAATTGTTTGTTGTGTGAATATATTTAATATTACTTCACGCTTGAATTCATATTTGTTTTTAAGTAGTATAGTTTTACTTTCACTAATCTAAATATTAAAGGCGCTTGGTTAAAAATTTGAAGATTCAAGATTTTAAGAGAAATTCATGTTTTAATGAGCCATTAGTTCAAAACAAAAACAGTTTTGGAGAATGGTGTCTGTATGTGTATGTGTATGTATGTAATTAGTGAAGTTTAAAAATAAAAAGATGTTCGAAAGTGAAAATCCGTATTTAAAATATGCATATTCTTGTGATGTTACAGCAACTTTATCGTTAAAATTGAATAACCTGAAATGTAACTGATTTTACTTTTTGGCAATTTTCTTAAAAACACCTCTATCCATTATAGCAGTGACTCTCAACCACTGTGCCGCGAGATTTTCAAAAGTGAGCCGCGAGATTATTAGGCTTTTAAACATTTCCGACTTTTTTTTCTAAATTTTTTCAATATGGTTCTAAAAAAAAAAGGTAAACCGTTTTTGAGACCACTTTTCTTTTTCTTTGTGTCCCGCCAAATTTTTAAACTGTTAAAAGTGTGCCGCGGTAAAAAAAAAGTTGAGAATCACTGCTTTATAGTGTAGTAAAATTCTATATTTTATTAACTTTACTTACTTTGTGAGAGGGCTTAGATGCCAAATTTTCAAAATATTTTGCACTAAAGTTTTTTTTTATTTTTATTGATTTTAGAAAACCACAACGACCTAATATTGTTAATAATAATTAAATATTCCTAAATATAATCCATGAAATAATTTGATTTGATAATTTGATTTAAAAATTGAAAAAAGACAAAAAATAATTGAATTAGGGTAGTTATGTTTATGAACCATATTTTTTTATATAATTACCTATTATTTAAACATTGTGCCCTAAGGAAATACCGTTGTTTTATTTTAATCTTTAGCAATTTAAGTTTTTAGAGTACTCTGAGTTCATTAATCAAATTTGAATTAAAATATCAAAAAGCGAAAATTTTTTATCCATTATTTATTATTTTTTCATTTCATGTTACGTGTAAAAATAAATGTAATTTTCTTTTAAAATTGTTGTTGTTGTTTGTTTTTGAAGATAATTTCTCACTCTCCATTATGCTTTCTGAATGTCTTAAAATATTAATTATAAGTTTTTAGATTATAGATTTCCACTGGAGTGGGGGGATTGTCAGTAAAAAAGACGGCAACAGAATACAAATTTTCTGATATTCATAAAATAGATCAATTGGGAATGTTAATTTCCCTTCCCCCTCCCCCACACACACAGGTATTCAGCACCAATGGGAAGTTGTGTTCTTATAGGGTATAGTCATTTATCTCAGACCAAGTGGTCACCTATCCTGCCCAGCACGTGCGCGTCCGACACGTGAAGAGGCGGCCGACATCAAAGTAACTTTGCTTCTTGACATCCCTCTGTGGGGGGGCCACGCGTTATTTCTATTATCGCTAAATGCTTATCATATCTTTTTAATGCCTTTAATTAACTTCATTTTCATTCGATGTGTTCGTTGGAAGACCCTCTTTAAGTGAAAGGTGTGTCTAGGTGTTTAACGGAATCTAATTTAAGAAAATAATAATGATAATAATAATAATAATATGAAAAAGAAAAAGAATAAATGAACACAATAAGTGAATATTTTTAATATCGATTAAAAAATCATTTTTTTTAAAAATAATTAATCAAAATAATATAACTATAATAATTTTTTCTGGATTTAAAAAAGAAATCCTTTATTTGTGTACCCCTTCGTATATGATTGGAAATATAATTATTACTAGAAAAAATAGCGAAAGAATAAAAAAAATTACTGAAAAAATATTGAAATATTATTTTATTTATTTATTTATCTGTCATTGGGATTATTTTTTTATTCGTTTTGAAGGTTCCTGAATCATTTTCACTAAGGTTGAGAAAAATATATGTCTGTCTGTGTGTGTGTGTGTGATGGTAGACAAGATTACGCAAAAACGGTTTGAGCTAGGATCATAAAATTTGGTATACGGGCATTATTCAAAATTCGTAGTTTTCTATCAACTTTTGAGAAATGTAGCTCAACCGGAAGAGGATCATTACCTACAACGTTTTGATTTTTTTTCTTCTAAAGTGACCTTAAAAATAAAGATATATTTTTGATAATTTTTCACATGATTAAAAATTGTATAAAACTGCTATGTATAGAATTTAGATTGATTGAATTGCTGAAAGTACCAGAATTAATTTTGTAACACTGCAAATCTCACGCGCCAACACGTGACGTGATGCCATCAACAAAGAGCCAAACACGCGCTGGTTTAATAAATATTATTTATTAATTTTAATTTATAATTTATATTTAATTAAATTTAATTTAAATATAATATATGTCTTCATTAATCCAATTCAAATTTGCGAGATAGTCGAGTGGAGACACTCCAGCTTATTTCTAGTTGGCAAAATTTGCAATATTTTCTAAATTGATTTAAATTTTAATTAATATTTATAGTATTATATACTTTTAAAAATATTTCTCTATTTTTTTCGTTTTTTAATTTTAGTATATATGTTAATAGAACTGTTGATAATACAATTTAGGTGGAAACAATTATATATAAATATGTATTCATTTATTTGATTTTTTTTTATTAAATATCCTTCGATCCTTATTGAAATAGATTATCCCTAGGGATTGAGGTATAGAAAACCAGTCGTACAGTAATGCGACCTGTTCGGGAAGAAAACGCGTTCCAGGACTAGCGAACGAAATGCAGCCATCATTTCTCCGTAGCTTCAACCAATTTGCCCTTTTATGGGGAGATAGCCCCAGACAGCGAATGAATACAATCAACAAGGTTTCTAACGAATGTTGATGACCTCCCGAGGTCACCCAAGATTAATTGTCGACCTAGATACATTCAGATTCACATTATCAATCTCGAGTTTGTTGAAAAAAAAAATGTTAATTAATTATCGTCGAATCATTTGATATCATCATATTCTAATTATTCGACTCATCAACAATCAATGTTGTAATAAATTTCTAAAATTTTAGTTTGAAATTTATTTTCATTATTTTAGAAAATATATAATATATTTTAAATCAGCATTATATTTTAAAAGTATTTAAAAATTCAAATTTTTCATACAAAGCAGTTTTTAATCAAAATCATATACTCTTTCAAAAAATCGACATTACAATTAATTTTGACGATTAAATTTTTATATTAATTTTATTTTTTAATAAGATAAATTCAAAAAAAGTCTAAATGAGCGAGAAAGGCTTATTTTGGAAAGAATTAAAAAATTTAGTTACTATTGTTTTTTTATTATATACTATAAATATTATAAATAATTATTATATAATTAACGATTTTTATATTATTTTTTACTAATAACCATGATTTATTTAATACGAGGGTCGTTCTGAAAGTAACCTGAAACAAAAACTAAACTAGCGCAGGAACAATGTTCACTCGACCACGGCTTGATGCCGACTGACCTGCCGAGTGCGTGAATTCAAAGATGGCGTCGCTACTCCCCCCACTACCCGCACTGTGACCGATCGGAGGTTACTTTTCGAATAGCCCTCGTAGTATTAAAATATCTGAATTAACTTCGGAATATATATAAAGACATATATCCTATAGTGAAAATTATATAACAATTAAATTGATAAAAAAAATCATTCCAATATCCAAAAATTTCTTATATTTATATGAATTAAAAAGTTTTTTATTTATATATATTTCTTTATAATTTATACAAAGAATATATAATAAATATAATTTTAAAAAAATAAAATAATTAATATTATTTAAATTTATATATGATTATAAAATAATAATTTGAAATAAAACAAAACACGTTCAATTTTTATAAATTATTAAGTTTATTCTCTGGAACATTTGATAACTAATAAATGAAAAAATAAATTGTTAAATTATTTAATCTGACATTTGTGTGTTACTCCGTTAATTTTAAAGCTAATCTTCAAAAATATAATTTATTAAAATATATCTTTGAAAATAATCATTTCAAATTAAAACAGTAATCGTAATATATATTATTTATTTGGGTTATTTATATTTTGATTAACTGTTAAGTAATTTTCAAGAAGCCAAGTCACAGCAGCCTCTAAATTTCCTGAAGTTTCTGTTAATGCTTGAATATTAGCTTGGACATCCATGAATCCCATGGCCTGTAATTGTTCTATTTGAGAATGATACAAATTTCCCGAAGAAATATTTATATTTTGTAGATTGTTCACCATATTAGGTATTATATCAATATCGGAAGATTGTGATGAATGTGATGTTAAAGTACTGCTTCTTGTACCAGAAGTATTTGCTTCATTTACCAAAGTTCTCAATTCTTCAATTCCTTCTCGAATTCTTAACAGAGCATCAAGTCCTCGAGGACTATCTAATATTGCCCGCACTTCTGGACTTGGATTGACTGGCAATACTGTAGAAATAAAATTGTCATCTAAAATTGACAGGAGACTAGTTCTTGAACTTGGAGTTGTAATCGATTCAGTACTTTCAGAAGTCCATGGATTTGGCAATGGGTTTCTATTTTCAACACCTCTCTGAGGATTACTATCTAGTGTAGATGTATAGGATAAGCGTGTATTATTTATATAAGGATTATTTTGTTCATTTGCAGCTTCAATGATTGGTTCATGAATATCGCGAAAATCCCGTTCTAAAGCGCTCATTCCTCCAGGAATTGATTCCAAATTTAAAATGGCTCTATCAGTCGTACGTATTAATTCTTGCATCATTGGAGGATTTCTTGCTAACTCTAACGATTCTCTAAAAATCTATATATAAAGATTTATTCATTAAATTTAATAACAAAATATTTTTTAAACATTTTCAAAATTTTTTTGGTGTTTGTTCAGATTAGTTATCATGTCATGGATTTGGATAAAACTTTACCAGTGCGTTCCTTTTTTAATTCCAAAGAAACTTTTTTCATGCAATATTGCTTAGTCTCTTCAAGTTTACGAGATAAATAAAGATTTTTTAAGTTTGATAGATTAGCTGATTATGAACGTCGAAATATGCAGTCATTAAGTAATGTTTTATTAACTTAATTCACTAATTAACTTTTTCACTAATTTTCGATTTTTATGCAAATTTTAAAAATTTTTATCCCGTAAACTAGAAGAAACCCGAAAAGTTTCTTTGGAATTAACAAAGAATTCACTGGTAAAGTTTTATCCAAATCCATGACATGACAACTAATTTGAACAATTACTATTTTTTTTTAATTACCTGAGGATTGTTAAACAAATGAGCAATTTCAGGGTTATTATCCATTAAATTTCTTAGTTGCGAATTAGTTTGCATCATGTCCATCATTTGTTGCACTTGTTCAGGATTATGAAAGAGCTGTTGAACTACTGGAAAGTTTAAAATTTCAATTATTATTGATTGATTTCCAAGAAGTTCACTCTGTAATTGATTATAAAGATCATTATCAAAAATATCAGCGAGTGAATTGAGAGACTCTCCTAAAGAATGAATTGTCGTTTTAGGTTCTGTACTGGTGCCTGAATCTCCTTTAGTTTCGTTTACTGGATTACGTATTACTAAATGGATAATGCCACCATCTTTAATTTTATGAGTGTTGAGAGTATCATCATCCTTTAAAATTTTCCCTGCAAAAATCAAACAAATCCTTTCTAAATCGGTGTTAAATTTAATACTGACATCCTCCTTCAGATTAGACACAGGAGCATTGGCGTTAACATCAAATTCATGCATCTCCCTTGGAGTCTTGACCACGACAGTTATTTTGACCTCGGACATGGTACACAATTATAACATTTCTAAATGGAAACTTCTTAGAAGTTTGGTAATATATAAATATTCATTCTAAATTAATCAATTTATTTTATAACAAAAATTAAAATTAGTATAAATCATTATTTTTTTTATGATAAACTAGAACAAAGAATATACATATATATTTATGTTTATATAGACACTCTTTGTTATTTTTTATTTATATAAATAAAAATTATAAAAATATTTAAAAATAATAAATATGTAATTATTAATTATCATTGGAAAAATTGAAATTATAGCTTAGTATTTGATAACGATGAAAAAGGAGATATGTATAATCGATTTTAAGGTTAAAGAGATATCAAAAAATCAATTATAATATTTTAATTTTATTAACTATACACTTTTCATCATTTTTTATAATTATTTTTAAAATAGAATAAAGATGAAAAACCAATAAATAGTATTTATTAAATAAAATAAATGATACTTCTAAATAAATAATTACACAAAAAATAATTACTTATCCCAGATCAGAGATTAATGGTCCTTATCTAAAATATTTAACAAATTCAAAACTATAGAAAAATATTCAATATGGATTGATTTTAAATAAATATACATAGTATTTTTTAAATCATTCTCTTCAGGTAAAAATCTACTATATAGTATAGCAATAGGTAAGATATATATTTATTCTTTATTTGATGTTTATCATTGGATTGATTGATTTTTGGATCCTGTCCAAAGCAATACAAATTTAAACTTGTAATTTGCATTTTACGATTAAAGTAACCAAACTCAATATGGATAACCTGGCCGTTTTACAATGGTATTAATTCTTAAGAATGGACAGGGGGTTTTTCACTAAATTCAAAGACACTGGTTTGCGCCCAACAGTGAGTTGTTTGGAGACCTCACAGATCGATTCCGAGCAATAAATTGTGGCAAGAGAGAGCACCATCTTTACTACAAGGGAATTTAATGGATTTCCAATTGCAGTCGTAAGAAGACAAAGCCATATAAATAAATCCTCGAAATTCTAACACTTTTATTAATTGCCTAAGATTTTCTAATTGTCTTTTCAACTGACATTCAAACTTAAAAACGAATAATTATGAAGTTTAATTTATCCTTATTATAATATTTCGTATATTAAAAATGTATAAATAAGTAAAGTAAAATTATTTTTTTTTAACTTACAAAGAGCAAAATAAAACTTTAATGTGGAAGGGGAGATGTTGCTTAAAGTTTATATAATATTACAATAAAATATGAAATTAAAAAAAAAAAGAAAATATAATTAAAATTAAGTGAGAAGAAGAAAAAAGAATGAATTAGAACAGTGATTCTCAACCACTGTGCCGCGGCACGTTTGTGTGCCACGAGATTTTCAAAATGTGCCTCTAAATTTTACAAATGAAAAGAGGCTCTTAAACATTTTCGACTTTTTTAAATAAATAAGTAAATAACTTTTACACTTAGCTTTTTCTATGTGTGCCGCCAAATTTTTAACCAGTTAAAAGTGTGCCGCAGTAAAAAAAAAGTTGAGAATCACTGAATTAGAATATACTAATTTGCTGCAAAACTCAGATAATTAGGGAAATTTGGAAAAAGGCTTTTTTTTACTAATATACCTTAATCAATTAGTTCTTTTACTTTATTATTATTATTATTATTGTTTAAATCATTGGATGTTTTATATAAGTTCATTTTATTTTATTTTTTTATGTGAACTTTAACAACATTTCTTGATTTTATTATAATTTTATTATTATTATTATTTAATATAAATTGGTGTGTTATATTATGTGTAATAGGATTGTAATCTTGGAAAATGACCATAGTTAAAGTGAAAGTGAAATTAACCAACAATTTCATTTCCACTTTATGTAAATCATTTATTTTCTTCAAATGTAAATTGTTATTGTAGAAAATCCATTTGAAATGGATTGGATCATTGGCGACAGGAAGAAAAGAATTAACTGCAATTATCAAATATACATAAAGTTAAACATTAGGGATTGTATAAAAGAACGAGGAAAGCAAGCCAACGCCTTTATGATCCTTTTCTTTTTAAATCGTATGAGTGACAATGGTATGCGTTCGTTAAGATTGTTAATTTATGCAAGTAGATCGATTTCGAGGCCCCGTTTCAAAAAAAAAAAAATATAAAACAAGGCGGTCCACGTTGAATGGACGTAGCCCTGCCTCAATGGAATGCTCACTTATTGTTTCGTTGGTTAATTTTGACATTGGCTCATCGTTCAAATATGCCCTCATCTCCCCCTCCCCCAACCACTACACTAGATTATTCAACTATCAATAAGTTAAAATAGAAAATATGTCAAATTAAAAGGAACGGAAATAACTAATGCTTGACATTCACTTCGAAATCTCTCACCTGTTCTTTCTTAAGAAATATTACCTATTTACATAATATTTATGTATGATCTTCGACTTTTTATTTTGTTGAAGAGTCCGGTTAGGAAGTGTGAAGTATCGCTGAAATTCTTGAAATTTTTATTCATTTGAATTTTTGAAAAATTAATAGATTTCTTTATAATTTTTTTTTCTTTCATGAATTAAGAATTTTCTTTTACATATCTCCACGAATCATGCATTTTGTTAACAGAAAAAAAGTATTTCTAGCATGATATCTGACTACCCGTCCGTCTGTCCATAGTGTGTTCGTATAGACGAGTATATCTTGAAAGGCTCAACGGATTTTGATAAAATTTGATATATTTACTTAATGCATCAGTAGCATGAATTTATCAATTTTTGGTGTATATCCGGAAAGTGGTAGTTTCCAAACTAATAAATTAATTTTATATTCATTGTCGGAAATTTTTCACTTTAAAATATAGTAGTAATTAATAATTGAGTAAATAAACTAAAAATAAAAACCAAGATAACATAATTTAGTTATTTTAATTCAAGTTTTAAAAATATTTTTTTATACTTTATATATATAAAATATATATATATAACGTTTGGAAATGAATTTATTTAAAATAGTCGGTCGATTCTGTGACTGGTCACAGTTCATTTTTGTTTGTATATTTTCATTGTAAGATTAAATCAATAAATTAGATACATTGTTTTATTTTATTCGGATTGTAATTATTATTATTATTATTATTATGTCATCTCTAGTATGATTACTATTTTATTCCATTCCAGCCAGTCATTTATCTTAAGTTGACATATTGAATCATATTTAGTGACTGTTGAAAGTGAACATGGAATTTACAATCGATGTTCATCCGATCGGGTATGTTACCAGGATCAACATGATGATCCCGCCCGTTTTGTCTCGCGCCAGACAATATTATGTAGATAGGTGGGCATAGAGAAATAAATTCAGAGAACCTAGGAGCTCATCTGAAATATATATATTTGTATAAAGAGGCCTCCCATAACACTTGTTTAGATTAATATAATGTGTTGCAAACAGAAGCGTGTGTTGGACTAAAGTAGAGACGCCCTCCTCGCTAGTCTATTGTTCAAAATACGGTCACTGGTGCCCACATTCAAAATAAACATGATACTATTTTTAATGAATTCATACAATTGAGCTATTTATAGACAATGACAATAAGAATTTTGGATACTTAATCTAATTATTATCTAAATACAATTTATTTATTCATTTCCTTACTCATTATTTGAAAATAAATAAATAAATAAATATAATTGTATTTGAATTAATCGATTTAATTTACATTTTATTAAATTTATTATTTATACTTAAATTATATTTTGTGTAATTTTTTTATTAATTCTAAAATTTCACATGTGGAAATTTTAACATATCTGCACGAATCATGCATTTTGTTAACAGAAAAAAAATTTTTTAGCATGTCTGTCTGTCTGTCCGTCTGTCCGTCCGTCCATACGTCCGTATAAATGTGTACAGCTTGAACAGCTCAACGGATTTTGATAAAATTTGGTATATTTACTTAAAGCATCAGTATGATGAATTGATCAACTTTTGGTGTATATCCGGAAACCGGAAGTGGTAGTATTAGCGATCGACGATAGGAAGGGAAGGGTTATTTTCACACCAAATTTCACATATGGAGATTTTTTATATATCTATTTTTATATTATTTGCACTTTGTATTGGTTTTATCCTCGGGAAAAATCATTTACATTACTTTTTTCTTAATTTAAAATATATAACCTCACCCAGCCCTTCATGACGTCACAGCCAGCGCCTCCTTATATATTATAAATAAAATAAAATTAAAAATATTTATGTTATATCCATATCTGTTTTTCGTTAAATTAAATTTAATTATTAATAATTTAAATTATTTGAAATTGTTTCTGTAGCTGGAATTTAATTTATTTCTAACCGTCGGTTGGTTTTGTGCCTGGCCACAGGTCAACTTATTTATTTTCTTAGTGTAAGGATTATACAAAGTAATGAATGAAAAACTGAAAATAAAACCAATTTCTTCATGATATTTTAATTAATTCATTAAAAAGATTAGCACCACAAGCTTTCGTTAAAAATAACCTATCACTCCACTCACGTAGTTTTGCTAGTGACTCCATAGGTATATTTCCAAAATATTTTATTTTTCAACGTAGTCTACTCTATACACTTCGTCCAACGTTTCTCCAAATTATTTTATTCCTTCCAAAAAATAAGATTTGTCGAGAACATCAAAATAGGTATTTGTTTGTGAGATTGGAGTCAAATCTCTCTTTCCGCCGAGCCATTTCTACAGGTCTGGAAACAAGAAATAGTTATTAAGTGCTAAATCCGGAGAATAGGGTGGATGAGGGAGCAATTTCGTTCAATTTTCTTCTCTAATTACGAGGAAGTCTGCTATTAATGGATGTCAAACAAAAACAAAAATAACCAGCTGGTTTACATTTTTACAGGAGTCAGCTTATAGTATATAGACAGGAGCAGTGTTGCCATTTCATTTAAGAGACGGGAATTTCAACAAGTCACTGACTTATTGACCTGTCCTCGTATGTAATGTTATATAAAAATTTTGCAATTATCCTATTCTTAAAATGTATTATAAATGATTTTTTAAAATTTATTTATTATTTATTATTGAATAAAATTAATAAGAGTTATTAGTTTTTTTTCATTTACAACTTAATAAATTGTAAGGACAATTTCATGTTTTGCTCGATAAAATATTAGCAACATTATAAATATTTCTATTTATATGGAATGAAAATATTCGATAGACAAACAAAATTCTTTAAAAGTTTTACTAGATTTTATGAATGCGCTATTATACTTTTTTATAGTAAAAAAGAGGATTGATAGATTGTGTTTTTAAGATTTATTCGATTGATCTGACTTTATTTTCATTCGATTCTTCGGGATAAAAGAAATTGTTTCTCGTAACCATTCTTTCACAATTGCTTAATAGGGTAAAATTTACTTTTGATTTAACAATCTTTCCAATTTTTTCTATAAATAAATCTGAGTGATTTTTCTATTTTTTTGTTTTTCTTTCCAATGGACATCAGACATCTGGCATCTGGACTTGAATAACCTTCCAATCGATCTAGAGAAGTTTTTTGCACAAATAATTGCATTTGACACAAACATGTGACAAGTTGAGAGATTTACATGCAATTTGTCCAAGGATAACAAATTTTCATGTGATTTTCATGTGATCTTTAACCAACATCCTCCTCATGTCTTCACTTAAATTATTTTTATTTTTATTTTTTCATTTTGATATTTTTTAACTCTTTTACTTTATTTTATATTACATGTTTAAAAAAAATTCAAATTTTTTTTTTTTTTTTTGTAATAAATCTCATAAAAATCTAAAATTCTTTTACAAGTTTCAAATATCTTTGAATTCTTTTCATTTTTTAGTTCATCCATCTGAAATCACAACTTTATTGACCAGCATATAATAGTTTTGGATCTGTCACATCAATTTCATAAAAAAAAAAAAAATAAGCAAAATTTTAACTTATTTTTACGTTATTTTTAGGAAAAATTAAATCTAAAAGTCTAATAAAATATTGTAATTATGAAAATATAAATGGTAAATGCAAAAATTTTTATAAGTGAAAAATAGTCGAGATCTTATTTCATTAATATACAAATTTTTATGTCTGAAATTTTATTTTACTTAAATATGCGAATGTAAAAAGAATGGATTGGTATTTCTGTATGCCAGTAGATGTCAGATTAGATAGCAAACTAATATAACGAATCTTGTAATTTTATATTATAGATAACGAACAAAAACGATTTCAGCTAGAATGATGAAATTTTGTACATGGGCATTATTCAAAATTCATAGTTTTCTATCAACTTTTGAGAAATGTAGCTGAACCGGAAGAGGGTCATTACCTACAACGTTTTGATTTTTTTTCTTCTAAAGTGACTGTAAAAATAAAGATATATGTTTGATAATTTTTTACATGATTAAAAATGGTATAAAACTGCTATATATAGAATTTCAGCTTGATTGAATCTCTGAAAGTACCGGAATTAATTTTTTAATACTGCAAATCACTCGCCAGCACGTGACGTGGTGTCATCAACAAAGAGCCAAACATGCGCTGGTTTAATAAATATTATTTATTAATTTTAATTTATAATTTAATCAATTACATTTAATTTAAATATAATATATGTGTTAATTAATCCAATTAAAATTGCGAGATAGTCGAGTGAAGACACTCCAGCTTATTTTGTATTGTTAAAAGGTGCTATGACGAGGATTGAACTCACAATGTATAGGTTTAAAAGAAAACTAAAAACAAAGAAAATCAACACTTTTAAAACTTCATTAAAAAAAACTGCCTAATTTTAAAAATAAAATAAACTTTGTTTATTAGAATAAATTTTGACAGCAATTTGAATAGCTCGTCTAAATTTAGAAGACCTTCACATGTCGGAGATGTTAGCCTCGGTAATATTTCAATCGTATGGCAGAAGATCTAAAACCTCTCACCAATCGATGATTTATGAATAAATACTATTCCGAAAAAAAACTAGGCGATATATATATATGTATTTCTTCGAAAATGTTATGTATATAAATGCTATTACACATATTACTTATATTTTAAAATTCACACAAAAAGAGATATTGATATTTAATTTCATGGGAAAAACCCAATGAGATATAATTATATTATATTATATATGAATTTCAATTTGCAAATCTCATGAAATTTATGATATTGCATTTGATCTCCTTATATGTTTAGTTGAAATTACTTTATTGAATTCCTGAATTCCTTTCTAGATGATTTATAGACTAAATTAAATGAGAACGTTAAGAGGCTATTATAAAGAAAGATATGAAAATTGGAAAGAAATTGAATTTCGATTAGATCTTTTAAATTTAACCTTGTTTTATTATTATTATTATTATTATTATTTATTTATTTAGACCTAATATTAATATTATAATTAAACAATTACAATTATTATAAATATCAATAAGTAAAGGGTGACAATAAGATTATCAAATATGTCATCTAAAAAATCTGGAGTGTCTCCACTCGACTATCTCGCAATTTTGAATTGGATTAATTAACATATATTATATTTAAATTCAATTCAATTAATTAAATTATAAATTAAAATTAATGAATAATATTTATTAAATCAGAGCGTATATGGCTCTTTGTTGATGGCACCACGTCACGTGCTAGCGCGTGATTGACAGTCAACGTGTTAAAAAATTAATTCCGGTATTTCAGTGAATCAATCAAGCTGAAATTTTATATATACAAGTTTTATACAATTTTTAATCATGTGAAAAACTATCAAACTCACACCGTATTTGCGTAATCTTGTCTACATACACACATACTCTCTCTCTCTCTCTCTCACACACACACACACACACACACACACACACACACACAGAGAGACAGACATTTTTCTCAACCAATTTTAATTGGATTAATTAACACATATATTATATTTAAATTCAATTTAATTGATTAAATTATAAATTAAAATTAATAAATTATATTTATTAAACCAGCGCATGTTTGGCTCTTTGTTGATGGTACCACGTCACGTGTTGGCGCGTGAGATTTGCAGTGTTAAAAAATTAATTCTGGTACTTTCAGCGAATCAAGCTGAAATTCTATATATAGCAGTTTTATACAATTTTTAATCATGTGAAAAATTATCAAACATATATCTTTATTTTTACGGTCACTTTAGAGGATAAAAAATGAAAACGTGATAGGTACAATGGTCTTCTTCTGAATGAGCTATATTTCTCAAAAGTTAATAGAAAACTACGAATTTTGAATAATACCCCTATAACCAAATTTCATTATTCTAGCTCAAACCATTTTTGCGTAATCTTGTCTACACACACACACACAGAGAGAGAGAGACATACAGACAGATATTTTTCTCAACCTTAGTGAAAATGACTCAGATACCTTCAAAACGTATAAAAACATCAAAATTTCGACATTGAAAATTTTCGGGATCGCAATACCATCGCTGTAAAAAGTAAATTGTATTTCTCCTCACATTTCATGATTTCACTACTATATTTTTTTCTATATATTATTATTCAAAAAGAAGTACATAAATATATTAATTAATTATTTTGTTGCTTTCTGAAAATTAATTTTATTTTTTTATAAGTAAATCCTAGAATGAATGCCCCGAAACAACTAGATAAATACAAATTTATATGATCATAAATGTCAAAATCAACCTGAAACATTAATATACTGTAATGGAATGTAGGAAATATATATCCAAATGTTAAAACAAAACTTTAAACTTTCAAAATCTCTTTAAAATAGAATTAAGAAGAATCATTTAAAAAAAATAAATAAATAAAATAAAATCCTATTTTAGGAAATAGAAAAATTTTGACATAGATTAGAATTACTTATTCATAAATATATAACTATACTAAAAAAAAAAAAAAAAATTAGGGAAAGAAAGGAATTTAAAAGCCATATTTTTTAATTTATTGTCTTTTTTCTATTTTAATTTTTTTGTTTTTTTTTGTTTGGATAAACAATTTCGAGAATGTTTTAGGGTAAATGAAATGAAATGGGAATTTAAGTTTGGGTTGAGCGTGGAATTTGTTTGACTCACTTCTTTTCTTTCATTTGAATATATATCTCGGCTTGTCTGTGTGAATGTGCCATGTGCTCTTGTGGAGGATTCCTTTGAGGGAACCGCTGGCGCGCGACTCCACTTTCATTGATGTCCAAGTGATGGAGTCCTAGAACCAGCCGATCGAGCTCCACACACACACACACGAACAAAGGTCCATATTTACTCACACACACACACACTACAATCGATTCAGACCATTCTATATCCATAATCCTGGCCCGTCATCACCCAACAGACAGACAAGCGGTGCTTTTTATCACGCATTTTTTTTTTCTCTCTCAACAACTTAAAAAAAAAACCCACCGATAGATCATCCAATTCAAATTTTCCTAAAACATTTGGAGATGTTGATTCAGATTTTCAAATGAAGTAAATGTAATCATCTGAGAGGCTAATGGATTCGATTTATTTACAAAAATATCCATTTTTAAGATTAAGAATGTTTGAATCTTTATAAGGAAGAATGTGAATATATGTATATGTAGATAAGTGGGCAAACATTGAATTAACCAAAAATGGTAGTTGGTTCATTTCCGGATTAGTAAATTGAACAAATATTGAATTTTCAGACTAAGCGTTAAAATTCATTTGAATAAATTGTTATTACTTCATTATCCACACATATCAAATTATTCCCGGATAAACTAATGAAATATGAATATATTATATCTATTTTATGGCATATAGAAATGTATTTTTTATAAAAATGCAAAGAGAAATGTTTATTATTATTAATATTATTATTATCATTAAGTACCAGTAAACACTAGTAGAAAATTTGTCAAATTTAAAAATTAGATTTATTATCATTACAGGAGAATAAGGAGATATGGATGGATTGTTTATTGTATTTGTATGACTATATTTTATTAATCTTATAATATTTATTTAGGTTTGGTTTATCAAATATATATTTGTAATTAGTTTTTATTTATTTAAAACATAGCCAAGGTATGAATGTGACAATGATGAAGGTACACATATGTTTCTAATATATTGACTTTATCAGCCATTTTGGATTAGTAGTTTGTTTTTGACAACTGAAAAAGTTAGTCACGTTTGGTGTGTCCTCGATTTTTTAAAGAATCTATATTGAATTTTGCGTTAAAATGGAATAAATTGCTGCAATGCACTTAAAATGTGGCCTGTGGCATTCGGCGAGTTTACTTTGTCTCAAAGAAAATGTTATGTTTATTATGTGGTACATGCGCTTTATAAAAAAGTTCGTGAAGGTTTTGCTCACTGTTTTCTTCGATTACAATGGCGTAGTGCATCATGAGTTCTTACCAACAGGTCGTACTGTTAATAAGGAATACTACAAGGAAGTTATGCAACGTTTGCCTGAAGCAATACGGCTCAAACAATCGGAATTGTGGAAAAACAAATCATGGTTTCTGCACCAGCTTACACATCATTGCTTGTTCGTGATTTTTTGGCCAAAAACAACACGGTAATCATGCCTCCACCACCGTATTCATCAGATTTGGCTCCCTGCAACATTTTCCTATTTCTAAAACTGAAGATACCAATGAAAGAAAAGCGTTTTGCCACAAATGATGAGATAAAGTCGGAATCGAAGAACGAGCTGATGGCCATACCGAAAGTGCTGGCATAAGTGCATTATATCTGAGGGGAATTACTTTGAAGGGAACCTAATGGATATTGATGAATAAATAAATACTTTTCGAAATAATTCAAAATTCACCTTTTGAACAAACCTTGTATAGGCAAAAAGGACCGGCTGGTTAAAGGGTTTTCAGATTACTATTTATTTTATAGCTTTCGTCTATTCCGTATAATAAGGTACCCAAAAAAGATTCCCCTCCTTACTCCTGAATATATATATATATTAATTGAAAAACCAAAAAATATTAATTTTTTTCTAGTAATTATAATTTCATTAATTTAAAAATTTATTAAGTAAAATTCACCCTCTTATTTATTCTTTGATAGTTTTAGATTAATTTTTCATATTTTTTCTATTTAATTATTTAATTTGGTAAAAGATTTTTTTTACTTAACCAGTTTACACATTTATTTTTTTTTATTAATTTTAAAAATCAAATTATTTTGTACCGGTATAATAGTTTCATTCAATTATTCAAAGCTCAGTAATAAATTTTTCATTTATTAATGGACATTTGAATTCTAGTAGTTAAGACTGCATCTAATTGGGAATTATTAATAAATATAAGAAAATTGTATATATTACAATTATATATTATTTAATAATTTATATTTTTAAATAAAAGATGTTTAAATAAATTGAGTTTTATTATTATTATTAATAGTGAAAAAAGAAAATATCAAAAAAATGAAAAGTATTTAAAGTTATAAAAAAAAAAATAAAAGAATTTACTTATTTTGGAATAAAATCAGGTAGAAAGACGGATATGTTTAAGTGAACATGTTAATTTTCCAACATTGCTTCTTCACTAAATAAGGATAATTCTTATTATAGAAATTCCACCCAAACTCCATTTCACTCAAAGCAAGTGATCAATTGCTTGGCAAATATTTTTTGGTCAAAATAAAACATTTATTTTTTTTTTCTCAACTCTTCTTTGAAAAGGATTTTATCATTAAAGAAATATAGTCGTACCATGTAAGAATCGAGTAATTCCTAAAATGGAGAGTTTATCAACGAATTTAATGCGTTGAATAAAAATTTACCGGTAATAAATAAATACCAGAGAAATTTCGTCAATAAATATATTCAGTGTTTATACTCTCTCTTAATTTCCAAAGTCTTTCAAATATTTCATATAAAAAAAAATAAATAAATAAAATAAAATAAATTAATCAAACAAATATTTTACTGTTTCTAATTTTGTTTTGATATAAAATATATATTTAGGGACTAAGTAAATAGTTAACTAAAATAATTAAATTGTAAAAATGTGCAATAGTAAAAATAGAAAGAGCTCAAAATCATCACAGAAAATAAACTACTTTTTTTACTAACTCGCCGGAGATAGTATTACGATCACGAAAATTTTCAATGTTGAGATTTTGATGTTTTTATACGTTTTGAAGGTTCCTGAATCATTTTCACTGAGGTTGAGAAAAATGTCTGTATGTGTGTGTGTATGTATGTAACCAAGATTACGCAAAAAACGGTTTGAGCTAGAATGATGAAATTTGGTGCATGGGCATTATTCAAAATTCATAGTTTTCTATCAACTTTTGAGAAATGTAGCTCAACCGGAAGAGGGTCATTACCTACAAAGTTTTGATTTTTTTTTCTTCTAAAGTGACCGTACAAATAAAGATATAAGTTTGATAGTTTTTCAAATGATTAATAATTGTATAAAACTGCTATATATAGAATTTCAGCTTGATTGAATCACTGAAAGTACCAGAATTAATTTTTTAACACTGCAAATCTCACGCGCCAACACGTGACGTGGTACCATCAACAAAAAGCCAAACATGCGCTGGTTCAATAAATATTATTTATTAATTTTAATTTAATTAATTTAATTTAATTTAAATTAATATATGTTATTTAATCCAATTCAAATTTGCGAGATAGTCGAATGGAGACACTCCAGATTTTTGTAATTGAATTTGTATTATAAAAATCAAAAAGTATCATTTAAATTGTTTTTTTTTTTGCCAAATTTCATGAACATTACTTCTGAGAGATGAGTATAAATACAGTATAAATTCATATTATAAAATTTAAAAGCTTGTCCTCTTATCCCCAAACTCTTTTGAGTTAAAACAAAATCGTTTTTAATGTTTATCTTGTTTTTATTCATTTCATATTTGCTCTGAAAAAAATCACATTTTTGGAAAATTGTCATCCAACATTATCCAAATAAGATTGAAATCAATTTATTAAATAAAATACAATTATTATTTTCAATTTATATAATTCATATAATTAAAATGAATTCAATTATAATTTGAAAATAAAATTATATACAATTTTATAAAATTGCCCCGAAACTCGCAAATATTAGTAAAAGTCCATTCTTTGAATCTCTAAATTTTCGCATATATTTGTATTAATGTAAAAATTTAAAAAATAATTTATAATCTCAAAGTAAAAAAAAAATTTCAAACTAAAATCAAATTCTACTGAAATTAACTTTTTTCGTCAAAATATAAAAATGAATAATTGAAAAAAAAAAAAAATAAAATAAAATAATCGAACAAAGCAGCCTATTTCAAGTGGTAGAAGAGTCAAAAGACTTTGAAGAATGCTTTCCTTATTCGATCACTTCACTGTTCTTCTTTCATCCCTTTCGTTTTTATTTCTCTCACTCTTTCTCTCCTCAAGCCGTCACATTCGGCATTTCATCTTTATTTCGCGCCACGAGCAGACGTCTCTCTTCAGATTTGAAAAGTGATTCGACAGCGGCAGAGTTACAAGCGTTTTTTTTTTTTTTTGCTGGATCGTTTTCCTCAGCAACACCAACACCTATAAAAGAGACAATAGTTCGTTTCGTGTGGGCGGGCAAACATAATAGTCGTTTGATATAATTAGCGCGTTATTTAAAATGTTAGACAGCCCTATGATATGCTGAATCGAGAGCTTTCTAATGCCGAGGGAGGATGAGGGAGCATCTGCAGTCAAGAGCATGAGTGGACAAATTCTCCCTGTCCCCACTAAATTGTGATCGATGTCAGCAAAGATTAGCGATCGATGAAGAAACCAATTTAATTAGAACTTCTATTGATATATATATATATATATATATATATATATATATATATATATATATTATACTATACTATAAAAAAACTGTATTTATAATCTAATCAATGATACATAATATATGAAGAAGAAAAAAAAAATAGATCAAAGAATTCTGCAAAGGGATCTTCGGGTGGGTCTTGGGAGCAATGTCCGATGCATGTCAAAAGCGATTGTAACATTGATTAGACAATGACTCCACCTGCAAAACGTGTACTCGTTTATGTAACAAAATAAAAATAATAAGAAGAATAGCCGAGGGAAGAAGGGCGTTGTTATATTCGTTCGTTTTCACTTACTAATGAAAGTTGAAATGTTCTTTGCATCCAATCATTGTCACCAATGGCCACCCAACACGTCCGCCTTCGGTCATCAAAAGAAATTAACGCCAAAGAATTTGAGCTCGATTGTTAATTTGATACCATTCATGTCTAGAATATACGAATATAATGTATTGATATAGTATATTGATGTGTTTATGAATGCAATGCAAAAATAATAATATCATCTTTGAATTCAAAAATAAAAAAATCTGGAGTGTCTCCACTCAACTATCTCGCAAATTTGAATTGGATTAAATAACATATATTAATTTAAATTAAATTAATTAAATTATAAATTAAAATTAATAAATAATATTTATTAAACCAGCGCATGTTTGGCTCTTTGTTGATGCCACCACGTGAGATTTGCAGTGTTAAAAAATTAATTCTGGTACTTTCAGCGATTCAACCAAGCTGAAATTCTATATATAGCAGTTTTATACAATTATTAATCATGTGAAAAATTATCAAACATATATCTTTATTGTTACAGTCACTTTAGAAGAAGTGTATGTAGACAAGATTACTCAATAACAGTTTAAGCTAGAATAATGAAATTTGGTACATGGGCATTATTCAAAATTCATAGTTTTCTATCAACCGGAAGAGGACCATTACCTACAACGTTTTTATTTTTTTTCTTCTAAAGTGACCGTAAAAATAAAGATATATGTTTGATAGTTTTTCAAATGATTAAAAATTGTATAAAACTGCTATATATAGAATTTCAGCTTAATTGAATCGCTGAAAGTACCGAAATTATTTTTTTAAATTTTTTAACACATCAACTGCCAATCACGCGCCAACAAGTGATCTGGCGTTATCAACAAAGTGCCAAACACGCACTGGCGCGTGTTGAGGTGTTCTGTCTTTGAAGCCAGTTTAAAATTAAATTTCTCCATTTCTTTTTCAAAGTTTTGAAGGAAGTAAATATAATACAATAATGGTAATATAAATGTATATAAGATTATAAAATAATAATGTTTAATACATATCCTCGTCAAGTACCTGGTAATGTATTTAATTTTTATCAAAACTATGATAAAAGTTAAATGCAGCTAAAAGCAAATGCTATTTCATATATTTTGTCCAACTCACAAAAATATAGTATTAAGCCAAAGTCTTCATATTTCAATAAATGTTATCAGTGAAAATTACATAAAAAACCTTAAATCCTATGATCGGATAGAATGAAATATTAATTAATTTTCAAATATAGAAAAAAGCTTGATTATCCAATTCAAATTTACGAGATAGTCGAGTGGAAACAGTAAATGTTTTAAATAAATGAAATACCTCTTCCTGGTAAAATTATTTGATTAAAATTGATTTAAATGAATAAATTTGTCAAGAATAATAAGTTTAATTTATAATACTTCTAATTTTCTGTAATTTCAATTTCAGCCCAATTGTATTTGACTGATGTGATAAAATTTGAAATTAGTAATACTTTCTATTCAAAGAAACTGGAACTGGTGAAATTATATGTAAAATAGAGACTTACCGGTGAATCTGTGCTGGCTGGATATAAGTATCCTTCGTTTCTTTGCATAAATATGCTTTTTTAAATTGCTAATATTAAATTATTTGTTAAATTGAAAATTATCATAATTAGATTAAAACATATACTTAAATAGATTATGAAAGATTTATGAGTTTATTAAGCGATCTTTTTGATCGTTAATGAGTTGTTAAATTGAATTGTTTCAATTTGTAATCCGCCTTCGGCATTCCTACCTGGTTTTTCTATAAACAAGTATGTGCCTTCAACGTTTTACCATATGAGAATATTATTAAACCGGAATTATAATTTGTGCATAAATGTATTCTAAAATCCGTTATTTTAGTTATAGGAATCATTTAAAAAATTAGAAAAATTGTTGATGTTAATTTAAATAAAAATTGGTTTAAATATGAATATATTGTTTTAATTAACTACATTAATGCATATATCGTATTATTACAAATAAAGTAAATTTAAAAATGTATTTTTTATGCCTCTTGTTGAAAGTTAAATAATTTCGTTACAAAAAAAAAATAAGTTGACCTGTGGCCAGGTCCGAACCGACCGACAGTTTGAAATAAATTAATTTCCAGCTACAGAAACAATTTCAAATAATTTTAATATATGTATTAATGTAATAAAAAACAGATATGGATAGAACATAAATATTTTTAATTTTATTTTATTTATAATATATAGCTGAAGTAACCGGCGTTGCCCATGATCATAATAAGGAGGCTGTGACGTCATGAAGGGCTGGGTGACGTCATATAATTTTAAATTAAGAAAAACATAATGAAGATGATTTTTCCCGAGGACAAAATCAATACATTCGTGGTGATATGTAAAAAAATCTCCTAATGTGAAATTTGGTGTGAAAATAACCCTTCCCTTCCTATCGTCGATCGCTAATACTATCACTTCCGGTTTCCGGATTTGCACCAAAAGTTGATCAATTCATCCCACCGATGCATTAAGTAAATATACCAAATTTCATCAAAATCCGTTGAGCCGTTCAGGCTGTACACATCTATACGGACGGACAGACGGACAGACGGACGGACAGACATCATGCTAAAAATATTTTTTTCTGTTAAGAAAATGCATGATTCGTGGAGATATGTAAAAATCTCCACATGTGAAATTTGGTGTGAAAACAATACCTCCCTTACTATCGTCGGTCGGTAAAATAAGTTAATTATTTCTTTCTCTAATTCTTTCCTGATGGATATTGTTTTACGATTATTAGTTGATTATATATGCAATATTGAGAGAAAAGAAAAAGAGAGAGAGAGATGATCCAATTAAGTATTGTAAATCTGAAAAGGTTCATCTGCTCAACGTGAATCTGATAGGCTCGATAAAAAAATTAGTACGTTCCAAGTTTGAGATTAATTGATGATATTCCTTCCATTGTTTTCGAAGTTTTATTCTTATTATAATCTAGTAACAATCGTGCTGAAATCACTACAATTGACGGTATTGAATTCATTAATAATTATGTAGTTTTGAAGATTATGTGGAATAGTTGAAGAGTATATTTTAAATTTTTTTTTTATCATGATTGCAATATTTTCTTTATGTTATTCACAATTTTAAAAAAAATGTAAACAATAATTTTATATTTAATTTCATTCATAAAAATGTAACGAGATTCTTCGTGTTATCAGTTTTCACTTTTAATATATAACTATCATTTTATCTTATTCTTATCTTTCTTAAATATGAAACCATCTGTCAATGAAATAGACATAACCATTCACAAAATAATTAAAATGAAATTTTATTAACACAAAAATCTTGTTTTTTTTTAATTTATTAATGTTTTATAAATTTACAATTAATAAACTGGAGTGTCTCCACTCGACTATCTCTCAATTATGAATTGGATTAAATAACATATATTTAAATTAAAATTAATAAATCCTATTTGTTAAACATGCTGGCGCGTGATTTGCAGTCGTCTTTAAAAATTAATTCCGGTACTTTCAGCGATTCAATCAAGTTGAAATTCTATATATAGCAGTTTTATACAATTTTTAATCACGTGGAAAAATTATCAAACATATATTTTTATTTTTAATTATTCTCTTCCGGTTGAGCTACATTTCTCAAAAGTTGATAGAAAATTACGAATTTTGAATAATGCCCGTATACCTAATTTCATGATTCTAGCTCAAATCGTTTTTGCGTAATCTTGTCTACACACATACACACACACACAGAGACAGACATTTTTCTCAACCTTAGTGAAAATGATTGAGGAACCTTCAAAACGTATAAAAACATCAAAATCTCGACATCGAATATATTCGTGATCGCAATACTATCTCTGTCGAGATAGTAAAAAGATATTATATATATAGTTATATTTTAATTTATTTAGTATTTTCATTAAAATTGGAAAAATTCAAATGAGGAGAAGGGAGTTTAAATTCTCTAAACAACTTCTATATTCCTATGTTCCTTGAATTGTAATCATAATAATTATCATATTATAATAATATTATAAGAATCCTTGCAATTATAATATATATAGGTAAATGGGAAGCAGGATAGCTTAACAACAAGATTTCAATAAAATTAATCTAAAAGAAAAAATGTTCCTCAACCCCACGAGTAGCGGGTGGACACTCTCTCACCCCGATAGAGATATGTCTACTTCAGGGAAGCGACCCTGCTCACGCAAGCCACGAATTTTCCTCACCTTACATTGAGGAAGTCTCGTGTCCCAAACCCTAATCAAATCTCAAATCCTATCAATTGTATATTAAAATAAGTTGACCTGTGGCCATGTCGGAACCGACCGTCCGACCAGAAACAATTTCAAATAATTTTAATATATCTATTAATGTAATAAAAAACAGATATGGATATAACATAAATATTTTTAATTTTATTTTATTTATAATATATATGTAAGACCAGGCTGTGACGTCATGAATGGCTAGATGACGTCATATAATTTTAAATTAAGAAAAGACTAATAAAGATGATTTTTCTCGAGGATAAAACCAATACAAAGTGAATGATTCGTGGTGATATGTAAAAAATCTCCTCATGTGAAATTTGGTGTGAAAATAACCCTTCCCTTTCTATCGTCGATCGCTTATACTACCACTTCCGGTTTCCGGATTTGCACTAAAATTTGATCAATTCATCATACTGATGCATTAAGTAAATATACCAAATTTCATCACAATCCGTTGAGCCGTTCAAGCTGTACACATCTATACGGACGGACAGACGGACAGACGGACGGACAGACATCATGCTAAAAACACTTTTTTCTGTTAAGAAAATGCATGATTTGTGGAGATATGTAAAAATCTCCACATGTGAAATTTGGTGTGAAAACAATACCTCCCTTACTATCGTCGGCCGGTAAAAATCATTCACATATTCTCCTCACCACTTCACCGCGACTCTCGCGACAAGTCCACTTCGAGTTCCCCTCACAAATGGACAGGTCCTTTAAAGACTGTCCAAAGCATTATAGTCTAGGTTTTTATTTTATATAGCCTTTTCCTAGACAAAAAAAATAATAATTAATTTACACTTTGAAATTGTAATATTAAATATAGTTAATAGCGTAATAATAAAAAAGAAATATTGTATAGATAATTACGATCTTGGTGTCACCAATTAGCTGTAAGAAAAAGTCATGTAATCCCTTTTATATGTTATGGGGAAAAAACATATATTTGTATATTTTGGCTATAATAAACATACTTTTTAAACTAAACTAAACTATCTGTCCAAAGCATTGGACCCTGAAAGGAAAAAATATTAGGATGAAGAAGAAGATATATATTTAGAGCAATGCTTGGAAAACTTGAATTAAAAAATTAAATATATATATATATATATATAACTAATTGGCGAAATTATATATAAGCGTAGAGATTTTAGTAAATATAATGTAAGTAATGAATTAAATTGAGAGAGATTTGGAGTTTATTAATTATAAAATTCATAAGAAAATAAATTAGCCCATCTTAAAAGGTATAATGAATCCCTCTGAATGTTCTAAGTAACTGTTCAACATTTTTCTTTTTAAAAATAAACACGAAATGATACATTTATATACAGTGTCATTAATTTGTCTAGTAGAATAAATAAATTCATTTGCATATTCAAGTGAGAAATTCAAATGGTTCGTGAGAGAAAGTTCATGAGCATGACTAGTTTACAAGTATTTATAATAGTTTATATCATTAAATTAATTACAAGTTGCAATTCATACAAAGCAAAAAAATAAAAAGTATGAGCAATAACTTGGGATCGATTTCAGCTAGCAATGGTGTGATTTGATTAAATTGCTTGCTTTCCAATCATCTTAATTATCATTTTTCGTTACTTAATTGTGATTTCTTGAATGAAATTGGCTTATTAAATTATTTTAAAAATAACAATTGAAATTTGATTTACCAATTCTTTTCCCTTTCTTGTTCTGAAGACTTCCTTGAACGTCTTCTAACATATACCAATTCAATCAACTAACCCACAAAATTGATCTTACCCTCACAACCAAATACAAACTTAATACAAAAAACAAAAACTATATCAAAAGTATATATAATATATAAAAATATTTCACTGAATAAATACAACACTAAAGATTTAAAGTCATAATAGTATCACTTTGACTTAGTGATTCAATCTGGTCGAATAAGTGTTAAAGAACATAACTCAAGGTAGTACGCCCAATATTAACATATGCAGCTGAAACAAAACGGGACACTGCAAAAACAAAGCAAATATTGATCCTCAATAAAATATAAACTATAGACAAGCAGGAAAGAGTTTGTCCTAAAGATGAGTTAGGATAACGATAAACAAACCGTGGATATTGAAAGCAAAAGAAATGTAATTGAATGAATTGAAGTCGATTCCAAGGTCGCATGTTTGACAAAAATAATCTAACACATAATTAATACCAGGACAGGTCAATAAGATTTTGAATATTCAGTCTATTAAAAGAAATAGGAACACTACTCCTGTTAACAGAAAACTATCATCTGACTCCTGTCGAAATTGGAACCAATTGGGTCTTGTTTAACATCCATTAATAGCAGACTGCCTAGTGATTTGAGTAGAAAATGGAAAAAAGTGAATTTTGTGCGATTATTTTTTTGTGAAAAAAACATCACTGAAATCGAATTTTTGCGCCGTTTCGTAACCCTGGATCCACCACAACACACCAGCGACAAAACAGCAGTCAAAACAGTGGATCATTGGGGTAAATCGGCACCAAATATGTTCTCGACAAATCTTATTTATTGGAAGGGATAAAAAAATTGGAGAAACGTTGGACAAAGTGTATAGAGTTAGCTCAAAGTAGATTACGTTGAAAAATAAAATAATTTTTTTATCCAAAAACCTGTTTCATTCAAAAAGTCACGGACTTATTGACCTGTCCTCGTATTCAAATCTTGAAAATATTTTTATAATAAAACAATAATTTATTACTTTGCAGGCTCATTTTGTTAAATGAACTAAAATAATTAATTAATTCATATCACAGTTAAGTTTGACGATATATACATATATTTAAATAATATCGATTTGATTATTTTGATTTGAATCAATAATAATAATAATAATAATAATAATAATAATAATAATAATAAGATGATTTGGAGCAATTTTTGTTTTATTTTTTTAGAAATAAGGATACATTAGTTGAGCCGTTTCACCGGTTTCTATTATCAAATCAAATCTTCCACTTAACCAACAATCAATAAGAGAGAGCACGATTTTGATCATGACCACTGATTCCTGGTGTTCCCACGACCAGACACTACCTGCACTGTTTGTTTATATAGTTCGTAAACTATAATTATCCGTGGCTCAACATTCTGCTTAAACAAATTAATAAATCAGGCGTCGATCTTGGGTCGCGATGGTTGACTCGCGCGCCAAGACGCGTGCTTCCAGACTCTAATGAAGCATCTCTCCGGGCATCCCCACCCCACCCCCCCTTTTCCGCTTTATCCATTTAATTGAATGGTTTTAATATTATCTTTTATTTGTTCTTGGCCTGATATCGGGCAAACCCATCAGTAATAGCTAAGTGAATCCACTCCAGTCATTCGAAAAACCACCTGGACAAAGATTTATTACCTTGAGACCCACATCGGTGTTAGCCGCCCAAACAACGAATAATATTATACCCTTATGATGAAGAAGGTGAGGAAATATATCAACAAGAAGATGAATTTCAAATTTCTAATTGCTGTAATTATACAGTCTGGAATTGAGTTAATGGATCAAATTGAAAGGGAACAAGAAATATTAGAGTGTTAAAAGAAAATATCAATTAAAATGAGAACAGCAAAAGAAAAAAAAATATTAAAATCAAAAATATAATAAATACTGAACATATATAATAAATACAAACATCTCATCATTAATTTATTACGATAATTTTTTTTTTCAACATTTCAGAAATTATAGATTATTAATTAATTAATATTTATTTTAATAAAAAAAAACTATTTTATTGATTTATTTGTTTTAAATTAGTGATTCTCAACCAATCTGCCGCGAGATTACGAGGCTCTTAAACTTTTTTTTCTAAATTTTTTCAATTTGGTTCTAAAAAAAGCGGGAGTGTCCTCCCCTAGACTTTCCCGCATATAAATAGGTAATTAGGTTATTATTATTATGTTTTAACAACAATAAAAATAAGTTGACCTGTGGCCAGGTCCGAACCGACCGACTGTTTGAAGTAAATTAATTTCCAGCTACAGAAACAATTTCAAATAATTTTAATATATCTATTAATGTAATAAAAACAGATATGGATACATAAATAATAAATATAAACATTTTTAATTTTATTTTATTTATAATATATATGCAAGACCAGGATGTGACGTCATGAATGGCTGGATGACGTCATATAATTTTAAATCAAGAAAAAACTAATAAATATGATTTTCCCGAGGATAAAACCAATACAAAGTGTATGATTCGTGGTGATATATAAAAAAATCTCCTTTGGTGTGAAAATAACCCTTTCCTTCCTATCGTCGATCGCTAATACTACCACTTCCGGTTTCCAGAATTGCACCAAAAGTTGATCAATTCATTCCACTGATGCATTAAGTAAATATACCAAATTTCATCAAAATCCGTTCAGCCGTTCAGGCTGTACACATCTATACGGACGGACAGACGGACGGACAGACATCATGCTTAAAATACTTTTTTCTGTTAAGAAAATGCATGATTCGTGGAGATATGTAAAAATCTCCACATGTGAAATTTGGTGTGAAAACAATACCTCCCTTACTATCGTCGGTCGGTAATAAACAAACTAATTAATTTAAATTATAAAGTAAAATGATTTAACACTATTATATATATTTATAATTTACACCTAACGCTACTTGTATAGGTAAAATGTCACTTCCGGTAGTCAGATCATGATGAAATTTGGTATCTGAATTTTTTTCATATTTTTAAATCTATGTACAAAATAGGAAGCAAATATCTCGAAGCAAACTGGTACTTTACTTGAAAGGTAAACGCAACCAGTGTAGGTAAAGTACCACTTCCGGTTAACCGATTTTGACGAAATTTTGATAGAAATCTACAAACTGTGAATAATATCGGTATACCAAATTTCGAAGTCCTAGCTTGTGATTAGTTTCTGAGTAAATTTGCTTACAGACATAATTCGAAAAATGGTATTTTCCGACTCAGGGAGGTCTAAAACGTCAAAATCTATCGAAATCTCGAAGTCGAAATTTTTGAGTATATATATATATATATGCGGGAAAGTAAAAAAAAGGTAAACCGTTTTTGGGACCACTTTTTTTCAATATGGTAAACTTTTACACTTATCTTTTTCTTTGTGTGCCGCCATATTTTTAAACCGTTAAAAGTGTGCCGCGGTAAAAAAAAGGTTGAGAATCACTGTTTTAAATATTCAAAAATAATTTTATATATAGTTTTTTTTATTTGATTAACATTATAATTTTATTTATTTCATAATTAAATACAAGGTAATCTCGCAATTTTTCCTTGGGAAATTATATCGTATTATAAATAATTCTAATCACGAAATATGTTGTAGTTTAAGTACTTAATTCTTTCATATTATTAATCTTATTAAATCATTACATCTTTTATTTTTTTTTATATCAAGTAAATTTCAAATTAATCCGGAACATGTAAGTGGGTGGTAATTCAGTTATAAAAATTTTTAACATTCCCATAAAATGTATACATACAATATATATTTTGAAAAATTGCATAACAAATAACGATTATTCTTGGATGGCAACATTCTATAAAGTCGAACTCATTTAAATAAACATCGATTAAATTTAAAATGCAAATGATGTAAATAGTTTATTATTTTTTAAATTGCATGATATTAGCTAATTAAATTAAATATTTAAATAGATAAATAAGATTCATATGTATATTAAAATTAAATACACGTAAAATTTTAAAATCAATTAATTTTTAATAAAAATTTAAATGTATAATATCTATAAATTATAATAAATAATCTTATTAAGATAAAAAAATAAAAAAACTCCTTTCCATTTTTTTTTATTTTCTTTTTTTTTTGAGATGAGAGTTAAAATTGTATCTATAAACTTAAAAGAAATATATTTTCAAACTAAATATCTTATGACAAATAATTATTTATATATATATATATATATATATATATATATCAGTGTAGAGATAAATGTTCATGGTATATAGCTGAGAAATTTGTTTATCAAATTTACTAATCATAACTCTCAAGTTTACAATATATATATATATATATCCAAGGGTTAGTCTAATCTTCGTGGAGGGCATCTTAGTGTGAAGGGGGACGATCATATAGTAAGGTATGAGAAATGGAGCTAGGTATTCAATAGAGACCTTGTGGTCAAACAATAGACCTATGGAATGGGAGGTTCAATAAATAATCAACGAGACATGTGTGAGAACCAAATTAGATTTTCTTATTCATCTAGAAATTAAAATAATATTCAATTTGAGGAAGAAATAATAATGGTTTATGAATGGTTTAAAAGAATATATTTCAGTTTTACTAAGAAGGAATTTTAATTAATCTCATATATATACCATATATATATATTCACATAAATATCAATTAGATACTTAAATAAAGAAACTATAATTTCAATTATATTTTATTCGAGAAATCATTATTTAAGTTTAAAATCAGAATTGGCAATGAATTTTATAATATTCCTATACCTCGCTTTGCGTCGTTTCGTTTTAAGTTTTTTCAAAGTTGCGTGCTGCTTAATTAGTACTAATTTTTACTGTGCGTCGTTAGATTTTCGAGGTTGGGTTGTTTTGGGTTAGGTCTTTAATTTTTTTTAATTTTCTTTTTAGGAGACGCATTATCACCAATTTTATTTAATTTAGTTCTGGAATATGTAATTAGACAAATTGGGGAGATGTCAAACGGAATCGAATTAAACAAAAAAATTCAAGTATTAGGTTACGCAGACGACTTAAATATAATAGGAGATTCGGCAATTGGAATTATAGATAGTGTAGAAAAACTAATTGAAGCAGGAAAAGAGGTGGGACTAGAAATTAATAATGCTAAGACAAAGTATTTAGTAACATAAAATCTTAATATACAAGATATAGAATTTGAAAATGTAGAAAAATTTAAATACTTAGGTTCTGTGATAACGAAAGATAATAATATTCGAGATGAGTTTAAAGCGAGGTTATAATCGGGAAGCGCCTGTTATCATGCCGTAAAGGGGCTTATCGCATCAAAATTATTATCAAAGGGGATAAAAGTTAAAATATATAAAACAATTATTTTACCGGTTGTATTATATGGATGTGAGGCATGGTCTATGACCTTAGGTGACAAGAGTGGATTTAGAATATTTGAGAATAGGATTCTGCGAAGCATTTATGGGCCAAAGAAAGATGTGGTCACCGCGGAATGGCGAAGATTGCATAACGAGGAATTGCATGACCTCTATATAGTTAGAATTATAAAATCGAGAGGGCAGGACACGTGGCTAGAATGGGAGAAGATAAAATGGCAAAAAATATATTGGTAGGGAGACCGAGTGGGATACGTTCTCTTGGAAGACCAAGGACACGGTGGGTGGATAAATTAATAGACCTAATAGCTGCTGTTTCATCTGGATGATTTTATTTTACAAATGTTGTAACCACATTGAAATATGAGCTTGTATCTTTGCTGTCATAATTTATTTTTCTCCCTTTTATCTTCTTTCGCTTCTGACATAAAGTGACCACACGTCCCGATTTCGGCTGGACAGTCCAGCTTTTTAGTGGACTGTCCCGTTTTTTTAGAAAATATCTGTATTTTTTATTTTAAATATACTGTAATAATATATAACGCAGTTGAACATTAAAACATTTTTTACACAAGTATATGAATGTATACAATAAAATGTACTAAATTGTAATTCTCATTTCATCCCATTTGATCTGCTTTTTCTCAATGAAAATGTGGTCACTTTATTCTGACAGCGATTCGTAAACCGCTTTTATAATATAGATTCATATATCGACGTACATCGACTTAAATTTATTGATTATATACTATTATCCTCGAGACAATTTAGATCTTTAGACTATAATGATGATAATTTAATTTAAATATTTTACCGGTTTTGTTTTTGTTTTTAGCAAAAACGACAAAATAATAATAATTATTTTAAATAAATTTAAAATTTTTTTCATAATTATTTATTTTAATAATTTATTATTATTACATAAAATTTCAAATTACAACAAAGTAGATAAACTTAATTTATTAACTCTCTTTTTATTTATTGTTGTTAATTAATAAGTACCTGGTTCACCGAACAGCAACTCGGTACTTAAAAATAAATGTATACTTTACGAACTGAGTTTATTGTTTTTAAAACTTGTGCATATCTGTCTCTGGGTATTAATAAATTAGCTGGGCCGATTATTATGGGAACATCTTCCATTCTCCATTCTGCTATTATTTTATTCTTATTTTATAATTACCTTCCATTGAACATTGTCATTAGATCATCGATCAATTTATATGTAAATTAAAGAAAAAAAAATAAAACCATTAATAAATAAGTTGACCTGTGGCCAGGTCCGAACCAACCGACGGTTTGAAGTAAATTAATTTCCAGCTACAGAAACAATTTCAAATAATTTTAATATATCTATTAATGTAATAAAAAACAAATAGGCATATAACATAAATATTTTTAATTTTATTTTATTTATAATATATATGTAAGACCAGACTGTGACGTCATGAATGGCTGGATGACGTCATATAATTTTAAATCAAGAAAAAACTAATAAATATGATTTTCCCGAGGATAAAACCAATACAAAGTGTATGATTCGTGGTGATATATAAAAAAATCTCCTCATGTGAAATTTGGTGTGAAAATAACCCTTCCCTTCCTATCGTCGATCGCTAATACTATCACTTCCGGTTTCCGGATTTGCACCAAAAGTTGATCAATTCATCCCAGTGATGCATTAAGTAAATATACCAAATTTCATCAAAATCGGTTGAGCCGTTCAGGCTGTACACATCTATACGGACGGACAGACGGACAGACGGACAGAAGGACGGACAGACATCATGCTAAAAATACTTTTTTCTGTTAAGAAAATGCATGATTCGTGGAGATATGTAAAAATCTCCACATGTGAAATTTGGTGTGAAAACAATACCTCCCTTACTATCGTCGGTCGGTAAAAAGGATGTAAACCTCAGCGTAGTTCATTTCACAGAATCTTTCCAAACATGTTCTTCAATGAATATAAAAATATTATTTCAAGCACCATCCAATAGTTAATAAAATATATAAATATTTATTTTAATTTCTCATAATTAAATATTTAAATTAAAATCTATAGGTAATTTAATATTTTAATAAATTTAATAAAATATAAATTAGATAATATTTAATAAATATATAATTTATTAGAAATAAGATATTCGAAAAATATTATTTTTATATGAATATCAATTAAAGAAATAAATTATTTGTAATGTATATATAATTAATTATTTGAATTAAAAATAAAAAATTTAAATGTTTTAAATGAGCCAAATTATATTATTCAGATCGATTACAGATTAGATTAAACAGATCGATCCTTCATCACAAAAACATATATAAATATATTTACAATATTTGCTAGTATAATAAAATTTGATAGATAAAATAAAAATTATAATATTTTGTAATAATAATATATATTATAGTGGCAAAAGCGATTTCATCATTAAATATATTTATTTGAAAAATTAGAATAGAATTACTATGAAAAATAAAATTCCTACAAATTTGTAACAAATGTTTTTTGATTCGTGGAATTTTAATCTTAATCTTTGTTAATATTTGATGAGGCTTATAAATATAAATTTACTAATCCACTGGGTGGTACTCAAATTGAGCGAGTGATGCTTATCTAATTCCCAAACGAAATCCTTGTCTGTCTGTTGCTCCATCAAATCCGATTCTTCGAAAAATTAGGACAGGCCATATTTAACAAGAGATAATTTTCGGAATTGTCTTTAGAAAAACATCTCATCATTTTCTTCTAATTCTTTTAGAAAGCCTTTATTTTACATGATTTTACGTTTCTGTTTTGTTTTTTTTTTCTTATTGCCTGAAATATGTAAATGAAAATCGTTGTCATTTTTAACCCATTGGCTATAATAAAATAAAATATTTCTAGTTTCCTTTTGAAACAACAGCGATTGTGTTATTAAGCATCAGTTTAAAGATTGAGGTATTTTAACGAGTTTTTTCACCAATTCGCATTCATTCAGGTCTCCTTTTTTGTTTTAGGAAGTGGAGAGATTTAGACATTTTGAGGACATATTACTATTTTGTTTTTGTTTTTTTTTTTATTTTGTTAAAAAATAGGTTTGTCAAATCTTATATAATTAATTATTTTTTAAATTCTATTATAATAAAGACCTATTTCCAAGATGATGGTGAGTAATAGCCAACTAGTACATGTTTTCTTGTCACCTGACTGGTTATTTGAAATTTTGACATTAAAAATATTGGTGAGAGTAGATAGTTGATTACTGATAGTTTCATTATACATTAAAAAATAAATATCTATCCAAATGAGATATTTTTCTCTTTTAGAAAAAAACTCGGTACTATTATTTTATTTCTTCTTATTAAATAAAGAAGTATTGCCCTACGAATATTCAATAATTATTTGTTTTTGTTTTCTCACTATTTTATCTATTATTTTTACTATCTCGCCAGATATTATATATATATTGCAACACGAAAATTTTCGATGTTGAGATTTTGATGTTTTATACGTTTTGAAGGTTCCTGAATCATTTTCACTAAGGTTGAGAAAAATGTCTGTTTGTGTTTGTGTGTGTGTGAGGAATTATTTTTTTAACACAGCAAATCACGCGCCAACACGTGTCGTGGTGCCATCAACAAAAAGCCAAACACGCACTGGTTTAATAAATTTTATTGATTAATTTTAATTTATAATTCATTAAATTTAATTTAAATATAATATATGTTAATTAATCCAATTTAAATTGCGAGATAGTCGTGTGGAGACACTCCAGCTTATTTACAAATTTTATTCCAAAAATGCGTGTAATCTTGAAATATAAAATTTTTATAGACCCTTAATAATAACGCTGGTAATTATTTGAACAATTCTAGCAAAAGCATCTTGATTCACTTTACTATATTTGTCCAATAAAAAAAATTTTATTTATTACAAATTTCCCAAGATTATCTTCTATTATTTAAAAATAAGTTTGTAAAATACTGTATATTTTAAATCTAACCTTTTTTTCGATATTGAAAAAAATGTTAAATTAACTATACTTATAAAATTCCTCATAGTTTTTCATTAAACATTTTAATTCAATTCTAGATTAAGAATTAAAAATATTTTGATTGATTGATTGATAACCAAAAAAAATATCCACAAAATTATTTTTTATATTACTAGCCAATATATTCAACAGAATATCACTATAAATCATTTCAAAGAAATAAATAATTAATCTCTTATCAAAAAAATTTATTAATATTTCTATTATATTTCTATTATTATTAATAAATTTTTAAGATATAAATCATAATAGATTTTTAAAAACCAATTTAACTTGCTTTGTATGTTTTGTTTGTCGGTATACGAGGGTGGGATGAAAAGTTTCCGGCCTGACCAAGAAAAACAATGTTTTTAAATTTTTTTTTGCTATATTTTTCAACATAATCTCCATCAACACATACATTTCTCATAACGGTGTTCTAATTAATTTAATTAATTTAATTTAATTTAAGTCTCATCAACAGTTATGAATCGACGCAAAAATTCGTTTGGTTTACGCCTACTGCGCCAAATTGTCGGTAGAAATGGTTTTTCGAAGCAGTTTTTAGTCAAACATTAACAAACACATCACCCACGTTGCATACAGCTTTCCATAATCAAATGGCTGTGCACAATATGAGATCCTACAGGTCTCAGCTCTCTTGAATGTTGAAAAATAAAGCAAAAAGAATTTTAAAACATCGTTTTTCTTGGTCAGGCCTGAAACTTTTCACCCCACCCTCGTATATTTATATACTCATACGTTTTTATAAAAATCATCATAAATACATGAAAATCATTTTTATATTACTTAAATTATTAACATCAATATGCATTTAATATAAATATTATTTAATAATAATTTTGAACAGAAAGTCAATTCACACAAGATTTAAAAAAAAAATTCTAACAGATTGATTTATAAGTGCATTTTTAATTTATTTAAATAAAATCTTTTTCTCTTTTGAATTTTTTTATATAATTTATTCTTTATAATTTCTCTTCTCTCATTATATAAAGTTTTATGAAAATACTATAAACTGTTTTTCATTGTTCTATGAATTTTTAAATTAAATTTTTATTTTCACATTTGAAATTTTAACAAATCTTTTTATCATATTTCATCAAAAGACCTTCTCGAATTTTCCAATTAACTATCTGGTTAACATTTATTTTAATATCAAAAAAAACAAATTTGAACTATGTAATTTAAATATATATTTAAATGGATAAAAGATGAGTGAATATCCAATATATTTCACTAAAAAATAAATCATAAAAATTATTAAAATGAAAAAATATCATCTATTAGGAAGCAATAAATCATAAAAATCTCCCTGCGAACTTAAAAATGTAATTTTTCAATGTGGAAATTTATAAAATGGGTATTATTTCATATTTCAGCATTTATCATTTTAATGATCCCACTTTAGAGTGGATTTTAATTAAATGGAAAAAACTTATAAGGGAAGGAATGTATTTTTATTATCTTAAAAAAATATTAATTTACTTATAATTTATTATATATAATATATATATAAAAAAAATCAGTTTACGATAAAAGATGATTGGAAATCTAAAAACTTTTAAAATACGTTTCGATTTGCGTTAAGTCAAAAATGACTAAAATAAACTACTATATTTATTAATCGAATCCAATATTTTAAAATGATTATCATCTATACAGGATATTTCATAAAAATTAATCTTCAAATTTAATTTCTCTTTATAAAATATGATTAAAGAATATCGAGGACTTGATAAGCAAACATGAAAGGTCGAATGCCCTTTTAAAAAAAATATCAAGATTTTTATGATAAATTGTCAATTTCGAAAGTTCATTTCATTTTTCTAAAATAGAGAAATTATTATATAATAATATTATGGAGTGAATTTTGATTTTAAATTATTTTTTATTATTTTATATTATTTCGTTAATTATATCAATTCAATAATTTTTATAATTTACCTAAATCACATATCCTATATCTACTAATTATTATACAGAATATTTTTTTTAATATTTATATTAAACATTTATTATATATTATATTTTATATTTAATCATGAAATTATTTAATTAATTTTTATTTGAGAATTTGTTCATTTCATATAAATAGAGAAAAAAAAATTGAAATCACAAATTATTGATGCATCGATAAAGTTATTCGTGTAGTTAGTTACAACAATTAAGTATCAATATAATTAATTACTAGCCGTTCTCGGCATTAATGCTGCCGGCGACATAAAACTTTTCTTAGAATTTAAAATTATTAACTTTATTCAAATCGTTGTAATAATTTTTTTTATTTTTTTTCAATATTTAGTAATAAAACAAAATTTTAAATAAATAAAGTTAGTAACAAATTAATAATTTTGAAAGGTTTCTTTTTGTTTATTATGTTTAATAAATTCTCTCTTATGATGTGATATTAATAAGTAATAATATTAATATCAAATTGTATATAAATTTAAAAATTAGAATATTTCAATTTGTATTTTAAATTTTATTTTATTTTAAATTTTATTTTATTTTAAATTCTAAAAAAATTGTAAATTGTAAAATTTTAAATTTGTAACTAACTTTGTAATGTTACAGATATCACATAAAACGGAAATTATATATATTGATGATAATCAATGAATAATATTAAGATTATTTAATTCTTAATTACATTTGTATTTAAATTATCCGTATATCGTTTAATTAAAACTTTTCTTAGTTTAAAAAATTATCATTTTTTTTTAAATATTATTTTTCTTTTGGAATTAAATATAAATTGAATTGAAATCTTTTTAATATTATATTTATATGAATTAATTAATACTTTTTTAAAAGTGTGAAAATAATTTTTTTGAAAAAGATCAAGTTTTTTATTTTCTTTCAATTATTTGTTTTATAAATTAATATTAATATATAAATCACAAATATAAAAATCATTTGTAAAACACAAAACTATTTAAAATATACTAAAATGTTTAATTTAAATATTGGGAATTTCTGAATACTTATAGAGTTTTACATTAGAAATAAAAAAAAAAACTAAAAAGAAGAGGGGGAAGGGAATTTAAAACAAAATCTCTCCGAATTCCTCCTATAAAGAGTGCTCTATATGAGGAGCATTCTCCTAAAATAGATGACAGGATGGAATTTGAGGGAAAGCCCCTCTTCCAGGCTCACCTGCCATCTCCTCCCTCCTTCACCAATGAACTTTGGCCCGAGATATTTTAAAGGCAGACATTTTATGTGTTCTAAAACAATGTGATCATAAAGTTGACTGCTAATGTTGAGCGGACTTCCAACTCTTAGGGCCACTTGACTTTAAAATAGGAATAAAATAACCCCATCGAGTAAAGCACATAAATGATGATCGCTAGACGACAGAAGGTAGACGAGAACCGAATTCAAGGAGAAAATTCATTCTGGGCAATACTATCTACTCTATTTAAAACTGAAAGATTCACTGATAAAGTATCAGACCAAAATTGGTATTGATGAGCCGTTAAAAAAATCCAAAGACATACGAAGGTCTCCCAAAAGTGACAAGATGCTTATCAAAGAGAACATTATAGATAGTATATTGCAGGTTCTATTCTGTTAAATAGTTGTATAGTCATTTGATAATATATAAAAATACCCTTGATAAAATCGCATTGTTCTTTTTTTAATTGCGCAGAAATGATCTTTTTTCTATAGCTTCAAATAAATTAATAAATGGAAATGATCCTCCTTGAAAGATTCTTATATATTTTTCATTCATTTTAACGAATTATATTCATTAAATTCAAGAGTATAAAAAAAAAGGTGAAGACTTAGATAGTTTGACCTGTACACCTGTGTCATAACCATAAACCTCGTCTAGAACTGTCAGGGTGTGTTTGTTTTGACTTGGGACCCTCCCTTCTTCAGCATGGTTCCACAATTCTGCCTTTTTTTTTTGGACAAGTTACCATAAAATACAGATTAACTGCTTGAAGGTTTCTCACTTAAAAATTAATTTCTTATGGAAAATGGAATTATTCGAAAACATCAAAGCTTTTTAAAATGTTTCTCAACTAAGGGATTTAACAAATTTGTTTTAAAAAATTTCCATCTCTCTTCCCATAATTTAAACCTGGTTCGAATTTTTATCGTTTATTATAAAAGAAAAAACTCGCATGTTTTATTTTTAGCAAGTCATAGTTTCACCATTATTAAGATAAATTCCTAAAAAAAAATAATAAAATAAAATAAATAAAAAAATCGTTTTTCCATGTATATTTGAAAAGTAATTTATTAATAGCAAAACAAAAATCAGTTATAAAATTAGAACTTTTTTTTTTATTTACTTAAATAATTAATATTAAACAAATTTGATATTTATTCACAATAAATATAGATTACTTTAAAAATAAGTTGACCTGTGGCCAGGTCCGAACCGACCGACAGTTTGAAATAAATTAATTTCCAGCTACAGAAACAATTTCAAATAATTTTAATATATCTATTAATGTAATAACAAACAGATATGGATAGAACATAAATATTTTTAATTTTATTTTATTTATAATATATAGCTGAAGTAGCCGGCGTTGCCCGTGATCATAATAAGGAGGCTGTGACGTCATGAAGGGCTGGGTGACGTCATATAATTTTAAATTAAGAAAAACATAATGAAGATGATTTTTCCCGAGGATAAAACCAATACATTCGTGGTGATATATAAAAAAATCTCCTCGTGTGAAATTTGGTGTGAAAATAACCCTTCCCTTCCTATCGTCGATCGCTAATACTACCACTTCCGGTTTCCGGATTTGCACCAAAAGTTGATCAATTCATCCCACTGATGCATTAAGTAAATATACCAAATTTCATCAAAATCGGTTGAGCCGTTCAGGCTGTACACATCTACACGGACGGACAGACGGACAGACGTACAGACATCATGCTAAAAATACTTTTTTCTGTTTAGAAAATGCATGATTCGTGGAGATATGTAAAATCTCCACATGTGAAATTTGGTTTGAAAACAATACCTCCCTTACTATCGTCGGTCGGTAAAAAGGAAATGATAAAATTAATACAAAGATTTAGTTACTTTATTAATTACTAATAATAAAAATTGAAAATTAATTTAATCTAATTAGGTTCTTATGTTTATATTTAGTTATTGTTTTTATTATTTATAATATTCTCTTATTTTAAATAATAATAAAAATCATTAAGTCAGTAGTTATTGACATCACTTCAGAAGGAAAAAAATATACAGGATTTGTGTGATAATACATTTGGAATTGTTTGAATAGATTTCAGATTAGAAAAGTAATTGTACTGAATTGTTTATTAATAAAAATTAAATAAAAATAACTTTCAGTTAATAACATAAAATTAATTATTTTCATCAGTTTTTTGAATAAACAAAGAAAATGTTTCTATTTTTTTTCTTCATTCCAATGTTTTATGTTCATAACTATAATAATAACTTTTTATTTTAATTCATTTTTTTCCTTGTGATTAAAACTACAAGATTCACTTTACATGCAACTTTTCGAGTTAATATTCTGATATCTATTATTTACTTTTCTTTTTCTTTTTTTTTAATGTGGTATTTTGATTAATATTTATGTTCCAGGTAAAAATAAAAAAAAAAAATCTGAAAATTTAATTGATAAATATTATTATATTAGATTTTTTATTTCGAAAACGAGATGTATAAAAAAAAAATTAAATTTACTTTCTAAGAAAAACATTAACTAATATTCAATGGTTAGTAATTTTTACACATTGATTTTGAGTCATCGATATTTCCTAAAGATAGTAAACAAATTCTTTTCGCAATTTGGTCGAATGCCAATTTTACTAAGATCATGGATATATTTTATTATATATATATATATATATTATAGGGTGACCATATTTCGAAAACACTAAACCGGGACAAACGATTTACCTGTTTTTCTTTTTTTAGAAGCAAATTGAAAAAATTTTGAAAAAAAGTACAAGATATCCTAAATATTAAAAAAAACGGGGCAATAGGCTGTCCCGAAGACTTTTTTCGGGACGCCGGGACAGAGCACCTAAAATCCGGACAATCCCGGAAAAACGGGACGTTTGGTCACCCTAATATAATATAACTGATCAATATATACATAAATACATCAGTTATATTTTCATAACAAAATTTTTTAAAAGGCCCTCTTTTTTTTCTCCAAAGATTTAATCCCCCATTGTGCAAAATCGAAAAGATGGCCTTTTTGACCTGTCCATCATCGTTCATTCAATTTTTTTTTTCCATTATCAAAATCATTTGTTGTTCTTGCCAAGATATGGCATAACGTGTCTAAACACTTATCAGCCCTTGACAAGCGAGTACTGCCCTGGTTACCAGTAGGGACAAGTAGAAGGCGTTGGACCACACGCATGGACGGCCTCGGGGGCACCTGGGGGCTTTATAGAACGCCTGTGACATTTATATAGCTAACTTCTTTACCTTAAAATCCATGTCCCTTGTCTTAAGCGGCGTGCTCTCTCTCTCTCTCTGTATGTGTGTGTGTGTGTGTATGTTTCTGTGAGCTTTTAGTTTCTACTGGGGGAGCCTATAAATTTGGATGGGTTTTATGGGTCGGTCTGTGCATCAGAGCACCCGACCACATTTCGTGGAGGCGTTGCGTCACCGCCACCATTGGCCATCATTTGATCCGGGCCAAATAGAAATCCACTCTCTTATCGATTATTTTAGAATATTTTTTGTGTGTTCTTTTCTTATACAAAGTGGAAAAATAAAACAATTTAAATATAAAGAACAAGAGACTTTTTTTAAACTCCAAAGTAGGTAATATAGTAGTAGAGATAAAAAAAAGAGAAGAAAAATCTTATTATAAATTACAAATGAAAATGGTTTAAAGTTATATAATATATACTTAAATATTTTTTATAGACAATTTGAAAAGACACTAACCTAATAAATTATTGATTTAAGTATCTGCTATTTTTTTATTAATTTAATAGCATTTTATAATGTGCAATAATATGCTTAAATAGGAATTTTTTTAACAATGTAAATTGTTATACAAAATTTTGAATATTCATTATGATAGAATCAAGATTATTTATTTGTTGGTAGGATTTAATTCGGATGTGTTAATCCTAATTTTATTCTAATTAATTATTTTAATGATTGGTTGACTTTAAATAAATCAAAGAATCCAATATTAAAAATTAAAAAAAATAATAATATTATCATATACTCATAAAATATTTCTTTTTACTTTAACAAAACATATTTTGCCAAACGAATATATTAAAAAAATGAAATCGTATGAAAAGCTAGCTTAAATAAATGATAATAAAAATAGAGGCGATTGAAATTAGAAAAATCAATTGTAACTTGAAAGATAACAGATTAAATTATACATTAATGTTGATTTTAAATAGAAAAGTAATTGTATAATATACGTAAATTCAAATAAATTAAAAATTAATATAAAGAAAGATTTAGTTCCTTGGATAAATGAAAGATCAGAGAATTATTAAAAAAAACCTGACACTGATTTGCTATTTTATTAACATCTCTTTGATAAAATGAAAAAATCAGTTCCAATGAGACATTTATATTATTAATTATTTTAATTTACAAATTTTTTTTAAAGATTGAATCGGGCTAAAGTTTTTTCTCAAAAAAAAAACAAATTAATGTTTTATATAAAAAAGTCAATACAATAAATATAATATTTTTATTAGTATTTTAAAATTAAAATAATTTTAATAATTATTTTAAATATAAAATTTTATTATAAAAACAAAATCAGAAAAAAAAAACATTTGAGAAATTATATTGTTTTCAAATGGTGAAATAACAAAAAATAGTAATCATGTTACATTAATATCCATCATTAGAGTGGAAAGTGTTACTTTTATAGTCAATAAAATTATCAGCAGATATCGTTTTGTGATAAAAAAGTATAAAATAAATTGAGAAAAGGTGTTTATAGAAAAGTGAAATGCCGGTTTGTCCCTGGCTAAACATCTTTAACGTTCCATAAACCTGGAGAAACGTGAGCTAATGTTAATTCTCTGATGGTATACTTTAAAGCGGTTGCCGCGTTGTTTGATGCTAGGATGACAAACGAATGACTCCAGATAACAACTCGGGCCACACATCACCAAAAGGGTTCCTCTACTTAATTCCCAATCTAGAACAAAGACAATTTTCAATTTTATACATTCCTTTTAATCAATTCTTTAAATTAATCAAATTTATTACATATTTTAATTTGTTAATCTGAAGAATACTTATAAGAAAGCAAAGTTAAATAAAAACATGTTATAAAGTGCTGCCATCTGGTTGTACAAAACTGAAATACAATTTTATATAAATCCAATAATTGGAAATAAGTCAAAATAAATAAATAAATAAATTAGTACAATTATTACTTAAGAATCAAGTAAATTATAAATAATAATTAATTTTATAATTTATAATGAAATTTTAAAGGAATTATTCGAATTGATTATTTTAATTTGTTTAGTAATATATAAAACTTAAATTGTTTTTTTACTTCTCATCCATTATAACAATAATAAATCAATAAATAATGAATGATATTTTTTTCTAACATATATACGAGGGTGGTCTGAAAAGTTTCCGACCTGACCAAGAAAAATTTCAATTTTTTTTTTTGTTTTATTTTTCAAAATTCAAGATAGCTGAGACGATGTCAGCTGAACAAGTGCGAAATATTTTGCAAAACTGTTTTGGAAAGCTGTGTGCAATGTGGGTGCCGCATTTCCTAACGTTAGACTAAAAATTGCTTCGAAAAACCATTTCTAACGACAATTTGGCGCTTTAGGGGTAATCCAAACGAATTTTTGCGTCGATTCATAACTGTTGATGAGACATAAATTTAATTGAATCAAATTTAATTAATTAATTAAATTAATTAGAATACCGTTATGAGAAATGTATCAGTGTTGATGGAGATTATGTTGAAAAATATAGCAAAAAAAAATTGAAAAACATAGTTTTTCTTGGTCAGGTCGGAAACTTTTCAGACCATCCTCGTAGTATCTTATAATGCAAAAAATTTAATATTTATTAAATATATAGGTTGATTAAAAACTGGTTAAAAGGTAAAACATATTAACAACCAAATTTTAATATAATAAATTATATCTTGCTTTTAGCCCCCCCCCCCCATCCCATTTCTAGTATTGTAACTCTTAGTGAACATGAGAGGGGGTAGTAGCTCTCTTTCTTTCTTTATAAATATATTGGCAGCAACTATAGAAATAAATTTCGAAATTATGACCAACCATCTGTAGTTATTCAGTCATATTATATTATAGATTACTTCAAAATATTTAAATATTTTGCAATAAAAATTTGAATATTACCTACATCTTATATTATAAAAGTATTACTCATTAATCAATAACGAATGATTCTTTTAAAAAGTTGATATAATAGATAATTTATAAATAAAGATAAAAACCTCTTCTTTTAAGAACTTTTATTGTTATTATTATTATTATTATTATTTAATAAAGTTTTCTATGAAAATAATTTGAATTAAAACTAAAAGCGAAAATATTTTCTTTTTAAGTTTTTAAAAAGTTGTTTTCAAATTTTTATTTAAAAACTAATTTATAATTTACTACATTAATTAAATTGTTACTTGTATAATATATTATCAACCAAGTTAATTAAATAATTTCTATTGATGTGAAATTATTTAATCATTTATAGAACGGCCAATTTATATAATAAAGTTGTTCGAACAAAGTTTGAATTATGATTCGTTATCATGGGAGAATAATTGTGAGTTGTCGGGAACAATGGCGCTAACAAAATGTTCAGCATTGTCGAGAGTATAGCAGCCTTAGAATAGCAATTAAAAATGTTAAGGGAGTGACTTTGTGATTTATAGCCCGAACATAGGACCCAGCGAATGGCGCTGGTACCTGTTTGAATGCGTGTGAGGTGGGTGTTATTCGAGCCGCCGTGTCTGTCCGTCCATCCGTCTGCATAAATGGAGGAGGATGCAAACAAATCTTTATATCCGCCAATGAAAGATGAAATCCATTCTCCCTTCTATACTTGCGGCATAAATCAATGAATGAAGCAACGAGTCAGCTATAATATTACATCTAATTCCAAAAATCTCATTACCAGTTACAGAGGTTGTTAAATTGGTCGGTTATTCTGTCAAGATCACATACATATAAAATGTGAGCAACGAAATGTAATATTATAATCATGCACAATTTCCGGTATGTCAATTTTGACAGATCTTTACGTTTTGAGGTCACCTTAATCTGAATAGGTAATTTTATGTGTCTGAACAAATAAAAAAATAAAATAAAATTTAATAAAGAGAATTCTGAGAAAAAAGGGGAAAAAGAATGAAGATGAGTTTGATATTTTATCTTATTTTGATAGGTAAAAAAAATCATTCTAAGAGAAATTACCTATATAAAATAAAATAAATTATAAATTAATGTAATTCAAAAATTTTAAATTTTAAATACTTTTAATATGATTTTTTTAAAGACATGTTCTATTTCTATTAGAATGCTAATATGCGCCCCCTCCCTTTCCATATTTTTATTTATTTATTTATTTATTATTAATTGTATATATCTTCTCTCAATTTTAAGACTAGAACTATATTACCTAATAAAATAAAAACATATTTACTATTAATATTGCTATAAATCCATTAATATAAATATTGTAAATTATTTATACTATTTTGATTTTTTTTTTTAAATTATAAATTTATAATATAGATATGTAGACATATCTAATAATGTACACCTAATTATTCAAATGATCTATTTTATACCTCATTTATCATAATGAATAAAAAAATTACCTTCCTATTTTTATTATGAATTATAAATTCCATTAATGTAATAAATCTCAAATGATATTATAGAAAATTTACAATGAGACATTAATTGCGCGATTAAGTGACAAGTAATGTTGAAAAGGAGACGGCATAAATGTCATAAGAAAATATTTGCCAAGTATTTAATACTAATAATTTAAGAAAAAATAAATAAATAAAATAAATAAATAGAAAAAAAAAGCATAGAATCATAAGCATGCCTATTGTTTTAATTTATTATCCAAACAAAAATATACATATGACTTCTTAAAAGTATACCTGTTATGAAATTAAAAAAAAAAAATAAATAAATTTTCTTTCTAGAATTAATTCTAATTATTTATGACCATACAAATTTAGTGTTAACTATTTTAATATGATATTGTGTCATGGTTCTTATAATTAAATTATATTAGAAGTAGAGAACTTGTTATAAAAATCTAGATGATCTATATTGGAATAAAATTAGCATAAAGTAACGTCTGAACCCAGATAATATCGATTAGAATCAAGAATATCGTTTTTATTTAAATTATAGATGTATAACAATTATAATTCTTGAATTAATTTAGAACAAAAATTAGGTGCCACCAAAAAAAAAATAGTAATAAAATAAATTGATAAATGCGGGTATTATTTCTCAAGTTGTAAAATGTTTGTTTTTTTTTTTGTTGTTTAAATTTTAAAACGTCACAAGAATAGATTATATGAGGGAATTTTTAAAATAGGTAATGGTATTTATATATTAATAAAACATATATATATATAACTATTAAATAAGGATATTCGATTAAAATAAACTTGGAGTTCATGGCTCTGATTACATTTTGGGTAATGAAATTTCTCCTTATATAGTTTAATATATAATATACTTATTATTATTATTATTATAATTATCATTTTACCAACCCAATAGTATCACTTCAATTCATGATTCAATTTATAATTCATTTTTAACCATTCATAGAAATTTATATATGTTTTCACAGACAGACAAAAAACATCATATTTATAAATTATACAGTAAACCACACAAGAATTTTTAGTAAATAATATTCACTCAATCAAATCAAAGTTCATTACTTACCGTTTTAGTTCATTGTGAAAAGTAATGTCGTAGTATAAATGTTTAATTTAATCTAAACAGAGAATTTCATTTTATTTAAAAAATTGAGCGAAAAATAACATATATTTAGTGGGGAAACCGATTGGGAAACGTCTGCTTACAATGTAGGAAAGGACGTGGGAGAGACGGGAGAGGGTAGGCGTTGGATGGTTGTGGCTCAGGATAGGGACACTTAGAGAAATGTGGTTGCTGCAGCCAAGAATTTTCGAGTTCTGTAGTGCCACAGAGATAGATAGATAGATATAATCAGTAATTGAGGGAACCTCTCAAAATACTTCATCACACGTGGACAACGAGTTAAGAGCCAGACGTGTGTTAGTGTCAGTGCTAGAGCCGAGGATTTTTCATTGATTTACAATTCAGTAAGTCACTCATCCATTTAAACAAAAATCCTAATATTGACTCTTGGTCAAACAGACTAAGAAGTTTAACAATCCTGAAAATTCCCTTCTGAAAATAAATTATCTTGATAAAGACACCAAATAGGCGCCGAAATGTCGAGTCTCAAATCTCACAAAAACAAGTGAAAAAAATCCAGGAATTAATTTCTCACAATAAAAACTTTCACGAAAACCTAAACGAACATATATATATATAAATTTGCGAACTGTCAAGAAGAATACTCTTTATCTATTAAAAACAAATTCAATAAAACATATTTTATTAAATACATAGAATTTGTAAATATAAATAAATTTTTCTCACTCGGTTTACGGATAATTTATTTTCATACTAGTATATAATTATTTACAAAATAATACTGACTTATAATCATTAGCAGCGATTTTCTAAGAAAACTTAATTTATTACTTGGCTGAACATTCTCAGATGAAATTGAATTTGTCAATAACTTTTTAATTACTTTTTTTTTTATTTTTTGTTGTTTCATATTTTGAAATAAATATATATCCATATCCATATCCATTTCAAATTATATAATAAAATAAAAAATAATACTTATGATATAAGTGCATCACAAATAACTTATTAGACTTGGCAATAAAGAAAAGAAAACGAATGCTAACGATAAACGAATAAAAAGATAAAGAAAAATAAATAAATAAATATATTGATAGAAATTACTTTATAATAAATTAAAGACTTATTTGTATGAAGTTTACTAAAAACATCTTATGATGCAATTTTTCAAGTTTCTGCTTATTCAGTATTTTTTTTTTTTTTTTTTATTTTAAATATTGAGTCATTTTTATAAATTTTATTTTATATAGAATGATAATAGATAAAATACATAAATAATACCACATATATTTAAAAGATATTAATAATATCAAAAATAAAAGTTATTCAATTTTATACCTTAATATTATAATACTTTTTTTATTAAAACTAATAACTTACTCGAGTTTACATAAATAACCATTGTACATAAAATTTATTTGTTTAAATGCACATACTTGCTAAGGGATGAATAAACAAAAAATTCTTCCTTTATTCTCAACATATATAAACCAAAATATATAAGGTGCTTGAATAAGTTCTCGCTGTTTTCTAACAGATGGCGTTTCCAGTAATATAAGTGGATGATATTTCTGAAACGAACGCATTTCCAGGAAATACTGTTCGTATTCTTGAACGCCAGTGTGTTTCTGTTTGCCACAGTGTCAACCACATTTTGTTCTGAGTGCTTAAAGATGTCGAGTTTTGTGCCACGAAAAGAGTATTTGCGGGGAATTTTATTGCATTATTTTATACAGAAGAAATCAGCAGCTGAAGCACACCGAATTCTTGTTGAGACGTATTGGGAACATGCTCTGTCGGAAACGACTTGCAGAGACTAGTTTCGACGGTTCAAAAATGACGATTTTGATCTTCAAGATAAAGAACGTTCTGGCGCACCGAAAATGTTTAAAGACGAAGAATTGGAGGGATGGGAAAAAGTAGTGTCTTGTGATGGGCTGTACTTTGAGTGACGTGCACCACATTGTGTAAATAAAGCATTGATTTTCACAAAAAAAAAAAACAGCGAGAACTTATTCAAGCACCTTATATATTTCTATTTTTCTATCGAATTTTTGTTTTTATTACTCTTAAATAAGTAATTCCCCTATTCGTCTTGAAAAAAAATCACCATATATGGAGTTTCAGTAAACAAACCACATTCATAATAATAACTATTAAATATATAAACAGATTTTAAGTTACTTTGTTAATGGAATGAATAAAAACTGTAATTAATTTAGAAATCAATTTAATATATTCATTCTGACTTGTGTAACTTTTTCTCCATATAGGATGTATATAAAATCAAAATTGATTCTTCTGTTAATTAAATTTATTTAGAAAATCAAAATTCTCTCATCGAGTCAGCGTTTGTATGATCCAAGATCTTTTGACTCAACATATTAATAGAAGAGATATATCAAATTACTCACAAGTAATTATCTAATAAATGAGATGAATGAGTGGCTTGAAAACCTCTCTAGATATTTCTTTTAATGAGTTCACTTGAACTTCATAAGTTCATTAAGATCTCCTTCAGGCAAAGCATTTTCAGAGCGAAATTTTTAATTAGCATAAACAAAAAAGATTAATGCAATTGAATAACCAACTTCTAAAGAAAAAAAAAATTAGTTTGCATGATTTAATAATTTATATAATATATTTTTGTTGTAATTATCCATATTTAACATAAATATTTTATAAATATATTTATATTCTAGTATATTTAGAATGTATAGTCAAATTGGATTCTATAACTTCATTCACTTTGTTTAATAAATAAAATATATTTTTATTTTTCTATATGATTCTCTATTATTTATAAGAACTACTACTATACATATAAAAAAGTAAAAAATAATTTCAATTAAAAAAAAACCGTGTTAAAAATAATTTTGATTCTAATTTCTGGTAAAAAAACTGAGCTATGGCCAGGTAGAGAACCGACCGACGATTTGAATTTCACCAGTTTAATGTAATAAAAAATTTCCGACAATGAATATAAAATTAATACTTTATAAACTACCACTTCAGGTTTCTGGATATACACCAAAAGTTGATGAATTTATGCTACTGATGCATTAAGTAAATATATCAAAATTTATAAAAATCCAGCCGTTCAAGCTATACACGTCTATACAGACATACAACGGACAGACATCATACTAATAATAATTTTTTCTTTTAACAAAATGCATGATTCGTGGAAATATGTAAAAATCTCCACATTACCTTCCCTTCCTAAAGTCGGTTGGTAAAAAATAAATAAAAACGTAGTTCAAACTATAATGTTTTTATATAGTGTAGGTATAATATACAATATAATTTTGAATATTTTCTTTTCCTTTATTTTTTAATAATATTGTTTTTTCAAATTTTTTAGTAATCAACCCAGGATTAATTATATAATATTATATTAAATTAAATTTTTTATGATTTATCACTATACTATACTATTATTATTATATATCCAATATAAAATGATTTGATTAATTAAATACGAGTAATATTATAAATTAATATGATGATTTAGAGAGATAAATATAATTTTTCATAAAAAAAAACAAAACAACTTGGCCTATTGAAACTACAGTTATGTGGTTTAATTCGTTAAAGGAGAGAAAAATGATAACAAAAAGTTGCCACATTGATTCCAGTGTTGAGATCTAAATGACCAGGTGTCCTATCGCGATTAATTATTTGTCCGGTGGCTGTCGATACAAAGAGCTTCGTACCGCATCAGTATTTAGAATGAGGTTTAATGAGTGTGCGCCTCTAATTGCGAAATAAATAAGGATCTGGAAGCGGCTAGCTAAGGAAACAAAAGGATGAAACATCTGTTTTTGGTTTCAGCCGGCTTTTGAAATTCTCACCTCGCCTCGTTCGTTTCTTAGAATGCACTTGTTACAGCTACGGCCTTTCTTTCAATAACCACCATCCAATGTAATCATTCGAGTACAATGTCAACTGTAATATTTATAGTTTTTGTTATAGTATAATAACACAATTTTATTTATTTATTTTTTTTTTTTAAATTTATTTACAATAGTTTTTTAATTAATACATATATACATATATTTTCATTAAATTTATAAATGTCATATTTTTAGATCAATTATATTTGTTTTTTGTTTTTTTTTGGAGATCTAAGTACATTTAAGCTATACAATACAATATTGCGATCACGAAAATTTTCGATGTTGAGATTTTGTTGTTTTTATACGTTTTGAAGGTTCCTGAATCATTTTCACTAAGGTTGAGAAAAATGTATGTGTGTATGTGTGTGTGTGTATGTATGTAACCAAGATTACGCAAAAACGGTATGAGCTAGAATGATGAAATTTGGTACATGAGCATTATTCAAAATTCGTAGTTTTCTATCAACTTTAGAGAAATGTAGCTCAACCGGAAGAGGGTCATTACCTACAACGTTTTGATTTTTTTTTCCTCTAAAGTGAGCGTAAAAATAAAGATATATGTTTGATAATTTTTCACATGATTAATAATTGTATAAAACTGCTATATATAGAATTTCAGCTTGATTGATTAGCTGAAATTACCAGAATTAATTTTTTAACACTGCAAATCTCACGCGCCAACACGTGACGTGGTGCCATCAACAAAAAGCCAAACATGCGCTGGTTTAATATTTATTATTTATAATTTATAATTAATTAAATTTAATTTAAATATAATATATTATGTTATTTAATCCTATTCAAATTGCGAGATAGTCGAGTGGAGACACTCCAGCTAATTATTATTGTAAATTAATTTTATGTACACTTAATACAATTTTAAATTTTTAATTTTTAAAATTTGATGAGTTTTGTACACTCATCAGCAAGTTTCATATCTCACACAATATTATCATTACTATTAGTATTTTTTTTTTATCCATTTATAAAAAGTAAAAAAAGTGATTAATATTTTAAACCTCATTAAGATAGTTTGAAAAAAAAACGATCTAATTTTATCTTTGTTTGCTTTGAACTAATGAAATGATTTTTTTTTTTTTTTTTTTGCTTTAGGCATTGCACTGTCTTTAAAATTAATAAATACTCCCGCTTAAGGGCCTCGGGACACACACGCGTCTCATTAGAATCCAGATATTAGGGCGGAGTCTACACTCATTTCGCTGGATAATTAGTATGTGATTATCTATTTTTGGTCAAGCATTTTAATGGATGAAATCAAATTAACGGAGAAAAATTATTCAAAAGTTAACAACAAACATTGACTAGGAAATAAAAAAAAAATAAATAAATTACAAGTAATACATTTTAATTTATTTCTAAATGTTTTTTTTTTTTTTATTTTCTCTTTTTAAATCATTCAGGTTTTTGTAGTGAATCGATCTAATAAAATTAATAATACATTTAATGAAAAATATTAGCTTATCAATAATCGATATAAATAATAATATTAAGAAAAGAATATAAATTTTATTGATTTATTTTTCCTAATCATGTTATAGTATATATTAACTACTAATATTAATTAATTATTTAATTATTTTTTACCGACCGACGATAGTAAGGAAGGTATTATTTTCACACCAAATTTCACATGTGGAGGAGATTTTTCTCCACAAATCATGCATTTTGTTAACAGAAAAAAGTATTTTCAGCATGATGTCTGTCCATCTGTCCGTCCGTCTGTGTGTCCGTATAGATGTGTACAGCTTGAACAGCTCAACAGATTTTGATAAAATTTGGTATATTTACTTAATGCTTGAGTATGATGAATTGATCAACTTTTGGTGTATATCCGGAACCAGAAAGTATTGGAGGAGCTTCAGTAAATCAAGTTAGTAATTTGAAATATTATACTATTGTGTATTATAATTAATTAAAAACTTAATGTTTGAAATATACAATACAACTTTTAAAAATTATTATTATTTAGATAAATTTGTATTTGAAATTATATAAATAATAATCTATATTTTTTACCGACCGACGATAGTAAAGGAGGTATTATTTTCACACCAAATTTCACATATCTCCACGAATAATGCATTTTAACAGAAAAAAGCATTTTTAGCATGATGTCTCTCCGTCCGTCCGTATAGATCTGTATAACTTGAACGGCTCAACGGGTTTTGATGAAATTTGGTATATTTACTTAATGCATTCAGTAATTGATCAACTTTTTGAGCAAATTCGGAAACCGGAAGTGGTAGTATTAGCGATCAACAATAGGAAGGGAAGGGTTATTTTCACAGCAAATTTCACATGAGGACATTTTTGACATATCTCCACGAATCATGCACTTTGTATTGGTTTTATCCTTGGGAAAAAAACATCTTCATTAGTTTTTTCTAAATTTAAAATTATATGACGTCACGCAGCCCTTCATGACGTCACAGCCAAGGCCTCCTTATATATTATAAATAAAATAAAATTAAAAATATTTATGTTATATTCATATCTGTTTTATATTGCATACATTTTTAAATTATTTGTAATTGTTTCTGTAACTGGAAATTAATTTATTTCAAACCGTCGGTCGGTCAACTTATTTTTTATTAATAAGCACTTAAATAAATGTTAATTTATAGGTTATTATATGAGTACTCGATCTAATAATAATTTAATAGGTCAAAAAACTTAGAAATTATAATAATATACCTACCTAATATGTACTATAAATTTAAAGATTTCTCCTAAACCATTAAAAAAAAATCCTATATGATTTTTTAAAAAAAATTTATTTTGTTTTTTTTTAAATAATCCACTAAAAATTAATGTTTGCATTTTTTTATGTTCTCAATTACTATTCACACGTAATAAACATAAATATATAATATTATATTGGTATTTATAGAATTATTATAATTATTAACGAAGTGTTTAAAGTTTAAAAAGTGAAACTTAAGATTTATAACTATGCAAAATAAATTAACATACTACAGAGATTATTAAATATAATTTTATTAAAGAAATTCAATTCACAGTCTAAAATAAAATATACATACATACAGATCTACTACTAGGTGTGAAATCATTTATTTTACCTTTTTGAGATGATTTAATTAAATAATAATAAATCATAACAGAAAAGAAGATTCAATAGAAAATAAAAATGTGAAAATAGAATTAAATTAAAATTACTCAAATAGCTTCATCATAAGGGAAAAAAAAAATCTTAATAATTCGAGGATGATTTCAACAACAACAACAAATCTATTTAAAAAAAAGAAGGGGAGGGGGAGAAGGAGTAAAACTTCATTTGTCACTCAACGGGGGAAATGCATTTATAATAGGAAATGTATTTACATTTAATGATAGAGAAATAACCGAACGTTCGTTTGAGCAAAGGGGAAATGTAAATAGGATAGTGGCAATTTCTTTGTTATCAGATGGGAGTAAATTAATTGAATGCAAAGCAAAGGTGGGATCTGAATATATTTCTAAGGTAACTGCATCGAAATCAATAGTTCTCTTTTGCAAACAAGACCTTTCTCTCAATGGTGAGATGTCTGGGAAAACCAAGACAGACTGCGCATCGAAGGTGCCATGTCATGGTGGATGAGAGGAGTAAAGAATGGGGCCCGGGGGCCGATTCTCCTGAAGCTCGACTTGCCAATGACCCGACTTCAGGAACGAGGAAGCCCTTGGGGTCTCCGACGAGGACTTGTCTCATCATAGGGTTTAATGAAAGGAAAGAAAAAGAAAAAGTTTCGAGAAAAGGTGATTGTGATCCAGCCGCGACTATTTCACACCAAACGAGTGAAGTTATACCTCGTTGGTCATTAAGAAACAAGCTCCCTTGGTCACCAGCATCTCTCTAAGACCAGGGAGTTTCTTGGATATACGTACTTGTATATTCATACTTCTGATATTAGAACATTTAATAAGTTCTCAAGAAACATTAGAATTTTTTCGAGATTTTTTTATATAACAAATTTTAAAAAAATAGATTAAACCATTTCTTTCTTTTTGTTTAATTTCTTAAATTCTTATCCTATTTGTATTTATTATTTATTTATTAGTGATTTTTTTTATTTTTTTTTTTTAAATTAATTTATTTTAATTTATAAATAATTCTCTTGACACAATATCACTAATTTCACTATATATATATATATACTATACTAATTACATTATACTATAATCAGTGATTCTCAACTTATGCACTTTTAGATTATCAAAATGTGACGCCAAATTATTACAAATGTAAAGAGGCTCTTAAACATTTCCGACTTTTTTCTTAAAAAATAAAAAAGGTAAACCGTTTATGGGACCTCTTTTTTCAATACGGTAAACTTATACACTTATCTTTTTCTTTGTGTCCCACCAAATTTTTAAACCGTTAAAAATGTGCCGCGGTAAAAAAAAAGGTTGACAATCCGTGCTATACATACTATACTACTACTATAAATAATATATATACTAATTACTCTATATATATAAAGATATAAACCAGATATAAGAATATATATAATAATATATAATATTTTTTTAAATTATTCTAAAAAAAAACAAATATACAAACATTTAAATGGCATAAATATAATCGTTTGAATTTTTTTTTTTATTTTTTTATTTTTTTGATAAGCTTTCAAAAATAGAGATCGATCTAAAATGAGTATATATTATATATTATATATTATTATATATATTACCCCAAAATTATAATTAATTATTTTTGTTAGTCATGTAATCGAGATTTTGAATGAATTACTATTAAATAAAATTTTTATAATTATAATTTTTATATTAATTAACAGTAATTTAAATATAATTAATATTCAATTTTAATTGTTTAATATGTTATATATATTCTAATTTTAGGGCTTTTATATATATACATATATATCAATATTTTTTTGTTGTTGAAATTTCTTAATTCGATTGAATATTTGAATATCAATGAATTTTCTAATTTCAAATTTGGTTTCCTATCAACATAAAATCCGTAAAAGTACATTAATCTATGAAATAATATAAATCAATTTGTATATTTAATATAAAACGAATATACATATTTAGAAACAAGCAGCTTTCGTTCGATTTCAAATCGCTTCAATTTTATTAGCCTCTAAATAACCAAAATATACGGGTTTGATAATATTCTGAAGGGCAGAATAAAAAGAGGAAGAATCTATATTTGAATAAATACATTCAAATAGCTTAATAAATTTTTAACAAATTGTCATAAATTTTAATTCTACATTTATAATCCATTTCCATTTTCAGCTCCTACTGTTACGGAAACAAAATAAATAAACTAAGCTATCTTGTTAACTAACTTTCCTCTCTCGCTCTCTCTTTCTCTTTCTTTCTCTCTACATATATTTTTAGATTTAATTTATTACATAATAAATTATTAATTATTTTTATTTCAAATTATTATTATTATAATATAAGTTGATTATTGAAAATTATCATACAAGGTTGATTAATTATTAAATTATTAAAGCTTTGGTCGCTATTTTTAATTATAAGGGAATTTTGTAAATAAAACCACATATTGATATTTGTTATTGTAAATTTATTCAAAAAAAAAAATACAAAAAATACACAACGTTTCGATTGTAGAAGTAGAAGTAGTTTGAATAAATTTACAATAACAAATATCAATATGTGGTTTTATTTACAAAATTCCCTTAAAAATGTTTATTAATTACTTTGAGATTAATTTACTTTATGAATTATGATTTATTATATAGAATTTTGTGTGAAATTAATAAAAATATTTGAGAAAGAAAAAATTTGTAAACAAAAACTTTCAACTAATTTAATTTTAATTAAGTAGGTACTTTAATTTTACTAAAATAAATTAATTTATATCTCAATTCATTATTTTTAATCTAGTCGCATTGAAAATAAATATCAGTTTATGAATTTAATAGCAATACGTTTTATAAACATACTAATTTAATAGACGTTTATAGAAGAACATGAAGGCATTAATCTCACTAGCATTTCACACGACTCTTTAGACTCAATTTTTAAGGTCAAAGAATGACGACATTATTTCTGATCATGAACGAACGAAGGAATATTTCTTACATAAATTTATTTTGTTTCAAATGAAATCATTTTTTTCAACACTCGATTTTTCTATTTTTTAATAAATAATTGAATAAATTACACCTTTGTAATCAACTTTCACAATGGTTATAATTGTTTTCATAAAGTTTTTTTTATAATCTAATCAGAAGTTTTAAAATAGAATAATTAACTTTTTTTTTTATTTTCAATATTTTCAATAAACAATATTCACTAAAATTAATGGTCTTGGCGTTTTTGATATGATATATTGGATCAAAATCAATCAAGAACTTTACAAATCTCAAAGATGATTTGTTCATTCACAATTTGTAAATTTCACAATTTAATTATACGTACTTCAGATATTTATTGTTGATTATGAAAATATATTATACTATTATTATTATCAATAACAAATTTTATATTTATTTTTAAATAAATATATATCATCAATATTTTTATCATTCCAATATAGAAATTAATTTAAGAAAAAATAATTATTTCATTAAATAAATAAGTTGACCTGTGGCCAGGTCCGAACCGACCGACGGTTTGAAATAAATTAATTTCCAGCTACAGAAACAATTTCAAATAATTTTAATATGTCTATTAATGCGATAAAAAACAGATATGGATAGAACATAAATATTTTAATTTTATTTTATTTTAATATATATCTAAGACCAGACTGTGACGTCATGAATGGCTGGATGACGTCATATAATTTTAAATTAAGAAAAAACTAATAAAAATGATTTTTCTCGAGAATAAAACCAATACAAAGTGAATGATTCGTGATGATATGTAAAAAATCTCCTTATGTGAAATTTGGTGTGAAAATAACCCTTCCCCTTCCTATCGTCGATCGCTAATACTACCACTTCCGGTTTCCGGATTTGCACCAAAAGTTAATCAATTCATCCCACTGATGCATTAAGTAAATCCGTTGAGCCGTTCATGCTATACACATCTATACGGACAGACGGACGGACGGACGGACGGACATCATGCTAAAAATACTTTTTTCTGTTAAGAAAATGCATGATTCGTGGAGATATGTAAAAATCTCCACATGTGAAATTTGGTGTGAAAACAATACCTCCCTTACTATCGTCGGTCGGTAAAAATAATTTCTAAAGATTTTTTTTAAAAAAAGTAAACTTTTAATTAATACTGGTCATAAAATGATGTGGATTTTTTCTAAAAAAAAAAAAAAAGTTAGTCTTAATTAAATTATGAGAAAATCATATCACGAATGCGAATCACGGTTTCTGGCACGAGCAAATCCCGCTTCAACTCAAAATGGAAATCTTAATCAAAATGTGAAACCATAACTTTTAATTAAAACTTCAATATTTCTGTATGTTGTGATAATACAACCGGTAAAAAGGGTTGACTCTAAAGAAGCCGCCTTCATCAGAACGATAACATAAAAAGAAATATTATTTTTTTTTTCTATAGAAATATTTATGACTTGCATTACAATTCGTTGATTTTGGACATTTCCAAGATATTTACTATAAATAGTTAACACAAAAGTTATCAAGTTTTTTAGTGAATCTAATATATATATATATATAATGATTTGAATATTGACTTGAGTGAATAATTTCTTTTGATATATATTATACTATATATATATATATATATATAGGATTCCTTTCAACAAATAAATTTATCTTTCAAAAAATTATATTAATTACAAAAGTGATAAATCATCAAAAGGGACTTGGGTGTAGCACGAAATAAGGAAATTTATTTCAATTGCCAAAAGCTTGGTATAGAATTGGGAGTTTAGTATATTATAAATCGCTTTTTACTATCTCGCCAGAGATAGTATTGTGATCACGAAAATTTTCGATGTCTTGATTTTGATGTTTTTATACGTTTTGAAGGTTCCTGAATCATTTTCACTAAAGTTGAGAAAAATATCTGTGTGTATGTGTATGTAGACAAAAACGGTTTGAGCTAGAATGATGAAATTTGGTATAGGGGCATTATTCAAAATTCGTAGTTTTCTATCAACTTTTGAGAAATGTAGCTCAACCGGAAGAGGGTCATTACATAAAACGTTTTTATTTTTTTTTTCCTACAAAGTGACCGTAAAAATCAAGATATATGTTTGATAGTTTTTTCACATGATTAAAAATTGTATAAAACTGCTATATATAGAATTTCAGCTGGATTAAATCGCTGAAAGTACCGGAATTAATTTTTTAATACGACTGCAAATCACGCGCCAGTACGTAACCTGGTGCCATCAACAAAGAGTCAAACACGCGCTGGTTTAATAAATATTATATTATTTATTAATTTTAATTTATAATTTATAATTAATTAATTTAAATTTAAATATAATATATTATGTTATTTAATCCAATTCAAATTTGCTAGATAGGAAACTCCATATTTTTTCAAGAAATAATAAATCGTCCAATGCAACAAATTCATTTTTAGTTTTATCTTATTAATACCATTTCAAGGAAAAAATAGTATTTTATATTCCACAATCTATATATTATATAAGTTACTATAAATAAATATAAATATAATATTTCGTTTATATTATAGATCAGTGGTTCTTAAACTGTGGTCCGCGGACCCCTGGGGGTCCGCGAAGCCTTTACTGGGGGTCCGCGGTCCTCGGAAAAAAATCATCGTAAAAATATATACATATATAAATATTTAAAGTTCATTGTGTAACTATATCCTCCTAGAGAATTACGGCTATAATTTAATACTATTAATAATACTATTTTATTTTATTAAATTGATAATTATGTCAATTAATTTTTTGTGAATAAATAAACATATATAAAAAACTATATATAAAATTTGAATTTTCATCCATTCATTCATTTAAAATCATTTTTCGATTGTTCCTTTAAAATAACCCCTCTTAGGGGCTCGGAAGGGGAGGCATATAAGGGAATTTTCTTTCACTTTGTTATTGGGGAAAACCAGGGGAGGGGACAGTCTTACCCGGAAAAACCCAAATTGTCAGCGTCCACTCTGGGGTTTTAAACAGTTTTAAAGCAAATGTTAATTATAAGTTCATTTCTCAACGAGTTGTATCTTTAAATTATTTTTATTAATGTTAATTATAAGTTCATTTCTCAACGAGTTGTATCTTTAAATTATTTTTATTAATTTAATTAATTATAATTAAATTATAGCTAATAATAGTTTATTATAGCTAATAATTTTTTTTAATTTTTAGTGTAATTTGCATGATCATTATTTTATAAAAACACTAAACACATTTTGCAATTTCCCAGAAAGGCTGTTTTTGAGAGTAAGTATAAGTTAGTTTTATGAATAAAAAATATTTATTTTAATAATATTTTCGAATCAAATTACGAAATTAATAATATTTTAGAATCAAATTACGAAATTAATAATATTTTAGAATCAAATTACGAAATATATTTATTATATAAATTAATATTCATTTAAAATGATATTAAATCATTTATTTAAAATGATTTAAAACATTTATTAAAATGATTTAAAACATTCATTTAAAATGATATTAAAACATTCATTTAAAATCATATTAAAACATAGCTAGTAAATAATAATTCGTTATATTTATATTATATTTATATTATATTTATATTATTGTAGTTCAATGTTAATAAATTACTCCATAAAATGGATCGTTGGCTACAAACTGGTTCAACACAGAAACGGAAAGAATCAGATGATGAGGCATCAACAGCAAACTCTACCAAGAAACGCAAAACTAGAAAATATTCGGATGATTATTTATCATTTGGATTTACTTATATTTGCAACAATGATGTGGAAAGACCAGTCTGCGTTCTATGTCAGGAAAGTTTATCCAATGAAAGTATGAAACCTGCTAATCTCAGACGTCATTTACAAACAAAGCACAGCGAGCATGTTAGTAAGTCTATCGAATTTTTTAAAATGAAAAAAGAAGAACTTAATTCAAGTCAGAAATTGATGGTAAAGACGGGATCTGGTGGTATGAGTAAGAAAGCAGTAATGGCATCATATGAAGTAGCTCTACTTATTGCTAAAGCAGGAAAGCCGCATAATATAGCAGAGCAATTAATTCTTCCTGCTACAAAAGTAATTACAAATATAATGTTAGGAACTAAAGCAGCAAACGATATAAATTTGATTTCATTATCAAATGATACGGTTAAGAATAGGATTGAAGACATGTCATGTAATATAAAAGAAGAATTAATATCGAGAGTGCGCAAAAGTCACTATTACTCATTACAATTGGATGAAAGTACTGATGTCACTAATAATGCCAATTTGTTAGCTTTCATTAGATATGAGTTTGAAAATCAAATACAAGAAGATGTATTGTTTTGTGATTCACTACCTTCACGAACGACAGCTAATGACATATTTAACAGTTTGAATAATTTTATAACCGAAAATGAAATAGAGTGGCCAAAATGTGTTGGAATTTGCACTGATGGTGCTCGTGCAATGTCAGGTACAAGAACTGGATTGATTGCTCTTATTAAAAATGTTGCGCCTCAGGTTGTTTGGAATCATTGCTGCATTCACAGAGAATCATTAGCAGCCAAAAATATGTCACCAGATTTGAAAAGAACATTAGACGAAGTAGTTAAAATTGTCAATTTCATTAAGGCTCGTCCACTTAATTCCAGAGTTTTTAAAATTTTGTGTGAGGAAATGGGTAGTCAACATACACATTTATTATTACATACAGATGTACTTTGGTTGTCCCGCGGGAAAGTACTCATTCGCCTTTTTGAGCTTCGAGATGAAATACGATTGTTTTTAATAGATGCGCATTTTGAACTGACCGAATGTTTCAATGATTTTATCTGGTTAGCTAAGGTGGCTTACTTGACTGATATTTTTACAAAATTGAACGAACTTAATTTGAGCCTGCAAGGTACTGTTGTAAATATATTTAAAGTTGAAGATAAAATAGAAGCAATGATTAAAAAAATCGACTTGTGGTCGAAACGCATCCAGAACGGTGTATATGAGTCTTTTCCAACTCTCAATGATTTCATAGAAAGCTCCAGTGAAAAATTGCTTAATCAAACGCGTCAATTATTTGTTGAACATTTAATTACTTTGAAAAGCAACTTCAGGAAGTATTTTTCTACTCCTGATCCTTGCAATAACTGGATCAGAGATCCATTTAATATGGAAATTACAAATACTAAACATTTATCTGCACCTGAACAAGATATTCTCGTGGAATTATCATGTGATACAACTTATAAACTAAAATTTAACAAAACTGAATTGAGCAACTTTTGGTTACTTCTCAGGTCAGATTATCCTGCGCTTGCAAATAAAGCACTTCAACACTTGATTCCATTCTGCACAACATATTTATGCGAACAAGCTTTTTCGGTACTATTTTATATTAAGTCTAAATATAGAAACAAATTAAATGTAGAGCCGGATCTTAGATTAAAAGTTTCCAATATTAAGCCAGATATTGAGATTCTTGTTTCAAGAAAACAACTGCATACATCTCATTAAATATGTAAGTTATATTTAATGAGATAGATGCAGTTATTTTTTAAAATATTTCTTATTTAATATTTTCTGAAAAAAATTATAAAATATTTATATGAATTTAATGTAAGTACCCATTATAATTTGTGAGATTTGTTGCTATGACAATGTTTGTATTTTCTTTCTTCAATATTATAATTTCTAATAAAATGTGTTCTACAATATGCAAAAAAATCGTTATTCACCAATCACTGTTAGAAATATTCATCATATATCCTTGTCCTTATGAGATCGTAAGCCAGAAATTAATTAATAAAATGACGTAAAGTACCTAAAGTTGTGATGGGGGTCCGTCAAAAAAAATTTTTTCAAGTGGGGGTCCGTGGAGTACATAAGTTTAAGAACCTATGTTATAGATTATTAATTCGTTTATGAAAACATTTTTTTAAGATTAATCTTAAAATCAGAATAAAATTTATTTTTTAAAGAAAGTATGAAAGTTACAAAAGAAGATTGAAATATTTCTATTAATATTAGCTAATCCTATTTTAAAAACGAGTGAAATTTCTTGATGGAATCCAGTGCATTGGCTAAAGGTGTGAAATCGTTTGGTGTTTTCCTTTGTGCTATCAGGGAAGCCAGAGGCTATCAGTTGATCTGCTACCGGCGTAGAGCTACCGAGGCGTCACGGCCGAATGCCTCGCACTCCTCTCAGCTGCCATTCATGTAACGAGCACCATTGAACACTTGCCCAACTGGCGATTATTAATTGACATTAATCAATAATCTTCCTTAACTGAAAGGGATGCCTTTCTCATAGACATTTGACTTTACACCAGTTAATCAATAATCAAGTTTATTTTTTTTTTCTATCAACTAACAAGGTCTTCAAGAGGGTCTTCAAGATCTATTTCAAAACATTCCTCTAAATATCAAAAGAATTATTGAAATTGGAAGAAGGGGAGGGGGGAAGGGCTAATGACAGGGAAAACAGACCTTTGAAGGGTGAAATTGTAATAAAATCAATCTTTTGAGTATCCTCTGCATATGTGTACATAAATCGAAAACAATTTTATGAATACATATTAAAAATTTTATTTAATTGAATTTGTTGATTATTTTTTTGGAGAAAGCAAAAAAATAATTAATTGATTTTCTAAGACAATGAGACATCATTCTATGCTTAACTTGAAAGCTTACTCGTATTAGCTCTGTGCGTGACGGTAGCGCCACCAGAAGTATGAACTATAGGGGGCTGTTTACACTCAATCCCCTTATTTTATTTAGCAATAAAAAAAATTATTATTGTAAAAAAATCATCAGTGATAAATAAATAATCAATTGAAATATTTATTTAAATATTGTTAATTACAATAAATTAAAAATGTTCACGTGTATTTATTTGACAGACTTTGAAAAAGACCCACAAATATTGTCTATATTAACCGCTGCGGGCGCGGGTGTCGATTTAGCTCTCCCCACAATGCTTTCGCAAATTTAATTTACTCCCTTATTGCACAATTAATATAATATAACATTAATAAATTCGTTATTAGATAAAAATATCCATTCTTGTTTTAGTGTCTTGACTTAATACAAGATTTTCGATTAAATAGAGGTTCATTTAACTTGAATTTGACTAGAATACTATAAAAGAATTTTATTGAAACTTAATCCATCTACCCATTTCCTATAAAATATGGAGCTATAAAATTTTTTTTTCCAAATTCAAGAGACATATATATCAGAAAATAAGATAAGAATTTTTCTCCTCTTAAAAACATAAACAAAAAAACAAAATCTTATACTTATCTTTAGCTATTATAATATAAGCCTATCATTTCAGTTGATATTTATTTTTTTACTTTGGCATTCCATTTGATCAACAAATCAATATTTATATATTATAAAATATATATTATTATATTTAATAATGCAATAACAATAATAAAAAAAAAGTATTTTTAATAGTAAAATAAGCAGATTTATATATTAAAGTTAAGTTTTATTAACATCTTAATTACTTGATTAATAAAAGTTAATATCTTACATATCTTATAATTGTTATTATTTACTATTTATATTCAGCGATGTAGGTATGTCTATTTACTTCTCAACGACCTGGGGTTCAAATCTTCACGATGACTTAAAAAAAAAATTTAAATTATGATGTTGTCTGGTATTTTAATTGCTCTAAATCTGATTGAGAAAGGTTGATGTTGAAATTTATTAGGTATTAAAAAATAAATAAGTAAAATATAAATAATAACTAATGTGTGATGGATAAAATGGAAACATTAAAAGTACAGACCAATAAATTAAATTAAAAAAAAAAACTTTCTAATTTCTTTTTACTCGTCCTGAATTATATGGGGCATTCAATATTCATCTCATCCAGAAGAAAAATAACAACTTTATTAATTACTAGATAATGATGATTAGTTTTAAAATATATTATATTATCAACATGCTCATATAAATTCAAAAATGATCTACAAGTATATTTTTTTTTAATTACAAGTGAATCATAAATTCTTTCTTTTTTTTATAATCCTTGTCAACATTTCATGAGAAATAAATACCTTTGACATTTAAAAAAAAAATGCTAATTAATGGGAATAGATCTAAATTATAAAGAGCTTATTTTTTTAATTTCAATTTTTACCAACTGATGAGATTAGATGAACCTAAAAAATAAAATAATCATAGGATTTTAAAGATTTGTATTTTTTCTATATAAAATTTATATAAAAATTGGTTTATTGTTATATATCTTTAGGGTGACCAAACGTCCCGGTTTTCTGGGATTGTCCCGTTTTTATGTGCTCATCAAACATTTAGGACATTTTTTTTTAAAAAAAAAGGTAAAACGTTTTAGGCTCTTAAACATTTCCGACTTTTTTTTCTAAATTTTTTCAATTTGGTTCTAAAAAAAAAAGGTAAATCGTTTGTCCCGATTTGGTGTTTTCAAAATATGGTCACCCTATATATCTTACAATCAAATATGTACTTAATTTAAATATGTATTTAATCTAATACTATTTTAAAACTTTTATGATGAATTTTTAGTTGAATTGGATTGAATATAAAATTTAAAAATTTTCCTAAATTATAAAAAAAGGTATTTTTTTTTATATTTTTTATTTTTATTAATAAAAATAATCATAAGAAAAAATATATATTTTTTTTAATAAATACAATTTCTTAATATGTTTCTTTAATGGATTTCTAATAATACTAAAATTTACAAAAATCTAATAAGTTGTACTCTAGGGAGATAATTTGTGAAGAAGACTGCAATATATATATAAAATTCCTTTCAAATAGTGATTACCACAAAGAGTGAACCTACGCAATCTTTCTTATAACCTTCATATGGTGAATAAAAATGTTGAATGAGAACGTCTGTCTAATAAACTTTCAAAAATAATAAACTTAATTATGAGATATTTTTTTATTATTTCAGCATTACTCATTTAGATTTTGAAGAAATAATAATAACAATCTTATTGATATTTATTAAAACAATGTAGACAACATGTAAATGCGTAGGTATAACTAAATTTAGATGTATACTCATAAATATATTGCTTAATTTGTTGATATAGGTAATATGTTTAATGCAAAATGTGTAATAAATACTTTTTAAGTTTTTCTCTTTAAATATAATTATTTTATTTTAAAATTATTAATATAATAAAATTATTATCTCAGATTAAACCCCCAGGGGTCTATGGCAACCTACAAGGGGTCTACTGCAACGAATAAAAATTTTGGGGGTCCATGAAATGAAAATGGGGGTCTACGTGTTTTTCCGACATGGCTCTAAACATTTTTGATTTTTCAATAAGGCTCTAAAAAAAATAAGTTGACCTGTGGCCAGGTCCGAACCGACCGACGGTTTGAAAAATTAATTTCCAGCTACAGAAACAATTTCAAATAATTTTAATATATCTATTAATGTAATGAAAAACAGATATGAATATAACATAAATATTTTTAATTTTATTTTATTTATAATATATATGAAAGACCAGGCTGTGACGTCATGAATGGCTGGATGACGTCAGATAATTTTAAATCAAGAAAAAACTAATAAATATGATTTTCCCGAGGATAAAACCAATACAAAGTGCATGATTCGTGGTGATATATAAAAAAATCTCCTCATGTGAAATTTGGTGTGAAAATAACCCTTGCCTTCCTATCGTCGATCGCTAATACTACCACTTCCAGTTTCCGGAATTGCACCAAAAGTTGATCAATTCATCCCACTGATGCATTAAGTAAATATACCAAATTTCATCAAAATCGGTTGAGCCGTTCGGGCTGTACACATCTATACGGACGGACAGACGGACAGACGGACGGACAGACATCATGCTAAAAATACTTTTTTCTGTTAAGAAAATGCATGATTCGTGGAGATATGTAAAAATCTCCACATGTGAAATTTGGTGTGAAAACAATACCTCCCTTACTATCGTCGGTCGGTAAAAAGGTAAATTGATTTTCCGACATGGCTCTTAAAACATTTTTGATTTTTCAATAAGGCTCTAAAAAAGGATAAGAAATCAATTTAGGGGGTCTACCCAAAACCGAAATACATGGCAAGGGGTCTACTACACAAAAAAGTTTGGGAATCTATGCTCTAGCAGTCTATATATATAGCTTCTCCCAATTCTCTTATATTTACTTTACTATTCCTCATCCAGTTGAGTCCCATCATCTTATTTGAAAGTATTCTCGTCCTCTAAAGTCATGAACCATTTCTCATATCCATATACTCGTAAATATTTATAAATTATTTAATAGATAGATAATAACCAATAATCGAAAGTTATTTTTAAGTCAAATTGTGTTATTAAAATTATATTTATTTTTATTTTTGAGTATTATTTTTTATAAATTAATTAAATAAATAAATCGTTTATATTCTTAGTAATAAAGGTATACATAAAAAGAGAAATTAAAAATAATCTTGAATATTTTTCTTTAATTTTAATGAACTTGGAAATTTTTATATCCTAGTAATAAATTAGAAGACTAAATCAGTAAAAATCATATAAATATAAATGTTTATATATAAATAAATATAAAATACAAATAAATCAAATAAAATAAAAAGGGAAAAATAATAAATCAGATGAATGAATAAAATCTTTTGGCTAATGACTGCTAAGCTCTGATTAGGAAAATGAGTTGCCAGCAACACCTTCTTGGCCTACGGAGGCTTCAATTCAGAGGCTTAGTCTGAATCGCATCTAAATTAATATAAATTACCAGCGCACACGCTTGTTTGTAAATAGGAGCTAGATTAATGCAGGCAAGCTGAGCTTCTGTTTGGTTCACCAGCTGGAAGCCCATCGAACAAGACGTGCAATCAAGCCTGATGCTCTTTGTGCCCGATGCCCTTGATTACGTTAATATTGTCTGTTTATAAACAACATTGATGGACGTGGCTCCTTTTCTACGCTGCACTTGACCTACGTTCCAGTCCTTCTTGGGAAAAAATATTTTAGTTTTTGCTGATTGAAACAAAGAGGCTTTCAATGTTGATGAAGTAGTTTTTGATTTGCTGTGAAATGAATCCATTCATTCAACCTGCATTTTTGAATAAAAAAAATTGATTAATACTATATATTTAATTTCATCTGTTGTTAGGAATCTACATGAAAATAATATATATATATATATATATATATATTCCTTTATTACATCTTAAAAAAGAAAAGTGAAATGCAATTAATAAGAAATAGAGAGTTTCTTGAAATATATTTCTCAAAAAATATTTTCACATAAAAAAAAAAGTTTCTAGGGTAGAAATGTAATGTTTTGTATAAGTAGGGTGATCACACAAACGTCCCGTTTTTCCGGGATTGTCCCGTTTTTAGGTGCTCTGTCCCGGCGTCCAGAAAAATGACTTCGGGACAGCCTATTGTCTCGTTTTTAAAATATTTAGGACATTTCTTCCTTTTTTTTCACACCAAATTTCACATGTGGAGATTTTTACATATCTCCACGAATCATGCATTTTCTTAACAGAAAAAAGTATTTTTAGCATGATGTCTGTCCGTCCGTCCGTCCGTATAGATGTGTACAGCCTGAACGGCTCAACGGATTTTTATGAAATTTGGTAGTGGGATGAATTGGTCAACTTTTGGTGAAAATCCGGAAACCGGAAGTGGTAGTATTAGCGATCGACGATAGGAAGGGAAGGGTTATTTTCACACCAAATTTCACATGATGAGATTTTTTTATATATCACCACGAATCATGCACTTTGTATTGGTTTTATCCTCGGGAAAATCATATTTATTAGTTTTTTCTTGATTTAAAATTATATGACGTCATCCAGCCATTCATGACGTCACAGCCTGGTCTTGCATATATAAGGTAATGGCACCTATAGATGACATGGCACCTATAGATGACACTTTTGAATTTAAACTAAAAAAATAAGCAAATTTTAAAACATACGCGGAAATTTTTTTTTTAAATGATAGTTATGCTTTTCCACCACCTGAGATATCCTACAACAATACAATAAGTCTTCCTATTTTTTTTCTTTTAACTTGAAAAGCAGACCGAATCGTCAACAATTGATTTTTTCAACAAATCTTAAAGATAACCTTAAGGGAAGTAATGTTCTTAATTAGTATTTTATATTTTTATATTCATATTTATCAAGAATTTAACAACTACATTATAAAATAGACTTAATATAGATACAAATAATTTCAATTTAAACACCTAATTTTTAAAAGTATCTTTTTTATCAACGGTGTTATCTATAGGTGCCCCTAAAAATTGTTTTTCCTATAGATGACAGCAATGTCAGCTATATGTAGGTTTTTAAAAAAATTGTCTATTATATTAATAGCTGTAAAGAGGAGATAATTTTATATAATTCCACCAAGTTACATGTCTGAATTAATATAGGAACCTAAAGGTGACGCTGTGTTTCTCATTGTCAGAAAATTTTTTTCTGTTCCAGAACTTCATACACTATTTTTTTGAAATTTTTTTTAAATTACTCTGTTCTCAATGTATAATTAAAAATGCATAATTAAAAAAAGATTTGTTTAAAATCAATTTTTTATTTTATTATAATAATCAGCTAAAAATAAAATCAATCACAATAAATATATCTAATGTATCATTATATGAAACCTGATTTTTTTATTTTAACTAAAGTTAAATCAGCAACAAGGTGTTGGAAAGATATTTTACTTTTTAAATAAATAAGTTGAAGATAAAGAGAGCTAGCGAAGTGAAAAAAAGTAGATGTCATCTTTGGGTTCCATAATTGTCATCATTAGGTTCCACCAAAATTTTTGGTGTCATCTATAGGTTCCATTTGATTACTTTGAAAAAAAATTATATTTCCTATCAAACTCATATAAAAGTTTAAAATATTTATCCTGGTGATAAAAGGTAAGATAAGCTTTATAATAACCAAAAGATTTTTTTTGTGAGACGTATAGTTTCGGTTTTATAAAAGAAAATAGCGACAAAAGCGCTTAAAATGTCATCTATTGGTGCCATTACCTTATATTATAAATAAAATAAAATAAAAAATGTTTATATTTATTATTTATGTATCCATATATGTTTTTTATTACATTAATAGATATATTAAAATTATTTGAAATTGTTTCTGTAGCTGAAAATTAATTTACTTCAAACCGTCGGTCGGTTCGGACCTGGCCACAGGTCAACTTATTTCAAATTTTTTTTCAATTTGGTTCTAAAAAATAAGGTAAAGGTAAAAATTTGACTATCATGTTTCTATGAAGTTTTTTTAAAAATTACAACTAGAGAAATATAATTATGTACTTATTTGAATTAAATGATCAATGAAAAATAAATATCACAATAAAATAATATTTTTATAATTATTTGTAATAAAATCACATATTAGTAATTTTTTTTTAAGAATTTTTACTATCTCACCCGAGATAGTATTGCGATCACGAAAATTTTCGATGTTGAGATTTTGATGTTTTTATACGTTTTGAAGGTTCCTGAATCATTTGAGAAAAATGTCTGTGTGTGTGTGTGTGTGTGTGTGTGTGTGTGTGTATCTGTGTAGACAAGATTACGCAAAAACGGTTTGAGCTAGAATCATGAAATTTGGTACATGGGCATTAATCAAAAATCGTAGTTTTATATCAACTTTTGAAAAATGTAGCTCCACCGGAAGAGGGTCATTACCTACAACGTTTTGATTTTTTTTCCTCTAAAGTGACCGTAAAAATAAAGATATATGTTTGATAATTTTTCACATGTTTAAAAATTGTATAAAACTGCTACATATAGAATTTCAGCTGGATTGACTCGCTGAAAGTACCAGAATTAATTTTTTAATACTGCAAATCTCACGCGCCAGCACGTGACGTGGTGCCATCAACAAAGAGCCAAACATGCGCTGGTTTAATAAATATAATTTATTAATTTTAATTTATAATTTATAATTAATTAAATTTAATTTAAATATAATATATTATGTTATTTAATCCCATTCAAATTGCGAGATAGTCGAGTGGAGACACTCTAGCTAATTTTTTTTTATAAAAATCATAAAAATTAAATATATTAATTAATGAAAAGAAAATCTATTCATGTAGATAGTATTTAATACCGTATAATTAATTTTCCATAAAATAGAATAAAATAAAATAAATAGTAAAAACCACTTTCCCTTTATAAAAATCATATCTTTATTTCAACTAATAAAAAATTTACAATGTATTTATTTTCTCATAAATTTATAGAGGTATTTTTTTTTTAAAAAAAAAAGTTAATTTGTTTTGCTGTATATATAAATGTATGCATATAAATATAATTATTATTTTTAATAAAATATCCAGGGATGATAATTTCAATTAATTTAATGTGATTATAACATACAACTCGATAATATGCTAAAAGAATATTATTATTATTATTATTATACAATAGTTATACAAGAAATTAAAATACTCATTAAGTTAATATATATACTTATATATAAATATAAATATTTTTATTTTATAATATATAAATAGATTTGATCAATGATGATAAAATATTAAAATCTAGACTTTTTCTTTTCCTTAATAACTCAACATGACTTTACATTCTTTAAAAATGAAAAAAAAAAAAATAAAAATAAAAATAAGAAAATTATATTTTGAAAAAAAGATTTCGTTTCCCATAATCATTATAATTGATATATAGCCTATAATTTATTACTTAAACCTTTAGTTTTTTCAGTTAAAGCTATTATAAATATTCATGATCTGAACACTCATTTATTAAATTGATACTTTGATTTTTGATATAAGTTAAGATCTCGAAGCTGGGTGATATTTTCAATTCTTTCAACATATTAAACGTTAACTGAAATCAGGATATAGCTCTCTTGTTGGCATATTAACAAAATAATATGTAATTATCTATTCTATCCTTCTCTTGAAAAGATGAGCAAATTCAGAGGTCACGAATTTTTCATACTGTTCCAGAGAATTAATTTTACAATTACAGCTATTGAGCTGGTTAATTTTTGAAAATGAAAATCATTTCAATTCCAATGGTGTTAGGTGTTATATAAATCAATCTAAAACAAACAAACAAACACAAAACAAAATACAATGATCTAAACCTTGTCAATCTTTAATACCTTATTTCATGTTTCAAGTATAGTATAGTTAGGGTGACCATATTTTGAAAACACCAAACCTGAACATTTTTTTTAGAACCAAATTGAGAAAAATTTAGAAAAAATGCGGGAGTGTCCTCCCCTAGACTTTCCCTCATATAAATTGGTATAAAGAGTTGTGAATGAATATTTAGAATGTGTAAACTTGGTATTGATAAAGAGCCAGTTCGTGTTAGTTTATTGGTGTCAAATTTGATATTTGGTAACATTTATATATATATAGAATAAAGTGCTACTTCCGGTTAACTGATATTTTAAATGTAAAATATCTGGAAGTAAACTGTAACTTTACTAAAAAAGGTAAACGCTACTTGTTTAGTAAAGTTGCAGTTTACGCTACTTGTATAGGTAAAATGTCACTTCCGGTAGTCAGATCATGATGAAATTTGGTATCTGAATTTTTTTCATATTTTTAAATCTATATACAAAATAGGAAGCAAATATCTCGAAGCAAACTGGTACTTTACTTGAAAGGTAAAGGCAACCAGTGTAGGTAAAGTACCACTTCCGGTTAACCGATTTTGACGAAATTTTGATAGAAATCTACAAACTGTGAATAATATCGGTGTACCAAATTTCGAAGTCCTAGCTTGATTAGTTTTTGAGTAAATTTGCTCACAGACATTACATACATACATACATACATTCACACACACAGACATAATTCGAAAAATGGTATTTTCCGACTCAGGGAGGTCTAAAACATCAAGATCTATCGAAATCTCGAAGTCGAAATTTTTGACGATTCCAATACTTCCCTTATACGAAGTATGCGGGAAAGTAAAAAGTTGGGAAATATTTAAGAACTTATTCCAGAAAACGTTTTACCTCTTTTGTTTTTTTAGATCCAAATTGAGACAAGTTTTCAGAAATGTTTAAGAGCTTAGTCTAGAAAACGTTTTACCTTTTTTTTAGAACCAAATTAAAAAAATGTACGAAATGTCCTAAATGTTTAAAAAGCGGGACAATAGGCTGTCCCGAAGATATTTTTCGGGACGCCGGGACAGAGTACCTAAAAACGGAACGTTTGGTCACCCTAAGTATAGGATTAGTATTCAGTGTGATAAGTGACATTTAATTTAATAAGAAAATGGTTGAACACACACACAAGTTGTTATATATTGTTGTTGTTGTTGTTATCTGCTACTTCCAATGCCATTCACGACTGAAACACATGCATTCTAATGAAGTTTGTTTCTTGCTAATAATATTGTTTCATGCTGAAGTAATGACACCCAAGATTGATGTTACCGGTAAAAAAAAAAACTCGTTTCGATTTCTATCTATTTTCTTTCGATCGGATTATGTCTATTGAAGAAAATTGAAGAATACATTATCAATATAACCAATTCTTAAATAGTCTCTTTCAAACTCTCACGCTACATTAATATAAGCATAACGGCTCTCAAACAGCAGTTCTATCTAAACTTAGATACCTAGAAATTAGAAGAAAGCTTTCAATCTCTCTCATCCACGCCTCTTCTTTGCGTATTGTGATATTTAAAGATATTATTAGATTAAATTTGTTCGTGCAAAAGAAAAAGTTTAATATTGAATCAAATGATTGGCAGGAATGAAACGCATGTAATCCTGCTAATCCCACCTGTTAATATCAACGGTACTGGAGGATTAATACGGAAATAGAAGACAATTTTGATCTGTGTGTGAAACAGGGGCGAGCAGCTATGCAGGAAAAGAAGGTATTAGTTTAATCCTAGTACAGTGTCCATTACAATCCACTTCCAAGAAAATAAATTATTAAATAAGAAAATATTAATAATAATAATAAATAATCTACGCACAAATCTACATATTTATTTTAAATAGAAGCATTTTATTGGGATGAATTAGATTTGGTTCAAAATAATAATAATATTATTCAAAACGATGGTTGAATGCATTCAAGAAAGAAAACTCCCACGAAATCCCATCCAATAGTAAGAATTTATTTTTTTAAAACGTTTTTTTTTAGTTATTTAGGCGTCCATGAATTGAATTTATTAGTTGATCATAAACACCGGATAATATGTTGATCTTAAACTAAAAGCTTGTAAAATTAAAGAATTACAGAGGTGATTAATTATATTTATCCAATGATTAATAAAAAATATTTTATCAGATATATAATTATGTTTAAATGATTTTATATATTTAGAAAATAACACTTGAATTCTTGTATACTTATAATTATAAGGTTGCCATTTACCGGAGTATCTCCTCAAATTTTTTTTTTTTTTAATTTAAGTAATTTATTTTCTTAGTGAATATTAAATTATTAAAAAAATTACATTTCTATTTTGTAATGGACATTTTTTTTAAATATAAATTCAAATCAAAAGTTTTTGAAAATAGAAATAAGACTCAAATAATATATGTTATACCTTCTAAAGGAGTAGCGGGTGGACACTCTCTATGGCCCCGATAGATAGGGTGACCATATTTCGAAAACACCAAACCGGGAGAAACGGTTTACCTTTTTTGTTAGAAGTAAATTGAAAAAATTTTGAAAAAAGTACGAAATATCCTAAATATTTAAAAAAAATGAGACAATAGGCTATGGCAAAGACTTTTTTCGGGACGTCGGGACAGAGCACCTAAAAACGGGATAATCCCGGAAAAACGGGACGTTTGGTCACCCTTCCGATAGAGATAGTAGGTCCACTTCAGGGATGCAACCCTGCTCACTCAAGCCACGACTTTTCCTCACCTCCAATTGAGGAAGTCGCGTCCCAAACCTTAATCAAATCCTATATATTCAATATTATAAATCCTTCCCATATACTCCATCCAATCGACAACCCGTGTCAACAACGAAGCGTTTCATGGTTAACAAACCCCTTAATAAATGGTGAATTCTAAACTAAAAAATAGAGTAAGTAGGAAATAGTTAGGAGAGGGCTACATCCGAAAATTGATAAGAAAACTATATATATATATATTATTAATTTTCGATTTAACTATTTCTAAACTAATAAATTGTATTCTTATTTTTGAAATAATTAATTGACAAGATATTTAGGAGTGCATTACTATTGTACTTCAAAAAAGCTATATATAATATGATATTTTTATTTCATTGATTTAATTGATATTGAATATAATATTTAATTTGATAAAATATTTCTATATGCTTTGTAAAAAATAAAAATATTATAATAATTTAAATTTAATTAAAAAAAAACACCTATTTTTTACTTTTTTTTAACTTATAAAATAAAGGTAATTGGCATGTATTGGAAACTTCAACGACGTAAAATAAAAATAAATATTACTGGAAACATACTCTTAATCAATTAAGAAAATAATTAAATTAAATTTTAACCAATGAGATCATATATTAAATATAAAATTTATATATATAATACTTGTATATATAAACTTCTTTTTACATATATGTATAACACGCATATTGCTAAACAAAATATAATATTTATTTATTTGTAAATATAAATTGTTGTTTTGTTGTTTTTATTTTCTGCATAGTTTATTGTTATTATTTCTATTATTAAATTCTAGTCATGTTCAATGGGGACCCGTTTACAGTCCTTTTTTGAGCAGTGGTATTTTTTTTTATTATTTATTCATTTATTTAATTATCGTATGTTGTATTTATTGATTGGTTAATTATTGAATAGAATGTTTTTGGTTTAAAAGGAAAAATCATTTTTTCCAAATCATCTAACCGGGGAGCGTTGAGTCTGACAGAATGGAATCGGTCAGGATTCAGTAATTTACTGTTTGCCTGGCTGTGCCGCGGCGAAGAAGGTGAAATTCTCCCTGTAGGGATTGCTTGGAGATAAATGAAATTTATCCTGTACGATGGATGTTTTCTTAAAGGCACAAATGGCCGTAGTAGCTGAAGTTCCTCAATAATCTATCTATATATATATAAAAGGCAATGTCTGTGTGTCTGTCTGTGTGTCTGTGTGTGTCAAATACTCAAAAACTACCCGTTCGATTACGGTGAAACTTTCAGGGATTGTTGTGGGCATCCCAGGGAAGGTTTTAATCTATATATATAAAAGCCAATGTCTGTGTGTCTGTCTGTGTTATTGTTTTGTGTTTTGTACATATATATGTAAAATAAAGAACAAACAGAAATAAGAAAATAAATTTTAATTAATATAATAATGTTCATAAACTTAGAATATTAATTATTTAATTAATTAAAATCTACTTAAATAAATGCAAAGAGCCATAAATATATTAGTAAATATATAAATAATAATATGAAATAGTCAATAAATCTTACTTATTATACTAGGAAAATTTGTTGTTGGTTAAATTAAAATATATTTTCCAAGAAAACAAATATATGTCTTATCTACTTATACTGATTGAAACAAAATGGATGAAAACCTTTTACATACAGACTTTCAACCAAATACCATGTATCACTCGGGGGTACAGGGAGCCCCCGTCTAGGTGTGAAGAGCGCCTGGAAGGCGCTCGGAGCAGCTAGTAATAATAATAATATAAAGAAGTTTTTTTTTGTTTTTCCCAAATTTATTAAAACAAATTCAAATTAATCATACCTATTATAGAACGAGACATAATTATATGATACTTAAAAAATTATAATATAATATATACCTTGTCTTATTCCATTAATTCCATTAGTTAATAATTTTTAATTAAAGTTAATTTTGAATATTACTCTTATAGCATATATCTATTAAAATACTTACATTATTGATAATTCAATTTTTTTTTTTTTTTTTCGTGTATGAAAAATATGAAAATAGTTTCTATAATTTTTAAATTTAATTTTTTTTTTTGTTTTTTTGACTCGTTAAATTGAAAAATAAACAAACAGGAGAATAAAATTTCTATGATTTAGAACTGACAAAGTTAAATGTTTAGATCATTTCTTTACAACTTCAAGCCCTTGATGATACCTATAGTATATTATTATTATCATTAATATTATTAAAGCTCATTTCTCAAAATATGGCTTACCTACCAAAGGTCGTGACATTTTATATTGTAACATTTATTTCGTATTGTAATTACCTGTGATATTAGATTTACATCTACCTATAAAACATATCCATACAATGAATAGATAGATCTTACAGTACAAAGCACAGCTGTATTCTTCTTAATGTCCAACAGTAAACGGTTCACAATGAATTTTCATGACATCAACGCAAACATTATTATAATGGTCAATCTTTATCCCATTAGAAGAGAAGAGCGGCTTACTCTGCAGATAGGGACATAGAATTAACATTCTGTGTGTTTTTAAATGAATCCACAATAGAGAGGATCGCAATCCCACGGTTGGGGCTAACGAATCAGATGGATGTCGTCGCCATTTTGATTTTTCTTCGGACTTTGGAAAAATAGCGAATCACCTCCCATTTATTCTTATTACATTCATACGCTTCTTAATAACTGTAAAGTTTAAAATTTTAATAGACAAATGAATAGTGTCTAAATGAAAGGAAGATAAGCTTCGTTTAAAACAAGATCGATATCTTTACTATATCTTAACAATAATAATAATAATGTTAATAATAATCTTCCCCTCTTAATCACCCCACCAAAGATATAATTGATAAGATTTTATTATTAATCATTTTTATTTTATTTTTTTTTTTAATTTTTATTTATTTATTTATTTATTTGAAAAAAAATAATTTTATAATTTAGAACTATTCAGGTCTATTTCAAAAAAATCAAAATAAATTTAAAAAAAATTATTTAAATATTCTCAAACATAAATTATAAAAAAAATCTCAGATATTTAATTTTTATAATTAATTAATATATCAAAATAAAATTAATATGATTTAAAATAAAATATAAGTATATATATATATATATATATAAACTTTAAATTTAAATTTAATATAATTTTATATAAATTTTTAATTGTAATATATATATATATAAATAAAAATGATTGATATTAAAAATTTCATTTATCGTTCATGAGTGTATTTAACATTGTAAAATTATAAGTTAATGGAAATTAAAATAACTTTTTTAAAATTATCGAGATTATTGAAAAAGTTCAAGCCTTTAAGTCTCTTAAATCTCTTGTGGATTTATTTTTCAATCTATTTTATTTTTAACTTACCATATAAATGCAAAATAAAAATAATTCCTCGCCTTATTATATAACATTTCTTTACTAAACATGTAAGTTGGTTGCATAAACTAACGGCGCAAGAGACGCTCAGTGGTGTCGTTGACAATATCGAAGAAAAGCGTAATCCTTTATGAATCAATAATATAATTAATAAATTTACTTGACTCCTATCTTGTGTCTGTGATGTTCGCGATCACTCTGGTGAAGTCTTCTCTGTCTTCCGCAGCGCGGAAGAGCTGCCCTTCACCTCGTATACCCGTCCACTCTCTTATATTTTTTAGCCAGAATGCTTGTTTTTCTTTTTCTTATTCAACGATGGTTCTCAATTTTTTTCCTTTCAGGATTATGTAACTGGAGTAATAATATCTTTAATATTTTAATTTAAATGTTCAAATCAGAATGTCTAAGATAAAAGATAAATCACAAATGAGAACTGAATGGTTTGAAGCATCTAGAAAGCATACACTGAGTTTAATCTTCAGTTACTGGGGAATGAGATTTATGGATGGAATTTAACGTACTCACAATATAGCCGAAAATAGGGTACTAAGATTTTTGCGAATTTCGACTAACTTTTTTCAGAAATATAAATATATTGAATATTTAATAAGAATATGGGGGACCAATTTCAAGACAACTAATAATAATTTATATAAAATAAAGTAAAATATAACTAAATATTTTAGTAGGTGTAATCATGTATAATGAACAAATTGGATAAATAGAAGCGTAAGTCAAGATATTAAAAAAAACAAAACAAATTAGATTAAATATTTTCATATTTAATTTGCAAATCCTAGTTATGATCTTTTTGTTTATTTATTTATTAATCATTTACAAGCAAAGTAAAATCACCTTCCATTTGTACTGAATTAATTGTAAATTACATTTACAGAATCAATTTTTTTAAAGTAAATTTAACTTTAAAAAAATAAAATAACATAATAAATATTTTATTAAAAAAACAAAACTTATTTATCTAAATAAAGCTGTTCAGTATTTTTTTTTAATGTTATCTTTTACATATCAGATTTGAACATTTTTTTTTTTTTTTTATTTTCAATGCGCGTTAACCTTTAAATGTTATAAATTGTATTATTTTATAGAGAGAGATAATTTTCCGGTTTTGAATTATTTCAAATTTTTTTAAGTCGGCAACGTTTCTAGGCACTAAATCTTCCATCTCACATCAAGTGGCTGAACAAATGACCTTAGCACGACTATAAAGCATTCGGTAGCCGCGGCCCTAAGAAAAAAACCCCGCCCGAAAAGAGCCGATTGATTCATTCCACAAATATCTTCTTAATCTTCATGTTAATTGAGATATCCACCTGATATTTTATTGGATATTAGATCAATTGAAATGAAGAGAAAAAGCGTTCGCATGCCGTGAATGAAATACGATGCCGCCTTTCAAAAAAAAAAAAAAAAAAATAGCATCTTTTCATAATGTGTTTTTATTTAATCTATTTACGTATTTAGATAATTTAAATGGTATCAATCATTTTGAAAACGTGGGAATTTAATAATTTGAAACTAATCTATCTTAGTGTGATTTATTCCTATTATATTTTTTAAAAACAAAACTTTCTTTTTATAACTAAATTATTTTTCTTTTATTTATTAATACGATGTAAGAAATGAGCAGGCTTCAGTGATTTATAATAGTTTATTTATTTATTACATGCGAAGTTCCGTTTAAGCTGCGCCAGTGTGGGGCCACGCATTAATTTATCGAAAATTGCGCAGCTGTTTTTATTTTTGTTGTTGTTGTCGTTGTGTACAATGAGATTGTTCATATTATTTTATTAAAATTCACTTTGCATCTAAAAATACTCAAAATTTAAAATACTTTAAAATGTAAATTTCAAGAGAGTTTATACATAAAAACAAAACAAAAATAAATAAATAAATAAAAAACAATTAGACTTTAAACACAAACATAAGATCTTTCTCCCCTAATTTACTTGTACACTTTTATATACATTTTAATATTTATATTCTTAGATTTTTTACCGACCGACGATAGTAAGGGAGGTATTGTTTTCACACCAAATTTCACATGTGGAGATTTTTACATATCTCCACGAATCATGCATTTTCTAAACAGAAAAAAGTATTTTTAGCATGATGTCTGTCCGTCCGTCTGTCCGTCTGTCCGTCTGTCCGTCCGTATAGATGTGTACAGCCTGAACGGCTCAACCGATTTTGATGAAATTTGGTATATTTACTTAATGCATCAGTGGGATGAATTGATCAACTTTTGGTGCAATTCCGGAAACCGGAAGTGGTAGTATTAGCGATCGACGATAGGAAGGAAAGGGTTATTTTCACACCAAAGATTTTTTTATATATCACCACGAATCATGCACTTTGTATTCGTTTTATCCTCGAGAAAAATCATATTTATTAGTTTTTTCTTGATTTAAAATTATATGACGTCATCCAGTCATTCATGACGTCACAGCCTGGTCTTGCATATATATTATAAATAAAATAAAATTAAAAATGTTTATATTTATTATTTATGTATCCATATCTGTTTTTTATTACATTAATAGATATATGAAAATTATTTGAAATTGTTTCTGTAGCTGGAAATTAATTTATTTCAAACCGTCGGTCGGTTCGGACCTGGCCACAGGTCAACTTATTTGTATAATGTAAAGAACGAAAAATTAAGGGATTTTACTTGTACACTTTTATATACAATTTTAATATTTATATTCTTAGATTTTTTTTGTATAATGTAAACAACGAAAAATTATAGGCAACTTTGCTTTCATGTTTTTAATATCTAATATTATTTAATAAAAAGAAAAGGGGTAGGAGTATTCAACTTTAACTGATTAGATAACTATTTAATAATAATGTTAGAATTTTTTAATTGATTAAATAGAAATAATAAAAAAATCTCTAAAATCGTAACAATTCCGTTAACATTAAAAGAAAATAATATAATTTAAATTGTGACCATAAAAAAAAAAAAAAATAAAAAAAAATATGAATATCTTTTTCATTAAGGGTTGAAATGCAAACAGAGGGTGTGATTTATGTTTGCATTAATTGGTGCCGGAAGCATTTGGCCTAACGGTCCTCCACTACTTAAGGATACCTTGTTAGCTTGCGATTCATAAGCGATTTGTTACGCTTTTTTTTCCAGAAGCCAGGGGGGACCTATTGGAAAAATAAAATAGGCAGAGAACATTTTATACGAACACGTTATGGTCTCTTTCATCTAATTCTAATGCAGCTATTTTGAATTAAAGCAATAAGAAGATTTACATTACATGAGGCTTATCAGGTAAGGGAAGGAATCAAATTTTATAAAGCATAAAACCTTTATTCAAAAAAAAAAAAAAAAAAAAATAATCTGCACTTCTGTTCTTTATTGCTATGCATTTGGATTAGATTTATTGTATAGTAGGATTATAAAAATAATGTTTGAATTATTTTTTGACATACATACATCTGTATCTACGCTGTCCTTAACTTGAATGATAAATAAATATTTCTTAATAACTAAATTATTTAATTTATGCAATAGATAAATTATAAATATAAAATAATAATATTATAACAAGATAAGTTTTTAGATGTTTTTATGTTCAAAAACCAGAAAAGTTACATTAACTTTTTAGATAAAATATCCTGACCAAAAGTGTCACTTTTCATCATTGATTTTATTCTGTGTTTATGATTTTGATTTAATTTAATCAATGTCAAAGAAAATTATTTTTTTATTTTTTTAAAATACTTTAATTTAACTTTTTATTTAATTTAATTTAACTTTATTTAATATAACTTTTTAATTAATTTAATTAGACTATGCATTCTAATTTAACGAAAAACATTGAAAAAAAAAATTTGTAAAAATTATAGTGGAAAATGAAAGTTGTATCTACAAGTACGCGCCAGATATTTTATATAGATTAAAATTATAAAAACAAAAAAATATTCTAGTTCTAGAGTTCAAATTTCACTTTTATTTTTCTGATTATATTTATTATTTTGAAATTTTTTATTAACAAAATTCTATTTTTGAAAAGTTATATAAGTAATTAAAATAATAAATAGATTAGTATTTAATTCTTTACAGTGGCGTACCTAGGGGGTGCGGTGGGTGCGGTCCGCACCGGGCGGCACTTATCTTGGGGCGGCATTTTTTTATATTTAGTTATAGTTGTAAAAAGCAACTTATTCATTTCATATTTATTTTTTTTTCTTTCTTGAATAATAAATTATTATTATAAGTTTACTATTTGATTTATATAAATTATGATCAACTATATGATTTCGAATATTATTCCTCGGTGTATATAAATGCATTTTAGGGTAAATTTTGAATTCTGATTCCAAGAACAGGATAATAATTTTACTTTATTGTATTCATTAAAATTCGTTGAATTCGTAAACGCATCTTTACGATTTTGTTCAGCAATTTTTCCTAACTAAAATTTTTTGATATAAGTTTATAAATGTCATTTCTTTTGAAAATTTATATGATTACTTTGAAGTGATATACAAATATTTTTTTAAATCATCGATTTTTCTTTTGAAAAGCAGGGCCAGCGGAAAAAATATAAATATAAATTTTGAGAGCATTATACACGATTTTTCTAGTATGAAAGCTAGAAGAGTAAATATTATATTAATATGTTTACGAGTGCATACAAATATGTGTAAAAAATTTACTCTGTGTATTAATTAATATTGATTAAATAACTTAATAATTTATTTATGTGCATTAATTTATAAATACCACTATTTGATTGACTTATAATAAAAAGGGCGGCAAACTGGAGATCGCCCCGGGCGGCAAAAGTTGTAGGTACGCCACTGATTCTTTATATTTCTTTTATAAATATAAATTTATATACATAATTATATTATAAAAAATTATAAATATACAAACACATATTTTAATTAACGATTAAATTGTAAATTCAAAGGAATTTTTTTTTTTGTGTCTATTAAAAGTTTAATACTTATTCTGTTAATACGAATGTTAGATTAAATAAATATATATATATATATATATATATATATATATATAATCATTTCTTTATTAGAAATAAAAATATATAATTTTTTAAATTTTTACAAAAAATCTAAAAAAACAAAAAAAAAATATTTTTTTTTACTAAATCATTGTAGTAAATCAAGTTATATAATTTTTTTTACACTTTTTAATGTTGAAAATTAGATACAAATTCTCTTCTAGTATCATAAAAACTCACTTCGAATTAGGAATGCGCCCAAGTGGGGGAGGAGTGCGAGAATCGTCTGCGGAATGGGCGGGAATGCCGAGCCACTATTAGCACCTGGAATCCTCGCTTGCGCTGGCAAGTATTAAAACCAAGCAACAACGCTCTATGCTAATGTAAAAGCTTTCAAAAACGTTCCACGGCTCAAGAAACGATTCTATTTAATGCACATTCATTCATGTCATAAAAACAAATATCTATTGACATTTCATTCTATTGATTGCGCGAATTTTCTCAATAAAATTGTAAAAGTTATCTCAAGTCATAAATTAGCATATTATTATTTTTGCATCAAAAATAATTAATAAATAATGCTTAGTTTATTAAATGGACATAAAATTTATATATCTGTAAATTGGCCTTTGTAATTAATCAATTTATCTTTAGATAAAACGCTTATAAAATACGAATTATCACCTTTTAAGGATTTTTGCATATATTATTGTCTTTCAGAAATTTTATAAAATCTTAAACTTATCCTTGGATAGCAGAAAAAAATTGAATTTTTATTTAATCAGATGGTATTTGTAAAAACATTTCTACGATTCATAGAAAATGTTAATTTCAATTTTTTCATAATAAATTATAAATTTATTTTATTACTTAAAAACTCAAATATTTTCATTTATTTTACAGTCTAAAATGATTGATACTCGTTTTAAATTTCAAATTTTTGGCCCTATTTTACAAATTGCTATGTTTGCAATTACAATTATATAATATGTTACTTAATAATGAAGTTATTTCATCCCATCCTTGTAACAATTTTCAAATAATTTATTATAACATATATAGATTTATATTAACAACAAATCTTTACTAAAATCATATTATAAAACTTTTTATAATATCTATTTTTGTAACGTCACATAATTTGAAATTGGTTGACCACAATCATTATACCAACCTGCAACCGTTCTTATCCTCAGACACATCCACCCAGCTTACATTCTCTCCAAACTCTCTTACTTTCTCCCGTTGTCAAATGATAGTATGGTCCATAGTCAAAAAAATCTATTTATTACGAATTGGTTTTATATTTCATGTTTTTTATTACTTACATTTATATATTTAGGTATATAATTTAGTTTTTTTTTTCATATAAAATTAATAAATTATTAACTTACATTATAAATCAAGCCCATTAAGTATTATAATAAATATTAGATAAAAAATAAGATTTATATGGTAAAAATTATGAATATATCAGTTCACATTAAATTTTATAATTATACCTATACTTGTTTATTGTACATAAATAATTCCGCTCGAGATTTGATTGAATCTAACATTTGACTAATATACATGTTTGTCTTAAATTAACACAATTATAGTTTAATCAATTTTATTTACAAATATATCATTATTTTGTAAATTTGATTAAATTCATTTTTTGATAATTTAGAAACAAAAATAAAAATAAATACATATATATATTTCTTACAATTTTTATTGATAAAAATTGAAAAAATATTTAAAAATAATATTTTATATAAGACTATTTTAAAAAAATCATAAAAATGTATAATAAAAATATATAGTCTCTTTTCATAGTGTCTCATATATATGATTTATATTCTCTTTAATAGTGTTGGATAAATAGTATCATAAAATTATTATTTATATTAGTAAGATATATAATATATTATTATTATCACAATTAATCAATACTAGTTTTATGTTCTATTTTATCACAATCATTTTTCTCAGAATTTTATTGTGCTAATTATTATATTAATGTACAATTTTGATATCTTTATAGAAATATTCAGTGTATTGGTAGTAGTATAATAATATTTACATCTCTCTTCAATCTTCTTAGAATTTAATATTCTTTGAATCTATTCAAACTATTCATAAACTTTATTTATCTTATAAATCTAGTAATTTTTCATTTTTTATCTAGCTAGAACTAGAAAATAATACATCACGAGTAATTGATCACAAAATAAAATACAAATTGAAACTTTATATCTAAATATATTTATTATATATAGATTATAAAAATATTTTTTATTTTCTTTGAATAAAATTCAGGTATAAGAGTTACTTTAATAGAAGTTATTATAATAGAAGAATAGAATGAATCAAACAAATTTTCAATCTTGTTAGTTTTGTGGGATTGACACTTTTTTGTGTTGTAACCTTCTCCCTTCTCTTCTACTGACTATTTTTGAAAATTAACCAAATTAAATCGCGCTTTAGATAATGAACAAAACGGAGCGAACCTCCAAGCCCTTCTTTTTTTTTCATTTTTATTCTATTTTTCCCCGGATCGCGGTGTGACAAAGGTAGACAGACTCATGCCAGCCAGCTAGCATTAATAACATCGCCCTTGGAGCGCCCCAGGAAGACTTTTTTAAAGGGGGGATCGAACCCAAAATGACAGCTCGTTCGAATCGAATCGACCCGCGAGACACAATAGGCTTTAAAGTCAGCTAATGGTTTCGTTAATATGCACCTGGCACTAAATTGCCGATGATTTATGGTACATCACCCCCAGGGCTGAGCCTCTCCTCTCCTGGGACGAGAGACCCTGGCCGAAGGATCTTGTTAAATCGCAAGACAGACAAAAACGAAACTCCAACTTGGAAATCGACCTATCTTATATATAGGAGGAATATGCACAACTCAGCCGGAAATTATGCAAGGTAATGTTTTATATTGATCAAAGCCAGGTGTCAGGAAATACGAAGTCTATTATATCCCCGAAATGTCCTATGATATATTGACAAATTCAAATTATATAGAAATCAACTCTTCAGTATAATTGAAAAATAATCGTTTGTTTGATAAAGTTGATTTCTTGAAACTTCTATTTCCGTTGCCAAAAGATCATTAATAATAATAAGAATTAAAAGAATAAAAAAAAAACGAACCTGGATTTAATAGGCTTAAGTGAATTTGAATAAAAGATTAAATAGGCAATTGGCAATAGAAAATGCACCCTCGATAGATTACAGACTTATAAATTTCAAACAAAAATTGTGGTAATCGCTTTCATCATGGCTGATTTCCGTCCAGGATGAAATGAAACCTTCAACAGAATTCGAGGCCAATAATAAAATCCAATTGATTCCACGAAAAAGGTATGAAAATTTAATTATCATCTACGTGCTGGTGCACAAAACTTCACTTTGGAAACGGTCGAATATTATCCAATGTTATTTTTATAGCATCATGTATAAAAGAATTTTTAAAATGAATTATCATACAAATTATATACGAAATAATAAGATACATTTTTGTTTATGTTAATTACATAATTTATTGTAATTATCACATATTATAATTTTTACTATCTCGCCAAAATTTTCGATGTTGAGATTTTGATGTTTTGATACGTTTTGAAGGTCCTTGAGTCATTTTCACTAAGGTTGAGAAAAATGTCCTCTGTGTGTGTGTGTGTGTGTGTATTTAGGCAAGATTACGGAAAACGGTTTGAGTTAGAATAATGAAATTTGCTATACCGGAATTATTCAAAATTCGTAGTTTTCTATCAACTTTTGAGAAATGTAGCTCAACCGGAAGAGGGTCATTACCTACAAAGTTTTGATTTTTACTATCTCACCCGAGATAGTATTGCGATCACGAAAATTTTCGATGTTGAGATTTTGATGTTTTTATACGTTTTGAAGGTTCCTGAATCATTTTCACTAAGGTTGAGAAAAATGTCTGTGTGTGTGTGTATGTATGTATGTAACCAAGATTACGCAAAAACGGTTTGAGCTAGAATGATGAAATTTGGTACATGAGCATTATTCAAAATTCGTAGTTTTCTATCAACTTTTGAGAAATGTAGCTCAACCGGAAGAGGGTCATTACCTACAACGTTTTGATTTTTTTTCCTCTAAAGTGACCGTAAAAATAAAGATATTATGTTTGATAATTTTTCACATGATTAAAGATTCTATAAAACTGCTATATATAGAATTTCAGCTTGATTGATTCGCTGAAATTACCAGAATTAATTTTTTAACACTGCAATTCTCACGCGCCAACATGTGACGTGGTGCCATCAACAAAAAGCCAAACATGCGCTGGTTTAATATTTATTATTTATAATTTATAATTAATTAAATTTAATTTAAATATAATATATTATGTTATTTAATCCAATTCTCAAATTGCGAGATAGTCGAGTGGAGACACTCCAGCTAATTTTTAAAACTTAACACAATCAAATAAATATAAATTAAACTTAAATTAAATTATAATTTAGTTTTTTAATATATCGTGCTTTGAAAAAAATAAAATATTTCAATAATTATAATTAAATAAAAAAATAAAAAACTAACACTTTGGATTCACAAGGATCTTATAAGAATAAAATAACTATTTATAAACTTTATAATTTTCAATCTTTGTAAATGAAGATATAAATATGGACATCGACACATAATAATTAAAGAGTTAAGGATCCGAAAACTCATCTATTTCACAAACGATCTCTGTCACTCAGAGAGGCTGGATGATTTCTCGCCTCCCCGCTTCTCGGTCAAATTGAAAGGCGAGAGTTGATTGCCTGCTTTACTTGTTTGTTGCCTTCGGGGGCTTACCAGCCTTTAATTATTGCAAATCATTTAAATTCAAAATCAAATAATATGAAACATCGGATTACTTGGTAATTATTACAAAAAAAAAACAACAACAAATTTTTAATTTTTTTTTCTAATTATTTATTTAATATTTATTTACATCGATTAATTGGATGTCATTTTTTTATTTTATTTTATATTTCTATTAAATAATTATAATATATTGATTTGATGGATTTATAGTTTTCATTAGAAATATATACCTACTAATTTTTTAAAATTATTACATAATCTTTCTTATCTTATAAGCAAACTGATTTCATTTACCATTTATGTAAAATTTACTATTTAAAATTTATTTTTAATTTCAATTTTAGATGAAATTTTTAATATCGATTTGAATCTTTTATATCATTATTATGAATAATTATAAACTAAAGAACCGTAAATGTCTTTTTAAGCTATTTGAAAAATTATTAAATTAGAATCAATTAAAATAATGGAAAACACAGGAGAGGGTTTAGTTTAAACAGAAAGTGCAGAAGAATTTATTAAAATTTTGTAATAAATTGTTTTCAAACTTTTTTTTTCTAGATTCTACATCTAACTAATCCATTAGAGCAGTGATTCTCAACCACTCATATGCCGCCAAATTTTACAAATGTAAAGTTCATATTAAGAAAAAGTACTTATTTATTTTATATCTATGTAAAAAAAAGGTAAAATGTTTCTGCGATCAGGCTCTTAAACATTTTCGATTTTTTAATATGGCTCTAAGTATCACCAAGTGTGCCCACCCATGTTATATTATTTCAGATATGTACCCGACTATTGAAAAAGGTTGCCGACCCCTGATTATTAGCATAAACTATATTACACAGCCTATTATAGGTAAGTAAATAACTTTTACAATTCTTTCTTTCTTTGTGTGCCGCCAAATTTTTAAACAGTTAAAATTGTGCCGCGGTACAAAAAAGGTTGAGATTCACTGCATTAGAGATTAGAATATTTGTTTTGTGTGTTAATATGAATTCAATTGGTAATGTAATACATATGTAATTTAAAATTCTAATTCTAATCTAAAATGTAATTTAAATCTTAAACATTCAAATTATAAATCGAATTGTATCTAAAAATAATCAAATAATATAAGAATGTGTTTAGATTTACCTAAAAAATAATATAAATTTACAGTTTACTGAGAAATGGTATCAAAGTAAAAATGCCGTACTGTAATTAAAAATAGATGGCAAATGAAAAAAAAAAAATAAAGATTTCTTTCATTCGAGATGGTTTATTAATATTGTAAACCCTCATATATGGGAAGTGTTATATAGAATATGAAAACGAAAATATGGCAGCGTTTGTCGATGCTGGTGTATCAAGTCGTCGACTCCTGTTGATTGATCCATGATAATTGCCTCGCGTGGCTTACCTGGCCCTATAAGGCGCCGCTGAGCAGCCAGCTACACTGAATTACTTTATTGTTTATGCGCAGGCCATGACTGCTTCTTATTGATTTCCCATGCCGACAATCCAATAAGCTTTTTTCATGTTACATTCTAGTTATAAAAATTAAATTTCTTCTCCAAGTATTCTTATAAAAAAAAAAATAATAATAAAAAATACAAAAATACAAAAACAAAACGAAAATTCTCTCTATGCTACACTCTTCAAACATGTTAATTTAACTTGCACTAGATTAACAAATGAAAAAAAGCGTTTGTCAATACTTAATTAACAATTCTTCATGTCCAATATAATAAAAAAGAAATGATAGCTAATATATTCCAATAGGATTTTGTTCAATGTAACAATTGTTTCAATTCTTTGAATTAGAACATTTGTAATTCATGAAAGACAAAGGTTGGTTTTTTTAACTAGGGTTGTGTTTCTCAGGAAAAGTGCTAATAGTTATATTTCAATTACAAATTGCTTTAATATTTTATTTATATTGTCTTTTTTTTCTCCAGAAAAGTTAAGTTTCTGGTACAAAATAATTGTATAAATAATGTGTAATGTGTAAGAGTTATAACCTAGAACTCTTAGAAAAATGGAAAATATCTATTCAATTAAAATAAAATATTTGTAACAGGAAAATTATCCCCTTAAACTTATGCAACCAGTTAACTACAATAATAAATTAATAAAGAAAATAGTTTATAACGAAATGTGTTAATAAAAAAAAAAACATTTTATGAAAAAAATTAATCTAAATTCAGAATTAAAACATATTTTTATGTTTTTCATAAATCTTATGAGGATCTAAGCAAATTCCACAATTATTTTATATAGGTTTAAATTAAATTTAAATTTTTAAATTTCAATTATTGTTTTATTATGCTAATAAGAAAATACTTATTACAAAATAAATTATTATTATAATTATTTTTATTTTAAATATTAAATAATAAATTAAATAATTACTATTAATACTTTAGGACAGGGGTGGCCAACCCGCGTCCCGCGAGATTCATCACACTTTTATCATCATTATTATATTATATATGTTTATATGTAAAAGTAATAGTAAACATAATAAAAATTCATTATTTTTCAATTTGTCACAACAAACAATATCTACAATGGGTCTAAATCTAATATGGGTATGTATATATAATTTTATAGGCGGCCCGCGAAGTTATGATGCATTTCCAAAGTGGCCCGCGAGATCATTTGGGTTGGCCACCTCTGCTTTAGGACATTTTTTATTAATTTTAACGACAAATTATAATAAATAATAGAATCATTATTATTTAAGTTTCTGCCTTTGAAGTGTTATCTTTTTTCTTTACATTCACTATTAATTTTACAATTTTAATATAAAAATATATTAAATATTTATAATATACATATGTATATATAAAAAAATATTTTATTATTTTGTTATTATATTAAGTTTCTTTCATTTTATGAAATATAAAATAAAAAAAAAAGAAATCAAATAGCAATTATAGAAAAATGAAGTTTTAAGAAAGAAAGAAAGAAAGAGAGAGAGAGAGGCTGTCGGCATCATGTTTCTTTAATAACAAAGAAAAATAGATAAATCATAATTGAGCTCACGCTGGCGGAAACTTCAATAATGATTCTGTCATTATTCAGTTAGAATACTAATTATAAATATTATTTAGTTTTAATTTGATATTAGTCTTTAATTTCTTTTCTTTTTTTTAAAAAAATTATTTTATTTTAAAATAAATAAAATAGTAATTTTCAAATTATAAATATAAGTTTATTTTAATAGTTGACATGTTCTTTATTAAAATTTTTATATATTAAGATTGAACAAGTTTTGAACCCATTCATGACAAGTTTTTTTTTTTTTTTAAGAAATCTGACGATATAATACCACTTCTTTTTGGTCATGTATTGATTTCTGCTGTTTGTCTGCTTTCGAAAAATTTCACTAAACTATCAAAGCTCACTCATTCATCAATTGATCTTAAACTTTTAGATTATATATACCCATATGTGTGTGTATATGGTATGTGGTATATGTATATATTATTCTCATAACTGGTGCATATACTCCTGAAATATAAACAAGATAAAATAAAAACAAGAATTTCTCTTGTTAAGAAATAATAAAAGTAATTTCAATTATCTTGTAATCATAATTCAATTAAAAAAGATATTTTATAAAATAAAATAATATATATATATATGATTGATATATAAAAATAAAAAAAATTCAATGCAACCGGTTCAATTTTTTTTTTTAGTGTTTAGTTTTACTTCAAAATCTCTGATTTTTAATAAAATTTATAATAATTATTCATGTCTCGTGGTTAATGTCAATGTCAGTATTGTAAAATAAAAAGTGTTGAAGAAATGAGTTAATACTGCTTGAGATTTTCTTAATTGGCATTAAATAGCACGAGTTTGCCTTAACCAAACGTCCGATCGCGAAACTGCCCATTGGACTGGCGACGAACTGTGCAAAAGGCACGCGCCACGCCGTTCCGTCACGTCCGTGGCGAATGTCGACTTCTGTTCACAAACACGTCCCCAGAATCAAGCTCAACTAACCTGTCTTATCACTCTCTCCCTTTGTTTTCTTTTTCAAGAACACCTGACGCTCCTTATCTCATTTACGGGTAAAGAAAAAGAGAAAAACAGGCTCTTTAATCATAATAATAATAACAACAACAAAAAAACTATATACTTATATATAGAATAGATACCAATAATGAATGATATTATAGAAAGAGAATTTCATTTGAACATTCACAATAATAAATAACAGTAGTAATAAGAGAATTAAAATATGAAAGTCTATCACAGTGATTCTCAACCACTGTGCCGCGGCACTTTAGTGTGCCGCAAGATTTTCAAAACTGTGCCGCGAGATTATGAGGCTCTTAAACATTTCCGACTTTTTTTTCTAAATTTTTCCAATATGGTGATTCTCAACCACTGTGCCGCGGCACTTTAGTGTGCCGCAAGATTTTCAAAAGTGTGCCGCGAGATTATGAGGCTCTTAAACATTTCCGACTTTTTTTTCTAAATTTTTCCAATATGGTGATTCTCAACCACTGTGCCGCGGCACTTTAGTGTGCCGCAAGATTTTCAAAAGTGTGCCGCGAGATTATGAGGCTCTTAAACATTTCCGACTTTTTTTTCTAAATTTTTTCAATATGGTGAACTTTTAACACTTATTTTTTTCTTTGTGTGCCGCTAAACTTTTAAACTGTTAAAAATGTGCCGCGATAAAAAAAGGGTTGAGAATCATTGGTCTATCATATAAAAACAGAGTAGGTGTGATTCTACATATTTATTTTTTAAATCTTTATATTTATTTTAAATTATAATAAACAAAAAGAATCCTTATTATTTTTAAGAATGACATCAGTGCTCTCTCTCGAGGGCGTCAAACCTGACATTTGCCCGGGGCGGAAAATCTGAAGGACGGTATTTTGATTATGAATGTAATAAATTTTACAATATAGTGGCCGGAAATTTATTCTATAGATCGGGGCACGGTAAATGCTAGAGCTGGTGCTGATGACATATCGTCGGTTTGGTTGAAGACCGTCACAACTCAAAAATTATCTTAGTGCGATTTTTATATAAAACTATTACTTATTGTCAATATATCGTCGGTTTGGAAGAAAACTGTCTTAACTAAAAATTAATAGATTTCCAGGAAAAGCATTTCAAAATTTATATTGACAACAGGTTTTTTTTAAAAGTAATAGTTTTATATAAAAATCTTGTGTATAAAATAATTGTGATAATTTTTGAGTTATGACGGTCTTCTTCCAAATCGACGATATATTGAATTCGATAGTTTTATTTTTTTAGGACAATATCCTCGCAAATTTTTATATTTTTCTCAACTCAATTTAAATATATAATATGCAATTTTATTCATTTATATTTTGGTTATAAATTTTATTAGTAATAATGATGATTTGATCATTAAATAATATATCAATTTATATATAAAAAAATTGATTTTATAAATTTTAAAAAGTTACTTTTCATAGACTAAAGTGCTTCTGATATGCCTCTTTTGACACTTACTTAAGTCTATTATATTTTATTTTTAATTGTTTTATCAAAGATTGAAATTTAATATTTGTATTTTTTTCTCTGTTTCAGGAATTTCCGAGTTGCTCCAAAATGGCAAAAGAGAAAAAATCATCATTTTCAAAAGGTAAAAGAAAATACTTTACTATTTTATAAAATTGCAAAAAAATACTTGATATTAGATTTATATAAATGTCAAATATATTAAATTAAAAATTACAAATTTGCTACTTGAACAACTTTTCCATCTGAGTTAAGTTATGTATGACGAATAATTTATATTATGTGAGTTAAAATTGAATCCTTTTTGCTAATTTTTTTTTTTTATTTTAAAAGTATAGAATAAGTCTTACAACAAATTTTATAACCTTCTCAAATAAATTGAAAATTTTTGCTAATTAATTTATTTTATTGGTAAATATTTAAATCTGATATGAAAAATTTTAATTTGCTATTAAAAACACATATATATTTTTTATACAATCATACAACACAAACAAAAAAAAAGATTATATTGCAAATTTAATTTATCCAGAAAAATTCTTTGGATATTTCCAATTAGCTACCGGCTAAAAGTCATCTTTACCGCACAAGCATCACAAGCTTGAAAGAAAAAAGCTAATAGAAGAGAACCTATCATTAGAGTATCAAGAATGATTTGTTTTATAGAACAGGGATTGATATTTGAAGTCGGCGGCCGCCCACCTTGCTTTGCTTAGTAGCCTTTGCTTATCTCTGCAAAACACGACTTAAGGAAATTATAAGAGAAATTCGTTACATGGCCCTCTGCTTTAACTCCGATCCATTTCCCTTCCCTCCCCCCTCCCCTCCCTCTCCCTTGTAACTCTTTTTACTCCTTTAATCGATTACATAATTATAAAAAGTGCATTTAAAATTTGAATCCAGATCATTTTTAGACATTCATTATAGTAATTTCAATTATTTGATCGTGATTTACTGGCACGGATTTATAGGCACAGTTAATGATCAACAAATCACTGACATTATTATTGAATTTTCAACAAATTGTTCAAAAATGGTTTTTTATTATTTTTTATTAAAGGATTTAAAAAGAACAAAATGACTACCTATAAAAGAGATAGAATTATATATATTTTTTATTATTATATAATTTGTAAAATTACTTATAAATTTTTTTTTATTAAATTAAAATATCAATGAAATACACTTTACTAACGATAATTAAACGATTTTATATTTTAGAATTAAAATTTAAATCGATTAATAAAAAATATAAAATACCTAATTATATTCTACCTAACAATAGTTTTTATTAATAATATATAATAGAAAAATTAAGTTTAAATATTTTTTTTTTTTTATAATTTTTTACAATAAAAATTTCAATAATTTTCGTATAGTAATACCTAAATCAAATCCAAATTGAAGAGTTTTGATAATTTATATATGGTCAAAAAAATAAATTATTATTTTATTTTAAGAATTAAAAAAATTATTTACTTAAATATTATTATTGGTATTTTTTTAAGAGAATATCAAATGCGGGTTTAGGCCAAATCGATCAACTTTAGATCAGATATTTTCATTGAGGCAGATATTAGGAAAGAAACGGGAATTTGTAGAATTTATAAAAACAAATGACTCAATACACCGGGAAAAACTTTTTCAAATCTTGATCTTAATGGGAATTCCAAAAAAACTAGTACGTATGATTCGAATTTGTCTTGTGGGTAGTAAAGGAAGAGTAAGATGCGGGAATCAATTGTCAGAAACTTTCGAAATTCTGAATGGGTTAAAACAAAGAGACGCATTATCACCAATTTTATTTAATTTAGTTCTGGAATATGTAATTAGACAAATTGGGGAGAGGTCAAACGGAATCGAATTAAACAAAAAAATTCATGTATTAAGTTACTCAGACGACTTAAATATAATAGGAGATTCGGTAAATGCAATTATAGATAGTGTAGAAAAATTAATCGAAGCAGGAAAAGAGGTGGGACTAGAAATTAATAATGCTAAGACAAAGTAGTTAGTAACATAAAATCTTAATATACAAGATATAGAATTTGAAAATGTAGAAAAATTTAAATGATAACGAAAGATAATAATATTCGAGATGTGTTTAAAGCGAGGTTATAATCGGGAAGCGCCTGTTATCATGCCGTAAAGGGGCTTATCGCATCAAAATTATTATCAAAGGGGATAAAAATTAAAATATATAAAACAATTATTTTACCAGTTGTATTATATGGGTGTGAGGCATGGTCTATGACCTTAGGTGACGAGAGTAGATTTAGAGTATTTGAGAATAGGATTCTGCGAAGCATTTATGGGCCAAAGAAAGATGAGGTCACTGGGGAATGGCAAAGATTTCATAACGAGGAATTGCATGACCTCTATGCATCTCCAGATATATATATATATATATATATACAGAAAAATATATTGGTAGGGAGACCGAGTGGAAGACCTAGGACGCGGTGGGTGGATAATGTGGGAAAGGACGTGAGAGAGATGGGAGAGGATAGAGACTGGATGGTTGTGGCTCAGAATAGGCATACTTGGAGGGGTGTGGTTGCTACGGCCAAGAACTTTCGAGTTTCGTAGAACCACAGAGACAGATAGTATTTTTTTTTTAAATTTCTCAAAGATGTGCAATGCAGGAGAAGGGTACTCTGATAGACATTAGAACCATTTAGGTTATAATATATTATTTTATATAAATATTTAATTAAATTTCGTTTTTAGTTACCCGTAATTAAAATGTAAAAATATAATAATGTAAATAATAGTAAACAAACCAATCCATTCTCTATAATAGTTACTCACTCTTTAAATACAATTTTAATAATATATTTTATTTTTAATTTTCTACATTTTATTTACTATATTTACTATTACTATTTATTTATTTATTTAATTTAATTTTTATGTTTGCCATTAACTGCTTCTGCGTGATTCGTTTTCTTTGTTCAATGATAATACGTTTTTTATTTATTATAAATTCTTTTGACATTTATTCTGTGTTCTGGTAAGTTATAATTCAGAACGATAAGGCTGTCTGTAGTCGACGCGTGGGAGCAGTCTTAGCCATTTAATTTGAATGACTTCAAACTTTTTGTGACATGTCATCTTGTTACTTGTAGCAAACTGCTACATTTTCTTAACAATACGGAACTTCCAGAAGAAACAAGTAACCATAATTGTGTACACCCGACTATAAAATGATTGATAGATTTAGTCAGATTTAAGGCAAAAAAAAAAAATAAATTAAAAGTAAAAAAAAGAGTAATAAACTAGATTTTTTCTTAAAAAGAAAAAAAAAAAGAAAAAAATGGCCTAATTCATTTTGAGATCAAACTTCTTTCAATTAATTAATTCTCTAATAGATCAATTACATCCACTTTTAACAACTTATACACCTCCAATTATAGGAATCCCTTTTCTTACTAATACGATTATTATATTTATATACTATATTAAAGTTCATTTGAGTGAAATCGAAATTAAATTAGAGATAAATATAATTATATTTATATATTTTCATTAAAGAAGAGAAAATGTCATTTAATACAATTTTTTCTTGAAATTTTATAATTTAATAAATTAAATAATTTCATTTCTATTTTTTTTTTGTTCAATTCTGCAGTTTAAAATATGATCTGCATTTTATAAATACTACTAATAAGTGTGCTAATAGAAAAATTATATTTTTTTTTCTTCTATTTCATAAATCATAAGAGTGAAGTCAATATTAATTATGACCCAGAAAGATATTGAGAAATATTTTTCATTTTCATACAAGTTTTCTTTTTTTGTATGCACTATATAAAACTTTTAACATCATTATATTGAATAATTCACTATAGTAATAAAATACCGTAGAAGTCAAATTAATTTTTATCATTTGGATACAAAACTTTTCAATCAAATCATTGAAATTATAATCATTATTTATTTAGAGAAATAAAATTTGAAATTATTAATAATAAATAAGTTCTTATTATATTATTATTTCCGATAAATAATTATTTTTAATATACTTACATATTTTATTTTATTTTCTTATAAAATCTTAACTATACTATATTAAAATTCATTCTTATTAAGAAAATTTTATTCATTAAACATTTTCTGAATCTTCTAAGGCTAATGGGAAAGATAATTCTATTTTTTTATAACAAAGTATATTCGAAATAGTATATGATATAGATAATAATTTTAATAATAATTTATTATTAAGATTAATGTTAATTATTAATAAATAAAACTGAAATATTATGCTGTTTGGTATAAAAATAATACGAAAACCCCTTTTTACCCTTTTATTTTGATTAAATTTGGTATATTTACTTAATGCATCAGTATGATGAATTGGTGTATATCCGGAAACGGTAGTATTACCGATCGACGATAGGAAGAGAAGGGTTATTTTCACGCCAAATTTCACATGAGGAGATTTTTTACATATCTCCACGAATGTTTTGATTTTATTCTCGGGAAAAATCATCTTCATTAGTTTTTTCTTAATTTAAAATTATATGACGTCACAGCCAGCCCCTACTTATATTTTATAAATAAAATAAAATTAAAAACATTTATGTTATATCCATATCTGTTTTTTATTGCATTAATAGATACATTTAAATTATTTGAAATTGTTTCTGTATCTGGAAATTAATTTATTTCAAACCGTCGTTGGTTCTGCGCCTGGCCACAGGTCAACTTATTTGATTTTGTGATACAATTTGATTTTCATTTGCTTACAAACATGCAGACCTGATCTATACTTTTGGACCCAAAAGAAGATGAAAATTTAAATCCGAATTTTGAATCCTTCCTATATATATATATATATTATAAATGAAAGTAAAAAATTTCAATATATATATGTATTAAAAAATACATCTTAAACGAATTTTTTTATCATCACAATTTAATTAAATATGGAGCAATTTTCATAATTCAATTAATAAAATTAATTTAAAAGTTGATATTAAATTAAATAATTTATTAAAATAGATATTTATAATAAAAAAAATACTTTTCATTAATTTAAAAAAAGGTTGTTGATCTTTCTATAAATTATATAAAAGTATTGAATATTTTAGAAATGTATTTAATTTTAAATACAGAGATTAAATTTCCAAATAAATATAGGCACTTCTTATTTTAGTTTATAAAATTCAATAAATATCTAATAATTGATTGTCATTTTTTAAATAAATATGACAAATATTGATATATCATATATGTATTAGTGTTATTTGAAATATATACATATATTTAATGCAAATAAGAAAACCCTCAGGCATACGTGATATTAGAGCCAAGAAGATAGAAAATTGTTCTATCTCCGATCTAATTTATTTTTTGGGTCTCTTTCATTAAGAAATATAATTAGACAGCGATGCCCAAAGATTGGATTGGATTCGTTTTGTTGACCTCTCTCATTTTCCCTTCTTTTTTACTTTAAGATTGATTCTGCTCCCGTTGTTTTTTTTTTTTTTGTGTTTTTTTGATGGATGAACCAGAATGACGGACTTTAAGATATTAAAATGCATGAGATTTTTCTGGTATTTGGATAAGGTTCATTCAAGGGAGGGGGATGTGACCTGTTTTCAGCTAGCACAAATCAGCAGGATGCTCAGGAGTCCTGGCTTGACCTGAACGCCAAGGGTCCAGCTTACTCAAAAGGGCAGTGATCGATGTGTCGACTTTCCTGTCGGGAAGCGAGTAGGTGTAGATTTATTATGAAAAAAAATTGATTGCTATCTTACGCGAAATGGTAACCTAGTTAACTTTAATGCGTCTGCCAAGTTAGTAGGTGAAAAGATTTTATTTTTTTTTTGTTCCCTTGAAAAGGTTTCTTCGTAAACCACAACATATATTTAGGTTGTTCGATGGCACCACCCTCTTCTAGCACTCCTGATACCATTCGATTTCATCCCTATTTTCGATCTTTTTCTCAGCATGTGTTTGTCATCTTGAATAAAAAAAAAAAAAAAAATTATTGAAAAAAAAAATCAGAGCGCATTCTTATCTATTTATGTCAAGTCACTTGCTCCTTTTATGGGAAGATATTTTTAGGAAAAAATTTATTTTGAATTATTTCGAGATTTATAAAAAAAGATAAAAGTCAAAATAGATCATTCATCTTTTTTTTTTCTTATTCAAGATAAAATAATATTCTTTCGTGTTTTTCTCAAATCTACATTTCTGGGTTTAATCTACATAAAATTCCTCGTACTGTTTAAAGATGAGTAATCATCGTAGAAAAAAAAAATTAATATTCCACTTCCACGGATCATTTTACAAAAGAAATTAGACAATCTAGAGCAGGGGTCGGCAACCAGGTTGCCCGCAAAGTTTTTTCCAAGTGCCCGTGAAGCCATTTTCAATTTTCAAGTGTTTTTGCGACTTTAACATCTTCCACTTTTTACCGACCGAGGATAGTAAGGGAGGTATTGTTTTCACACCAAATTTCACATGTGGAGATTTTTACATATACCATCATGCATTTTCTAAACAGAAAAAAGTATTTTTAGCATGATGTCTGTCCGTCCGTCTGTCCGTCCGTATAGATGTGTACAGCCTGAACGGCTCAACCGATTTTGATGAAATTTGGTATATTTACTTAATGCATCAGCGGGATGAATTGATCAACTTTTGGTGCAAATCCGAAAACCGAAAGTGGTAGTATTAGCGATCGACGATAGGAAGGGAAGGGTTATTTTCACACCAAATTTCACATGAGGAGATTTTTTTATATATCACCACGAATCATACACTTTGTATTGGTTTTATCCTCGGGAAAATCATATTTATTAGTTTTTTCTTGATTTAAAATTATATGACGTCATCCAGCCATTCATGACGTCACGTCCTGGTCTTACATATATATTATAAATAAAATAAAATTAAAAATGTTTATATTTATTATTTATGTATCCATATCTGTTTTTTATTACATTAATAGATACATATATTAAAATTATTTGAAATTGTTTCTGTAGCTAGAAATTAATTTACTTCAAACCGACGCGTCAGTCGGTTCGGACCTGGCTACAGGTCAACTTATTTTAAAATATTTTTCAATTCTTAAAAAAAAAAAGTAAAATGTTTTGGCGATCAGGTTTTTTAACATCTTCAACTTTTCAATATGGCTCTAAGTATCACCAAGTGTGCCCAACCCTTTTATTATTATTACGGAAATGTGCCTGACTATAGAAAAAGGTTGCCGACCCCTGATCTAGAGGAAGGATTTTTATAATCGAATGGAATTCATCAAAATTTACCTTTTTTTTTTTTGCAAAAGAGGGAGGTCAATTCTTATTTTTATCCAGTTCCATGTTTCCTATTTGAATAATTATAAAATATGAATATTTGTTTATCTTTATATGTTGAGATGATGACGAATTATAAAAAACTTGTTCAATTATTCATTTTCAGAATGAATAGAAATACTATTCTTTTCATTAATTAATTTTAAATAAATTTTAATAGATTTAAAATTAAAATGATTATAAATGATTTATATTGATCAAAATAATAAATCAAATCAAAAAAGAATACAATTAAATCAACAACAACTTTGAATTAATTTTTAAAGAAAAAAAGAAGGCAGAGAGATACAAAATAATGAATGAAATTTTCTTTTCGTTAACGTAATCTATTTAGTACAATTAACTTATGACAGTTAAATGAACAAGTCGTTTGCAAAACGATCCAATTAGTTTCTAAAAATTTCCTATGAAATATAACATGCCCTCGTAGGTTGCTGATTTTGTCTTCTCATGCTTAGTTTGTGAATTCGGCCCCCCCATTCGACAGCGACAAGGCGTGACGGGGCGCCTCTGAATGCAAACAAAATGACGACCAATACCATTCTAAATTCTGTGGCTTGTTACACTTATCGGGGGCACCTAGGCAAAGCCCCTGTCTGTCAGAACCCCTTGGCCCCGGGATGATGACTGGCACGAATGGGACGTAATTCGTTGAATGATGATGGATCGCCTGCAGTGATGTTTACGAACTGCACGCCCAGCTTTGTTTATCTTCCTTGTCGAAGTCCTTGACATGCACGAGAATTTCACGTATCGTTGATTAGCGGTTAACAGCCAATTTGAATTTTTTCGCTTCTGCACACAAACCAAAAGTTTACAAAATAACAAGAATTTTCTTATTAACAAAGAAAGAGAAGAATAATTATAAAAAAACTTTTAAAAGAGAGAAAGAGAAGAGCATTTCTTTCTTTCTCTTATAAAGCTTGCTTGGACTTGTCTTTTTGTCTTTGGTAGGGTAGTTGATTGATATTTGATCTTGATAGTTGATTGATAAATATATCAGAGTACTCTTCCACAAATAATTTTTACCGACCCACGATAGTAAGGGAGGTATTGTTTTCACACCAAATTTCACATGTGGAGATTTTTAAATTTGGTATATTTACTTAATGCATCAGTGGGATGAATTGATCAACTTTTGGTGCAAATCCGGAAACCGGAAGTGGTAGTATTAGCGATCGACGATAGGAAGGGAAGGGTTATTTTCACACCAAATTTCACATGAGGAGATTTTTTTATATATCACCACAAATCATGCACTTTGTATTGGTTTTATCCTCGGGAAAATCATATTTATTAGTTTTTTCTTGATTTAAAATTATATGACGAAATCCAGCCATTCAAGACGTCACAGCCTGGTCTTGCATATATATTATAAATAAAATAAAATTAAAAATGTTTATATTTATTATTTATGTATCCATATCTGTTTTTTATTACATTAATAGATATATTAAAATTATTTAAAATTGTTTCTGTAGCTGGAAATTAATTTACTTCAAATCGTCGGTCGGTTCGGACCTGGCCACAGGTCAACTTATTTCTATCTATATTTATAATATTTGTTCTTCTTGAATAATTATTTATATACAATTATTATAAATATTTGCAAGTAAAATTTATAACAACGCTCTAAATTGAATATACCATCCTTTATGATTGAATTTATTAACATAATTCGATGATTTCTATGTTGGATCGCGCAAACTTTTTCTTTCCTCTACTTCCATTTTCACTCAATTAATGCATTTCTTTAAACAATTTCTTCAGTTGTGTAGTATACGTTTCGAAATTTTGTTCGTGTCTCGAATAATTAAACATCTCCTGTTACTCGAAGAATTTTTCATTCTTTCTTTCATGTACCAAGTGGAATCAGTGAATGAGAATCCTTTTTTTTCTCTCTCCTCTGTAAAATTCAATTAATGAAAAGAGAAGAATGAAGCAAGCTGATGTCGCAACGGGGGTGATGCCTTGCCTGGCACGATACCATAATTGTCTAGATTGGCATCGGGAGGGGACGATCCGCTTGCAGAAGATCCAGGATACGGGGAGGCAAATGCCAGCCAGCCACGGTTCCCACCGGCAACCTTGAAATTGCTTGGAAGGTTCGATTTGGGTCGCTCTATCTGCCTTCGTTATCAAACGCTAATATTTATTAAGCAAACACCGCTTCCCTTCGCTGTTTTTTTTTTCCTTTCACTTTTTACCTTTTGCACATACTCTTTACTAATATAGATATAAATATCTCCAATCATATTGTAATTTCCATTTATAGATAATCTTTTTTTTTTTTTTTGAGTGTTAATAAAACATAATAATTGATTGTAAGTGAAAGAAATCAATTTTTCTTTTAGTAGGAAGAATTATTATGAAATATTTTTTTTGGTTTATTTTCTACAAATTTCCATCGTTAATTAATTGATTAATCAATTGTTTATTAATTAATAGGTTAAACAAATTATTATGTATCTCCATGCACAAATTTCCTTTCAATTAATTAAAATTGTAAATAATTAATAATTATCATAAATTATTTATATACCAGATCTTTTCTTTTATAAAATACATTTCTAGGTATAATTATAGAAGAAGAAGAAGAAGACTAAATAAAGACAATCGTTGTAAACTCAATTAAACCTTCCTCACTAATATTGATAAAAAATTTAAATGAATATTTATTATAAATGATTATTTTAATTAAAATGAAAATGTAAATATGTATGTTAATGTATTAATTAACAATCAGTCTAACTCTAACCTATTTAAAAAAAATTACATCACTTTTAGGCATAAATCCTTAATGCTTTCAGAAAATCAATCCAATCACTTATTAATGTTACGAGGACCTAAAATTATGTTTTGTAATGAAAACTTGATTTGAATTTAAAATATTAAATTGTGTAACTAAAATTATTTTATTTAAAATTTACAGTCATTTTTGGATTTTTAAAGTTAATTTTTATATTATTAAAATTCCATTACACAAAAAAAACAACCAATTTTTTTTTAATTTCTATTATAAATATACAAGTGATCCAAGGTCGTCATAATTACTCAATTCTTAATTTTAATATATAAAATTACACTGACCAATGATGTATCATTCACTATCACTCTGATATATTTATGCTAAAAATAATAATAAAACTAAAAACCTGAACAAGGTCCTCATATGAGTCTGAAACGTCGTCGACTCATTGGCTGAAAATTATATAAAGTTTGAATGTTTCTTTTTTAAATCTTCAGTTTTCCTGCTGATTGTCCACTGATTTCTAATTCATTAGATATTAATTATTTTATAATAAAATCAATATTTTTATATTTTTAAATCTACAAATTAATTATCTATATTTAAAGTTAAATATTCTTTTATTTATTTTGTTGAAATAGATTAGAAAAATTTGTATGTTTAGTAGAACAGTGGTGCGTAACCGGTGGGTCGCGAGAAAAATTTTCAGGGTCGCCAAATTTAAAGAGCTTTATATAACAATAAAAAAAACCTCTATTAAAAGGAAATTTCAGAAATAGTTTCTTTTAACTACGTTGACGATTAAAAAATCCTCTACTACCTACTTAGGGGTCGCGACAAATTTTTTCAAAAAAAATGAGGGTCGCAAATGAAGATAGATTGCGCATCATTGTAGTAGAACATAAATTTTATATTTCAAGGGATTCAAAGTATTCATCTACATTGTATCAAAAGATACAAAGTAGTGTTTATTTAATACTTTTAAATAAATATTTCTGTCACGACTAACTTTATCTTATTATTTTTCAACTGTTGTTTATATAAAATTAAAAAGAAAAAAAAAACAGTCGAAGAAAGAAAAAAATTTTAATTTGAAAAAAATACTTGTAAATAATGATATTATTATTATATATATTAGTTTAGCTATTATGAGATAAATAGAATAGAAATTGCAATAATAATTTATTTAACAGCTGCATTTTCTTATATTACTCTAAAAAAATATGAACATTATACAAACCACATCACAGACAATTCAATCTATAATTACAATGACTGATGGATCGGGTATTCGTACATCTTGTAAGAGAAACACTTCCTAATAACGGCCCAAACAATCTTCGTCTCATTATATCAACATTGCATATTGTTATTTGTAGAAGAACATGAAAAGAAAATGTCCCGCTAAAATGACCAATAACTTTGTTTATTTTTTTATTTTATTTTCATGTTAATTAAAATAATAATAACCAGCATGTATTTATTCTTTATGTATTCATTTCTTTCATTTTTTTGGCATTTTTGTTTTGTCAATTTCGATATTTTATACCATGCAAGGTCATTATCATTATAATTATAAGTTCTTCTTCGATGTCATGTCATTCATTTAAAAACAATCCTAATATTCATTATATATATTTTAATTTTCATTTAAAAACAATGACATTTATAATTTTTATTTTTAAATCAATTTCGTTTAAATGTTCGCGTTATAAGTTGGATTTATTCTCTTAATAAGATAACTGTGTAGTAAAGATGAGCAACTTTTAAAGGGATTTTTCAATAAATAGATTATAATTAGGGTAAACGTACCATTAGTTGATCACTGTATCAGTAATGGGCCATTTGATAGATTTTTAATTTCCCTGTTTTATTGTTAAGCAATCCGGAAGAGGCTCTCTTTGATATTTATCGATATTTCTGTGCTTAATTTGAAATTAAAAAGCTCTTTTTGATTAAAAAATCTATCAATTGGTCAATTACTGGTACAGTGGTCCGCTACTGGTACGTTTGCCCTAATTTTGTTTTCAAGATATTTAGTCTGTTATTGCTACTATAGTGACCATATTTCGAAAACACCAAACCGGGACAAACGGTTTGCCTTTTTTTTAAGACCGAATTGAAATAATTTATAACAAAAAGTCGGAAATGTTTAAGAGCCTAGTCCCAAAAACAGTTTACCTTTTTTTAGAACCAAATCGAAAAAATTTGGAAAAAAGTCGATAGACTGTCCCGAAGACATTTTTCGGGACGCTGGGACTGAGCACCTAAAATCGGGACAATCCCGGAAAACAATACAATAAAATGTATACAACAATAATATATATTGAGGGAAATATTTTGGATTCGATTTTTAAATTATTTTAAGAGTTTTTTCTAAGAATTTTCTTTCAGTCAATTAATCAATTTCTTTTAAATATATTTTCTCTTGGTGTTCTAGCTCCTCCTCACCCCCCCCCCCCCCTCTATGTGCTCACATCCCATAGATTGACGTATAGTCTAGTATTCTGTTCATTTCATAATTAATCCACTATAAGAAATCAATTTTTGACATTTCTAAAATGATTTGAAATTGTAAATGTGTACGAACATCCACACACACATTATGAATTTTATTTTTAAAAATTTACAAAAATAATGTAATTTACGAATATAATGTTATTTCATAAGTAAACTATTTCTATAGAGTATAGAACATGAATACGTATAAAAATAAATACTATTTTTTTAATCTTTTTGTTTTTATTTGGTTAAAACATAATAATAATTGACACAATTGAGAATAGATAATTTTCATCTTTCTCTTAGAGATCTTAAGTATATTTCATTATATTAAAATGATAATTCATTCCTCTAATGAGGTACTAATATACTTGTGTATAAACTTCAAATTTAATTTAATTTTATTATTATTATTATAACCTTAATATATAATTTTACAAGAATCCATATATATATCTACCAATAATATTCAAAATGTGTATAACATACACCTACATCTACACATACACATATCACAATCTTTAGATGGAAAGTCATGATCATTCATTATTGTAGGGATTAAAATTAATTCACAATGAAGTGAGAAAAAAAAATCATTTAATGAATCGATTTGTCTTCACTTTTAAATATTATTGCAACATGAAAGGTGGGGCTGAGATCTCTTATGAAGGTTTTCATAAATTCATGATTCACCTCATTCATGTTAAATAACCTCGCATGTTTATCAATAACAAAACAATAATAACAATAAACATGTCTGTCTTTGTGTTTACAACAATTATTCTTATTTTATAGACTATTCAAATATAAATTATGCTACTTAAACAGAAATAATATAATTAAAAATTCATTTTATGATTATAACTAGGTTTAGTTTAGGTGTGATATGATTTAATAATGATATAAATTAACAAGCAAAGAGAAAACAGTAAAATGTATATTAATTAATATGCAATGGTCTTAAAGATAAATATTAAACAAAAAATACCGTTTTTGTTTCAAAGTTTATTTTCAAAAGATACTTATTAGAATGATGTTATTTTTATTGAAACAATATTATTCTTTACACCTATACTAAAATGATGACACTACTCTTATTATTAATGGTGTCTAATCAATAATATGCCTTAAATGATAGAATTAATACTTTTTATTTTTTTGTTATTTTTCTGCTCATATATTTTTTATTTATTTATCTTATAATTTGTTTGAAAATAACTAATCTATAAATTATTTTTTTTTAATAGAATCAATTATTATTATTATTATTATATTAATTCGGGGCACTTTTCCGGGACGAATGGTCAACTTATACATAGACACAATGATAAATTTGCGGTAATTATTTACAAAACGGGAATCTCGAGTGTTTTGGATAAAACTTTACCTGTGGATTCCTTGTTTAATTACCAAGAAATTTTTCTTATAAAATTTTTCCTGGTCTCTTCTAGTTTATGAGATAAAGATTATTAAAATTTGCATATAAATCCATTTACATTCTATTTAGCTACCATGTTTTATTCATTTGACCAGCAGAGAGCTACACTAATTTTCGGTTTTATTCAGTTCGTTTTGGATATTTGAAAATTGAAAAAATAATTAATTAAATAATTTTCCTATAACCGAAAATTAGTGATTAAGTGAATAATTAGTGAATTAGTCATTAAAACGTTACTAAATGCCTGCTCATTCATAACTAGTTTATCTGTCAAACTTTAATAATTTCTATCTCGTAAACTAGATGAGACCGAGAAATATTTTATAAGGAAAGTTTCTTTCGAATGAAACAAGGAATCCATATGTAAGGTTTCATCCAAATCCCTGGAGATTCCTGTTTTGTAAATAATTACCAAATTTGCCTATAGGTATTATAAGCTCTACACATTTAAATAAAAAAAACAAACAATTTTTATATAGTGATTTAATGAAAATTATACTAAAATGGGTTATTTATTTATATCTTTAATTATTAATGATTATTTTATTAGATTTTACATTTATTATATTCTAAATTAAATATAATATAAGCTAGTTTCATTCATATGAGCATCAACACATAAACTATTTCAATAGACCAGATGAATATATGCTATATATTATAAATAATTTTAAACATATTATTAATTTAGAAATTTGTATGATTTTTTCTTTTTGCCTTTTTAGCGGTTTGATTTGATGTTTGACTTAACCTTGTTCATCTTTAGATTGGCCGTTATCCTTATTTTCTAGCAGATGTAAAAAAAAAAAGAAATATAAAAAGCACAAAGCGCAAAAGGTTTCCAAAGATGGTGTCCAGTCGCGAGACAATATGGCTTGTCAATGGAGCGCGCGCGTGTCCAAACCGGCCACGGGCCACGTGACCCCGATGATAAATGGCGCCTGCTTCAGTGATGAATGATGCGGGCACAAATGCATGCACACTACATCCGACAAAGCGATAATATGATCCAATTCTTCTCACAAATCTACTTGTGCTATGATACCATCAGGTGGGAATGATTTTCTAGTGAAGGCTTCGTTAATGATTCGTTAAATATTCAAATCATTTTGAAATATTAATGAATCCTTCATCTAAGCAATTCATTATAAATATCTAGATGTAAAAAAAAAATGCAAAATCGATTTGTGAATCTCACTCTTATAATTTCTAAATATGAATTATATTTGAATAAATTAAAATATTAATTCATTAAGAAAAATAGTGTAGAAGTATTTAAAATTAAACGTTCAGACTTTAATACTAACAAATCTATTAATTTTTTTGTAAGTACTTTAAAAGGTTAATTATTACTTTATATTCAAATTTATATATAAAAATATATTTAAAAAAATAAATAATATAAATTTATAAATAGTTCAATTAGTTAAATAGCTATTAACAAATCTCAGAATGGCGGGCGATTACTTTTATAAAATATATTGGTCACTAAAACAACTAAAATATTTTAATTTAAGCTGACTATCAACAAAATAACAATTCCAAAATTGGTTTTGAAAAGTGGTTTAAAATGTGTAGTATTATTAATATTAAAATTTTTAATTAATACATTAAGTTAATAATTATTTCTATATTTTTGAAGAATTAAAAAAAATATCTATTCATTTTAATTCTCTTTAATTTTTTTCTCAACCGGCTACTATATAACGATTTTTTTGGAGTAGATAAATAAAAAAAAAAATCATTTTGTATGTCATTATTAAGAAATACAATTTTTATAAATTTATAAACGGAATTATGTTACCCCCCAAAGAATTAGATAAACTAATCAGGAATCCTAAAATCAATTGTATTAAGGTTAGAAATGGTATTTTAAATTAAAAAAAAAAAAAAATAAATAAACTAAAATAAAAGATATTCTTTAGAATAAAGAATTTTGATCAAATATCTTGAAAATAATTCTTTGTTCTTTTGAAAATTAACAAATTATAAGTATATAAAGTTAAAACAGTCTTTAAACCTTGAGCCGAAGAAATTGGATGCTTGCTTTCCATTTGTCATTCTAAATAAAAGAATCGTGCAATATTCTAGTAAAAAAAAAAAAAAAAAAATCTGTACAAAAGACATAATAATTTAGCCAGTGTCATGGCCATCGGAGTGCGATAAATCCTTGAAGCATGAAGTTTTAAAACAGCGGGTGGCCCTCATTTAAAATATTCTTCCATATTTGGATTAATTCTTTGGAAGAAATGTTCCAGACCAAAATAGGGATGGGGTGGATGAAGAAAACTTATATTTCAAGACATGGGCACTGAATCAATAGAAGATCAAACCTGATGCATTCATTTATTGTTTGATTTTAGTGCCCGAGGAATGCAAAGTGTTTTCTTCTTTCTTTCCTATCACAATATGGACTCATCCAGTAACAAGCTGCTATTTAGTCTGTGAACCAAGGATCGCATAAGTGTTTGTTTAGGGTAAGATGATGGTCACCAGTCTTCTGGGATCAACGTACACAGAACCACCCACACATACCACATCCACATACACTCATACATACACAAACATATATATATATATATATATTCTTTCGAATAGGCAATCCTTTTGGTTTATGCAAACATTTCGTATTGTATTGGTTTGAAAAAACAAGCAAACCCTTCCTTTCTCTGTCAAGTTAACTATCTAGGCCACAAAAAAAAAAAAAAAAAAAAAACTGATCAAATTAGGCTGTCCTTGATTTATACAACATCAAAGGTCCTTATAATTATTTTGATTGTCGGGATTATTTCAAAACATAGAACGGGAAATTAAATATAATTACTTATCCAAACAACATTTGACAAGTTGATCTTTTTTAAAGGATAAGAAAACAAAAATAAAAAAAAAAAAAATAAATAAGCTCTGCATATTTAAATGAATATTAATCTCATAAAGAATTGGTACAAAAGACACAAGTTGAACATTACATACTTTGATGCGAAGTTAACGACAAAAATATTTTGACCATTTGTTAAGTGTTTTTTTTTTCTGTTTTTATTTTGTTTTGTTTCGTGGGAATTTCTTCGACGGTGTTTAAGAGTCTATCTCATCAAAATTAAGTGTTTTTATTTTTTTTTTTTAACTAAACAATGTCCTTATAAATAATAATACTATTTTTTAAGGTTTAGAGTTTGTAATTCGAAAAATGGACCATCAAGATAAGATAGAAATCATTTTCTTTTTAATCATTTAGAAATTTGTTATTGATGTTTATGTGATGTATTTTTTTAATAAAAATTTAAAAATAAAATTTATTCACATAAATTTAATTATAATATTTAAATTTTCATTTATGTAATGGTATTACATTGGAGTATTTGTTAAATAAAATCTCTTTAGATTTTTGATTGAATAAAAAAATAATACATGTGTAGGTATTTTAATTATTTTTAAAATTCACTCAATTTTTACTATCTCGCCAGAGATAGTATTGCGATCATGAAAATTTTCGATATCTAGATTTTGATGTTTTTATACGTTTTGAAGGGCCCTGAGTCATTTTCACTAAGGTTGAGAAAAATGTCTGAGTCTTATATGTGTGAAGGTGTGTATGTAGACAAGATTACGCAAAAACGGGTTGAGCTATAATCTTGAAATTTGGTATACGGGCATTATTCGAAATTGGTAGTTTTCTATCAACTTTTAAGAAATGTAGCTCAACCGGATTACCTACCAGGTTATGATTTTTTTTCCTCTAAAGTGACCGTAAAAATAAAGATATATGTTCGATTGTTTTTCACATGATTAAAAATTGTATAAAACTGCTATATATAGAATTTTAGCTTGATTGAATCGCTGAAATTACCGGAATTAATTTTTTAACACTGCAAATTACGCGTCATCACGTGACGTTTTGCCATCAACTAAGAGCCAAATATTATTTATTAATTTTACTTTATAATTTAATTAATTAAATTTAATTTAAATATAATATATGTTATTTAATCCAATTCAATTTGCGAGATAGTCGTCGAGCGGAGACACTCCAGATTTTTTTGATTTTTTTAAATTTTATTCATTCCCGATTAAAATCATATAATATATACTGTAATGTGTATTATGTAAAATTTAAATAAAAAAAAAAAAAAAAATATAGAAATAAAAAAATAATGTAAATGAATTTTTCTCTAATTTTAACTAGAAAAATTTAATTTTTTAAAATATATATATATATACTTATATATGACTGATTGTATTGGAAATTCTGAAGCTCATTATAAAGAAGTCAAGTTTCCGTTTGTACAAATGAAAAAAAAATCCTATTACCGTGAAGGTTTGGAAGTTTGTTAAACGACTCCGCAATTATCTAAATAAGCTCTTCTCCAAGATTCGAGTAAATTGGAATGCTCAGCAAAAGAACGATATTGGTGGTCCAATCTCGGTGGTTGAGTGTTGACATAGAAATAATGCTCTTGCTTTTTTCTAAGACATCATCATCTAGTAAAAATAATTTCCTGTTTCAACAATTAAAACCATTAAATAGATAAAAGGAAAGCAAGCTGTCAGGAGGTGTCATATTTGGCAGGTGTCAAATTACTAAGGGTGTTTAGTCTAAGCTAGTTCTAGTTGGTAATTAGATTGGACTGGAAAGGCGGTGGCTTTCGAAGATTAGAGACAGAGATGCGATTTGGGATTCAAATTGAAATAGAACCTGATGATGGAGGAAACGGCCCCGGGGAATGCTGAGTAACTTGGTAGGAGCCAATTTAGACACGTAAAAATCAACCTAGATCCTCTCAAAATAAAACAAAAACAAAAAAAAAAAAAAAAAAACAATCGAAAGGAATTTTATTTCGATGATAGTGGAATGTATAATTTAATGAAAGTGAATTCGAAAAATATGCTGAATAGTTCGAATATATTAGATTTTTTTTTTTTTTTATAAAACATTCTTCTTGAATTGGCTGAAAGGGTTTCTATTACAAATAAGTTATTTATTAAGTAATTTATTTTTTTTTATATATATATTTTTTATAATAGAGATTTGAATTTTTTAAAACCAGATGATTAGAAACATAAAACAGGTTATAAAATTTGAATAACCAAATTATTTTATCTAATAAACATATATCGATAAAAATGTTCTATATAATAATGAAATATTAGAAAAAGTAACACTATTTTTATATTTACTTTTTTAGCCTATGCTGACTAGGTTTATTAATAATATTAATATTATACATACATATATAATTACATTTTTAATAAATTATTAAGTGTTTATTATAATTTAGATATTATTATGATGTAATATTTTAGTTATAATAACAATACCGGGACACCGAGCCTCCGCTCGATAATTAAAAAGATTGATTCCTTATTATTGGGTTTGGCTGGTAATATTAATACCTGATTCACCGAATCGCCATTCAAATAATTTAAAAGAACATAAATTAAAAAAGAAATGACTTTTTTAACTTATTTAACACATTGAACAATTTCAAATAATTTAAATGTATCTATTAATGCAATAAAAAACAAATATGAATATAACATAAATATTTTTAATTTTATTTTGTTTATAATATAAGGAAACGAAACGGTGGCTGTAACGACATGAAGGGGTGGGTGACGTCATTTGTGACGTCATACCTATTTAAATTAAGAAAAGTCTAATGAAGATGACATTTCCCAGGGATGTGATCAATAAAGCTCGATTTTTCTTTATAACTACTATCTATGGTGTGAATTAAAAAAAATCAAAAAAATCGTTAGAGCGGTTTCTGAGAACCCATTTACAAAAAAATATATATATATACATATTAGTATACAATTTTTGTTAGCATAATAAGATTAGATATAATTAAATATTAATGTTATATTTTGTTGTTTTTCTTTCTCTTAGCACTAATTTTAATTAAATTATATTGTTATACATTTTATTTGAATTAATTATAAATTTGATTTGTATGTTATTTGTAATTCCAAGAAAGAAAATATATGTTCAATAGAGAATTCAATTAAGTTCATTTTATGAGATATTATAGATATTGTTTAAATAATTTATAATTTATAAAATACTTATTATACTATCACAAGAAGTAATTAATTTAGTTAAATTTATTTTTACCGGCCGGCAGGAAGGGAAGGTATTTTTATTTTAAATTTAAATGAATTATAATAATAAGATTAATATTTCAATTATCTACGCTTTATTTAAAAAAAAAGTTAATATTATTGACCTAATGAATATTGCTATTATTTTAGAGGAGTGGTGCACAACCTTCAGGGTCGTCAAATTTGAAGAACTTTATATAACAATAAAAAAACACCTCTAATAAAAGGCAATTTCAGAAATAGTTTCAATTTAACTACGTTTTCGATTAAAAAAGCCTCTTCTATCTACTCAGGGGTCGCGACAAGTTTTTTCAAAAAAATGGGGTTCGAAAATGGAGCTAGATTTTAGAGAATAAACATAGATTTTTTACAAATTGATAGATTAAATTTTATTTGTTTTATATAATTTCTATTTAATTTATAATTATTTTAATCCTTTGGTGGATTTTAACTATAATTTTTATTTTAAAATTTTATATTTTCTTAAAATCAACCCTCACTTAATTATTAATAATTATTTGGTAACCTTTGCTTGATAATTGCCTGATTTCACTTTTATTTTATTCTTCATTTCATTTTATTCTTGATCAGTGTTGATAATTTAATAACTATATTAAATTTCTTACGTTAAATCTTTTTAAACATTTTACTGAAAAAACATTAGAAATTTAGATATTTTTCATATTTTCAAAAGGGAACTATATTATGTTTAATATTATACCTATAGTATTTTAAAAATGAAAAATAAATAAATAAATAATGTTTCTGTTAACATTTCAAAAATTTCTTGGTTATGGTGTTATTTTATTCTTTTATTTATATAAAAATTTTAATACCTATTTTTTATTTATTTTTTAATAAAATTCTTTGTTTTGTATTCTGTTATTTTCTGAAAGATATTACCAACTTCTGAAGTAATTATACCCCTCAGAAGATCCAGGGGGGAGAGACGGTATCATACATATATATATATATATATATATATATATATTAATTTCCCATTTCTTTCTTTCTACTAATTAATAATATATATTTACTCTATTCTTAAATTATTTTTTAATTATTTTATTTTATATTTGAAACTCGTTTAATTTTTTATTTTGATTTTAATTTAATATTTTTTAAAAGTATATTTTATAATACTAATGACCACATGTTTCTTGATTTATTTCCAAAATATTTCACCTCGTTGTAAATAATGGGGATGAATTTGTATACTAAGAAATTAACTGTCAATTGAATTCCATTCGTGATCAAATAGTGTTGGTATAAAAAAGGAAAAAAGTTATTCTGTGGGATCGAATTGGAAATTTTTCCTTTTATTTAAAAATCGCTAATTAAATGATTATAGGCATTCAGGTAAAAGTTGGTATTCTCAGAAACGATTGTCTTAAAAGAACCACATTTTTATAAGGCGAAACAAATTAAAAGATCATGAATCGGATGTTTATTGTTGCTTATCGCACTTGGAGCATCTTCTTGCTACTGTTTTGAATTTCAATATAATTCAAAGGGTCTGAATAGAATTTTAATAACATGCTGGATCTAGTTCATTATATTTGTATGAGAGACACTGGGAGGCAAAACAATTTAAATTGATGCATATTATTTAAATATATTGAGATGAAAGATATGCATCAAGTATCTTTTATCAGAATCGAATCTCAGTTATTAGCTTAACAATTTTTTTTTTTTTAATTTTACTTTTTTTTTTTCTTTTTTTTTTTTTTTTTTGAAGCGAGATGCGTGTTCTTTCGGCGTTACTCATTATAGATTTCGGCTTCTGGCTTTTCGATTGGCCTTAATCACAAGATTGCCGCCCTGGGGTTTGGTTCAAGAGCAAAGCCGCACGTAACGTATCGGCAATTCTTCACTGAAGTGAGGTTCAAGTGTACAGAGAGTTTCCTAGCCACGGATTCTTTTTGCATAGGATTCTCGTTTTAATCATAACGGCTTCAAGAGAAAACAAAGCTCGTTGTTGTTGTTGGTTGATCTGCGTATTTGTGTTCGTGTAATACGGGTACCCGAGATACCTATCTTTTGCCCCGGCAACTATCTTAATCCGAGATCGGCCGGCGCTTGGAGCGGCGTGTTTTTAATATGCGAGGTGTCTAGACGTGAGCAGTGGCTTCATTATAGGCTGCCAAGATTACTACACGCTCGAATTACCCTAAGGACGAATCATGCCAAGTGTAATTTCATCGATACAATCGAAATTATACACCCTATCTGATGTTTTATTTGACACTATGGAGAGAGCTACTGCCTTGTCAAAATTCAATCATGCTGAGTTATTGAGTTAACACTTTTTTCTTTTTTTCAAATAACAATATTAATAAATCAAATATGTTGGTGTGTATTTTATTTATTTATTTATTTATTTATTTATTTATTTAATATGACAATGAATGATGTTTCTCATTTCTAATCTCAACTCATTTTAACATTCCAAAGTTTCAATTTAAAGTATAAACATTTTTACTATCTCGCCATGAAAATTTTCGATGTCGAGATTTTAATGTTTTTATACGTTTTGAAGGTCCCTGAGTCATTTTCACTAAGGTTGAGAAAAATATTGTCTGTCTCTCTCTCTCTCTCTGTGTGTGTGTGTAGACAAGATTACGCAAAAAAGGTTTGATCTAGAATAATGAAATTTGATACACGGGTATTATTCAAAATTCGTAGTTTTCTATCAACTTTTGAGAAATGCTGAGTAGCTCAACCTACCACGTTTTAATTTTTGACCGTAAAAATAAAGATATATATTTGATAGTTTTTCCACATGATTAAAAATTGTATAAAACTGATATATATAGAATTTCAACTTGATTGAATCGCTGAAAGTACCGGAATTAATTTTTTAACGCGTTGTCTGGCAATCACGCGCCAGCGCGTGGCGCGATGCCTTCAACAAAGAGTCAAACACGCGCTGGTTTAATAAATATTATTTAATAATTTTAATTTATAATTTAATTAATTAAATTTAATTTAAATATAATATATGTTAATTCAAATTTGCGAGATAGTCGAGTGGAGACACTCCAGCTTTTTTTTTTTTTTTAAATTACCATACTTCACTAAATAATAATTATTATTTAAATTCTTTCTATATGATTTAATTAATAATAAAATAATTCATCTTTTTTTTAAAAAAAAAATATTGTAGAAAATAACTGATTGAAAAGAAAAATATTTAAATTTATTGTTTTCATAATTTTAACAAAAATCTTTTTTAATCAATATTATTATTATCGTATTGAGATATAATTAAATAAAAAAAAAAATTAAAATTAATTATCTCATTACATTTCTATGGTATCCTTGGTAACTCTAACTACGTATAATAACAGTAGAAGGTGTTTAGTAGCATTCCATACATTTTTATATTGAAACAATTTTCAACGAATCTTGATTTTTAGTACACTGAAAGATTTTTTTTAACGAGATTAAAACTCTAATCGGTATTCTAAAAAAAAAGAAAAAAAGAAAAAAAATTGATTCAATTTAGCAAGGATGGTAGAATAATGAATAACAGAAATACTTTATCAAATTATAAAGAATGATCTAAATTTCGAAAAGACTGTTATCCTTTGCTTAACGAACAAGAAAAAGAAAGCGACAAACGATATAGAATTCCAAGAGAGCCAGTGCCTTCATCACAAAAATGAACTTCATATTTCATTTGAGAGATGCTATAGAAAGTAGAGATCCTGGTTGCATAATTTAACGGCGCAAGAAATATTTCTATATCACTAATCAAACCTATACATGGGGTTTATGATTTATACAAAATTTTCTTTTTCTTCTTCTTTTTATTATTATATTAAAACTGGTGCTTGAGAGCCATCTTGTCTGCACAACACCCTCTTCACCAAAGGCAATTAGCAACCCAGTCCATCTCCTAAGATTTATCTCTTCATTATCCATCTTTTTTTAGAATTTTATTTATTATAACTCAGCCTATCTTAATCAACTTAACGATCTATCTAAAAAAAAATTCTCACACAAATCTTATAAATTAAAAAATTAAATTATCGAATACAAATATGATGAATAAAATATATACGATGTGTGGCTATTAAATAACGAGACTACTTACAAAAAATGGTTTAATTAAAAAAATTATGGTACAATCGAACTTTCCCCCTCAAAATACTCCCCTCCACTCGCCACACACCGCTTCATCCTTTTTTTCCACTGCTCAAAGCAGTGTTCGAAGTCGTTTTTTGTTAGGCCTTTCAGAAGCTCCGCCGTTTTTCTTTTCACCTCTTCCATCGACTCGAATCGGCTTCCCTTTAGTGCGGACTTGATTTTCGAAAACAGGTAGAAGTCGCAGGGCGCTATATCAGGGGAGTAAGGAGGGTGTTCCAGCACTGGAGTTGAAATGGAAACAGGACGGCCCGGACGCTGGTCATCTTCGGTGCTCTCTCGACCCTCAGAAAATCTTTTGTGCCACTCGAAAACACGCGCACGTGATAAAGAACTCTCACCGTATGCCTCTTTTAATAATTTATAGCACTCGGTCGGGGTTGATACGTTGTTCGTGTTTTTCATTAACATTTTAAACCTCTACAGAAAAAAACTACTTCACCGCCAGACATGTGTTCTCGTACTGGAATAGTAGACCCTTCCAGCTGTACATCGGTGCATTAGGTTTCCGCCTACCCTTTCCTGGAGGCCGTCTGCGCGCTCAGTCTCGTTATTTAATAGCCACACCTCGTATATCTATCACTTGTTCACCCTACAGACATCCTATCTAGCTGACAAGCCTTCCCTCTTCCACTCTTCTAGTCGAAATTTTTATTATTATATAATATATAGTATATACTTCCTACAATCACTCTATAATTGAATAAGATTATTTTTTTTTTATTATATTTTTTTTTATTTCCTTTTTATATTTACTTTATATTTTTATAATTTAAATCAAAATAATTGTGATCAACTATGATATCTTTAAAAAATAAACAAAAAATCAGATTTTCTTTTGTAATCAACCCATTTTTTATTATTATATGTATAGAATCATTTATTTATTTAAGCTTTTTGATATAATATACTATTTATTAAGTCCAGCTAAAAAATTAAATGTAATAGTAGGGAAAGAATCGGGATTCCAAAGTTGATGGCATAGAGTTGCGCTATGCTCTCCACTGATTGTAAAACTTGCAAAAGTAAAAAAAAAATGTCTTCTCTCAACAAACTACAAATCATGATTTCTAAATTCAAGATTTCTATGTTTAAAATGTTTACATTTCTATTTTCATGATAATATCCTATTAGGATAAACATTATAGATACATAATAATAATATCAAATTTTCTTTCATCTCCATTTTAATTACATTTTAATTATAATTGTCATTCACAGTCATTCAAATAAGGAATATAATGTCTTTGTTTCTCTTTCTCTTGAATTATAAGACGACATAACGAATCTAATTGAATTTATATGTTCAAGTATCTCAAGTTACTCGCATCTCTGACCATTTGAGCGATTTTTTAATTATTTTTATTTTTTAATTTATTTATTTTTAATATAATTTTTTGAATCCAAAATATTCTCATCTTCTAATATTAAACTATATTTATGCCAAATTTTATAGCAATTCGGTATTTTATAAAGATTTGTATATCCAATATACAAATAAAGAAACCTATTGTCTCTTGTCACTGGACACTCGAGCAGTGCAGTCGCTTGATAACGATTGTAGAAGTAGCAATCGAAACGTTGTGTATATGTTTGTATTTTTTGAATAAATTTACAATAACAAATATCACAATATGTGGTTTAATTTACAAAATTCCGTTATAAAGAAACCTATTTTTATAGATATTAGATATATTTTGAAATTGAATAAGAACAAATTTTGAATATAAGGTGATGGTGACAAAATAAGAATAAAAATATTTTAAATAAAAAAAAAAAAATAAATAAAAAATAGGTTCTAAATTACCAATTTTAGGAAATGTCAAAATGTCTTCATTTTATTATCTATTACTTAACATTTCTTTATTTGGTATTTTTACGATGAACATTTACATTCTTAAACAAATTTTAACAAAAAATAAAAAAAAAAAAAAAAATATGTATCATTTATTATTATAAAAATGTTGGTCTTGATTTTGTTGAGAGACAGCCGAGTCGGGCAGGTTACAAAAGGTCAACATTCAAATCAAGTAACCTACTTCCAATTGAAAAAAAAATTACTTACTTTCAAATAAAAAAAAAAAAAAAAAAAAAAAATTATCAATAAATCAAATTCTATTCAGATCAGAATTGTTGTCTAGTTCCATGCTTTTAAATTGCTTTTGGTTGTTTTTTTCCCTAAAAAAAAAAAAAAAAAAAAAGTGAAAAAAAAAGATGATTCAAATTAGAAAGGACGCGACAAATAATGAAAGTATCTGAAGAAGTGACATTTTTTTTCCTCCAACGAGGTTGCATTCAATTTGTTCTTGAAAAGTTTATAATGGATTCATTTCTATGAATTGAAACATTTTAAATTAACATAATCAAACAAAAACAACTTTAGGTAGCAGTTATCAATTAAAAAGTCAGGTTATTTAATAAGTCACTACTGAACATTATAACGCTGTCAGAAAATATTTATGAAAAAAAAACTAATTGTTATTCAGAGGCTTGTCACACATGAATAGGATGTTCCGTTCACTTGTCATACATCAATCTATGACGTAACGAGAGCCACGAAGTCTTAACCTTAATACAAACCAGCCAAATGGAGCAAGCCAAAGGATTTTTCTTATGCTCTCGACGTTTCCAAGGGCCATATAATGATCTTAAGAGATCAAATGCTAATGCCAGGCATATTTCTCTTCTTTCAGCATACAAAGAGCTCATGTTTAAAGATGCTCCAGTGTATCAAATTTCATTGAGCGATCCATCAACAACTGACAAACACGCTACTCTTTCCCCCCTTCTATAAAAATCTACTCTCATATTTTTTTAATTTTCTTGTTTTTAAAAAAAAATAATTAATTTATGAATGAATCAATTTAAACATTAAAATAAATTAGACATTTGCATTATAAAATATTTTTTTTTATAAAAATATCAATTATAAAATTTCTCAAATAAAGAGTAAAATATACTTGAATATTTATTTAAATATTCAATTGATGAATCCAAAAAAAAAAAAAAACTATTGAAAAATACAAGAACTTGAGAAATTGTCTACGAAAACATGTTTTGTTTTTTTTTTAATTCAAAGTTTATTTATTTTAAATTTTATATACAGGGTGTCCCAAAATGAAAGCGCAGACGAAATTGAAATCTGCTCTTTCATTTTGGGACTTATTTAATTAAATCTTCTTTGTAAATTTTTTTAATATTTTATAAATTATATAAAATTAAATTTTAATTGAAAAGATATCTTGATGAAATTAAAATAAATTGATGAAGCTTAGCGACATATATTAAAATTCAATTAAATCTTGATTAAACGTACAGTTATTTCCTATTTGTCTGGATTGTCCCAAAATGAAAGAGCAGAGGAAATTGAAATCTGCTCTTTCATTTTGGGACACCCTGTATTTTGTACTTTTTTTGTGGAATGGACAGCGTGTAAATATTTATTGTAAATAGTCTGAACTTGTGACAAATTATTGTAAATATGTATGTAAGTATAAGTGCTTGTGGTTGTATAAAATAAAATAAGTTGACCTGTGGCCAGGTCCGAACCGACCGACGGTTTGAAAAATTAATTTCCAGTTACAGTTAATATATCTAATAATGTAATAAAAAACAGATGTGAATATAACATAAATATTTTTAATTTTATTTTATTTATAATATATATGTAAGACCAGGCTGTGACGTCATGAATGGCTGGATGACGTCATATAATTTTAAATCAAGAAAAAACTAATAAATATGATTTTTCTCGAGGATAAAACAAATACTAAGTGCATGATTCGTGGTGATATATAAAAAAATCTCCTCATGTGAAATTTGGTATGAAAATAACCCTTCCCTTCCTATCGTCGATCGCTAATACTACCACTTCCGGTTTCCGGATTTGCACCAAAAGTTGATCCATTCATCCCACTGATGCATTAAGTAAATATACCAAATTTCATCAAAATCCGTTCAGCCGTTCAGGCTGTACACATCTATACGGACGGACAGACGGACGGACGGACAGACATCATGCTAAAAATACTTTTTTCTGTTAAGAAAATGCATGATTCGTGGAGATATGTAAAAATCTCCACATGATAAATTTGGTGTGAAAACAATACCTCCCTTACTATCGTCGGTCGGTAAAAAAAAACATAAATATATTCCACTCATGATCACTAAAAATGAATTCTACTAAATTATAAAAAAAATCATACTTTAAAATCCCCTAAAAATAAATGAGTGTTTATAAATATTTTTTATATTATTGTTAGGGTGACCATATTTACCTTGAAAAAAAATTTAGAAAAAGTCGGAAATATTTAAGAACCTACTCCCGAAAACGTTTTACCTTTTTTTTAGAACCAAATTGAAAAAATTTAGAAAAAAAGATGGAAATGTCCTAAATATTTAAAACCGGGACGCCGGGATAGTGCACCTAAAATCGGGACAATCCCGGAAAACCGGGACATTTGGTCACCCTAATTATCGTCTCTTATTTTTTTCTATAAGTCCACCGTATATTATGTTAATTATTTTATTACCGACCGACGATAGTAAGGGAGGTATTTTTATATTTTATTTATAAATTGTATTCTAAGTACATACCTGTTTTGAGATTAGCATTCAGTATATTTTATATTTTGTAAAATAATCTTGTTTTTTGTAAAATTTTTTCTGATCCATTAATTTTCATTTAAGTAATTTTATACTAAACAAACTACTCGTGATTTGTAAATGAGAGTGATGGATATTTACATATATACGCCCTTCTAAACAATAACAATAATCACAAATTTAAATACTAAAGTTCATCATTATTATATCTATTTTAATTTTACATACTTAAAATAATCTATAATCTAATATTTCTTTATATTCATATTTCATGATCCTATTACAATAAGATTTGCCTAATTAAAGGTTGAATTTATTCGTTAGGGCGTGATTTAAATTACATATAGATTAAAGAGATTTACAAATAAGTAATTATTGGTCTAAATATATTTTTCACTCTCTATTCATTTCTATCTATCTATCTATCTATATATATATATAAATTCGCCTTAAAGCAAGCACCTGGATAATGAATATATTAATTTATTAAATCTAAATTAACTAAAATCACGAAAATTCTTATCGAAATTATTCCATTTTCTTAAATTATTTAAATGATATTGTTATTTTGTTTTCTCAATTTTGAAGCTATAATATTAAAGATTGACTAATTTAAATATATAATAGGTTTTTTTAACCTATATTTAAATCTAAAGAATCTCATTATATTGGATAGGTAATTAGTAATATCAAAGAAGATCTGCATATCGCATGATCGAATTCCATTCACCAGCTACGCCCTATTAAAGAATATTCAAAATTTTGAATATTTATCCGGAAAAAAAGGATTGGAATTTTATTCCTTTTTCTGGCTTAAGGCACACCCTTTGATAAGGGTGGCATCGTTTTTAACTGGAACTATTATTTTTCTGGATTGCCTCCCTCGGGCGGAACAGCTTCTGGATTACATCTGCCGATTAAATCTATCAAAACGTTTTTCACAGTTAATTGAATCAAAAGCCGATTATTTGCTTTTGTCTTTTTTTTTTAAATTTTTTAATCGACTCGATCGAGCCACTGGAATATATATATATAATATATACCCTAAAGGTGATTTTATATTCCTTTCATATTATTAAAAAAATGTAAAACATTTCTTATAACTTTGAGTGTTCTACAACATCCTTTCACATTTAATTCTTTAATGTAATTTGAATTGAACCTTTAAATAAATCAAGATTATTATATTTAAGTAAAAAATAAATAAATAAATAAACACCCCCTTAGGGATATATTATATTTTCTTTTGATTTTATATAATGAAAATTTATATTTATATAAAAAAAAACAACTTAAAATCTTTTGAAATTATGTAAAAAAATAGTCATAAATTTATTATTATTTTAGTCCTAGGTACAAATCAAAAAAAAAAAAAAGAATACAAAAGAGATCATTTTCTGTAATATTATCAGTAAGCCTTTGTTTTATGAAAAAAATAAAAAAACAGTTAATAAGTAATGATATATCAAGAAAGATTGCTCAATTTGATTAATTAATATTTAAAAAATTGAATATATAAATATGGTAATATTTATTTTTTTTAATAGCCATATTGAAAAAATTGAAAAAAAAATCGAAAATATTTAAGAGCCTGATCGCAAAAACATTTTACCTTATTTTTGAAAATACATAGTAATTTGTATGCGGGCACTTGAAAATGACTTCGCGGGCACCAGGTTTCCGACCCCTGGCCTGATTGATTTCAAATTTTATAAATATTCTATAAATCATCATTGAACGATTAATAGTATTTTTTTGATAATATTAATTTTTATGACTAATATTATTAACATTATTCTTTTTCTTTTTTTTCTTTTGTTTCAATTTCAAAGTTTAATTATATATGAAATTTATTTATTTACATGTGGTCTGAAAATCAATAATGTATATATTTTCTAAAGTTTTTGTAATTATTTAATTATATATATGTTTGATATATTTCTCAGCTTATGCTAAAACTTATCCATTGAATAATTGAATCATTGGTCCTAGAATTTTATTTTCTAAAAGATAATAATCTAGAAAGAATAGGAAATGGATACATTTTATTCGTTGTTTCGGTTTGTCTTTTCTTTTTTTTTTTTCTTTTATCTTAGAAAATGTTCATAGCATAAATTTAATTTCAAACATCTATTTATTTATTTTATTTTACTATTTTTCTTTCGATTTTCTTCTATTTGAAAAGAAATTCCATTTACATTGCATGAACATATGCCTTCTGATAAAGATTTCAAATAATAAATATTAGATCAATGGTCAGATAAACTTATGCAAATAGCTCAGCATCTCTTGCGGTGTTTTCAACCCAATATGTAAGCCGTGCATCCTTATGGGACATTAGAAAAGCCAGGGACTTGACCTGTTGTTGCAATCAAATCGATATTATTATCCACATGCTACGTGAGGCATTCCAATAAATCAAAGGCGTATCTGATATCAACTTCAATTGGTTATCGTTGAAGAAAAAAAAAAAAAACAAAACAAATCGCATAGCTCATCATTTTTATGGATCAAGAATTTTTATAGACACACCACCACTGAAAAATTACCTATAAGGACTCGTTTTTGCAAGACTAGATTTTTGAATTCCTACATGCATGCGTTCACTTGCTTTAGATTTTCACTCTAGGAAACATTTAATATCTAATAACAAACCATATCCTCTTTGTAGGGCATTAATGACCACTTCCAACAATAATTATTTCAAATTCTAATGTAAGTGTTTTTTTTTTAATCTTCTTTTATGTATGATGGATGATTTTTATCATTCTTCTTAAGTAAAATTTATCATTAATATAAAATAAAATAATATTAAATACAAATCCTTAACACAAATTGTCATTTTACAGTCTGATCTCATTCTTGTCTTTTTGTAGAGATCTATTATAAATAATATAAGGAGGTAACTATTAACTAACCATTCTGTAAATGGTATTCTTCCATTATGCTTCTTGGCATACATTTATTTAGAATTAAAGAAAATAATATGTGCAAAAATGTACTAAAGTTACATGAAGTATTAGAAAGTAATAGAAACAAAATAAGGCTTAACGAGAAGAATTTTCAAAATTAAACTAAATCACATAAATAATTAGTTTTGGTACACAATCATCACTGAAATACTAAACTTTTTAATACCTACAAGTATATAATTATCTATAAATATTATAATAAATAAAATACTGATATGAAATACATAACGTGGAAAATTTTGATGGTGATTTTGGTGACTATGAAGTCAATTTATTTATTCATTTTTTGGAAAATCTAAATTTAATTTATACCTATCAATATTTTTTTGTTTTCAGGATTGTTATTACTTTTCCATTTATAATACATATTGTTTTCACGTTGATTAATGAAATTTTAATTTCAACATTTTCAAAACAGTTTTCAAAAATGAGCTATCGCCAAGCACGGAACCGACAGGCGATTTGAAATAAATTAATTTCCAAATAACAGTATATATATATATATAAAAGTATCACAAAAAAAATATTTTTGAAACTTGAATTAAAATGTCTAAATTATGTTATCTTAATTTTTATTTTTAGTTTAATTACTCAATTATTAATTACTACTATATTTTAAGTGAAAAATTTCCGACAATGAATATAAAATTAATTAATTACTTTGTAAACTTCCGGTTTCCGGAACCAACCAAAAGTTGATGAATTCATGCTACTGAAGTGAAATTTGGTGTGAAAACAATACCTTCCCTTCCTATCGTCGGTCGGTAAAAATCGATAGAGCTTTTGAACTATATTAATAGTATTATAGTTATATCTATTTTTATTGCCTTTTAATATAAATATAATAATCTTAATTATTTTTTTTTATTTATCTAGACGGGAGAGATGGGTCATCAATTCAAGTGGCTCTTTTTCTTTACTTTGAGATATATCAACCCTTTATTGACTCCGAGGTCAGTATTTATTATTATTTGATTTTCAATAAAATTTAAATTGATTTATTTTAAAATTTTACAAGCTAATATGTTATTTTTTATTTCTATTTCATGTTTCCATCTTCGTTCCTACTATTGGATGAGAATTTGAATTCTTGATTATTTTCTCTGATGGTACTGAAATGAACTTCATACACACAGCTCACCAAATGTAAGTAATCATCGTTATTTATTATTTTTTTAATAAGGCTTCCTTTCTTTTGCATTACTTTTTCCAAAGGGCTAGGTTATGGGGAGAGGAGGAGTGCCCTATTGATTATTCAATTGTTTTTTTATTTAATTAAAAGTTGAAAAAAATAATTGAATATCGCGATTGTTTCTTTAAGACTTATAATTTTAAAATTACGTAATTTGAAATTAAAATTCAAACAAATTTTTTATTTTCTTTTTAAATATTCAATGCATAATGTAATATTTTATATATTTTAAAGTTTTTTTTCTATTTAGGTAGAATTGAATATTAATTATAATTATAATTGTAAAATTACTTAATTTAAAATTAAAATTCAAATACCAAAAAATATCATATCAATTAGAAATTTTTCATTATTATTTTTTTTTTTTACAAATTAAATATAATAATATTTTACTTTTTTCATTTGAATTTAAATATATTGATATCGAATATATCTATTCCCAATATAATATAATATTAATAAATTATCAAATATTTTTTTTGGAAAGAAATTCAATTTAGTTTTGTTTAGTAAATATTGTGAAATTATTTTTGTTTATCAAAACAATTATATTTACGAGTAATTAAATAAGATGTTACTATTATGAAAAAAATTGGTTATAAAGAAGTATAATACATACAATATAGTAGATTGAAACAAAACTCTCCTTTGAACCTACATTTTGTAATTTAATTTATTCGTGCGTCACTTTAAATGAAAAAAATATCAAAATTTCTTTATTTATAGAACTATTTGTTAATAATAAAAAACTATAGATGATGAATAATTTCAAATTTAAAAATTAATTTTAAAAATGATATTAAAATTTTAACCTAATCAATAAATAATTATTATTATTAGTGATTGAAAAGTAAAAAAAAATCACCTGTTTTAATACTTTATAATACAATAAATATTGTTCATCGATATCAATCATTTATTAATAATTTTTAAAAGTCCAATAAAGTAGTATTTACATTAACTTTATGTAAATTAACAATATACGCAAGTGAAAGTAAAAAGTAATGCAGAGAGTATTTGCCTTTTTTGTTCTGTGACACAAAATTTGAAATCTCTCATCTAGGATTTAAATGAAGAGAAATCTTGCAAATTTCATGAGTTTATCTTATTTTTTTTTTTTTTTTAAATAATAATAATGAATAAAAAAACGATTTTGAAAAGAGATTTTATTTATTTTTTATTTATTATTATTTATATCATTTTTATACTTGTGAAATAAATTATTGCTTCAAGATTAGAATTCAATCCTTATTTAAAAAAAAGGAAAATCTGCCATATAAGAATATAAGACTGAAAAAAAAAACAACAAATTATTCTAATTTATAAAGATGAGAATTTATTAATATTTATTATATTGCATTGATCTGAAAGAGATACATAATTGAAATTTATTTATAATAAATAAATAAATAATTTCAAATTTGACTGATTTAAAAAAAAAAATAGTTTTATTATTATTCCTAAAAGTCAATTTTCTATATTTTCCTGTTTATGTTACTGTTACTGATATATACTACAACAATTTATATTAAATTTATATTTATATCTATCTCTGTGTTTCTACGAAACTCGAAAGTTCTTGAACACAGCAACCACATTTCTCCACGTGTCCCTATCCTGAGCCATAACCATCCAACTCCAATTCTCTCCTATCTCTCTCACGTCACATTATACATTGTCCACCCACCGCGTCCTTGGTCTTCCAAGCGGATGTTTCCCAATCGGTCTCCTCACCCAATATATTTTTCGCCATTCTTTCCTCTCCCATTCTAGCCACGTGCTCTGCCTAATTTTTAAATTTATATATATTTTGATTTTTGTTTATTTTTTCCTTTTTTTTTTATCTTTCCATGCTAATAATAATAATAATAATAATAATTCACCCCCTTTTCTCACTAGCATCAACTTTCACACATTTCTTTATCAGATATAGACATTAGTCCATACATGTTAGAAATAGATCTTAGAACCTTAAAGCGTAAAAAAATTCTAAAATCACATTATCGATTTTTTTTTACTCAAATCATAATTGCAATAATTTCTTTTACACGCATTCATAGCGTTCAAAAATTAAAAATTGAAATAACATGAAAATAATTTTCTATATATAATTGGCGATTCGAGTTAATTTTCTTAATGGATTTATGATGATTTTCTAAATACTGCTGGAGTTAAGTTAATTATTAAACGATTCAATACTTAAGAGATTAGTAGCATGAAGAGGAAGAGAGAGAGAGAATTGTCTCCATTCATCAGGCAATCCCTTATATGTCACAATAAAGCTTCGACCAATAACATCGATTAGAAGAAGATCTTGGTTATCTTTTGTGACAGGTTTCTCTCTCTTTCGAGAGAGAATCCTCTAATTAAGTAGCAGGCCATGATTTATTTAAATATGAATTGTAAATAGAAGAAGGATAGAATGCTCTCATGAGAGACGTTAACTTTATTGGCCGCCACTCCTGACCTAGCTCTTGGCTCATGTCGGGCATTCTAATCAGGGGGACCCTCACGCATTTCGATCAGACGACGACCAACAAGTCCATCTCCGTCTCTCTTCTCACGAATTATTCATTAATTCTTTCTTCCACACTCACTTCGATTTTTATTAATCAATTCTTTGAAAATGAATTTAATATAAACTTGGAGATGGATTTTTTTCTTTCTTTGTATTTCTTTTCCGATCTTAATTATAATTTAATCATCTTTCCTTTTTCATTTCCTATTAGATACATAAACATAACAATTTATTTATTTATTTTGAAAATTATTATAATTTTATAATTTAACAAATTTTTAAATAAAGATATAAGCAAATATTTAATAATGTTAGATTAAAAAAAAAATAACTAAATTTATTCTGTTTTTCATTAAAATTTAAAAAAAAAATTATTTTTCATTAGTTAAATTAATCCTTACTATTTTTATTATACTTTTATACCTGAATAACCAATTTAATTCCAATTTCTAACTTCCTCAATACCTTTCATATCGAATATTATATTGCCCAAACATGTTTTCACTTTAAATAATAAAAATTAATTACTTTACACACATAAATATTTTTTTTTTCCTTAATCATCCTTTTTACAATTTTGTCACTGTTTTTGAATAATTTAATTTTTAATATTTTATAATTCTTTTAATAGAGATGACTTAAAATAAGGATAATTGGAGAAATGTGGTTACTGCGGTTAAGAAGGAGATTAGTAGCATCGCACAAATAGAGATATACCTAAATTATATATAAATAATTTAATTTCCCGTTAAAAATTTTCAGAAAATAATTTTCCAGTTTAAATTAATTTAGATTAAGATGAACTAATCAATTTTTAATATTTTCATATATTTCATGATCTATATATTCTATATTTAATGTATATATAGTTAGAATTATATAATCGGAAAAAGATTACGATAGTCAAAAATAAATTGTAAAATTATTAATAAAAATAATCATCATTAATAAAATGAAAAATTTAATATGAAATTTATATGAAATAATTCTCTTCATTTAAATCAGCTCGATTGAATTTGAATATGAATATGAATATGAATAGTTTCTATAAAAACAATCTTAGAACCCGTTACAATGAGATTGACATTTTTTACCTATCATACTTTCTAGAGCGAGTATTTTCTAACATTAATAATTTGTTCTCTGCATATATTTCCATATGAAACTTGATCTTATATCATCGGATTAATATAACTCAGATGAGAAAAGACGTTTTTTTCTTTTTTTTTTATATTATATATTTATAAATAAAAAATATGATTAATTCAAAATAAGATAAAAATTTAAATTAAATGACTACTTATATGATTATAGTAACACAAGCATATATTTCTATTTATTTAAATAAATAATGAAAATATCTATATATCTTTTTATAAACTTAAATTTTCATTAATGGAACATTATACTAATAAGATTCCTTAAAACTAAATGATATATTACATTAAAATATTAATTTTTCTATTGGTTGTCATATTAAATAAAATTGCATTAAAAAGAATAAAATAATATAAAAATAAATTTTTTTTATAAAATAACGTTTTTCCAATAGACTAAAAAGAATAAAATAATTTTTCTATAAGCCTGACAAAGTTTATGGATGAATTGCCTCATATTCAACGAAAAACGTTGGGCGCATTTAGTTCTATGCAATTAACTTCCTTTATAGAGCTATAATTCATATATATATATATACTAAGATACATACCACACTAAAACACTTAATTAATAAGTAACACTATTTAAAAAAAATGATAAAAAAATTTGTCAGTTTATGTGTTTAATAAAATTTTTATTATTACAAAAATTTGACTTGATTGTTAATATAAATAAATAAAACTAAATGCGCCCAACGTTTTTCGTTGAATATGAAACAATTCATCCATAAACTTTGTCAGGCTTATAGAAAAATTATTTTATTCTTTTTAGTCCATTGGAAAAACGTTATTTTATAAAAAAATTTTATATTTATATTTTATTCCCCAACCTACTCTATCGAATGAACTATGACTCATTTAAAAAGCGATTTTACAATTCTTGCCATCTCCTTGGGAGTGTAAACAGCCCACTTTAGTTCATACCACAGACCATCTCTACTACCGTTCATACTTCTTGTGGCGCTATCGTCATGCACAGAGCGAATATATTAAAAAAAATATTTAAAAATATATTCATAAATGTTTATTGACTGATTAATATATATTTATATATATCAAAAAAATTAATATCTCTTGAATAAAAATACATATTTTAATAATAACTAATTTTTAGAATTATATTATAAAAATGTTTTGTGCATTATATATACGATAATTTTGATGGTAATATAAAATACAATAAATTTCGATATAAATATGTATGGATTGATTTAAGCAAAAGGAATTATGTCAATTTGGACCAGTAGAATAATAGCATAATAGCTTGAATGTATAAAAAGTAAACGTCATTGAGGAGTGATAATAAATAAATATACTAATAGAGAAAAACCTCGGGGGAGATCAATAAATTATTATTCAGCTATCGAGAATCAAAGCCGCAAGCATTTTATTGATGAATAAAAAAGTGATCCTCTTATTTTCTATGAAAAAAACAAAATTATATTATATAATATTTGATTTACATATTTACTAAAATACATATTATAATAATATGTATGGTTGAAAATTAAAATTTATAATTTGAAAATTTAAATCAAACAGAATATATATATATATATATTGAACATCACATTTATTAATAATAAAAAAAAATTATAATTTTTCAATTAATTTCAATTTTTATATTTATTTTATTTTTTTAAATAATATGTAAATGTGAATATTGTACAATCATACGCTTTATTAGGATATATTATATTAATAGGTACGGGTATTTATAATGAAAACAAGAAAAAAAAACAAACTAATCTAATTACATTCAACCAATTTGTTAGTATTTCTCGTAAATCCAGTTGTTAAGTGGTTGATTTTTTTTTATTTCTTTCAACTGAGTAACATGTCATATTTTGTATCGGTATATCTTGTAATAAATCATTTTTTTCTTTTTTCCCCCCATTGCCTAGATATTTCATTTGAAAAATAATTCTAATAATTTTTTTTTTCTATGGAGTGTCATCAAAAGATTTTTTATGATGACAACTTTACAGAGAATGGTAACCAGAATCTTCATGCATTTAAAGAACTCACAGTCAACCAGGGTCTAAGTTATTCCAAATTGAGAGTATTCTTAAGCAATTAATTTCTTTTCTAAACTTATTTGATAGAATTCTAAATTACTGACATGTTTAATTCAATATAACAGGTTTTAAATTTTGAAGAAATTCTATTCTATATTAGGTTATAGAAAAAAAAATTATTTAACATTAAAGCGATTTGTTAATATTTTTTTTTTATAAAATAAAAGAGATTCTATTTATATTCTAATTTATATTATACATAAACCTCTACCTACTACAGTGAACGCTCTATATAAGCCACTCATGTGAACCAATTTCAATAAAAAAGTTTCTGATTGGGAAAATTGAATTTAAAATATTTATTAATTAATTAATTAACAGAAACTAACAGAAATTCCAATAACTATTCTAATTAACAGAAATTAACTTCAATTCAGGCAGCACAAAACACAAACATATTCCAATAACATATTTTTTTTACAATTTGAGGTTATTTTGTTGTGAACAGCTGTCAACTAAAATATTTAGCTTTAAAAAAAAATAAGTTGCTTATACAGAACAGTTGAACTAAAAAAAGTTGCTTATATAGAGCGTTCACTATATTGTATACAATATATATGATTTTAAGGTATTTTAATAAAATTAATTGACTTTGTACGTAGTATATTTTGTTTCATAAAACCCTCAACACAAATCTAGATTTAATATCCGGAGGAAATGAGAATTGTAGTGTCGAGATGTGTTTTCCACTTTCTAATAGATGTTCTAATGCCCTTGCCCTTGTCGATCACAAAAAAAGTCGGTGTGTGTGCTCTATTTCAGGTAAACAGGTCCTAATTGGCCCTCACATCTTTTAACGGGATTGAAATTCTCTCCTTCAGTAAAGGATGACTCGTTGGCGGTTTTAATTAAAATTATTATTAAAGTAAAAAATTATTTTTAATAATTTTCAAATTTACCACCCATCGAATGAAAGTAATTAACGGTTTGAAATTTTAAACCATCCACCCACTGAAGATAGAAAACTTTAGATAAAACTCGATGGATATTTGAGTTTTCAATTAGAATTCCGGTTTATAAACGCGCGGTTCAATATTAACCTCCCATCATCGATGAACCAAGGAAGGGAAAACCGCTTAATGAGTCGATACATCACCCAAAGCCCATCGGGGTTATTTTAAATTCATGTCTATATTTGAAAATATATTAGAAACATTAATTTCTTTGATTGGTGTCATTAACGACTAATTAACAAAATTATTTCTACAAACTTGAAAATATTTAATAGTACTCGTCTTTCCTATCTTTAAGATTATTAAAAAATAAAAAAAATTATATAAATATTTATTTGAATTTTATAATTATATAATTTTTAAAGATGAAATGTCAATATATTAATATACAAATATACAGATTAAAAAAATCAGATAAATAAAAAAAAGAAATGATTAGCAGAAATAATCATTTAATTGGAATAGACAAGCCAGAAGAAAAGACGTTGAAGAATAAAGACAGGTCCATTATAAATATAAGACATGCATAGACAGGTAAAGCACCTAATAGGAATATTTCGAGGTGTTAATGAAAATATCATAAACCTGTCATATCAGAAATTCTTTACAAGTACATATTAATTTGATTTTTTTTTTTGTAAAAAGTGGAATCTTTCTATTTCTGTAAAATACAATATCATATAAGTTCTTGTGATATTTTCTATTAGATTTTTTTTCCACAAAATGGGCATTCATTTTGTTGTTTTATCACTGATTAACAGCAAATTTGATAGGTAAGTACAGTGAACGCTTTATATAAGCAACCTCTATACAAGCAACTTTTTTTAGTTCAACTGTTCTGTATAAGCAACTTATTTTTTTTTAAATCTAAATATTTTAGTTGACAGCTGTTCACAACAAAATAACCTCAAATTGTAAAAAAAATATGTTATTGGAATATGTTTGTGTTTTGTGTTGCCATTATTGAAGTTAATTTTTCTTAATTAGAATAGTTATTTATATTTATTCTGAGACAGTTTAGTAAAAGAAATAAAAGGAAAAATATTAAGTATTTGTAAACTCCTTTTTTTTCCTATAAGCAACTTTTCCCAATAAGAAACTTTTTTATTGAAATTAGTTCAAATGAGTTGCTTATAGAGCGTTCACAGTATTTAGATGTGAAGATTTTTCTCTTTAATATAATAGTTTGAATTTTTCCACAGACTATATAATTAACTTTTAGATGATCCATTCTCATTGGGAATTTAGCGTGAAATAAGTTATATCCCTAATGATTATAAATTATTTAGTAACACCTTGATATACTAAGTAAATGATAGAAAAAAGAGTATAGCTTCCTTTAAAATAAGGGTTTTCAACTCAAGAAGGGTGGTTTGAAATATAATACTTATTTTTTTTTTGTAAAGGAGGAAATTTGCATCCAACCATTTCCTTGATAACTGAATAAACGGAAGCAACTTTATAACAGTCGTCAATAATGATAGACACGGTGAAAGGGAAGTCTTTTTTCTTTTTTTTTTCTTTGGGAATTTTTTAAAACCAAAATTGACAGCAAATTCGTATTAAAAAAGTAAACATTATATTTTTTTTTCTTTATTGATACTTATTTTAAAATCAGGAAATCATGAAATCAACTTGTTGAAATAAGATTTCTTTATGACTTTCTTATTATAATAATAAATTATCTCAATTTGAATACTGCAATTTCTCAGTACTTGTGTAAGAAAAAAGCTCAAGTAATTTGCTTAAAGAAAATTACTCTAAATTGAGAATGGTAGGTGTTAAATCTCCTCCGTTCTATATGTAAGAGGTTGAGATCCATACGAAAGAGTAGAAAGCGACGGATCTGGAGCAGTCAACACTTTAACAGACTAATCATTTGAGGCTTTCAGCACTTTAATAATAATAATACTTGTTGAGAAAGACAGCCAAAGACGAAAATCATCTTATTAATCCAACAGTTCATTATTAAATTTACTTTTTAACATGTTTATAATTAAATTAATATTCATGACTCAAACTTTTCTAAATAATACCTTTGACGGTAGGAATCTTGTTTGAAAAAAAAAAAAATATAATCTTGTTAGTTTGGAATCTTTCTCCTGATCCTAAATCATTAGCTAATACTAAGTGAATAGTTTTTTGTTTTGATTTGTTTTTTTTTTTTTTGGCTGAAATAACAAATTTACTTGTCTTTAATTAGTAAATTATTATAATAATACAATTTTTTATTAATATTTTTGTGTAATGATTTTCTCAAAAATTGTAATTGATTAATTTTAATTTATTATATCAGGTAATATTCATTTATAATATAATAAATTAATATGTACCATAATTTTTATTCACGATTTTAGTTTCATATTCTATTAAGGGAATTTTTATTAAAAGACCACATTATTTGTATAAAATTATTTATTAAATTAAAATTAAATTAAAATTAAATTAAAATTAAATTAAAATTAAATATTTTAATTTAATAAATAATTTTACCACATTATTTGTATTATATTTTAATTTAATTTTAATTTAATTTTAATTTAATAAATAATTTTATACAAATAATGTGGTCTTTTAATAAAAAATCCCTTAATAATTATCAAAATAACCACAAAAGCTTTAATAAATACATTCATATTCTATTTTACTAAATTTTTAACAAGAAACTAAAAAAAAAAAAAAAAAAAAAAAAAAAAATACAATCTGACTTATTTAAATAATTCCAAATCATTCCAATCAATTTTTTTTTTTTTTTGTTTTATAAGATAAAAATTATATTATAAGGATGATTAATTTACTTTTATTATTATTATTATTATTATTATTAATATACACTTATATTTTATTTATACTATTGATATTTTTAAGATATCAAATTAATCTTAAATAAGAAATTAATTTTGAAAATTAATCAATAAAGAAGGGGAAAAAAATAATGATTTTTCTATATAAGACAGATAAATTCTATAATTTCTGTTGTAATATTATTTCTTTAGCAATTTCGATGCTAAATTATATTCATTTTTCAACTCTTCCAATTTACAAAATGATTTTCCTATAATTAGATTTTTCATCACCTGTTCTTAGTTTGTTGGTTAATGATTCGGCACCGGATTTGGGCCTTCTAAACCTAAGGATGTTTGCCCTCTGTTCAATTGGTCGTTTCTAGCTCCTTCTCTGAAAATAAAACATTAGTATCTATCGTTGACTGCACGTTCTATACGTTCTATATATATATATATATATATATACAGGATGTAGCTGACTGAAAAAGAGATTAGAAATATTAAATCTTAAATGTTTTATAAATCGTTTTTCATTTTCTATTATAATTATTGATCATCTTGTTTTCTTCAGTTAAATTTCATTAATTTGTTGGTTTTATCTCAACATTTATTATCATATTCATTCAATTTAAAAAAAATAAAAAAATTACATCAGTTTGTAACTATTAAAAACATTCGTCGCATATTGAATTATTATTTATTTATTTTTATATACCACTTTCCATTCTCAATGTAAATAAAACAATTCACTATAAATCAATATATAAACAAACAAAAAAAATAATAATAATAAAAAAAAAAAATGAATTTATCTATATCTTAAAATAATTGACTTTACTTTCTTCTTGAAAAGGCATAACATTTATTGGTTAATGCCTTGGGGGCCTAGGGGCTATGAGAAAATTAGGCAAGTTGCTTTCACGGTTTTATCTTGTCAATGGGAAATGATAGCTATATGAGACCATGTTTATCATTGTTCTTTTTTACTTTATAACATTGTGAAATAATTAAATTGTGGAGGAGAGGTAATCGTTATAGAACAAGAAAACAATAAAAGAAAAATCAATTGCTTTCACAATTATTTGCTGTTTTAATTTTATCTGATGCCAATATAAAATGAATAAAACAAAAACATTTACGATTTCTATCAATATTTTTATGATTATTTTTTTAAACATATTTCATTTCAAATAAAAATGTTTCAATAAATAATATTAAATAAATCGATTATATTAACAGGTCATTCATTAAATCTAACTAAGACTAAGAATGAAACATTTTAGATCAAATTCGAATTTATTATTAATATACAGTAGTTGCCTTTGTGGGTGATATAATCTTCTGATACTATTTATTTTTGCCATAGTTTCAGCGATTTCTTTATCGAAACCAAATATCCCAGTGATCATTCTCTTCACCTTTGCAAACAGAAATTAGTTGATCGTTGCCAGATCTGGAGAGTATGATGGATGGGCAGCCATTGCCCAATTGATAAATTATCATTGTTTTGAAAAAAATAAAACATCTTCGTCAAAAATGAATTTATATATATATATTCCATACATAATTTATGAATTACTATTATATCAATTCTTAAATTTATTCTTAAAATAAAAAAAATCTTTTTTGTTAAATATTTGTTATTTTTTTCAATCTCAAAAATGCGCTTTCTCCTAAGTTTATTAATTACTATTAGTAATTATTTATAAAATTAGGAAAGAACAAAGACAGAATTTATACAAACACTATTTATTATAGTATTAAATCTTAATAACAAATTAATATATTAAAAATTAATTACTAAGAGAAATATGAAATAAATTCATTTTTTTATTTATATATAATTTCATTTTCATTTATCCTATTAATATATATTAGTATTAAAATATTACTTTTAAATAAATACTTATTAAAAAAAAAATATTTTTAATGTAAATACATTTAATCATATTTAATTTGAAACGCTTAATAAGCACACTTCAAGAGAAATAAATATTGACATGAAATGAAATATTTTAATTTGATTTTTTTTTTCTAATTTTATTTATGATGAAAATGATTATATATTTATATATTAAATGCTTATTATTAATTTAACTTTAAAATATAAAAAAATCATTCAAAATTAATAATTAAAGAATTTTATTTTTAATTAATTTTTATTTTTATTAGTATCACACACACTCTGATGACCTTTCCAAAACTTTCTTATTTTTATCATATATATATATATATATATATACATATATATTAAATAATAATTTCTCATTTTTAAAATATTAATTAAAACGTTATAGAGAAATATTGAAATATCGAATCTTGAACTAGTTTAATGAAAAAAAAGCGGAGCTGTTTGCATCGAGTCATCACCTTTGAATCTTTCCATAGGAAGTTTGTTATTATTTATTTATTTTTTTTTTTGTATAATAATAAATGGAAAGAAAAAAGTTAATTTTAATTGCAAGCAATATTAATATGCAGAGGTATCGTCTTTGACCTGGCAGATATTAACATTCGAGAGATAAAATAATCTTTAAAAGATTACAAACACTTTTTTTTCCATCTTTCGAACGCATCTAATTTTCAGGGTAATTAATTACAGCATGTTAATTATAACAAGAGCATAGACGATGATAGAAAAGGAGTGGGTAAGGTGAATGATTTCAATGATGGTCATCGAAAAACTAGAAAACAACGCCCTGTGACAAAGACATCCTAATTTTACACATACACTTAAAGAGAAAGAAAGAGTGAGAGAGAGAGAGAAAGCATGCTCTAAAAACCAATTAATTAAGAGAAATAAATAAATAAATCAATCAAGTTTGGTTGTTTTTTTTTTTCTCTCTTCCACCGCTTCATCCCCGGGCTACGTGATATTCTCAGGAGAAATTTTTTCGATGGTGAGTGAAGTGAGAGAAGCTTCTGGTCATCTCAAGGCTATTCATCATTGGTGAGTTTTATAGTCGGGGGAAATTCTCGTACAAATACAGTTGCTAAATCAATCTTTATTTCCCGATAATTAACTGCTCTTGGCTGTTGCTGCTCTGTAATGTTTACATATTGCCTGGCGCCAAAGAAATATGTCGAAGCATTTATAATGTTCAATCTCAATGAATGTCGTTAAACGCTTACTTCATATATGAATCTTAATTGAGAGGCAGAGCGTTGGAAGAATAAAAAAAAAAAAAAAAAAAAATAAGAAAAAGAAGAAGAAGAATAATTAACTTATCTAATTCACATAAAGTGATGTTGCAATGAGTAAGAATAAAAATTATATAAGAGTATGTATGATCTGTATTAAATCCAGCACACAGTGCTTTTCTAAACACGCCTAAGGGCGTTTCTTGAAAAAAAAAGGGTTCGAATCTCACGAGGCCGTCCTATTCCCACGCTTCCTTCAAAAACTGACCCTGTTCTATAGCAACACCTAATTTTCATTCGAATTTACATGAATTAGGAGAGATGAACAGCGCGATCTGCAATGATAACCAAACGATATAATAGTATTTTTCATCTCCATACTCTCTCTCTCTCTTCATACTCATATTCATGTCAAAATATAACAAATGCCCAGATTGTATGGTCGTTTGTAAAGAAGAATTCGACAAAATAAGTCTCGATTTATAAAATGCTTCCTCTCTCTCTTACTTTAGTGTGGTGGTCGATGTTTTTTGGTGACTCAGCATAGACGATTTGCTCTCGTAGTTTTCAACGGTCGCCTCTTGACTGACGGATTGGCTGGTTTGCTCCCTTGATCTCACCCGGAGATGCATTCGGAAATTCAGGACCCGCAAATCCTGACAAATGATTCGCGGAGGAAACAGCTGCTATCAGGGTAGAAACAACGTTCTAGGGTAGATTTTTGAAACTTGAAATTCAATTCATTCAAAAAAGATTTTTTCATAAATTGATATAGATATACATATATATAAACAGAAACTTATTTATTATTATAAATTAATGATAAAATAAAATAAACTATAAATATTAATATTTATAAACAACTCTCTTTAAAAAATACAATTTATTTAATAAAACATTAAAACTACATTGATTTGCAAATTTTTTTTTTATCAATTTCACAGGACTTATTTTTAGTAATTGATTAGTCAAATGCAGAATTCAATAAATAGTAAGATAAAAAAATTGCCAATTATTTAAAATATATAAACTGAATTTTCTTTTATTATTTAGATCTTCACCTTTTTATGGATAATGTGCGAAGTATATTTTGCAAAATCATTGCCCGACCCAACCCAAATAAACAACACTCCGTGGTGCCTCTGGTGGCTCAGTTAGGAAGTTGACACTCAATATAAAATTAATATTTCTAGAAATTCCCATACAAAGATTGTTTATAATATTTAAATTTTTATTTAAGTTCTAATATTCTTATAATTTTATTAAAAGTAAAATTAATTTAAATTGAATATTACTCCTAATTGATTAATATTTTCTAAAACAAAGTAAATAATATTTTTTATATTTAAATTTATATTTGGAAAAATTGTGCAATATGCAAATTTGAGTGAAAACAAAAATCCAAAAGCGAGAAAACGTCAATTGGCTAAAGAAAGAAGGGCACGATGGTTATCTCGAAAAAAAATGTAAAATAAGTATGTATATTTTTATTGATGATATTGAATTGCTATTTTCTTTATTATCCTATTTTATATAATTATATATTTCTTGACATATTTTGTTACTTTGTATTCGTTGTAAGTTTTATAAAAGTAGTAGTATATAAAAATTTATAAAGTAGCTAAATTTATTTAATTTTATTAAATATTTTTTTTTAACTAAGATGTCCTATGATGATATAAATTAAACATTGGTTTATTAAACCATGTTCATTTTTCTGAGGACATTTTAAGAATTTAGAAAATAGGAAACATTTTACTATTTTTTTTTTTTTGAATTGCAACGTTTTTTAAAATAAAAATCAGGGCTATGTAATTTATATAATTTAAAAATACACATTAAATAATAAAAAGAAAAGAAAAATTAATAAGAGTGTGACATAAATGTAAATAATTATTTAAATAATATATGTATATATATATATATGTATTTATTTATTTGATAACTCCTCCCATTTTTTTATGGATTTGCGATTGACAAAAAGGTAAATATTTTTTGGTATTTTGTTAGCCTTGGTTCTCTTTACACATACCTATATAAAATATAAATCTATGATTTACAAATTTTCTAAGAATTTGTACAAATTATTATTATTATAAATATTTCAACTTAATTCTGAATAATTATTATAATTTATAAAATAAAAGGTATGTAAATTTAATATATAAAATATATATTATTTCTTCATTGCAATCATTTTAATATTACTCGATTCTTGAATTCTTTCTTTATTGATAGATAATCAGTGATTGAAAACTAACGGCGATTGGTTAACGAAGTGTCGATTTTGAATAAATATGAATAAATAAATATGGAAAGGGATTCATTAACATTTAAAAAACATCGAATCGCGGCAAGAACATAGAGTTAATAAATTTAATTATTCGAATTTCATGTCACGCAATAATTTTACATTAACAATTATAATTCTAAGTAGTAATACTTGGTACAAGTAAGGATATATGTATTATGCATTAATAATTCCATAAAATAATTTTTTTTTGACAGTGTTGATGACAACTAGGACTATAGTAATAAACATTTTATACCTCTAATATATTAAATAAATAATATTTTTTAAATTATTTTTATAAAGTATAATTTTAATATAATATAAAATATATTTTTTGTTTTTGATATATCATTTTTATGTACAATAATAATTTTTAAAATTTATATTAAATATTTTATGAATTAAATCAATTTTTTGTATTTCAGTTTGATTTATATATATAATAATAAAATTAAACTAAAAAATCTGGAGTGTCTCCACTCGACTATCTAGCAAATTTGAATTGAATTAATTAACATATATATTATATATTTAAATTAAATTTAATTAATTATAAATTATAAATTAAAATTAATAAATAATATTTATTAAACCATGTTTGGCTCTTTGTTGATGGCACCACATCACGTGCCGGAGCGTAATTGCCAGTCAACGTGTTAAAAAATTAATTCTGGTACTTTCAGCGTATTAATCAAGCTGAAATTCTATATATAGCAGATGTATATAATTTTTAATTACGTGAAAAACTATCAAACATATATCTTTATTTTTACGGTCAGTTTAGAGGAAAAAAAAAAAATCAAAACACATGGTAAGTAATGACCCTCTTCCGAAAGAGATACATTTCTTAAAACGAATTTTGAATAATGCCTTCTAGCTCAAACCGTTTTTGCACACATACATAGACAGACATTTTTCTCAACCTTAGTGAAAATGACTTAGGGACCTTCAAAACGTATAAAAACATCAAAGTCTCGACATCGAAAATTTTCATGATCGCAATACTTTCTAGTAAAAATTAAAACATGTTCAACTAATAATCAATTTGTATGTTCTTTGAAACAATATTTTTGAATAAAATTGTAAGTAATTTTTACTTGTATTTATTAATGTATTATATTCACTTTATGTTTTCTATTTTAAAAATATGTTGTTAATTCATTATTTAATTATTTAATCTTTGAATAATATATTATCGATTTTTAAGATAATTAGTATATTTAAGTTAGTTATATATACCATATATATATTTTTACCGACCGACGATAGTAAGGGAGGTATTGTTTTCACACCAAATTTCACATTTTCATTTTACATATCTCCACGAATCATGCATTTTCTTAACAGAAAAAAGTATTTTTAGCATGATGTCTGTCCGTCCGTCCGTCCGTATAGATGTGTACAGCCTGAACGGCTCAATGGATTTTGATGAAATTTGGTATATTTACTTAATGCATCAGTGGGATGAATTGATCAACTTTTGGTGCAAATCCGGAACCCGGAAGAGGTAGTATTAGCGATCGACGATAGGAAGGGAAGGGTTATTTTCACACCAAATTTCACATGAGGAGATTTTTTTATATACCACCACGAATCATGCACTTTGTATTGGTTTTATCCTCGAAAAAAATCATATTTATTAGTTTTTTCTTGATTTAAAATTATATGACGTCATCCAGTCATTCATGACGTCACGGCCTGGTCTTGCATATATATATTATAAATAAAATAAAATTAAAAATATATGATATATCCATATCTGTTTTTTATTACATTAATAGATATATTAAAATTATTTGAAATTGTTTCTGTAGCTGGAAATTAATTTACTTCAAACCGTCGGTCGGTTCGGACCTGGCCACAGGTCAACTTATTTTTCATAAAGTTAAAATAATATAATTTTTGTTTCGTATATTTCCAATTTATTATATTTTATTAGAATAATTATAATAAAAATATAAATCAGAGAAGAGAGATTGTTTTTTGATTTAATTTTTTGTTAATCTCTATCTATAAATTAGAAATTAATTTTATAAATAATGTTTACATTAATTCAAGTGGTTTATTTCATGTTCCCAGTTAACTTCATTCCACTTCAATCACCTTTCATCACAATGTCTTTATCAAAAGAACAAGATGCCAACGCCCTATTATTACATCAATTTATGAATCTGATGTATTCTCACTGAATTTTCTTTCAGTATAGAATGAGAATCCACCATTTAAATTTATCAACCAGCCTAGCCCTACATCTTGATTTATTTTAAACGGAATCATCTATTGATATGCATTCAATGTCTTCCTCAGTTTCAACTTCATTAAAAAATATGATTTATATTTATTTTTATATTAAGATCATCGTGTAAATCATCCATTAAAAAAACATGAATAAGTAAATCGATAATTATAGATCCTGTTATAGACAAAATATATTTATTATATAGATATAGAGTAGTAATAAAATCATTGTTTATATTTTATAACTAGACATTTAAAACGCCTACAGCGCCTTCACATCTAGCCACCGCTGATGCACACACGTCATAAATACAATCTTCCTCATCGTCACTCTTCTCTTTACATTTATACATTTTTTTTTTTTCTTATAATCTTGTGCCTCCAGTTTATTATATTTTTCTTACTCTTCATTGACATCAACACTATGATGACTTTTATTTATTCGTTTTATATTCTTCATCCCCGTCATCTCTCTCTCTCTCATCCCGTGGATCTAATTTTTCCTATACACGACACTCGGGTGACTTTTTGAATTTCCTGTCTCTTTAATGAAATGGCAAACCGGTTCTGTCAGCAGGCAACTATCAACCGACTCCTGTCGAAATTTGAACCAGCTGGGTCATTTAGTTTTTCTTTGAAATTAGCGGACTACTTCGAGCATTGAGAAGAAAATGTAAAAAACTGAATGTCCATCCAAATCCATGAATTGGGATACGAATTGCTCCCTTCTCTTTGCATTTAGCTCCCAGTGACTATTTCTTGTTTCTAAACCTGAAGAAATGGCTCGGCGAAAAGAGATTTGACTCCTACGATGAAATCATCTCACATACAAATACCTATTTTGATATTATCGACAAATCTTAATTTTTGGAAGGGATAAAAAAAAGAAACGTTGGAAAATGGTATAGAGCCCAAAGGACACTACGTTGAAAAATAAAATAATTTTTTATCCAAAAACCTGTATTTCATTCAAAATGTCACGGACTTATTGACCTGCCCTCGTGTATACTTATATACGAGGGTGATCTGAAAAGTTTCCGACCTGACCAAGAAAAATAAATAAATTATTTAATTAATTAATTAAATTTGATTTAATTTAATTTAAGGCTCATCAACAGTTATGAATCGACGCAAAAATTCGTTTGGATTACGCCTACAGCGCCAAATTGCCGTTAGAAATGGTTTTTCGAAGTAATTTTTGGTCTAACGTTAGGAAATGCAGCTCCCACGTTGCACACAGATTCACCATATTCAAATGGTTTTGCAAAATATTTCGCACACGTTCAGCTGACATCGTACAGGTCTCAGCTATCTTGAATTTTGAAAAATAAAACAAAAAAATTTTAAAATTTTCTTGGCCAGGTCGGAAACTTTTCAGACAACCCTCGTAATTATTTCACATCATATTTCAGGGAGAGAGATTTCCTAAATCTTAGATATTAAAATGTTTTTGCTTTTTAAAAAAGGAGACCCACATATGCCTGAAAATTACAGGCGAATATATTAATTTAATTAATATTGCAAAAATATTTACTCAGTTCATGACATTTAGAATTGAATGCCTGGGAGAAGGGAGGGGGTAAGTTACCTGAGTGTCAGTCGGGTTCCAGAAAAGCTCTTGGATGCTCTGACAATTTGTTTATTCCCGTTAATAAGAATTAAATTATTTCTAAAAAAAAATTTCAATCACTTTAATTTTTTTTCTTTTTTTAAATTAATAATTTATAAATTCGTGATTAGATTTGAAAAGAATTTATATTAAGATTAAATATATATATATATATTTTAACCAGAATATATATAAGCATATAAATATAAAAATCTAATCTTTGTACTTAACACTTGTTTTAAAATCCTTGTAAATACTTATGTAATAATTACTATGGATATTACTAGATATGATTTTATTGTAATTCTTTAGTAGTATACCTTATAAAATATTACATCCAATTTAATTATTATTATAATATCGTAAAGTCATGAATAAATATATGATTATTCAAAACAACTGGTTAGAGTGGCTCGATCAAACTTACTATTATAAAATCAACAACATCATATTAATAAAGTTTATATTTTTAATTGCGATAATATGGAAAAGACGGAGAAAGAAATTTAAAAAAAAAATGCATTATAAATGCATAAAAAATACTTATATTTTATCTATTTATTAATTTTTTTTCTTCTTTAGTAAATAATATAACTATAGCGATAGAGAAATTTGATTCCAATTAAAATGATGATGAATGTTTTAAATATTGTTTTAAATAACAGATGTAGGCTTAACGACCATTTAATCACCTACTTTATTAAAGATTGTTTTAAGTTTTATCTTCAGTTGGTCATCTCCTTTTCATCTAAGCATGTTAGTGCTAATACTATCATTATCTAAACAAGGTTTGTTGCTACACGGTCCGGCACTGTTAAAGAGAGAAACAACTTAAACATATGTTATTAAAGTCAATTAAACATAGGTTCATCGAATTGGAAAATTAATATTTTTTTTTCATGTATAAGTTATGTGAATGAATTCCATTTTTTTTTTTTTAAAACAATCTTGATTGATCTTACATGAATTAATTTCTTAGGACTTAAGAAATTGTCATCATAAGTCTACTGGTTTTTACTTTACTTTATTCTTTTGTAAACTTTCTCTCCAATTTTATTATTCTACGTACAATATTATTTAAATAGTTAACTTTTTTTGGTACAATTATCTTGCCGGTTATATTATATGAGTGTGAGGCATGGTCTATGACCTTAGGTGACGAGAGTAGATTTAGAGTATTTGAGAATAGGACTCTTCGCACTATTTATGGGCCAAAGAAAGATGAGGTCACTGGGGAATGGCGGAGACTGCATAACGAGGAATTGCATGGCCAATATGCATCTCCAGTTATAGTTAGAGTTATAAAATCGAGAAAGGCACGTGGATAGAATGGGAGAGGAAAGAATGGCGAAAAATATATTGGTGGGGAGACCGAATGGGAAACGCCCGCTTGGAAGACCAAGGACGCTGTGGGTGGATAATGTAGGAAGGAACGTGAGAGAGATGGGAGAGGGTAGGAACTGGAGGGTTGTGGCTCAGAATAGGGATTCTTGGAGAAGTGTGGTTTCTGCGGCCAGAGACACAGAGACAGATAGATACCTTTTTTGGTATTTCTTCATTTGTTTTTGTTTTTTTTTATAAATCTATCTTCCAATTTTCTAAGCTCTGTATATAGTAAAGAGTTATTGTTTGTTCTCTATCTATATTCTCTTGGACATCACTTGGTAAATTAAAACCTATGTGGTTAATAAGGGTTCCTTTAGGTTCAATTTCACGGCATGGTTTTCTTTTGTGAGAGCATAATGAATCAAAGATCCTCCTAAATATTTGAAATTAAATGCTTTTTTTTATAATAGACCAACCTTTGTTAAAGAAAACTAAGAAAGAAAAATTCTAGTTAAAGAAAAATGACGTTTTCCATCATTCCCAAGTGTCTGTTAATCCAATCTTACTTAAATTTATCTCTTAACAGTCTTTTGTCGACCTAGTAATGAAAAAATAAAAAGCCTGAATTTTAATGCTATCCGAATTTATTTTCAAATTTATTGCTTTCCTTTTCAAATTTCGATATCCATTCTATAGGATCGTGACTTTGTTTTTCAAATTTTTCTAAAATATTTTTTCTATATTTTGCAATTTTGATTTCTCTTCCAATAAATTGAATTTCAGCTGTTCTTTTAAAATTTGTATTCGATCTTCTGATTCATCTGTTAAAGGTTGAGTTAGTCGTACATTTAAAATAGGAAATCCTTCCTCTAATGGCAAATAAGTTACCTATATCATCGATGTATTCTTTTTGAGTGTTCTCTTCCAATTTCAATGTTATAGTTCGAAATTCGTTTATTTTGTTAATGGTTGCCAGCACACCTTTTATAATTTTGCATTGTAACAAAATTGGATGGTTTTCTATACAAGCATTTGCCTCTGGTAATAAGTTCCACGTGTTCTTGTCTAAGAATAAGCATCTCAAAATGAAGTATTTTTCGTTTTATTTTTACAACTTGTGCGAAAAATATAGACATTTTTTTTCTTCTTACTGTTTTATTAATAATTTGATTTGTAAACATGTTTTTTTTAACGAAATTTTATTCTGGCAAAAGAAATTACTAAATACATTAAAATATTATTTACATTAATTAAGCAATAATATTAATTACAAATAAATACCTGGTAAAGAATTAAATGATTCGTTAATTTCACACTAGTATTCATTGTTTACAAAGTATAAAGATAGATATCCCATGTAGATTTATTAAGAAAAAAAAGTTATTTTTTTATTGAAACTAGTTTCATAGGAAAGAATGGAGATGTTGCAGTAAGCATAGCTATACATATATTATATATGTATATATGAATATTCACATAAACAAAAAGTAATTTGATCCAGATAATAATATTTTTTTAATTTTTTTTTTCTTTTTTTGATATGATTAGTACAATTTCTTTCATTATAAAATTAATTAATTACTTAATTACAATCTGTTAGTTTTATTGTTTATCATCGGATGGTGTAAATGAAAATAGTTCAAAGTACGATATCACAGGTATATTTTTTTTTTAGAAACCGAACCTATACTCCCTGTAGACTCCCCTTCTTACATTAACTTATCAATGTCTTCTTCACCTGTGCCCCAAAGGAGTTAGCAGAATAAACATTTTGGACCATTTCTTTAAAAAAAAAACAATCGATAAAAGTCTTTTATTCGGTGGTATTTATAAATAATTTAGTGTGTTAAATCAGAACAAATTATTTAGACATTATAATTTTACAAATTTTATGCTTCTATTCAACAGTATTTCCTGTTTCAAAAAAAAAATGCATTGATCTATTTTCTTTTATGGAAAAATGACATATTGACTGTTCGAGTTGGCAGATTGACATAAAAACTATGCATTTTTTTTATAAAGACCACCCTCAATGTTCAGACAAAACTTTGAAAGGATGGTAAACATTTTTTCTTTTCCATTTAGAATAAATAATTCAGATTGTAACTAAGTATTTACTATGGATCTATCTACCTATCTACGGAACTCGAAAGTTCTTGGCCACAGCAACCACATTTCTTCAACTGTCCCTAAGCTGAGTCATAACCATCCAACTCCAATTCACTCCCATCTCTCTCAAGTCACAATTGTCCACCCACCGCGTCCTTGGTCTTCCAAACAGTCGTTTCCCAATCGGTCTCCCCGCCAATATATTTTTCGACATTATTTCTTCTCCCATTCTAGCCACGTGTCTTGTCCATCGCAACCTTTATAACCCTAACTATGTCTAGAGATTCATAGAGTTCCATTTACTATATTAATTATTTAATTAATATATTATTTGAAAATCGAGTTTTTATTTTTTAAAACAATATAGTTAATTTCAATTAACTTGGATATGAAGTATAAATATTAGTTTTCACACAATTTTTTTTTTTTTTTTAATAAATTTTAAAATATAATTTAATATTTATAAAATTATCTATTTAATAAATTGTTTATTAATATTCATCATTTTAATCATTTTTTTAAATGAAAATTAATTTTACGATCGTATTAATTTTAAAATTTTTGCACTTTATTCTTTTTTTTAAAAAAAGTTAATTTATCAAACACCAACTTATCTCAGAAGACACTGATTAAAAAGGATCCATTACGATTATTTCCTAACTCCTCCCTAACACAGAAACAAAGACATTCACCAAATTTAAATTTTAAATAATAAAGAAATAAAAAAATCTCATTGTCAATTTTTTTTTATTATGATTGTAATATATAGATATATACTACATATCTGTCGTTAAACAAGTAAAAATTCTATAATTTAAATAAATAATTTTTAAATTTATATATTTTATTTTTATTGTAATTTATTTTTCTGAGAATTATTAAAATATTTGTTTTATTCAATTTTTTTTTTCTTTAAAGATTCCATCAAGTTTTCTATTTAAAATAAATTAAAGTGAGTTCCTATTAAATGTTGTCTTTATTATAATTATTCATTGATGCCGTTGTTAAACAGAACATTACAGCTTTTTGATACGTTCCTTGTCAGTAGAAAGACATTCCTGTAATCCAATTTATGTCAATTGAATCGAAAGGGAATATGATGTTGTTTGCATTTTTGATCGTTGAAGATATGAAAAAGAGAAAAGAAAAAGCATCGTGCCGACTGATCGATGGAAGAAACAGCCATTGAACTAGGAAATACAACATACAAACATACATTAAAAGAAATATTCAATATTTCCTATAAAAGAAAAAGAATAAAAAAAAAAAATGATAATTCTTTTATTCGAGAAAAAGACCGTTAAATGGAGGGTGTGAAATATTATAAGAAAAAAGAAAATAAATAAATAAATACAATAAAATAAATAAAACCGTTAAGAATTCCAATATCACGCATTCATCGAAAAGGGATTTCTATCATTTTCCACTAAATTAATTGAAGACATTAAAAGTCATTTGAACTTCGCTTGTTTATATATATATAAACAACGATATACTATTAAAATCAATAAATTATTTATTCCTTTAGAATGAAATAAAATAATTTATCTTTTTAAATAAATTCAAAACCAATACATATTTAAAATTCACACCGAATTATAATGATATTAATATTAATAAAATTATTTTTTTATATTAAATAAATTAAAATAGGTTTTTAGAATAAAATCGTGTGTAACAAATAAAAATAAGTTGACCTGTGGCCAGGTCCGAACCGACCGACGGTTTGAAATAAATTAATTTCCAGCTACAGAACAATTTCAAATAATTTTCATATTAATGTAATAAAAAACAGATATGGATACATAAATAATAAATATAAACATTTTTAATTTTATTTTATTTATAATATATATGCAAGACCAGGCTGTGACGTCATGAATGGCTGGATGACGTCATATAATTTTAAATCAAGAAAAAACTAATAAATATGATTTTTCTCGAGGATAAAACCAATACAAAGTGCATGATTCGTGGTGATATATAAAAAAATCTCCTTTGGTGTGAAAATAACCCTTTCCTTCCTATCGTCGATCGCTAATACTACCACTTCCGGTTTCCGGAATTGCACCAAAAGTTGATCAATTCATCCCACTGATGCATTAAGTAAATATACCAAATTCGGTTGAGCCGTTCAGGCTGTACACATCTATACGGACGGACAGACGGACGGACAGACGGACGGACAGACATCATGCTAAAAATACTTTTTTCTGTTTAGAAAATGAATGATTCGTGGAGATATGTAAAAATCTCCACATGTGAAATTTGGTGTGAAAACAATACCTCCCTTACTATCGTCGGTCGGTAAAAAATTGATATTTTTAAATAATATGAAAAAATAGAATTTTTCCCATTTTATATGTTTAAATGGTGTCTCAGCTTATTTTTTAATTGATAATTTTAATAATAATTATAATAATAATAAAAAAAGAATACAATTATTTATTTATATTTTGTAAATTTTGTTGACTTAGGCGCGCCCCCTCACACGTTCTCAATTCCCCTTCTCCTATACTCTCCTTTGCCTGGACTTTGCTGGCAGGTGATCGGAGTGGGGAGCGCATTCAGTTGTCATTCACTGCGCAATACAATCTCCAAAGTAATTTCTACATTAAAACCAACCCTCAATCATTCACTAATTAAAAATTAATTTATTAATTGTCTTTTGATTACTGATTGTTTGAAAATAGATTCCTTCTATTGTTTAATATTTTAATAAAAATAATATATAAAAATATTTTTATTTATTTTTTCCGTTGATTGCTAATTCTTTTCAAACATATATATTTATATATAACTCTCTACCCTTTCAACCCAAAAATCGATTCTTGGTCACCCAGAATCCCAAAAAAATTCCCCCCTAAATAATTTCTCTTTAAAATGGCACTAAAATGGGCGCATAGGCTGAAATCCCACAATTAAACGTGAAATTAACCTGTAAATAATTTTTCATAAAATTTAATAATAATAATAATATAAAATTAGCGAAATGTAACGTTTTAATCTATTTTTAATAAATAATTTTGAAGATAGCAATCGAATAAAAACTTTCTTTCAGTTGTAACGTCCTGACATTTCATTCGTAAAATAATGATAATAATAATCATAATAATAATTCATTTATGAAAAAAAATTTTAAATTATTATTTTTTTTACGGAATATACAATAGTATCTTTAAGATTGTTGCATTTCTTTCAATTTTCTCGCAAATTTTAGAAATTTATAACTTTTTACAATGTTGTATTTTTTTCTAGAACAGTGGTTCTCAACCTTTTTTTTACCACGACACACAAAGAAAAAGATAAGTGTAAACGTTTATTATATTGAAATAAGTTGACCTGTGGCCAACTGTGACGGTTTGAAGTAAATTAATTAGCAGCTACAGAAACAATTTCAAATAATTTTAATATATCTATTAATGTAATAAAAAACACATATGGATATAACATAAATATTTTTAATTTTATTTTATTTATAATTTATATGTAAGACCAGACTGTGACGTCATGAATGGCTGGATGACGTCATATAATTTTAAATCGGATTTGCACCAAAAGTTGATCAATTCATCCCACTGATGCATTAAGTAAATATACCAAATTTCATCAAAATCGGTTGAGCCGTTCAGGCTGTACACATCTATACGGACGGACGGACGGACAGACATCATGCTAAAAATACTTTTTTCTGTTAAGAAAATGCATGATTCGTGGAGATATGTAAAAATCTCCACATGTGAAATTTGGTCTGAAAACAATACCTCCCTTACTATCGTCGGTCGGTAAAAAAGTGGTAGAACCATATTGAAAATATTTAGAAAAAAGTTGGAAGTCATAATCTCGCGGCACACTAGTGCCGGGGCACACTGGTTGAGAATCAATGGTCTGGAAGATATAAGCTATAACTTTATCTACATTAATTGGATTATAATTGATTATTTCATTAACAAATTTATCATTAAAGTTAAATTAATATTTACTATATATAATGCAAACTTCTAAATTTAAAAAAATTCCAAGACTATATAATAAATAGAATATTTTTATATTTCATGTATCTTATGTTTAGAGATATTGATTGACTTTTTTCAGGTGAGTAAAATACATATTCTAATTTCATTCTTTGAATCATTGTTTAAATAAAGTGTTTGTGATGTTTTAGGAAGTGAAGATGATTATTTTCCACAATTCATCTCTTCACATTCTTTAGAAATTGGTAAGTTATTTCAATTTAATGTCTTTATTAGCTGGCCAATAGGAAAATTTAATAATTAAAAAAAAATGTTTTTAATCCTACAATTATTAAACTCAAATGATTTTTTTTAAAAACATTTTAATAAATATTAATTTGCGGGGATAAAGATGTATTTTATTATAATTGTATGTTTTATTTTCTATTGCTAATTGTAGAACATTTAAGATGAACACTTTTATTTATAGTTTTAAGTCAAATGTTCAAATTAGCCAATATCGCATATTTATTATATATTTAAGTATTAAATATTGAAGTTAATTGACTCAATATTTTGGAAATATCTCGGGAACGGGTTGATTGATTTTTATTTTTTCTCTACTGCAACTGAACACAAGGAATCGAATGCCGTTTTAATGATTGCTCTTCGGGAGGATTAACTCTGTCACTGTTGTCTTTTAATTTTATAGATACCTTTCCACAGAGTCCTTTTCCTTTATTCAACACCGAAGAATATTGCATGTTCTCATTATAGTAATAATTGTATTTAAATAAATAGTATGGGATACTTTTTTTTGAACATTGGAAACAGACACTCAATGCATCTATTCAATTTTGATTTTTTTACTATTTGTATTTATAATTACTCTCTACCTAAATATATATATATTCATATATCTATTAATTTACATTAAAATGGTTGAAAAAAATTAATTTACGAAAAATGTTGTGTGTATCTCTTCAGAGTGCAGGTTGCCTAATATGACATACTAATTACAAGTTTTCCCAAAATGAGACTATCTTATATTAGTTGAACTTTCAAAAAGTCTTCTGATAAACATTTATTTGGAAATATACTTATTTTATTTAATCAAAATTGTATAATTCATGACAATTATCAATTCAAAATAAAATATTTAAAATAATGCAGATAAGTAAATCTGTTTAAAAAATTTATTAAAAATTTCTGAAAATGACATGAAAATAAAAAAATATTTCTCAATTGAAAATATTAATTAAATTTCAGAACAAAAATTGCATAGAAATCCAGAATCTTTTATTTCCCAAAGTCTACGTGGGTCCAACGAAAACATTGAGATATTTGATATTAGGCCTGTTATTGTATCTTTATTTAGTACTTCATAAAATATCTTTGGTTATTTTTACAAAAATTTAAAACAATGAACAATTTCTAATAAATTTAATTGTGCAAAAAGTTTCCTTAATGTTTGTAGATTCTTTTGAAAATTGAATAGAAAATCATTATAGTTTACCATTTGGCAGCAATTAATGCTTATTTCTGGCCTCATTGATTGTGAAAAGTGATGATTTGTTGTTTCCTTGGTAGAGTTTATACGTAGGAATCATTTAACAGGGAATCAACATGGAAGTAAGGTCGCACAGAGGCTACTGAGGACTAACAAATGGGAGTAGAACAACTTTAGTAAATTTAATTTATAATAGAATTAGATCTATTCTGATGAATAATCTATTTAAAAGAATCTAAAAATTATTTGAATTTAGGTATTGAAATTTTTTAAAAGTTTAAATGTGAAATATGAATTTTTTAGATCTAGATTATTCGTCAATTAATTGCTCACTATAAAATTGGATGAATATATTTTAATTTATTTTTAAATAGTTATATATATGCACTTATTTGCCACCTCAGATCCAAAACCAATATAAATCCCGCCATATAGTTAAGCTCCGCCCACCAGAGTACATAAAAGCCCATTGCGCATGCGCAGGTAGCAAGCTCAGGTAGAATCCAAAGGGTCGGGTCCTAGTTGGCCTCGAGCTATTGTCCGTTACGGACGTGTGCCAGAGTCAAGATTGCCCAGGATTCTTCGGAGCTCCACAGCAACGCAGTGAGTACAAAACCATCCAACCTTTTAACTCAAAATTCCGATATTAACCCTTGGTCACACAGACTAAGACCCAGAATCCCAACAATATTCCCACCTAAATAATCTCTTGAAAATGGCGCCAAAATGGGTGCCGAAACGTCGAGAAAACAATCTCACAAAAATACGTGATTATATCCCTGATTATATCCCTGATAGTAATAATAACAATAACATTCACGGAAACCTAAACCAACACACATATATATATATATTGATGAATATAAATATAAATACATATGAATATTTTTTTCTATATTTTGATGGATGGATGGATTAGATAAAGGATAAAAAATATTATTTGTGTACTAATCCTAGAGAATATTGTTGGCTGATTAAATCTTGTGATAAGTTTGCGCATTCCTGCTGAAGTATGTTTTTAGATGCAAGATGAAACTCTTATATAATATAGACTAGTCACCCATTATACATTAAAAAGAATGTCCGTTAATAAATCAGAGGATTTAAGATTTCAGTTTGTTCATCGGTGAAAACCTTCACTGCACTTATTCAAGGAGACTGCTTTGGATTTAGGAAATTCAGATCCAGATCCAATCTCTATTCTCTGACAAATTTCCTTAAAACGAGCAACAGTCATAGATTAGGATTAGGTTAAACGGAAGATACACGAGATAATATAAAATTCCAGTGAGAAAAAATTAATTGGATTTTGTTGGAAATTTATTTCTTATGAATTATCAACGAAGATAGAACATCGTTATATATTATAACCAATTCATTAGATTATATTTATTAGATTATTTAAAATATCTATTATACCAGAAATGTGTACAATTTTTATTTCTCAATGATATATCTATCTAATTTTATTATATATAATAGTAAAAATTGTATATATCTTTATTAGTAACTATTTGTGTAATATAAATATATCTTTATATCTTATTATCTTCTTTTTAATTTTATTTTATTTCAAATATACTAAACCAAGTCTGTTTGGTTTAACAATATTTTGGTTAATGATCATTGAGGTAATGTGTTTTTTTTTTTTAAATATAAATGAATTATTTTAAAGTATCTTTAATTTTATATATACTAAATATTTTTAGGAAGGCGGAAATCTTACCAAATAAATAAATAAATATACTAAATATATATTTTTTTAAATTAATAAATTACATCATGTTATAAATAATTTTTACTATCTCGCCAGAGATGGTATTGCGATCATGAAAATTTTCGATGTCGGGATTTTGATGTTTTTATACGTTTTGAAGGTCCCTGAGTCATTTTCACTAAGGCTGGGAAAAATGTCTGTGTGTGTATGTAGACAAGATTACACAAAAACGGTTTGAGCTAGAGTGATGAAATTTGGTACACGGGCATTCTATCAACTTTTGAGAAATGTAGCTCATTTGGAAGAGGACCATTACCTTCCACGTTTTCATTTGTTTTTCTCTAAACTGACCGTAAAAATAAAGGTATTTGTTTGATAATTTTTTCACATGACTAAAAATTGTATAAAACTTATAAATTAATTTTAACACGTTGACTGCCAAGCACGCGCCAGCACGTGACACCTTGGTGCCATCAACAAAGAGCCAAACACGCGCTGATTTAATAAATATTATTTATTAATTTTAATTTATAATTTATAATTAAGTAAATTTAATTTAAATATAATATATGTTATTTAATGCTATTCAAAATTGCGAGATAGTCGAGTGGAGACAATCCAGATTTTTTTTATTTCAAACATACCAAACAGGCTTCTTTAACAATATTTTGGTTAAGGATTTTTGAGGTAATGTAATTTTTTTTTTTCAATATGAATGAATTATTTTAAAATAACTTTAATTTTATTAATATTTATATATATTAAATATTTTTAGGAGTGGAGAAATCTTACTAAATAAATAAAATAAATAAATATACTAAATATTATGATTTTATTAAATTTATTTTTTTTTTTAAATTAATAAATGACATCATTTTATAAATAATTTTTAATTTAGTTTTACTATATATAATCCATTGATTTTCATAATGAACATAATAAATTGATTATAATTAAATCAAATTTTATTAATTTTTGAAATATTGAAAACCCGTCATTCCAACTTTGTTAAAATTAGATCAGGTTTCACAAAATAACATCATTTGTTTGACACATTCTCATTAATTTGGCAGTAATTGCAAATATTAAATAAAAATTGCTTTAAAAAATCAATTGAAAATTGATAAAATTTTAATTTAATCATTATTTTTTCATATCACAATCACAAGCAACCCTATGTCAGATCTTTAGTATATAATAATAATATAATTTAATATCATTATACGTATACTACAAGAATTAGTTAAAAACAACTTGTCTCTTCTTTAATATAATTACACTTCAATGTCGTACTTTATCAAATTATTAATTTGAGAATTTTTGCAACTTAATAACTATACAAATAATATTTTGATATTTTTATTAACAAAAATAGATTTTATTTTATTATATTATTATTTAATAATTAATTTCTTTGTTGTCATTTATTTTGATAGTGCAGTAGTTTAAAAATAAAATATTTAACTTCATTTAATTTGATTTACTTCAAATCTATCTATAGCATTAGATCAAGAAATTTCTATATTATTTTTCAAAAGTTTACTTTAATCTTAAGAATAATATGAATGTTGCACGTGACAAATCTAAAAACTAATAAAAGGTGCGATATATCTTTGAAGATTATTTGTACTCCATATTTGCAACATTGGTCATTATTTATTCATAGGTTGAGTAAAGAACAGGTATTTGAAGGCTCATTGATTTCTTAGGAATGATATTAATGCGGTTGGTGAACTTCAACTTATTTGAAAAGTATTCAGTTAGGGTTCAAAGAAGCAATAGATAAGTGTTTAGTTAACCATCTGAAGAATTATTATGTGTTAATACTTCAAATAAAAAAAAAGTATCGAAATGATAATGCAAACAGCCAGGATACTGCTATGCTAAGATTGTGCCATTAAAACAACAAGAATTGGATTGGCATTTCGGAGAGCGCTGTGCTCGGGATACCTCAACTAAATTTCCAAACATGTTTAATATTTTAAAATTTCAAAGTATATATAATTAATTGGTTAATCGAACTTACATACACACCCACACACATAAATGATCAATTATTATTATTATTCTACTTTCAATTGATAGTAATTGTTTTGAATACAAAATTCTTACAAATGCATCTGATAAGGTTGGAATTCTATTGAATGGTATTCATAAAATATGAATTGAAAAGAAAAACTACAAAAATAAATTTACATATGTAAAAATAATATTGAAAACTTAAAAATTCAATTATAAATAAAAAATTCTTCTGAATCAACTCCAAAACCAATAAGTTGACCTGTGAAACAGAACCGACCGACGGTTTGAAATAAATTAATTTCCAGCTACAGAAACAATTTCAAATAATTTTAATATATCTATTAATGCAATAAAAAACAGATATGGATATAACATAAATATTTTTAATTTTATTTTATTTATAATATATAAGGAGGCGCTGGCATCATGAAGGGCTGGGTGACGTCATATAATTTTAAATTAAAAAAAACTAATGAAGATGATTTTTGCCGCGGATAAAACCAATACAAAGTGCATGATTCGTGCAGATATGTAAAAAAGTCTCCTCATGTGAAATTTGGTGTGAAAATAACCCTTCCCTTCCTATCGTCGATCGGTAATACTACCACTTCTGGTTTCCGAATAAACAACAAAAGTTAATCAATTCATCATACTGATGCATTAAGTAAATATACCAAATTTTATCAAAATCCGTTGAGCCGTTCAAGCTGCACACATCTATATGGACGGACGGACAGACATCATGCTAAAAATACTTTTGTTAACAAAATTGATGATTTGTGGAGATATAAAAATCTCCACATGTGAAAACAATACCTCCCTTACTATCGTCTTCGATAATAAAATATGAAAAAAAAGAAGAAAAGAACTATCTTCAACTAATTAATTTATGAATAAATATTAATAAGTATAATTTTCTATAATATAAAAAAAAAAAAAATATTAGATTATTAAAGAAAAAAAAATGATTAAAATTTGAATTATTTTAAATTGAATTCAAATACTTTTGTAAGAGTCAAACAATCTGAGAAGCTACCCTTTTTATTTAAGAAGTTCAATAACCTTGACAGGAAGTAAACAATCTTTAAAAGGGTTTTCTTTCAAAAAAAAAAAAAAAAAAGAAAAAGAAAAACTAAATTTAATCACTTTGGTTTTTGTTGGCTGATTATAGCCATTAAAAGAATCTCTTTTTGAAAGTCCCGAAAAAAAAACACATTCATTCATAAAGACCATATGACCTTTTTTCGTTTCTATAGAACTGTCACAAAACGTTTAAAGAGAGTGGTCAAACTAACACGTTCCCAGGACCTCACTGAACTGCATTACAAGTGGCTGGCCAAAAAGATGGTCGTCTTGTTTATAAATTTAATCATTTCTCCTTGCCAGCTGAAAAGACGATAAAAAAAAACAAATTATACAACTTTCAAAAGAAAATATTTCAAATAAATTTATCTGATAATATTATAATAAATAATAAAGGTCAAATAAAGAGGTATACAAAATAAATGATTTTAAATTCTTTTCTAATATAGAATCAGTTGAATAGACTAATATCAAATATTCAAATAAGCCAAAAATTCATTCATTCCTTCATTAAGATTAAACAAAAAGTATAAAAAGGTAACAAATAAAATGATTTTCTTTAAAAATAAAAGAGAAGGAGAGAAAGAAGTATAAAACGAATAAAGATTAAATATACAAGCATTAAAGAAGAGCAAGCATCCAATCCATAAACTAACCAGGGCAATAGGAAATACTTTGTGCAATCGATTCGAATAGGATATCATTATGATGTCGGCCAATTTTATTTATTACAAATAAAAACAAGATCATCGATCGAGATCTATAAACGCTTCATGAGAATCTGTCGGCCTACGTGAGATAATATCTTCCCTGTCTGTTTAATGGCAATGTTTATGAATGCACAAATGAGAATGTGTGAGTGAATGTTTTTGCTAAAAGAGAACTCTTTGTATTAATACATTAGAAATTAGTATTGAATTTTGATTCAAATAATATATATATATATTATATTATAAATTTATTTAAATCTTATCTTTTTAATTTCTAAGGTATGTTTTAAGGGCCTATTCATTAAATAGTTTCTTTACTATTTAAATCATAGGTACACAAACTTTTTTGTGTTGTAGACCCCTAGCCATATTTTTTGGTTTTGGGTAGACCTCCTACTTAACCTGAAATTGATTTTTTGTAAAAAAATTTTACTTTTTTTTAGAGCCTTATTGAAAAATCGAAAATGTTTAAGAGCCCTATCCAAAAAAAATTACCTACTTCTTTTTTTTAGAGCCATATTGAATTGAATTATAAGATAGAATAATGTAAGTAAATATTATACACTCCCATTTTCATTTCATGGACCCCTAAATTTTTTATTCTCTGGCGTAGACCCCCTTCAGGAAGGCATAGACCCCTGGGGGGATATAGACCACTCTGGGAACCACTGATTTAAATAATGAACTACATAGTATTTTACAATATATAATATATTAGTAAGTATCTGAAAATGAAATGATATTTAGAGAGATGATTTTAGAGTAGGGTTTGAATATATTTGAGACTCTTCGGAGAAATAGAAAGATTTTCTCCGCCCTTAGTAATAAATCATTAATAATTAAATAAATAAATAATAGTTATTTTAATTAATGACTATAATCGTTACAACTCATTTATCCCGTCATTATTTTGTTTTCATTTAATTAAAAATTAAAATATAAACAATTGAACACTTTCCTTTTTCATTAGTACATTAATTGAATATTATTGAAATGTTTAAAATAAATAACAAGAGTTTTTATCAAATATATATATTTACTTACTTAATTACTTACTATTAGGCGCTAAAACCCTGAGAAGATCTTGCACTCTTGAATAATCTTCTCCTCAAAAGGTCTGATCCTGAATTTTTTCGACCAGGTCACTCAATCCCAGATTTTTCAAATATTCTATTAATAAATACTAATAAGCAAATAAAAATTTAAATGTATATTAAAAAGATAAATTCGTGTATTACGAAAAGATAATAATTCAACAGCAAATTAAATTTATTCAACTTATGTTTAGATTGTAAAATCTAAAATTGTTTGAATCTAGAAATAAATACTATTTGTGTTTTCATAAATATTTTTCAGCTTGATATATTTTTCAAAATATAAATAATTATGTAAATAAATCAGAATAACACCAATTTAAAATATAAAAATTAGTATTTTACTAGAAATTAATTATAGAATAAAATTAGAATCAAATTTATCTAAATACTTAGATCTTCAATAGTATACAAGGATGTCAATTTATCGACAATCACTCACTCTATTTCCTTTTTAAGACCCTTCCCCTCCTCTTAAACATACAATTATTAAATAAAAATTAATTAAAAAAAATAAATAAATATTTATATGCATCAATTGAATTTATTTTATCTTTTGTTTATGTTTTTGATTTAAAAAAAAAAAAGAAATAATTATCGATTTATTGAAATCGAATCAGAGAAAAAATAATAAGAAAAAAAAAAAACTCTTGAAAGAAACAAGAAAAGTTTAATTGGTAATAAAGCCGAGGGCAGTTTATCAGAGTAACAGAGTAATTACTGACAAGAAAGTCTTCCAGGAGATCTTGACATTTAAATAACGTATTATTAAACGCGACATCTTTATTTTCTAATGAAAATTGAAATATTTACATTGTCGACAATCAATTTTATATGTCAGCTAAATGACATTAATTAGAACAGTGGTTCTTAAACTGTGGTCCGCGGACCCCTGGGGGTCCGCGAAGCCTTTACTGGGGGTCCGCGGTCCTCGGAAAAAAATCATCGTAAAAATATATACATATATAAATATTTAAAGTTCATTGTTTAACTATATCCTCCTAGAGAATTACGGCTATAATTTAATACTATTAATAATACTATTTTATTTTATTAAATTGATAATTATGTCAATTAATTTTTTGTGAATAAATAAACATATATAAAAAACTATATATAAAATTTGAATTTTCATCCATTCATTCATTTAAAATCATTTTTCGATTGTTCCTTTAAAATAACCCCTCTTAGGGGCTCGGAAGGGGAGGCATATAAGGGAATTTTCTTTCACTTTGTTATTGGGGAAAACCAGGGGAGGGGACAGTCTTACCCGGAAAAACCCAAATTGTCAGCGTCCACTCTGGGGTTTTAAACAGTTTTAAAGCAAATGTTAATTATAAGTTCATTTCTCAACGAGTTGTATCTTTAAATTATTTTTATTAATGTTAATTATAAGTTCATTTCTCAACGAGTTGTATCTTTAAATTATTTTTATTAATTTAATTAATTATAATTAAATTATAGCTAATAATAGTTTATTATAGCTAATAATTTTTTTTAATTTTTAGTGTAATTTGCATGATCATTATTTTATAAAAACACTAAACACATTTTGCAATTTCCCAGAAAGGCTGTTTTTGAGAGTAAGTATAAGTTAGTTTTATGAATAAAAAATATTTATTTTAATAATATTTTAGAATCAAATTACGAAATTAATAATATTTTAGAATCAAATTACGAAATTAATAATATTTTAGAATCAAATTACGAAATATATTTATTATATAAATTAATATTCATTTAAAATGATATTAAATCATTTATTTAAAATGATTTAAAACATTTATTAAAATGATTTAAAACATTCATTTAAAATGATATTAAAACATTCATTTAAAATCATATTAAAACATAGCTAGTAAATAATAATTCGTTATATTTATATTATATTTATATTATATTTATATTATTGTAGTTCAATGTTAATAAATTACTCCATAAAATGGATCGTTGGCTACAAACTGGTTCAACACAGAAACGGAAAGAATCAGATGATGAGGCATCAACAGCAAACTCTACCAAGAAACGCAAAACTAGAAAATATTCGGATGATTATTTATCATTTGGATTTACTTATATTTGCAACAATGATGTGGAAAGACCAGTCTGCGTTCTATGTCAGGAAAGTTTATCCAATGAAAGTATGAAACCTGCTAATCTCAGACGTCATTTACAAACAAAGCACAGCGAGCATGTTAGTAAGTCTATCGAATTTTTTAAAATGAAAAAAGAAGAACTTAATTCAAGTCAGAAATTGATGCTAAAGACGGGATCTGGTGGTATGAGTAAGAAAGCAGTAATGGCATCATATGAAGTAGCTCTACTTATTGCTAAAGCAGGAAAGCCGCATAATATAGCAGAGCAATTAATTCTTCCTGCTACAAAAGTAATTACAAATATAATGTTAGGAACTAAAGCAGCAAACGATATAAATTTGATTTCATTTTCAAATGATACGGTTAAGAATAGGATTGAAGACATGTCATGTAATATAAAAGAAGAATTAATATCGAGAGTGCGCAAAAGTCACTATTACTCATTACAATTGGATGAAAGTACTGATGTCACTAATAATGCCAATTTGTTAGCTTTCATTAGATATGAGTTTGAAAATCAAATACAAGAAGATGTATTGTTTTGTGATTCACTACCTTCACGAACGACAGCTAATGACATATTTAACAGTTTGAATAATTTTATAACCGAAAATGAAATAGAGTGGCCAAAATGTGTTGGAATTTGCACTGATGGTGCTCGTGCAATGTCAGGTACAAGAACTGGATTGATTGCTCTTATTAAAAATGTTGCGCCTCAGGTTGTTTGGAATCATTGCTGCATTCACAGAGAATCATTAGCAGCCAAAAATATGTCACCAGATTTGAAAAGAACATTAGACGAAGTAGTTAAAATTGTCAATTTCATTAAGGCTCGTCCACTTAATTCCAGAGTTTTTAAAATTTTGTGTGAGGAAATGGGTAGTCAACATACACATTTATTATTACATACAGATGTACGTTGGTTGTCCCGCGGGAAAGTACTCATTCGCCTTTTTGAGCTTCGAGATGAAATACGATTGTTTTTAATAGATGCGCATTTTGAACTGACCGAATGTTTCAATGATTTTATCTGGTTAGCTAAGGTGGCTTACTTGACTGATATTTTTACAAAATTGAACGAACTTAATTTGAGCCTGCAAGGTACTGTTGTAAATATATTTAAAGTTGAAGATAAAATAGAAGCAATGATTAAAAAAATCGACTTGTGGTCGAAACGCATCCAGAACGGTGTATATGAGTCTTTTCCAACTCTCAATGATTTCATAGAAAGCTCCAGTGAAAAATTGCTTAATCAAACGCGTCAATTATTTGTTGAACATTTAATTACTTTGAAAAGCAACTTCAGGAAGTATTTTTCTACTCCTGATCCTTGCAATAACTGGATCAGAGATCCATTTAATATGGAAATTACAAATGCTAAACATTTATCTGCACCTGAACAAGATATTCTCGTGGAATTATCATGTGATACAACTTATAAACTAAAATTTAACAAAACTGAATTGAGCAACTTTTGGTTACTTCTCAGGTCAGATTATCCTGCGCTTGCAAATAAAGCACTTCAACACTTGATTCCATTCTGCACAACATATTTATGCGAACAAGCTTTTTCGGTACTATTTTATATTAAGTCTAAATATAGAAACAAATTAAATGTAGAGCCGGATCTTAGATTAAAAGTTTCCAATATTAAGCCAGATATTGAGATTCTTGTTTCAAGAAAACAACTGCATACATCTCATTAAATATGTAAGTTATATTTAATGAGATAGATGCAGTTATTTTTTAAAATATTTCTTATTTAATATTTTCTGAAAAAAATTATAAAATATTTATATGAATTTAATGTAAGTACCCATTATAATTTGTGAGATTTGTTGCTATGACAATGTTTGTATTTTCTTTCTTCAATATTATAATTTCTAATAAAATGTGTTCTACAATATGCAAAAAAATCGTTATTCACCAATCACTGTTAGAAATATTCATCATATATCCTTGTCCTTATGAGATCGTAAGCCAGAAATTAATTAATAAAATGACGTAAAGTACCTAAAGTTGTGATGGGGGTCCGTCAAAAAAAATTTTTTCAAGTGGGGGTCCGTGGAGTACATAAGTTTAAGAACCTATGAATTAGAACATTAGATAATGGGAGAAAATTACGAAATATGATGGACATGTATACACGTGTGAAAAATCAAAAGAAGAAGAAGAAAAAAAAAGATATTATTTTTTGTATGTATGTGTTGAATAGCGAAACGTGTTATTCATTAATTAAAAATAAATCCGTGTTAATCATTAATTCTGTTTAAAATATTTAACATTTTAATATCATAAAGGTTAAAAGAATTAAAAAAAACATCTATTAATTTTGAAATAATTCCTACAATATTGTGAAGTGACATTAAGCTTTTATTTATTTATTAAAATTAATAACTTGTATCATAATAATAATTCTTCATTTAAATAAATCCTCAGTTTGAAAATTTAAAATTTATTATTTTAATAATCAAAAAAAAAAAAACAATTATATTTTTCAAAATGAAGAATTTATGAATTGAAAAAAAAATCAACTTATCTATTTTCATTTTTCTATTATTGTTGCAAGGAATCGTTTCATAATAATAATAATAATAATAATAATATTATTCATATTTATAATAATAAAAATAATAAGTATTAAGATAAAATTATAAGTGTTTACAAAATGAACTTTTATGAATATAATATTTTAGATGTAATAACCATTTTATAAGTTAATTTCACACTATTTATTTATGTTAATGTTTTTAGTGTCAATAGTTATTTTTTTTATTTTTTTTATTTTAAAGATTAAATTAATGAAGAAAATGAAGGTTACAAAAAAGAAATTATTTTCATTATACATCAGAGAACTTTCAAAAAAATTGTAATCAATCATTTTGCTTTTGTAGAAAATGTAAATTTATAACAATTCAATATATTTTCATAATTAATAATCAATTAATAGTCATTAGACATTAATATGAACTAAAATATCAAATTAAGAAATATATAATCTTTATTAGATAAAATAAATTAATAAAAAGGCTTAAATTGTGTATAAATACTATCTAAATTTACCTTAATTACCAATCTTTTGTAAAGAGTACACTATTTTTTTTAAAAAAATCTTTTTCAACTCAATAATTAATATAGCATTCGAAGTTCTCATCTTCAGAAGGACTCATTAGATTTGCTTTTTGTTAGAAAAAATTTGAATGATTTTTAAATTAAATAAATTATTAGTATATTATCAAAAATTAAAATATATATATATATATATATATAATTAAATGAACAGATTAAAATAATAAACAATTTATTAAAAAAAAAATAGAAGAAAACTATTGATTTTATTAAGTTTTTCATTTCAATGATTATTTGAATCTAATTTTGTACAACCTCAAAACATATTCTAATTATTATTATAGCATTCATTTAAGAATATAAAAATACAATTATCTAGTCATACAAGTTTTCAAAAATTGCGAAAGGCTTATTGCAAAAACTTTGCCAACAAATTTACAGATTTGAAAAAAAAAAAAAAATATTAGAGAAAACTTGCACACGACTTGATCTAATCATCGAACGCATCTCTAGCTCTTTATGTATATAAGGTTAGAATATTATAGGAAATTATAAATTAATGAGGTGTAATTTACGAGAAGCAAGATGGCGCAGCCAAGGCCAGGAGAGGCTCGGGACCCGGAAACTGAATGATGTGCTCATCAGCTTCGGGCTTTCGGCGCTCAAGGCTCGTGTGGGTGAAGAGTCCAAGGCGTTGGCCTCAAACCACTTGGCCAACTACCACTGACAATTCTTTTTACGATTTATCTTATTAATTAATTATATTCATATTTATTTTAGATTAATGAAGTCGGTTACAAATAAAAATTTAGCAAAATACAAAATTTGAAAATAATAAAAAATTATTGAATTGATTGATTGTAAAAAATTTAGAATTGATTATTCTTATGTCTCAGTTTATTAAATTTTCAATATACAATCAATGATTTGATGACAATCTTAAAGAATTGAAATTTCTAAAAAAAAAACCAAAATTAAACCATATTGTTTATCTTTATTTACTATCTCGCCAGAGATAGTATTGCTATCACGAAAATTTTGGATGTCGAGATTTTGATGTTATACGTTATGAAGGTTCCTGAATCATTTTCACTAAGGGTGAGAAAAATGTCTCTGTCTGTGTGTGTGTGTGTGTGTGTATGTGTATGTAGACAAGATTACGCAAAAACGGTTTGAACTAGAATAATGAAATTTGGTACACGGGCATAATTCAAAATTGTAGTTTTCTATCAGCTTTTGAAATGTAGAAATGTAGCTCTTTCGGAAGAGAGTCATTACCTACTACGTTTTGATTTTTTTCCTCTAAAGTGACCGTAAAAATAAAGATATATGTTTGATAGTTTTTCAGACGATTAAAAATTGTATAAAACTGCTATATATAGAATTTCAGCTTGATTGAATCGCTGAAATTATCGAAATTCATTTTTTAAATCTGTTAACATGATGGCTGCCAATCACGCGCCAGCACGTGACGTAGAAAGAGCCAAACACGCGTTAGTTTAATAAATATATTTATTAATTTTAATTTATAATTTAATTAATTAAATTTAATTTAAATATAATATATGATAATTAATCCAATTCAAATTTGCGAGATAGTCGAGTGGAGACACTCCAGATTATTTTTATTAATTCTTAAATATTGATGAAACATTAAATGTGAGGATGTTAAACACACCATATAATATATTTATAAATAGATATAATTAAATTTATACAAATGATTTACCTATAAAAAATTGAAATTTAATTTATTTATTAATTGATCTCGTATAATTTTAAAATCACAAAAATAAACCAAAATTATTGGTTATCAATTCTAATAATTAAATAAAAGAAAAAAAAATAGTATAATTATATATAATTTATTAGAAAAAAACTTCATAATAAATCTTTGTTTACAGGAAGACAATACAATCTACAATATTGTATGTTTTGTTAATTTTTGTCTTATCGTTGTTATAAGTATATATGTTGATTTCTTGCTTGGTACTTTAAAAATCAAAATACAATTATATATGTATATAAAGAAAGATTCGTCTGTAAATTGCTTAAATTTTAAAATATTTTTTTCTCTCTGTGAGATACAAAACAATAACAAATTATCTAAAACGAGTTATACCAAAAAGAATTTTTCATACATAAGTACATACCAATCTCGAAATATAAAAAAAAAAAAAAATTTTGAATTTCTCTCAAATAAACAGTCAACTCTTCATTGAGTTTATAAACCTGTTAAAGATATAAGAAATTCTAGCGATGCCAACGCTTCAGGCAATTGCAGCATCGTATTTAAAGAAAATGAAAAGGAATGCAAATTTATTGTCATCATGTTTATTCAGCTTTTACTTGAATCAATGTTTGTTTTCGAACCGGCCATCCTTGCATCTACGACGACCTCCGTTGTCGTAAATCAAGTCTTCAGTGAAAGTGGCTGGCAATACGATGTATGCACCTGTGCTTTACCTGTATCTACGACACCCCCTCCAATCTGTTTTTCGCTTCAAGTCTCATCTCCGTATATGAATAAATATAATTATATTTATACAATCTAATAGTGAACAATTTTTATGCTCATGTCTATTTTTTTTATTGTGGGCAATTATAGTATATAGAACTTAATAAGTAAATAAATTTAGAAACTTATTTTTTTTTTTTATTTAAAAAAAAATATTTCTAGAAAATTAAATAAACATTATAAATTATTTATTTATTTTAAATTAGTTATACATATATAGTCCAAAGTGATATATAGAGGTAGATAAATATTTATTTAAAAAAAACATAAATAAATAAATAAATAAATAAAAAAAAAATTATAAATATAAAATTTTAAAAGGCTTCTCTTATTTTTTGACAGAGTTCATTAAGAAGAATTATTTTTAACTCATATATAAATTAATTAAAATTTAAGTTGTAAATGTGTCTTATTATACTATTTTGCGTAATTCACTGGAATCTGGTTTTGAAATAAGTAAATCTTTAGCACAACTCATAAACAGGGCCGCCCTAACCACAGGGCTAATTGGGCTATAGCCCTAGGGCGCAAGCCTTCTGGGGCGGCATTTTTTATTAGTTTATATATTTTTACTAACCATTCTGTGTAATTTCTTATGAAAAGGGGCGCAAAATTTTAGGAGCCCACGGGCGCCGAAAATCTTAGGACGGCCCTGCTCATAAATTAATTATTTTAAAAAATTTTGAATTTTTTTTTAATAAAAATAATATTTTAGTTTTTTACTATTTTTTTCATTATCTAAAACAGGGATGTCAAACTCATAGGTACACTTGAGCCAAACAAACAAGGCTGGCCTAAAAAAAAAATCAATATTCATAGAAACGTAGATTTAATAGTCGGAAATGTTTATAATTCTGATCGCTAAAAACATTTTACCTTTTTTTAGAGACAAATTGAAATTTTTTTTAAAAAATGTCGAAAGTCTGATCGCGAAAAACCTTGTATCTTTTATTTTTTAGAGACAAATTGGAAATTTTTTTTAAACAAAAGTCGAAAGTCTAATCACGAAAAACATACGACCTTTATTTTGATTGATTTTTTTTTAGAACCATATTGAAAAAATTTTAATATTCGCCGATATATTGGCCGGTAAAAATAGTTGTCATTCCTGATCTAAAACAACCTTCAAAAAGATATAAAAACCTTAAATAATAATACTAAATTTTTAAATTTAATATAATACTTTAATAATAGTTTTGATTTCAGTTTATCATCGTAATCATTAATAAAATCATTATTAGAATAGTTTATAAAACAAAATGTATAATGACTCAATTGAATGAGGCAGAATTAACCAACTTAATTTTATATTCCATCATTCGAGAATTACATTTTTAAACAAATTAATAAATTCTCACAATTATGATTATTAAGATAAAATATGATATTAAGATAAAATAGATTTTGGTAGAGTTTATTAAAAAATATATATATATCTAAAACAAATAAACATTGAATTAATCAGGATGGTCAACTTTTTTACAATCCGAGTAAGGAAAAGTGGTATCAACATCAGACAATATCTTCAACTATCCACACGATTAGAATAGTTTCATTCATCTGTGACTGAAACTTCAAGTATCCCGTTAAAGTGAGTAGAATCAATGGCATTCCATCAAGAAGAGGAGTTCCAGGTGCTAACCAAGCCCTTCGACAGGTACAATATTCCTAGGAAATTGCATATGCATGAGGTGTGAGCTGATCAATATTAATAACAAGACAAAGAGCTCTTTGAGAATTCGGGAAACGTTATTAAAACAACGAAATAGAATAAAGCAACATTATATTTACAAATCACTGTATTTAACAAGGTTTTCTGGATGATTTGGTTTGTTTAATCGACAATGAGGGAAGCATCCGTCGAATTAACGAACTTTACGAGAGTCTATATTCCGCATTTTGAACACACAGGGAGAAGCCTTTATCCTTTCAAGCTCAAACATTGATATAATAAATTATCAGAAAGAACTTCGACTTTGGAGATTTATTGCCGTTTTCATATACAACGAAATATTCAATTAGGGAAAAAGCATGGAGGGGTGGCATTGTAGAATAAAGGAGAAATGCCGTTGCTATTTTCATTGGTTAGATTTTATGTTTAGTCAATTGGAACGATATATATATATATATATATATTTCAGAAAAAAATATATTTTTAAATATACTTTTATATATATTATTTTCTTAAAAATATTTAAATTTATTCTAAAAAGTTGTCTTATTTTTTCTTTTCATGGGTGAAAATAATAAGTATTTTGATTATATAATACAAAAAAGTCACTTGACAATCTCGCAAATTTGAATTGGATTAATTAACATATATATTATATTTAAATTAAATTATAAATTAAAATTTATAAATAATATTTATTAAACCACTTCATTGATGATGGCACCACGTCACGTGCTGGCGCGTGATTGCCAGTCAACGTGTTAAAAAATTAATTCCGGTAATTTTAGCTAATCAATCAAGCTGAAATTCTATATATAGCAGTTTTATGCTAATTTTAATCACGTGAAAAACTATCAAACATGTATCTTTATTTTTACGGTCAGTTTGGAGGAAAAAAATTGAAAACGTGGTAGGTAGGTAATGATCATATTTCGGATGAGCTATATTTCTCAGAAAACTACGAATTTTGAATTATGTCCGTGTACCAAATTTTATGATTCTAGTTCAAGCCGTTTTTGCGTAATCTTGTCTACATATACACATACACACAGACACACAGACAGACATTTTTCTCAACCTTAGTGACAAATGACTCAGGGACCTTCAAAACGTATAAAAACATTAAAATCTCGTCATCGAAAATTTTCGTGATCGCAATACTATCTCTGGCGAAATAGTAAAAATGTAATTATTTAAGGTCTTTTCTCTTTCTTTCTCTTTTTCTCTATTATATATAAAATAAATTGGTATAATTTAATATTTTATTATTTTTTAATGAAATATTCAAATAAATCTATTTTTTAATTTAATTTAATAAATAAATAATTTTTTTATCTAATACAATACGATACAGTAATAATATAGTAATAAACATTACACAATTAAAAAAAAAACGTAATTATTGTCTTGATTGTAAATATATTAGCATATATATTATAATTTATTTACATTTTCATATATTTACCAAATCATTTTATATGGCATTTAACGAATAAAATTGAAGAAATTGAATAAGACATACAAAATTATTATTTTCTTTAACAACCTGAACCCATCTTCGAGAATGATTCTTTCTAGGCATTCATAAAAACCACTATTTAATAGCATAACTTGTTGACAATCTTTCTTCACGATTTTATAATTTTTATAAACAATATTATCTTCTAGAAAATTACATCTTATACGATCCATATTTGGATGCAACTGTTTAATGACACGAACATTACTCTTGTCATATAAACATTAGAATTTTCATTCATAGAAAGAATAGAAATTTTATTTTAATTTCATTGTGTTTTTAAATGGATTTCCAATAAAGATTATTATTTTAAAAATTAAAAATTATTTTATTCTCTTGTTAAATAAATTTGACCCATTATTTTCTTTTTTTCAATTATATAAGAATGTTATTATATAAATAAAACCACATGATATTTGTTATTGTAAATTTATTCAAAAAATACAAAAATATACACAACGTTTCGATTGCTACTTCTGCAATCGTTATCAAGCGACTGCACTGTTCGAGTGTCCAGTGACAAATGACGAATGATACTTAATATAAGACCTAAGTCACCAACCAGATGGCGCTCGGAACGTGCTTACAAATTCAAAATTACAGGAGAAAATAATTATTCTTAAACAATTAATTTAAAGATTATAATTTTGAATTTGTAATCACGTTCCGAACAGTGCAGTCGCTTGATAACGATTGCAGAAGTAGCAATCGAAACGTGTATATTTTTGTATTTTTTTAATAAATTTACAATAACAAATATCAATATGTGGTTTTATTTACAAAATTCCGTTATAAATAAAAACAAACACCAAAGCTTTAATAATTTAATGTTATTATACTTTTTTGTTTTCTAAATAATACATATTTTATATCTCTAAGTTAAGAAATCAATTTTTGAAAATTCCTAAAAATTTTATTTAAATATATGTATAAGAGAGATTGGGATTTCATTATAAAAATATATTTTCAAATTTATCAATTCACAAATGATAGGAGAATTATAATTATTTTTATTAATTATAATTGTGTAGATATGCTTATTAATATTAATTTTTTTATCTATAATTATTTATTTATAATTAATTTTCTGCATAAACATTTGTACCTTCTAATTGCTTAGACTAATAAATATTAATATATTTTTAGTCTCTCTGACCAAACTAGAACTAAGTTTCTATATATATATATATATATATTATATATATATATAACACCTATAATCTTGTGTTAGTAAGGTTTTGACCTCTTGACCCTGCCATGACTCCCATTATCATATAATAAATTACCGTTGTCAAAAAGGTATAAGTAAGACTTAGTGTCTTTTGGAACAACAAAAACATTTTTTTTTATTTGAATATTTTAAAAAATATTTTTCTTTTTTTTTATAAAAAAAAACATAAATATATAAATACCAGCGATATATTATTATTTTCTTGGCAAAATATGAATTTGTTAAATATGAGATGAGGAGTCCTTAGTGGGTAACTCAACTCTTTTTTTTAGGGAAAAAAAATTCAATCCACGCTTAATAAATTTTCTCTAATCTTCACATTCATTTATACGATAAATTTTAAGAAGTAAAGTAATATTTATTAAAAATAAAAATAAATTTCAAACAATCAATAAACTTATGAAAAAAAATTATATATACATGTATATACCTTCTAATTGCTTAGACTTTATACGATAATTTTAAAGGATAAAATTGCAAAATTAAAAATAAAATTTATGTCAAACTTTTAATTAATTGCAATATAATAGACAAGATTAAAATGTTCTTCTATATTTGCATTTAAATATAATTATTTATTGATTACAATATTATTAATAGGCTTTATTTTTTGCTCTAAATTTTAAATGAACTTTTAATCCTTGCAGATTTAGAGAGACTTGCCCTACAATAAAATTAGCAAATGTGTTTGGATTCAAGTGAAAAAGCAGGTTAGAATTTATTAAGATTTTTATTTTTAGAATATGACTAGTAAATTTCATATAAAATTTCGATAAATTGTAAAGTGAATTTTCCATAAGAATATTTTGAAATAAAAGGTTATATAATGAAATTAAAAGTCTGCTTTTAAAACTAAAGCATAATAATTGTTCTGATGTTAAGCCTATCAGCATTAGATTTTTAAAGTTTTAAAATGTGGGAACAGGTTGAAATAGTCCACTTTAAGTCACAAGATATATTCCAAAATAACTTTTATTTTTATTTGCAAATGTATATTGTATTTAATATTTTTTTATTTAATCTACGTAACCTGTGCTTATTAACACGTTCCCGCCGGCATGTACCACCGGTGGCTTATGCCGCCACATAAAATAATAGACAAATTATAGACCCGGTGGGAACGTGTTAATACTTATTATTTCTTTTTTATAATTTTTAGAAAATTATCAGGTAAAACCATGGCAAAGGTTAGAAATAAGAAAATATATTTTAAAAAAATTAAGCAATTTTATGTAAATGCATAAAAGTTTAATATTTTTATTATTTTAGTTCCAATTTGTTATTACTTTAAATCATTTTTTTTCTTGAAGAAACATTTCCAAGTATATACATTAGAATCCAATTATTTAACTTTTAACTTTTACTTTTAACGTTCTAAAATAAGTACACATTTAGACAAGATACAAATCTACTAGATATTTTTTTTTTAAATTTTTCTATAATCTATATGAGAATGAAAGTTATTTAATAATTTAGAGAAAGAATGCAGGAATATTAGTTTAAATTTTGAGAATAATTCATCAATAGGAAAAAAAATTAAAAAAAAATTGAAAAAAAGTTTCTCAAGGGGAGCCACTCTCTATATTTTTGTTTTGTTTATTTTTATATTCTCGCCAGAGAAAGTATTGCGATCACGAAAATTTTCGATATCGAGATTTTATACATTTTGAAGGTTCCTGAATCATTTTCATTAATGTTGAGAAAAATGTCTCTGTATATATATATATAGTATGTAGACAAGATTACGCAAAAACGGTTTGAACTAGAATAATGAAATTTGGTACGCTGGCATAATTCAAAATTCGTAGTTTTCTATCAGCTTTTGAGAAATGTAGCTCTTTCGGAAGAGGTTACCTACCACGTTTTGATTTTTTTTCCTCTAAATTGTCCTTAAAAATAAAGTTATATGTTTGATATTTTTCACATGATTAAAAATTGTTTAAAACTGCTATATATAGAATTTCAGATTGATTGAGTCACTGAAAGTACCGGAATTTATTTTTTAACACTGCAAATCACGCGTCAACACGTGACGTGGTGCCAACAACAAAGAGCCAAACATGCGCTTGTTTAATAAATATTATTTATTAATTTTAATTTATAATTTATAATTAATTAAATTTAAATTAAATATAATATATATTATTTAATCCAATTCAAATTGCGAGATAGTCGAGTGGAGACACTCCAGCTTATTTTAAATTATATTAAAAACAACTTATAAGAAAAAAAAAACTTAATAAGTTAAATATTTCCATTAGTATTGAATTTGAGGATTAGTATTTTGGTTTAATTCAATTCATATGCTTGGTGTCGTGGTTTTGTATCCCACTCCCCTCACACCAGTCCATGTTGAACTGGCCTCTAAAGGGAAATACAATGGATTGGGGAAATGTGTTAGCCAAATGCAAAGCCAATCGCGCGCCGAGATAACTGGGAGAGGGACGCATTGTCTGCGAGTGCCCGGAGATTTATTTGGTGGAAATATTAACCCTGGGGCGGGCACAAAGCGATCAACACACAACAACAAGCCAATAACATCTTTCACGAGTTCATAAATAAAAAGGGGCACCGGTCAAAATAAAGAATTACATTAACATAGCGCCCCTTCAGGAAGTTCCAATTGATTTAATGCGTTCAGGTTAAACGACTGACCTGATATTCAATAGCTTCTAAATAGACTCACAGTCGAACAATATAAACAAAACGTTTCGAATTCAATCCAAAATTGAAGTGAACCACTCATGCGAGAGTTTAGTCATGAAAATCTTTTCGAAAAGTTTTTCCACTCTTCGGTTATACCTGAACTTTATTTTGCAATCTACTTATTTCTAATTCCATTATAGATTTACTCAGAGAAGAAAGAACATACACACAAATAAGAATAGAATTAAAAATAAAAATATATATTAAAATGAAACTAAATTATTTAGTAATTAAAATAAAAAATAATAATTAAAAACTTGAATTGTAAACAAATTAAATAATAATATTAATAATATGTCAGGGATTAGCAAAGAATACGATTTTACATTTATTATGAAAAATATTCATAATGGTTATATGCAATTCTTAAATGTTTACTACTTACTTATTTATAGGAAAATCAATTAAAAAGAGAGAAAATATAAAAATAATTATTTCTTTATTTTTATAATCAAATTTAAAATTCAAAGAAGTGTGTCCAAATATCAGACATATATATATATATATATATATATAACATAATAGATATATAACATAATATATATATAACTCTAGTTATTAAAATTTAATATTTAATTAAAAAAATTAATTTTTGATAATTCAATTAATAAATAATTTAAAAATAATTTAAATAATTTAAAAAATAATCAAATAATTTAATTAAATTTAATTCAATATTTTATTAAATTTAAAAGAATGAAATATATATATATAAATATATATATATCTTTATTCAATTAACATTTTTTTTAAAATACATAAAAATCAAATTACCATTTATTTATAAAATATTTTTTTTTTTTTGAAATAGCCAATGAAATAACAGAGTCGTTATGTGACCGAATGTGAACGAATATGATCAAGCGTTACGGCCAGTGAGTGAGTGAATGGCATGGGATTATATATATATATATATATATATATTAAAATCTTTATAATAAATAAGTAATAATGATAAGGGTACGTTTAGTTATTATTATTATTAGTGAAAAAAATACTGAAATACTAATATTAATAATAATAATTACAAATTTGGAATAAAATCTTAGATAGAATCTCTGAAGTTTATTCAATAAATCTTTGATATCTTTTAAATTACAATAAAAAAAATAATTTATTATTCTATTTTTAAAAAAAATCATTATTTAATCATTTATACTATTTAGTAAAGAATTTTATTTAGTAAAGTATTCTTTTTAAAATAAATTTTATTGTAACATCTCATTAAAACTAAATATAGTATAATTATAAATCAGCTTATACTAAATAATAAAAATATTCTATTTTAAAAGCGCACTTAATAAATAATTATATATTATAGATATTTAATGATTTGCACGTGAAAATAGAGATTAATCTTTGAACTTGATCATCCCCCTTTCAAAAGGAATATATATATATATATATATATATATAAAATATAAATATTTAAAATTTATTTCTATGTGTGCTTTTATTTTATCCAAAACATTCGAGAACAAGTGATCACTGGAATGTGTTAACGTTATTATATATGTTTTAATCATATATACGAGGGCAGGTCAATAAGTCCGTTTGATTAAAACACAGTCTTTTGAATAAAAAATTATTTTCTTTTTCAAATTAGTCTCCTTTGAGCTCTATACACTTCTTCCAACATTTCTCCAATATTTTTATCCCTTTCAAAAAATAAGATTTGTCGAGAACATCCTTGGTGCCCATTCACCCCGAGAAACCCATTGTTTTGACTGCTGTTTGGTCTCTGGTGTGTTGTGGTGGATCCACGTTTCAACCACGGTTATGAAACAACTACGAAAAATCTCGATATCAGTGATGTTTTTTTCCGCAAAAAATAATGCTTTATGAGTAAACGAAACTCACTTATTTCCATTTTCTTCTCCAAACACGAGGAAGCCTGCTATTAATGGATGTCAAACAAAAACTAAAAGACCCAGCTGGCTCAAATTTCGACAGGAGTTAGCTGATAGTTGACTGCTGACAGGAGCAGTGTTGCTGTTTCATTCAAGAGACAGGAAATTCAAAAAGTCACGGACTTATTGACCTGCCTTTTGATCAAAATATGATTTTTTTATAAAAATTAAACGGCCACATCACATTTTTCTGTCCCAAAAAAGCCAAAACATTTTTTTGCAGACGTTTATACTTTTTAAAATTTTATATTATCTAAATAACGATGCCATTCTGATATAACTATTATAGTATTATATATTGTAATTTTTTTTTCTCATAGCACTACAATAAATCGTGTTCGCTTAACTAATGAGTGGCATTATTTCTATTTCTGTTCAAGAAGTTCACGAGGATTCCAAACTCTCTGGGTGGTAATGAAATGATTGTTTTATAATTATGACATTCATTGACTTATGTTGAAATTTTAATTCTAATTCATATTCATTCTAGGACAAAGGTTTCAGCTCGAGTGAACACTTTATGACTTATATATGTTTCTGATTGTAACTTGAAACCTAAATTACACCTAAAGAATCACAAATGAAAGATCAAATAATCATATTTTATTTGGGTAATCAACATACAGCCCTTTCCTACCTGAGTACTAAAAGAAAGAAAAGAACAACCTTGATAAAAAATGACAAAATTTATCACCTTGGGAAGATTTTTTTATATAGGATTTTATATTAATACTCCAACGTCGCCCTGTATACTAGATGTTATGAATTCACTCAAAACTCAATTGCCCGTAAACATTTGAAAGGGACAGCTGTCCTAGGCAACTGGCCAGACACATCAAATCCCTAAATGGTGTCAACATATCTGCTCAACGTATTTTTGGATTATTAAAACATTTTTTTTTTTGTGTTTGGAAAGAAAAGAAAATATTATGAAATCAAATCATTATCCATTTTTTATAAATATTTTTTTCTTTTCAATTCAGTTAATAATAACTAACAAAATTTATTTAGTAAATAAATATAAATTCAAAAAAATAATCTTATCACTTTATGATAATATCCTCTGACTAATTAAATATAGAAATTATTACATATTTTTATTTTTTTTACTAATAAAAGTAAATTTTATATTGCTATATATTAGGGTCATTCTCCACTAAAGTTCTCAAATCCTTGGCCTTGATTCACTCTAGATTGACCACTTTGGGGCTCATCTTTGATGGTAAAATTTCGGTAACGAAATTTCATAAAACAATACCCAAACAGTGCGTACATTAACTCTATCGTTGTCCAATGTCTGGTTAATTTCTCTGATTGTTTGAGCACCGCTTTGGTTAATTTTGAATTTGTAGAGAAAAATTAGCCGAAACATAATAGGCTGAAAAGAAGTAAAAAAAAATTAAAATTTGTAAAAATAAAAAGCATCAATGTAGAGTACAAAATTCTCTATTGATCTGCATATATCACGACACAGCACAATAAATATTTATTTAGATATGGAGCTACAAAAACACATGACATCAAAACGGACAAAACAACCGAATATGCCCATTATCTCTTGAATAAAACATTTCAATAAACAAAATATATTATTTATAACAAAAAGTTGAAAATTTTAAATCATTTCATCTTAAATGAATGGTTGAAAACATTTTCCTTTAAAATATAAATAAAAAGTAAATATTGAAATCCAATATGCCACGGGTGGGCAAATAGTTTTAAGCTCGGGCTAAAATGAAATTTTCAAAATGTCTCCCGGGCCGGAGGACCATATTTCGAAAACATCAAACCTGGACATTTGTAAAAAAATGTACCTTTTTTAAGAGTCATATTGAATGAAAGATCGAAATAAGAGCCAAACTTTTGCAGCGGGCCGGATAAAATAAGCAAAGGGGCCGGATCCGGCCCGCGGGCCGGCTTTTGCCCATCCCTGCAATATGCCGTGTGGAGTGAAAGGAAGGTAGAAAAATCACTCTAATTATAAAGACCATTGATGATTTGAGAAAGAAATAAAAAATAATAAATAATCAACATATATATTATATAATTGGAGTATAATTAATTAATTATTTAAAAAAAAAATTGTTTTTTGAGCTTTAGATTTATCTGCTCTATTTCTTTAGAATCGAGTTTATCAAAATTTATCAAATTATAACCTGTTAATTATTCTACACTTTAATTTATAATTATAGCATTCTATTTGATTGGATTGGAAGGAAAATAAAAATTTCAATTTCTAACCCTAAAAAAAAAATTATTTAATGATAAAAACTGGTTTTTCTAGAAATAATTTATAAAAATTTAAATATTTATCCATAAGACTAATATTTAAACAAAGAGAAAGAAAAGTGTTTTCATGATCAACACTAAAATAAAATATCTATTCCGGTTTTTAATTATCAAATGTGACGATCCATTTACCCTAAAAAAAGAATCAAGAATCAGTTTGAAATATATAAGGCTGATATAAGGCTGATATATGAACATTCAGGTGCACTATTAGGTTGATTCAGAAAAGGAAATAAATTGTCTCTTGCTCCTTTCCGATTTTATAATTTCTATAACTCACCACAAAGTGTTAAGATAATGTCAGAATTGAATTTGTATTCTGTATTGTATTTCAAGATGTCAATATCTCTGCCTCTCTTTTTCTCTCTCTCTTCCTAATAATATTTATTAGGAAGGATCATACTTGTGTAAAGGGATTCAAAATATTATTGTCAACTTTCAGGGATTCAAAGAAAACCTAATAGAAACTTTTTGAGAGAAAAAAACTGATATAAGACAAGAATAATGGTTAGATCCTTATATGCAGACAAGATTTACCATATAGTACTTAAAAATCCTTGCGAGTGCTGATGATCTAATCTCTCTCTCCCCTTCTAAAATCACTTTATATCATACTATTCGTATGATTTACCTTATATTAACCTCTCTATTTTTATCTTAATTTGTCTACTTTATGTTTATTAATGGTAAAATTAAGATTTATAAATTATATTGTGAACGATTAACTATTATTTATTTATTCATTTATTTGTTTTTTACCGACCGACGATAGTAAGGGAGGTATTGTTTTCACACCAAATTTCACATGTGGAGATTTTTACATATCTCCACGAATCATGCATTTTCTTAACAGAAAAAAGTATTTTTAGCATGATGTCTGTCCGTCCGTCCGTCCGTATAGATGTGTACAGCCTGAACGGCTCAACCGATTTTGATGAAATTTGGTATATTTACTTAATGCTTCAGTGGGATGAATTGATCAACTTTTGGTGCAAATCCGGAAACCGGAAGTGGTAGTATTAGCGATCGACGATAGGAAGGGAAGGGTTATTTTCACACCAAATTTCACATGAGGAGATTTTTTTATATATAACCACGAATCGTGCACTTTGTATTGGTTTTATCCTCGGGAAAATCATATTTATTAGTTTTTTCTTGATTTAAAATTATATGACGTCATCCAGCCATTCATGACATCACAGCCTGGTCTTGCATATATATTATAAATAATATAAAATTAAAAATGTTTATATTTATTATTTATGTATCCATATCTGTTTTTTATTACATTAATAGATATATTAAAATTATTTGAAATTGTTTCTCTAGCTGGAAATTAATTTACTTCAAACCGTCGGTCGGTTCGGACCTGGCCACAGGTCAACTTATTTTTAATTACTTTTGATAAGAAATTACTGGAAATTTGTTGATAATTCTGGATTCCTTAAAAGACAACTAAACTGACTCTACACCCTCCTGAAGTAATACCTTATGGTGGTTCCAGGGGCACCTGCAAAGGCCCAAAAAAGGTTTTTTTTAGCCGGTTAGAGTCCGGCACAACCCCGTTGGGACACCAACTTACAGCGGGGTGGATTTTCCCCTCCTTATATATATATATATATATGAAAAAAAAACTCACTCTACTATTACTGAAATATTAATTTTGGAAATTATTAAATAACAAATATTTACTCTCATTAAAGTTAAAAATAAATGTTTTTTTAAGACAAATAATAATTTAAAAATTTAGAACATATATAAAAATTTAACTGAAAAAAAACAAGAAAAAGGAAATAAAAATTAACAACAAATTAAAAAAAAATCCATTAAATATAATCATAAGTGTTTTTTAGTTCATGTCTAAAAAAATTCAATTATTACAAACAAAAGTTGTTAAAGATATTCTCAACTATTAAATAAATCAAATTTAACGAGAATGAATTAATAAATTTATTTTGGTTATTAATAATTATTTTTTCATTTTAATAAGTCAAAAACTATAAATCGATTTCATCATCTTGATATTTTTTTTTGTCTTTTAATAAGATGTTAATTTTAAGTCATTTAATCAACCAGATTTGAAAAAAAAGACGCCATTCAGGTTCAAGGCTTTTCTTTCTTAGTCCCGGATTTCATTCAAATGGTTATCAATATTCTTTTATTTCTTTATTATTATTCTAAATAAATGCTACAACATTTATTTTAAGATACATAACAAAAGTTCATATAAATTAATAAAAATAAAAAAAAGTTATATTATTATGTACTATTATATAACTCTAATTAATTTTTTATAGATATACATCATTGAAATTCCTTTGGATAAAAGATTATTCTGATCAAAATACATATTTATTTTGCAGTAATCGGATAACCTTGATTAGAAAATAAAAGATATTCCGCATCTATCAATTGACTTCTCTTGTTTCTATCAAATATCAGAAGGTCATTTTGGTAACCATCCGCTTTTAAATTTTTTTATTTTCTCTCTTCTATTTTTTAATAAATATCTATTAATAACAATTTATAATTAAATACTTAATTTACTTGAATAATAAAACTAATTAATTTATTTCAAATAAATTTAATTCATAAAAAATACCTAAAGTTTCTAAAAATAGTTTTTTAAAAAATGTATAGGATTTGAGAACACAATCTTTCAATCTTTTGTTCCAATATATATAGGTTATAAAACACTTCTATGATAACCTCCTAAAAATAACGCCCATAAACAAATTTCTGGTATGGCCAAAAAAATCAAAGCAATTCCAGCTCCTTTATATTTAACGTTGAACCCTGAAATTAATTCAGATTCCCCCTCATCGAAATTGTGTCCGATTAGTCTCTGCTAATCTTGTTACTCCTCAATCTCAAGCGAAAAGTAACTCTAATCATAAAAATAAAGACTATTACTGAAATTCAAAAAACTCGTTTACCCAAAATCTATAAATTAAAGAAACAAAATATAACAAAATTAAAACTATACTTACCTCAAGAAATACTATATAATATACAAATAAAATTTACAGAGTTTGGAACATTCAATTTTTTAATTTATTATTATTATTATTACAGGGAGAATTTCATCTTCTTCGCCGGGGCACAGCCAGGCAAACACTAAATTACTGAATTGTGTCAGACTCAACGCTCCCCGGCTAGATCACTTGGAAAGAATGATTTTTTCCTTTTAAACCAAAAACATTCTATTCAATAATTAACCAATCAATAAATACAATAAATAAACAAATAAATAAATAGATAAATAAATAATAAAAAATATCACCGCTCAAAAAGGGACTGTAAGGGGTCCCCATTTTTTAAAAATTTTATTTTTTATATTAAGAAAATATTTTAAGAAAAATAAATTTATAATTTTTTTTTTTTTGAATCTGGTGGGCTTTCTTTTTATATTAAAAAGTTGAAAATATATTGAAAAATAAAATTAATATTTTAATAAATGAATAAAATAATAATTAAACAAAATGGGATTAAGGACATGATCTGATTCATGAAAAGAAATAAGAAAAAAAAAAAAAAATTAATACCGAGAATTAATATTTTATTTACGACCAAATTCCTGTTTATTTATTTCGTTAGGTGATATAATTCAAATTAATATACTAACTGGAATAGAAAGTAACCATTTTTTTAATATAGATTAATATATGTAATACCGACTTTATATACTTGCTATATATACCTGCTATACATATATATATATCGATCTTGTTGATCAGCTCTTAAATGAGAGTTGTATCACTCACAATTATTTTTTCGATCTTCCATCTAAGCACCTTCATAACAAGATTTCTATTTCCTTCCAGAAGGTTGTAATAATAATTTTATCGAGTCCGTTTTAAAGAGCAATATAAATTGCCAGCATTTGGCGTATAATCTCAGGACCGGATGGCAAATCTCAGTTGTTTGGACCTGTGAACTTTGCTGCTAATTTGACTTTCACCGTTGAATGAAATTTATTACACCTTTCATTCCACGGATAACTAGAGAATATTATTTAATTGGAGGACCGGTGTAATTATCAATTATGTCCCAAGTTAAAAAAAAAAAGAGTTCATAAAAACATTCAGTTCAAATAATTACTTTTTTTTTCTCTATGTTGATTTATGAAGCTTCTTAAAGCTTATAATTTTTATCAATAGCAGAAAAACAATTTTCAAAAGGACTCAAGATATAAACTTGTGTATGGTATGTAACCATGGAATATAAATATGTTTTGGTAGTTCATTAACTTTCAAATTAATTTATATTATATGATATACAATAGCAAATAAATTAACGAGTTCTAGAATATAAACATTTTGAATTTTTTTTTTGATTTTAATGTATATATATTATATAGAATTCAATTTACTTAATGAAAAGAAACAAATATCTTAATTGAAATGTAATGAATTAAAAAATATTTGCATATTTTATAAAGCTAATTTAATAAGTATTATGATAATTTGAATGGTATATTCATTTGAACTAGCGGTAATTTTTAATATTTATATTAATTGAATTTTCAAGTGCAATATATATATATACATATATACATGTTATATGTTATACTACTAGGGTCAAAAAGTTCGCGGAATTGGTTATTAAAAATTTATTAAAAATATTTATAACATTCTTACATTATTTCCCTTCAAAATACTCTCCTCCTGCATCTACACATTTATTCCACCGTTCATATAATTGTTGGAAACACTCTTGAAAGCCGTTTTTTGAAAGTTCCTTCAGCCGCTCCGTCGCATTTTCAATCACCTCTGACGAGTGCGACCGTCGCGAAAACGCTTATGCCACTCGTAAACTGCTGTTTTCTTCATCGCAGAATTTCCGTATGCTTTTTTTAGCATCTCAAGAGTCTCCGAGGGTGATTTCTCCAGCAACACAGAGAATTTAATATTGCCACGCTGCTCTAATGACGACATTGCACAATCCGACGAAAGAAAGAAACTACGATCTACAATATTAAACACCGAACACACGGAACCAACTACAACTGCCTGCTAACCTCAAAAGCACATTCACTACCAGTTATGCCAACCTCACAAACAAAAATTTCCCTTTCAGCTAAGAAATACTTGACTATAAGCGACCATTCCGCGAACTTTTTGACCCTAGTAGTATGTAACTATCAATTAAATAAAGATTTAATAAGACTTGTATTATATTGTAGTAATAATCTGAAATTTAAATATTATTTTTCTTGAGAAAATTATCTTCTTAAATTTTTTTTAGATTGGTTATAATCAATTATTTATCATCTGTAACAAGCGTTTAAAAAATGAATATAAAAAGCAGTATAGGTTCTTTTTCTTAGAACAAACAACATTAAAACACTTTCACTTGTACCCAATACTTTCGCCTGTCCACAACAGACAGACACCCATTTTGACTACGACTAAATTTATCTCTGTACACTAAAATTTAATTATTGGAAACTATAGATGAGAGAGAGAGAGAGGAGTAGCGGGTGGACACTCTCTATGATCCCGATAGAGATAGTAAGTCCACTTCAGGGATGCAACCCTGCTCACGCAAGCCACGACTTTTCCTTGCCTTCCATTGAGGAAGTCGTGTCCCAAACCCTAAAAATCCTATCTATTCAATATTAAACATCCTTCACATATCCCGCACCCCTCCGGCATCAGACTCTAGGCTCGAGTTCCCATCACAAATGGACAGAACCCTTGGAGACTGTCCAAAACAGGAGACCCCGCAAGAGACAAATACTAGAAAGAAGAATACAGATGAAAGAGCAACAAGTGTACTTCTCTAGGAAGAAAAATTAGGATTTCACACGAAACATTCACAATGAATTAATTCAGTCATAAATTCATTCTCTTTTAAAGTAACGACGGGATATCGGATCGATGGAGTTGTTACCTCTACCCACTTTGATTTTAATTAAATTTTATAATATAGTGCGTTCTCTCTACTCTGTAAATTAACTGAGTTATTAAAAATAATGTGGTTAAAAAAACAATTAAAAAAAAAACTAAATAATTATAAATTAGTAAATATTTTCGAAAAGGTTTTACTTATCTATTTTTTGTTTTTTAATTTTTAAAATAATAATAATAATAATAATAATTAATAAATTTCCATGAATGCTTTGCTTCTCGTAGTAGATATTTTTTTAAATGAAATTTAATAAATTCAAATAAATACTATTTATTTTATATATTCTCTTTTAAAACATTCCAATGTTTGATTTTTTTTATTTATTTAATTTCTTGGTACATTTTCAAATATAGAATTTTTTGATAAATAAATTCCTGTATGAAATGTATAGAATTTTTTTTAAAAATTAATCATTGATATCAGTGGCGATTATAAATAGTTCTATTTTTTGGGAGAGAAAGGGGTTAACAATAATGCAAATTTAGATAATTAGGTTATAAAGTTCTCAAGGTTTTTATATTCATTTTGATAATCAAATTTAAGGGGTAAATTAGCATAATTACTCTCTTTCAATAATGTTTTTAAAGAGTTTATAAATGAAAAAATAATATTTGGTAACTCATTGAGGTTAATTATAATAATAATCGACTGTTACTACTTTGCAATTATTCAGATCACTTACATTTTTCTACATCTTATCTTATTATGCTAGCTAAAATTGTATATATGTATTTATCTATATATATTGGTTCTCAAAAACCGCTCTAACGATTTTTTTCAAATTCACACTAGATATAGTATTTATAAAGAAAAATTAAGTTTTATTGATGATATCTCTTGAAACATACAGCTTCATTATTAATTTCTTAATTGAAAATTATATATGGAAAACGTCAAAATTTTTAATACTGCCTGCTAAGACAGTAAAAAAATGACAATTTTTTATCTAAATACATATAGTCCAGCGGTTGGACTGATGTTTTAACGAGTGGATTTCGTCGGTTCGAAACTCGCCGGGTGAATCGTTATTTAAAAATGAAAATAATGATTTTGTTATTTTTTTTTCTTTTTATCTATTGTTTACTTTTTAATAAATTACTATTCTATATTTATTTATTCATTGTTCTTTTATTAATTAAGTTTTAGATAGTTTTATAATTTTTAATATTTTTTCAATAAAATATTATTTAATATATTTATTAATATTATTTTATTTATTATTATTGAGTACCCGAAGTTCCATTCATTTTAATCAGATTGATGCAATGATGCAACAGTTAATAATTGTAATATTGTAATAAATTTCTATCTTGAAAATTGTTACATATTATTCAGGATATTTTAAAAACTATTTCTTTCTTTAATTAATATTCATTTTTTCTATAAGTCAGATATATTTCCAAATATTAAATAATTTTTGAAGTGAAAACTTCTTTAGCGGCGTTGAGCACTTTTGCGGGATGGGGAAAAAGTATAGAACTCGCGTGATCGTGACCAACACCATGAAGCTAGCACATTACGTCTGCTTTCAAATTTCTTATAACAGAGCGCGAAATTTGAATTGTCATTAGAACTGTTTTATAAATTATCTCTAACATATAAATATATATTTATTATGTAAAGTTCATTTCATATATACATATATAATCAAAATTATACGAAATGAACTTCACATAATAAATATATATTTTATGTTAGAGATAAGAATTATAAAACAGTTCGTATTGCAATATTTTAAACAAAGTTGTGTATTTATATATATATAAATATAAGTTACAAATTTGTTTAAAATATATGTTTAAAATAATATATAAGTTATATATATATACATGCATATGAAATTCATCTTTCTCGTGAAATAGCGCGAATTTCGTCTGTTTTAAAATTTCTTACGCAGAAGTTTTCACTTCTGTCGGCCAGTCACACGACTGCCAATTTTGCTTTTTTAATTCCGAAAAGCTGCAAAGCACGTTTTTTTGTCTTTAGTTTGTTTTATAACCACTTGGGGCGCTAAACAGTTTTTCAAAAAAACACTATAGAAAAAAAATATATGTACCTATATATTATATATTTATGTATTATTGAGGAGCACAAGTTCATTAATTTTAATCAGATTGATGCAAATGTGTAACATTTAATAATTGTAATAAATAATTAAAGAATTGTGTATCAATATTTTTTAAAGGGTAGAGCGAGAGCTCGGTGTCCCAGGTATTAATATTACCAGCCAAATCCAATAATAATGAATCATTTTTTTTAACTTAAGTACCGAGCCGAGGCTCGGGGTCCCGGTACTTTTTCTTATTCCACATTAATATTATTCAAATTTGTTACGGGTAACAAAATAATGTAAAATTGAATATTTACAAAAATGATCCCTAAATGACTCTTCTATTAGAAATCATAGAACATAATTTTGAATACCATAATATATTACAAAGAAATAAACTGTCTGATTTATATTAATTGGATTGTTTGAACTTCGAAGTCAACTTTATCATATTTAATTTTAAATAAATTAGTCTTTGTCTTTTCATTGAAATCACCATCGTTCAATAATAAAGAAAAATTTTCAAATAAATCAAGTGTTCATAGAATAAAAGTAAAAATATGTTCTATCGTTTCTACATGAGCCAAGTTACTATTTCAATGAGTGACGTTTCCGTTTCAGACCACATTCGATTAGCAAGCAAATGTCAGTTCAATGGATTCTTTGAGATCAGTAATCCATATAATACACACTCGACTGTTCGGCCTATTCAACGTAATTACAGACACGATCACCTGTCATACTCGAGCCATGATTCATTTCTGAAACCAGAAGAAATAGCAAACGTATAACCACTAGTTTTCTCTGTATACCATCTTTTATTCCTTCGTCGGTTTCAGAGAACAAAAAAAAAAAAAAAAAAAAAAAAAATTAGAATGAAAGAATCACGTGTAAAAATATGACAAAAAAATTACTTCTTCGTGGCAAATAAATCATATTAAAAATAAATATTATTATATAATTGAGACAGATATAGTTTAGTTATCTTAATGAAATCGCATTGAACAAAAACAAAAACAAAACAACTGAAACTAGTAAATTCTATTGTGTGTATCATTCATTGAGAAACTATTTAAAATTGATAATATGTTATGTTATATTAAAGAATTTTTTCAAATATTTCTATAAAGGGCAAATGATAAATTAAATTAAAAAAAAAAGAAAAAGAAAAACAGATTAATAAATTTTAATTTTAATCTAATTAACGTTTAATACATAAATTAGTAATTTCAATGCATTGAGTTAGATAAACAGCAATTACATTTTTTTTTCCTTTAGTAATTAAGCATCTGGAGATGCGCATTGAATTTCCTTTTACAAGGTTCCTGCCCATAAACGTAAAGTGGATAATCAGCTTCAGTGATAAATGATTCAAATAATATAAAACAAATTTAAATAGTAATTATTAATCATGACCACTAACACTTTTATGTGTTTTGTTTAAATGTTGATTGAAAATTATTTTAAAATATATAAGTTTTTTTCTATCTTTTAACAAAAACAAAATAAAAAAAAAATGATTATTTTGTTCTTAAAAGATAGATAATAATTAAGACGGTAATGGATAATATCAAATTTTTAAAATTGTCATTATCAACATGATCTTCTAATGAATTATTGAACTTTTAATGTAGTGATTGTAGTGATTTTCTAAATTTTACATATAGGTATATAGATGTGGTTAGTTATATGAATATATATATTTACTATATAATAAAATAATATATATATATATACAATATTCATAAAACTAAATTCTTTACTAATAAAGCTATTTTTAACAGGAAGAATTAAAATATTCAATTCCAAATGGATAATTACTAGTTATCAGTTGTAATTGATAGCCAAATAAATAATTTCCACCTAATATTTTTTTTCTATTAATAGAATATTAAAATCCTATAGTTATATTTTTTATATATTATATTGAATAATAAATCAACATTTTTTTGAGTGAAATTAATTTCAATTATAAGGAGGAGGGGTTTAATAATGTTTTCGGTTGAGAGACTTGAATGCACTAGATTTGTTTATTTGCATATTTGCACAATCTCCTTTTCAGATAGATAAGTGAAATATTAGAGTTAGTGAAATGATTTATGTAAGTTGATATGGGCAGGGGGAGGTATAGGGACCGACATTTAATGACCGATAAGCTGACAGGTAGCCAAAGTGGTAAGTGGGGGTGGGGCTCTCCAGGACATGGCACTTGAGCTTGGTTGGTCGATCTCCTTAGAATAGATTTGACCTGATTTCCCTCTCTACTCTTAATCGACGCCCAATTGAGGGGAAATCAGTTTGATACAGCCAGATACGCTCTGGCTGACTGCGGACGAGTAGGTAACTAACGACCTGCAACCTGAGGACGTTGCAAAAAGGTAAGTGAGAGGCGTGGCTTAGGAGGCTTTGGACTCGCCCTCGCTCCTATCTCTCCCCACTTGGGCCACTCGGTTCGACTGGCACCAGAGATTTCGGGACAGCCAGTATCGCTCCCGCCGCGGACGCAGAAGGAGAGCCGGGTGTATTAAAGATTCATGACGAACACTGTGATCAAGTGACTGGACAAGAAACCCACCCCTAATAGACATTGTTTCATAACGATGATTATGCACATACTTTGAAGAGGTCACGACCCGACGCACCCGCAGGCCAAACATCTTCAACAAATAGTTTCCAATCTATTCGCCTATTCTATTAAATAACAAGGTAAGTCACAAATATCTTCTCTTAATATGTGACACAAATTTTTTTCCCCGCAAATTGTCAATAAATTTCTAAATAAAATTGTATTATTTTTTTATATTAATAAAAATTGAAATTATTAAAATTTGAAGCAAATTATAATTTCACTTTAATATTATAATAATATTTTACAATTTTTCTAAAATATCTATTTTATTATTGAGGTTATATAATAAAATCGGGTTTTATAATAAAATAACGTAGAGACTTCAATGCACATAGTAGTCTTCCTATTAAACAGTATTTGTTTAAATTTTTCTTATCGATTTCACCTTTTCTTATTTATTTTTCTAGTTTGAATGTTAGAATTTATATACTTATATGTATTTTATATCAAATATATTTTTTTAGTCATTGTTTGTTTTTATTTTATTCATTTTATGAATGAAAATTATTTTAAGTATTTCTTCTATAAAAAAATTAAGATATCATACGATAGCTCAAATAATATTTATTCCTATTAACAAACATAAAGTAAAACAATATTAAAAAAATCATTTTAAAACTAGATAGAAACAAAAATTAAATTTGATCCCTAATACTTTTGAAATTAGATAACGACAACCGAATCGCGTCATATCGTTGATCTAAATTAAATGATCACTTTAGTTATAAATTTGGGTTGACTTTGGCATGCGGACAATTCTTCTATTGTACTCAAATTTAATCCAGGGGTATTTTACCCCAAGACCGACCGATTGACGTTCACAGGTCTATTCTAATCTATTTACTTAAGCCATTGTCAACATGGTAAGCCGATCGGTAAACTCGAGGAGGGACATCCATCAATAGAAATCAACGCCTTTAATGATTGATCGTTAATCGGGACGAATTGCTGATACATTTTACAAAAGCCACATCCGGCTAATGGTCTTTTTTTCGCTAGTTAAAATCTCATTCTTTATCTTTTAAACAGGCTGGGAAAAAATGATTTTATTTTTAGATGTTTTTGTTAACTATTTTTCATAATATATTTTAAAATATTCTTCAATTCTTGAATGTAATATTTAGGTAGAGAAGATAAAATTATTAAATATTTCTGATATGATATTGGTATATAAACATTGAATGGCCGCTAATTAATCATCGTGGATGGTAAATTGCTGGACCACCCAGGGGCGTTTTGGTCAAACGCCTCACGCCACGAATTAAGGATTTCCTTAATACTTCCTTTGACTCATCAATATAAATATTTTTATTTTTGGAGAAAATTTTCAAATAAATTCGTTTTACTAATCAAATTTATTAATCAAAATTTTTTTCTTTCATTTTTTTAAATGTTTATTAATCAATTATAATTAAATAAATCTTCAACGATTCTACTTTACTTTTATGAATTTTAATTATTTATTTTCAAATGAACTATGTAAGAGAGAAAAATATTACAATTTTAGAAATAAATCTGTTGATAATTATTGTAAATGATATTAATCATTTATTTCATCATTACAAAACTTGTTTATTTTTTATATCATGTTTTTAATGTTTAATCGGTTCCGTGACCAATCATTAAGAATATATAATATATACAATGATCGGAAATTAACGTTTCATATATTTTTTTTTAAATTTTATATTTTAATATATTAATCTTCGAAATATGATATTTTTATTTTTTAGTAGAAATTGAATTATAATTTTTAGATTTAACTTCTATTATTATTTTAATTTTTTAAAATATATAGTTTATAAAATGAAAAAGTATTTCAAATGTTTTAAATAGTTACTTATTTATTTTTTAGGTTTTATATTATAATTCTTTAACCGCATTTAATTAATTATATGTTTTAATAATAATAATAATAATAAGGAAAATTTTGTTTAAATAGACCCTCCTATGAGAAATAGCTAAATAAAAATTAAAAAATGATTACATCATGAAGTGTATAGTTTCCTCTGGGACTAGGAGATCTTCATTGCAATCATAAAAAATATAGTATTTTCGCATTTCTTCTGATTAAGACATTAAATTATATATTCCTTTTATTAATTTGTAATTGATATGTATGGGTTAAAATAATTATAGGTATAACATATTTTTTAAGCTGATAATGCTGTTTATATTATCCTCTATAGCTCTATAGTTTATACTATAGCTATGGTTGTTACTATTATCTTCTCCTTGAGTTTCTTTTACTTTTATAAAAAATTTATAATTTTTAATATAATAAGTAAATATACATTTTTTTAATAAATTAAATAAAAACTATTTTATAATATTATTATTTATAAATATTTTCTATTAAATAAATTTAAAATTTAAAGGTACATTAAGTGTAAGGTGGTTTGAGTCTCCTTCTAATTATCCCTTTATTTTTTAAAATCAATAAAAAAAAAGAAAACAGAAATTTTAATGTTTTTTTTATTCAACTTATCGATTTCTTTCTTTTTTTTATTAAGAAAATAATAATAATAATATAATATTTTGTATATGGAAAAATGAATTTTTGAGTTTATAAAAAAAAAAATTGAGCATTTCTAAAAGCATCAAGAAATGATTACGCCCTTGAAATAAATATTTCCAATAATTTAATTTTAATTTTTTCTTGAGGCGAGTGGGGAGGGGGTGGGGTTAGTGGAAATTGGTTTTTTAGGTTTTCAAATTATTTTGAATATTAAACAACATTAATAAATCCTAATCATATTATTTAAACCAATTAGGAAAGTTGTATTTTTTGTTGTTGTTGTTGTTGTTGTTGTATCAATTTCAGGATAATCAAAATTTACTAATTGAGTTTGCCGTTTAATAGCCGCCACCTGCTTGCTACCTGCTGGTGCGAGCACAGTAGAAGGTTATGGTAGCGCCTTGAAATACGACTTTAATGCTCCATTGTCAATTTGGTCTGGTCATTCAAATCGTCCTCCGTCTACTACTCGATTACTCGCCTCTACGTGACGAACCGTCTAATCCCTAATTTGTTGTGGAGCTTATCGTGCTTACGCGTTAATCGGAGCGACTCCAATGAGTGCTCCCTGCATTTGCAAACCCAGCATCAATTCGTTCCCTTCCAACCTCGAGTTTTATAAATAAATATAATTAAAACAAGAAGTTAATAGTTAGCATTAAATTCGAATATCTCTCATGAATTTTGATATGTCAATCGATAAATCAACATTTTTTTTTTATTTAGTAGTAGTAGTAGTACTATTTAGAATATATATTCAACTTTAATTTGTATCAAATCTTTGAAATAAATAATTAATATAATATATAAATAAATAAACTTGATTAAATTAATTTATTCGTTATTTAATTAAACTTATAAATATATTATTATTATTATTATTATTATTATTATATATATACAAGATGAAAAAAAACTTTTAAATTTATATATAAAGTTTATTGCTAATAAATATATCTTATTACCTTTTGATTTTCAAATGTTATATTAGTATTTTTTTTTTCTAATATATTTTTATATTTCATAATTATTTTAAACGTTATGAGGTGGTTAAAAGAATATTTTTATAGCCATTTTCCATGGCGAGATGCTAGAAAGGTTATAACAATAAATGTCAAAATATGATCAAAGACATTAATTTTATAATGTTAATAAATTTTCTTTGGCTTTCGCCACACTAGTCGAAGCAGAACCTAGATAATAAGACTTGAAAATATGTCGTTTCCACCATTCCTCTTCTCTCTATTCTGGATTTATCTTGAATATCTTGGAAAAAAAAAATAATAATAAAATAATAAAAATGAATAATAAAAACAATATTCAAACTAAAGCGTTCCACATAATTTATGCTTACCATTTTAGAAATTTCTATTGAAATTTATAATCTATCTTTTTTTTTGCTTTGAGATACTTTAAGTGTATCTATTCTATCTAGATTTTTATATATTTCAAACTTTTTGTATTTATATTTAAAAATAATAAAAAAAAAAACGTTGTTTTTAAATTTACTTTTGGATTTGAGTAAAATAAAAATAATAATTAATAATCTATATGGACCATCTAACTGTTGTTGGCTTACATGAATCTCTCTCTTGTCCCCTCTCCCCCCCCCTTTTTATTTTTTGGTAATATAATTCAATTTATGAATAAAATTAATTCTTGAAAAATGTTTATCAAACATAAGTAAATTATATATATATATAATATTCATATAATTATTATTATATTAATTAAATAAAAATATATATTTATTTTATTTTACTTATAAGTGATTATAAAAAATATCTAATTTTTCATGTTCATTAATTTTTATAATAGAAATTATAAATAAAATAAAATTAATTAAAATTAATAAATTAAATTATTAATTATTTCTCTTTATTTTACTATAAAGTATTATTATTATATAAATTTGATGATTTGAATTTATAAAATTTGAATCAACTGAAAATATCTACATGGGAAAAGTGACATTTAATGTTTTCAAGGTTTAATACTTTTTCCATGTGCACTGATTAAAGGAGTGCGAAACGATGTCGTTTCCTAGGTAGATGATAGCATTGGGCTTTTAACAAAAGGATAGATAGGACCTAATAATAATGAACCGTGATATCAGAGTGAATAAACGTTATACAGGTCAACTCTCGAACTCAACAAGGAGACCCACTTAACATTTTGCGGTAACGTAACACTTGAAAGGACAAAAGGACGATGCATATATTTAATTTTCATTTTTATAAGGAGGGCCCAAAATCCCTTAAGAAAAATATTACCAATTGTATAATTATCACCTAGTGTGACTGTTATACATACACTCATTCTAAACCACAATTTTATGGTTGCTACCCTTCCGGGTTATTCTCTTCTTGAAGTGTTTATGTCTTTATAAGGCTTGAGAGGTAGGGGGTCTCTACCTTTGGAAGCCCTCTGACTTGCATATGTAATTAGATCCCAACATATAATAATAGAAATAGATCATTTATGGTTCATTAAAGTCACCGGATTCCAATAGAAATTTTATATTATAATATTTAAAATTATGTTAATTTAAAAAGGTATATATTAAATTTCAGAGAATTTAAAATTGAGAGAATTTCTTGTTAATTTTGTTTTTTTTTTTTCATTTGATCCATTGAAGATTTCTTTTCCTGATGAAGAGATACGGAGATCCAAATGGCGAAGGTTATCAGAATAAGAATTTTTATACGAAAAAGTGTGTAACGGTACAGAAGACCTCTTGAAAATGTTTGCATTCAACGGAATTTCATATGCAAATTATATACAAGGTGTCACAGGACACTAAAATTCGTCCTCTTTTAGTTTTTTTTTTTTTTTTTTTTTTTTAAACGGAAGAAAGGCGGGTGGCCCAAGTTCAGGCGTTTCCGTTCCATTCGATAAAACCAATGCCCAACATTTATTATTAACCATTCCCTTACAATCGTTTCCATTTCCTCAATTGATATTACAAATAACTAACTACTTCATATAAAGAATTTAATAATTTTCAGCAATAAATCGAATTATATTGAATTATAATTCCCTATTACGAAATATCACATATTTTTACCAATTTTAAAAATTTTTCTTTTTCTTTTAATGGTATTTTCTTTTTATAATTATTATTTTAAATCAAAATTCTTCAATTTCTATTATGACAATACTAATTAAAATTTTTGTAACTTTTATCTAAGTATTATAAATATTTATTTGTCTATTTTTTTAAATAAACCCAATATTTTAAAATATTTTCTTATTTGTTTTTATATAATCAATTTTATATTTATTTAATAAATAATAAATTATATAGTAAACAACTTTTTTTATTTGAATATAGAATTCTGTTATTTAAAAGAAAGTATTAAATTTTTAAGTTTTATTTTATGAAACAAAAAAAAAATCGTAAAATTATCTACATATATATACATAAATATTTTAAATTTGGTAAAAATAGTTATAGAAGATTATTAAACTTAACAACATAAATTCTAGATACTATTTCAGTATAAATTCAATAAAAATTTCCAAATTATTTATTGAAATCTTATTAAATTTTATTTATATTATTATCTTAAATTAAAAAAAATAATTATTTTTAAATTTAAATGATTTGCTTAAATTTTTGTGATTGAATGAATTTTTGAATTAAATAACTAGTCAAAATTTAAAAAAAAATAAATAAATGTTTTTCTTTTCATTATTCTCTTTCTTTTTAAAAACTGTATAAGTTATAATTAATTTAATTATAATTAATTATAATTTAAGCAAGAAATATATAACTACAGTAATATATAATATATTATAATATAATATAATAATTGTAGTAATTTTAAGAATTTGAATTTCGAATGTTAATTTAAATGATAAATTTACTTTTTACAATTTTTTTAGTATTTCTAGCTTTCTTTTGTTTAACATATTATTGAATGTTTAAATAAAAGATGAATGAGAGGGGGAACTTAAGAATGCCCGAACCACACTGGTTCAATTGACACAACTGTCATTGTTCTTTACTAGAGTCAGTCACAGCCTGTGCAAATACCCTCTTCCCTATGCGCTTGGGGTGAAAGACATTAAGTGGCCTACGTCGCCTCTTCAGAGCAAAGGGGTTGTTTTTCTATATTATTAATATTATTTAGGTCACGTGCATGCTTCTATAAAGGGTTCAAGTGTTTGAATGAGAGCACCATAAGACCTTTTTGGAGATGGGAGGGGGGGTGGGGCGCGTGGTTCCTGATAACAAAAAAAAAATTCTTAAATTTCATTTGGATGTAATTATTTAAATAAAGAGATGAATAAAATAAAGAATAAATATTTATGCAACTCTTTTTTTTTACTCATTGCCAGTTAGATAAAAAAAGAAAATAAAGATTTTCAATGTGAATGGTGTATAGAATTTTTTTTTTTTATTTTATGAATTGAAGTGACTTTAGTGCTAATTATTTTTTATTTCAATGAGGCATATGATTGAAAAAAATAGAATTTGAAGGACTCTTGTCCTTCAAAACGATGAATATTAATGATAAAAAAAATAAAAATTATCAAAAAAATTGATTTTATTATATAAATATTTATAGAAAATTTAACAAAAATAATATATTAAATAATATTCTTTTTCTTAATTCTATTGAAATAAAATAAATGTATATCAAGAAAATGTATTATGTGTACATATATTCTTGATTATATTTTTTTTTTTGTTTAATATTGTTCTTTTGTTTTGATATTTTTTGACTTATTATTTGCTGTATTTATTAAAGCTTTTGTGGTTATTTTGATAATTATTAAGAGAATTTTTATTAAAAAATTGGCGCCAATATCACTTCCTATATAAGAGGTGACGTGTTCCAACATGCATCAGTCCGCTTGAATCGGAGCAAGCGTACGGTTACTTGAAAACGACTGCAGAATAAGCAGTTGAAACGTTGTACAATTATTTTAATTTAATAAATAATTTTATACAAATAATGTGGTCTTTTAATAAAAATTCTCTTAATAATTATTATTTGCTTTTCAAAAATGCCTAGATTTTTTTTTATACTAATTCATCGATCATTTTAGAAACTTTTAGAAATAAATTATAAAGGTTAGTAAAAAAGATTAAAATTTTTTATCCATAGTTTTTCCACAGCCTTTTATGATAAATAATATATTCATTTAGTGCATGTGAGATTTATTTAAGAATGTAGCTCCCGTGCTCTCACGTGAGCTCATGATTTCTCTATTATTGTACTCCTTTATTGGAGAAATCAAATCTCTTACCTTCAACTCCACCTCCTTTCTAATCTCTCATTCTTGTTGAATGCAAACCCAAATAAAAAAGAAATAATAATAATAATAATAATAAAATAAAGAATTTCTAAATCTTAATTTACTTTAATATTCGTTATTATTCAATTAAACTAATTTGAATAAATTAAATAATAATAAATAAAAATGTCTATGGATTGTTAATCTTGCAATTAAATCAACTGATTCCTATGTTTTTGATTAACATTTTCATGACATCTTCTTTCTTCTATCATTCTTTGCCCATTTCCAGCAGTTATATTATATGGAACGGCAAAGATACCTATTATATCAATATTTTTTTTTTTTTTAATACTTGTGATATTCTAAATATCATTAATTTTAATTAGAAATTTGGATGAAATGATATAAATTAGTATTTATTTAATTGAATTCTGTGTTCAAATTATTTATATGAGCATTTGTGATATGGATCATTTGATAATAAGTTTGGATGGACTCGATCGGATAAACAGACAGATGATGGTGTGGTTCTACCCACTTGGGGTCACCACTCATCAAAACAAACGGAGGCAACTGACTCGTCTGCAGCCGAACACTTTCTAGTTGAGCTGAATGAAGGTGTGGTGAAGTCGAATCGCCTGGGAACCAGCGAAAGGCAAAATGGCAAATTGATTTCATGTCAAACGAATTTATATTCTATTCTTCTTTATCAAACCAAAAAAAAAAATAAAAATAAATATATTAAATTAAAAAACAAAATAGAGAAACGTATCGAAATGATTGTAACTCGAGGTAAAACGTTTATCACTTGAAGAGAGAGAGGGGGGGGGGGGAGAGAGAGAGAGATGTGTGGTGTACAACCTACGCCTCTGACATGCCATGGGAGTGAGATAGCAGAGGACTCGTGCAGATTTTATTTTATTTTAACAAGTACAGTTAAGCGGGCGTCCGAACATGAAATATCTTTCCCCGTGTTCGAATGGCAATTAGAAAGAATGAAATTCTGTTTCTCCTTAACGAGACTCTCTGTTATTGGTAATTAGACTGACATTTTTTTTTTTTATTCACCACGATAGACAGATGTTCCACTAATAATATTTTCAATAATGAGTTGCTATTTACATTATTATTTCGATTAATTCGAGAAAAAAAAAATTAATAATTTGAATAACTTTAAAATATGGTAGAACTACTAAACAATTTATGAAAATATTAATATTAATTAAGTATAAAAAATATGGATGTGTTCATATTAAATCAAATAATAATTTCATTTTTCTTTGAAAAATATGATATTCCTAGAATTGAAGTTTAAAATAAAAAAAATGCAGATAAACTAAAACTCCATTTTTACTATCTCGCCTGAGATAGTATTGCGATTACGAAAATTTTCGATGTCGAGATTTTGATGTTTGTATACGTTTTGAAGGTTCCTGAATCATTTTCACTAAGGTTGAGAAAAATGTCTGTCTCTGTGTGTGTGTGTGTGTGTGTGTGTATGTAGACAAGATTACGCAAAAACGGTTTGAGCTAGAAATATGAAATTTGGTACATGGACATTATTCAAAATTCATAGTTTTCTATCAACTTTGAGAAATGTAGCTCAACCGGAAGAGGGTTATTACCTACAACGTTTTGATTTTTTTTCTTCTAAAGTGACTGTAAAAATAAAGATATATGTTTGATAATTTTTCACATGATTAAAAATTGTATAAAACTGCTATATATAGAATTTCAGCTTGATTGAATCGCTGAAAGTACCGGAATTAATTTTTCATCACGACTGCAAATCACGCGCCAGCACGTAAGGTGGTGTCATTATCAAAGAGCCAAACACGGTTTAATAAATATTATTTATTAATTTTAATTTATAATTTAATTAATTTAATTTAATTTAAATATAATATATGTTAATTAATCCAATTCAAATTTGCGAGATAGCCGAGTGGAGACACTTTAGCTTATTTTTCTATTGTTTTTTTAAACAAAATAATCTATTCTCCCCCTTATCTTTTTTATATATTTTATATATATATACTATTTATATATGATCTCTTTCTATTATAGTTACTAAGACAATTCTGAATTAACAATTATTCATCCTTTTCTATTTTAAATTTCTTTTATTCAATTCCAACCGTCTCTCAAATCTTATAGATTCTGATTATTCCCCTCCACTTCATTCTCATTTCATTCCATTCGATATTTGCCTATTAAAAAAAATAATTACCAATTTAAAAATAGTATTTTTCAAATTTTGATAATTTATAAAAATCAAAAAAAAATAAACAATATTTTTATTTTAATTATATAATTTTTATCAATCATTTTCATATTTCATTTTGTTTTTCAGTTAAATGATAATTTATAGCTAAAATTTTTTTGAAAAGTTATTTAAAGAATGTCCACTAAAAAAAAACAATTATTTGATGAGATTCATGGAAATGGCTTAACAATTATTGGTCCAAGTGCAAAAAACAAAACATTTATTATCAAATTAGTCAGGATTTCAATTTTATGTTCAGCTTTTATCAAGACTTGCATTTTCATGTTCACATGTAATATAGTAGAAACGCTCAATCCACTTGATTTCAAGTGGAAATGCAACAAACAATTCTCCGAAAAGTTCATTTTGTAATTTGCTTATTTTCTGAAGAAAATTTCAAAATAAATAAAAAAAAAAAAGTTTAATTTAACAACAGATTCATGAAACCATTACTTTAATTGCTCAAGTACATTTATAAAAAAAAAAAAAAGATTTAAGAAACTATTTCAATTTTCTTGATCATCAAATTGTTGGTTCTTGATTTTTAGCATAAAATGGAATAAAACGTATGGAATTTATTTCAATCGTATCTCGAACGATTAAATGAAAACAATCGTTTTTTATTTAATTTATTTATTTTTCTTTTTTTTAAAGGAAAAATAATTGAGGCATGTGGGCATGAAGTGCAACTTCCCGGGCCTTTGTCAACACAATTAGCCGCCGCCCACGGGTTTGGACCCGTAGGGGCCGGACAAAGCCTGGACAGGAACAAATAGGCTCCATCTCTCGAGAGCCTAGCTATATGCAAATGTTTCAAAACACGTTTGACTCAATCACGGTGCGAGTATAAAAAAAAGTCGACTTGGATAAAAATAGGAGTGTGTTTGTAACGTCCGGCTATCGTCGCCTTCAATGCAACCCAATCATTTATCAACAAGCCTATCACTCATCCGGAATTCAAGTCCGAAAGGTTCCAGGGCTTTGTCCTGGCTCCCTTCGGTGCCCATTTACCTGTGAGCACATCCTTATCCCCACTCCTTGTGTGTGTGCTCCAGAAGGCGACATCTCTAAAGCCACTGGGTGCGCTAAGAAATAGATCAAGATTAATTAATCGAGTGGAAACCCAACACCACCGTTGGCTCCAAAGCACACAAAGCAACACTGACAATTTGTTTATTCCATTTATTCATTCTATAGAGTGAAGTGAATTTTGTTCCCATAAATACTACATTTATATATGACACACACACACACAAAAAAAAATCTGCCTTGTATTGATACAAAAAAAAAAAAAATAAAAAAAAAAAATAAATAAATAAATAAAATCAAATTTAATTCTACCAATTGTAAGAATAATATTGGCTAAAAAAGCTTACACAATTAATCTGTTTATCTATTTTTACTATATCATCATCACAATTATTATTATTATTATTTTTTTTTTATTTTATTTATAAATTTTTAGTATGAATCGAATATTATTAATCCTATATAGAATAGTTTGAATTATATATTTAGTTTAACATGAAATAATATTAAATATTTAATATATATATATATATATATATATATATATTATTTTACAATTATAATGCTTAAATGAAATTTATAAATGAAGGAAAACATTTTTTTTAATTATCATTTTTATTTAAATGTCACATAAATAAATCATATTTCAAATCATTATTTAATTAATATACCTATTTTTACTAAGAGGTCACAATTGAGTTTAACTTCCTGTACTTTCTCACTTAAATGCAAAATTTTTGCTAAAATTCTATTAAATATCAAATAATGACCTCTAATTGAAATTAATTTATTATAATACAAGACAAATAAAACAAACAAATTATTATCATTGTATTCAAAAATCAATCAATCGTTCTATAATAATTCTATTCATTAGAATAAAATTAAAATTATTTATAGCTCAATGAATCAATTGATCAATTGTTCAATATTTCAACTGACATTTCCAACTGAAACAAATTAAAAAAATATACTAACACTTTTTCAATTATTTTATGATAATACAAATTACTACTATTTTACTTAATATAAATTAATTGAATTAGAAAAAAAAAATAATTTAAATCTTTTATCATCAAATTTACATTAGATTAACATTATAGTGAATCTAGTAGAAAATACTATAATTTTAATATTATTTTTATAATAATTGTTTGTTGATTCATAAGAAGAGTACATATAACAACTTTCATTGTTTGATTAATTAAATGAAAAAAAAACATAAAATGATTTTATAATTTGAAAAATATATATTAATATTAAAGAAATAAAATTATAATAGTAATAATAAATAAAAGGCGCCACATGATGGGAGGTAGCGTAACTGGCTCACATTCTCGTGGTCCCGAGTTCAAGTACCTGGTTTGGTAAGGGAATTTCTTTAGCTGGAGCCTATGGGACTGAATCAACCCAGCCTCCCGGATCAAAATTGGGAAGTTATTTGATAAAAAGTAGCGCCTCCGATCAAGAAAATCAAGGTAAAGGTTGATAAGACCCGTTCTACTGATCATAGGACACCTCATTGATATACTGACTTGATAGCTGTTGTCCTTCCGTAGAACGTACAGAAGTCAGAGGTTTTATATATATAATAAATAAATATACATTGAAAATTTTATGATTTAATTTATTGAGAAATATTATGATCATTTTTTCTTTTTTAATTTATTTTAATTCTTTTCCAAATGTCTTTAACCTCCAAAATCACCTCTTAAAAATAGATTTACCCAATTTCCTAGTTTTTGAAAATCTTCCCCTCCCTCCACTAAATTAATTCTATCCATCCACTTTTTGAATATTCGTTTCTTATTAACTCTTTTAATTAATTCAAATATTGTATATAATTTTTTTTTTAAATTTAAAATAACATTTTTAATTCATTTTAAAAATAATATTGTTTGAAGAATTCGTGAAGGGGATGAATCAGAAAGAGAATCACTCCCGGAAATTTTCAATAAAAAATTGAACAGACCAGGTATGGCATATCTTGACACAATTTAATCATTATAAATGATAGAAAAAGATATATAAAAAAAAGTTAATATAATAACAATCGCATTCGTTGTTTGGGGAGTTCGTGGGGACGTGTCAAAGGAGAGTTCGAAGAGATTACCGTGCGTTACGTTTCTGTTTGTCTGCTTGAGTGGAAGATTTTTTGAAGGAAGCCAATCGAGCAACCCCTAGGGGCACGACACCCCTCAGCTGATTTTGCTGATCCGAGCAACAGCCGGCAATCATAAGCCCAATAAACAACGCCCGAGTTTGCCTTAATTATTATTCCTTACGGTAGATGATGGATCATCTTAGCTGTCAGCCCAATTTGCCACGACATGTTATTAATTATCTTCTCACAATAATATATGTAGTAGATCTAACAACATTTTATTTAAAAATTTTACATGGTTAAAAATTATCAGTAATTAAGAAAAAAACAATAATAACATTTTTAAAATGATTTGCTAAATTTTTAATATTTAATTTTATAAATATATTATTCATTAAATTATAAATTAACAAACTTTTAAAATTTATAAATAAATATATATATATTAATTGAATCATATTTAATATAATATTTAAATATATCATAATTATAATAAAAAAAATCAACCATAAAAAAATAATAAACTAATTTCATAAATCCAAAAAAAAAAAAATATTAAAAATTATTTAAACTGATAAAATTAAATTAAAACAAAATATATTAAAACAAAAAATTCTTATTCTTGAAGGAATTGTTTAAAGCATGGGTGTCTAAACTATGACTATTCGAGGGCCATATTGCTGGGTCGAACATAAATAAATATTTTTTCAACAAATAGAAATTAAATTAACTACAGTAAAACCTCTTTATAAGGACACGTATGAAAAATCGAGATCGCAAAATCATTTTATCTTTATTTAAGAACCAATTTTCGTTTGGGCCGCATCTTAAAGGGTTTTGGGCCGCATGCGGCCCATGGGCCATATTTTAGACAAGCCTGGTTTAAAGGAAAAGTTGATTAAGTTTATATTTTATATAGACTGGTTTTTTTAAACATTTTTTTATTATTCTTGAACTAAGATGTCTCAATATTTTTTTATTCATTTTTTATTTTGTTTAAATTTGGAGGAAAAAAATACATTTAAATTTCCATCGTTGGATTTAACAAAAAAAAAAAAATCACTTTTCGCTCCAAGAATTTATTATGATTCGAAATAAATAAAATGTTTGATGATAATAAATTTACGATTCTCGTAGAAGAAACTGATCCATAATTCAAAATGACGGAAAGGAGACAAGTTGCATGTCAGGGGTTTTTGGTGATCCTTTTCGATATTTATCCCTAAAAATAAATAAATCAACGCCAACGAAATACCTTCTAACTTGAGTCAATCTTTTCGCTTTTGTTTACTAAACGACGAGGTCTAAATCGAAAGGGTCCCTTTAGTAGTTTTTTTTTTTCTTTCTTTTTTTCCCTCTCTACTTTTAAAACACCTCTCCTGGCAGTCAATAAATAAAGGCGGTTTGAAAAAGAAAAAAAAAAAAATTATTCTTGACATTTAAATGATCGATTGAATTATCGAAAATTTACTATATATTTGATTTAGAATTCGCAATTTTTTTTCAACCAATAAAAAAACAAATAAAAAAATACCTTACTTAATTTATTAACAAATAATTACATTATTCATAATTTTTAAATTTTTTTCTCAGATTTTTGAAAAATAAATTAAATTTTAACAAAAAAAAAAAAAAAAAAAATTGTATAATTAATTTTGTTTTTTAACATTTGAATGAATTAAATAATAATTAATTAGGACTTGTAGCTAATTTAGTTTATAAAATTTATGCAAACATTAATATTATACATATCTTCACAATTATTATTATACCAAATAAAAATAATATTTATAATTAATAAAAAATTAATAATAATTTTAATTTCAGACATTTAAACAAAACATTATTATTATAAAAAAAAACATTTTTAACTATAATTTTCCTTATTCTTTTTTTTACTGAAATATCATTTTGTTTATCTTCCTTCTGTATTATTTTAATCAATTAAAATATATATTAATTATTTCAGTTCGAAGCCAGGAACCCAATATACTTATATCGATATAAATTCAGGCAAAATCGTGACTAGCCGCTGGAATTTTAATAGAATTTTTCGTTTCTCATTTCTTCTATTTCATATTAAATCATTACATTATTGAATTTGAATATATTTTGCTACTTTAGGAAGCTTCATATGCAATAAGCCAATTAGAGATAAGTTATTGATAAAATATTCACATAAATTATTTAGAAAGAGGAGATAAGAATCATTTTGCATTAATTATGGAAAAATTTATAAAAAAAAAAAAAAAATTATTAATAAATATGAATTTTTCTTATTATTTAAACTAGTCCAATAAATAACTAATATGTTTACTGTGAACAACTAATTTGGAATTGAAATATGCTACTTTTTAAATATTTTCTATGTGTCATGTAAAAATATTGAATTTGTAATCAACTAGTTTTCTTTCATAAAATAATTGTAAATGGTATATACTTAATATATTTCCTATTTATAAATTTATAATTTATCTTAACTGATAAATTTTGATCTAGCAAAAAAAAAAAAAAAAAAAAAAAACAACTTTACAATTGAATAAAGAATTAAGCCTCTTTTTAAGAATTTGAACAGATAATTCCCTCTATTCTAGTAGTCACTTTTAAAGCTTCAAACGGAATCTCTAAAGGTTGGAGGGGGCGGCCGCAAAATTAATAGACTGTTTGGGTTCCCGGTGAAGATGCTTTTTCAAAGCTGGCATCTCATACAATGGGCCTTGTTTTCTTCTTTCAAAAGTAGCCCTAAAAAAGCCCTTCCCTGGAAGTTTTCTAAAGTGTCTACTCACACACGGGTGTCACATCGCGAACGTTGACTGGCAAGGTTCATTAACTTGACAAATCGGCCGAGGCCCTCCCCATTTGATCTGTCCGCTTTTCTGAAGAGGGGGGGCCGTTATAACCCTTGACAGCCGCGGGTGTCTCTCTCTCTGGGAATCACCACTTAACAATATTCAAATTCAGAAATGAATATTTTATTTTCAATAAGTCTTGTTTTTTTTTTTTTTTATTTCTTTTCTTTTCATTTCATTTGATAGACTCCGTTAGTTGTTGCTATTAATTCAAAATTTTAATTGTCGAGAATGTAGATGTGACTTTGCAAAAATTTACTCCTCTATTGAGAATGAAACGACAACAAAAAGAACAGAAGAGAAAAACTACAATAGCCTAATTAAGTTTATTAATTCTTATTTAGATCATCGTTTTTCTATGCCTGATGGCGTTTGAAAAAGCACGACCTCTTCGGTCAACAATTGTCTTCAATTTCTCCGTTTTTGTATCGTTGGTCCGAACGCAAACTCCAGTAATTGGCCGCTTCGTTCTGTATGACATTTGTAACGTCGTGTCTACCAGATAGGGAGCCGACTCGTAGCAGGTTGTCACAGCTAGACACGTGTAAAAAACACACAAACACACAAACATACACACACACAAAAAACCCCGACAGTTAATTGTCGATTAATTTTAATAACACTGTTTCATGACTTCGTGTTCTCTTTATTCTCCAATAATAATTATTCTTTCACTCCAGCCTCTTGGAGCCTTGTTGGTTAAAAAACAAAAAACAAAGCGGCCACAAAAAATATTAATTTTAGATATATCGTACATACATACTAGAGAGAATCTTTTAACTAACATTGGCCGTTTACAAAATGAAGAAATATTACTATTACAATCCAATCACGAAGGAAATTGTTATTAACATTTAGATTGTTGAAACATGAATCATAAGAATCACTAAATGGTTTCAAGCTTTATGAAAAAATACATTGATAAATTGCAAAATATATAAAAAATTTCATATTTTTCAAAAAAAAATCTTCATTATTGATGTTAGATTATAATATTAGAAGAAAATAAATTAATTATCTAAAGTAGGGGTGAGGAAAAGTCGGCCCGCGGGCTGGATCCGGCTCCTGCTTATTTTATCCGACCCGTTGAAAAAGCTTGGCTCTTATTTCAATATTTCATTCAATATGGTAATTTTTTTTTTTTACAAATGTCTCGGATAGGTGTTTTCTAAATATCGTCACCCTAGGTATAGTCCTCGGCCCGGGAGACATTTTGAAAATTTCATTTTGGCCCGAGCTTAAAATTTGATCTAAAAGATAGATATAGACTTTAACTTAATTATATATCCTATTTTTTAAAATATTATAACTAATTATAATAGAATAGGCCTATTTTACATAATATATTATTGTAATAAAGATGTGAAATATTTTTAATTTTTTTGTTTTTTTATTTTTCTAAATTAAGCAGTGAGGGAGGGTATGTTATTAAGAAATTTATTTAAAATATCAAATAATTTCAAATAACACTAAATATATATATTATTATAAAAATTAATTCTTTTCAAGTTCAGTTGATATTTAAATCTTTACATATCACGAAAAAAAATTATAATATATACACATGTAATGATAAGTAGTTTATAAAAATATTTTGAAATTTATCTAGATAAATTTGAGAAATTTGTGGATAATTGATTAAATTTTATGATTTATCTACTATAAATATTAACATCTAAAAGGAAATACAAACTATACTCTTGAATTAATATAATTTTATACTTTTAATCAAAAACATTATATAACTAAGAAATACATATATAATACATTTATTATAAAAATCAATAATTTATTTATTTCTTTATAATAATAAAATTTAAATAAAATCAATTCACTAGATTCTGATTAAAATACTGGTATATGTGATTACATATTAATGATTAAATAAATAATAATTAATTATATATATATAGAAAAGAGAGAGAGAGAGAGAGAGAGATACTTGTTCAACACTCACAGATTGTAATTGCAAAAATTAAATTAAATTAAAGTTCGATTAAGTCTGATTTATTTTATACTAAAATTTTTTTTATATTGTATGATTGCTTATATATATACATTTTAATCATAGATCTTTATATTGCTTTAAATTTATCTAGTTAGGAAGAAGCTAGTAAAAGTTGAATTATAGGGAATAGACATTTTTAGAAATGTCTAGAGATATCAGCTTATCGTAGAACAAATAAAGGAAGTGTACTGAAAATTTTAATTTTATGTTTAAGCCTATCTCCATTTGTGTTTCGAACGGGTACCATATGTGGTTGGTGGGCTGGATCTCGTGTCCATTCAGAAAAATATCAAACAAAATCTTCAAAGAATTGTGATTTATATATCGGTGAATAAATTATATGACTATCTAAAAAAGGTGCACCATTAGTTTCCTTAAAGGTAATCTCGTGTGGCCCAACGGAGAAACGTTATAAAAAAGTGCCATTTTTGTACACAACACCTCCAGAATTGAGATAGCGTGTTAGCCAGAGGTTTCAGAATTCTCCTGGATTGAGACAAATGAAATAAAAGAAACAAAGATTTATTACAAATAATTTTAGGCGTATACTAGAATGAGGGAAAGGGGGGAGGGGGGGAGGGTTGAGTGGAGGGAGTTTACCTTTTTAACCTCTGAATTTTTATAGAAAGCTATTTCATGATAGATGATCAAAATTAAGAATTTGACCGCTTCTCCAACACTTGGACATTTACTTAAGGAACTTGAACAAAAATAAATCAATATCTTTATCTCTTCAATAAAAACAAAACAATAAATAAATAAATAAATAAATAAATACAATATTTTTAATTAATAATTAAACAATATTTTTATTTAAAAATAAAAAATAAACTAAATATAGTTGTATCAATATACTACATATTTAGAATAATAATAAGTAAAATAAAAAATAAAAAAAGGGATTGATCCAACAAAGAATATTAAAGACCATTTATTTAAAAAAAAAACATTTCAAATTTCAATTTCTTTATTTAAATATATATTTATATTTATATCTTATAATCATCTTTAAGAATAATTAAATATTAAAGTATTCATTAATTATTTTCATGAATCATGACTTAAAAAAATTGAAAAAATATACAAATTTGTACTGTGAAACTCGATAGCGTGCAGATTCTTGGAACATAAAATAAAGTTCTAGATTCTTTTACAAGTTCCAGTTTTATGTAATTTGAAAATTAAAAAAAAAATAAAAAAACGAAAAAATGATGCATGCATTTTCGAGAGAATTAAATGAATAATCAAAAGTATATAAATATATATATATATATACCTGATTAATTATTTATTATGAAAAGCCCTTGAGAAGCTTTTATTTATTCATTTTAATTAATTAAATTTATTAATGATTAAACCGTGAAACATTCATTTTTTTTTTGCTTTAAAAATTTGTTTATATATTTATTTATTGTAAATAAATATGTAGATATGATTAATGATTAATTAATTATTTTAATAATTTATTTTATATGTATAATTACAAAAGAAGTCTTTTTTTATTAGTTTCAAATAAAATAATATATTAGTATTAAATTAAGCTAAAGAAGTTTAAAGAACATACAATTATGATATAATAAATTAATTAAAATGAATCTTGTATAATAAAATAATAATATATGATCAGAGTAATAAAAATTTAAAATCAAATAATGGAAAAGTAATAGTAATAATATACACATTAATATAAATATCCAGTGGAATAATAATTAATAAAATTTCATTTTAATTTATCAAGATTAATAATAATAATTTTATTAAATTAATGTAGTAACGTTTTTATTTTTTTTTATTTTATTTTATTTCTAATTTCAAACTAGTATATAAATATACATGATAACTTAATTAAAAATAATTAATATGATTTTTGTTTCCATGACAAATTTGATTTAATTATTTATTAAGTATTCTTTAAAGCTTAATTTTATTAAAAGAGTAAAAAGATTTATGAGTAAGTGTTTTTGATCCTATTATTGAAATTTAAAACAAAAATAAACAAACAAACAAACAAATAAATAAATAAATAAATAAAATAAAGAAACTCAATTCAAAATTTAATCAAATGATATTTCTTACTATTATATTAGGAAAAACAAATAGGATCAGAAAGTGACTTGAACTTCACTAATAAATAATTCAAAACATTCTATTCAATCTTTTGTTCAATTGTCTATTTTTTTTTTTTTGTATTGTTTCTTTAAGAAAGTTGATTGATTGAATCGTGCTTTGATTGATTTATTTGCTTGGTCCATTTAAATTTTTGTAATTGAAATTGATGGATATCAAATTTAGAGATTGAAAATGATTTAATTAAATATTTCAAATGAGTTTTATCAATTTATTCAATCTTTTATTCTTATACTTTATTGTAAGGTGGATTTGGTTTCGAAATATATATATATATATATATATTCTTTTATAAACCCTTTCTGAAAGTATTTTTATATAACTTGACTTCAATAAAACGTATTCTAAGCGTTTATTTAATTTGAGATAATCTTAATGATTTTATTGGATGATTAGTGGCTTTTAGAATTTTCTTTCAAGTGGATCCTTCGTTCGTCTTAACTCAATGTTAATTAACAAAATAGGGGGAGGGGAGAGTGGGGGAACAAAGGGTATCTCTCTCTCTCTCTCTCTTTCTCTTGAAATCAATTGCTAGGTGGAATCAAAGAGGTGGATTACGTAAAAGCGTTAGTCGCCTGGGAACTTGATTTGATATTGACATGCAAATTGGTGAGAGAAAGGTGAATCCTTTTGCTGATATCCACCATCCAAAGGGTTGGACAATGGCTCAACACTAGAGACTGGGCCAAGGTTAGCGGCAAAAGGATGAAAAGTGTTTCCAAAACGAAACGATCCTGAAGCAGTCATGCGGAACATAAGCGAAACGTCAGTTGTTCAATCCAATATCAAAGTCGGTTCGGCAGGCAATTATTAATTGTGTGATATTATTTATTAATTTGAAAACAAGCATTTAAAGAAACAATCCATGCAATCGGATAAATCATGTCGACTGTATAGTTTGCTTGTTTTTTTTTTTTTTTTGTTGTTGTTATTTTTATTTTATTTCAAAATCGTACCGGCGCCTCCAGCTATCGGAAGACAACGGAAATGTAAGAAAGAATTGAAGAATGTAAATACCAGGATGAAGAATAGATTCAACAATCTTGTTCTCTTATTTATTAGAAAATAGTTTGATATAATACAATAAACAAATCCTAAAAGCAAAAAAAACTTCCTATAAATTATAAAATCATTAAATTAAAAAATTCATTGATCGTTAATGAATGTCTATCTAAAGAGAATCTTCATAAATAGTTTCTTCCTCACACTAAAAGGTGTAGATGTAGGGTTGCCAATTCTATAAAGTTCTAAAAAAGGATACCCTTAAAAAATTAGGTACAAAGTAAATTTAAGTTAATTTAGTTTTTAGAACCATATTTAAAAAAAAAATCGAAAGTATTTATTTAAGATTCTGACCGCAAAAACATTTTACCTTTTTTTTTTTTTTTTTGAAAAATTTGGAAAAAAATATGTGTTGGCGCTAAACTTGAAAATATGAGTAAATTAATGTATATATGTAATATTTGAAAAATAAGATAAAAGGCGACCTTCTCTAGTTTAATAAATAACAAGGACAATAAGGTGTTAAAAAAGGACTGTCCTTCCCAAAAAAGAGCAGTTGGTAACCCTATGTAGATGGTAGTATATATATATGAAAAAAGACAACATAAAATAAAACAACTTCTACTTTTTATTTTAGTGATTTCGGCGAAAACATTTCAATATGATACTTTTTGCACGATTTTCCACAAGCAGCAATTCTAAACGCATTCATTAACAGAGAACACGTCCTGGCAATTTATTTGACTTAGAAAAAGTCTCAAGTTTATATCATGAGGTTTTCAATTTTTAAATAAATAAAAAATATCAAAGGTCAACTTACAACTTCATTCGGAAATTTTTTAGTGTTGCTTTCTCTGACTAGCTTTCTTTCTATTAATATTCTATTTTTATTTTTGCCACTCTCAACTACTGAATATAAATGTACAATTATTTTCAAATCTTATTATAATTAAATATTTCTCTATCCTTCTATGATTATATTACTATTACTATATATTAATGTTATTATTAAATTTTGATAAAAATGAATATGCATTTATTACAGCTTCATTTGGTTTCTATGAGTATAATAAAATATACTCATTTAATTAGATAGGAAAGTTTTGTTAGATAGGATATAAAATTTATCTATTCAAAACAATAATCAATTTCAATTATAGAAATTAAATCCAATTTTTAATGAATTAATTAATTAAAATATAATTTTTTATGACGTATGAATGACGTGATCAATTCATGCATTATTTGGAAAAATATTAAAATATTTAATAAAAAATATACTTATATATTATTTTGATCAAAATAAATATAAGTATATATTTTATGTAGTTATTTAAATGAGAAAAAAATATAATGTGTTAAAAGGTAAAGATGAAGAATAATCCTCTATTTTAATAAATTTTAATGGGGGAAAAAAAATAAATTTTTAGTTTCTTATACATTTTTAAAACATACAGTGAGAGTGATAAATGTTAGCATATTTTAACATTTACTTTCAACATTATTAATTAACTGGTAGGTATGTGTAACATGAATATATAAGCATGAACATTTAACCAGTTTAAATTATTAAGATTAATATTTTATTTTAATTTTCAAAAAAATTTAAATAATATTCTTACTCAAAAAAAAAAAATGAATATAATTCTAAAGAAATTGTATTTACTCAAATTAAATAATTAACATCTATATTAATTTTAAAAATAAATTCCTAAAATAAAAAAAATAAAAAATTATTAAATGAATTTTTTGTCAGTTTTGTAAAAACTTTCTTAGAGGAACATGTAATAGTAAAATTAGTAAAAGATATTTCAGGTATGTACTAAAAAAATGTTTCGAATTTTAAATTATTATATCAGTATATATATATATATATATTCTATAGATCCGTTTATTTATTATTGTTATTTTTTAAAATCTAATCAACGAGGGAAATTTTTGATTAATTATATATCAAATCAGGGGAAAAGATCAATTTGATCTTTAATTAATATTCTTGAATAGATTCTAATCGATTAATTAATTCTTTCACTTCCATTAAATTGTACCCAGTCATTAAAAATTTGAAGACTATAAAATTAAATGAAAAAATAAATTAGCAATACTCGAACCTGCAAATTAAATTTTTTTTTTAAACGACCACCCTTACTTTTTTTCCCACTCCAAAGTTTCTAGCACGTGTTTATATCAATATATTTCTATCAACATTGAGTGTCAAAATAAATAAGTAAGAGATGTCTAATTTTTTAAAATTATTCCGATTTTTTTATATAATGATGAATATCCGTTTATTCATTCTAAAAAAAAAAAAAAATAAAAAATTCATTAAGATGGTGAAAAAGAAATCCAATCAATAGATTTTTTTTTCCCAATAATGCACCTGTCATTCTTCACGTAGAAACTTGATAAGAGTTTACCATCCGAAAATAATACCATTCGTTTGGGTTCTTTATTGCTGGCTCTTGTTAAATACCAGGTTATGCAAATATATTTTAAAAAAAAAATAAAGCCTAGTCATATATAAAGCAATAGCCCGAAGCATTATCTGATTTAAATAGTCAATTAATTTAGTACGTGTCTGGTCGAATATCTTGTTTTCTTCGATTGCCTGGAGCCTCCAACCCATATTTCCGGCCTGAGTCAACCTCCCGTCTCAATATTCCCCCCAAAAAAATCAAGGAAATTCCATTTTAATTCTATGATTAACCACTAAACATTTACATTACTTACATTATAATTACTTACTTTATGATTTTTTTTTTACGAAATTTGACAAATTTTATCTTTATTTTCTATAACAAGAATTTTTGTTACCTGAATAATTGAAATAAAAAAACAGTTACCTATACTTAGTATAAACATTAAATTAAATTTGTTTCTTAATAAACGAATGAATAATTAAATATAAGAGTTAAATTCATATAATTGGAAGGATATGTAAGAATACCTTCAGGTTTATATATGTTCAAATATTATCAAATTATTTTGCAAAATTTACATTTATTTCCTCAGGGCCGTTCCTAGGGTATATGCCGCCCGGGTGCGAGAGTGATTTTTGAATAAAGGTGTTAAAAATTTACAAATAAAAAAGATAAAGTAAATTTAAGTAAATTTAGTTTTTTTAAAAAATTGAAAAAAAATCGAAAGTATTTAAGATCCTGATCGCAAAAACATTTGAATCATATTGAAAAAAAATTTAAAAAACATAAAATGAATAAGTACTTTTAAGGCGGCTTGCGCCTCGAAGGGTTCTGTATTTCTTTTTATTACCGAAAGTATTTGATGTCTTCAAGTCATTTTTTTTCATTTTTTTAACGTTCAAATCTCCTACTTACAGCACTGAAAGAAACTTATTGCGGCCAGATTGAAATATTGTGTCTATATTGAAAATGGGGCAATTCAAAAGACAGGAAATTCGAAACATCTGTTAGAGGATTGAATAGATTGATTAATTGAGAAAAGTGTCATCATCATCACTCGGACCTAAACTATTTCCAATTTTTGTTTAAAAATGGTAGTATATTTTTCTTTTGGTTAATTATTTAAATTAGATTAATCTATAATCAATTAATACTGGTAAAAAATATTTATAAATTAATATATTCAAGCTAACTACATTTAAAAAAATAAATTTACACTAATAATTTCCAAAATATAAAAAAAAAGTAATTTTTTAATTTTCTTCTATGAGTTAAAGGTAAAGTGAGATCTGATTTTTTTTTATAATTGTTATGAAATACACTAAAATACACTAAAATACGTAATTATTATTTTTTTGTAAACACTAATATTTATTTATTTTTGAAAATATAAAAATATAGCTAAGTTTATTAAAAATTTTATTTTTTTGATTTGCTGGTCTTTCGATCTGAAGAGTAAAGAAGCTTATTCAATTAATTTCAAATGGAAGACATTCATTCAATTATCTCTACAATTTATCTTTAAAAATCTAATTATCACACTAATAGAAATGAATGAACTCGACAATTCCTTCTTAAAAAACAAGAGTTTATTATCCCATTCTTTTAATTAAGAGTCAACTCGACGTAGAGTGCATTTAGAAATAAATTTTATTGTGTCTACGATGTAAATTTCATTTTTTATAACTTGACTTTTTAAGATGCAATATATGTAAATTCATTCTTTTTTTGGTTACATATTTCTGTCACTTATCCCCACTCTCACTTATTCTTAAATGTAGAGAGTTTCTCGTTTATATAAGGTCTAAATTTTCGAATCTGGTTATATTTCATATATATCGCTAATCTTAAAAAAAAAAGTGTGATCAAAGATGTTATCTTGTCAAGATATTTATCCTATTTTGGTTCATGAGAAGCAGAAAGCATAATTTTAAATTATTTATTAATATAATTTTTTTTTTTAATTTGATTACAAATGTAATAATATTAATTAAAATAAATATAAAAATTCATAAAAGATCATTTATTTATGAATATTAAAAAATATTTATTTATTTAAATAAAATAATAAATACCTTCGTTAAAAATTATAGATAAATTTTGTTAAATTTTTTCATTATTTTAATATCTTGAAAATTATATAATAAAAATTAACAAAATAGTTTAAAAAATTAAATTTAACAAAATATTTATTTTTATTACTAATTATAATTATTATAACCTTATATTTTAATTTTTTTTTTCTCACTTCTCTCTTTATCATATTGAGTTTAAATTTTGGAAATTTAGATTTTAATAAAATTTTTTATCTACATATTTTAAAAAAATAAGTTAAAACTGAATAATTAATCATTCAGTTTTAATAACAATCACTAATTCAGTTGAAACCCTGAAGAAAATAACATTCTAAATTGATATTTTCTGAAAAGATATAATATTTGTTCTTTTTTTTTTGATTGATTAATTTTTAAAAAAAACCAAAACATTTTTTGTATATTGTTATCCAAAATGTAAATGAATTCTACTTGCAATTATTATTATATAATAGGATTTAAAATTTCAAAGAGGAACTAAATAGAAAGGTTATACCCCTAAATAATATAATATTTCTCCCATTATTACTATCTCGTCAGAGATAGTATTGCGTCACAATTTACAATGTCGAGATTTTGGTGTTTTTATACGTTTTGAAAGTTCCTGAATCATTTTCACTAAGGTTGAGAAAAATGCCTATGTGTGTTTACGTGTGTGTGTATATATATGTATGTAGACAAGATTACTCAAAAACGGTTTGAGCTAATTTGGTACATGGGCATTATTCAAAATTCGTAGTTTTCTATCAACTTTTGAGAAATGTAGCTCAACTGGAAGAGGGTCATTACCTACAACGTTTTGATTTTTTTTCCTCTAAAGTTACCGTAAAAATAAAAATATATGTTTGATAGTTTTTCATATGATTAAAAATTGGATAAAACTACAAAATATAGAGTTTCAGCTTGATTGAATCGTTGAAAGTACTAGAATTAATTTTTTAACTTTGCAAACATGCGCTGGTTTAATAAATATTATTTATTAATTTTAATTTATAGGAGTAATTTATAATTAATTGAATTGAAATATAATATACATTATTTAATCCAATTCAAGTCGCGGGATAGTCGAGTGGAGACACTCCAGCTTATTTATATATATTTTTTTATTTATTTACTTGATTCTTCTTTTTTTCTTCTTTAGGTTTAATGTTAAAAATTTTTTTTAGTGAATATTAAATATCATATTATTAACTATTATTATATATTTTCATTTAATTCATTCTCTTCTCTTCTTTTCTTTTTTATCCTATTTAACCACCCTTTTCACTTACGACTTTAATTCAATCACAATTTTTATCCATTTATTTCTTAATTTAAAATTAGTGAAAAAAAAATTATTATTATTTTTATTAAAATGTTCCAATAATATTTTAATACAGGGGTTCTCAACCTGGGGGCGCGAGCATATCAAGTGCCCGCAAACTTTTGAAAATTTGTTGTAAAAAAAAAAAGGTTATATGATTTTGCGATATTCTGAAAAAGAGGGGCGTGACCTCAGTTTTCTAAGGGGGGCACAGAGCCTGAAAGGTTGAGAACCCCTGTTTTAATAGATTGTCAAATAATAGCTTAATATTAAAAAAAAAAATAATTGTAATCATAACAATTCTCAAATTGAATAAAAGTTACATTGAAAGAAATTATTCTAATTCTCATTTCAATATCTTTTGTTAGCAAGATCAAATTCTTTTTCTTTGTAAATCCTATTGTTCTGTAGAATTCAGTGCTGGCACGAGCCGGGATTATTTAATCCAGCCATCAGGATGCCCAGGCAGGTAGATGCTTTGATATATCAAGACATTAACGTGCGTAGTTGCGTGCGTGAGTGCGCAGTACTGAACTTTTACTTACTACTAAAGAATACGTGCATGCACATACTCCAAGTACTCCTCGAATGTTTTATTATTAATTGTTTTTTTTTATTTGTAATTATATATCTTGTTATATTTTTTTTATCTCTTATGTCTAAGTTATAGAAAAAAAAATAAAGAATTTATTTATCCACAATGTTATTATTATTATTATTTTTTATTTATTTATTAATTAAAAAATATTTTTTTTCATTTCTCTGGAAACTAACCTTCAACTATCGTACTTATATTAAAGTGTACAATTAAAAAGAATTTATTGGTCCTTGGAAATAATTGTTTGAAAAAGTTGATGAACAGGAGTATTATTTTTATTTTATTTTATTTTTTTAGTTTTTTAGTTTTTACCAACCGACGATAGTAAGGGAGGTATTGTTTTCACACCAAATTTCACATGTGGAGATTTTTACATATCTCCACGAATCATGCATTTTCTTAACAGAATAAAGTATTTTTAGCATGATGTCTGTCCGTCCGCCTGTCCGTCTGTCCGTCCGCCTGTCCGTCTGTCCGTCCGTATAGATATGTACAACCTGAACGGCTCAACCGATTTTGATGAAATTTGGTATATTTACTTAATGCATCAGTGGGATGAATTGATCGACGATAGGAAGGGAAGGGTTATTTTCACACCAAATTTCACATGAGGAGATTTTTTTATATATCACCACGAATCATGCACTTTGTATTGGTTTTATCCTAGAGAAAAATCATATTTATTAGTTTTTTCTTGATTTAAAATTATATGACGTCGTCCAACCATCCATGACCTCACAACCTGGTCTTACATATATATTATAAATAAAATAAAATTAAAAATATTTATGTTATATCCATATCTGTTTTTTATTACATTAATAGATATATTAAAATTATTTGAAATTGTTTCTGTAGCTGGAAATTAATTTACTTCAAACCGTCGGTCGGTTCGGACCTGGCCACAGGTCAACTTATTAATATTAGAATTAGAAAAGCACATCTTCAGGAATTTTAAAAAAGTATATTTTTGGAACGTTAAACCATGTAATGTAATACCGAAAATCGATTTGTTAGTTTTTTTTTTATTTTAACTCTGATTTGGAATAAAAAGAGTAGGAAATTTTGTTTTTTAGAAAATTGAAATTTTCATATAAGTAATTAATGTAAATTTTTGGATATTTTACTTATTATCTAAAGTGAAGTAAATCTCACTTAGACCGATTTATGGTGAGTATATTTGAAAAGTAAAAAAATCAAATTTCTTAAAGTATTGTGTATATACTTTCATATATATATATATATATATATTTTGTTTTTATTCTAAATAGAATAAAAATAAAAAGTTTTAGATCTAAACCCATAAACCTGGTGAAAAAGCATACTTTAATTCGCTTTTTCTGTCAAATGAATGTTTATTTTATGATAACCCATTAACAGGTCTTGTTCATTTTAATTAACCATCAAATTTACGCTTTAAATACTTCTGAGAATAGGAAAGTGTGCTTAAAGACCAGTTTTGTTAGGTGGGGTAAGGGGTGGGGGGGAGGGTTGTGAATTTTAAACGATCAAGCTTTTTGCTATTTGATCCATATGGAAATGTTAATTAATTGAAGAAAGAAAACAAAGGGCCAAAAGGGCCCTCAAGCTTCAGTACCACTTAATTTGACGCTCATCAGTCTAATTATGATATCTCATTAGAAAAATCTTCTCTATTGTTCTTGGTTAAAATGAATCCATGATTGCTAAATAGCAAAGATACAATGTCTAATTTAAATTCCAGCTCAGTCAGAATGAAGACAAATTTGAAAATAATTATTATTTAATATATCGCCATATAATTTGCAAATAAATCTAATCGAATTTATTTAATTACGTGCCTATTTAGATTATATACTTAATTTTACAACATAAAAAGTTGATTTCAATTTTAATTATGATTAATATTTCCGGGGCTAAATTTAAAACTTAATCTTTTAAAATTAATTTCAATTCTTAAAAGATGAAAGATATTTGAAACCGCCCTAACATTAAAGACTTTATTAACCACAATATAAAGTGCACATGTAAATATTCACATATACATACATAAATATATATATATATATATTATATCGGACTAACCATTCTGTTTTAAGAGTAAGTATTGTAATATACGCATACTTGTATATACTTCCTTTTTTCTCTCTCTCCTTATATTATTATATAGAAGGAAGTATATTAGTATATATATATAAGGAGAGAGAGAAAAGGAAGTATATACAAGTATGCGTATATTACAATACTTACTCTTAAAACAGAATGGTTAGTCTGATATAATAATAAAATAAAATAATCAAGAAATTATTTTTCTTTTTGGAATTTGAATGCTTCATCTATATTCTATATCAGTAATTCTCAACCTTTTTTTTGCTACGGCACACTTTTTATGGTTTACAAATTTGGCGGCACACAAAGAAAAAGTTAAGTGTAAAAGTTATTTACTTACCTATAATAGACTGTGTAATATAGTTTATGATAATAATCAGGGGTCGGCAACCTTTTTCAATAGCCGGGCACATTTCTGAAATAATATAATAGGGGTGGGCACATTTGGTGATTCTTAGAGCCATATTGAAAAATGAAAATGTTTAAGAGCCTGATCGCCAAAACTTTTACCTTTTTAATTTTTTTGAACCATATTGAAAAAAGTCGAAAATGTTTAAAAGCCTGATCGCAAAAATGGCCAAACGGAATCGAATTAAACAAAAAAATTCAAGTATTAGGTTACGCTGACGATTTAAATATAATAGGAGATTCGGTAATTGCAATTATAGATAGTGTAGAAAAATTAATTGAAGCAGGCAAAAAGGTGGGACTAGAAATTAATAATGCTAAGACAAAGTATTTAGTAACATAAAATCTTAATATACAAGATATAGAATTTGAAAATGTAGAAAAATTTAAATACTTAGGTTCTGTGATAAAGAAAGAAAATAATATTCGAGATGAGTTTAAAGCGAGGTTACAATCGAGAAACGCCTGTTATCATGCAATAAAGGGGCTTATCGCATCAAAATTATTATCAAAGGGGATAAAAGTTAAAATATATAAAACAATTATTTTACCGGTTGTATTATATGGATGTGAGGCATGGTCTATGACCTTAGGTGACGAGAGTAGATTTAGAGTATTTGAGAATAGGATTCTGCGAAGCATTTATGGGCCAAAGAAAGATGAGGAAACTGTCACATTTTACCTTTTTTTTACATACATATAAAATTTTTCTTAATTTGAATTTTACATTTGTAAAATTTGGCGGCACATTTTGAAAATCTAGCGGCACATAAAAGTGCCGCGGCACAGTTGTTGAGAATCACTGTTCTATATAGATTTTTGTATAAATGATTTAAATTTTGAATTTAAATGATTTAATTTTTTTAATTTAATTTTAATTTTTTTTTTCTAACTTAGAGTAGATTATATTTAATTTAATTTTAGACTTTTAGACTAATATTTTTTTTTTGTTTCAGATGAACCAACAATGTAAAGTTTGTGGAGAGCCTGCAGCTGGTTTTCATTTTGGTGCTTTCACGTGCGAAGGATGCAAGGTGAGTTGATTTTTATTATTTTTATTTTTATTATTAATTTATTTTTTTTTAAATATTCCAATTTAAAATATAATGAAAGATTTTATATAATTTATATAAAAAATACCCATATTACCCTAATTTCTATTATCTAAAAAAAACTTAAAAAAAAATAAATTGAACCTTAAAAAAGAAGAAGTAAAATTTCCAAAACCGGTCCGAACTAAAAGGCAGCATGGATGATTGTTGTAAGGGAAGGCAGTGTGCAAGTGCGTTCTAAGAAAGTTCGAGGATCGGGGATCGCGTGGCGCCAGACGTTGGCGAAGAAACCAGCTCCTGGATATGGACGTGATGCGAAAAAATAGATTTAATGAAAAGAACCGAAATGGCCATATTAGTCGACGATAGGGGAACTAATGTAGCAACTAGAGATGAGCTTAGATTCGAGTTCAAGAGCAACCGTGATCGTTAATCGCTCAAGAAAAAAAAAATGAAATATACAGAAAATCTAAGAAAAAAAAAAAAAAAAAAACAATAAAATAAAAGAATTAATAGGAAGATGATGTTCTGTTCTCATTAACAATATTCAATTCTAAAAACGTCTCAATCTGAATATATTGACAAGAATGAATTGAGTGTATAGTTTTTCCAATTCAAGTCACTATTCGATTAAATATTTATGTAAGTTAATTATAATTATAGTTCACAAAAAAAAAAAAAAATAATTGATTGTAAATAATTTATTTTTAGAAGGGGTAAAAAATTCTTGATTTAAAATACCGGACGATAAATGAAAGAAGAAATCAAAGAAGCCGATTGAATGGAGATTAATTCATTTCCATTTGATGTCTTTAGCATAATGGAGTAATGTCCTTTTCTATTTATTTCTCATTATGATTAAAATGAATAGAATTATAACCAGCACTACTCTCCTTCTCTATTTTAAAATTTATAATTTGTTTCTTAATTAATTTACTTCATAGTAATAAAAAAAAACGTAAATATTAAATAACAAAGATAATTTATACAATTTTACACTAATAAGAGTATCTCAATATTATAAGAACTAGTATATAATATACATCGATTTTAATATTAGTATATAATTTTAAACGATTTTCATAAATATTAATTAACAAAAAAAAAAAAATCCGTTATTTTATTTCATTTAAATCAACGAAATATTAAACTATTTTTTTTTCACCTATTTTGGAACTTTTTCTAACATTGTAATTAATCATTAATACGAAGATCAATTAAAATGGTCTGTCTTTCATTTCAACGATGGTTTTGAGAGGTATCGTGTGGAGGGGAGGGGAGGGGGTTGCTGAATGTGAGAAAGACGGGACACGCACCCTGGCCAGGACATGCGTGACACTTGAGCCAATTAAAGTTACCAATCGGGGATCGTAAATCGGAAGTACAATTATGGCCTGATTCTACGGATAAGACATTTTTTTCCAATAAATCCATGCCGTTTTTTAAATTCCATAATGTCCATTTCTCACTGCTAATTAAACATGAAATTTTCATTACTATTGATTATCCTTTCCTAATAAATTGTTCCATTTAGTTTAAATAAATCCAACTATATATATATATATATATATATATATAAAAACAAACATTATAAGCTTTAATTTTTTCAATTTCATTCAATCTTTGATGATTTTTAATTTAAATTAAAAAAATTAAAATAAAATTCCATTAAATAATTAAGTTAGTATTTTTTTAATATTATTATATAATAAAATATACATATTATCACATTTCATTTATTGTCAATATTAATATTTAATATAACAAGAAAATTAATTAAAATCAAATAAATAAATGAATAAATTCTTGTTTTTAGCAAAAATTTGCAATTCTATGTTGTTTTGTTTTTGGTATTTTTTTACATTAAACGCACACACACACATTTTTTAAGGACCTGAAAAAGAAAAAAAAATATTTATAATAATAAATCAAATTTTCATATTTTTAATATAATCTATGCATATATATACAGTGGTGTATTGGGAGGGGAACGCGGGAGAACGACGTTCCCTTATCTTTTTTCAGAACCGGAAAGCGTTCCAGTACTTTTTCATGTCCCGACAACTTAAATCTACTGTTAGAATTTCTTTTTTTTGGGTTCGTAAATATTTTGTATAGTAAGAATAAGAAAAAATAAAAACTTATATGGAAACAAAAGTTTGCTGAAAATAGGACTTTTATTGCTCCCACTATGCCTTCCCTTACTTCTTATTTTACCAATACATCACTACATATATACAATATTTTTTTAATTATTATATTTATTTTGAAAAAAAAAAGATTGTGAAAAAATTTCAAATTATTTCTTTGCTTGAAGGAATATTTTACAAACAAATTGATATTTTTATATAAATCTCCAAAGATTTTCTTTTTATTTTATTATTAAAAAATATTTTGAAAATTATAAGCTTTCATTATATTTCGGAACTCTCTTTTATTTCCTAAAGGTAGAACAATTAGAGAAAAAAAAATTATTTTTATGAAAGACCCAAACTTCTATCAGATTAAAAATCTTTTTTTATTTTCTTCATCGAGTTCTTTTTATGCATCGCCGATTGCCTCCAAGATAAATTGGAATGAAACGGTCGATGTTTGAATTACTTTGGCTGGACGACTTTGGATTATCGGTTTTCTCAGAGTCACCCTCGGATGGAAACCGATCTTGATCGGATCTGATTGAGAACAACGCCCGGATCGACATTAGAGAGGGGCAAAGGTCACTGAGCGCCGATTGTGCTGAAAGATAGATGCTCTGTTTATCTGGTATCAGGACACGCAATCCGGATGGATGATGATCTACACGCACTCGAACCTCCTATATATCGAATCCACTAGAACTATCATACACTTGTAAGATGATTTGTATCTTCTATTGTCACATTAGTGGAGGAATTATAAAATATTCCAATGTTAAGATATAATTCTGGAATATTTTCTATAATGCATATAAATATTCAAGTATATTATAGTTTCCATTTCATAATATTAAAATAATTATAATTACAAACATAAATTTATTATTATTATTATTAAATAATATATAATATATAATAAACAATAAATTCAAATTATTTATTTTAAGTAATGTTTAGCATTTTATAAATAAATTTTATTTAACACGTTCCCACCGGCATATACCACCGGTGGCTTATGCCGCCACATAAAATAAATAGACAAATTATGTAGCCGGCGGGAACGTGTTAAATTTACCTTATTTTTGAAAAAAAAACAATCTAAAGTAGATGAGAAAAAATGAGATCACCTTCCTAACTATAATAATAATAATAATAATAATAATCATAAAAATGTTGGTGAGAATAAATAACAATAAATTCTAATGTTTTTTTTTTAAATAATTTATTAATATAGACTATTTTTATTAAAATAGCCTCTCAAGCAGTTTGAAACGAAAGAACATAGATTCTTCAATATACATATAATCATTGAAAGAATGTGAAGAGTAACTCTCTTCATCCCCCTCCTCGTGTATCTCGTGACTCTTGCTTAGATCTCTATTAGGAGGATTCGATCCTGGAGCATCGGATAATGAAAAATTATATTATACTGTAACCGCCTCCTCTTTTTCTATAGATCCGATCATGTGATAAAATATCATTTAATTATATATTGTCTTTGAAAATAGAACCTATTAAGATTAAAGATAAATCAATTTACGAATTCATAATAAATTATTCTACGCTTGAAACATATATATTTATTATTTTATAAAATATTGAACGAAATTAAAAAATAAACTTTTTATTTTCATACTTACACAATTTATTTATTTATTTATTTTTACTTCTTATTTATAGAAAATAAATTTTCTATATATAAAAAAAAATCTCAATAAACTGATGAGAGAGAGAGAGAGAGCATTAAAATTATTTAATTTCCAATATTTATCAATTATTATAATAATATATCAATGTTTCATTGAAAGAAATTGTCATTACTATCATATGAAATTGTAATTCTCAAGCATAGATGCAAAAAAATAAATAAATAAATAATTGCAACAATTACTAGAAGTAATTTCCGGATTCTTGACGAAATGACTTTACCTCAGACACTCATTCATTCCAACTAAATTTTTACACGGAATCATCTTTAGTCTTTGAATGAATCAGAGCTCCAATTTAATTTTCTATGAAATTATCTGATTCAAAACTGGAATAGAATTTCCAGTTCTTGTTGCGACTAATAATCGAGTGGATCGCATATCAGTGCGTGTGTAAGACTAAAAGGATAAAAAAAAAACGAAAAGAAAAAGGTGAAAACGTAATTTAGACGGATAATTTTTTAGTCTTTTTTTCTCTGTGTGTTGTCGATAAATTTATTAACTTCAAGTACTCGGGTTTTTATGTTGGCACAATAAGCTTGAAGTAAAGTAACGATATCGCGATAGAAGAGTCCAGTTTGTTTCAAAAAAATTATTGCTCAAGTGCGATTGTCACTACAAGTGGAGAAAATGAAAATTATCATCGAATGTGGAAAGTTAATTTGTCCTCGGTTAATTAAATAAATGAGAGAGAATCGAGGAGAATCAGATTCAACGAGCTTGATAATAAAGCAAGGAATAAATTAGACACATTAGATTCTCGTTCGGGTGGTCCACAATCAAGATTCAGAATCAGAATCAAATGCAACTTGATATCTGATGTTTTTCAGATGCAAAATAATGTAGGGGTTTATTTAAAAATGCATCAAATCCAATGTGAAATTATTCAACTTAACTATCTAAACTTTCCACCTTTCAACCTATTTATTCATTTTAAAGTGAAAAAAAAAAATTATTCCAAAAAAAAAAAAGAAAAAGCAAATTGATATAAAATATTTAATGAAATACTTCTAATTCTCTTTATCTAGGGTTTATGGGTCGGAATCCACCCAGGCGTACATATATATTTCAGGTTGAAATAAAAAGTAGTGCCTCCGATCAAGAAAATCAAGATAAAGGTTGAGAAAATTCGTTCTACTGATCATAGAACTCTTTTACCTTGCTTATAGCTTATACATGAACCAAGTAGATAGACGTATAAATAAATTGAAAATAAAAATAAAAGTAAATTCAGAAGTTTTTTTTTTAATAAAATCCATCTATAATAAAAAAATATAAAAAAAAACTTTTTATTTGTATTACCCATTTCCTTCTTTTAAAGGTAATATTATAATTTTAAAAAATTATAAAATATTGAATAAATATTTTTGGATAACTCTAATATAAAAAGTAAATCAATAAAAAAAACTGTGTTAAAATTGTTAGTACATATTCTTTAATTTTTTACAATATTCTAGTAATATTAACAAATTCAACTGTCAAATATTTTTTGAAAATCATTTCATATTTACTTGATATTGTTTTCTTGTTATTCATTGCTATTTTGAGGTGAGAATATTTTATATTCATAAAAGAAAATGAGTAGGTGAGAAAGAAAGAGAGAGAATAATATAATACAATCTAAATAAATTATTAGCATAATTGAGTTTCAAAAATAATAATAAAAAGAATATCATAGAAGATTTTAAATTAATAAATTTTACAATTATTTTTATTAATTATTTAAAAAAAAAAAAAAAATTAATTGGCCTTTTTTCTCTTTCTGATGATAATACAAAATTAAATTATCAATATATTATTTTCGCTTTTGCATTGCTTTTATATTAATTCATTTTAAATTATGATGCTTGCTCAATTTTGTTTCTTTATTAGTGAATGACTCATTAAATACATATGATAAAATTACACTACAATTGTAATTATTTTATAGTGTAGTTAAAATGAGAGGCCACCAAATTCTTAAGTAGTTGATTAATTCAACACTCCTTCTTGGGTGCATTGCACGTTAATGACATTCATTGCCTCCGACACACCCAATTATAAAGGAATTTTTTATGAGCTGACTTTGTTCAAAAATTGCCTAAGAAATCACCTGATGAACTATAACTAGGCGAACTAAACAACCTGATTCTGACTCATTCATTTCGTGACTCTTCTGCCTTAGCTAGAAATAGACAAAATTGAAAATTAATTCTTTTATATTCCAAATGTGGAGGAACGATTTGAATTCCAATATGACGAAATAAAATCATATGTAATAAAGTAATTTTGATGGCTAGAAAGGTTATGAAAAGGTAAAAAGGCAAATAATTTGTTAAAGTAGTATTATCTGCGACCTCGAAATGAATGTGAAGTCTCATTTATTCATTTAAATTGCTGAATGATGGTGCTCCATGATCGAATCAGGGTCTCTCTAATGAGGGAAATATTTGATCAGACCATCTTTTAAACATACATTGGACCAAGCAAACTGTCAAGGACACTCGTTTCAATTGAAAGTTTTTTTTTGCCATACACAAGGTGTCAGATTAATTATTCAAAGGAGAAAAGATAAACCACAAAATGAAGCCTCCTTCTGTTACCAAAACAGAAGGACAGGAAGCATCTGGAGTGGTGCAAAAATTCCTTAACGAGAAAAATATAAACCATTAATTAAAAATATTAAAATTGATAATAAATGATTTATTTCTCATATGGAATAATAAGCATTCATCATCCTAATTGATTCTTGAAATTTATAATATTATATATATACATATTCACAAAAAATATAATACAGTAATTCTCAACCATTGTGCCGCGGCACACAAAAGTGCCGCGAGATTATCAAAATATGCAGCTAGATTTTTAAAATGTGCAAATTTTACAAATGTAAAGTTCAAATTAAGAAAAAGTACTTATTTATTTCATAAATATGTAAAAAAACGGTAAAATGTTTTTGCGATCAGGCTCTTAAACATTTTCGACTTTTTACAATATGGTTCTAAAAAAAAGAAAAGGTAAAATGTTTTTTTTTAAATGGAATATAGGTAAATAACTTTTACACTTATCTTTTTCTTTGTGTGCCGCCAAATTTTTAAACTGTTAAAAGTGTGCCGCGGTAAAAAAAAAAGGTTGAGAATCACTGATATAATATATATATATATATAGTATATACTTATACTTTTATTTTAATTTCAAAAATAAAAAAACATTTGAATTTCATCTTTTCTCTCTTACTATAAAAACAAATAAATTTAATAAGTATTATAAAATATTATAAATCGTTTAATAATTAAATACTCCATTAATAATTCTTAATGAGATTTGACCGAAATTGTAAAAAATAAAATTAAAAAAAACTATTTGACGGAAAATTTAATTTGAAAATTAATTTGTTTTTTTATTTTTATTTTCATTTCGAAGAATAAAATACTGATTTTTATTATTATTTTTTTTTTTTTTTTTTTTTTTGTAAAAAAAATTACAAAATTATTTATTAATAAAATTGTTTTTTTATATATATATTTTAATTATTTATTACTTATTTTAATTTTTAAATATTAATTTATTTTATTAATGATAAAAGTATCAATATTTTTATTATTATTTATTTATTTATGCATAGTGAGTTTCAAAAAGAATGGAGTGACAATTAAATTTAAATTTGTTTATTTTGAGATCACTATTCATCAGTATTACTAGAGATAATTAAACAAATTTAATTACATTAAACTATCATTAGTATAGTAGATACATACATTATTACCTGGTTAAAAAAAGATAACTAAAAGATTTTCTTCTTTGTTAATTTGATTTTCCTAATAAGGATCGATTTGTTAATATAGTTAGTCAGTTGGTTATCTAAGACAGACGTTAAACCAAGCAAACCAACCAATGCATTGCTCAGACAAATCGAACTTAGTGACTATATATACATAAAATACATTTATAATTTCTAATCAATTAATTATCAATTTTTGTTTTGTTTTTTTTATTGTTATTTTGTTTTTTAACCATAAAAATAAAATATTTTTTTTTTTTTGATATCTTAAAATAAATAAATAAATAAATAAAAGTCAAAAAATACAATAAAATATGACTGACAATGTGATAATCATAAAAATTATTAGGAGGTCAATTTAAATGGATTTAATTAAATAGAAAAAAAAAAATTCGAGTGCAATAAATAAAAATAATATTATTGTATTAATTTGTAGATACAAGTATTATTTATTTATTTATTTATTTATTTACAAGTATAGTGAAAGTTATTTTTTTTTAATTTAAGAGATGAGAGATCTATCAATCCTCTAAGAAATTTTACATAATCCATATTAATGTGACCTTCTAAGGGTATTTTCGCTATCAGTTCATCTGTTTGTGCGTTTGTTTGATTTTCTACCAATGTTTCTGATCGAATTGGAGCGCAACGAACGCACTCAACCTTGATTCCGCAACGATGACTCAATAGACATTAGATCTATCTGGGGACAATCAAAACCCATCAAGTACTTTTATTATACAAGTCTTAATAAGTACATCTATACCTTATCCATTCAATGACCTCGATTAATCAATATATTATATATATATTTAACAAATAGTTAAAATTTTAAAGGTAAAATTTATTATTATTGAAAAATATGATAATAAAATTCATAACGATCAAATAATTTTTATATTACACCTCCAGAAAAGTCATACTATAAATTTAAAAAAAAAAAAAAAAAAAAAATTAAACTTTAATTTATAAATTAAGGTGTTCAAATTTTTAATTTAATTATCACATGTGTACCAGAATATATTTTATAAATTATTTATATGAATGATTTCCATTTTATGATTATTAAATCTTGCATTCGTTTAGGTGATTTCTCAAATAAAAGGGAGAGCAATTCATGATAACATGAATAAATGGAATGTTGTAATGAAAAGTGAGGAACGATGAGTGGCTCTAATTCTTTTCTGAATGAATTCTAGTGCCCCACTAGTTCTATAACGCCCAAAATGGGCTTTATTGGGCAACACTTCCTGTACATTGCAAGGCCCAGCCAGGCATGCAATAGACAATCTTCATTGGCTCCAATACCATCAACCTGCTGTCATTCAGTCAAGCACTTTACCATTCAGCATCAACAGCCGAGATGAAAGAAACTTTTTTTTTTTTTTTTGTTTTCAATTCACTGTTGAAATGAAGAACTCAAGCTAATTCTTTTCTAGGAAAAGATTATCATACGGCTATTCTTTTGGAATGCATTCGATTGTAATGGATGGAATCCTGGGTGTCAATTGTTTTTAACACGGTCAATTAATTAACGGGGTTGAGTGGTTCCGCCCTGGCAAATTTGTACCAAGGCCATGATTACGTTGTCACCGCACACACCCGCACGATACCATGCGTGAGTGAAGCGAAATATTATCATTCTAATTTGTATGCAAACCTCTTATCTTGACATAAGAAATTACTAAAAGTAAAAAGCAATTGGAATTGAGATTTCTCTCTCTCTCTCTCTTTTTTTTTCTAAAAAAAAAATAACAATTTATTTATATTATTATAATATATTGAAAGAAGCAAAAGTGATTCATTCTGAACCCAATTAACTGGCACCAATTAAAAGAAAAGAAATAAATTTGAATAATGGATAAGAATTAATTTAAGTGAAAAGTTCATTAAACATAAAAAAAAAATTACTTTTTTTTAAATTAGAAAATATAAATTTTTTTTTTTTTTAATTTTAACTTGGAGTATGCAAGAAAGGAGGGGGAAGGGGGAGGTTATAGGGATTATGTTCTCAATCTCTTAGAACTTTCTTATTTAAATAAATTCCAAAATTTTCCATTTCTCTTGAAAGTCAAATTTCAATATTTTAAAATGATTATTGAATTTACTAAATTACTGAAGATAGTAAAACATACATTATATATTTATATTTATGATTTTTGGGGTAATTCTTGAGTCATTTTATAGTTTTAGTAGTTATACTTCTTCTTCTCCTTAAGGTGCAGTCTCGCTTTCGGAGTTTGGCTATCATCATGACTAGGATAGCCTTAGAAGCTGCCCAGCCATGATGATTTTTCTTAGGAATGTTAATGCTGTGGTTTCCCGTTGCCTTCCGCATGTATAGAACCAGGAACTGAAAGGCAGCTGATGTTAAATTGAATTTTATTAAAAAAATTGTTCTTAGTTGGAATCAAACGCCGACTTCTTGTGTAGAAAATTGCTACGCTACACTCTCGGCTAGCTGCTTTCTACAGTACTAATAGTAGGATTACTTCTCATTCCCTCATTCTCAAAAAAAATATTTAATAGTATAAATACCATCTCAATACTCAAGTCTTTCTTAAAAGTTTTTTTTTCATATTATATCATAATTAAATAATATTTACTTAGATATTTTTTTATAATATTCAGCATTAATTCAAATATTTATTACTATTATTAAAAAAATGACTACTTTTATATTAATTTTTTTTTTTTTTAATTAGTTCCTGTTTTATACTCTAATTTATGAGAGAAACATTTTTATATCGATACGATCCTTAATAGAATTTAAATGAAATTGTTCTCTGACGTTTGGTATGTTATATTCATGTGCTAAAGAGCAAGGTTCGATTAAAAATTTACACTCTATCCTATTAGTAGAATAGAATGAATGAGGGGGAAAAAAAAGTTTGACAGTTGGAATTGAGCTCGGCATTGGAACATCTATAAAACCATAAAAGCGAATCATCTCATTCATGTGGGTGGAATCTTGAAAGTTCTGTACAAATCATTGATTGATAGGATCAATGTAGGTGGTTCTTATATTAGGCCATCAACCAAAGCCATTCAAATAGCCACAAAAATACAGTTTTATAGAAGGAATAAATTCTTCATTGAGTGATTGTTTATTTTCCAATAGAATATTAATTGAGAAGGCCAATTTGCATAGAAATTTAATTTATAGATTATGGAACATATGACAATTTTGTGTAAGAGTTGTAAATTGTGTGTGATTACATGAGAACAATAGATGTGTGACAGTCTGAGTGTGTGTGTGTGTCTGCAAAACTCACGGGATTACATAACATTACCATAACTGACTTAGTTTTAACGCTGGTTGAGCGCGACTTGGAGGGCCTTGAGAATTTGAAATTAAAAGTGACCTAGTAAACAGGAAACGAAGGATTCATAGGAAATTGTTGTTTCTCTTGGCTTCATTGTTTTCTTAATATATATATATATATATATATATATATATATACCATAAAGTAAAACAAACAAGAGAATAAATAATTAACAAATCAACGAAAATAAATAAAATCTCTTTTTTTTAAAAAAAAATAAAAGTAATATATTTAAAAAGTAATGTACTCCATATTTATGATTGACTAATAATAAAAATAGTATCTTATCATATTATAATAAATTTAATATTTAGTTAATAAAAGTTATTTATTAAATATGGATGAAATATTTTTAATACCCAAAATTATTTACAGTCCACTTTCAAAATACTTGTTTATGTGGTCAAAATACAAGATGGAACACGCATGACGACTTTCATTTTTTTTTTTTAATATAAATAATAAAAGACTAATCATTAAAGAGTTGCACTGAGGATGTCGTACTAACTCATCCACTTGTTTCATCACTGAATTGATTTCTAAAGAGCCGGAAAAACTTGTAAATATTTGTTAACATTTTTGAATATTAAATAGTAATATCTTCATTGGAACATTTGGCTAACCACCTTGAAACTATTAGTATCCAACTTGGCAATAAAGACTTCTTCTTCTCTCTCGATTTGATGTCTGTCAAAGTGGCAGGTCGATTTCTAAATTGGTTGTGTTTTAATAGGTTATATTTTGTTGATTTGTTTTTTTTTTTATTTTGTTTAATTATTTATTTATTTTTAAATTTTTTTTTTTATAAAAATGGTCAAAATCTTAATATGTTCTCACTCTCTATTAAATAAATATATATGAAATGAGAAAACTAAAATATGAAATGGAGAAAAATTAAATTAGTTGAATGCAATAAATAAAGATTAATAAATAAGATTGGTTATTTGCATAAATACAAGCTACACGTAGGAAAATTAAAATTTTAATTAATTTTTTTTATTATTTTTAAATATTCTTTTTTGTATTTATATAAGTAATACTATAAGAAAATTTCTAAAAATTTTAAAAAATAATTTTTTTTTTTAAATTTTACCTAAAGTCAAGAAAATGAATTATTATGTTATTATTATTTAACATTCCAAATTTATTCAATTATATCTAATATATATAGTATTTTGAGCAATAAAAAAAATTAACAATTACCATACCATTACCATATTTATTTAAAATAGAACATTTGTATAATATTTTATGTAAATATTTTAAAAAACATAAATAAATAAATAAAAAGAAAAGGTAGTATTCTTCAATTTTAGTGACGCTCTATTTTAATAATATTCTGCTAAATGTTTTCTTACATACTTACTAATACAACTAACTATGAAAATTAAATAATAGGAATATTATTAAGAAAAAAAAAAAATTGAGGTAATGAGTTTTTTATTTTTGTCTCTGTAAGTGGCGAAATTAACTAAATAGCGATTAAATGTTTTGCTTATGAGAAGAATAAGGAAAGAGAGCCTTTTAGAAAAAAAAAATTACAAAAACTTTAATGAGTAAGTAAGTATTAAAAAAAACAAGCCAAAAAAATGAAATTCTAAATATTTCAATCCTTTTGTCCTCTTAAAAAAAGAATTGTTACACTCTTATTAGTTTTGTTAAGTATATTGAACTAAAATAGGTATTATTATTATTATTATTTTTATTATTGTTAACTAATTTTGTAGAAATTTTCTGCAAATGATTTGTGTGATTAGTTCGTAGAAATTGACAACCACCCGGTGGTGCTCAGGAGAAATCCTTCGGTCACAAACCGCAAATCGAGGTTGTCTTCTGTTGAGTATTTATTGGACATTGTCTAAGCGAGACAATGCTAATTGCACTCGACAGCGGCCGCGAACTTTGTCTGGCGGATTAAACATAATTTATGCGTGGGGAGTCCGAACTCCATTGACGCAACTTGGCACAGCACAAACCTTGTTTTGCGATTCGGAAACTCGTCCTTAAATTCATCCCGATTGTAAACTTCATAGAAGAATATATGAATGTCAATACGTGGATCGTTTATAATGAATGGTACGAGAACCACTTATGAGTCATGCATGGAGTAAACTTACTTCGCTAGTTCCCTCGAATTCAAATCCATTAACCAACCACCTTTCATCTTTCATTTAAATTATACCAAAATATCAAAATTGCGACATGGATACTCTACGTGAATTGCCACGTTGGAGTCTGTGATTAGCATCCCACCCGAGAGCGTTGGATCACACGGTTTATTTCCTCTAGGTATATATGATCCTTGTTTGAAAAGTCGTTTCTAACTTGAAAACCTTCAAATGATCATCTATATTTATCACTTGCTGAAAAGATTCTATTTGATCACTCGACATGGAAAATTTAATTCAATATTAACACTTCGACCATCCACTTTTCAAGGTGAAATTAAAATATCATCTTCTTCTTCTTCTCCTTAAAAATAATATGCAAAATTATTTAAAAAATAAAAAAAATATTATTATTATTATTATTTATATATCAATTTATCATTTTTATTAGAATATAATTATATATAAATTATTATCACATAATTAAATTGTTATTGAAATCACATTTATTTTTATAGTAATTATACAACGATCTAGGCACTTTATGGAAATTAGTCATCACTAGATGATTATGGAATAGTTCAAAATATAATTTTTTCCATGATTATAAATGATACTATTATTTTTAACTTATAAGTACCACTGCATTATTTCTTATAATTCTCATAATGCTTGATTTATTGATGATGCTTAAAGTCAATATAATTTCATTTTCTTTTTTAAGTATAATACCCAAAAAATATTACTTATAATATTATTAATTAGAAGAAATATCTCAGAAATATATAATAAATATTTAAATTTAAAAGAAAATTACATCACATCATTAATTGGTCAAAAAATTTTTAAATCAATATCAAGGCTTGCTTCAATTATTACAAATTTTTAAAGAAAAATCAATTTTTCTTATTAAAACAATCATTCAATTGATATCGAAATTAAAAAAAAATAATTTATAATATTTTATTTGATTATTGGAGGATGGAGGTGAAAAATTTCAATCTAAATCTACTTTCGTCATAAACCATGCCTCACATCCATATAATACAACCGGTAAAATAATTATTTTATATATTTTAACTTTTATCCCCTTTGATAATAATTTTGATGCGATTTTATTGCATGATAACAGGCGTTTCCCGATTGTACCCTCGCTTTAAACTCATCTCGAATATTATTATTTTTCGTTATCACAGAACCTAAGTATTTACATTTTTCTACATTTTCAAATTCTATATCATGTATATTAAGATTTTGTATTACTAAATACTTTGTCTTAACATTATTAATTTCTTCTAACTATAATTATCTATTAATTTATTTTTATTATAATTAGAAACAGGTATATTTTAAGAAAATATGATAATTTGTATAATTTCTATTTGACTGGTTGAGTCAGTGGATAATTTATAATTTATAACACGTAACAAAAGAGACGATTTCATAATATGCAGTTGAATATAGATTTTATGGAAATTAACACATATTTTTATTCTTTACGAAAATCTTGTTTTTTCTTTTTAAATTATATATGATTATCATATATATGTGTTCACTTGTAAAATAACCAATAACTCCTTTCTTTTTGCAAAATTTTAATAATCAAACAATATAAGTATTATATGTTTTCTTAAATAACTATTGAAATGTTAAATCTCTGCCTATATTTATATTTATACTCATAATAATAATACGATTTTAAAAGAATAATGCCAAAATATATAAATGATTGAAAGTTTGCAAATTTAAACCAAAATATCAATGATTATTTGTTTGATAAGAAACTGAATAATAATAATATTAAAATTTTTATATCAACAAATGAGCTACTGACCAAGAGTTATTTATTGCATAAAAGCCGGAAGGAGAGATCAGCCCCTGAATGGTAGACAAACCAATCGACACTCGAATGCTAAATGGATATTCAAATGAAAAAAAAAATGATACAATATTAAAATAAATCTCATTATTATTTTATCGAAATCATCTCACATTCTTTCATTATTTTTCTAAATTTTGGTTAATTATTATTCATTATAGAAAACTAATAATAAACCCCGGAACTTTTCGTGATGAGGAAAAAACAAGTGATTGAAATTTAATTTGAAGTGATATTGCTTTCTTATAAATAAATCATAATTCAAGGTGTATGATTATTTAAATTTGCCATACTGATTTTTATTATGTCTTTTAAGAATTGAGATAATAATGTCAGTGTCTTTAATATTTCAATAGTATGTTAATCAAATATTATTTGAATATATATGATCTTGATTATTTCATGGAACTAGATTGAAAACTAATTTGTATACGAAAAATGCAAGGTTCTAATTATAGGATAACCTTCATGGTTTGGTAAAACAAAATGAACGAATAAAAAGAATGCCGGTTCCTCCAGTGATCTCCTTAATTGCTCCTTGCCATGTCGTTCGTTGTTCTTTGAAAGAGTGATAAGACCTTGGAACATACATTTCAATTAAATCACAATTGATTTTATTTTTATTTTATTATTTATTAATTGTATGGTCATTTCCTTGTACACCTTCTTACCACCTTCATTATTTCAGTTGTAATATCTATATTATTTTGTATCCAACTTAAGTTTTGGTATTTGGAATGAAAATAATACTACATATAGGTATACAATAGTAAAAGGAAAAAAAAAAAATAAAAATAAAATTAATATCAATCAGAAATTTAAACTAAAAACTAAAAACTTTAAAAAATAAAATTAAAAATAAAATTTTTTTAATTTTTAATTATTAAAATGTGTATTTAATGTATTTAAAATCTCTAAGATTGATATTAAAAAAAAGTAAATATAGAACTTTTCAAAACTTTTATTTGTTTAATTAATCATTAAATTTTCTATGCATATATTATTCATTGGTAGAGAACACCTTATTTAATAAATTATACATAATTACGCCCATTTGAATTATTTATGGCGCGAAAATAATATAGATAAAACTAGTAATGTAAGTAGTAGTAGTAAATGGTTAATAAGAAATGATGAGGAATGCATATCGAGGCATGATTAGAATTATTATTAAATCAATGAGGTTGGGCAGGGAGCGTGGAAAAAAAGAAAAAGATATATATAAAAAAAAATGAATTCACAGATATAACTGAACAGTTGGAAGTCAGAGAGATTATTGGATACAATTAGAGGGTGACATCAAATCGGGTTCTTGAAGGCCACCAAGAAAAAAGTCATTTACTTCTCCTATAATTTAACATCTATTTTTTATTATGAAATTAATATTAAATATTTTGAAAACATACATATAAATCAGTGATTCTCAACCTATGTGCCGTGGTACTTTTGTGTGCCGCGAGATTATCAAAATGTGCCGGCAAATTATTACAAATGTAAAGATGCTCTTAAACATTTCCGACTTTTTTCTAAATTTTTTCAATTTGGTTCTAAAAAAAGGTAAACCGTTTTTGGGACCATTTTTTTTCAATATGGTAAACTTTTACACTTATCTTTTTCTTTAAAAGTTAAAGTTAAAAGTGTGCCTGGGTAAAAAAAAAGGATGAAAACCACTGATATAAATCAACTCTTGTCAAATTGAATTTTATTTTATTAAAATAAATATATATACCAATATAAACTTTTCGAAATGAAAAAGTCAAAAACATATAATATATAAGAATAAAGATTGTGATAATTTTAGATTAAAAATAAATAAAATGTAATTGTATACATATTTACAAACTAATAACTTCATCATACTTAATTTGTTCATTTTAATAAAATTGATAATTAGCATAAAAAAATGTAATTTATATCAATCATTTATTCTATTACAAAAATTTCATTAATTAATTGGCAAATTAAATCCAAGAATATATAATTTATATATTATGTTGATTTTCTATGTCGTTATCAATCAACAATTCATGTTTACAGCTCAATCTCGAAAGCTTGTTCCAATATTCTTACTCATAGGTTCAGGGCTCAATGAGTGAATGCGTGGGCTGCTTCCTTTATAACATTATTAGTGTTACAATAGATTTTATGAGTGTAGTTTGAAGTTGAAGCCGACTATAAACCTAGGGAGAATGCTATTTATGTAGTTTCAAGGATCGTAACTCTTCCAGACCAAATTGACCTACACTCCAAAAATATATCCTTGAATGAATTTACAAATTTAATACCTATAAACACATACAGTAGAGACATTCGTTTTTTTTTTTATAAACTTTAAACTATTCATTCATCATCACCCACTTTCGAAACTTCATTTATATTATTATTAAAAACAAAAACACAAACAAAAAAAAAACAATCATAAAAAATATATAACCTTTGGAATTGTTTTAATAAAACACGAAGGAAGTAGATAATTTGAAAATGCATTATAAAAAATTAATTGAAGAAAATAATAGTAAATTAAAATTTGTAATAAAATTTTTACTATAATTAATATAAAATTTTATTTCTTAGATTTATGAAAATTAATTAAAATACAAAAAAAAAAAAATAATTTTTAATTTAAATGTTTTTTTTAGTTAGCTTTCAATTTTGTAAGGTCAAATTTTAATTTTTCTTTATATAATATGAATAAATGAATGTAAATTTCAGAAGTTGATAACTATATTGGACCATTCAAACAAAAAACATTGTAAACAAAAATATTCTATTTTTTAAAAATTCAATTAACTTAAATCAGTAACTCGTTTTAATCCATTCATATCATGATATTTTGCTTTATTTCACTTTTTTTTTTTTTTTTTTTTTTTTTTGATAAACTAAAATTTTTGCCCTTTTTTTATTAGTTTGCACTCATTGTACCGTGTTCCCAATTTCTCATTTATAAACAAAATAATTATATACATATATATTATTTTTAAAATAATTTCACTTTTAATAGTTACGTCTCCTCTAGATTTCATTGTAATTTCACTATTAATCATTTTAGACAGACAACTGGCATTAAAGGATTTAAAATATTTAAATTTTATAAAATGTAAATAAAATGGATAACTAAATACATATAATGGGATATCCCCACAGTGCCGTTAGTTTATGCAACACTGTCTTCTTTCATCTTTTCTCAGTACAAAGTACAAGCTTACTCTTAGTAAATATATCATTCATTATGGAATGCAATCTTTTGCTAATATACTTATTATTAAATTTAACAAGAAAAGTATTAATCATTTAGTAATGAATATTATTAATAAATGAACGAAGTTTTAGTAGACAAACTGATAAAACAACAAAAACAAAAAAGAAATAGAAAAAATATTGCTTTTATATAAAATCACATTAATAATTATTTTATTCATGCATAATCAATGATTTATTTTTATATTTATTGAATTTTACACGAATGTAAAATTTTCATAAAATTCTTTTCATTAATATTAAAAAAACATTTTTAAAAAATACATTTTGAAAAAAAAATTACTTATTATTTTTCTTGAAAGAAATTTATCAATAGAGTAACACAAATTTATCATCAACAAAAAAGGCCCCTCTATTATTTTTATTTTATTTTCAAAATTTAATTATTATATAGATATAGATAATATAAAATAAAATAAAATTTATTCATTATTTAATAAATAAATTGTTTAATATACAGGGCCGCCCTAACCACAGGGCTAATTGGGCTATAGCCCTAGGGCGCAAGCCTTCTGGGGGCGGCATTTTTTATTAGTTTATATATTTTTACTAACCATTCTGTGTAATTTCTTATGAAAAGGGGCGCAAAATTTTAGGAGCCCACGGGCGCCGAAAATCTTACGACGGCCCTGCTAATATAGGTATATTATTATATTCTAATTTTTAAAATCAAACTAACAATAAGTTAAAATAAAAAATGGTCTATTTCCTTTCTTAGATTTTTTTCTTTTTTTTTATTAGTCCCTTATATAAGAAGCGAATGTCCCTGACGAGATCTGGCATAAACATGTATGTTGTACATACGTAGTAATATACGTGTGTAATAAATACATCTCTGTATGATTGTATAAATACATGATAAGACATGTTAAAAAAATGTATATATTTCTGTATGTGGATGTGTCGTGAATAAAAAAAAGCGACGATGACGCAATGGCGGCAGGAGGCGCGTGCAACAAGCGTGGCGCCGCCGCCAGTAATCTTCTCACCTAGATCTTCCCTATCCAAGGTCTGTGTCCCTCTCCTGGTCAATTCATGTTTACCGAAATTTTACAAAAATTACTCAACAATATTGGACAGTTTTATTTTGTGATTAAAAACTCGAAGAGAATTTTTATTTGTGAACCCTATCATTACCTAAGAGAGTGCATTTTCATGTAGAAAATTCTCGAATACGTAAATAAATACCAATCATGGTTTCCCTTCTGGCCTATCATGAAAAAAAAATCACCGACGAACTCCTCCGTATATTTATATATATTTCCACCTACTACTCTCTCTTTTATTCACTGAAATCCATCCCTCTTCATGGAACATCTTCTCTAGTTTAATCACAAATTCTTTGGATATCTTCAAATCCTCATTGAATTTATTATTGTAAGAATTCTCTTTGTTTCAATATTACTTTTACTTATGGTTAAATACATATAATTCATATAATTACTAATTGAAATAAACTGGAGTGTCTCCACTCGACTATCTCGCAATTTGAATTGGATTAAATAACATATATTATATTTAAATTAAATTTAATTAATTATAAATTAAAATTAATAAATAATATATAGTGTTTGGCTTTTTGTTGATGGCACCACGTCACGTGCTGGTGCGTGATTCGCAGTGTTAAAAAATTAATTCCGGTACTTTCAGCGATTCAATCAAGCTGAAATTCTATATATAGCAGTTTTATACAATTTTTAATAATGTGAAAAACTATCAAACGTATATCTTTATTTTTACGGTCACTTTAGAGGAAAAAAAATAAAAACGTTGTAGGTAATGACCCTCTTCCGGATGAGCCACATTTCTCAAAAGTTGATAGAAAATTACAAATTTTGAATAATGCCCGTGTATCAAATTTCACGATTCTAGCACAAACCGTATTTGCGTAATCTTGTCTACATACACACACATACACACACACAGAGAGAGACATTTTTCTCTGACGAGATAGTAAAAATAAAAACATTAAAATTATCAGTCAAGTTTAATTCTTTTTAAATTTTATTTATAAATAAATAAATAAATCTCCAAAATTCTTTTAATTAAAATTTTTATAATTAATATACGACATAAGTAATTAATTGTCTTGAAAAATAAAAATTCAAATTAATTTTACATTTTTTTCTCTTTTCGTATAAATATTGAATTTTTTTTTTAATTTTTTTAAATGAACACCCATATATTAATAATTATAGGTATATAACCATAATAATAAGTATAGGATAAATTTCACCATTCTCTTTTATGGAGTGATTCACTTCTAAAAATAACATTTGGTCCAAATATATAATCAATTACAGAACTTTGAATCAATCAATCAGTATTATTTTCAATCAATTTAAAATGAAAAACAATATTATATTATATTATCTAAAAATAAAATAATAATATATATAATTTAATATTAGAAATTTATAATAAGGTATATAAAAGTAACATTTAATTCTACTTTGATTCTTACTTCTAACGATAATATATTGTATATTTATATAAATTATATGTTTTATTTTTAGAAGTGAAATACAAAAAAAAAAAAAAAATAAAAAAATAAAAACAAAACAAAATGAATATCTATCGATTTATGTTGCAATTGGATTTCGATAATATTGCAATTTAAAATAAGAGATAAGGGATTAATCTACCTATAAATGAAATCTCACTTTACACTTTGGCATTATACGAATGAAGAGGAATGGAACAATAAAATAATACTAAATTGAGAGAAAGGCTCGAAATGTTGTTAAACATCGTGTTGAGAATATTTCCAAATGATTGCGTTCAAGAACCACGTGTCTCAATTGAACCAGCTTAGAACTATGCAAATGGAACACATTATTATAGAAAATAAAAATAAAAAAAAAAAATTTTCTCCAAATCAAATTCAAAATCATTAATAATCATCATTCAAAGTAATTTTTCAAATCATTTCAATTACAAATTTGAACAATTAATACAATTCTTTGAAAAAAAAAAAAAAAAATTGGCAGTTTTATGAACACTTGCACCAACCATGAATGAAATTAAAAAATTATTTTATAGAGAATCAACTGCCCCAGGGGTCTTATCAATTAGCACTACGCGTTGGCCACATTAATTAACATCGAACATTCATTCTTTTAATGCTCACCGACTTACACATTAAGTTGAGCTATTTATCTCGCAGCTATTTATTATTATTGATTTCATCACTGTATAATATTCCATTGAAAATTAATGGTTATTCCATGATGCATTCATTAACTCGATTATTATCCGTTGCTCTCCATTTTTCTCTCTTTCTCTCTCTCTCTCTCACTATGTTTGATTTCCAATCATTTGTGCATAAATCTTTATTAAATTACTTTATTTAATTATTTCATGTCATTTATTAACTTAAAAACTGATATATAATTTATTCCCAATCCTATTTGAAAATAACAATATGTAAGTTTATAGAGTTTATTTAATACGTGTACAGTAGCGTCATTGATGAAGTTTGTTTGTATTTACTCATTTAACACCATAATTAAGAATATTTTATCTTATAGGCAATTCACAGATTACATTAGTTAGTGATTACATACCCGCGAATGAAAGATTATCCTTTCAAGTTGGATGTTATTTTTTTTTTTTGTTCTTAAGCACAACTTTTTTCAAAGGTAATTTTAAATATATATATATATATACAGAATGGCGTCAATTACGAGTTTATTTAAGACGCCCCCGAGAGACTCCCGACTGCCGCACTCTTGACGGTATCCATTAAACGTAGTTAGAGACATTTACACGGGGCATCCGCCTGTTGCCGGGTGTAAATCTGTAAATTGTACTTCGATTACGAGGAACTCTTTTAATTGGCATCCGAAGTAACTGAGACACGGGTACTTAAGAAATTCTTTACCAGGAGTGCAAATCTTGCTGCTGGATATACCTATATATATATATATATATATCCATTTGTAAACTATTGCAATAAATCGCAGAATTCAAACATCAATAAGATTTCTTGTAAGAAAAACATTGGGATATAAATTAAATTATGTTTTCAGTTTTTTTTTCTTGATGTTGAAGATAAATTGACAGGATATATATAAATATAAGAAATATACCTACATAATCATTTAAAAAAAAAAAAAAAAATTAGTATTTCCAAATATCTACATAAAAAAAAAAATACAATTATTCATTCGAGGATGTTATTAATTATATAAATTGTATATTTGATTGATAATGATTAATATTTTATCCACGTCAATCACATGAACAGAATTAGAAAAATGATAGTAATTTCTATGTTAAATTAAAAAAATATAATACCAACTTTTATCTACCTATTAAATTAGAACTATGATTTGAAAATTTGTCATTATTTGGTCATTGACTCACAAAAACTATATATTCTATATAATTATAATATTTATTTTAATATTCATATTAATAAAAATAAATAATATTTATTTTTTTTTTTAAAAAAAAATTATAATAGATTTATTTATGATTATAATAATAAATAATTTATTTATCGATAGAGTGGTAGATAAATGTTTTCTATTTTTTTTTTTCTATTATTTCATAATAATAATTTAGGCTTGGAATAATAGGAAGGATGCTCTGGTTGCAAGTGTAAAGCGAAACGGATAAGCACCTGTACAGAAAATAGGACCGGATGACATCACTAGGCAGTCAGCTGTGGCTGGCTACTGGCCGCACGCGCAGACTGGACAACAGGTTTTCCTATAAATAATCCGTTCCAAGTCAGTTGAGATTCGATATCATCAAGAGATGGGAATTTAATGCCTGCATTTATTTAATAGGTCTCTTAAACTGTTCATATTGGTCCATAATCCTAACACTTATTGATTATTAATCGATCATTTTTTATCAAAACCGGTTTGTATTAAATAAATAAATAAATAAATAAATAAATAAAAGAAAAATTAATTTAATTTACATTTTTCTTACGAGCAATTAAAATTAGTTAAGTCCGCATTCTTGTTGATGGTGTGACCTATTCCAGTATTCAAGTCGTCATCCTGTCATTTAAAGTCAACTTTTTTTATATTTTTTTATAGTTCTTTTTAAAATATATTATCTCATAGAAAATGTGAGTTATGAGATAAAATTTGAAAAGAAATATTCTTTTCTAATATATTTTATATTTATACTTAAATTAAATATTTTACTTATAATTCAAATTATTTTATTTTAATTTTCTAAGATCTTTCTTAGAAAAAGTAAAGAATAAAAAAAAAACAAAAAACAAAAAAAAAAAAAAAAAAAAAAAATAAAATACAGAAAAAAGAACAGAATTTATTGTCTTCTTCAACAACATTCAATCTTAAACATTTTACAGTAAAGACAACATTCTTTAAAACTACATTACTTATTACTCAAGTACCTAATTTTATTCATATATGTAATTATATATATATTATGTAAATAACAACAACTTAATTTATATGTATTTATTAACTAAATATACTTAAAAAAAATTAATTAATAAAATACAAATTTAAAAAAAAATATCATTATTAACAAGTTAAATAATAATATTATAAATTAAATATGTTAAACAGTTTTTACCCTCTATACTTATAGTAGATTCCTTCATAGTAAAACTCAAGAATAAATATGTATATTTTGATTATATAACAACAAAACTCTTACATCAAATTAAAGTAATATCTTTAGAAAACTATTCTTATGCATATTTCTATAATTATAAAAAAAAAAATTGATACAACTTTCAATCAAAAAAAAAATGTATATTTAAAGTAAAATGAGATATTTTCGAAACTAAGTAGATGTATATATATGATTGACAGGATATATTTTTTTTATCAAAATAGAAAAACAATTTAATAAACATATTAAAAAACGATTTTCTATCAATCGTTGAATTTAATACTTTTAATTGAAGTCAATTTAGTAGTTTTTTAAATTAATTATAACTATAATTTATCTAAATATAAATAAATTAAATCTGCTTTTTTTTAAAAGACCAAAGAGAAAATATAATAAATTGGTGATTTTTTTTAAAAAATAATTATAAAATAAATTCTAAATATATTATCAAAAAAAAAAATCTATCATAATATAAGATATTAATGATGACGAAATAATAAAATAAATATTTCATAATTTTTATAATAATTTGGAAAATGATATCAATATTAAATTTTTTTTTTGCATTTCCATTAAAAGAAATATTTTATAGATTTTTGATTCTTGAAAATTATTTTCATATAAAAATCAAAAATTAACATTTTATTATTCTAATATATATTATGAATAGATATTACAACAATATTTATTTTATATTTCCTATTTATTGAATAATTTTATATTTCTAGGCAAATTTTTTCAATATAAAAATATTATTGTTATAATTTTCTAAGAAATATTGATGGTTTCCAATAATTAATATTATTCTATGATGGTTTCTATATTTTAAACTAGAATAGAAAAATTATTTAAAATATTAATATTTTAGTTTTCTTAAATTTATAAATAATAAAATTTAATATCGTTCTTTTAACTTTCATAGATTCATTATAAAAATATAAATATATTGAATAGCTATATCACTTTTTAAGAGAATCAAATTCAATTTTTCTTAACATTAACTATTGTTATTTCTCTTAAAATCAACTCAATGAACAATTTGAATTTGTTCAAAATTTTGAAATGATTTATACTAAAATTTATAATTAATTATTTAAAAGAAGAAATTATTAATAACTAAAATACTAGGCAAAGTTACTGTGGCATTTTAATCTTCTTTTAATTTTTTTTTTCTCACTCTTCTCTTTGTCATATTGAGTTTAAATTTTGGAAATTTAGATTTTAATAAAATTTTTTATCTACATATTTTAGAAAAATAAGTTAAAACTGAGTAATTAATCATTCAGTTTTAATAACAATCACTAATTCAGTTGAAACCCTGAAGAAAATAACATTCTAAATTGATTTATAACGGAATTTTGTAAATTAAATCACATATTGATATTTGTTATTGTAAATTTATTCAAAAAATACAAACATATACACAACGTTTCGATTGCTACTTCTGCAATCGTTATCAAGCGACTGCACTGTTCGAGCTAAGTGACGCTTGATATGTGGTTTAATTTACAAAATTCCGTTATAAATAAAAACAACCACCAAAGCTTTAATAATTTAATTCTAAATTGATATTTTCTGAAAAGATATAATATTTGTTCTTTTTTTGATTGATTAATTTTTAAAAAACCAAAAATTTTTTTTTATTGTTGTTATCCAAAATGTAAATGAATTCTACTTGCAATTATTATTATATAATAGGATTTAAAATTTCAAAGAGGAACTAAATAGAAAGGTTATATACCTAAATAATATAATATTTCTCCCATTATTTTTAATATAAATTCATTCAATTCTTATGTTGTTCGAGTTGTGTTCAATTTTCTCGATTCCGTGAAGCGGGGATCAATTTCTAAAGAATAGAAGGGGCCGCTGTCCCCCCCCCCCCTCAACAAGGCTTCGAAGTTAGGAGTGGTGGGTGCCCCGTGGCCCGATTGACATATCAGGTGCGAGAGCCCCGCCCGGGACAATAAGTTCCCACGACCCGGCGCTACACTTTCGCCGGCTGCCCGCAGCGTTGGAATTCTCCATTTGGTAACCGGTGAGACTTGAGTTTCACTTGCAGCCGAGAGACATCACTCGTTCAGCATTATCTATGACTCCATTGATAACGAGATGACCATTTAAGTGAAGCAAACCATTCCCGATTTGGAGGCAGCCGCCAGTGGAATCGAAAAAATTTACTATGACTCTCGCGCATCGAACTTATCGAGTTGCTTCATTAAAAGATGCTCCCGACCACAAAACATTGCCGACCGCTAAACGCTGCAGAATTTAGTTGACCGCAAGTGGTTTCATATTTTACAATGAGGAGTTTATGCACTTATGTGGAAACAATCGAATATATATATATATATATATTTCGATATATACAAGATATATTTATTTTTCTCTAACAACCATTCATTCTTCGTCTAATTAACTGTCAACTTTATAGAAGCTTTATATGACATTAAAAAAAAGGGAAATTTGTAATCATTTCGGATAATAGTCTAAAACTTGTGTTTTTCGATCTCAGCTCCATAAATAGACGTACTTTAACCATAAATAGGAAAAAATATTATTCGATCTCTTAACTTAAGATATTTATTACTTTTAAAGTGAATATATTATTATATAAATTTATATATATATATATATATATATATATAGGATTAAGTTTTTGACAGAGGTCAATTGAATATATAAGTTAAGTGTTGACCATATTGAGGTGTTTAAATGACCTTGCCTACCACTCAAAAAAAAAAAAAAAAAAAAAAAAAAAAAAACAGTGTTGATAATTTACATTATTTAAAAAAAGGAGTGTTGATAATTTACATTATTTACTTTTATTTTTTTTTTTATTAATAATTATTATAGATATATTTTTGAAAAATTTAATGTAGTATATTCCATTTATTTTAATTTCAATCAAATTTATATCATTTCTTTTAAAAGAAATAATGTAATAAATAATTCTAGATAATTGTATTATATTAATTTTTAAAAATTATGAAAATAATACAAAATTTACAAAATCAATATAATTTATTTGAAAAAGATGAAATAGTTAATATATATAATATAATATATTATAATATATATTATAATATTTATATATATATATACTTATATTAACTTTTTATTATATTTTTTATAATAAATAAAAAAAAATTAATTAATATTTTTTTTTTTAAACTCAGCAGTAAATTTTAAATTTTGTTGGAAAGTCAGATTTAAATTAACTGAATGTTTGATTGATATTTAATAGATAGAAAAATACAAAACTGAAATTCAGGTTCTGCAACTCGATTCTGTATTACAATTATTCAACACCTCTCATAAAATTTGCTTTAGAGAACTAGGTGGCGTGAACTCGTTAAACGAAAGTAATAAATATAAAGATTAAAATGAAAAAAAAAAAAAAAAAAAAAATGAAATTGAAAAAGAAGGGCGAAGGGAAAGGTTTTATTGGAGCGTACGGTCCGAGTGAATGGGCAGCGAATTACCGCATTGGGTTTCTCTCGAGCGGCATTCAGGTTTTCGCGGTCCGCGACCCAATTCACATGAGCCAGGCACTCGAGACTCGAACCCTGCCCCCCGCAAAGGCCAAGCGAAAACTACTCAGCCAGCTCGCCTCTCCATTCCATTTTCTACCCTATTAAGAACAATATTGACCTGCATCAATCTAAGAACCAATAATTATTCTAATCTTATAAATCTATCAATATAATTTTTTTTTCCAAAGAACTATTAAAAGAAAGTAATATTAGAAAAAAAAAACAATATATATATATAGATAATAGATATAATTGCAAAATAAGGTTAATTAATATAAACGTTCAGGAGATAAGAAAAGTATTTTCTTCCAACAATAAAATTACAATTTAAAAAAAAAATTCTTTATATTAATACTAAACAAAAAGTCAAAATTTTTTAGAAACTGTATTGTTTTTTAGTTTTATTGTTTAAATTAATAGTAATCATTTAATTATACTTGAAATAATTAATATTGATATCAATTTAAGAAGTAATTTAATATATTTAAAAAAAAAATTATCTTTCTGTTTTATATGTTTTACATAAATGATGGTTCTTTGTAGAGATCACTTACTTCTCTTCTTTATGAGCAGTGATTTTACATTAAATTATTTTTGGTGATCTGATCCGGTTTCATTTCTTCCTGTAGTATGTGTACATGTAACATGTTCTTGTTTCCTATAATAAGATCCGTTTCTGTCTGTTTCAGTCATTCTTCGGACGTACCTACAACAACTTGGGCTCTATCTCCGAGTGCAAAAACAACGGCGAGTGCGTTATTAACAAGAAGAACCGGACTTCTTGTAAAGCATGTCGATTACGCAAGTGTCTCCTCGTCGGTATGTCTAAAAGTGGATCGCGGTATGGAAGAAGAAGCAACTGGTTCAAAATTCATTGCCTTCTTCAAGAACAAACCAATACACCTATGCCACTATATCCTCGAAGTCATCCTGGATATTTTCCTTCGGGGTTGATACCCACTCATTTCCTGACCGGTGAGAAGTTTCCTACTGAAGTGAAATGTCCAAGTAAAAAGAGAAAATTGGATAGTTCTTCATCGGATGAGTCTGTTGCTGAAGGAAATGGCTCGTCGACAGAAGAAGATTCCTCTTCCAGGTCGAATAGTGTTCTTTCCTTTTTTAGACAGGCTCATTCACCATTCAGTGATAAACAAGACTTGGCTTGGATGCAACAGCAACAAAAAAAAGTGTCTGCCACAGTAACGTTAACATTGCCTCCATCCTCTCCCCCATATGGACGACAATTTCCTGGCGTAGCACTTTCGAGTGGGGGAGTACCAAGTCCACGCGACTTACTTCTTTATAGTCCTGCTGTAGGAGTGGCAGCAGTGGAACAAGATCAGCCTATCGATTTATCTGTCCGAGCAGCTGAAGCAACAGTTCCTTCACGGGGGAAACGAGAAGATGGTGGAAGAGGAAAGTCTCCTTTAGTCACTAACGAAACAGATGAATCATTGCATGATGATATAAAACATACAGCCCCGGCGACCCCTCTCGATTTAACATTACGGCCGGCAGAAGTAGAAGGATAAAATAAATTACGGCCCAGAAATTTTTTTTTTTTTCTGTATTCTAAAAGAAAAAACATTTCATTTAAAAATAAATTAATTATCCTTGTTATTTAATGTTTAACTTATTTGCAAAGATACGGACTATGTAATTAGTTTTATTACAACTATATATTACATAGAATTTATTTAAATATAGTTTCAGAAATTATTTTCCTATTTATATTTATTAATCTAGTTTAATATATATATATATATATATATATATATATATGATGTATATATTTTATATATTCTTTTTTGTTGAAAGAATAGACTGGAACAGTACTACTTCTGTTAAAATTTGAACTGTAAAAGTAAATATGATGTTATTACAATCATTTGTTCTTGATTAATAATAATATATTTTTAAAAGGATTTTCATGTTTCATCTTCAATTCGAATAAAAAAATAAAATTCTAATATTTTAAAAAAAAATGCAAAAATATATATATATATATATTTTAAATATCTAAAGATATTTTTGATATAAATTCAAAAATTAAATTAAAAACAAAATTGTTTGGACTATCAGACCACATCTTACTAAGTCAATATTATTATAATTATTATTATTATATTAAAAATAATATAATTAGGGCTTTGAGTTATTTTTATATTATTTTGGCCATTGTAATATATAATAAATATTATATATTTATATTTATTATTTAAAAACATATTAAAGAAAATATTAAAAATAAAAAGAAAGTATTTGGGAACATATCCAATATGATCACATATACCTATATGCAAATTTTATATTTTTGACTGACGCCATTCAAAACAATTCCCTGCAATGATAAAATTAGTAAAATAATTTTTTATTGAATTATTGCGGGTTCATGAATGAGGCTGAAAAGATGTATTCACCACTGTCAAATAAATAATTAACCATTAAAATTGATCAATCATTTTTAAAGTACATAAAAAAAACTATTTTCTATATATAAGCATATTTTGTGATTGTTTTATTTATCAAATAGATTTATTTATCTTTTATATGAATTAATGGGTCAATTCTAACAAAATATGGTTGTATATGTTAATAATATATTGTAAGGATTTTTTTTTTAAGAATGTAAAAATTTTTATTTATTTATTTTCATTATTATTATTTTTATACATTCTTTAAAAAAATAAAATGTTGACTAAATTATATTTTAATAGCTTGTATACAATCGGAAGGGATAAAAAGAATAAAATAGGTTATTTACAGCTTATGTATATCAAAATAAATTTGTGATTGAGAAAAACAAAAAAAATAATGATGATAAAATTCTCATTTGTGTTGTATATATTGATTGATATGTATCATTCAATTCCTTTTGTAAATATTAAATGTATGATAATAAGTTTTAGCATTAAAGGCCAGTAAACACCGGTCAGACCATCCAGGTGCAGATCTCATTTTTCGATTTGAATAAAATTTATCTATTTATTTTTTTTTTTTTCCTTTTTTATAAATAAATACTGATTAAGGGGATAAGTTATTTTAATATATTCTGTTGTGAATTAGAAATATAAATTTTGTTTTAAATAAAAACCTCCATGGTTGATCGGTGTTAATAACGCTTTAATTTTCACAAATAAAAACTGTTGTTTTATATTTAAAAAAAAAAAAAAAATGTTTTTTATTTATTTATTTTTTTTCCTATTTAGACATCATCTATTATATTTTAATAATATTTTTTTATGTATATATCATTTTTTACTATCTCGCCAGAAATTTTGTACATGGGCATTATTCAAAATTCATAGTTTTCTATCCATTTTTGAGAAATGTAGCTCAACAGGAAGAGGGTCATTACCTACAGCGTTTTGATTTTTTTCTTCTAAAGTGACCATAAAAATAAAGATATATGTTTGATAATTTTTCACATGATTAATAATTGTATAAAACTGCTATATATAGAATTTCAGCTTGATTGAATGGCTGAAAGTACCAGAATTAATTTTTTAACACTGCAAATCTCACGCGCTAACACGTGACGTGGTGCCATCAACAATGAGTCAAACATGCGCTGGTTTAATAAATATTATTCATTAATTTTAATTTATAATTTAATTAATTAAATTTAATTTAAATATAATATATTATGTTATTTAATCCAATTCAAATTTGCGAGATAGTCGAGTGGAGACACTCCAGATTTTTTAAATTATTGTTGTTCAAAAACCACTCAAATAGTTTAGTATAGTGGTTCCCAGCCTTTTTAGACCAAACGCCCACTTCGTAAGGCCGGCTTCACAATTCGCCCCCCTATAAATTTTAACAGATAAAAATTCAAAATCATCTTACCTTTTTTTAAGAAAAATTGAAAAAAAGCGTGTTGGCAAAATCATCTTACCTTTATATTTTGCTCCACAAAAATAACTTATCGCCCCCTTTGAGATGTCGATCGCCCAGGTTGGGAATCACTAGTTTAGTATAAAAATTAAGAATTTTTGTAAAATTTTTTTTAATAATTATAATACAATAAATATAATAAATAAAAAAAAAATTATAAAAAGATGTAAATTTAAAAATTTACAACTAAATAAATTTTTCAAGTTTCTTAAATTCTTACCCCCCAAAATTTATTGTTTTATTATATAACTCTAATGAGAAAAATTAAATATTAATTTTGATAAGCCATTATGTTAGTTTGGAAATTTCAAATAATACATTTATAGATAAAAAAAATGTTTAATTTAAAACTGTTCATCTAAAACTATTCAAGAACATTTTATATTTTATAATTATTTTAAATAAACTGAAAGAGCCAAGGACTTAATTATTTTGGATTTCATTTGGAAGGTATCGAGACTCAGAGGCGGAGACTCTAACCTCTTCTCGGCCACGATTTCATTTAAACGATAATCATTTATTAATAAATAATTCAATTGATATCTTTTGATTTGATTTTGTTTATCAAATTCATAATTAAACGCATAAAATACTATTAAAAAAAAAAAAAATTAATTAATATTTTAGAAATAATAAATACGAATAGATAAGTAATAGGGATATAATGCTGATGAAATGTTGTCATATGAGGTAAGAAAATGTTTACTATAATTTTGAAATTATAAAATCATTAATCAATTTTTAAATAAAACGTACTTTAAACCAATGTAATAGTCATCAATAAATATAACTATAATAATTTATAAAATTGAAATTAATTAATTTATCAAGATGACACTAAACAATAAATTTTATATTTATTCATATTTTATGATTAACTTAGAAGAAAAATTATTTAATTTTAATTTTTTTTTTATTTTAAATTTATCATTGAATTATTTTAATCAATTAAAACTAACCCCCAAAATGTTAGTATTTCATCAATATCTTTGGGTGGGAAGTGGGATAGGCTTTCCCTACAATCTTTAGAGTTTCACTTCATTAAAAATTTCAAAATATTTCTAAATTAAAAGATTCCATTTAAAAGATAAATTTGTGAATAGGTTATCAGCATATTTTTCTTCCTATTAAATGTAGAACAAATTCTAATCTGATTCTTTTTGTAGCGATTTCGAAGATAATTCAATAATCGTTACATAATTAATCTTGTGACTTTAATACTTTTAACATTCAGTTTAAAAATAAAAAGTAAAATAAATAAATAAATAAATAGACTGTCTTTCTTTATTTGATGGTATAAGATAAGAAACCTGTAAAATAAAATATAAATTATTTCTAATTTCTAATGCAACCCGAAGCAAAATTAATAGACAAGAGAATATTTAGGTATAAATTTAAATTCTGATTTCTTAACATTTCTATCTTGATGACCTTGGTCACCTAATAATCCGCATTAACATTTTAAGTAATCCATCCACAAGTTCAATTTATATCCTAATATTAAATTTGTATTCTGTATGCATTCAATGACCTTTTTTACTAAAAATATTATTATTATTATTATTATTATTATTTGGAGTAATCGCAACTTGGTTTATTTAATTGAAAGAACTATAAATGTTCTCTTTTCTTTTTATTTTAATTATATTTATAATCATGTTATAATAATTATTAAATATAAGTAATCGTTACATAAATCCATGAATTTATAAATTCTTAAATAGGATAATAATATGAGAGATATAACAATAATGAATATATTATCTAAATATTTTGTTTATGTGTAATATTCCTAAATAATTATACTACAAATTAAAAATCTTTTATTTATGATATAGACATAGACCAGTGATTCTCAACCATTGGGCCGCGAGATTTTCAAAAGTGTGATTATGAGGCTCTTAAACATTTCCGACTTTTTTTTCTAAATTTTTTCAATTTGGTTGTTTTTAGGACTAATCGCTTAAACATTTCCGAATTTCTAAAATCTTTCAATATGGTTCTAAAAAAAAAAAAAATCTTTTACACTTATCTTTTTCTTTGAGTTGAGAAGCACTGTCATAGAGACACTAATTCAGGGTGGCAGAATAACAAATGTTTCTCTTTTACCTCTTTCTAATATAATATATAACATTCTACATAATTTATCTAAATTAAATATTTATTCTCTTTATATTTATGTTTATAAAATTATATATAGATCCATATATGTAGATATATAAACATTCAATTTTTATTTAATTAAAAAATAAAAAACATTCCAAAATTGAAAAAAAAAAATTATATATATTTATTGTTTGTTTTAAAATATTATTTTCCATTTTGATCAAAATAGCATAAACTTATATTATTTTATATTGGTTATTAAATAACGAATGTATAGCTAAAATTTATGATAAGTTTGTATTTTCCAATCAAATAAATTTCCAAAAATGTTGAAATTTTCTAATACATTTGATGTAGGGAGAGAATCTCTACCTGGAACAACTTTTAGAATTTTTTTTTTTAAAAACAAGTTATTAAATAAATAATTTATCTTTGAAAATTTAGAAACAGAAACTGGATCATTTCTCGTAAATCGTTCTAAAAAAAAAGTCCGATGAATTTCGAAAACTGAAAGCCAACGTGAAAGGGTGTCGCTGAGAATAATACAGGCTGATAGAGTTGGGAATAATTTAAGAGACGCCCTGTTGGTGTCACAAGCTGCTCTCATAAAGCGATAAATCACCAACATTTAATTAAGAGCTAAGGTGGGCGCTGAATAGGGCCGTAGGCGATTAGCCGCGAGTTTTTGCATTCGATGAGAAAAAATATATGCAAATGAAACCTTGGAAATTTTACTGATATTTATTTTATTAGGCTAAAGATTTGACAACATCAATATTTTCTGTTAAGGCTATAGAAAATTTAGTATATTTAGTAAATTATAGAGACATTTCATTTTTGGGGTGAAAAACAATTCATGAGTCATTAATTAATATGTAAGTAGATAGTTATACTACATTAAATTAAAATTTAACCTTGAAAAAAATGAAGATAGAAAATAATTTTTTAAAAGAATAAAAAATGGATTAATTTGGATTTATTTCTATTATGAATATAAATTTATATTTATATATCAATTTCTATTATAATAATTATATATGAATTATTAATATACATATTAACCTCTGTTCATATAACTCATTTCACCCCCACCCCTACTTAATTATAAAAATAATATTATAATATTAATTAGATAATTAAAATTGTCTTTAATATGCTTCTATATTAAAATTAGTATGTAAAAATTGGTATAAAACCATTGGGGAGGGGGGAATGATAAATAATTTAGAATTTATGTGTTTACCCCTGAAACATAGTATATTCTAGAATACTTATATTTCAATAAAAATAATAAAATAAAATGAAAGATAATATCTCATTTCAATGGAACTATTTTTTCAAATAAAAAATAAAAATATTTAAAATATTATTAAATCAAGTAAATAAACATTTGAAATTATATTTTAATAATTAAGTATATAGAATAATAATTTATAAATAAAATATTGACTAGTATTTGAATAATGCTGTAGCCAGACTGATTTTTAGAACTATTAAGATGGATGAATTCTAAATATTATATTATGAACTGCTAGAGTGGTTATAATTATGTGAGAAGTTAAACAAACTATTACAAATATTATAGAATAGATATTAAGCTGTAGAGTAGAAGAGAGAGAGAGAGAGAGAGGGAATTGAAATTGTTCTTCCTAGTAAACTAAAAGATATAAAAATAATAATAATCACAATAATTCATAATAATATTAATGTATCACTTTTAATTTCAATTAGGTTATCTCTCTTATTATAGAAATTTATCTTTCATCTCTTCCTCCTCCTTCTTCTTTACTCACACAATCCGAGTATTTCAAAAAAAAACCTAAACTTTTTACCGACCGACGATAGTAAGGTAAGTTTTGTTTTCACACCAAATTTCACATGTGGAGACTTTTACATATCTCCACGAATCATGCATTTTCTAAACAGAAACAATACCTCCCTTACTATCGTCGGTCGGTAAAAAGTATTTTTAGCATGATGTCTGTCCGTCCGACCGTATAGATGTGTACAGCTTGACGGATTTTGATGAAATTTGGTATATTTACTTAATGCATCAGTATGATGAATTGATCAACTTTTGCTGCAAATCCGTAAACCGGAAGAGGTAGTATTAGCGATCGACGATAGGAAGGAAAGGGTTATTTTCACACCAAATTTCACATGAGGAGATTTTTGACATATCACCACGAATCATGCACTTTGTATTGGTTTTATCCTCGAGAAAAATCATCTTTATTAGTGTTTTCTTAATTTAAAATTATATGACGTCATCCAGTCATTCATGTCGTAACGGCCAGCGCCTCCTTATATATTATAAATAAAATAAAATTAAAAATATTTATGTTATATCCATATCTGTTTTTTATTACATTAACAGATATATTAAAATTATTTAAAATTGTTTCTGTAGCTGGAAATTAATTTACTTCAAACCGTCGATCGGTTCGGACCTGGCCACTGGTCAACTTATTTTTTAAATTATACATATATTGAAGAATCATATTAATTATATAAAAACCAAAGCTGTTATTAATTGAATTAATTCATAAAACTTTACTACTTACTTTTTTATAGTATATCTAAATAAATTTAAATTATTATATTATTTAAGGCGGTGGATAGAATTTAAATTATGCTAACCAATCCCTTCTAATTCAAGAATTTATCTATATATATTAAAATAATATAAAACGAATATTAAATGTTATTTTATCTTTTGGTTGTGAGAGGTGGCTTGTCCTCCTCTTCTCCTCTCCCTTCAAATGGTATACCATATGTTTAAAAAATCTAAAGCATAAAATGTAGTCGTATATATATTGCATAACTTTAGATGGAAGGTGTGAAATGAGACAACATTTTTTTTTTATATATTATTATTTTACATAATTTTTATTTAAACTTTAAATTTAGTTTGGATTATCTATCAATATTTCAAATTAATTTCTACAAGGTATACATTATATTCATTAAATTTAATCACTGATTTAATCATAGGAAATTACTACAATAGAATTGTAATTACTCATCCTAAAATCGTTTTTCTATCATTTTTTATTTCTAAAATTATAAATAGTTTAAAATGAATAATGTTGTTTTAAAAGATAAAAAATAATATCTTTAATATAGATATATCTCTATTATCATTATAAGTTATATTTAATTTTTTTATATATTTTAATAAATTCAATGAAGAATTGACATAAAATTGAAGATAAAATAATCATTTAGGAAATTGTTAATTTATTCAGAAGAAAAATTAGTATTAATCGTCTTGAAAAAACTACAATATAATAATAGGTGTTTGTTATATATTAACATTTATTAATTATAGATAATTAAATCATTTGTTCGTTGAATAATATACACACTTTAATAAATAAATAAATAAATAATCTTTGGTTAAAAAAAAAAAACAGAAAATTAAATACATTAAATCAATGTTACTGAACTTTTCCTAACCAATAAGCAGATTTTTTTCATGATCTTTAATTTCTCATTAGTTTATTTTTCGAAACTAAAAAATGAATAAAAATAATAAAATAGTCTCATTACGGGACCAGGAATCAGATCTCCGCTGGGAGTATGTCATTTTTTGTTGTCATTAGTGAATGCGTTAAATCTTTATTTGATAAATGCATTGCATGTGAAGTGGACCCGTGATAGTTTCCCACTCTCAAAAGTTCTAATTTATTAGAAAAGGCAAATCAAAAACTTATTATCTAATCCTATGAAAACAAACAAGTTGAAGAAAAAAAAAAATTTAAGCTACAATTAAGTTTCGAGTTGGACAATTATATAAAAATTGACACAAGTTGGGAAACAAATGAAAAGGAAGATTAGAAATAATATATATAAATAGTTAATGTACGGAAAAAGTTTATTGAAATTTAATGACACCGGGTGAGAAATGAAACAAAAAACACATCAATGAAATGTAGCAAATTCACTTGGTAATTTTAGAAATTAATAAAAATAAATAAATAATAAAAAAATAAATAATAATTAATAATTGAATAATTAAACTAAAAAGAAAAATAAAGATTTGATGAAATTTAGTCATTTTAATTGAATTTTTAAAAATATTTTTGATTTAAATAAAAGCCTAAAAAAATTAATTTTTGTTTGTTTTTACTATCTCATTTTTACTATCTACACAAAAACGGTTTGTGCTAGAATCATGAAATTTGGTACATGGGCATTATTCAAAATTTGTAGTTTTCTATCAACTTTTGAGAATTGTAGCTCAGCAGGAAGAGAGTCATTACCTAAAACGATTTGATTTTTTTTCCTCTAAAGTGTCTGTAAAAATAAAGATATATGTTAGATAATTTTTCACATGATTAATAATTGTATAAAACTGCTATATATAGAATTTCAGCCTGAAAGTTCCAGAATTAACTTTTTAACACTGCAAATCTTACGCGCCAACACGTGACGTGGTGCCATCAACAAAGGGCAAAACATGCTGGTTCAATAAATATATATGTGTGTGTGTTCTTAATATTGATTAAATTTAAGAAATTAAAAATTTAGTTTTTTATATTTTTTATTTTTTAAATTTTGCTCATATGATAGAATGATAAAAACTGAAAGTTGGATTTAACTCACAACCATTAGACATTGTTCTAAAATAATTCATAATTTATCTACTGTAATTGAGGTGAATTAGTTAAAAACTTCGCAATATAATCCAACTAATCATTCATTCATACACAAAGACACATTTGTAATAACTATCAGAAACGAAATCTTAGTTTAAAATATAAATTTAAATCTTATATAGCTTCTTTTTTGTCATTATTGCAATATTTTATTAATAGATATCAAAAGAAATGACATTCGAGGAGGAGAATACAAACTTTAGAAATAATTTTATATTATTTTTAATGTAATTGAGAATAAATATTTTATTAGATTAGCCATTAATATTAAAATTAAAAAATAATTAATTTTATATAAATTTACTTAAAACAATTTATAATTTATAATTTTGCATTAAAAATGGAATAAAGTGCTCCAACGCACTTAAGATGTTGACTGTGGCATTCGGCGAGTCTACTTTTTCTCAAAAAAATTGGTACAAGTGCTTTAAAAAAGCACACCAAGTTCGATCAAATGTGAAGGTTTAGCTCACTTTTAATAAGGAAGTTATTTAACAAGGAAGTTATTTAGTTTGCTTAAAGCAATACGGCTCAAACGATCGGAATTATGGAAAAATTAATCATGGATTCTGCATTACGATAGCTCACACATCATTGCTTGTTCGTAATTTTTTGACCAAAAACAACACCCTATTCACCAGATTTGGCTCCCTGCGACTTTATCCTATTCCCAAAATTAAAGAGACCAATGAAAGGAAAGCGTTTTGCCACCATTGATGAGATAAAGTCGGAATCGAAGAACGAGCTGATGGCCATACCGAAAAGCGCATTTCAGAAGTGCTTCGACGATTGGAAAAAGTGCTGGCACACACATAAGTGCATTATATCTGAGGGGAATTACTTTGAAGGGGACAAAATGGATATTGATAAATAAATAAATTCTTTACAAAATAATTCAAAATTCACCTTTTCTTTTTAACAAACCTCGTGTATATATGTATATATATATATATATTTGTGTAGAATTGCAAATTGTCACACGTGCTTAAAGATGATCGCCAACTTGGACGCTGTCTTTTCTTTTTCTTTTCCTTATGCTCTAGTTGTCCGACCACGTATTCTCTTGATATGATAAGTGGTGACAGGCCAGATATTGGTGTCCTAACATGTGCCAATATAACTATATGCATAGTTAGAAAGATTATCTATGTGTATGTTCCAATGTGACTGCATACAAGCTAGTTTGCACATTTCCGCATTGGACATCATTCAAAAATTAACATTGCAAAAAGTTACCATTGGAAATGAATTTGTCAACAAAACTATTAAGGAGAAATTCTTTTGTAATTGATTTTATACATATAAAACACTTGAAAACTATTAATTCAGTTTTTATTTATTTATGGTTTTTTTTTTTAGTTTTATTTAAAATTTATTTACAATTAATCAAAAAATCAAATTACTTAACAATATCATAATTTATTATATATATATATTTAAAATAATAATTTACTATATGTATATATATAAATCAAATAAAATATATATAAATTTTTATTAATTTGATATTTTTATTTCTAAATGTTATTTTCTATTTTCATTTGCATTCAATCACTATTTAAATTTATTTTTATCAATTAAATTGTTCCAATTTCCTTTTAGTAACATTCTTCTTGACAATACTTTTATATAATAGCTATGTTGTTCAATTGATCTATAGTATATAATGATCCTAAATTTGCATATTTATTGGATAAAAATAATATTTTATGAGTATTTTATATGCAATTAAAATAAGTTAAATATTAAACGATATCGGTCCAAATAAATATTATATGAATTCAAAATTTATAGCTTATTCAAAATGATCTAATTTACATTTCCTTTGACGAATAAATTGCTTTATTTTATATCTCGCTTACTTCTTCAAGTGAAAAAAAATTCTCGCAATTTTTCAACGCCCTAGATTGGTCATTGTACTTTACTAGCATGTTGGTTATAATTTATAGACGGAAGAAACATAAGAGTTGAAAAAAATACTCATTTTCTAGTTATATATATGTATATATATATATATATATATATATATATTTTAAGTATTCAATTTAAATATCAATATATTAAAAAACATTACATACCAACTGAAAAATTATTTAATTCTAACAATTGATATTTTCAATGCTGTTTTAATCCCCTAAAATGCATTATTAATATTTAAATATATTGTAATAAGAGAAATTAGTTTTTTCCGTGGTTTAGTGGTTAGCACGACAGTCTACCACACACTGAAGACTCGAGATCGAACCTAAGAAAATTCAATAATTAATAGTTTCTCTTTAAAGCTTTGCGTGATCCTCATAGTCTATCCACAAATAATAATGATAAGGAAAATTAGATAATTTTTCATTGTTTTTTTTTTGAATAAAATAAACATTAAACGGGAGTTATAATAAAAATAAAGAGATTACACTATTTTAGTAAATTTATTATTTATTTTTTTTATTTATATAGTTTTTACTAAATTCTGTCATTATATATTTTTTTCGTTTTTATTTTAATTTATATAAATTCTTTTGAAATAATTTAGCTTAAAATTATAAATTCCTGTAAAATTATTATGCTTTTTTTAATAATTTTTTTTTCTATTCGTTTTCTTAATATATACATATACACTAGTAGGTATATTAAATAATAATTTAAGTTAATTAATAAATATTATTGTATTTTATATATTATTTTTCTCTTTCTTAAATTATAATGGTCTCATATATTCTTAAAATAATTTAAAAAACTGTCATTCCTTGAGAATATCAATTATAAATTATATTTCATACTCGGTTGAACATGAAATTATCTTCTGCTATTTTATATTTTTATTTATTTTTTTTTTTTAATCACATAACAAATGTTAAAAAAAATCGCTAATTTTTATTTCACCTGAATCAATTAACTTGAAGAGTTGAATTGAAGTGTTATCTCGGCTCAAAATATTTGCAAAACAAGTGGATAACCACATCAGTGGAAGGAGACGAGTATTGTCCAAGTGGAAAACCGGCACAGACCGCACAGGTTAGTAATATAATGCAGGCGGCTCTTTTGTAAAGTTGCGATCCACTCAACATCTGCTAGGCATCGCTAATTCTCTTGTCAGAGCACCTGGGGCATTAGGGCCTTGGCCTTACTGATTAAAATTGAGATCCGGCTGTATTTCAATTGCGTTATGCCGGCATCTCATACAATCAACATTCTACAAACTCCACCTACAGACAGTTAATTTTAAATTTATAGAAAGAAAAACAATAAATACAAAATAATTATTCTACAAATATAATGTTCTGGAATAAAATATTTTACCAACATATTTTATTTATTTAAATATAATATTGATTTATTTTATTTTAATTTATTTCTTTTCAAGTCTAAACTCTTTTATTCAAATAATAATTATTTTTATTATACTGGTATAATAGTAGAGATTTTTAAAAATCTTCTGTTTTGAGTTATTTTAACCATGATTGTGTGAAAGAAAGGAGTTAATTTTAATAAATTTTATACACAATCCAATCGTTTTATTTGTTAAAACAATATGAACGTTAATACGTATTAGAATGAAGAATAAATAATCTTATGGCAGAAAAATGGAATTTATAATATAATATTTTATTACAAAGAAATTGATTATTTTGTCAATTATGAGAATGAGCAGAAGAGCTTCCAGATTGTAATGTGTAACAGCAGTGATTCTCAACTACTGTGCCGCGGCACTTTTCTGTGCAGCGAGATTTTCAAAATGTGCCGCCAAATTTTACAAATGTAAAGTTCAAATTACGAAAAAGAACTTATTTATTTTATATGTATGTAAAAAAAAAGGTAAAATGTTTTTGCGATCAGGCTCTTAAACATTTTCGATTTTTCTATATGGCTCTAAGTATCATCAAATGTGCCCACCCCTGTTATATTATTTCAGAAATGTGCCCGACTATTGAAAAAGGTGGCCGACCCCTGATTATTATCATAAACTATATTACACAGTCTATTATAGGTAAGTAAATAACTTTTATACTTATCTTTTTTTTATGTGTGCCGCCAAATTTTTAAACCGTTAAAAGTGTGCCGCGGTAATAAAAATGGTTGAGAATCACTGTGTTACAGGATTATCTACATTTTCAATGTTTATTTTGTAAGTACCTAAAAAAGTTTAATATTTTGAATTTCTAAACATACATTTCTTATAAAAATCCATTATTTTTAATAAAGATTATGATTTACCTATTTGAATAGACTTCAGTCCTTTTATATTTTATCAGTGGACAATTAACTCTCGGGCTCTAAGTTTTAAAATATCAAAAGAAAAGAATAATAAGATTAATTTAATTTTCTAATATTATTTACAATCTGTTCTCTATTAACTTTTAAAATTAAGCCATATTTTGAATAAAATTATCATATATTAAATTAATTTTATTGCTTCATGTAAAATTTAATATATGCCAAAATGATGATATACACTTCAAATTAATTTTTTTAATAATGAAGTATATATTTATATATATCATTTTTTTTAGTAAACAAGAGGAAATAAAAAAATAGAAAATATTTATTAACAGTTAAAAAATATTTAGGATTGAATATATTAAAATGAACAAAAGGTTGAATTATTAAATTTAAAATTAAATAATTAATAAATTTTAATTATTTTTAGGTATATTCGTGGGTTGTTCAAGACGGACGAACATCCTACATCAGTGGTCTCCAAACTGTATTTACAAACTCACTTTAAGAGAAAAAAATTAAATAAATTGAATCCGCGTTCCTTTTATATACAAACTATTCAAGTAAAAAATTCATCGCCCTATTAAATTAATTAATAAATAAAATACTTGTTGAGTGATAAAGATTCAAAAAAATTATTAAATCTTGACAAATTTGGTAGATGACATTGGGGTCAAAGGTGAACCTTCACCAAAAACTTTACACTTCAAACGGGGCAATCTTTTGTGATGATTTGGTTCATAACCCAGAAGTCGAGATCTTAAAAGATTCACACAGAATTCAAATATCATTGACCGACCTTCACTAAATAACTATAAAAATCTATAGAAAAGTAATCAAAAATAGAAATTTTACTCTTCAACATTATTAATCAAACTCCAATTGATCTTTTCTTATTTAAATGTTAGAAAATTTGTTTTTCTATCCTTTAAAATTAAAATTCATTAATAAAATACATGAACCATTCGTGAACCTCTTTTTGAAATATGATATTTTTTCAAAAATATTTTTCATCTGACTGAAAAAAATTACTTAAATACTAAGCTATTTAAAAAAAAAAAAAAAAAAAAAAAAAAAAAAAAATTAAAATAAATTTAAATCAGATTGTTTTCAAGGATTCATCCATTTCTCAATATTAGAAGAAAAGTTGTTTTCGTGGCAACGATGAATAATAAATAATAAAATAATCTTTAATCGAATGTAAAATTATAAAATGTAACTCAAATGGTATGGTTCAAACCTTAATATTAAAAATATAACGTAATTGAAAAATACTTAAATGGGTATAATGACTTAATGTTAAAAACCTTGATAAAACAAAAAATATAAAAATTTGAAAAAATAAATTCCCTAAGAAAATATATCTGAAAGAAAATATATATATATATATATACACACAGATGAAAATTTATTAATTAATAGGAGCGAATTCATTATTAAAAACAAATTAAATTAAAAATAATTACTTATTTTAAATTTAAAGATGTTTTTTTCATAACTGTTGAGGTTATTTTTTTCTTTTTTTTTAAAAAAAGATGGCCGACAATGTTTAGATCGCGCCACTATCACCCAATTAATTAATTAGCCGTCACCGGGTCATGAACCCGGGCCTGCGAAGGAGATAGAATCTGGCGCCGGAGGTCCTCCCGCATGCTTTCCAAGACCCTTCGGACTCTAGGGCAAATTAATTATTTTCAAACTCTGAATAAAACCCGTTTTTATTATAGACTCCAAAATAAACATCTTTGTCGAGGGATTCAACGCGGATGGATTTTTTTTCAATTTACAATTCTAAAGCATTTCCTAATGCTTGAATGTGTTGGTGGATTTACTTATTTATAATTAATTTCTGCTCTTAACTCGCATTAAAATTTTTATAATTGAACCTAATAAATTATAATATATCAGGATTTGAGTTATAAAAAGCTTTAAGTCTGAGAAAAGGTGTGATTCAAAATAACATGATAAAATTATATCTATTTATTAAGCAAATTGTCCAATGAATCACGAAGACTTGTCCAAGAAATGAATCGCACAAATAAACATTCCTAGCAGAGAAGCTCCGAGTCTCTTATCGCCTGAGGATTAAAACACTTTAAAGTGAATGAAAGAAACTGAAATCAATTCACCAAATAACTCTACTACAGATATTTAATTATTCAACAGATAAAAAAGGTGAAAGATTAATTAAGTTCTTGAAAAATAGCTCATTTATTACTTTCTTTTAGTATTCTCATTAAAAAGTTAAGTATTAAAATTTTTATTTTTATTTTGAATAAATATATATATATATATATATATATAAATATATTCACAAAAAAAATTTGCACAATAAACTTTCATTATAATTTGTTTTTGTCAGTATAAAGTTTGAAAGTTTTAATTAACAGCTATATTATTATTATTATTTTGAATGACGTCACAAGCTCAACTAATTTGATTTATATAGTGTAAATCGAAATACTCTAGATAAGACAGGATTGCCAACCATTTCTTAGTAGTCAGATATATTTCTGAAATATATAATTTTGCTTGGTGAAAGGTAATATTTAATTACCTATGAAAATAATATATAAATACGACATATATTTATATAATTTAAACCATTATATACGATTATATTACACATTATTTAAATTTAATGCAAAGTTTGACGTTGTAAGTTTTCAGTAAATCATTTTAATTGGGCAAATAAATCGAATTATCATTGGTCCAAACGAGCATATATCTAATGATTATAATGATATGATAGTTGATTGGTACTTTACTATTAATTATTCAAAATAAAAAATAAAAATCTATTGTCCTATTTTTACTAAATTTTTTATTATTTTTTAAATATTTGAATGCGGGCACATTAAAAGTATCTAGATCAGAGAGTCCCAAAGTGGTCTATATCGACCCCTAGGGGACTATGGAAACCTGCCTAGGGTCTACGGCAGCGAATAACATATTTGGGGGTCCATGAAATGAAAATAGGGGCCTTGGGGGTCTACGAGTTTTGTGGCTCTAAATTAAGGTAAATTGTTTTTCCGACATGGCTCTTAAAACAGTTTTAATTTTCAATAAGGCTCTAAAAAAAAGGGTAAATATTTTTTATAAAAAAATCAAAATCAATTTAGGGGATCTACCCAAAACCGAAAAACATGGCAAGGGGTCTACGTCACAAAAAAATTTGGGAACCTATGATCTGGATTGACAACCTCTAATCTCATCTAAAACTATTCATCTAGTTATGTGCCCAATTTTTGCTTTGTTATAAATAATTTGTTATAAATAATATAATAAATAATTATAAATTATAATATAAATTATTGTAGTTACAAAGTTAATAACTAAGAAAAAATAATACATAACTACATTAAACAAAAAAACAATTAATCTAGAAATTATTTTTATTATTTTAATTCTGACCAAAAACTAAGTAAATAATTATTTTAAGAGAGAAAATAAATTGGACATAAAAATTTATAATAATATTATTCGGCCAAAATTATTAGGTTGTTCGGAAAGCAATTTGATTTCTTTTAGTAAAACTGAAAGAATTTTCGTGAACTTATTTAATGAACTGATGAACGTGGTGCATCTTCGACATCAAAATTGGTGTATTGTCAAAACTTCTTCTACATAAACACCCGTTAATTTTTTTCTTGTTTGAACAGCATTTTTACTTTTTCTTTAGGAAAAAAGTAAAATATGACGAAAATGCTGCTTATTACTCTCAAATTTAAATTGGTACCAACTATAAAACTATTATGTAGATTTAATTGAATTTTTTACACACAAGCATCACTATATCAGCTCTCTAAACATTATTATGATGCGGATTAAGTGTGAAGTTGTGTTCGAAAAAATATAATTAAATCCACTGACGGAAAAAACAAAATTACTTTCTGAACAACCTAATATTTTGTTTCACAATGTGAATAAAGCCACTAGAAAATGTTTATCTATCCTATTTTGTATTTTATTTCTCTTTCCCTAATTAGAAGTAAGTAATTAAATTATTTTTTAAAAACTACAGTTTTTTTTTTTAATTATTTAAAAATTATTAATTTATCGATAATTGATACTTTCTCTCTTTTGAAATTTGTGGTATTTTCTTTTTAATATTTTTTTTATTTTCAAAACGTTTTTTTTTTTTTTTTGCTTGCTTTTTATTCAAAAGATATAAAAATTCTAAAGAAGCTACTGTGTGGTAACACCCAATTTTACGGTTGTTGGATGATAATCCTTGTTAGTGGCAATTAAAATACCGACTTCGTTGCCTCCTTTCGGATCGGAAATCGATAACGACTACTGCGTGATGCCGCTTTTAATCGTTTCGATAATTGATAATTAACAAGATATCGTCATTGCTCTTATGTTTTGTTTGTGCTAAGATGATGTTCGTTGTTACTTACTCATGTTCACTCTCTCTCACTAACCATAATGTGGCTAATAAATGTCTTTCAATCGATGATGACAGGATGTGTCACAATGGTTTCTCAACGAACCATACTCGATACATTTATATTTTTTTTCATAAATTTCTCTTTAGTTTATATTATTAGAAGGTACTCATTTATTTACTTATTTAATTTTTAGTTTTATATACAAAATTTGTCTAAATATTGTCTAATAAAAAAGTTTATTGAGATAATTTGTAAGTCACAGTCTATTTAAAAGTACTTGCGAAACTATTTTTTTTTAATTTTGTAAAAAATGTAAATTAAAAGTATGCTCTTAGAGAAAACTTATTTATTTATTTTATACCATAGACCAGTGATTCTCAACCACTGTGCCGCGAGATTTTCAAAATGTGCCGCCAAATTTTACAAATGTAAAGTTTAAATTAAGAAAAAGTACTTATTTATTTTATATGTATCTAAAAAAAAGGTAAAATGTTTTTGCGATCAGGCTCTTAAACATTTCCGACTTTTTTTCAGTTTTTCAATATGGTTCTACAAAAAAAGGTAAAAATTAGTATGATTATTACACTTATCTTTTTCTTTGTGTGCCGCCAAATTTTTAAACCGTTAAAAGTGTGCCGCGGTAAAAAAATGGGTGAGAATCACTGCCATAGACATGCATACTAAGGATCGTCAAAATAGATTTACCAGTTCAGATTGTATTACTCTGTAAATAATTATATAGAATTTATAATTTATATATATATATATATATATGAAATCAAAATATTCTAAGAAAAATATCCCAATGAAGAATTGAAGTGAAATTCAAGAAACTAAAATACAAATGCCAGGGTTGATTGACGATAATTAGCCACTGCTATTTATTTTCCCAACAGGTTAGGGAGCTCCAAAGTGCATCATCGTGCTCGCCCAGACCTCTCCAGTCAAGCGATTAATTATTCGTCAGTATCGGTTTCAGTTCAGATAAACCGTGTTTTGGCCTTGAGCGACCCTCATATAGTCTGAAAATAAGTCTTAATTATTATTTGTTTGGCCTTACCTTCTGGATTTTATTGCATTATTTTTTTTTTCTTTTGCTTTCAAGGGATTCAAAAAAAACAAAATTTGAAATTTGGCGTGAAGGCCCAACTCTAAAATAAACACTTAATTTTGTTTTTGGAATAATTTACTTTATTTTATTTTTTTCAAAATGACCTTCTTTTTATGAATGTATATAATAACATTTGTTTCAATTTATACTAATTATTGAATAAACAAACCATATTTTAAAATATACTTTAATTAAATTTATTTATTATTATATTATACTTTCATATAATTTTGTGTCATATAGCATTTAAAATTACTTTTTTTTAAATTTTAATATTATTATATAAAATTATTTTTATTAAATTTAATAATTAAACAATATAAAAGACTTTAATTACATTTTTATACCCTTACCTAAAAATTATATAATTTATTCTCTCTTGTCTTCTTTCCTCATTTTAATTTATACTCTCCGTTAAGAGGTAATCAGAATTTAGATTTAAATTTGTTAATATGGAGATTTGTGAATAAAGATTAATAATCCACACTTAAAATCCACATTTATTCAATTATTTTTATTTAAAACAGTAAAATTTCATCAATTTTTTTTTTATTTAAACATCATAATGAAATGAAGCTTTTTTCTAACGTTCAAATTATATTAATTTTCCTATTATTTTTGAATTTTCTAATACTTTTAATTTGAGTTTCTAGTGAAAGATATGATTATATTGTATTATATTAAGACCCAAGGACATGTATTAAAATAATTTTTAGACAAGAATAAGGAAGAAGAAATTAATGTTTAGTGATCATTGGGTTCAGCCTTGGCATTCGAATGACAATGCATATCCAATGGAGCAGCCGGGTTAATTGCTGATGATCCCTCTAATGAAGAAAAAAAATCCATTGAAAAAAAAAAATTGAAAGGATTATATCTCTAGACGAATAGAACAAATGTATTATTAATTTAATTAACCATCTTAATATGTTTGTAGTCCATACAATTAACTATTATAATTAATTTTACTATAATTTCAAATACAATTATTTATAAAGTATTCATTTACTTGAAATTTACACAATTTTCATATTAAATTTAAAAATTTTTAAAGAATTTCACTAATTTATTCATCAATATGCATGTAATTCTGTTATTGAAAATAAAATTAATTTTATTTAATCTTAAATCGTCTGATTTGTATTAAAAAAAAAGAATAAATAGGATTAATCCTTAAAAACGAAGAATAAATTTTTTTTTATATTCATTTAGAATGAATAGAATAATCTTACAGTTCGAAAATTTAATCCGTTCTTTGAAAATTCAATATACTACCGCATCTTATATAATATTCTTTAAAAAAAATACCTTTGAAAATAATTTTATAAAATTTTATTCTTAAGAGAATCAATATTATTTTTCAAAACAGAAATAATGATTATATTAATTAAAAAATGTCTGTATCTTTTCAAAAAATATATTAAAAAAAAAAAATATTAAGAAGAAAATTTCAAGGATAATAAAATGCAACATTTGAAAACAATTTTTTCATTATTCATTCTACGCATTTGGATGTGGCTATGATTATAGGATTAGAAACCCCTTTACACCACAATATATAATCAAAAAACAAATAATCTTATCCATTAATTATTTTTTTAATATTAATAATAATAATATTTGAATATTATTAATAAACTATAATAAATATAATAGAGAAGTTGTGATGATTGGTATTTAAAACATAGATATTTTCATTTATTAACTTTTTCGGTATTTAGTGACTGATGTGTCAATATTAGTATTTTGAGTTCAATAGTCTAGAATTGTGATTCTCAACTTGGGCGATATCACCCCCTGGGGGCGATCGACATCTTAATGTGGGCGATTAGTTATTTTGGGGGGCGATAGTTATTTTGGGGGAGAGGGGCGAAATCATTTTCAACTCTAAAAAAAGATAAGATGATTTTGCGAACAGGCTTTTAAACATTTCCGCTTTTTTTCAAAATGGTTCTAAAATAAAAAAGGTAGTATGATTTTGCGATCATTTTCTGAAACTCTAGGGGGGGGGGGGTTGGCGAATTATGAAGCCCACCTTACAAAGTGGGTGTTTGGTCAAAAAAGGTTGAGAAACACTAGTCTAGAACAATATCATCACATTCTATTAAGTGAGTACCTTGTATTATTAATCGACATATGCCAAGAGGCAATGAATTTAGCCAATTTAACAAAGCTAATATTAATATCAATGATTTCGCCGGAATGCATTACAAAAATTGCAAATGCTTAAGTCCCGTGCCAAATTTTCCCCGGTAGTGGTATTTATTTATTTATTATACATATCGAGATGACACAATAACATTTCCAATAAGAACGTGTATTTTATCATCTGGCATACTTCGGCTTTAAATTTAAGCAAAATATATATTCACAAATTATTTTTAAAATTATATACTAATATCAAACGTCATTACATAATTATTGAAATGATTATTGAATTAATTTTTTGAAGCGTCAAAAAAAAAAAAATAGGAAATAATTTCAATGAATTAAATGATATGCAAATCAGTTATTTTGAACAAATGGTGATCAATAAAAGTTCTGTAAACAATTTCAGGACAGACAGGTTCGCTAAGTAGACTATGGCTGGTTATAAGGCGAAGTAGTGGGGAATGTCATTAATGTATTCAAATGTATTCAATCATTTGTTCTATTTGAGATAAACTGATTAGCAGATCCAATTAATTTGGTCTTCTAATGAAAATGTTTAGACATAATCATCATAATTATTAATATTTTGATAGGTGACAAGTTGAGAAACAGATAAACAGGTTATTCTGAAAATTATTCTATCAAGAAATCTCTTGTAAAATTTAATATGAAATTTTTGTTTGTAAGTTTGATAATTGTAAACCTTTTTCTAAAGTTAGTACTTACTATAACTAGATACTTACAATTTTAATAAAGATTTATAATATAAATCTACACAATTACATTTTTTTAGCTATCTTGCAAAAAAAAAAAACTAAAAATAATAGAAAAATTAATCTAAATAGAAGATAATGTTTTAAAATTAACAAAGATTCTCATTATAGAAGATTTTTTCATTTAGTAATAATAATAAAAATAATTATGTGGATATATTAAAAAATTGAAAATAAAATATAGATTAGCAGTCTCCTAGCTGAATACTACTTTTATTTAAGCTTTTTTGTTAACATTACAACAAACCAGAGAAATCCCTCTAGTAAGTTCATATATTTTTGGTTAGAAATATTTATACAAACATAAATCAAAATTTCCAAAACTCGAAAAGTCTGGAGTAGAGATAAAGTCAAATGAGTTGTCAATCATAAATATTAATCAATATCTATATATATTTAATATTATGAATGTATAATTTTAGGATTCATTTAAATAAAAACTTTCAAGGCTTAACATATTTTTATATTATATTTTCGAAAAGGGAAAAAAAGAAGTAAAAGACAAAAAAATATTTTTTAAAATTATTAACAAATAATATTTTATATTAATTCTGTTATCACTAAATAAATGTACACCACCAAAATTTAACCTTTTCATCTTTTTAGTTAGTATTTATTAAATATTGTATGAAAAGGAGTAGCGGGTGGACACTCTCTATGATCCCGATAGAGGAGTAGGTCCACTTCAGGGAAGCAACCCTGCTCACGCAAGCCACGAATTTTCCTCGCCTCCATTTGAGGAAATCGTGTCCCAAACCCTAATCACATCCCAAAATCCCATCAAATCAATATTAAAAATATCCTTCATATAATGTCCGCCCTCTTAGGTTTTCTTCACCGATGGACAGCACCCTTCTAATGAAGAAGGCTGTCCAAAGCCTTCATTGGACTAGTGCTAGGAAGAAGAAGATATTTTATAAGAATTCTCAAAGATTTTGTTGTACTGTTATATGTATTTTGTAATTTATTTCAACATTATTAATATGTCACTCTGGTCCTGAGGAAGGTCGCCCTTGACCTTGCACTTGAAACGTCAACAGAAAGCTTAAATAAAAAAAATTCTCTCTCTTGGCTTCCTTACATACTAAATCTTCTATTAAAACTTAAAAATATTTTGTAGTTAAATTGTATGAAATTTTAATCCTATCACATATAATTATAATCAATTATTAAAAAAAAATAAATCAAATTTAATTAGAAACCCTATCTTGAAGTTTCTTAAAATCCAATGAAAAGCAAAAGCTAAATTAAGAATTTTAGATTTGCTTGGAGTGAATTAAAATTTAAGATTAAATCATAGGTACGATTTTTATTTTTCAATATAAATTCAAAAAGATTTTATGATATTATGAAATATTTTTAATTTAATAAAAATATTAGGATTCCTTATGATTATATGTATTTCTTAGTCATTTACAAAGTTTAAAAAAAAACTACAAAATTGAATTGAAACACAATCAATATAGTATCAAACAATCTTTACCAAATAAGAATCATTAAAGATGACATTTAAGGAGAACGTTAAATTTGTTAGTTACGTTAATATTCATGTCTTGTTCGTAGGGTAACGTAACTTTGTCTATTGGTCGATTCTCGTGGGACTAAACCTATGCAAATTGCTTTACTGAAAACACAATTAAAGAGTATTCAAAAAGATTAAAGATTTAATTTTTAATGTCCGTCTTTGATTCAACTGGAAACTCCCCCATTGGAATTGCGCCATTTCAACTCAATTAGATGCCTTTTTAGCTCTGGAGTGGAGACTGTTAATCTCTAGTCAGGTGAGTCAATTAAAAAGACATTATTAAAAAGATTGAATTCTTAACTATTTAGAAGAAAGGCAAATTGATTCATGTAATGAAAATTCATTGCTTTTCAATTGGAATTAAATCTCCAGTGAGGAAAATAATAGATCCTATTCTCTATATTGTTTATACCTCGGATAAAAGTTAATTATATTATTTACTATTCAACTATATTATTAGCTTATGCAATTTTAATTATACTAATTAATACTATAAATACTTTCACGATAATAATGATTTGTCTGTTTCGCTAGGGTTAATTAATGAATTAAATAAGAATATTATTGATATTAAAATAGTGAAAAATTAATTTTATTATCTTTTGAGTTATAATTAAAATGATTATTATTATTTGAGGATCGAGACACTTCAGCTACTATGACGTTTTGTGTTATAATCAATCAAATTGAGATCTATAAAAAAAAAATCAAATGCAATAAAAATTGGATGAAAGATGTAAAAGATGATAATGATAATAAAAATTTGAATTTACTATATCATTACAATTAAAAACAAATCATAATTATATTTAAAATATTGACTATGTTTCAAGAAGATAGAAAGGTAGGGAGACCGAGTGGGAAACGTCCGCTTGGAAGACCAAGGACGCAGTAGGTGGATAATGTGGGAAGGGACGAGAGAGTGATAGGAGAAAATAGGGTCTGTAAGGTTGTAACTCAGAACAGGAATACTTGGAGGTGGTGTGGTTGCTGAGGCCAAGAACATTCGAGTTCCGTAGAGTCACAGAGATAGATAGTATAGATTATGTTTAAAGAAGAATTTTAATGAAATTATTTTATTATTTTTATTTTATTTTTGTTCCCAGATTCTAATTTTGATATTTTTGCAGAAATAATGCAGAGCTATTAAGTAATTGATCATTGTTTATTTTAGTTAATGTTTTTTTAATTATGTATCATTTTCTTAACTAAAATTAAATGATTTAAAGTTATGTCATGAATCATCATTTCAATTCATATATTTTTAAAATAATATTAATATACACTGTTAATATTCAGTGAGTGAATAATCTATTTTCAATCTAATATCAGTTAATACCTTATTTTTTAAATATTATGAATTTAATATATTTTTCAGAATAAAAAAAGTGGAAGTTTTTTTTTTAATCTTGAAGAGTTTCTCAGAAATAAAATATTTGTATATACATCTTATGGTAGTGTTATTTAATTTAGATAAAGTCACTTTTTAATTTATTATTATTTAAATAGATATATATCATGTACGCAATTTGATCTTATCAAATTTTTCAAGTTTTTCTTTATTTACTAAATCAAAATCCTAATTAAAATCATTTTTTTGCACTACTTTTTAATTATATTTCATGTGTTTTTAAGGCTACCAGAATGAAAGTTGTATTATAGAAATAAAATATATGTTACTAAGAATATATAAATTTAGAGAAAAAAAAAGTTTTTCAAAGCAAACAAAGAAAAGTTTGGGGAGAGGGGAAGAGAAATAAGGTGTAAAGAATGTAGGATACGCAAATCGTTATCTCTTGTTTTTGTCAAAGGTGGTTGGTTGTTGATGTACGCATCTGATTGATGCAGTTGTTGTTCGTTTGTTGTTTGTCGTTGTTGGTGAGAGTACTTGGGAGAATAAATAAATAGATGCATCATCATGCAGCAGAATCGATTGTAAGCCCCGCCTTAAAGCTGAGTCCAATAGTCAAGATAATTGATGAAATAAGGAAGAATAGGATAATTAATCGCGAAAGAAAACATGTAATATTCAATCGAGACATTAATGGGAAAAGTAATAATATATGAAAACAAGTAGAGCCATGAGAGATGATAAATAAAATCAGTGTTAATTATTTTAAAAAAATGGTGATTTATTGAAAAGCGTTGGAGTGTTCACATATCATATCATAGAACGAACAAAAAAAAAATCATAAATTATATAAACGTTATTTAAAAAAATAACTAATAATATTAATTAAATTTTTAAGTATAATTGATTCTAGAAATAAATTAAATTTCAAAATTTTAGATAGTTTTCTAAATGTATTATATAAATTCTTTTTTTAATTTATTATTTTATTATTATTCGTTATTTTATTGTCTTTTAAATGGAAGAAATATTAATTATATGTATTTTTTTATTTCTTAAAAAAAAAAAAAAAAATAAATAAATAATAAATACTCTTCAAAAAAATGAATTTATCAATTAAGTCCTATGAAACACTTGTTCTCTATGCTAATAGGCATATCTTGACATGTTTACAAATTTTAAAAAAAAAAAAAAAATTCTTATGCCATTATGACATTCTCATTGATACGTGCATGTCTTGTTCAAGGATCTTGTCTACTTGAATCCTTTTTGATTCTGAAACTTAAAGACATAGACAGAATATTAATTTATTATTTATTCAAAGGTGACCTGGCTAAGACATGAATCTAAAACCAATTCAAATACAATTTTAAATACAATATAATATGATAATATTATATTATACAATAAACTTATTCGTTGAATATTGAATCGTAAAAAATTCTAATATAGATTACTTATTATGTAGAGATACATAATATGGTGTACAATTGTAATCGGAAATCCCTTATTTATTTATTCCAATGGGTAGGTGGTCTCATTAGAATGTCTGTCCATCAGTCTTATTGCCATGCAAGCTCGTGAGGGTTTTTCATCGTTGAACTTGAATAGAGAGCCAGCCAGGCCCATTCGCTCCATGTGACATTTGGCCATATGGGCAGGTCCACGATTGAAAAATCGCCGGAGGAAAAACACGATAAACTGGACTCTAAAATCTCATTTCATTCTTGAAATCTTTAAACCACCGTACAAATCTTACTCATACGATTCAGTCAAAATTATTATATCACTTCTATAAACTATAACTACAATTATTTTTTTTTATTTTATTTGAATTAATAGAATACTAGCTGCTCCGAGCGCCTTCGGCGCTCTTCACACCTAGACGGGGGCTCCGCCCCCTGTACCCCCGAGTGATACATAGAATTTGGTTGAAAGTCTGTATGTAAAAGGTTTTCATCCATTTTGTTTCAATCAGTATAAGTAGATAAGACATGTATTTGTTTTCTTGTAAAATATATTTTAATTTAATCAGTAAATTAATTATATATTATTATTGTATATGTTATATTTATCTAACTCTGTGTCTATACAGTTTTCGAAAGTTCTTAGCCGCACCATCCACATTTCTCTAAGCGTCCCTATCCTGAGCTACAACCAAATCCTACCCTGTCCCATCTCTCCCATGTCCCTTCCTTCATTGTCCACCCACCTTGGTCCTTGGTCTTCCACCGGATGTTTCCCAATCGGTTTCTCCCAATTTCAAGTTTCCCCAATTCCAATTACGTCCCCTTCCCATCCCAGCCTTCTCGATTTTATAACCTTAACTATATCTGGACATTATTTCTCGTTATGTCATCTCCGCCATCCCCCTGTGAACTAATCTTCCTTTGGCCTATAAATGCTGTGAACAATATTAATCTCACAAATTCTCTAAATCTACTCTCGTCTCCCAGAGTCATCGATAGGGTGACCAAACGTCCCATCTTTAGGTGCTCTGTCCCAAAAATGTCTTCGGGGCACCCTACTGTCCCGTTTTTTCAATATTTAGGAAATTTCGTAATTTTGTTTTCAAAATTTTTTCAATTTAGTTCTAAAAAAAGGTATACCGTTTGTCCCGGTTTGGTGTTTTCGAAATAGGGTCACCCTAGTCATCGATCAACATGAAAAATAATTGTTTTATATATTTTAATTTTGATCCTCTTTGATGAGATAGGCTTATCTTTACTGCATAATAACAGGCGTTACTCAATTACAACGTCGATTTAAATTCTTCTCGAATATTATTATCCTTCAAGATTAGAGATCTTAAGTATTTTTAAATATTTATACTTTTTCAAATTCTACATTTTGTATGTTAATTGTATGTAAGTCGTATCCGTATCATAATTCTTGAATTTTTTTGTTTAATTACATTTCGGTTGATTTTTCCCCAATTTCTCTAATCATATGTCTCCTCTTCCAGTCCAATTCATTTACCTTAAATTTAAATTTCTTAATTTGGCTAGAACACTCCATTTTTTAAAATTTTAAATAGAGGGAGAGAGAGAGAGGTTCTAATTATATATATATCTGTTTCTATGAGAGCAAAAAAGTAAACAAATTACATTCATACAAACTCTCCTTTATATATATTTCTGGAAAATGGAACGCCCGCAGCTCAGGAGTTACCTAAGATTCTAATTTCTTTTTTATTTTTCATCATTTGAGGTACCCTTCACCTCAGAAAAATTTGGTTACCTTACTCCTTGTAGTTTAGGCTCTGGAGTTTTTTGCGTACAGACGGACACTATCGTATTAAATATATAGATTGTATTTTAATATTGAAATATTAAATTCAATTGAATATAGATTTAATAAATAAGAAAGTTTTATTAATTTGGATTGGAAGTGGAGGGGGGAGGAAAATTATGAGTAGTGTCATTCGTATCACTTAAAATCTACCTTCCAGGGGCTATAATAACAATTTTAACAATGAAAAAAATTGTAAATAATATCATAAAATATATTATAAACGAAGAAGTTTTGATTTAAAAGTTTATATTAATATATTTAATTATACTTATTTAATATATAATAAATTATTTACTAAATATAAACTATATATATATTATATTTAAAAAATTTAAATTAACCAAACTATAAGCATCTCTAATAAACATATAATAATATAATAATTTAAAGATTGATTTATATATTTATTATAAAGATTTAAATTAATAAAACAAAATGTTTTATAAATAATTAGTACTTGTATGTATTTTATTTTAATTATATGTTTATTTATTTCAAAATATATAAAATATATTAAAATGTAGGTAATTTTGAATTTTAAATATCGATAAATCTAAGCAAGAGATTAGCTACTGAATTCTATTGTATTAATGAAGAGTTGATAGATTAGCAATTTCTCATGTTGAATGAAACTCGAGTCTTGAACTAAATTTATTATTCGCTATAATCTAGGTGATAAATTACAAAAGTAAAATGATTTCATCAATTAATTAAATCATTTTTTTTTCTAGGTGTTTATCAAGAACGAATCATTTTTTTTTATTTAGAACGCATATAATTAATATGTTTTTCATTTTATTCGTTTTCTTTAATATTAAAAATGAATTGGGACATCGAATAACAAGTTAAAATTTTTCATTCTATTTCTTCTTCTATCAGTGAGAGGGAGAGAGAGAAAGAGAAATAAATATCTTCTTCGGATTGAAATTCTCTCTCAAGTGTAATGTATGTCTGAGAAGGAGAGAGAGAGAGAGAGAGAGAAAGAGTGCTTTGTGGGTGAGCAGGTTATGACCCTAAGTGCTAAGTCTCGTTCCAAATTCGTTCAAGTCTCTAACGTCAATGTTGTAGAACATGTTGCTCTTTCCTGGATATACTAAAGGCTTTGCAGTTCTCTCCTTGTTGGGGTCGTCTCTTGATTTTCATTGCCAGCATTTTATTAATGCCTTTATGTGTTCGCTAAATAACCCATTGACTACACAAGAAATAATGTTATACCTTCTCAACGGGATTTCACAATACCTCATTTTTTTCGATTATTTTTAATCATAAAAATTCATTAAGTATACTAATTATTTACATAAACGTATCATTAAATTTCTCTGATCAAATTGATATATTATCAGAAAATTTGATAGATATATAGTGCAACGATTGAGATTTTAATCATTAAATTGGTAGTAATATGGTATTCTTTGAAAATTGCAATTAACCGATTAAAATCGATTATCAATGAAAATCATTAATAAAAAAAATCGATATCTACTTTCTTATTAAAGTTTCAATCAATTTAGAATTGAGAAGAGATACTGACATATAATAATCAATTAGGTTTGCTGCCATTCAATTACAAAAATTTCTAAACATTATTAAGATGCTTGGATTTTTTAATTAATCATAAATACGAATTAGAATTATTTCATAAAATGTTATTAAAAAAAAAATGAAAGAATGACATAGTAAGTAAGAAATATACTCATATCAAGTACCTGGAACATCGAGCTATCGCTCGACCCTTTAAAAAATATTGACATACAGATCTTTAATTATTTATTATAATTATTAAATGTTATACCATTGCATCAATTCATTAAAATGAATGCAACTTGGGGTACTCAATAATAATAAATAATATTAATAAATATTAAATAATATTTTAGTGAAAAGATATTAAAAATTATAAAACTATCTAAAAATTAATTAATAAAAGAACAATGAATAAATAAATATAAAATAGTAATTTAATAAAAAATAAACGCGAAAAAAAATAACATAAAATTAACTAATAAAAATATTTAAGAAATAACAAAAAATTTAACGACAAAACATATCAAAAAATTTCTTTTTTTTTAGAATTTATCTCCATTTTATTATTTTTATTTTTATTTTTAAATATCGATGCACTCGGCGAGCTTCAATCCTTCGAACTCGAGTCGTCGGACCAATAGTTTAACCCCGCGGCTAACTCATATATTTTAGAGAATAAAAATAACAATATTTAGTATGTTTGCAAGACAATTACCAAGACGTATTTAATAATAAATTTTAAATTATTTTAAATATAGTAAAATAATCCAACAATATACAAATATATATACAATGTTTGTTAGTATAATAAGATAAGTTATATTTAATCTAATAATATTTAAATTATCTAAATATTAATATAAATTAAAACTCAAATTCTAATGCACAAATTTGTGAATATAATAAAAGACGAATTTATATAAGTATTTATTTATTTCAGATTGGGATAATGTCGCTGTTTTTTGATGGCGAGTGTGAAGTGGTATGTATGCGCTGGGCCTAATGAAACAAGAACAGCAATATTCGTGAGATAGAGCTCATCCACTCAGCCCCTCTCTGAAGGTACCCATCTGAGATGATTTATCGAATTATTATTTTTTTTTTTGTCTGTGTGTGTGAGAGAGTGAGTGCTCCTATCGAGCTTGATACAATTGTCTAGCGCCCGTCGTGATCTGGAGCCTAGGCTTCATGAATTCATTTCCTCTTTTCTTTCCAACATTAATTTATATTTAATCTATGTTGCAGAGTAAGAAATTGAAGATACGGTAGGTGAACAATCTCTATGGACATCTTTTAAAAGCCTCATAAAAATCAAATCATATTTTCATGATTCCAAAATGGAAGATCTTATTTCAATAAGCTTTGTAATAAATTTCATATCAGGTTGGCCGGCCTTTGCTTTTGTCAGTGAATTTAAAATTAAGAAATAAATTAAATTTCAATTATACCGTAGCAAAGGGCAAAGGACTTAAAAGAGGTATGCTTTGAGAATGCACCGGCATTTTGACAGGATGACAAGGATACCTGCATTTTGACAGAAGAAATCAGCTCGGAGATGTGATTAAAAAGTTCAACGGCAAAAGAAATAAGTCGAAAAGTTTTTTTTTTTTTTGAAGACTGTGTGATTCTTTGAAGAGGTTCATTTTTTTCCCTGGAAGATTATGCAGAAAAATATTGTAATATTTTAATTTTAAATAGTTAGTTACTTGGAAAATGATTCTATCCAACTTGTCAGTTTTGCTTGTTTCAAAGAAAAAAAAAAAAAAAGGTGTTGGAAAGCTTTTTATATAATCCATTCGGACAAATATTTTTGAGAAATTAAATTGTTTTTCAACTTTAAAACGAATGAGTAAAATCATCTTATTATTAAGTAAAAAAAAACAAAATATATTTGTTCTAATCTATTCTAGAAATCATTTTTTTTTAATCTTCATAGTCACATTCAAAAATTATGATAAGTGAACAATATTTTTATCTATCTTTAATATCGACAACTTCTACTATAGATTTATAGAATAAATAGTATAATTAAATTTATTTAGGGGAGGTCTGAAACTTCATAAAGTAGTTTATCCACCTTGCATCTACGTATAAATATTTGATATATTTGTAGATTTAAAATAGTTAGAGCATTTTATATGCCTCTTAGTAAAACAATCTTTAAAAAGAGTAAAATAATAATTTCTTGGAAGTGACAATTTTGCAAGTAAATCCTAGAAATATTTTTTTTTTTTATAAAAATAAAAGCAATATATAACTATTATTATTTCTGATAGTTGGAAACGATAAGAGACAGAGACTATGTGGAAGGTAGAATAGAATTTCCAATAAGCATTTCATATACAAAAACGAATCGTAAATTATTTTATTATAAATATAAATATATTTTAAATTGGTCGAAGTGGAATAAAAACGAGCATAAGAAGAGAGGAAGAAAAAACTGGTCATCGTTGACAAGACACTTGCTCTAAAACGCTTCTGTGCTCCATCGATACCAGATACGGTCAGGTTTCCTGCCAATCAGCTGTAGAAAGAAGGGCGCCCAGGCCGAAAGAGATGACAGCCCGAGACACGACTTAATAATGTCTGATTAACCAGACGACTGACTGCACAGATTGCATATTGCCGTGTTGAAAATTGATCCCAATTGACAGATTTATGAATTGAAGAAGCCACCTGTCAATGAATACAGAAAATCTAGTCTTTTTTTTTAATATGTATTTCTTTTTTTTTATTTACTTAAAAGATGTTTCTTTTTTATATCAAAATGATTTATGAAATTTAAACTTTTAACTTTTATTTATATATATAAATATATATGTATGTATATATATATATATATATATATATATATATATATAAATAAAAAATTAGGTAATTGTTTACAAATAATTTTTATCTCGGAAACTAGAAGCAACGGAGAAATATTGTATAGGGAAAGTTTCTTTGAAATTAAATAAGTTGACCTGTGGCCAGGTCCGAACCGACCGACGGTTTGAAATAAATTAATTTCCAGCAACAGAAACAATTTCAAATAATTTTAATATATCTATTAATGTAATAAAAAACAGATATGGATAGAACATAAATATTTTTAATTTTATTTTATTTATAATATATAGCTGGAGTAGCCGGCGTTGCCCGTGATCATAATAAGGAGGCTGTGACGTCATGAAGGGCTGGGTGACGTCATATAATTTTAAATTAAAAAAAACATAATGAAGATGATTTTTCCCGAGGATAAAACCAATACATTCGTGATGATATGTAAAAAATCTCCTCATGTGAAATTTCGTATGAAAATAACCCTTCCCTTCCTATCGTCGATCGCTAATACTACCACTTCCGGTTTCTGGATTTGCACCAAAAGTTGATCAATTCATCCCACTGATGCATTAAGTAAATATACCAAATTTCATCAAAATCCGTTCAGCCGTTCAGGCTGTACACATCTATACGGACAGACGGACGGACGGACAGACATGCTAAAAATACTTTTTTCTGTTAAGAAAATGCATGATTCGTGGAGATATGTAAAAATCTCCACATGTGAAATTTGGTGTGAAAACAATACCTCCCTTACTATCGTCGGTCGGTAAAAAGGAATCCACTGGCAAAGTTTCATCCAAATCCCTGAAATTGGGTCAGAAATTTAAATTCAATATTTAGAACCTAAAAAATGTGTTTTTTTATTATTAATCTAACTCTAAAAAAATTATTAAATATATATAAATATATATGTAATTCTATCCTAAGTAGTCAGTCTCTTCCCCTAACAAAAATTAAAAAACATTTCTATTTGAATGTAAATAAAATAATATTTTTTATGGTTTATAAACATTAAATACTTATCCTCCTCTTTCAAGAATAAAAGCTTTTTAGTTATTACTTTACTAAAAGTTGAATTTTAATTAAAAAAAACAAAAACAAAAAACTTTAATGCACTTGAAATTAAAATTTAAAATAGAAAAGCAAAAATAATTATACTATTATATAACCTATCTATCTATTACTAAAGTGGAAAGTTTTCACACGCAGCAACCACATTCCTCCAACCCACTTTTCTATCTCCTCCCCATTTCTTTATACATTACTTGCCGTCAAATGATCATTTCCAAATTCATTTTTAAACTGTTTATGGATGCTTAGAGATTATGTAATTTCTTTTTATACATTCTTCAACATTCCGCTCTACTGAATTCAATTTTAGATCTATAAAATCTACGTATAATCAATACCCTGAATTAATTTTCATTCTCCAATATTATGGTTTACGCCTCACAATTATTGTAAATACATACTTAAAAATAATAATTTTAATATAATATAATATGTATATTAGAAAAATTTGAAAAATAATATTTTATAAATTGAAAAACTTTATAATACATCCTATACTAATATAATGAAATTCTAAAATAAACTTGATGAATGAGGTATAATGGTCAACATCGTCATGACCTTGCCTATTCTTAAAATGGATATAAATAGTCAAGAAAATGCAAATTAATTATCATTAATATTATTATTATTTGTAATTAATGATTATTTTGAATGTTATAAATTAATAAGAAAATAATATGATAAATAGGTATTTCATAGTATAAAGCTTTTGTGTGCAGAGGATTATAATTTCATTATTCTGGAAACGTGTGGATTTTTATAATTTAAATGTACTATATAATTTTGTTTTGATGGCACCACGTCACGTGTTGGCGCGTGAGATTTCCAGTGTAAAAAAATTAATTCTGGTACTTTCAGCGATTCTATCAGGCTGAAATTCTATATATAGCAGTTTTATACAATTATTAATCATGTGAAAAATTATCAAACATATATCTTTATTTTTACGGTCACACACACACACACACACATATTTAAAAATTAATTTATTAAAATATATATTATATAATATATTATATATAGTATATAATTTAATATATATATATATATATTCTGAAATTAATTTTAAATTATATAAATATATTAGAAATTAATTTAATATAATTTAACACATAATAATATATTAAAATATTTTATTTTATATATACATAATTTAGTAATACTGATTATTAATGTAAATATAAATAATAATATTTAATATGGCAAATATGTAAAATTTCGTAAAGAATGTATCAGAAGTTTAGTGTCTAACATTCTGGCGTATTGCGCATGCGTATATCGGTCGGCCGGTCGGGTCGGTGTCGTTTTGGAATCTCACGCGAAATCTATATTTTTTCCCCATCCGCAAAAGTGCTCAACGCCGCTAAAGAAGTTTTCACTTCAAAAAAACCTTGATGTTTTTTCAATCAAATATACTCTTGTGATTATCAATTTCGTTGAAAATTATTATACTTGCATGTAAAATTTATGTAAATTTATTTTCTTTATTTTCAAATATTGATTGTAGATAGAAGAAATTAATTAAAATATAATACGATATTTAAAATAAATTTATTAATATCTTCTTTGTTTTTTCTAAATTAAGTTTTTAAATGAAATCAAAATAAATAATTTTTATAGAATAATTAAAAGAAAAATGAATAAATAAAATAAAAAAAAATCCATAATATTATATAATAGGTTTATTTATAATGATATAACATCTACATTATAAATTCTTGAAATTCTTGTATTTAAAATTTTTGAAGAAATTAAAATAATTCTTTGCATGCTGAATCTGGGTATTTTGTCAAATTAATGAGATTCCTTCTAGTAGTGAATAATAAATAAAATTAAACAACGTTTGAGTGGTTTACACGTGCACCAAGAATACAACTGATTACAATCAAACTTTATTTAAGATTTATCGAGATGATTAAACGACTGGTCTATGTATATAAACGTATACCACGTGTCAACATTAGAAAAATATGAAATGCAGGCGGCTTGGATCTTTTCAGTATCCTCTTCAGAGCCAATTTAATAATATTTATGAAATCATCGAGGGGAAAATTTCAATTTTGACATTTCCTAAGCGGTATTTTAATAGAATATTTTCATAAATTTTTTCAACAGGTTGATTTAATTTTTATAATAGATTGAATCTCGAAATAAGATAATGCCCAGAGCGTGGGAACTGTTTCTTTAATCTAATTTCAAACATTGAAATTCAAGGTTGTTTCAGGTGGCGAAGGGGACCGCGGCGATTAAAATGAAACACTTTCTAATGGCAATGTTGGGATCGTTGCTGGGTTAGGAGCGTACACGGAACCGAGGAGGGCTCGTCGATCAAGGCCTTAGGCGTCAGTAACCAATGGTCTTCAGCAGTCATTCGATTTATCTATCTCTGCCAAATCTTCATACTTACATATATCTTAGAAGTAAGTTTACATAAATATTCATAAATTGATATGAATAGCAAAATTATTGATGTAATAATTGGTAATAATTTTTTTTTTTTTGTTTTTTTTTAATAAATATTATATAAGTATATATATATATATATATATATATATATATATATGGCAATTGAAATATTATGCATTAATTATAATTGAATTTTGAATTTATATTTTATTTATTTTTGAAGAATCTAAAAATGGAAGCTAATGATACCGCAATATTGTCAATAAAATTAAAGATTTTTTCCCCCCCAGTTTTTTTTTTATTTCATTATTTGTTTAAGATAAATGTGTGCCAATTAATTATGTAAGTGTATTTATTACGAGGCAGTGGCGTACCTAGAACATTTGCCGCCCAGGGCGATCTCCAGTTTGCCGCCCTTTTTATTATAAGTCAATCAAATAGTGGTATTTATAAATTAATGCATATAAATAAATTATTAAGTTATTTAATCAATATTAATTAATACACAGAGTAAATTTTTTTACACATATTTGTATGCACTTGTAAACATATTAATATAATATTTACTCTTCTAGCTTTCATACTAGAAAAATCGTGTATAATGCTCTCAAAATTTATATTTATATTTTTTCCGCCGGCCCTGCTTTTTAAAAGAAAAATCTATGATTTAAAAAAATATTGGTTTATCACTTCAAAGTAATCATATAAACTTTTCAAAAGATATGACATTTATAAACTGATATCACAAAATTTTAGTTAGGAAAAATTGCCGAACAAAATCGTAAAGATGCGTTTACGAATTCAACGAATTTTAATGAATACAATAAAATAAAATTATTATCCTGTTCTTGGAATTAGAATTCAAAATTTACACTAAAATGCATTTATATACACCGAGGAATAATATTCGAAATCATATAGTTGATCATAATTTATATAAATCAAATAGTAAACTTATAATAATCATTTATTATTCAAGAAAGAAAAAAAAATAAATATGAAATGAATAAGTTGCTTTTTACAACTATAACTAAATATAAAAAATGCCGCCCCAAGATAAGTGCCGCCCGGTGCGGACCGCACCCACCGCACCCCCCTAGGTACGCCACTGTTACGAGGAGTAATATACACTATATTTAATGTATGAATAAACAAATAAATAAATAAATAAGAATTATCCTAGATGATTTTTAATAAAAAATTAATTAAATAAGTTGGAAGAGATGTGTAATCATTGATAAAATAAGGCATTAAAATAAAAAAATGGTTTAATTAATTTCATTTTAAGTTCTCTTTATTAGTTTTATTAATATTAAATTAAATTATTAGTATATTTTTTTTTATTATGAAATTTAAATTTGTCAAAATTTATAGAATAATTTATTAGATAATAAAATTAAATAAAAAAAAATCGTATAAAACGTTTATTTTTTTGTTCTGGATTCAAAATTTTTTATACCCAAAAATTTGACTTAAAATTAAAAAAACAAAAATATTGAAATATTAATTAAGTAAATTAAAACATCATATATTATGATCGAATAATGCTGACTCTTGTAATTACATATAATAATCTCTTGAAATCATTATTTAAGATTTATTTGAGTCTTAAGAAATTTTATTTTTAATATTTCTAAGGGATACAATTTTATGTGTGAAAAATAAATAATATTTATTTTTTTATTTAAAATCAAGAAATTGTTGAAATTGAAATCGACTCCTCTATTCTTAAAAATGAAGTCATTGATGTTAGATACACGATTTTTTTTTTATAGATTATAGATATCACGATAGAAAAAAAATTAATAATTATAATAATTAAATTAAATAAAAAATAACAAAATAAAATAAATATCAGTAAATTTTATTTTTCATTATTATTTAATATTAATTTAACATAAAAATAAAGATATATCTACTAAAATGTATTTGCGATTATTAATATGTATATATATATATATATAACTATAATTAATTTATTATATATTATGTAAATTTATTTATATTGATAAATTATAAAAATTCTTTTTTTTCATTTTTGTAAGTTCAATAAGTTTGATTTTCAATTAGCAACTGATTATACAAATGCATTTCTAGATTGATATAGATCCTTAAGGTTACAATCATTAATAATGAACCTGACTGAGGTGTCAATGGAAGAATGAATGTTGCGCGTCCTTAGCCCTCTACTACTGACCTTTCTCCGCGGATCTAGTTTGTTACTGCCTTGAACCCTCTGCATTAATTAGTCACTCTTGTTTAAACTTCATTTTAGTAACTAGATTCAAATATATTCAGTTCTATTAATAAGATTATCAACTGAGAACAAAGAAATTATATTGTTCAACACAACATAAGACAGATAATACTCCTACACATGAAGTGAATCAAAAATATTATCTCTTTTTAATTATAAAAATTTTAATCACTTTCATAAAAAATTCACTATTTAATATATTTATATTATAATGATTTTTATTATTATGTTAGATAAGAATTAATCACAATTTCATATTGACAAAAAATGTGATTTTCATCTATTTGAATTTTGTTGAATTTTTTCCAAATTTTATCGTTAAGACAAGAGGATAATTTACAAATTACCAAATGGTACTAGAGCAGTCCGTGACTTTTTGAATTCCATGTCTCTTAAATGAAATGGCAACATTGCTCCGGATCCTTTTAGTAGGCAACTATCAGCTGACTTCACACGAAATTTGAACTAGCTGTGTTTTTTTAGTTTTTGTTTGACATCCTATAAGCAGACTACTTGATGATTTGAGAAGAAAATTGCTCTCTCATCCGCCCTATTCTCCAGATTTAGCCCCGAGTGACTCTTGTTTCCAAAGCCTGAAGAAATGACTCGGTGATAAGAGATTTGACTCTAAAGATGAAATCATCTCACAAACAAATCTATTTTGATCCTCGACGAATCTTATTTTTTGGAAGGGATAAAAAAAATTGGAGAAACATTAAATGAAATTTATAAAGACCTTAGGAGGCTAAGTTGAAAAACAAAATAATTTTTAATTCAAAAAACTGTGTTTCATTCCAAAAGTCACGGACTTATTGACCTGTCCTCGTATATTAATTATTTCTCTACTTCTTTAAACATAGTTAGAGGCTAATTGTAAATGGAACATTTAAGGAAATTATAATTCCAGGAAGTGGGAGTGCAGACTCACAGGTTGGGTGGATTGATGAGCACTGTAGTCAAGTTAAAGTCGCTTTGAGGGATATAATACAACAATATATACACATATATAAAAATACACCACCTTGTAAGAAAACGAAATTGTATACTAAAATTATGTATGTAACATTATATAAAAAATTACAATAATCTAAGTGGAAGGTCTAATAATGTAATTTTGATTAGGTAAGCTAATTGATGATAATCATTTGATAAGGAATTTATAAAATACTTTACTGGCGAAATCAGATAAGAAGGTCAAGATTACTTTTAAAAAGTATCAACCCAACAATTAAATAACTTCTTTGGTTATCGACTAATCGAATATTGGTTGAGATACTGAATGGGGTCTGTGGGTGAGAACTATTCTGAAAGATCCGTCCTTTACAAAGTGAATCAAGAAGAAATAGATATTTTATGGAAGTGGTTCAGAAAAAATTGGTTTTTAGGTCCAAGACATCATAGAGAGATATTAGATAGAGGATCTTTGTACAGTTCCACTATTTCAAACGTTTTCTTTTGTTGTGTAAAATTAATAAAATAATTCATATAAAGTGATTATATATTTACATTTAAAACATAGGCTTTATATTTGAAGTAAAAAAAAAAAATATGTAAAATTATCATATTTTAAAAACAAATCGATTAATATTGATCGAAAATAAATGAATTTAGTTTTATATATGAATTATATGTAAAATTAACTACAATATATTAAATTAATTTTAATAAATTTGTCTAAAAATTAAAAACAAGAATATTTGTTGTTTAATATGTTTTTTTTTTATTTTCATCTTCAGTTAATTTTTCTTCACTTTTTGATATGATTATTTTTTCTATGATTAGTTGTAAGATCAAAATCGTGCAATTTTGTTTGGGTTTAATCTTTAGATAATTTCGTAGACATTAGGCCACCTTTGCTGTAAAGTGCATGAACGATTAAGTAATTGAGCTGCTGCACCCGGAGACATGCGTGCTGTAAATGTGCGTGTACGAGTAGAGAGTTTGCAAGGGAGGAGCTGCCACTAAATCCGGTTCGAGCATTGAGAATCTACCTGGCGCACTTCGCGCGCGCACTTGGCGTTGTCATGAATTTTAATCATCGTTTCCATCGTTTTTGCATAAATAATATTGACAAAAATAATTCCAGACACCCGTTTACTGAATAAATTTCAATGATTGAGTTATAGTTTTTCAGTCACATAACATAAGAAAACAATACTACTTTTTATGGTTTATAACAGGTGAATTTAAAATTTAAAAAAAAAAAAAATAAAAATTAATTTTAATTTTATTTTTTATTTTTTATTTTTTTTTGTTTACTTTCTTTTAGAGTATAAAATATGTTGATTATAAAATATTTTCTCTATTATTTATTTATTTATTTATTTTTGTTTTATTATTAGTGTATTGGCAAATAGAAGTTCCGGTTTGGACGATGTTCACACTATAATTCAGAGTGCCAACTTCTTTTTAATATTCGAGATTACAATTTTGACATTTTAAAATCATAATTATTTTGATTTATTCGAAAGTAGATACCAGAATCTTACTACTACACCATCATCTTTTAAAACCTTGACATTCAAAGGGCTAGAAGGTGATCTACGTATTTACTGAAAAACAGAATCAAAATGGAGGATTCTTCCAAAGAACATGCGCATTCAATTCACCAGCTCATCTTGAAATTCTAATTTTAGAATAGACTTTGTATCTTATGTAATCTTCCATTTTTTTTAAATAGTGATTATCGTGAGGAATGAAAAAATAACTGGAAACAAATCGTTTTTTTTTTTACTGACATTTCAAAGAGCATTATTGACAGATGCTTTAATTAATGACTAAGAATGCTAATCAGTTATTGTATTATTTATAAAAGATTACACAATGTTATAATTTCTAATTGATTTTGAACTGATATAGGTATATTCACGAATTGGTAAATTCTTAAATTCATAACCACTGAACAATATTATATGCACCTATTTAGAATTATGTTATGTTTATGTTATTAGGTATCTATTTTTTAACTGGTATTTTTATACATGTTACTTAGAGTAATTTTTTCGAATCCGAAAAAGACGTGCAATTTCAAGGAATTTTAAGAAAAATATAAATTTATTTTATGCTTAATAAATATGGCTACAATTTACGTTTTTTGATCATATTTTCATAAACTTTTTAACCAATCTAACATTACATAATCATTTGAGAAATGAAATTGTTCATTTTTTTAGTAAATACTATTTAAATACAAGTGTATACCAATATATCACTTTGATTAGTGTAAATAAAAATATTCTCTAAAGTGGGATATGGGTTTATGTTAAAAATATTTATTTATAAGACGGAATTCATCAATATAAATTATATTTAACATGAATATTTAAAATAAAAATAATTGAAAAGAAATTGAAAGAATATAATATATATATATATATCCTATTCTATTAAACAATTTATATTCATCCTGAGTGTGTGTATGTTTCTGGACATCTGACAAAAAAATATGTCTAATTTTTAAAATTTCTTTCATATATATTTATATGTGTGTATGTCCGTACGTATATGATTTTTTAGAATATTTTAGAAAATAGATTAGATAGAAAAGGAAGCTCAAGTTAAATACGAGGGTAGGGTGAAAAGTTTCTGGCCTGACTAAGAAAAATTATTTATTTTTTTTGCTATATTTTTCAACATAATCTCCATCAACACTTAATTTAAGTCTCATCAACAGTTATGAATCAACGCAAAAATTCGTTTGGATTACGCCTACAGCGCCAAATTGGTTTTTCGAAGCAGTTTTTAGTCTAATGTTAGCAAACGCGGCACCCACGGTGCACATAGTTTTCCATATTCAAATGGTTGCGCAAAATATTTCGCACACGTTCAGCTAACATCGTACAGTTCTCAGCTATCTTGGTCAGGCCGGAAACTTTTTACCCCACCCTTGTATACTCTTGAAAATGATATAAAAAATTATACTCATATATAAATAAATTAAGTATTATTCTAAGTATATTATATTATATAATTTATTTAAAAGAATGTTTTGCTCATTTAAATTAAAAAATATTTAAATTTTTTTTAATGATTTAGATCCCTTGATATAATTTAATGAAATATGTTATGAATATATATATATATATATTCATGTATTTGAATGATATTAAAAGAAAAAAAAAATTGCTAATTCAAGGTCATATGAAGAGATGAAAACAAGAAATTAAAGGTTGAAATCGTTAGGCGAATTTACTCTTTCAAAATTTTCATAATGACAGTCTGGATGTTTTGTTGTTTCTTTTATTTTTTATTAATAACTATCATGAATTTTTAAAGTGATTTATCATTATTGAGGAAAGGCAATTGAATGATTTGTCTATAACCTTGTTCTTGATAATGATCCCGAGAGACCTGCTCCAATCTATTTATCATACGTCCTATCGTCCGTGAAAGAGAGAACCTGCGATTAATGTGTTGATTCGCGCGTGAGACTTTTCAACACGTCAAATACCACTTTATTTTGAATACAAGTAGGCTATAGTCGTTTTACCCTTGGTATCATCACGTTTCTTCACTTCGCGCTTTATATTTGTTTCAGGTTATTTTTCAAGAAATTTATCCACTATCACAATGCCTCTATCTTTTACTGTTTTTCAAATAAAAATTTTCATCATTTTTTTTAGTCAAACAAATCAGAATATAAATTTGTAAACATTTATATTTTATTAAATGCTTAATTATTTTCATTATTTTTTTATTTTTTTGTTTTTTTTTAATTAAAAATTTATTAATTATTATTGTTTATGAAGATCTGATAATCTTATTATACCATATTTTAAAATTTATTTCAATTTATTCTGTACTAAAAAAAACAATTTTATAATAAAATAAAAACATTTAGTAGAACAGAATCTGAGAAAATAATTTTAAAAATGTCAATAAAAAAAAAAAACCTCTGACTTTTGTACGTCCTACGACAACGCCTATCAAGTCGGTTATATCAATGAGGTGTCCTATGATCAGGAGAACGGGTCCTATCAACCTTTACCTTAATTTTCTTGGTCGGAGTCGCTACTTTTTATCAAGTAGCTTCTCAATGTTGATCCTGGAGGCTGGGTTGACTCCGTCCCATAGACCCCTTCTAGAGAAATTCTCTTGCCAAGCCCGGGACTTGAACCCGGGACCACGAGAATGTGAGTCAGCGACGCTAACCATCACACCCTGTGACCCCTTAAAAATATCCATAAATTACTAATAAATAATTCTACACTATATTTTACTGTCATTGAACAATTGGAATAAAATTTTATAAATTACTTATTTGCGATGATAGTATTTACTTAGAATAATTTATCATCCAATCTACTAAAAAATTTTCATTCAATATTTTTACTGATACATGAATAATAATTGAATTATAATACTTTTAAATATATTTATTGTTATGTTATTATTATTAATAATTTTTTTACAAGATTGGTACTTAATCCTTATTTTAATTTTAAGTACCATTATAAATAAAGTAACTATAAATTGGTAAAAAAATTTTTTTTTATTTTTTATTACTTGGACATTAACTAAACCAGAAAATAAAATATAAATCATTAATTGACAATGCTAATTATATGCAAATAAATTTTTATTAAAATAACATTTTTGCTTCATTTAAAATTTTGTCTTATGATGAACAGTTATTTAAGTAAAGTATAATCATTATATAAATCATTTATACTAATTAATGCTCACACATAGACACTTTTTTATATTTACTCTTTGATTATAACTTTGTTTTATGATTAATTAAAATTTGGAATAGACGATTATGAAAATAACTTGACTTCACTCAGAATTGAATATGATAATTAAAAAAAAAATACAATGTAGTATTACAATTTATATTTTATAATCACCCAAAAAGGTATTCTGCAATATAATGTATATATTTATTATAAAGGTAAACATTTTTTTTTAATTCAGTATATTTCAAATATAGTAGTCAATAAATGTTTTTTTTTTAACATTTAATTATTTTTATTTACTAACTAAATACCTATATAATTCATCGTCATTATTAAATTAATTCTTTTATACATTTCAATTTATTTAAAAATCATTAACTGTGAAAATAGTTAATATATGTATTTTTATGATTTTACTTGTTTTCCTGGGCCACTAGTCTTATATATAGACAAATACCTACCACTCGGTTTGATGTTTACTTTTCCTCAATAGAATATATACTATACTCTGTTAATAAAGTCGATAAGGCATCATAAAGTAGTATTTTGCACTCATAAAAATGTATTCTAAAATGGTTCGCATGATATTAAAATAAGTTAGAACTTAGAAATAAATCATCTCCCCTTTTGCCTTCAACAACAATCTCTCAATAAATGAATAAAAGAGGATAGTTATCGTATGACAAGGTTATTTTAAATCCTGTAGAATAAATTACAAATTAAGACACCTTCTCATTTCAAGAATAATATTTGCTTATTATTAAATAAAATAACTTTTAAATGCATTTAATTATGTCACTATTAATAATAAAAAGAAGCTTAGAAAATAATGTTAAAATCACAATGTTTATCTTAATATTAATTAAATAATGTTAATTTATTAATCCAATTCAAATAGGAACAATAGGATATTCAGAAGGAAATTGAAATAAAAATAAAAATTATTTTAATTAGACTAAACGTTTTTCAGCTATTCATATTTATTTACTTGTTTTAATTAATTATTTAAGTAATCTATCAATAATTATTTTTGTCCATTAATTAATCTTCTTTTATTTTTTCGTAGAATCATTTGAATATTGAAATATCAATCTAATTGTGAAATTATTATAGATAAGTGAAATTCTATAGGATCTATTATATATGAGCCACTCAGAAACCAGAGCGATTAACTCCACATATAAACAACCTGAGAAAATGAAGCCAAAAGTTCACAGTTTGTATTAAATTCAGGGTTCCTGATTACAGAAAAATGTATATTGCATTGCAATATTAAGATTATCAAGTTCAATATTCACTTCACATGTTGCAGATTACATTACATTACATTACTAACAAAATTTAAAAAAATTGGAGTTAATCGGTTTAAGCTCACAAAGAGACACAAAGCTCTTCAATTTAATATATATAATATAATAAAATTTAATAATTAAAAATTAATATTAATCTGGAGGCGTCTTTTTTTTCTATAAAAAAAAAATTCCAAAAATCATAAAAAAACATAAACTATTACGTGTTTAATCAATTTTAATTGTCTCTCTTATTAAGAATTAAATTTATTGCATATTTTGTCTAACTAAAAATAGACAATTAAAATTTCAAAAATTAAAACGAAATAAAATGAAAAAGAAGAAACCACAAATAAAAAAAAAACAAATAAATAAATAAAAAAATCAAACCAATATTTTTTTTTCTTTGAATTATTAAAGAGATGAGTTGGATTATCGTGTGGGCTCTTATACAAGATAATCTCCAATAATAATAACCTTGGCATTCTTGAGATAAATTTTCTAGAAGACCTACTCAAGACTTTATTTATTTACAATTCACAACTTAACTATGTACGGAACTCTGTCACCTTGTAAAATTTATATACGCGATATTTTATAAGAATGATTAATTTGATTTAATTTTCTGAAGAAATGAATAATAATAATAATTGACAATAATAAATGCATTTTCAAATGAATTTAATTTGAATAAAATGAAAATAGAATTGACTACCCATTCTCATTATAAAAATTGTAATAATACCCTCATCTTATATATATACCATATACATATAAATTTCTCTTTTGTATATTGTAATCTTCGATCTAGAATTATTTAAATTAATTTATATTTTTCTATAAAATATATCAAAAAAATAAATAAATAACTTCAGCTTATAGGAGAAGATCATTAAAGAATATTTCCCACCCTTTCTTAAAATTGTAATAAATCTACAATATTATGTTTTAATAATTACAATGAATATTAATTCTAATGTTTTTTTAAAAAATTTGATAGTTTCTAACAATGTTAATTTATATTTGAATCATCATTGGATCGTCAATAGATAATAACTGAGTAAAATATTAAATCAATATGTTCCAGTAAATTTCAGAAATGAGAGAATGGAAATTGGAAAGAGGCATTTGCAATTCTCTCTCTCCTCAATTTAGAGTTTCCAAGGCTCTCTTACATTCACTGGTAGAAATGCCATCATTTGATTTTGCAGACCCTGACTATTTTTTATTAATTTATTTTAACACTTTAGAACAAATTTTGTTTTATTTTTTTTTCTAACACCTGTTTTTAAATTCTAAGAATTACCCCAAAATCCTACTACCTTTAAGCATAGTATATTAAAGTTAGACTATAGTTTCTATTATAATTAGTTATTAATAAATGAATAATATTTTAATGTTGAAATATAACATTCAAGATGTTATGAATTCAATCAATAACATTTATCCAATATCATAAAATTATTATTAAAAAGTTGACCTGTGGCCAGGCACAGAACCGACCGACGGTTTGAAATAAATTAATTTCCAGCTACAGAAACAATTTCAAATAATTTAAATGTAACTATTAATGCAATAAAAAACAGATATGGATATAACATAAATATTTTTAATTTTATTTTATTTATAATATATAAGGTGGCGCTGGCTTTGACGTCATGAAGGACTAGGTGACGTCATATAATTTTAAATTAAGAAAAAACTAATGAAAATGATTTTTCTCGAGGATAAAACCAATACAAAGTGCATGATTCATGGAGATATGTAAAAAATCCCCTCATGTGAAATTTGGTGTGAAAATAACTCTTCCCTTACTATCGTCGGTCGGTAAAAAACATATCATCTCAAGTCAGAACATTACATTGTCAGTATCTTATTTTCAGAAACAATTTCATATCCAAATTTTCAGTAAATAAATAAATATTCTAAATTTATAGGAATGTCCCCCAGACTTAAATTTAAAAATACATAAATATTGAAACTAATGTACTTAGTAACATTTGAAATCGTTCTGGAGTATATATAATAAAAATAATAAAATATCACTAAGATAACTAAGAACACTAAGATTATTCAATCTAATTTATAATATTTTATTAATTATTAAATTATTTTATATAGAAGAAAATAACGTGATGTCATTTGTTGATAAGCAACCAGTAGGATTATTAATTGTGTATGATATGATTGTAAAATCTGCTTTGTTTCTGGTAAAAATTTGGACTTTTATCGAATTTAAGGTATTTATTGGTTAATTGGGTCATAAAATTTTTTTATAATCAAGAGAAATTCATTACCTGTTCTTATTCCAATGAAAGCATTTTGCGATTTTGCCTACCAAAATACCGAATGTAAATATAAACAGTGTTTTCTTCTAATAAATTTATAAAAAAATATACCTATATTTGAATATTCATATAATTATAAAATTTCATCCATTTTCTATTTAAATGAAATGAAATATAAATAAAAAAAAATCTGAACCAAGAGAATTTTAATTTTTTAAATCATTTCACCCAATTAAGTATATATCCAGGAAAAGAATTTAAAAGAAACATATTGATCTCACTTTTATTACGTTTCCTTATTCAATTAATTGTTTGTTAATAAAATTGTATTCATTTTCCTTGTAATAGGAATTTATGAAGTCAAATAGAAAATTTATTTATAAAGCAAAATAAAATAACTATGAATCTTGGAATTAATTGAATCCAAGAAGACCAGCTCTGTCTAGAAAATGAATTGAATAAAAAATAGATATATATATATATAAATTTAATAGATTCCCCCTAAGTGTTTTCATATATAAAAGAACTATAACATTTTATATAAATAATTGAATTTCAAATTATTCTAGATAGATAAACAAATGAATGATTAAAATAAGAAAATTGAATTTTTCATTATGCTCATTCATTCGTTTCATTTCTAACATTTTGACATGATCATAGAAGAACTTCATGGTCCAAATAAAGAAATCATCTCAATTCGATTGTCTCTCAGTAAGAAAATGAAAAATATTAATGAGATACAGCCAGGCGGGTGGCTTGAAAGACAAAAATGAAGGAGAATGCCCCCAGGCGACAGACCATTCATTAAGATGCAAGATGTGTTCCGGCGCGGGCGCACGTTGGTGTGTCTGTGTGCGTATTTCTATGTGTGTATGTGTGTGTGTGTGTGCAAGCGTCGGTGAGTGCACGCGGACAACCTTGGCACAAGCGGTGCATCACGCTCACGATTATAGCCCATTGAGTGGCATATGATATTAGAACTATTTCTAACTTGAAGCTGGAAACTTCCACTCGGACTAGAAGAGTTTTATTTTTTAAATTTCATTTAATTAAGAGACAGACAGAGAGAGAGTAAGAAAGATTGAAATTCCCACAGGTAGATTATAAATACAAGTATATCGTAGGTATCATACATATTATATTATATTATATATATTTTTCTATTTATCATGCAATAAAGGGGCTTATCGCGTCAAAATTATTATCAAAGGGGATAAAAATTAAAATATATAAAACAATTATTTTACCGGTTGTATTAGGCATTGTGTGAGGCATGGTCTATGACCTTAGGTGACGAGAGTAGATTTAGATTGAAATTTTTCACCTCCATCCTCCAATAATCAAATAAAATATTATAAATTAATTTTTTTTAATTTAGATATCAATTGAATGATTGTTTTAATAAGAAAAAATGATTTTTCTTTAAAAATTTGTAATAATTCAAGTAAGCCTTGATATTGATTTAAAAAATTTTTGACCAATGATGTGATGTAATTTTCTTTTAAATTTAAATATTTATTATATATTTCTGAGATATTTCTTCTAATTATTATAAGTAATATTTTTTTGGGTATTATACTTAAAAATGAAAATGAAATTATATTGACTTTAAGCATCATCAATAAATCAAGCATTATGAGAATTATAAGAAATAATGCAGTGGTACTTATAAGTTAAAAATAATAGTATCATTTATAATCATGGAAAAAATTATAGGATTCTGCGAAGCATTTATGAGCCAACGAAAGATGAGGTCACCGGGGAATGACGAAGATTGCATAACGAGGAATTGCATGATCTCTATGCATCTCCAGATATAGTTAGAATTATCAAATCGAGAGTGGGGAGGACACGTGGCTAGAATGGGAGAGGAAAGAATGGCGAAAAATATATTGAGAGGGGGGGGGGCAAATGGGAAACGTCCACTTGGAAGATCAAGGTGGAAAGGACATGAGAGAGATGGAAGAGGATAGGGACTGGAGGGTTGTGGCTCAGAATAGGAATACTTGGAGGGGTGTGGTTGCTGCGGCCAAGAACTTTCGAGTTCCGTAGAGCCACACAGAGAGAGATAAATATTTTTTTACCTTTAAATCATTGCTTGATTGTTATAATAATTTTCCTTTTACTCATTTTCACATATTTGAAATTTTAAATAATTTAAAATAATAAAAATTCATGTTATTCATTCTTTATTATAGCAAAAACACATAAATAATTACTAATCATTTAATATATCAATATATACATATAAATGAATTAATAAATCATAATAAATTATTTTTATGATAAGATTGAAACAAAATCATTATAATATCTTATGAAAATTATTAGTATTTTTTTTTTGTTTGTTATTATTATTAAATATTTTATTGTAATTGTAATTAACATAATTAAATTAGAATCATATATATGCAAATTTTTTATTAGGGGTTTGATCTAATCATAACTCAGTTCATAACTCAGCCCTCTCTCCGCCTTGATGATATCTAAGAATAGATCACATACTTGTAAACTGACTACATTTAAAATGCAAAAAAAAGAATAAAAAAATAAAGTATAAAAATTTTATTTTTAAGTAATGACTATTTGGAATAGGTATATATATATATATATATATATATATATTATTTTATTATTTTTAAATTAATTTATCCTGCTTACTTAATCATAAACTTTACACTAGAATTAAAAATTTAAATCTAACCTTGAATGCATATATATATATATATATGCATATATATATATATATATAGTCATTTGTTTTTTAAATAATTAATTACAATGACTGTAATAATGTTATTCTTTGTTAGTTAATACTAATAAACCAATTAAGCAGCCGTTAAGTATTTCTAGATACTTATTTTATTACAAAAGAATAAAAACTGAATTTTACTTAATTTTTTTTTTCTTTTTTTGGTAAATAGTGATTGAACGTTTCATCAGATGGGCGCATACTCTCATTGTTTTGACTTGTAAGAGAGCCACAATATCTAGTTTTTTTTTATGGATCCAAACTTACCCAATTCAACTCTCTCCCACCTTGGATCCGATCAATACCAGGAATTTTTTTTTTTTATTTAATATTATTACATAAGTATACATTTTATATACATAACTTTTTTTTTATTCAAATGTATATAACTAAAGTGCTAAACAAAATATACATATATATAAATTTTATTTTTCACGATTCATAAATTTATTAAACATTTACGTATGTATTTATTTACTTTAAGTAATAAAATAAGATAAATTATTGGTTTATATATTTATTATTAATATTTTATTCTCAACTTTCACTCCAGGTTTTTTTTAAATTTCTACTTCTTTATAAACTTTGTTTTATTTTACCCATTCATTTTTTACTTTTTAAATAATTTCCTTCTTAGTATAATTTATTATCTTTATAAACCAGGCTCCCCTTCATTCCGAAATAAGAAAAAATGAGGAAAAATGAACTAATCTTATTAATTCTATGGGTTAAACAATATTTCTAATAAATTATATAAATCAAATAATTACAATATTATAAAATAAAATTTGAATTTGAAAATGTAGAAAAATTTAAATACTTCACGAAGGATAATAATATTCGAGAAGAATTTAAATCGAGATTGCAATCGAGTAACGCCTGTTATCATGCAGTAAGCTTATCTTGTTAAAATTATTATTAAAGTGGATCAAAATTAAAATATATAAAACAATTATTTTGTCGGTTGTATTATATGGGTGTGAGGCATGGTCTATGACCCTGAGAGACGAGAGTAGATTTAGAATATTTGAGAAAAGGATTCTTCGAAGCATTTATTCGCAGTCAAAGAATGATGAGGTCATCGGGGAATGGCGGAGACTGCATAACGAAGATGCATCTCCAGCCATGTTTAGGGTTATTAAATGGAAAAAATGGAAAAAAATATATTGGTGGGTAGACTGTTTGGGAAACGTCCGCTTGGAAAGCCAAGGACGCGGTGGGTGAACAATGTAGGAAGGGAGGTGAGAGAGATAGGAGAGAATAGGGACTGGAAGGTTGTGGCTCAGAATTGGGATACTTGGAGAAGTGTGGTTGCTGCGGCCAAGAACTTTCGAGTTTCGTAGAGCCACAGAGATAGATAGATTATAAAATAAAATAAAATATGAAGTAATGATAAATTTTATTTTTTTTTTAATCGAAATAACAATTATATAAATAAGTATATGTATAATTTTTTGATTGCATATTTCAATTACTGATGACATGAATAATGAAATGATTTATGACCAGTAGTTCATTTCGCTTAGGAAATTTCAACTGACATCAAATAGTATTATTTTTTTCGAAAAGATTAAGGATGAATCTTATTTATTTAAAAAGAAAACAAATTTAATTATATTTTTTATCTGTTTGTTTAAAGAATCAACTATTGCAGTGGTCGGCGAAGCCATTTCAAGTACCCGCAAACTTTTGAAAATTTTCAATTTTTTTCAATATGGTTCTAAAAAAAAAAAGGTAAGATGATTTTGTGGCCAAACTTTTGAACATTTTCGATTTCTTTTTCAATTTTTTTCAATTTAAAAAAAAAAAGATCAGATGATTTTGCGATGCTCTGAAACATTTTCGATTTTTCAATATGGCCAAGTGTGCTCACCCCTGTTATATTATTTCAGAAATATGCCCAACTATTGAAAAAGGTTGCCGACCCCTGAACTATTGGAATAAATATTTTATTATATAAATACTAATATAAAAATTCTATTGAAGAAATAGAATAAGAAATATAAAATTTCAATAGTACTTATATATATCAACTCCAGAGAATACCTCTTATATATACATAAATGAAAAATGAAAATAAGTATATAAAATCTTCCAAATACAGGAAATGAGTAATCTTTTAATAAAATGAACTTAAAAATATTAATGTAAAAATTAAATATGTACTAAAATTTATTATATTACTAATTGAATTCTTTACTACACATATTTGAAATAAACTGTTGCTTTTTTTTTACAAAATGATTAGATTTATTTAATTGTTGGCTATAAAATAATTTGAATAATAATTATTATCAAAAGAAGTTATCGATTGTGCATTAAGTTAATCATTGGATGATGCTTGACCAACACTTGTACTCGATTGTATGATCCGGTTTCTGGACAAGTCGCCTGGTCAAGTTTGTCATTATGGATATCGTTTAAAATGTTTATTTCGTGTTCGAGATTTCAAACTAATTTATCGTTCACATTTTATTGCTCTTAAATTTTTTTTAAATGCTCTTTCGATTTATTTATTTAATTTATTTGTGAAATGTATTCCATTTAATCTCTATTAAATAGACACTTTTTATTTTCATATTGAAAGTATTATATATATTTTTTTTTCAGATTTGAGAAGATGAGAGGGACAATAAGACAAGTGAACTCTTGGAATTTGACATAATATTATTCATTCAAAAGATGACTTATTTTATTATTATTTTAATATATATATATATATTTTGAAAAAAAAGTTATGACTCATTAAAGTGCACAGGCGTCTGTTTATGTTTGTATTTTTGTAATATCTGTCGGCATTGAAGAGAAAGCTTTATAATTATCACCACTCCATTTTTAATTACACTAAAATATATTATTTTTTAATGATTTTAAATTGTCGGAATAGAGTACACAATAAAAAAAAAAATTAAAGAGAAGTTTTAATTATATAATTATTTTATATATGAATTGATTTCCAACACTAATATAAAAAAAGTTTATAGCTTTATTAAAGTTATATATATATATATATATATTAGATATTTAATTATATAATAACTCTATAAATAAATTATAGTAAAAAAAATTGCAAGAAATAATAGAGTAGAGTATTACAAAATTATGATTATTAATCTCCCCCATCTTTTTTTTTTTGATCATAATTGTTAAAGAAAAAGTATAATTTTTACCCGTTACCCAGATTTTATTACTCTTTCGATACCTATTAGGGATGTCATCTTATTTTATTACTGGTATATCAACTTTTCTTAGGAAAAATTTCTAAAAATAGTACACTATATGATATTGTGACTAAAAAGTATTTATTAATGAAGATATGGTGAATAATTTCTATGCATACTAATATACGAAGGTGAATTAAATGAATTTGGTTTTCTCACAGAAAATTGAATTGATTGAAAAAAAAAAATAAATAATAAAAAAATATTACATTTCAAATAGAATATTTTGGCAGATTCAAAGTGCAGTTTCTAAAAAAATATTTACTTATATTTTTTTCCTTTATTTAAATAAAAAGTAAGTGAACATACATAATATAACATATGTGTTGAAAATTTTCTTAAAAGTGTCACCATTCAAAGTCATTATATAGTATCATATTTATGTTATTTTATATATATATATACGAGAGCAATTCACAAAGTAGGTTACATTTTGGAATTGAGACAAAAACTAGTACAGGAAAATGTTTTTTATTATATACATTTGAAAGAGCAACTAAAATACTATATTTCTACAGAATCGCCAAAAAAGTTGAGACATTTATTGTAGCGATGAACAAGCTCTGAAATTACTTTCTCATAGAAATCCGCCGCCTGAGTGTGGTACCCACCTGGCACAAAACTTATGGTAGCCTAATTTTTGAGAAACAATTTCGTACAATGAAGTGCGTGAAATTTGCGGAAAACTGAAGGAAAGTTCGGTTATGGTGAAACGACAGTTTCCTCTAATTTTTTCATTGAACTTTTCCAATAGTTCATTTTTTTTTCACCGTCGTTTCACCATAACCGAACTTACCTTGCCATTGCCCTCGAATATATATATATTTCTAATAATTAAAAATATGATTTAAATTTTTATCATTATTACAGATTACATGGAATTATTATTAAACTTAGAATAGGATTTCAATTTAGTAGTATAAAGAACTATTTTTTAAGATATATTTAAAATATTAAATAAAAATGTTATAAAAATAACATTTTTAAGATTTTCATTAAAATTTGAAATAATTTAATAAAGCTCTTATAATAAATTTAATAATATTTAATAATATGATGAATTTGTTATTATAATAAACATTTGCAATACTTAATCTAAATACTTATATTTATTTATTTTATTTTATTATTTTATTAAATTTATTTATTTTAGTATCTATTCTTGCACTAATAGCCCTGAACTGAATTCATCCGATATTTATTTAAAGGTAACAGCAATCTATGTTTGTGCTAATATTTACTAATTGGATTATGATGGGTGAAAAATATTTCTTTTCAATTTCGAAACGGTCAATTGGTCGATAAATAAATGGCAGGTAAATAATCCAGCTTGGCATTTGCCTCTTGAATCTCATCCGTTCCTGTAATCATAGGATTCTCGCAACTGAATACCTCGACATCAATATGGAACGGTGTATCAAATGGATCTTATTGTAATTAAAATAGAAAGCAACTTTAAGATTGAGTAAATAAAACTACAATTAATCATCGACTGAGAATTTAATTAGGTTTTATTTTTCAATTTAGAAAGCAATCAAGATGAGAAAAATATTGCTTGAAGGTGATTTGTTGTTGATACTAAATGTACAAATGATACACTTAAAAGCTCATATATCGTTCAGCTCTTCTTAGTGCCATGGTGCAATTATTTCAATTCGTCTAACGATTAAACGCTCCGATGTTTAATTAAAACAGAAAGAAATTGTTTTATGCTCGTTAAATCAAAACATTTTTTTTAAAACAGCATTGCTCATTGAAATCCAATTGGGCTCAATAAAATGTTCACTGATTTATCAAAAGAAGTAATCGAAACAATTTAGTTCAAATAATACGCACATCACTTCAAAAGCTACGGTTCATTAAGTTTTATCTGAGAATAGGTTTTTAATTTTGTTACAAATAAAGTAATTGAAACGTTGAAAATAATTATACTATTAAATTTTAAATGATAAATAAATTTCTTTATCTTTTAATTTATGTTTTTTTTTTATAACTATATATTTATAAAATAAGATTGCTGTACTGATTATACTAGTAGATATCTAGAAATTTTATTTATTTTAATTAATCTATTTATGTACTTTTAAATTACTGTCAATTTTTACTAATTTATTACTAATATTAATGATTGGTGTAAAAAATTTTGAAAAGTCTTTAAACTAAATAAATAAAACTTTTAATATATTAATTTACATTATTACTATTATTATTATTGTATTTATTGGTTCAATTATACACAATTTTATATTATTATTTATATATACTTATTATTTTACAATATATAGCTTTTATATATGTTAAATAATTATTCCATTTATTTACAATTTTTTTTTATATATTTCAATTAATATTATTTTAATCACTTATTTTATTTTATTTAATCTAATATCGCACTTTTTCATAAAAAACCATGCATTTTATGGCACAAACCTCTTCCAAATGGTTCAATTCTCTTCTAATCCTTGCTATTTATCCACTACTACCGCCCATCTCTTCTTCTACAGCATAGTTTTGTGTCGGAGACCCCTTGTCATGTTTTCCGGTTTTGGGTAGACCCCCTACTTAACCTGAAATTGATTTTAAAAAATTTTACCTATTTTTTTTTTTTACAGCCTTATTGAAAAAATTTACCTTTTTTATGGCCTTATTGAAAAATCGAAAATGTTTAAGAGCCATTTTACTTTTTTTTTTAGACCCATATTGAATTGATAGAAAGATAATATAATGTAAGTAAATATCGTAGACCCCCATTTTCATTTCATGGACCCCCAAATTTTTTATTCGCTGGCGTAGACCCCTTGCAGGGTCGCCATGGGGGTCGATATAGACCACTTTGGGAACCACTGTTCTGCAGCCTTCCTTTTTTCCCTTATCCATAGGATTAATTCCGAAATGATTTTACTTCCTATCTGGCAACTATAATATGCTTCTTTTTATGACTCTTTGGGTTGTGTTTTTAGGTCTTTATTTATTTATTTATTTTTTAAGTGATCGAGTAGGTTTAAATTAATATTATTAATAAATAACATTTGAAATTAAATATATATATATATATATATATATATACATATATAACTTATTATGTTTTAGCTAAAACTTTTTGTTTAGGACCTTTGATAATTGAATAGAAGATTTTTGGAACAATCATCAGGTTTCAAATGAATCATCAATAATAAAGAGTGGATACAAGTTTTCTCAGTGACATGCTTCTAGTCTGTCGCCGTTTAGCTTTATGACCGAAGATCAAGAACCACAATATATTTATTGCTGACTTCGATAGTCCATCATCGTTTGTGATGTCCAGTTTGGACAAGACTTGCAATCTAACATAGTCACAACCGGGACGGTTATTGTTATTTTTTTACCTCTCTCTACTGAAAACAACTGCATGGTTTAAAGTCATAATAAAAAATATAATTCTAATTATTATTAAAGCTTTGTATTATTATTAGTAAACCTATCATAAATATTGTTCGATTCTCATAAGACATTTTTTTTTCATTTGTAATTGAAATTAAATGGTGAAATTAAAAATAAATTTCTTGTTTCTTTTCAAATTAGCAATTTAACTTTTTCTTTGATAATATGTTTGTTAAGTTTTTTTTTTTTTTTTTGAAATGAAGAAAAAATCCATCATAGAAAATATATTAAATAGGATTATGATCCACTCCAGTTCTGTATTGATCATAGAATTTTTTTTATTTCTAAAAAAATGAGCTGTGGCTAGGCACAGAACCGAACGACGATTTGAAATAAATTAATTTCCAAACAACATTATATATATATATATAAAGTATCAAAAAAAATAAATATTTTTAAAACTTGAATTAAATGACTAAATCTAAATCTTAGTTTTTATTTTTAGTTTAATTACTCAATTATTAGTTACTGCTATATTTTATGTGAAAAATTTCCGACAATGAATACAAAATTAATAGTTTGTAAACTACCACTTCCGTTTACCGGATATACACCAAAAGTTGAACAATTCATGTTACTGATGCATTAAGTAAATACATCAAATTTTATCAAAATCCGTTGTGACGTACAAGTTATACGGACACACAATTGACAGACGGATATACATCATGTTAAAAATACTTTTTTTTCTGTTAACAAAATGCATGATTCGTGAACATATGTAAAAATCTCCACATGTGAAATTTGGTGTGAAAACAATACCTTCCCTTCATATCATCGGTCGGTAATAAACATAATTATTTGAAAAAAGAACCACAATTAAAGTTTATTTTTTAAATTTATTCCCGAAAATTATTTGATGGAATATTACCGAAATATTTTAGAAATTAGGAATGAAAACATTTTCCTCTAAAATAGTTTATTTGACTTTAAGTATCATACGTATCAAGTTATTTATTATTCAACTAATCAAGAAAATTAATGAAACATGTTGAATTATATAATTTAAATTTTAAAATTATTTTTTTTTAACTATTTATTAGTTGTTATTTATATTGGATATAATCGAAATGTCACTAATTTTCAAGTAATGATCGAGTAACTACAGTTGATGTGATGAAATTGAATTTTATTAAATGCTTATACCGCTATATGCAAGCAACTGCTGGATAGCATAGGAAGGTAATTGAAATGACCATTTAATTTCTCCCCTGTGGCCGTTCTATATGTAGTTAGATGGGCGGTAATGTAGGTGATCATTAGAGCTGAGAAGTGGAGATGTACCAGAGGCGCTTCACGCATTCCCACTTAGCTTATGACCAGGGTCCAGAGCCTCTTTCTTTCTGCGGGCCACAAACTGCACACGAGACATCCTCTCATGATTAAATTAAATGCCAAATTGAGGTCAATCATATCATTATTTTTCACTATTTTTCACTACTCACTTAAATTAAGAGAAAAAGAAAAAACAATTTCATTTATTATTATTATTATTTAAAAAAAAAATCTAGAGTATCTCCACTCGCAAATTTGAATTAGATTAATTAACATATATTATATATTTAAATTAAATTTAATTAAATATAAATTAAGTATAATTGAAATGAATAATTTAATTAAAAAATTTAAATTTACTAGTATTGTTATTTAATTAAATTAATTAATTAATTAACATATATTAAATTTAAATTTAAAACCTCTATCTCAACCCTTTAAGTCAAAATTTAAAAAAATAATTCGCGTATTTGGCTCTTTGTTGATGACACCACGTCACGTGCTGGCGAGTGATTGGAAGTCAACGTGTTAAATAATTTAAAAAATTAATTCCGGTACTTTCAGCGATTCAATTAAGCTGAAATTCTATATATAGCAGTTTTATACAATTTTTATAATCATGTGAAAAACTATCAAACTTATGTCTTTACTTTTACGGTATGTTTAGAGTTTAGAGGGAAGAAAAAAAATGAAAAGGTGGTAGGTAATGATCCTCTTCCGAATGAGCTACAATTCTCAAAAGTTGATAGAACACACACACAGACAGACAGACAGACAGACATTTTCTCATCCTTAGTGAAAATGACTCAGGGTCCTTCAAAACGTATAAAAACATCAAAATCTCGTGATCGCAATACTATCTCTGGCGAAATAGTAAAAAGAGTGAGAAAATGAAAAGTAAAATATACGTATATTTTTCTGACCAATAAGTAAATAAAAATTTCAAGGAAATCAAATATAATTTGGAGAAATTGAATGGAATGATTTTCTTTTAAATTTAATCGCGTTTTTTTAATTACATTCATCAATTGTAGTAAATTATTTATAACATATTTTAATTGCTATTCCTTCTAGTATTTTTGGAAGGAAAATGACTGACAATTTATTTTATGGAAGAAATTTATATATAATCTATAAAAAATTGATTCTAGTTTATTTTCTTATATATAAATTATTAAATATTATTTGAAAATATTTAAATAAATGATTAATTTATAAAATTTTATGTTAAAAAGGTAGATAAATATAAAATGAAGATTAATCTTTTTCTAAATTATTGCTTAAAATTTATCTTGTCTAAATTATTTGCCTTATTAATTTTGTATTTTTTTTTTTATAATTAATATAATATTTCTCTAGAAATACATTAATAATTTACTTAGTATAATTTTTATAATACATAATTAAAAACTTAATTTCTCTAAAAACATATAAATTATATACAATGTATGTATATTTATATATTCAGCACACAGGTAAACACAAACACACAGACAGATACACGGACGTTTATGCAATTTTATAAATTTGTTTACATGACTTATTTCCAAGTGTGATGAATGATAATCAATTTAAATCTTATTTATTCTGAACATTATTGAGATGATGATTAAACAAAATGTTTTTTTAATTTATATAAATCTAAAATGTCCCCCAAAGCGGCTAAGTAAATAATTCGATTTTCAATCATAAGTGAAAGGGATCCTTAATAAAATTAATATTTTTAAACAAGGGAATCAGTCCTGAGTATTGAAAGCGTACTTGGCAGAGGACAGGCCATTTCATCCATTCCGTTAAGACAATGACGGATGACTGAAATGAATTCAGTGAAAAGTACTTGAGCCCCTCAGGGAGTGTTTTCCAACACGCACGCCATTCACATGTTCACTTTTAAATTTAATTTAAATCAATTCGTAGAAATTAATCAATAGAAATTTAATATTTAAATAATGACATGAAAATCATAGTTTCTCATTTATCTTCATTAAAGCTATTAAATTTTCTTTATGCTTATTATTTTAGTGGATGATTGCAATGGGACAAAATTCACTATCAAGTTATATTTTTAAAATGGGCCCGATTTAGAATTAATTTTTATTTGAGAGAGAACACAAAATAAATAATAAGAATGATTCAAGAACAAATTATATTAATTAAATAATTATAATCTAATAATTATTACTTTAGTATATATTAGTAAAATTATAGTTACTTTTAATAAAAATATTTCTAGAATATTTTTTTATTCACAAATTCATGTTCTTTAATATTTTTTTTTTTTATTATTCAAGAAGTTTTCAAAATTATCTAAATTACTTTAAAGAAATAAAAATTTTTATAAGGATGATAATTTCGTTTTTTGATTGTTTTTAATTAATGTAATTAATTATCGTTATCAGATCATAAAAATATCAAAAAGTAAAATATTTCAATGACTGGCTCATTAATGTGACTTTGAAAAACAATAATACTTATAAATAATAATCTTATGTACAAAAAATAAGTGCCTTCTTTATCTTATTTTGACTAAAATTATTTTAAATTTAAATAAAGAAAAATAATTTAAAGAAAAAAAAACAGCATAAATTAAAATATAGAAACGAAAATAAATAAATTAGATTAATTTAATAATTAGGGCAAAATAATTAAATAAACAACAAAAAAATGAATTACTTAATCTTAGTTATTAATCTTTTACATTTATTTGTACGCTGCCGAGATATAAAAAAAAAAATTTAAATTATTCTCTAAGGGAAATAAGAGAATTCTAATCCGGAGCTCCCGACCATTCCAATAGCTTCTGTAAAATGCTCAAAGCAGTTTCCCAAGTGCTTTCTATGAAGACCGACTCTTAACATACATCCCAGATAACTTCAACTGAACATCAATCATCAAGTGTGGTCTCTACTGTCTGGACTCTAAGCAAAACCCCCTTCCAACTGAATGAACATTTTGAATCAAAATTGTTATAAAATAGATTAATAATAAAAAAATGATCAATATAAAAAATCTTAACAGCAGCGGTCGGGGAACTTTTTTATTCATTACCCCAAAATATTTTTGTCTAAGTTGATATTACCCAATGGTGAAGAGCAAAAAAACAAACGAAATCGCCTTTTTTTAGTATCTTTCCTATTATAGCCCCCATGATAATTTTGAAAATAAAACAATAACTACAAATTTAATTTAAACATGATTTATTCAATTAATTTATACGAGAAATAAAAAAAAGCATGAAAATAGTAAGTATATAATAGTAATACTCAACAGTAATAATAGTAATTCAAGTAATATACGACGGTGGGGTGAAAAGTTTCGGGCCTGGCCAAGAAAAACGATATTTTTAAATTTCTATTTTTGCTATATTTTTTCAACATCAACACTGATTCATTTTTCATAACTGTGTTCTAATTAATTTAATTTAATTTAAGTCTCATCAACAGTTATGAATCGACGCAAAAATTCGTTTGGATTACGCCTACAGCTCCAAATTGTCGGTAGAAATTGTTTTTCGAAGCAGTTTTTGGTCTAACGTTAGCAAACGCGACACTCACGTTGCACAGAGCTTTCAAACGGTTGTGCAAAATATTTCGCACACGTTCTACTGACATCGTACAGGTCTCAGCTATCTTGAATGTTGAAAAATAAAGCATAAGAAAAGAATTTAAAAACATCGTTTTTCTTGGTCAGGCCGGAAACTTTTCACCCCACCCTGAGAACAAATTGAAACCCATTGGGGTACAACTGTAACAAATTATAATAATAATAATAATATAACAAACAAAATAAAATTCTCATAGTGGTACAGACAAAAATTAGAATTGAAAAAATTAGAAAATAAAAATAATAATTGAAAACATTCTTCTTTCAGGTTTTGGAGAAATGATGTTGCTTCATGTTCGATACAATTGCTTCAAAATTGGGACTTTTTGATGTAAGAGTGATATGAATACAGACTTCGGCGTTGAATCGATTTCTGTTTTTTGTTTTTATGTTGATTAGAGTGGAAGTTGCGAGCCTTGTTTGCACAGATATGTTGTTCCAAACGTTTCATTTTTAACTCCAAAAATTTCATTTTTACCCCATTTGGGGTAATTTACCCAGGTTCCCTAACCACTGCTTTACAGAGAGATTAAGAATATTTGTGTATGCCATCTATTGTGCAATATTGTTTCTGTTTCAGATGTCTGTCTAATTGGGAGGGGGGATTTAATCTGATTTTTGTATCATTTGCTGTATGATATTTTCAATAAAGATAATTTTTTTTCCATATATATATATATATATATATATAAGATAAATAGAAATTTTGATTCTTTATTTTCGTACAATGAAATATCTAGAATGAGTCAGGGATTTTTTCTAAAAGTATCTAAAAGGTGGTGAAGTGAACGTCTATAGCCTATAGGCGCGTCATTAATAGTTAACCATTATCCGAATCCATTAAATCATTTCTTGAAGACTGGTTATAGTCATTAATTAAAATGTGTTTTAAATTTGTAGTTAAACGTTCGTGGGTGTTGTTCATTCACTTGAAGGGTAAAGGAGCAAGCAAATCTCCCCGTGTGATTGATCAGATCCATTATCGTGCTCGGGCAACTTCTTTCTCTGGACAATCCCTGTTCATACAAATTTAGATATTTAAATCAGCACAGAACCAATACATTACATAGATGACGAGGCAAAAAATGAATCGAACCAGATAATGTACCAGAAACCATTATAGTCCCTATCTATTAAGAATTTACTCTGGATGCCTGTCAGGTGCGTCGATAAAAACGATTTTATAAACGATCTATGACTAGAAGAGTGCTGGAGTAAAAAGTGCATTTGATTGTGCTCTAAATTTTAACCTCTTGTTGTGGGCGCTTAATGAGAGCGCCTGTTTGCAATTGGTCAACTAAATCGTGCTTGGCAAATCAATTACATTTAGCCACGCTTAAAAAAAAAATAATAGCAAAAAACGTTAGAATTTATAAACAGACTGATGCTCTTAAATAAATAAGAAATTTATTCAAGACGTAAAAAAAGATGCATTAGATAAACAAACAGAAAAGGTTTGTCAATCTTAATAATTATGTTAGATAAATTAAATGTTGTAAAAAAAATGAAGAAACATTGTAATTAATTAATAGATGAGATTAAACAGATCAGATTAAGAATAGTGAAAAGAGAATAATATACTCGTATGTACATGTAACATTTTAAACATTTTTAATAGGTGGTAAAATTTATTTAAACTAAAAATTGAATTTTATTATTATTATTATTATTATTATTATTATGGGTTTTTATCATTTGAATTAAAAGAATATACAATTTATTGGCTTTATCAATTTTAATCTATTCCAAAAATTTTTGAATTTTTACACAACTCCTTTATTTATGCTTGATTTCTTCAACTATAAGCTTTTCATAAAAGTAATATTTTTAATCAATTTATTTTAAATTTTGTGCCTTTTAAATTATAATTTATAATTTAATTACTTAAAATAATTGTACATCTTGTTTTTTATTAGAAAAAGAAAAAATACAGATTTTTTTTTACAAATTACTTCCCTTATGTTTTTTTTTTTTTTTGAGTTTTATTTACTTATTTTATTATTATACTTACTTATTATATATTATATATATATAGGGTAGATATTTCCCCCTTTAATGGGTACACAAAAAGATAAAAAAAAATAAGTTGACCTGTGGCCAGGTCTGAACCGACCGACAGTTTGAAATAAATTAATTTCCAGCTACAGAAACAATTTCAAATAATTTTAATATATCTATTAATGTAATAAAAAACAGATATGGATATAACATAAATATTTTTAATTTTATTTTATTTATAATATATATGTAAGAACAGGCTGTGACGTCATGAATGGCTGGATGACGTCATATAATTTTAAATTCAGAAAAAACTAATAAAGATGATTTAACTCGAAGATAAAACAAATACAAAGTGAATGATTCGTGATAATATGTAAAAAATCTCCTCATGTGAAATTTGGTGTGAAAATAACCCTTTCCTTCCTATCGTCGATCGCTAATAGTACCACTTCCGGGTTCCGGATTTGCACCAAAAGTTGATCAATTCATCCCACTGATGCATTAAGTAAATATACCAAATTTCATCAAAATCGGTTCAGCCGTTCAGGCTGTACACATCTATACGGACAGACGGACGGACGGACGGTCGGACAGACATCATGCTAAAAATACTTTTTTCTGTTTAGAAAATGCATGATTCGTGGAGATATGTAAAAATCTCCACATGTGAAATTTGGTGTGAAAACAATACCTCCCTTACTATCGTCGGTCGGTAAAAAAAGAAAAAACTCCACAAAAATAAAACAAGTATATTTAAGATATAAATTTTATAAATTAAAATTAAATATTTATTATTTAATAATATTTTCGATTTTCTTTATTATTATAAATTTTATATTTAATTTTTTAACATCTTATATAATATTTAATAATTAAAAAATAGGCATATTAGGAAAATGTGTAAACTAAATGTGTTAGAACTGTACAAATTTAAAACAAATAAATAATTAATTAGAATGGAAAAAGAGCATAGTGCTATATCAAAATCACTTGAAAGTGATGATGTGGTTTGTAGACTAGTAACTTTACGTATCTCCAAAGAAAGTAATCCATTGGTGTGAGATCACACGATTGTGGAGGCCATTTTATGGGTCTATTATGCGAAATTATGCTCTCATCGAATGTTTCCCTCAATAAATTGATGGTGTCGAAATAAATTTCCACGCTTTGCACGTGTTGTTCTGGAATAAGTATTTTCATAGTAAAATGGCAAAACTACTGAACACTACTACACTACTTTTGATAGTCACTTGAAATAGTCTTGCCTATTTAAAATCTATTAAAAATTATTTAAAAGCATATCTAGATATAAAATTATTAATGCTCGTATATTTTAGAAATTTTTTTTTCTTTTTGAAAAATTCGATTTAATTTTTTCAAAAATATATTTATTCTCGTTGAAATTAATATTTTAGTACTTGTTCTATATTTTGTTAAGTATTTTATTTTCATTAATAAATATTTTGAATAGTTTCATTTCAATATGACAAATGAGAATTCCTTTAAGCAAGAATAAGGAAAATATATTCATTATATAATATATGATTTATTAATTATTCATACCTATAATTGTTAATTAATATTTTACAATACGATCGTTTTTAATGTGGATCAGTTTAAATCTAGGTCAGAAGAAAAGTTTCATAATTCTAATTAAATACTTTTACCTAAGTGGCATGGGGAGTGAGACACCTGATAATTTCACGCTAAATTTCTGATACTTATGACAAATTTGTTTATGATGTAAGTATCCTTATAAAAATTAACAGCGATTCTATTTATAAATAAAAAATATTACATTTATTTTTAAATGCTATCATTAGGAACTTAAATTTTATTCCTTTGGAATCACCAAATAGCAAAATATATAATATATAGATCATTATTAATTAAATATAGAAATATAAAAAAAAAATAATGATATTAATATTGGGGGAAAAAATAAATAGAAAGAAGAAAAAATAAAAAGAGAGTGAGTTTTTAAAATTAAATTATACTATCATTAAGAATGATGTAATACTGTTATATATTAAATAAATAAATAAATAAATATTAAAAATTGATTAAATTTAAAGATTGGACTGACAAATATATATATTTGAAAATTTAACCTGAAATTTTTTTAAACAATTTTCAATTTATAAAAGAAACTTGAAAAATAAATAACAAAATCAATAGGTTAAAAGTATAATAAGTTATTAAAACACTCGGTTTTAAGTTTCAATATAATTTTTTTTTAACTCTATGTCACTTACGTCATTATCAGAAACTTTTATTATACTGTTTTTTATACAAATATAAATAAATAAATATAAATATAAATATAAATATAAATTTTTGATACATTTAGTATTTACTATTGAATTGTATCTCGTAGTGGTTCGACATTTGTAGACAAAAACGGTGTAAATATTTATTTATTTTTTTATTATTTTTGGGGGAAACAATTCAAGATTTACATATCCTATTTACTTATATGTTTAAGTGTAATTAAATGTAAATGTGATATGAAGTAGAAGAATGTAAAAGAAATGACTATATTTTTATTTATATTTAAATACACAGCATATATATATATACATATATATATATATATATATAAAACTAGAAAGAAAACTAGAATATAATTGAAAAATACAATAATATAATTAAATGATATATTTACTTTTCAATTGTTCCATTTTTTGTGATTTTCTCAAAAATGACCACAATAAATTTTATTTTAAATTTTTATAAATCTTTGAATAATGGATTCTATTAAATCTATAATATGATCACGATTAAGCCACTCTGGTGTGTCGTTAATGGCACTTTACAAGAAATGACTTTCAACAAATTGTTCTTTGTCTAACTGAATTAGAAAAATGACATAATATTTAATAATTTATTATTCGACAAGAAAAAAAATTCTACTAATGTATTATATAATTTCTAGTTCTCTTACTTCTTTCTTAATGCAAAATATAAAATAAACCAAAATAAATTTATTTGATATGATAAATGTAGGATGAATTTTAAAATATTTTTAATTGAATATGAAGTTGATTATTTTATGATATAGTATGTCCATTTGGACATTATAATTATAAGGCTCTCTGCAATATGGTAATCAAAAAAACCAACCAGAATTTCGATCCCAAAGAAAAAAATATGCTTGGATAACAGCCAGAGGCATTTGATTTCATTCTCACATCTTTATTATATATCGGGGATATTATATTACAATTGAACCGGAACTCTGTATCATAGTTAACATCTTGATTAATACCTGACTTGCAAGCAATATTCAATTTATACCAATTTGGGACCTTCATTAAAGTTCACGAGTCGACAGTTGACCATTTCAAAATATCTCATCTGTAAAGCCTCATTACATTCATTTTTAATATTAAAAAATTACTAATCGTCCATCCCACTCTGTTAAGTGTTATAATATATAAAATTATTATATTAATTCTTTTTATAAATTATATATGGTAATTGTTTACAAGGGATTTTGCCAGTGGATTTCTTTTTTAATTCCAAAGAAATCCACTGGCGAAGTTTCGTCACAATCCCTGAAGCTTCCCGATTTATAAAAAATTACCTTATATATATATATATATATATATATATATATTATTGGTTTCTCAGCTTTAATTACTCAGCATTATACTACTCAAATACACATTTCAGTTAAAATCTCATTACTCTGAATAAATGAAATTAAAAAATAATAACAAAACCTAAAATATTTTAGATTAAAACATTTTGAAAATTCAATAAAAAATATTTTTTCTTATTAAAATTCTATTATGATTTTATCTCATTAGAGGATAATATTTATAATCATGTTTACATAAATTGTAATGTTTTCAATTGATTTTTTTTTTTTTTTTTTAAACAATAACTTGACATTATAATTTTAATTATTTTAAATAAAATTTCCTATCCCACTGAGAGAGATATTAAATAATTTTTTAAATTTATGATTTGTAAAAAAGAAAAATTTCATTTTTAATAATCTCTAAAAGATAAATATCGAATTTTTAGGCAAGTATATATATATATATATATATATATATATTGTAAAATCAATATATTTCTCTTTGAAAGTATGTATTTAAATGTTTATTAAATTATGGGAAAAATATTTGTGTGATTAATTCCAAGAAAAATGTTTTTTTTTCTCCCTCTTTACTAATAATTGTCTTTTATCAATATATATTTAGCTAAAATAATAACACGAGAGATGAATCAGGGCGTGTGAATCCGTTCAAAATATGGATATCTAAAGAGGTATGATGGTGAGTGTGTGGGTAACTCGTGAGTGGTGTACCATGGTGTAATCTGCACCTTACCTCGACCAATTAGTTCCGAGAAGGCCTCGTCTCGCCGGTAATTAAGACCATGTTGGTCGTGAGTCTAGTGGACGACCGGGAAACACCGACCAGCATCTCCTTCGCGGAATCTGCTCGAAAATAAAAGTGGTGTATGCAAATTGACACGAGGGGCTACCGGGTTATCTCCCGCTAGTTTGTAACAAATTGAACACGGAATGAATACTCCGTTATGGATTTAAAGAAAAAAAAAAAAACATCCGAAATGAAAACATTTTATTAAATCAAAAAGCAATAATATCATATAAATAAAATACTTTGGTATAATTATCATTTATTCTTTTTAAAAATAGACGTGGGAATATTTATTAACAAGATCCTATTGATTTTCAGAAGTTTTCCTTGAGAGCAAGGAAAGCCGGACAAATAGGCCGCAATCCCGGATCTTCATGATGTTTTTATTTTTTTTTTTTTATTATTATTACTTAGTATTTTTTTTTTATAATCTAGGAATATATTTATATTTTCTGGATTAATTAAATAAATAAACATAAAATATCAAATAATAATAATAATAATAATAATAATGTTATTTATTTTATTTACATTTAAAATAGGCTAATTAATTTTATTTTAATGACATATTTAATTAATATTTTTCATAAATTAAATTGCATTTTATGTATAATTAAAGATACTTATATAAATGTACTAAAGAATTTCTCATGAATATAATAATAATAATTATCAACATAAACGATTAATAAATAAATTAATAATTTATTGAAAAGTAAAGAAACATTTATTATACTATACATTCGAAGATAAAAATAATAATTTTATGTGGTATCCTATATATATATATCTATATATTTAATAAGACAGTCTGTCCGTCCATACGCAAAAAACTCCAGAGCCTAAAATACAAGGAGTAAGGTAGCCAAATTTTTCTGAGGTGAAGGGTACCTCAAATGATGAAAAATAAAACAGAAATTAGAATCTTAGGTAACTCCTGAGCTGAGCTGAGCTGACCATTTTCCAAAAATGTTGCAATATATATATATATATATATATATATATTCATTGTTAAAATAATAAACATTTATATTTGTTTCTTTACTGTTTGCTCTAGCTTATTATATTACTAGATGATAGTATACAATAATAATATATAATTAATTTACTGATTAAATTAAAATATATTTTACAAGAAAACAAATAAATGACTTATCTACTTATACTGATTGATACAAAATGGATGAAAACCTTTTACATACACACTTTCAACCAAATACTATGTATCACTCGGAGCCCCCGTCTAGGTGTGAGGAGCGCCGAAGGCGCTCGGAGCAGCTAGTAATATCTATATCTATAAATATACTTGCAATATATTATTACAAATTTTTAAATTAATTTTCAAGAAAAAAAAAGAAAAATGGCTATGTAGATTGATGAATTGATGTAAATTAAAAAAAAACTATTCAATCTGATAAAATTGTAATTTAAATAAATAAATAGTTATTTAAATAATAATATATAAATTCAAAAAATATAAATTTCATTTCTTTTCATATTTGAGTCTTAAATTAAATTCATTATTATTATTGTTATTATTATTATTTTTATCGGATGTCACTGAAAATGGTTGATTCTCTTGTGTAAAATATCCATTGTAATAGTATAGAAGAAATTTTTGCGGGTATATCGACACCTTTTGTTCCCTTTGAAACACACAATGCTTAATGAACGATAATTTAAGTGAACGACAATGAAGCATTTAGCTTTTGATTAAATAGATAAACGTCTTGAAAGGAAGAATTCCAATCAAACGCTTTTTTTTTCAAGCCATCTTTTAAATGCAATGCATCAAAAGAGAGTTGAAACCCCCCATTGATTTGCAATGATTCGGCGTTTGATCGTCTGCCATTGTCCTCAGGAATGGATGGATGCTTGGCCGTTGATAGCCTCAGTTCTACATTGAAACCTCTTAGCTCTATTTAATCGGCCAACAGGAACTCACAATTTCTAGATCGCACACAATCATCACTTAATAAAAAAATAAATATTTAATTCGTGATTTGATTAATTAATAATAGTATGAATATAATTTGAAAAAGTCACACATACGATGATCAAAAATAAAAAAAAAAGAATGGAATTTTAATTTTCGCTACAATATCACATTGGAACAAAAGCTTTTTGAGATAAGAGACTTGGTTAATGATAGTTAATGAAATAAGCATGTTTATTGATTCTTTTTCTTTTTATCGGAGAAAGAATTTATAATTTTTAAAATGGAATTTGCATTATAACTTTGAAAGCTAAGCATTTTATTTTTTATAAAATTCTATTAAAAAAAATATAATAAAATAAAACAAATACAGTTCAATGATTTAATTAAGTTACTATTAATGCTTTTTACAAATAAAAAAACAATATAATAATTTATTTATCTAACAAGAAAAACAAAATCATTCTTTCATCAGAGATAAATTTCCTAATTCAATCTTAAATTTATTTATTTTTTTTTATACTAACATACAATATATTTATTTTTTTTCTTTATATAAAATACTATATTTATATAAGTAAATAAAATTTAATTATATTTTTATCATTAAATTATTTTCAATTACAAGTTACTTGATCAAATTTAGAGCCTTTGATCAAGAAAATCAAAATAAAGGTCAAAAGAATAGGTTTTATTGATCATACAACACCTTTACCCAGTTTATCCAACACCGGAGAGGCGTTTTCCTTTCATAGAATGTACAAAAATATTTAAAAAAATATAGTCTATCACTAATTATGGGATGTTCTTGAGAGGATTATCTTATGAATTCAACACTCCGATAATAGATAAAACAATTTATTGTAATTTTAAAAAATAATATTAATTCTGACAAGAGAATATCTAACCTCCAATAAAATTGAAAAAATTTTTATGTTTAAAAAATATGACCAATTATATTTTAATTTGATTTAACTAAATTATAGATATTTTATAATAATTAATCAATTTTACTTAAATAAGTATTACTATTATCAAAACAATTGTAATTTTTTTTTATAGTATTGTCAAATAAACAAAATATAGAAAAACATAACAATTTGTAAAAAAAAAAAAAAAAAAAAAAAAAAAAACTTAAAGCGTGAGAATGCGAACAAATGATTTCTTATATTCCAACACAAAATAAATGTCAAATTGAAATGTTATTAAAAATGTTTTATAATAATCTCTAATTTTCTTTTCAGATCTGAGCAACAGAAAGTTTTTCCTTTAACAAGTTGAAAACATTAATGTTGATAATTTCCTAGACTTTCGTTGCATATCTTAGATTGGAAGAGTTGTTATACCAATGAACGGGTTTCGCTGAGGCAGTTCCAGAGGTGGTCGCCTCGAGTCATAACGCCCCGGGCTGAGCCCGGAAACTCCGGGATTCCGAATCGTACCGCGATGCACGCAACATGGCCCCTATTTGATACCATCGTATCCACACTGGATGGTGTGATTTTAAAAAATAAATCATATTGGCCTGCTGACTAAATGCCTTTCACTCGGCCATGTTCTAATATCTCAATTCTACGAGGGAATGATACAAAGAAGATTACTTTCCCATTTGCTATATTAAATCACTTGCGAGAGAGAGCAATACAACTCGGCGGTTTATCATTTTCGGATGGATAAATTTAAAATATCAATTTTCACGGATTGGTTAAATAACGATAAAAACTTGCATTGAATTATAAAAAGAAAAAAAAAAAAGAAAAAAAAAAGGAAAACGTAATAATGGAGTGAAATTATTTCCGCATTAGGTTAATGGGTGAAATCCTTTCAAAAAATTATATTAAAATTTTATTAGTTTTTCAATTTTCGAAACGACTGAAATAAATCACCTTTGGAATGTACTTGAGGTAAGATGGAACGTTGAAATTTTATTTCTAGCCTGTTTCAAGATCATAAATGGACTTATAATAAATATTAAAAACATATATGAGCAATAAAGCATATTAATGTATTCAATCTGTAATTGAATTGAATCGGATTTAAATAAATATTCATCTCAAAAGGAATTATGTCTTATGGAGGGAATGAATATATATATATATTACAACTATTTTCAATTTCTTCAAATGTTTCTTCCTATTTATATGTCCTATTCAAATTTTTGCGATTATGGTCCTCATGAATTTTATCTTTACATTCCTTAAATACCGTTGGAATTAAATAAAATTATAGATGAACTTACCTCAACATAACATATAACAATTCAAATTACATATGTTTTATTATAAATAGATCTTTTTAAAAAATATTTATATTTTTCTAAAATACATCTAGAAGACTCCAAATCATATTATTATTATAATATATTTTCAATTCTCAAATGATTGAAAATTATAGATTTAAAATTTTATTAAAAATTTAACAATTTAATTTGTTATTTTTTACAAAGGAAAATAGTTTTTTTCTAAATATATTTCAAATTTAGTGATTACATTGATATTTTACATTTATTATAATTTTTAAACAAATGAATTAATAAATGGATCGATAAATAAGAATTATTTATAGATTATATGTATAAGTTTTTATATTTTTTTTATAAAAAAAATTTGAATACATTATATTTTTAATAAAATTCACACTTAATTTGTTTGACACTCAAATTTGATTAGGGGAAATTAATTTTAATTTGTTATAATATTAAAATATTGATGAAATTCTGAAATACTGATTAAATGCATTGGTATATTTATATTACAAGTTATAGAAATTGGAGTCCTATTGTTATTTTATGATTTCTTCACTCATACTCCATTTAAGAAGAAATGTTATAATATATATATATACAAGGGTCATTCAACAAGTACTTAGCCTCACCGTCCGATGGCGCTGCTATCACAAAAGAGTTTTACCATAATGTAGTACATTCTTTTTTTAGCCTACTGTCAAAGTTTCAGTCAATTCCCTTCACTAGTTTTGTTTTGACAGCCTTTGAAAGCGATCGTGAAAGTTTTTTTCTGAAACTTTGATAGTAGGCTTGTAAACGAATGTACTACCTGATGGTAAAACACTTTTGTGATAGCAGCGCCATCGGACGATTAGGCTAAGTACTTGTTGAATGACCCTCGTATATATATTGTTGTAATATATAAGTATGAAAATGCCTTTTTTTATGCTTATATATTGGAAATATTTGGATATAGAATTTTGGAAAGTTATTTGTGTGAACACATGGCAACGTGTATAAAGGATAGCTTTCTGAAATTTATTGTTTTAAAGGGACACCCTGGGAAAGGCCCAGAGATCCTTTTAGTTACCCCAAGATGGAGAGAGGGGTGGACAATTTTGCCAAGTGGCATAGGAGGGGAGAATGACCATTTACAGGTTTAGACATTTTTTGGTCATTCTTGGATGGACTGTAAGGGAAGCGACTTCATCTGAATAAGTGAGAAGAAAATACAAGGATCATCGCGAGTGGAGCTGCCTGCCCAGATAAGACGACATGATACCTTGAAGAAAAGATCCAAGAATCATCTTACTTGAAGTCACAGTGTTCCCCGAACTCATAATTAATTTGCATAACACAGCTAAGTAGTCGACTATTATCTATCTAAATAATTGCAATTATTTTATGAACTCAATTCCATTAAATTTATACTCCTATTAATTTGTACGGTACCATTAAAATAATTCCATTTCTAATTAATTTCTTATTATCAATTGTATCCAATAATTTAGTCTATTCATAGTAAATAAATAATTTCAGTTGTAATAATATAAATAAGTATTTTTAATTGAACCTATTCAATCTTATAATTTCCCATATCAACCTACGCGGATTCAATAACCCCTTGTTTGATTCATAATTCAATCCAGAGTGCTACCCATTAATTAAACTTATTTTTTTAAACCCAAATTTTCTTACAAAATACCTACCCCCTTATATTATATATACGACAATATATATTATAACATTTCTTCTTAAATGGAGTATGAGTGAAGAAATCATAAAATAACAATAGGACTCGAATTTCTATAACTTGTAATATAAATATACAAATGCATTTAATCAGTATTTCAGAATTTCATCAATATTTTAATATTATAACAAATTAAAATAATTTTTATTGTTTAAAGACATCTGAAAATTATTATAATAATTTAAAACAATAAAAAATGAACATAAAATTTATAAACAAATGCTTACTAATTTTAATGAAAATTGATTCTCACGAGAGAGTTTTATTTTCAACTGGGGATGGATACAAACGTAATTGGGTACGTATAACCCTCAGATATTGCTCTAGCATTAAGAAAATATATTTAAATTATTGTTCTTAGTTTATATTTCTTATTTATAATTATAATTGCAATTGTAAGTGTGGATTGAGGTATCAGTAGGTAACCTAATAAATAAATAGATTCTTAATAAAAACAAATTGAAGGAGAAAGTCATATTTATATTATATAAAAAAAAAACAAATTAATCCACATTTGAAAAAAAAAAATATTTTTTTCTATAATACAGGAGAATAATTAACGAATTAGAATGATAATGGATTCATGTATTTTTATTTTCTATTATAGCTGATTGAGAAGATCTTCTAAACAGTCACTTGGACTTGAAATGTCGAGGCAGCAACAACTCTTTTGACAATATTAAAGAAAATACAAAGTAGCTTCTGATTAAATTAAATTAATAATCATTCCTACCTTCACCTAGTTATTCTATCTTAATTTATAGTCTGTTCTCATCTGTTAGTAGATATATTTGTCTATTATTATATATATTTCCATTTATATCTTAAATGAAATAAGTTTTAAATAAATATTCAGAAATAAGAAAAAATTTAATTTGTAATTAATATTATTTATATTTATAAAATTCTATTTAACTTTTAAATAATTAATAAAAATTGAGGAAATGAACTTGAATAAATTCATGATGTTTTTTTTGAAACCCGACATACAATAATTTCCTAAATGTCTAAAGATTTTTTTCTTTCAAATTATAATATAAATTAATATACTATTAATACTCGAGATATAATAATAAAAGTCAGAATAGTTATAAACCCAATAAATTTTTTTTTTAAATCATATACATAGATATGAAATATAGAGATAGTTAAAAATATTCAATGTTTTTATGAGTATCGAAAATTATCTTTAATTAATATATTTTTAATTAGAATTATTTTTATATGAAAACATAAATTTTTTAATATATATTTGAAATAAAAAAAAAATTTATTAAAAATTTATTTTTTAATTGAATTTTTTAATTTAATGATTGAAATTACCCCTGAAGAAATTATTTTGAAAAGATAAAAAACATTTTTAAAATTACCATCTAGATTAAATTAATTTATAGAAAATTAAATTAATTTAATTATTACTAAGAGAAATTTAAATAAATTGAATTAAGGGTATTTTTAAATAAAACATATTTAGGCGTAAAATTTAGAGTAATATGAATGAGAAATTTATCTTTATTCTATACATACCACCCTACTAGAAAAACCAATTAAAATAATATCTAATTGTACAAAATATTGTAATAAAATTGTATAAATATTAATAAGATTTAAGTGATTTTTTTCCTAGTCCCTAATAGATAGGCAATTAGTTTTACGCGTGCAAGCGCGCACGATCCACCCACTTTTCATTCTTGTCATCATAATTTCGATATTTTTCATTCAATTTCAATCAAACTTAATATTTAAACATTCAATACAATTGTTTATCTTACTTCACTATTCCAACTAACTTATCTCAAGAATGCTATCTTATATGTTATTAACTTATGTAACTTATTCTTCTATATATATATATATATATATATTATCTGCAAATATAATATTGTTTGCATATAGACCTCTAGAATCCAAAAGGGGCTTTTTCATATATGTCTGTCCGGAAAATTGTAACGTTATAGACTCAAAGGTTAGAAATAACAAATTAAAATCAAAATTTCATATTTATTTATTTTAATTTTTTTATTATTAATAATAATTCATTTACAGAAAAATACATGATAATATTATATATATATATATATATATATCAATAAATTCATAAAATTTAATAATTTCTCTTGATATGTGACTTGCTATTACTTCTTTCTTATTTAAAATTCAATTGTGAACTTTTCATTCTGAAAAATAAAAGCTAAGAAGAAACAAATTTTTTATATATAGGTCAAATTACATTTTAAAAATTAATTTTTACTCTCTCTATTATTATGAGATAATATTAGATGAGATGATATTATGAGATGTATTATTGAATTTATTAAAAAAAAATATTAATTAATGTAATTAATTGACAAAAAACAAAAAACAAATCGGGTAGGAATGGTAATATCTAAAATTGTATAGCTTCGGTACCCTTACCTTAAGGACACTTGGAAGAAAAGTTTGAGGAATTTAGACTGAACATCAACATCTTCTGAAAGTCATTCTTTAGATAATATACCATTAACAGGATAATGTTGGACTCGCCAACAAAGTTGTGATGTTTGTACTAAAATCAGAACTAAAACAGAAAAAATGAAAAATGCACATAACGATATTGTATCCAGAATGCAAAGTAGCATTATGTATTAGCTATTGTAGTGATTCCGATATCGCGATCGACATCTTAAACGGGACGATTATTTGACTATACGATGTTGGGGGCGATAAGTTATTTTTGGGGCGATTGTTTTATCTATTGGGTCTTTTTTAAATTTTAAATATACATTGAATAATAGATAAATGGATATAGTAATTTTTTTTTTATTTTTCCTATTATATATGTGTAACATATTTTCACTTTTTTATATATCACATTATATTATTTATTATTTGTGTTTAAATATATATATATATAAATATATATATATGTAGGGTGACCAAACGTCCCGGTTTTCCGGGATTGACCCGATATTAGGTGCTGTGCCCCAGCGTCCCGAAAAATGTCTTCGGGCAGTCTATTGTCCCGGTTTTTAAATATCTAGGTCCGACGAACGTTTTCTTACAATCAGTTTGGCTCTTATTTTCGATTTTTCATTCAATATGGCTCTAAAAAAAAATTTACAAATGTCCCGGTTTGGTGTTTTCGAAATATGGTCACCCTATATATATATAATCACTATTTTATTTAGTTTTACCATATAGTATTTTTAGTTAAAAAAGAAATAAATAAAATTTTATTTATTTTGAATTACTTGTTCAAAATAAAATGATATATATTTTTGCGTTTCACAAGGTTTTTGATGGTTAAATGAGAATAATTTCCGAAATTAATTCGTAACCTTGAGTTGATAGAATTCAGAGGCAAAATGAAAATTAAAAAAAAATCGATTTGAAAGATTGAGTTCTTTTAAATGTAGAACCCCAAAGAGATTTATTAACGATTTTTTTTCTTAAATACTATTATATTTGGAGTAATTGATTTTAGCATAAACTTGTTTTATATCGATATTCAATTGACTTTTTTTTTAAAGAAAAAATCCCGCTGTTATATTTAATGCTTCTCCATAAATCGTATTGCAGCAATAGAAGAAAAAGGTCTAATTGGATTTAACATATAACTGTAATGGATGCCCCGACGAACCTATTATCCTTGGATAGATGTGCTCTGAAAACGTGCGATGATAAAGACCAAGGCAACAGATGCAAACAACAAACGACCCATACATATCGTATAATATCCAGAAAGTAATTGAACTGACCACACACCCATGAATATTTATCAAGCAATTAAAGAATATTTTAAGTTGGAATGGATGCCGCGTCATTCCAGAGAGGAAATCTATATATTGTGATGGAAGGAATCGACGGGAATATAGGAGGGCACGTGCTGTATATACTTTCAACAAGATCCAAACAGATGAAACCAATTAAGAAGAAGATGATTTTCAAAAAGATTAATTAATTATCAGTTTAACAAAATACCCCCCAATCCAGTAAGGAAATCAATCATAACAAACCAAACGAAACGAAATACAGAAGACAACTTCGTTTAATGTTAATGATGAACCACGAATTGAAGAAAATGGCCAGCTTCTGGAATTAACAAAATACACAAATATAAATAAATTTAATACATATATCAGTCAAAATTTTAATTATAATTAAAATATAATATATATTTATTTATTTTTTTACATTTTTCAACATTTTTAAATATCTTTAATAATTATAGTTTTATTTGAAATAATTAAAGTGAATTATAAAGTAAACTATATAAAATTATATTAAACAAAATTCATATGTTTAATTTTTACCGACCGACGATAGTAAGGGAGGTATTGTTTTCACACCAAATTTCACATGTGGAGATTTTTACATATCTCCACGAATCATGCATTTTCTAAACAGAAAAAAGTATTTTTAGCATGATGTCTGTCCGTCCGTCTGTCCGTCTGTATAGATGTGTACAGCCTGAATGGCTCAACCGATTTTGATGAAATTTGGTATATTTACTTAATGCATCAGTGGGATGAATTGATCAACTTTTGGTGCAATTCCGGAAACCGGAAGTGGTAGTATTAGCGATCGACGATAGGAAGGGAAGGGTTATTTTCACACAAAATTTCACATGAGGAGATTTTTTTATATATCACCACGAATCATGCACTTTGTATTGGTTTTATCCTCGGGAAAATCATATTTATTAGTTTTTTCTTGATTTAAAATTATATGACGTCATCCAGCCATTCATGACGTCACAGCCTGGTCTTGCATATATATTATAAATAAAATACAATTAAAAATGTTTATATTTATTATTTATGTATCCATATCTGCTTTTTATTACATTAATAGATATATGAAAATTATTTGAAATTGTTTCTGTAGCTGGAAATTAATTTATTTCAAACCGTCGGTCGGTTCGGACCTGGCCACAGGTCAACTTATTTACTATTAATATAAAGTAAAATCTCGAGAATATTTCATTTAGCAAAAAATTAACTAAAAAGTGATATTTATACTTTATCTATGGTTAGGGTGACCATATTTCGAAAACACTAAACGGTTTACCTTATTTTTTTTTTTTTTTTTTTAGAACCAAATTGAAAAAATTTTGAATAAAAGTACGAAATGTCCTATATATTTAAAAAACGGGACAATAGAGACAGAGCACCTAAAAACGGGAAGTTTGGTCACCCTATCTATTGTCATGAAATTGTAAGGTTAAAAAATATATGAAAATGATTTAATTTTTATACTAATTATAATTAGAAATGAATAAATCAATATATAATTCTATATCATTGTAAAGATATTAGATACAATGATCTATCATTATATTCATTGCAGAAGTACTTTGACTAAAATAAAACAAAAATGATTACTTTGTCTAAGGTATATTAAAAGACTTTGACTAAGATAATATCTAATAATTTTTGATATTTTGACTAAAGTAAAATAAAATCATATTTTACACTTTGACTATTTAAAAAATAATTTTTGATACTTTAACTAAGGTAAATTAAAATTATAATTTGCACTTTATACATCATTATTGATATTTTATTTATTTTACTATAGTCAAAGTATTAAATATTATATTTTATTTTTTAGTCATGGTATAATTATTCAGGTAAACTCATTTTCGTGAATTTGAATAATACTTTACCAGTGGGTTCCTTTTGGAATTTCAAATTAACTTTTGTTATGAAATTTTTCCCGGCATCTTATAGTTTTTGAGATAAAAATTATAAAAATTTGCATATACACTTTATACATCATTATTGATATATCATAATTTTAAAATAAATATTAATCTCCCGTTTATATTATCCCAATCCAAAACCATTCATGTAAAATTTAAATAATCGCCCAAAAATAAGAAAATTCTAACAAAATTTTTTTCAGATATTTGAATAAATACAAGCCCAAAACCAAATCACCATCAGATTCAACTGAGCTGAGATTATGATTTTGTCATTTTAGGGGGCCTCTCGTCATTCCGGCGGCCATCTGATAAAAGAAAATCTCGGTAAAAACTTTCAATATAGCCCCATCAAGCTAATCGCCAATAAACTCGTTTATGGGGATTTCATTTGTGACCACTCTGCAAGCTGGGTCGGTCGTAATATGAAACTCGTTATAGCAGCTCATTATTTGCGACCACTACATCAACAGAATATGTAAATTTATAGTTAATTTTTTTTAAATTTTGCAGTATTATTAATTTTGTATTTCCGTACGTTACAATTGTTACTTTCAAATTTTTATGTATTTTCATATTTTATTATTAGAATTATTTATTTTAGATAAGAATTATGTATATTTAATTAATATAAATGTTTAAAATTCCAAATGAAAATCTGTAAATAAATATATTTTTAGATCCATTGACTATTGAATAAAATTATTCAAAACTGAGATATATACTATAATATAAATGTAATTTAATAATTAAGAAATACTTTATGTGTTGGTTTTAAAAATATCGGCTGTATATTTAATTAGATTTATTTTATTGAATTATATGCTAAAAAATAATGCAAATCATATACTTTCGCAATAAAAATGATAAATTATCCAAAAAATAACATACCGCTAGCTGAAGAACTATTCTGAGTATTTTTTTTAAAAACCATGAGATTTTGTATATATATATATATACAATTTCTTATAAATAAAGCCCGGCCTGTTCGTCCCATTCATTTTATGTAAATTTCCACACCATACAATAAAGTTTCTACTAAACTTGAGCAAAAGGAATGCGTGTAGTTCCACTATCATCGTACAATGGTTACAAGTTGCATAATTTAATCTCTCCTAAGAGCTTCCGCAATCTTGAGATTGATGAGTGGTTTTTTTTTTTGCTTCGGGGGAATCTTTTGTCAAATCCGAAAATATAATTTTTTTTTAATGATTAAGTTGTGAATTATTATAATTTAAATGCCATTTATTTTCTTATTCCAAAAAATATTCTTGTAAACAAATTAAAATTTAGAAATTATCAAAACATGTGTTGATAGTTTATTAAATATATATATATATTATTAAATATTATAAAAAAAATATTTTGTAATAAATTAATATTTTTCATTATTATTTAATTTCATAATACTTATAATTTACTTTACTAAAGTGATTTTGAAAGTAATTTTCAAAAAAAATAAAAGTTTTAAAGCTCTATGATTAAGATTTAACAAATATTTTCGAATAATCTATATATAATCTGTTTAAGTCATTGATTATGTGATCCTCTTTTCAATTATATTTCAACTTAAATAAAATGTTAAGTAAATTTAAAAATTTCGAATTATATTTTATAAATTGTAACAGTTATTTATGAAGTGTAGTATAGTATATAGTCAACTTACAATATTTAAATAATCACTCACCCAAATCCATAAATTTTATACTTACAGTAAACATTTTGAATTAGGGATTATTATATTTTAGTATTTAGAGGAAGTAAAGTTAAAATAATTAAGTGAATATAATATAATATATATTATATATAGGGTGACCAAACGTCCCGTTTTTCCGGAATTTTCCGTTTTTAGGTGCTCTGTCCCGGCGCCCCGAAAAATGTCATCGGGACAGTCTATTGTCCCGGTTTTAAACATTTCCGACTTTTTTTTCTAAATTTTTTCAATTTGGTTCTAAAAAAAAGGTAAAACGTTTTTGGGACTAGGTTCTTAAACATTTCCGACTTTTTTTATACATTTTTTCAATTTGGTCCTAAAAAAAAGGTAAACCGTTTGTCCCGGTTTGGTGTTTTCGAAATATGGTCACCCTAATTATATATATATATATATATATATATATATATATATTAATTATTGATAAATGATAAAGAAAAAAATTATAAGTCGTTGAGTATGTGTGGGTGGCAATAAGGGATAAAATAAGTGTGAGTTAGGAAGAGGCAAGAGGAGACGTTTTGTAATCCGCGGCCGTTCTTCTGTCAAGGCTGTCCGGGAGTGTTGAACACCTGTCATTCGGGTCGAGGGGGAAGCAAACTCACGGATTAGACCAACAACGAACTATGGTGATGAACGATTGGTCATGTACATCAGCCACAAGGATGCATCTAGGTAAATGTGATGAATGCAAAGAGATACATCACCACACATGCCTTTTAAATAAAGATATGATGTCATCAAAGTGGGGAGAAAATTAAAAATTATAAGAAATACCTGCTTGCCTACCTGTTCTTATTGATCGTTTTCCTCTTAAACAAAATTACAAATTATTTTACCTTTATTATATTTTTTTAGAAAATTTAATTTGTAATATAGTTTTTACTTATGAGACTAGAATATAGAGTCAAATTATTAATTTTTAAGCTTTTATTCTAAATATTTAGGTATTTTATATAATTCAAATATATAAAATTATATATACCTACTTATAATGTTAATTTTAATGTTATTATATTATAATTAGATTAGATGATCAGTTACCTTCGGCGCTCTAGGCATCTAGTTAGAAAAATCGGCCCCCTGTACCCCCGTAGTAATACATAGTTGCTTGCTTAGTAACTTAGTCGACCCTTACTTCAAAATACATAGTATTTTGTTAAAAAAAAATCTATGTTAAAACTTTTTATTTCTTTTATTTCAATCAGTATATCTTTTCTTTTTTAATTAAATTATTAAATTATTTATATATATGCTTGTATATGTGTTATAATGGAATATAATACTCCTTAAGAATCATTTTGTTATTCATTTTTTATCTTTAGCAAAAATAATATTATATTATTATATTAATAATATATATATATATTTTATATAATTTTCGATACATTTTATCTAATAAGAATTTTTATAAAATTCACACAATAGATAATTTTTATAAAGAAAAATCATCTTTGTTAATTTTATCTTAAATAAAAAAATCTGGAGTGTCTCCAATCGACTTTCTTGCAAATTTGAATTGGTTTAATTAACATATATTATATTTAAATTAAATTAAATTAATTATAAATTATAAATTAAAATGATAAATATATATTAAACCAGCCCGTGTTTGGCTCTTTGTTGATGGCACCACGTTATGTGCTGGCGCGTGATTTGCAGTCGTGTTAAAAAATTAATTCCACTTTCATTTAAAAATTTTTGTCATCTGGCGAGATAGTAACAATAGGATTAAAGATAATGTCGTCAGCAACGAACTTCAGTAACAATTGTCTTCCATTAATTTTTTTTAAATTAATATTCTATTAATAATTTTTTATAATTATAATAAGTTGTCATTAGTGTTATTTATTTAATCTCCAAATAAAATTAAAAATATGTATTTTAATAATATTTTCGAATCAAGTTACGAAATATATTTATTATTCCCATACCCAAAAAAAAAAAAAAAAATTTACTAATGAAGTTAGCAACATAATAAAACATATGAACAATTATAAATGAAGAAACTTTAAATAATATATATTTTATTTAAATAGGAATTGAATAAACAGCGGGGAGCGTTTAATAAAATTTTATAAAATATTTTATACTAAATGATTTCTGGGGTTTAATTAATTGATATTTACTTGGTAGTTTAAAATTGACTTTTTAGTTTAAAAAGTACATATATATTAATCTAAAGTTGATCTTCTATGTCTGGTAAGCATTGTGAGTATATATCTTCATATCTTTCTGTCTTTATGATCTTGTTGAATAAATCAGATTGAATAATATTAAATTATATTATATTAATTAACCTTTACAATAAATTATAGTAAATAATTTAAATGATATTATAAATAAAAATAAAAATAAAAAATTATCTATTTGAATAATTTTTTTTTATATTTAAAATATATTAAGTTATTCAAGCGATATCAAGATAGAAATGGTGAGTTTTCTCATAATATTAAGGAACAAATTAAAAAACAAAAATAGTAAATTTAGTAATTTTACAAATATTTTTGACTTCATACAACCTCTGAAAAACAACCTCTGACGTCCTACTCAAGAACAACGCCTATCAAGCCGGTTATATCAATGAGGTGTCTTATGGTCAGTAGAAGGGGTCCTCTCAACCTTTACCTTGATTTTCTTGATCGGAGGCGCTATCAAGTAGCTTTTCCCCAATGTTGTTCCCGGAGGCTGGGTTGACTCCGTCCCATAGACCCCAGCTAGCATAATATAAAGTACCGGGACCCCGAGCCTCGGCTCGGTACTTAAGTTAAAAAAAATGATTCATTATTATTGGATTTGGCTGGTAATATTAATACCTGGGACACCGAGCTCTCGCTCTACCCTTTAAAAAATATTGATACACAATTCTTTAATTATTTATTACAATTATTAAATGTTACACATTTGCATCAATCTGATTAAAATTAATGAACTTGTGCTCCTCAATAATACATAAATATATAATATATAGGTACATATATTTTTTTTCTATAGTGTTTTTTTGAAAAACTGTTTAGCGCCCCAAGTGGTTATAAAACAAACTAAAGACAAAAAAACGTGCTTTGCAGCTTTTCGGAATTAAAAAAGCAAAATTGGCAGTCGTGGGACTGGCCGACAGAAGTGAAAACTTCTGCGTAAGAAATTTTAAAACAGACGAAATTCGCGCTATTTCACGAGAAAGATGAATTTCATATGCATGTATATATATATAACTTATATATTATTTTAAACATATATTTTAAACAAATTTGTAACTTATATTTATATATATATAAATACACAACTTTGTTTAAAATATTGCAATACGAACTGTTTTATAATTCTTATCTCTAACATAAAATATATATTTATTATGTGAAGTTCATTTCGTATAATTTTGATTATATATGTATATATGAAATGAACTTTACATAATAAATATATATTTATATGTTAGAGATAATTTATAAAACAGTTCTAATGACAATTCAAATTTCGCGCTCTGTTATAAGAAATTTGAAAGCAGATGGTTTCATGGTGTTGGTCACGATCACGCGAGTTCTATACTTTTTCCCCATCCCGCAAAAGTGCTCAACGCCGCTAAAGAAGTTTTCACTTCAAAAATTATTTAATATTTGGAAATATATCTGACTTATAGAAAAAATGAATATTAATTAAAGAAAGAAATAGTTTTTAAAATATCCTGAATAATATGTAACAATTTTCAAGATAGAAATTTATTACAATATTACAATTATTAACTGTTGCATCATTGCATCAATCTGATTAAAATGAATGGAACTTCGGGTACTCAATAATAATAAATAAAATAATATTAATAAATATATTGAATAATATTTTATTGAAAAAATATTAAAACTTATAAAACTATCTAAAACTTTATTAATAAAAGAACAATGAATAAATAAATATAGAATAGTAATTTATTAAAAAGTAAACAATAGATAAAAAGAAAAAAAAATAACAAAATCATTATTTTCATTTTTAAATAACGATTCACCCGGCGAGTTTCGAACCGACGAAATCCACTCGTTAAAACATCAGTCCAACCGCTGGACTATATGTATTTAGATAAAAAATTGTCATTTTTTTACTGTCTTAGCAGGCAGTATTAAAAATTTTGACGTTTTCCATATATAATTTTCAATTAAGAAATTAATAATGAAGCTGTATGTTTCAAGAGATATCATCAATAAAACTTAATTTTTCTTTATAAATACTATATCTAGTGTGAATTTGAAAAAAATCGTTAGAGCGGTTTTTGAGAACCAATATATATAGATAAATACATATATACAATTTTAGCTAGCATAATAAGATAAGATTAAAAAGTGCGTCACAGGGTGGTAGGAGCCTCCGGGATCAACATTGGAAAAAAATAGCGCCTATGATAAAAAGAAGCCTTAAAAAGTGTTCTCTGATCTCAATTCCTACCTCCTCTCCCCATACTTAATTTTGTATCAAATAATAAAAAATCATCTAAAAATAGTTTAAAAAAATGGTTTGCTTATAATATACATAAATTTGCAAAATGATTGAAGCGTATTTCTTAGATTAAAATATTTATTAATATTTATTAGTTTAATCATTATAATTTTGTAAAATATAATAAATTGTTTGTTTGATTTTTTCTTAAATTAAACTCACATATTAAATGTAACCAATAAATTAATTAATAAATTTTCGAATTTGACAATGATTAATTGATTCAATTATTACTCATTCGTATATAAATCAAACTATCCGCTTCTACTTATTTATTTTTTTTTTCTATATAATATAAATATAAAATATTCAACTATCAATTTATTATTATTATTTAAAAGATCATTAAAAGAAAAATTTCAAGATTAAATATCAATATTTTAATTTGATCAATATACATATTTTATTTATATATATTATTTATCTAATGAGATTAAAAAATTAATGATTTACAGTCAATTTTTAATAATATATTACGATATATTATGAGATCATAATTTACCATCTATTGGTTTTATATCTTCAGGGACTTTGAATGAGTATATTGAAATTTTTTCAATTTTTTTATTAATAAAAATTGAAATAAAAAATTTGATGAATAAAGATTTATGTTGTTTTTTCAAAATTATTTTGAATTTGGGCTTAATCAAACTTGAAAGTTTATTACTGCAGGAACTTCTCGTTCCTTCGTTTCATTATTAGAGTTATTATTACATACTTTTTCCAAGTTGATATGTAATAGACATTTAAATTCACGATATTAAATTTTAAATTTTTCTACAACTAGACTACAAAAAAATAATTTTCATAATAATATTATTCTTTGAAGTCTTGACGATTCTCTCTTTTCCAAATTTGATTTATAAAAAAGATTAGCTGTTCTTATATTCTTTTCTTTTCTTTTCACCTGTGTTTATCAATGGAACAAGAAAATATTTATTAAATAAAATGTATTCAATTGATTTTCTGATATATTTATAAAAATTAATATTTGTAAGAAATATATAAAATATTTTAACAATGAGCAAAAAAAGTAATTACAAGAATATAAAAGTAATCGTAAACACTAAACAAACTAATTAATAACAAATCTAAATTAAATAACCAAAATTGAGGTCGTTCAATATGCAAGCAAAGAAAAATCTTAACCAGTGGACCTCAAATTTACAATATTTCAAATTATAATTTAGAAGTGAAATAAAAAATTTATTAATATAAATTTAAATACCTGGTCAGCAATAATTAAACAAAAGGATAATTTATCAAACCTTAAATGATGGTTTTATAATTCTAAAAACATAATCGAGAAGTCTTCCAGACAAGAGTGAGCAGTGATGTATTGGTAAAATAAGAAGTAAGGGAACGCATAGTAGGAGCAAAAAAAGTCCTATTTTCAGCAGACTATGTTTTTCCGTATAATTTTTTATTTTTTCTTATTCTTACTATACAAAATATTTACAACACAAAAAAAGAAATTCTAACAGTAGATTTAAGTGGGAGTTGTCGGGATATGAAAATGTACTGTAACGCGTTCCGGTTATGAAAAAAAGGTAAGGTTACGTCGTTCCCCAGCGTTTCCCTCCCAATAAACCACTGCTCGTGAGATATGAATACGAAAGGCACAACACCAAGAAGGCAAATAAATATTCAAATACTCAGTCCCTTGTTACGTGACTCTGTTTGCCCGTAATGTTTTCCAAAATTTTTAAATATTAATTAGCGGGAGGTTCAATCTTGCTCAAACAACCTATTAAACATAAATTTTTTTCACACTAATCGTTATTCTTCTACTTGCAATGACATTACAATTATTCCAGTTTATATTAGAGTTCATTATTAAATTACAAGTTTTTCTTACTCTCTTTATTAGAATTCATACCTGTTTTCATATCAAATCCCAAATTTAGTTTTTAATCGAATATGAATAAATTCATTAGTTCAATTCATTAGTTCAATTCAAAAGTTCATTTTTGCATTCTAACAAAATAAATCTCCACACAAAGTATGAACTACGATAAACAAATGGAATTGACTTTAGAATATTTTATGGACTGACTCTCATTCTAATTTTTATAGATACGAGAGGACTTCTTAAATTCTTGGGTGGTCTAAATAATAAATCTTATTATTATAAATTTATTTTAAAGAGATTAAAATAAAATTTCAATCATTATTAATCTAATCCATTTAGATTATATTTAAGTGATATATTCTTAATGTGAATATTAGTAAAACCTTTTTGAAAAGTTTCATTTTAAATGATTAAATGTTGTTTTCAGCAAGAATATCAATGAATATTTGGAGAGCACAGTTCGTTCATCCTATAAAAGAAAAGATCTCAAAAAGGTCAATGTATTTATAATGGAAAATACAATATTCTTTTATTTTAAGATTACAATGAATGAATGATATTTTTATGTTAATTGATACACTCTGGGATCTTATACGTTCAGAGAAAAACAGGTTTCTTGGTAGTATCTCATTCTTCAAATTAGTAAGTAAGTATCAAGTTTTTAAAATATTGATAAAATAGAAATGATAATAAAGAATCCACCACTAAAATATAATGTTACTTTATTTTCATCTTTTGAATTTTTAGATATCACCATTTGTGCAAATGTGCAATGATTTAGTAAACAAATATAAACTTGAAATATTATTATTCATTTTTATTAGATTTTTAATATTATAATGTAAATTATCCAAATCCTAAATTATATTTTGTATATGCTATTCATAAAATAATTGTTTATGAATAAAGAGGAGGCGCCACAGGGTGGGAGGTAGCGTAGCTGCCTCACTTCATCGTGGTGTCGGATTTAAGTCCCAGGCCTGGCAAGGGAATTTCTCTAGCTGGGGTCTATGGGACGGAGATAAATTAAAGCTACTTGATAGCGCCTCCGATCAAGAAAATCAAGGTAAAGGTTGATAGGACCCGTTCTACTGATCATAGGACACGTAATTGATATAACCAACTTGATAGACGTTGTCCTTGAGTAAGAGTTACAAAAGTCGGAGTTTTTTTTTTATGAATTAAGTCAATTTTTAATAAATTTGAATTTTAATTGATCTATTTTTTCTAGTTAATTCAGTTTATTTTTTTTTTAACTATTCATCAAATGATTAAGACAAATGTTAATTACGATCGTATATTTTCTTTAAATAAATAATAATAAATTATTAATGTTTTTCTTCGGTTTAAATAGGAAAATCATAAATTCAAATTTGCCTTCAACTCATCCATGAAATTGGCCGATTCTTTCACTATTATGCACTCACCAGGTTGGATCATTTCAATTGTTTCTTTTTCTTGACAGGTTGGCTCTTCTATTGCACAATGCATAGGATAATTTAGCTGTTTTTAAATTGTTCTCAAGTTTATAACAAGATTTATCTTTTCTTATTGGGCAAAAGGCAAACGTTCGACCTTAATAAGGATGTTGAGTTGAGTCAAGTAGAAAAAGATTAGCAAATGGTGATATAGGCTTTTGCAAAAGGGACAAACAAATCATTGGTAAGAAGAAAAAATTGATTGTAACAAATGTTTAAATATACAAATCATCATTATACTTTGCCTCTCTCAACTCATTTTTTCACTGTTTCGTACAACATTTGATCAAATCTCCAATAGATACAATGAATTAATTCTAAGCGAGAAATAAATTCAATAAATAAAAGAGATTTAAAAATAAATATTATAAATTCTTATTAAAATTTTTAATGAGGTTCTCAGGAGACCAACTCATAAAGATGTTGAATGTAATTTTTCTTTTATATATATTAGAAAGCAACGGCAAATGACAAGTTTATTAAGGAAATATATATATGAATAAATGTTGTCTATAAGCATGCATTAAATTTTACTAATGTAAAGAACATGTCATAATTAAAATGATTTAAATTGAAATTATTATTTAAAAGAGGCAATATTTAAGAGTATTATCTTGGAAACCTACCATCATTAATAAACAAATATATTTTGATAAAAAAAAAATCTTTGATTAAGAACATAACAATTCAAATATTTTGATTTTGATTTAAATGTGTTTAGACAAGTGGAGAGGTGAGAGAATCAAAAATATAAATATTTAATTGTGAATTGTTCCTTTAAAAATTATTAAAAATATTTCTTTAAATTAAAAAAAATTAGTTATTTCTAACTTTATGAAATTAATTTATTTTTATTTAAAATACTAATTTTAAATAGTATATTAAAATCATAATAATTTGAATATTTTTTTTATTTTTAATTTAATATAACTTTTGTAATAAAGTCTTAACGTACAAAGTGTAGAATTTGAAAATGTGGAAAAATTTAAATACTTAGGTTCTGTAATGACGAAGGATAATAATATTCGAGAGGAGTTTAAAGCGAGGTTGCAATCGGGAAGAGCCTGTTATCATGCAGTAAAGGGGCTTATCGAGTCATTATTATTATCAAAGAGGATAAAATTTAAAATATATAAAACAATTATTTTGCCGGTTGAATTATATGGGAGTGAGCCATGGTCTATGACCTTAGGAGACGAGAGTAGATTTAGAGTAGGTATTTGAGAATAGGATTCTGCGGAGCATTTATGAGCCAAAGAAAGATGAGGAAACCGGGAAATGGTGGAGACTGCATAACAAGGAATTGCATGCCCTCTATGCATCGCCAGATATAGTTAGAATTATAAAATCGAAAAGGCTGCGATGGGCAGGGCACGTGGCTAGAATGGGAGAGGAAAGAAAATATATTGGCGGGAGACTGAGTGGGCAACATCCGCTTGGAAGAACAAGGACGAAGGATGAAATATATTTTTAGTGTACTAAAAGGTAAATAATATTTTAAAATAAGATTTGGAATATAAAAAAAGACTATTAAGAATATCTAATTGATCATTATATGTATTTATAATTATATATAAATTAGTACAAATATAATAAATTCAAATAATTCTACAAGAAAAATTAATAAGTGTAATAAATGTGTGTATATATATATGAATATAACTTTATTCATTGATTTTTGTTAAATGGTGAGTGTAAATAAATATTGGAATATTCTTATTATATTTTTTTTATATTAAATATGAAATTTTTGGATGAGACGGGATTTATTCATCGAAGAGTTCTGTTTGAACAAAAAGCCGGAACCAAAATGTTTGGAGGGAGGGGGTGAAGGGCGACTCCGAGCCGGTCAACCTGTCTGAAAGCTGAAAGCCTTACTCCGTAATCCCAACGGCCTTGCTTGTAATCTTCTTTCTCACACTCCTTTGCCAAACGTTCAAATGCGTCCTCTCTCTGGTAGATTAATCACCCAGGCAGCCTGGTAGCCACTCAATAGACTCAAACGGAGATAATTTAATGGTTTCGCGTGAGGTCCTGGTCTAGTCGAGGTCTCCTATTCGGCCAAGAGACAATGCTCTGCATACATACATAAAAAAAAGAAAAATGATAAGCCTAATTGATGTTTTTGTCAGTTTGAATTAAGAAAACTTGTTGATGTTTAGCATTTACATATCAAGCAAGCATCGTGACCAACAGGTTCCTTATACAAAATGCTTCCAATGATCATTAAATTAAACACAAGTGTCCGTTTTCTCTACAATAAATACGAGATAATATAAGACATATCTTGTATTAGAATTTTTTGGACACTCAACAAATTAAAGCAAAATTTTCTTAATTCACCTTTCTCTTTTTAAAATATTTAAATCAAGGTTTATACAACTAAAATAAATTTATGCCCACCAGGAAATTATATTATTGATAAATTTGCAACGTTTAATCACAATAATTTATGGGATCAACATTATTAATAATATATTATAGATATTTTTTTATTTACATATGAATTTGAGAAAAAGAAAATGTTAAATAATTTTTTGAAAAGCCTGGTTATATTGTTATTATTTAAATATATTTAAATATTTATATGAATATATAATAATTTTTTTTTTAATCAATTTTCAAAATGTAGTTAAATGGACAACTCTACTATATAGAACATTAAGGATATATTAAAAAATATTTTATTTTTAATTTCGCTTCCAAATTGTAGAACCACAAATTACTATAATAATTTAAATTCCTAATCGATTATATCTAAAATCAATATTTTATTGTTTACTTTACTTTATCAATAATACATTCATTAATAACTACTATTCTATTGTTTTTATTGGCTATGGGAATCTAAATTTATTTCATTTGATTCTATCACTTTAAATATTATTATACTTTATATTATATTAACATATATTCACGTGGCTAGAATGGGAGAGGAAAGAATGGTGAAAAATATATTGGCGAAAAATATACCGAGTGGGAAACGTCCGCTTGAAAGATCAAGGACGCGGTGGGTGGATAATGTGGGAAGGGACGTGAGAGAGTTGGGAGAGGGTAGGAATTGGAGGGTTGTGGCTCAGAATAGGGGCACTTGGAAGGGTGTGTTGCTGCGGCCAAGAACTTTCGAGTTCCGTAGAGCCACAGAGATAGATAGATTATACTATATTATAAATTTTGATGAATTTAGAGAAGTTTAAAATCACTTTAATTTAATTAGTTCAGTTTTTTACCACTGACAATGAGTAACGCATTTGATATTAAACAATCAATCAATCAGGAAATAGAATTATCGGAATGTAAGTTAAATGAATTTAAAATAATATATTAATTAATATAATTAACATTGTTATAATGATAAACTATAATGCATTTTATAATAAAATATAGAAATGTGTTTTTTAGAGAGCCCAAAAACGTTTTTGTTAAGTAGTATAGCTATTTCATAATTATTGAGTAAAAAAGAGAGAATTTTAAATAAAAAATGTTCAAGGATATTGATGAATCTTATCATTGGTTGAATATTGGTATAATTTAGAAAAATCACCTCTCACAAACGTTAATTGTATCTAATACCCATCGAACAAATGGCTCACGATTGAGGTTGAAGGTAAGGGCAGGCTCAGACCAAGGGGCTGCTAACTGAGAATTTACTTTCTGCTTTTTTCAAGGTCCTTAAAAAAGTGACATAATCGACAAAATGAAAAATTACCTCAACGAATGTCATTTCTTTTTTTTTTTTTTTGATTAAACGAATTAATGAGAGAAATTAACAGCGCAGTGAAGGGAATTTGTGGGAAGAAAAGAAAAGCAATGTGGATTGAAAATATTTCAATAGGAATTTTCGGGAAAAAATAGTTTAAGACGAGGCAAGTGTAATGCAGTTGAGAAGCATTGGGAATCGTAGAGTCACGATCGACGTCACGCAGCACTCCAACACGAACAGCAACCGCTGGACCAGTGGTTGTCCGGCGACCTTGGACAGCGCTCTACATTTCCCCGATTCCCAGGTGATTGCTCCATATACGGCGGATAATGGATGATGGTCGTCCTGACGGTTCATGGACAGAGGGCACTCCGCAATTTCGATAACCTTCGAATCAACTTCAGACTCAATTAAAATTGAAAAATATTATCTAAAACGAGAGCAATCACTTTATTTTTATTATACTCGTGAAGTGATAGATAGTATTCTCTCTTTTAAGTTTAATATTCAAAATAAAAATCAGAAAAAAAATCTTAAAACAAATTATATATAATATTTGTGGTTGTAATCTAAAGAAATTGAACAAATAAAAAAAAGTATTTTTACTATCACGAAAATTTTCGATGTCCAGATTTTAATGTTTTTATACGTTTTGAAGGTTCCTGAGTCATTTTCACCAAGGTCTGTGTATATGTGTATGTATGTATGAATGTAGACAAGATTACGCAAAAACGGTTTGAGCTAGAATAATTAAATGTGGTTTACGGGCATTATTCAAAATTCGTAGTTTTCTATCAACTTTTGAGAAATGTAGCTCAACCGGAAGAGGGTCATTACCTACCACATTTTGATTTTTTTTCCTCTAAATTCTTCACAAAAATATAGATATGTTTGATTGTTTTTCACATGATTAAAAATTGTATAAAACTGCTATATATAGAGTTTCAACTTGATTGAAGCTGAAATTATTTTTTTAACTCTGCATATCACGCGCCAGCACGTGACCTGTTGCCATCAACAAAGAGCCAAATTGCTGGTTTAATAAATATCATTTATCAATTTTAATTTATAATTAATTAAATTTAATTTAAATATAATATATGTTATTTAATCCAATTCAAATTTGCGAGATAGTCGAATGAAGACACTCCAGATTTTTTGATTTAAAATTGATTAACAAACATTCAGGGATTATTGTTGCATTTTATATTTGAAAAAAAAGATATAAATAATAATTTATATTTTCTCATCCAATGCTTAAATATAATAACACACACAGTAACAACAATTTCAATTAATAAAACTATTATCATTTTTCCTTTCAATTACGTTATATAAGTATTTATTAAATTATATTATAAGGACCACACTGTAATTAACACATTAACAACATAAAATCAAAGTTTCTTAATATGGTTCTATCTTACAATCAAATGTTATGTAAAATTTTAATATCCAAATAGGAAACAAATGTTAAAGTAAATAAGTTGACCTGTGGCCAGGTCCGAAACGACCGACGGTTTGAAATAAATTAATTTCCAGCTACAGAAACAATTTCAAATAATTTTAATATATCTATTAATGTAATAAAAAACAGATATGGATATAACATAAATATTTTTAATTTTATTTTATTTATAATATATAGCTGAAGTAGCCGGCGTTGCCGGCGTTACCCGAGGCTGTGATGTCATGAAGGGCTGGGTGACGTCATATAATTTTAAATTAAGAAAAACATAATGAAGATGATTTTTCCCGAGGATAAAACCAATACATTCGTGGTGATATGTAAAAAAATCTCCTTATGTGAAATTTGGTGCGAAAATAACCCTTCCCTTCTTATCGTCGATCGCTAATACTACCACTTCCGGTTTCCGGATTTGCACCAAAAGTTGATCAATTCATCCCACTGATGCATTAAGTAAATATATCAAATTTCATCAAAATCCGTTCAGCCCTTCAGGCTGTACACATCTATACGGACGGACGGACGGACAGACGGACGGACAGACGGACGGACGGACAGACATCATGCTAAAAATACTTTTTTCTGTTAAGAAAATGCATGATTCGTGGAGATATGTAAAAATCTCCACATGTGAAATTTGGTGTGAAAACAATACCTCCCTTACTATCGTCAGTCGGTAAAAAGAGAAAAGAATTAATTCATAATTCTTATAAAAAATTTTACAAGTCCAAAATAATGTAACAAAGTGTCCAAATATAACAGAAATAAATTCAACATACAATTTATATAATAAACATTATTAGTTACATTAGTTTAACGATATGAAGTGAAAAATATACTTATATAATCATAATACAAAAAATATAGATTTAAAACTTCATATGAAATATTAATTAGCCGATTTTGTAGTAAATATAAGTTATCTCTTGAAAAAAATAAAATAAAATCCTATGTAAAAATTTCAACACATTAAATCTGATAATAAAGAAAATATTATTTAATTTATATCAATTTCATTAGGAATCCATTGCCTCAAAGAAATTCGTGTTAAAACACAATCCGAAATAATTCTTACTACAAAATATCATATATATGTTACATTTCCCAAGAGTGTACATTTACTGTAACAAAAGTTAAGTATAAGTAAACTGAATATAATTTATATGTACATTTCCCGGCAAATGTGTACACCTGCCTTTACGTTTTGGTAAATGTATACTCTTACCTTCGTATTTTAAGGAAAGGTGGAATACAAGTAAATTAAAAATGTTGTTGCAGTAAAAAAATTTTTATTTAAATAAACATAATACAAAAAGCTTCAATAACGAAAATTATTTTAATTCAAAAATGTGAATGAGAAACAAAACATACTTATTACATATAATATGTCGTAGCTTATGATCCCAATATTCATAAATACTATTTTCGTCCTAGTTTTTTAGGACCAATACGCTCGGAATCAAACAAATAATTATAATATTAACATACTTTTTTTTATTATAACAGTTAAATTTTATAAAATTATAAAGGAACATATAGAAATTTCATAATGAAGAAAGTGCTATTTATTTGAGCAAGAATTGCTATTGTGGCACTTGGAATTACATAATATTCCAGCATTTTTACAACTGCATTTTTTTGAGGAACATGTTCCTTTACAGATGCATCTTTTAAAACCTTGGCCACCAGTAAGGGACTGCATTCCTATAATTTCTCTTACCGATTTCTCAACATCTTGAGGAACATCTTCGTATGATATAAACTTTTGTTCACAAATGGCGAATTCATGCCTAGAATAAGATTGTTTTAAAATTCCCTGTTTAGTTCCTAATTTATATAAATTTTTATCGTCATCTCTATACAAAACAACGCAAATCAAATTTTTGGGATCCGTTTTACCACGTATGCTCACATTTACCAAAACGACATGGTCATTGTGAATTCAATGTACATTTCCCTTATTTGAAATTGTAAATGTTAGTTGCATGCACATTACCCAAATGAGGAGGCTAATGTGCACATTTACCGGAAAATGTGTACATTTGCCACAATATCTACTTTTACCGTAACATATATATTTAATATTCTAAATCTAAACAAACTTATTATTAATAAGTATTTATTTATCTTCAATTATTAAAAATTTTTAATCAGATTTCAAATAATATAAATTTTAATTTCAAAATAATTTTTTTTTAATAGAGGCTTATAAAAAAGAATGATTACAATTTTATAAGATTTAGAATACAAATTACTCGTTGGTATTAAATATAAACAAATACTTGTTTTTACCGACCGACGATAGTAAGGGAGGTATTGTTTTCACACCAAATTTCACATGTGGAGATTTTTACATATCTCCACGAATCATACATTTTCTTAACAGAAAAAAGTATTTTTAGCATGATGTCTGTCTGTCCGTGCGTCCGTCCGTCCGTCCGTATAGATGTGTACAGCCTGAACGGCTCAACCGATTTTGATGAAATTTGGTATATTTACTTAATGCATCAGTGGGATGAATTGATCAACTTTTGGTGCAAATCCGGAAACCGGAAGTGGTAGTATTAGCGATCGACGATAGGAAGGGAAGGGTTATTTTCACACAAAATTTCACATGAGGAGATTTTTTTATATATCACCACGAATCATGCACTTTGTATTGGTTTTATCCTCGGGAAAATCATATTTATTAGTTTTTTCTTGATTTAAAATTATATGACGTCATCCAGCCATTCATGACGTCACAGCCTGGTCTTGCATATATATTATAAATAAAATAAAATTAAAAATGTTTATATTTATTATTTATGTACCCATATCTGTTTTTTATTACATTAATAGATACATATATTAAAATTATTTGAAATTGTTTCTGTAGCTGGAAATTAATTTATTTCAAACCGTCGGTCGGTTCGGACCTGGCCACAGGTCAACTTATTTTAATTTAGAGAATATTTTTTAAATAAAAAAAATAAATAATATAAAAATGTAGTCTTAATATTTTATTAGTTATATATTGTACATATATATAATACTAATTTGTGACTGCCTGTCGCTCTTCATGTGACGTCATCAGTCGGAAGAATGTTGAAATATTGAATTTATGGTATATATTATACAGGGTGTCCCAAAATGAAAGATCAGACGAAATTGAAATCTGCTCTTTCATTTTGGGACATTCCAGTCAAATAGGAAATAACTGTACGTTTAATCAATATTTAATTGAATTTTTATATGTGTCCAGCTAAGCTTTATCAATTTATTTTAATTTCATCAAGAGATCTTTTCAATTAAAATTTAATTTTATATAATTTATATGATTTATAAAATATTAAAAAAATTTACAAAGAAGATTTAATTAAATAAGTGCCAAAATGAAAGAGCAGATTTCAATTTTGTCTGCTCTTTCATTTTGGGACACCCTGTATTATTTGATTATTTTAATTTAATATTCATATTCATATGATAATTATTTATTTGGGTATGAATATTTATTTATTTTTTTAAAGTAATAAATAAAATTCCCTTCGATGAGTATAAATTAAAAACACCTACCAAGGTACGTTTATTTTCTAATATATATATATATATATATATAATTTAATTGTATAGTACAGTGTTAGTTATATTAATTACTTTAGCAGGTATTAAGTGAAAGTTGTATGATGCGCCCTCGCACTAGTTTATCTTTTATAAAATTCTACAGGCAATTATATGATCTAAATGAATGTAGAAATGTCCAAGGACAAACATAATATGAAATTATAAATAAATAATTGTTTCTTGGCGAAAGTAGGATATATATAATTACTCATTTATATGATGTAGATAAATCAAAGAGAGCACATTCTGCTGAACGAGAGCCATTAAATGATTTAATTTAATTTAATGATTCATATAATCATATTCTTATAGGTGCATACTTATATTTATTTATGATCTATTTGAATTTTTCAATATTAACAATTATGCTAATTTTAAAAAAATTTGTATTTGTAATAATAACCTAGATATAATATAATATTTAATTATTCATTTGAAATTAAATAGAAAATCATAAGTAAATATTTATTAATTTATTATTATTATTATTATTATTATATTCTATTTTTTAATATGATTAGTAATATATTAAAGTTAAAGTTTAAGATTCGGAAGTGATGTGTTCTTTTTTAAAGCCTCAAGGTATGATTGATCAGATAGAGGAAGGTTTATTTGAGTATACCCTTCGGCTACCTGATTAATTCTCAGATAAACGTTTTATAACAAAGAATATCATATAACAAATGCACGTATAAAACTAGTAGTTGTATGTTTGTATTATATACATCAACATAATCGATTAAAATATAAATGCCCGGAGGAAATTTGTTAACACATAATTAAAGAATTTTTTTTTTTTTTTAGAAAAACATGATGTAGAATTTGATCATCACACTAGAAGTAATGTAAATAATAAAAATTATATTAATGAGAAATTATTTTATACGAGTAGGTGTATTAATTAATTTATATTTATTGGTAGGTTTTAACAATTCAATTAGTTTATGCAAGAATTGTTTTTTAATGCTCTTTTTTAATGGGCATTATAAAAAATTATTAAAAAATACCTGTTAATAAGTGTTTTTTATTTTATTTTATTTTTTTTTTTTTGTTAAATTAAAATACAAATAATAGGGAGAATGTGTATAAGCGTGAAATTTTTATATTTTAATTAGACAATTTTAATATTAAATTTAATTTTTTTCTTGCTATAAAATAAATGATTCTACATATTTTTATCTTTTTGGAAAATTTTTATTTATTTATTTTTTAACGTTTTTCACAACTTCACTTGGCGTCTGTCCCTTTGTCTGTTCGCTCTTTTGAAAATTGATTTTTCATCATCTTTAAATTGATAAAGACTTTTGAAAATTTTTATAGATATTTCAATGGATCCCTAGAAGGTATAGAAGAAATATAATTGAATTATAATTAATTAATTGTAATATAATTAGCGATTAATCACTTTTAGTAACGAACTCCTTTTGCATTGCTCCGATTATTTTTAATATATATTTATTTACCCTATCAGCCTTAACTAAAAAATATTACCTATTTCTTTACTTTTATCGCATGGTCATGGTCATAGGCATCAGATAATCAAATAACTGAGTATGATATCCCAGCATCTTCGCTATGATAAATCATGACTTTATCATATTTACCTTTCATCACTTGCCTTCAGTTTAGATCAGGAATGACCCAAACACTGACCATGTTTAGAAATTCCCTTTAAAGAACATATCTTATATAAATAACTTTACAAAAGTAAATTGTGTCTCTGCAAATATTTTTTTTTCACGTTTATCTCAAAGTATTTTATGCTAATATGAATTTGGAAATTGTATGGGATGCTTTTATTTTACCCAATATTTTACTAAATTATTATTATATATTCGTTTTATACTTGTATTTATTAAATTTTCAAAATATCTTTAATTTATAGAGAGTCTTTAAAATAATATTCTTCTCTTATTATTAAATTACCAAAAAGATTTTAATGATTTGAAAAAAATAAAAGAATAAAAAATTAGAAAATCTCTTTGATCTTAAAACACAAGAGAAGGAGATGAGAGGAATAGAAAGATAAATAGCTCTCATTAGATTGGGTTAACGATTTTTTTAATGTCAATCACGTTTTTCCATTGTTCTATGCCATTTCCCAATTGGGCTTTAGAAGTGATGGATTCGCTCCAACAGTCGGTGGCCGGTCAAAGAAATCGAAGGCTTTAACATCAACCACTGGTACTTTGGGGCTCTTCATATGTGTGAGACGTGCGTGATGCGCGTGCCTTTCCAGGAAGGAAGTCGCTTTTGGAAAATGTTATCCAAATCATTTGCTATAATTAACGGTTTATATCAATTCAATTAAATAATGTTTTCCCCAATTAACATATTTTGAACACAAATCAATTGCAATTTATAGTATGTTTTTAAAAATTATGTTTTATAATTGAAAACTTTTACACTATATAAAGTTCCTGGAACACTGAGTTATCGCTTGACCCTTTAAAAAATATTGATATATAATTCTTTGATTATTTATTACAATTATTAAATGTTACATCATTGCATCAATCTGATTAAAATGAATGGAACTTGGGGTCCTTAATAATAATAAATAATAATAATAAATATTAAATAATATATTTTATAGTGAAAAAATATTAAAAATCTAAAATTTAATTAATAAAAGAACAATGAATAAATAAATATAAATTAGTAATTTAATAAAAAATAAACACGAAAATAGATAAAAAAAATAACTTAAAATTAACTAATAAAAATTTATAAGAATTTACAAAAAATTAAACGACAAAACATATTAAAAAATTTAAATTTTTTCTTTTTTTGGCTTATGCACTCGGCGAGGTTCGATCCCTCGAACTCGAGTCAGAGGACCAGGACTAAACCCCGCGGCTATACTTCTGGTCTCAAATATTTTAGAGAAAAAAATAAAAATACTTACAATGTTTGCAAGACAATTACCAAGCCGTATTTGTTTTTTTTTTTTTTTGAGAGAGAGATTAATAAATATATTTTATTAAAATAAATATTTTCTATTTTATTTCAAAATTAAATAATAAATTTTAAAATATTTTACAGGTCGATTTGTCTTTATAAATATTATCTATGGTGTGAATTTCAAACAAATCCTACGAGCGGTTAATTAATAAATTAATCCAACAATATACAAATACATATATATATATATATATATACACATATATATACAATTTTTGCTAAGATAAGATAGATTAATTATTTTATATTGAATCATAACATATTTATTTGTTAATATAATTTGTTATTTATTTATTTATTGAATTATATTTATTGATTGATTATAATTTATTTTTCTTCAGTGTGAAATTCTTTTTTGTGCATCTGTCAATTCCGTAAAGATTGTTTTTTTTTTGTTCTTATTTCTTTTTTTTAATAGAATAAGTAGGGCTAGTCAGTTACTTTTGATTTATCTATTAAAATAAAATCAGCCGTTTTCTTCATTAATATTAATTTTCTAAACCATTCTTCTATTCTTTATAAACATTCTACAATACAGTATTTTGAAATATAATTTAATTGAATGTAAATTTCTTGTCTTATTTAAAAAAAAAAAGTTACTTTTCTTTAAACCACCAGTCGGTCCCGATTAAACTTGTCATTTCCCTCCCGATTTTCTTTTCTTTTTTTTTCTCTCTTTTTTTACATCAAACGTCCTTTTTCTCTTCTAATTCCTTAAACGTTTTTCTTCTCCTTCACGTTTACCATATGCATGATTTCGTTTCAATTTGTTGTTGGCTCGTGTGACAAGCCAAGCTGTGGGGTCTGACTGTTCTCTTTTAAGGCCACCAAGACTTGGATGCGGTCAAGTAGTATTTCCCAGCAGGGTTATTACTATTACTAACAATTCCACAACCACCATCTCTCAAGAATAGCTTCTTCCGTTTAATAAATATTCAATTAATTATACAAACACCAATGATTATGATTAATCATACATTAAGCGAAACAATAAATTCAATTATAATAATCGTATCTTATCTAATCAGTAGCTCTCGATTGTAGGAGAAAGATGAATGCTGATGCAGTTAATTTGTTGTTCTTTTCGAGATGCCAACTTACTTCTTTGGTCTCATCATTCGAGTCGAGCCCATTTGCCATCAATCGGTATAAACCGGAGTGGAGGATTTGCATGAGAGACGGGTCGTTTGTCGCTAGACAGACAGAACAATCCATCCAATGCAATACGCTTAAAAAAATATGTTTTCAATTGAAATTCTTCCCCTATTTTATTTTAAAGTCAATGTCTTTCTAGTTCTAGACATGGGATAAAATTTATTACTGAAGAATTTATTCATAATAATGAATAGATATGTATTTTTAATAAATCTAAGAAGTTTTTTTTTTGTTTTGTTTTTATGAAGTATGATAAATATCACAATCTTGCTTATTAGAGAATTAAGAGATTCATTTCGAAAGCGTTTAATGGTATTTTGTGTGTTAATCGTTTAAAATCTATCTTTAGGCATGACTGAATTTGAAAGATAAAGATCCAGCAGACGCGATCTTTGGCTTTTTAAAAAGAGAGGAGGGAGTTTGAATTGAATTTAATCCTATATACCTACAACCTACAACTATGTATATACCAATCTTTATATTCGTATCCTTTTATAATTTCTATAATTGAAATTTATAAAATAAATATTTTGTAATGTTAATTATTATATAAATTCTAGAACTAGTAATATTTTCTAATTTAGATTTATTATCTGAAAATAATTTCACATTTTTCATTCAACGCTCCAACTTAATTGAAATTATTATTAGTTAGTTTAATCAAAAAATCAGGGATTCTTAACCTTTTTTTTTACCGCGGCACACTTTTAACGGTTTAAAAATATGTCGGCACATAAAGAAAAAGATAAGTGTAAAAGCTTATCATATTGAAAAAAAAGTGGTCCCAAAAACGGTTTCATTTTTTTTTTCTTTAGTCCCATATTGAAAAAATTTAGAAAAAAGTCGGAAATGTTTAAGAGCCTAGTCCCAAAAAACGTTTTGGACTTATTTTTATAACCAAATTGAAAAAATTTAGAAAAAAAGTCGGAAATGTTTAAGAGCCTCTTTTAACATTTATAATAATTTGGAGGAAAATTTTGATAATCTCGCGGCACACTTTTGAAAATCTCGCGGCACAGTGGTTGAGAATCACTGCATTAAATATTAGGTTAACTCCTTATTATAGAAGTTAAATGTTTTTGAATTAATGTTTGCCATTATTATTATTATTATTATTATATTGAATAAGATGTAATCCTAGCTATGAAAACCACACACTTTCAGGATCATATCAATATCTTATTTAAATAAATATTTTCCATGCAAATTTACCAAAAAATATAAAATTAAATAAATAATTAAGCTAACGATCATAGTAACTTTGGAAATCAGCCACTCAACAACAACTGATTCATCAATTGTTGGTCTACTTAAAATTATTGTTTTTGGTCTATTTATAATGGATGGAATGGGGCTATAAAAGGACTACCCAGGCATAAAGTTGACTGATTTTATTTTATTTTATTTATTTTATCCACAATTATTAAATAGATAAAATTTAAATCATTTTCAATTTAATTTTAAATTTCTTAAAAATTTCAGTTAATCTTTTTCTTGACTTGTATGAATTTAATTGAAACAAGTTCTTTCCGGATACAATGAGTGCAAATGAAATTAGGTGAGCATATATTCTAGAGGTGCTAACTATTTAAATTTAAAAGTAGTACAGTGGTAAATTAGGAGATCAGAAATCGAAAGTTGATGTTACTCAATCAAAAAAGAAATTATTAAATATTGAGGAATCATTTTTGTTTAAACATAATGATATTATTGACAAATAAAACTAGGTTTATTAAAATATCATAAATATTAAATAAATACAGGATATTCTTTCTCTTTGTTAAAAAAAGTATGAATCAAAAGGAGATTACAGTTTCTATAAATTCTTTATCTTCACTCGTACATATATATTATTACATGTATAGATGATGAAGTCCCCACTTACTCATCGTTAATTGTTCAGCAGATAAATTAACTTTATATTATAATATTAATTATTTATTTATTTATTTGGCCTTTGTAGACGCTGTTTCCTAGTCACTTTTTATTTCATAATAGCAGATTCAACATAAAATTCTATATTTTACTTATATCAATTCTCAATTTTAATAAGTTGACCTGTGGCCAGGTCCGAACCGACCGACGGTTTGAAATAAATTAATTTCCAGCTACAGAAACAATTTCAAATAATTTTAATATATCTATTAATGTAATAAAAAACAGATATGGATAGAACATAAATATTTGTAATTTTATTTTATTTATAATATATAGCTGAAGTAGCCGGCGTTGCCCGTGATCATAATAAGGAGGCTGTGACGTCATGAAGGGCTGGGTGACGTCATATAATTTTAAATTAAGAAAAACATAATGAAGATGATTTTTCCCGAGGATAAAACCAATACATTCGTGGTAATATGTAAAAAAATCTCCTCATGTGAAATTTGGTGTGAAAATAACCCTTCCCTTCCTATCGGCGATTGCTAATACTATCACTTCCGGTTTCCGGATTTGCACCAAAAGTTGATCAATTCATCCCACTGATGCATTAAGTAAATATACCAAATTTCATCAAAATCCGTTGAGCCGTTCAGGCTGTACACATCTATACGGACGGACAGACGGACGGACGGACAGACATCATGCTAAAAATACTTTTTTCTGTTAAGAAAATGCATGATTCGTGGAGATATGTAAAAATCTCCACATGTGGAATTTGGTGTGAAAACAATACCTCCCTTACTATCGTCGGTCGGTAAAAATTATATTAAATTTTCTTTTATTTTAATTATTTTTTTTTTTAATTTTTATAATATCATATTAAATAAGAAATAATTGTATTTTTATTTAATTCATATGTCATTTCTTTAACTAATTTATATTTGTAGATTTCTATTTAAATACTCATTAAGGGAAATAATCCTGATTGTTAGGCAACCGTCATTACTAATTCAACTGTGAAGTTGAATAAAAATTGAATCAATTATTAAACTTCAATATTTTTATTGATATCTTTGTATCAAACGACACTTGTATGAATTGTAGAAATATATTTTTTTTTCCCACATGTTGATTTATAGTAATATTTCCATTCATATTGAATTCTAAAAACTAATATTCTACATAGTATGTTAGACGAGAATCGATAAACTTGAATAGATAAATTCAAGAATAATATAATGGTCTCGTTTTTCATTAATATTTAACACATTGGTCATTACTATTGCAATGTCAAGGGATATCTTGAAAGCGATATATCAAACTAGAGATATCATCGAATTGAATCAAGAGATATCGATCGTAATAAAATTTGAAATCAGTTGCCCTGGCAATAAATATCTCATCGCCTCATGCCTGAATGCATATAAATAAATAAAATAAATGCATGCTCGTCTGTGAGTCGAGATCGGAGCTACCTTCTCATACCCCCCCCCCCCACCCCCGCTTCCACCCTATGAGACCAATAACAAGCTTTTCAGAATTATAACAACTTGGTTGATCTAACAAGTGGCAAGGATTCAGCAAAGAATTAATTTTATAATCGAGCAAATCTAATGATAGCACTCATTTCAAGAAAAACTTCTTTAGTGGTTATCTATTTAATCGAAGAATGATAGATTGGCTTATCTACTTCAGTTAAGATTCTCAACTCTTACACTAGTTTATATGCTTAATTTATATCGATATAATAATCTAATCTTAATTGACGTTTTTAGTATTAATTATATTTACTGATTTAATGAACTTAGTAGAAATTGCAAATATTAAAATTGAAAATAATAATAAAAATAAAAAAAAAAAATACATTTATGTAACTGTATATATACATAAGTATATACATATAACTGATAAATTAATTTATGAATAATAAAAAGAAGAGAGACATCGAATTTAATTTATCACTTGTATAAACAAAATTTAATAAGTAACCAATTTAATTTAGTTTATTAAATTACAAAAATTACTTTACTAATGGAGGTTTTCCTGATTTTTTTCAAAGGATAAAAATTTTATATCGTAATAAATTAATATTTAATAAAAATAAAATAAATTTTTATTAATGTAAATTTAGAAATTAAAAAAAATACCGTCCTTTTAATTTCAAACCAGAATTATAAATAAGAATAATTTCAATTAAAAAAAATCTGGAGTGTCTCCACTCGACTATCTCGCAAATTTGAATTGGATTAAATGACATATATTAATTTAAATTAAAATGAGATTTGCAGTGTTAAAAAATTAATTCTGGTACTTTCAGCAAATAAATCAAGCTGAAATTCTAGATATAGCAGTTTTATACAATTATTAATCATGTGAAAAATAATCAAACATATATCTATATTTTTATGGTCAGTTTAGAGGAAAAAAAAATCAAAACGTGGTAGGCAATGAGTTAGATTCCTCAAAAGTTGATAGAAAACTATGAATTTTGAATAATGCCCATGTACCAAATTTCATCATTCTAGCTCAAACCGTTTTTGCGTAATCTTAGTTACATACATACACACACACATACACACACACAGACATTTTTCTCAACCTTAGTGAAAATGATTCAAGAACCTTCAAAACGTATAAAAACATCAAAATCTCAACATCGAAAATTTTTACGAGATTACGAGATAGCAAAAAGAAAAAAAAAATCAAAAAATCAAAATTCAATTTCTATATTGCAAGACAGTAAATTAATGAATGCGATAAGGAATATATGAAAATTTATAAATTTCAATTTTATTATTTTAATGTATCACTTAATAATAATTAATATATAAAAAATAAATTGTACATTAAAATGAAAAATTATTAATTGATGATGTCTGAAGAAATTGTCTATAGTAAATGAAATAGTGACATGAATGATCGGTGTTGATCGAAGAAAATAAAAATCCATGATTGATGGACTGGAATTCGGCGCCCTCCGCGTCGCCATCGACGCCTGACGCGTTCTCCATCCAAACGGTCATCGGCCGCCTCCTGATGAATGGCGTCAGTCATTTCATCATTATTTATTGAACTTTTTGTAAAGAAACTACGAGGATAATTCTATCATGGCTATTCAGACAACATCGGCTTCCCTATCACCATTAACGATAATTATTTATTAATCAATAACTTGAAGTTTCTTATTTTTTAATAAAATAAAGAAAAATCTGTTTCAATTGACATTTATATAAACATTTACCCTTTCTTTTTGCACAATGAACACACACCTTTTGTCTTGTTTTATTATTTAGAAAATAATTATTAAAGTTTAAATTGAATTTCGCCTAGAGAGTTTAAAGTTCTAATGTATAAAATTCTATTTGAAAAATGGAAATATAATAATTATAATAATAATAATAATAATAATAATAAATATTTGTCTTTCCCAACTCGGCATATAAATCTTACAAATTCTAAGATTTTTTAATATACAACTTAACAAAATTACTTTTTCAATAAAAAAGAAAAACAGAAAAAATTAAATAAATAAACATAAAAATAGTGTTTCTTGACATAAAGTTAGTTAACCACCCTTCGTCTCACTCATTAATTATGAACTATATACCTATATATAGTGTAGAGGATAAAGTCATTGGCCCCGAGGCAGTCATTGGCCCCCTATCACTAAAACACAAATAATAAGAGATTTTTATTTTAAAAATTGCACTATTAACTATGGTTATGTAATCGTTTGTTGTATGGTTGTATAATCACTATAGAATATCTAGGCCAATAACTATAACAGGGGCCAATAACTGTTTTTTCTTAGGATTTTTTTTTATAGGTGCTTATTGAAAATGTCATGAGAAAATGATTTTTATTTATTCATCAAAATGCTCATAGAATCTATGTTCTGCAAACCTAATTTGACACTGCAATTTGCCCAGATATGCATTAAAGACTGCTAGGAGTTGCTTAAGGGGGCCAACGACTGTATGCTTTACCCTATTTATTCAAAAGAAAAGGTAAAGGTTGATGGTCCACTACTGGATCAAAAATTGACCCACTACTGAAACTTTCGATTTTCAGATGGCCCACTACTAGAACAAAAAATACGTTTTGAAAAAATTAAAAAAAAAATATTTAAATATAAATTAACCGAATGTTTGTGTTTTGGTGATAATTAAAAATAGTTGAACAATATGTTAGCACTTGTTTTGTTGTTATTCTCACTTTTATTACAGAATAATAGTGTTTTTTAATAAAAATTTAACATGGTCCACCACTGGTACATTTACTTTACAAATTTTATTAAATAACTCCAGAATTTTTTTGGAACTATTTAAATACTTATTTTCAACTTCAATTTATAATTTTTTAAATATTAAACAAATTCAAGAGAATGAACTGATAAAAGATCATTAGTTATAGATTAAATTAATGATTTTTCTAATAAGAAGATCACTATAAATATTTTTTTTTTATAATAGAAATTATTTTTATACTCCTTTATTTGTTGGCAATAAATCAATGTATTTATAACAAACATAATCCAATATAAAATTTTCACACTTTGCTAACCATAATAAATAAGAATGAAAATCACAAAAATGACATTTAATATCAAATATTTTCTTATGTTTATATTCTATGATAAAAAGTTGAAATATACGATCACAAGTAAAAGGTAAATGACTGGTTCTCAACCCATAAAAACATGTTGCTCGGACCAGTTCCACAATCAAACGAGGAGGGAGCTTTTTCGATACTCGATTTTCAATGGAAATAAATTGTACTTATTGATCTTAATACAAATTTCATATTTTAAAATAAATGAACAAAAATAAAAGAATTTTAATACATGATACAAGGAAAAGAATTACTTTTTTGAATTTATTTAGATTTGATAAATACAAATTTTCAATAATAAATTTTTTAAAATAAAATTTATCAAATTATTTTTGAATTTTTTAAGATTTTAAGAATTTAAGAATTTAATGAAAAAAAAAAAAATTAAAAATTAAAAAAATACTAAATATTTGAATTAAAATTATTTATTTATAAAAAAAAATCCATAATTCTCTGGATTATTAAACTTGGGATGGATATCGTGTTGACGATTATCAAATTATCTCAAATTATGATATTTTACCTTTTCCCACGCATGCGCTGATCGTCAAGAGTGTATGCGATTAGATGGCATGCAACACGTTCAACACTTAAGATTCAAATTAAAATGAATAACATATCAATTTAGATAATTGCATAATTGAAATTGTTTAAAAGTCAAAAGATTTAGAAGATTTTTTTAGTTATAATTTAGAGTGAGCTTAAAAATAAAATTAGCAATAATTGAAAATTTGCTAATTAATAATAGATATAGGTATTCAATTATTTTATTTATAATTTAAAAGAATTTTTTTTTTATATTTCTATGAAATTTTTATATTATAGAAATATTTTCAATATTGAGTGAAAAAAAGATGATATGGTATAGAACAGTGGTGGGCAAATACTTTTAAGCGCGGGCCAAAATGAAATTTTCAAAATGTCTCCCGGGCCGGAGGACGATATTTCGAAAATCCCAAACCGGGGCATTTGTAAAAAAAATTTACCATTTTTTTTAGAGCCATATTGAATGAAATTGAATGAAAGATCGAAATAAGAGCCAAACTTTTCAACGGGACGGGGGGCCGGATAAAATAAGCAAAAGGGCCGGCTTTTGCCCACCCCTGGTATAGAATCTATAATGAGGATTTGCATTTTCAAACACAGAGATAAAAATAGAAGATTAACAGGTGGCTTGGGTATAAATAAGAAATTAAAAACAAGGAGAGAAAGAGAAAGTTTCTTAACGATGAAATCAATGAGGAAATAATCAGTAGTTCAGCATTTTAAGGGTAGATGAGTGGGAATTTGAAGAAGATAGAAATTGGATGGAGTTGGAAAAAATGTGCTTGTTGGAATAAACTTCTTTATAGTTCACTAGAGGCATAGTAATAGATAATTAGAAAATAAATATTTTAAAATACATTAAACATTTAATTAAATATTTTATTAATATATTTCTCATTTTTATGAAGGATCTTATCTTTCATTAAAGTTTTTAATTATTCTTTTTCCCAATTTATATCTATAAATAATTATAAAAAAATGAATTTACGATTTTTTCAATTTTTCTTTTATACGAGAAATTTTATATTATAAATTTAGGTTTGCTTTATAATCTTTTAGTTTGTAATCAAGTGAGCGTACAAAAAAAATATTAATCATTTCTGATCAGAGCAATTATTAGTATAATTATTAATTTTATTAATTAATAAAATATATTTCTAATAAATTAATATTTTTTTAAAATAATGAATCCCTATTTCCCTTGGTCATCGCACCATTTAACAATAGTTTTACCGATTTCATTAATTTTTTTTTTATAAAATTTCTAATATTTTTGTTCAACGCTCCAACGAAAATAAAAATTAAGAAAATTGGGCAGAAAATTGAAAAATTTCAGAAAGTTTAATTATAACTATTTGAATTCCCCGTTTGTGACGCCACAAGAATTGTTAATCATATGACGACTTCCTCTTCATTTCCCGTAAATATATGTAATGTTTATTTGTTCATCATTTATTTTTCTTGGGTATAAATTTTAATTCATTATTTTTGGATTATTATTGGTTTAGAAAATAGTCTCAATAATTTAAATAAAAACATTTATTTTAATTTTGTGCTTCATTTGTTTATCGCAGGCCTGGCCAACCCGCGGCCCACCATGAAAAATTGTGCGGCCCGCCAGTTAACTTGATATTTCTTTTGTAACTTTCATTTCCCGTCGGTATATTCAAAAACTGAGAATATAATTGAAATAATTATAATTAATTCATTTTTTTTATTTAAAATATGTCCTACAATTTTAAACTACATATTTGATTCCATAAAAAGGAAGAAAAAAGTTAGAAATAATAGTAATTAATAGAAAATATATTTTTTTATTTTAAATTGTTATTATTATTTTTATTTAAAAAAAGTAGCCGAAAAATAATAAATAAAAACATTAAACATTAAGCATCAAGAAAGTATTAAAAGGGTTTTTAATACATTGTTGCACGTTTCCCTAAAATGCGGCCCCTGTAGCATTGCTCCTAATCAAAGAGGGCCATGGAGTCATTTGGGTTAGTCAGGGCTGGTTTATCGTTTATTTTTCATAGTCAATTTTAGTTGACGTTTTTAAATGAATATCAGTTTTGTTTTTTGTGAACAAGCGTAGGGCTTACAATACCGAACTAAAATCTGAATACCGGTATTTGGTATTTGAAATTTGAAATACCGGGATACCGGTATTAATACCGGTATTATTAATAATAAATTTACTAGCTATATTTCTTCTTATCTCAGTTATATTGATTTTTTAACAAATAATAAATGAAATCCAATAAATATTGTTCTGAAATGAGTAGATCTTATTTATTTTATTACATAGAGAGTAGGAGTAGATAGATACAAAAAAACGTGCAAGTAAAATAAAGTAAATATTAAATTCTATGTTACATTTTACATATAATAGGCTCGTATGGTATTATATAATTAAAGAAGTAAAAAATATAAAAATATAAATTGAAAGTATTTAATATTAATAACTTGCGTTTTGTTTATTAAAGTTTGCTCTTAAAAAACACAACGAATCAAGCGTTTCATCATCAAGCGAGGACCGAATTTTCGTACAAAAATAACCAGCGGCCGAAAAAGCTCTTTCTGATTCTACACTTGTCGGCACTATTGGCATTAAAAAATCATACACATTTTGTAAATTCGTAAATTCGTAATACCAAAATACCGGTATTTTTTACATAAATACCGATTTTAATACCGGACAAAAATCGTCCGGGATCCCGGTATTCGGGATCCCGAGATCCCGGTATTGTAAGCCCTAAACAAGCGGTATACATTAATATACACAAATATCTATTTTTTTTTGTTTTAAGTACTTTTAATTTGGGTTCTTTAAAATGCCACAAATTAGAGGAACCAACAAAGGCCGCAGAACTCACAATGCCTGTGAGTCAAAAAATTTTGCAAGAAGGCAAACTGACCTGCAAGATGAAACGCGAAATGAAATTAAATGAAATAGTTAGAATCAAGGTAGAAATGTTGAGTTGAATCAATAAGCATTGAAGTAAGCGAAAATAAGAGAATCGACAAAGAAATTAAATTGTTGCTGAAGTAAAATAATATATATATATTGTATTATTCATAGTTAAGACAGGACAAAGTCTGTCGGGTCAGGTAGTTTGAAATAAAAAAAAATAATATAAAGTAGATAAGAAAAACAATGAAGATTATTATTATTATAATGAAGATGATTATAATATACATATTATAAATAATTTGTTGGCATCCTGATACAGAAATTCTTTCCAATGGTTTATTCTATAATATGTAGTATTTGTGTTAGTTAGTGTTAGTTATTCTTGTATTTTCAAAGCCAAACTACTCCGATGTATTCCCTACACAATTTCGGTATATATGATCGGTTGGCGACTACAGTGTGCTATTACTTTGGAATTTTAAATGAGATCATGATCGAGCAAATGGAGGCCTATTACCTGTAATTCAAGTTATAATAACCGTGCCATTCTTGGGAGAGCGCTTCATTGCATGCTACGATATTCCCACACCAAATTAGAGAGCGATCGAGAATTGCTGATATTTAATTTGTTCGAATACATTGGAATTTTTTTTAAATAATGATTTAAAAGAATTAATTAAGAGGATTTTTTTCATCATTAATAAATATCTTACTTATTTAAGATATTTACTTTATAATTTCTTATTAAATGCAATTATATATATATTTAAAAGAACATTATATTTACTATATATATGTTATATTTGTTTTAATGAATGCTATTAATTGTCATTTAATATTTGAGGGAAAAAATTAAAAAACATATACAAAATATATATTTATTTGTATAGAATGTTGGTCTAGTATTTGTATTAGATATTCTTTTTTTTCTAAGCCAAACTCCTCTTATGTATTCCCACTGAAATAGTAAAATATTGTTTAAGTATGTTTGTTTCCTGTACTAAACTTATAGGATTTATAGATTTATTATGATTCATAAAATCAGTAATAAATAGTTTTTACATAAAAATGTATTAAATTTCAAAGAAATTATTTATTACCTTAACTAGGGAAAGTAGTTGAATTTTTACTATCTCGCCAGGGATAGTATTGCGATCACGAAAATTTTCGATGTTGAAATTTTGATGTTTTTATACGTTTTGAAGGTTCCTGAATCATTTTCACTAAGGTTGAGAAAAATGTCTGTCGGTGTGTGTGTGTGTGTATGTATTTAGACAAGATAACGCAAAAACGGTTTTCGTAGTTTTCTATCAACTTTTGAGAAATGTAGCTCAACCGGAAAAGGGTCATTACCCACAACGTTTTGATTTTTATTTCCTCTAAAGTGGCCTTAAAAATAAAGATATATGTTTGATAATTTTTCACATGATTAAAAATTGTATAAAACTGCTATATCTAGAATTTCAGCTTGATTGAATCGCTGAAAGTAACAGAATTAATTTTTTAACACTGCAAATCTCACGCGCCAACACTTGACTTGGTGCCATCAACAAAGAGCCAAACATGCGCTGGTTTAATAAATATTATTTATTAAATTTAACTTATAATTTATAATTAATTAAATTTAATTTAAATATAATATATTATGTTATTTAATCCAATTCAAATTTGCGAGATAGTCGAGTGGAGACACTCCAGCTAATTTTATATTCATTCACTCCCTCAAGTCCTCTAAGTATTGCATATGTATTTGAACTAAATCTTATCTTATTATGCTAGCTAAAATTGTATATATCTATCTATCTATATATATTGGTTCTCAAAAACCGCTCTAACGATTTTTTTCAAATTCACACTAGATATAGTATTTATAAAGAAAAATTGAGTTTTATTGATCACATCTCTTGAAACATTCAGCTTCATTATTAATTTCTAAATTGAAAATTATATATGGAAAACGTCAAAATTGGCCTCCATTTTTATTTGTATTAATATTTTTTTTTATTTAAAATATTTTAAAATTTATTATTTAATTTCGAAATAAAATTAAAAATATTTATTTTTAATAAAATATATATAGATATTTATTAATCTCTCTCAAAAAAATAAAATAAAATAAAAAACATCAAATCTGCCTGCTAAGACAGTAAAAAAATGAGAATTTTTTATCTAAATATATTAGTCCAGATGGTAAAGTGATGTTTTAACGAGTGGATTTCGTCGGTTCGAAACTCTCCGGGTGAATCGTTATTTAAAAATGAAAATGAAAATAATGAATTTGTTATTTTTTTTCTTTTTATCTATTGTTTACATTTTAATAAATTACTATTTTATATTTATTTATTCATTGTTCTTTTATTAAATTTAATATTTATTAATATTATTTATTATTAATTTATATATTGATGACATCACAAATGACATTTATATTGAAATTTGACTCCCGCCTTTTTTTAAAGAATATTTTATTAATATTTTTTTTATATTTAAAATATTTTAAAATTTTTTATTTAATTTCGAAATAAAATTAAAAATATATATTTTTTTTATATTTAAAATATTTTAAAATTTTTTATTTAATTTCGAAATAAAATTAAAAATATATATTTTAATAATATTTTATAATTATAAATTACGATATATATTTATCAATAATAATGAATTTTTTTTTTTTAACTTAATTACAGAGCCGAGGCTCGGGGTCCCGGTATGATCTTAATATATTGTGAGAATTAGATAAATAATGTAGAGAGAAAAAAATATTTAAAAATAGATATTTATTTAAATGAAATAAAATTATTTAATTTACAGAATGAAAATGTCTATAATAATGTCTAAACATTTTTTCTTTATAATTTTACATTATATATAATACTAATTACAGTAGTTATAATATATGGGGAATTTTCAACTTTGACTGCCGATTTGACCATGTTCCCAAACGAATTTTAAAAAAACCAAGACCACTTTACATTTACACATTTTAAGCTCTAATCGAATCCAAAATCAAAATTTAAAAAATCGAAAAACAAACTCACAGATATATAGATTTTATAAATGAACATTTATACAATTTATTTTAATTAATTTGAAACATTTTAGGAAACAAATTTTTAATGGGTCATTTTTAGAAATCCCATTTAACAATTATAATAAATAATTAAAAAATTGTAAAATTTTTAAAGTATATAAAAATAAATTGTATAAATTGGTTAAAGGGTCGAGTGATAGTTCGGTGTCCCAGGTATATATTTTATATTAACACGCCTACTTTTCTATATAATAAAGATATAAAGAATCATATTTTAATTTTTATATAACCAAGAAATCATTTTTTCACTTAAAATATAGTTGTAAAGCCCAAATCTCCGATCCATATAACATCATCGACTGGGCCGCTACCAAAAGGAGTCTTCTCTTGCTCTGACTAGGGCCACCGGTATTTGCCATTAGTCTCGAAAAAATAATATTAAATTTTATATAAATTTATAAATTAGAATATTTGAATTTGTTTAAATTTTAACACATGTAATCAATCATATGCATAAAGAATAGAAAATTTTGAAAATCAACTTGGTATTAAATTTAGAAAAAAAAAATACTCATATATAGAATATATAGACTATTCGAATATAATTGAAACTCTTTCTCTCCCTCTATTTTAAATTTGAAAAAACGGAGTGTTAAGAAATTAAGATTCCTTATACAACATGGATGGTTAAATGAATTGGGCTCCCTACCTCCCTGAGAAATTCACATTAAAAATGTTTATAATATTTTAGTTTATTAAATCAAACTATTATTTTTTTATTTCAATATTTTTAATGTTAATACAATAATTTTTATTTTATAATCTATAAAATAATTTAATTATTTTTAAAAACAACGGTCTTCAATTACAATTTTTTTACTCTCTACTGACTGTTCATTTCATAACTGAAAATAGTGTCGAATAGAAATAGACGATATTACTTGGATTAATCTTATTATGCTAGCTAAAATTGTTTGTTTGTATTATTGAGGACCCCAGTTCAATTCATTTTAATCAGATTGATGCAATGATGCAACATTTAATAATTGTAATAAATAATTAATTGTAGATTAATATTTTTTAAAGGGTCGAGCGACAGCTCGGTGTCCCAGGTATTAATATTACCAGCCAAACCCAATAATAATGAATCATTTTTTTTTAACTTAAGTACCGAGCCGAGGCTCGGGGTCCCGGTACTATAAGCTTATAAGAGACTATCAAGAGACTATCAACTTTAATTTATATATATGTGTTCCCCCCCTCAAACATTGTGCAAAAAATAAATTTAAAAGTGATTAGTTTTGTAGTTGTAAGAAGTAAAAAAAATCTTTAAATTACTTATAAGTATAGTCTAAAGATAATGAATAATTTATTTTGTCAAAATTTTTTCCGGGGAAGACCCACGGACTCCCCTGCCCCATCATAATAGATCACGCTACGCCCCACTGTGTATATATATATATATCTTATCTTATTATGCTAGCTAAAATTGTATATATGTATTTATCTATATATCATGGTTCTCAAAAACCGCTCTAACGATTTTTTTCAAATTCACACTAGATATAGTATTTATAAAGAAAAATTAAGTTTTATTGATGATATCTCTTGAAACATACAGCTTCATTATTAATTTCTTAATTGAAAATTATATATTATATGGAAAACGTCAAAATTTTTAATACTGCCTGCTAAGACAGTAAAAAAATGACAATTTTTTATCTAAATACATATAGTCCAGCGGTTGGACTGATGTTTTAACGAGTGGATTTCGTCGGTTCGAAACTCGCCGGGTGAATCGTTATTTAAAAATGAAAATAATGATTTTGTTATTTTTTTTTCTTTTTATCTATTGTTTACTTTTTAATAAATTACTATTCTATATTTATTTATTCATTGTTCTTTTATTAATAAAGTTTTAGATAGTTTTATAAGTTTTAATATTTTTTCAATAAAATATTATTCAATATATTTATTAATATTATTTTATTTATTATTATTGAGTACCCGAAGTTCCATTCATTTTAATCAGATTGATGCAATGATGCAACAGTTAATAATTGTAATATTGTAATAAATTTCTATCTTGAAAATTGTTACATATTATTCAGGATATTTTAAAAACTATTTCTTTCTTTAATTAATATTCATTTTTTCTATAAGTCAGATATATTTCCAAATATTAAATAATTTTTGAAGTGAAAACTTCTTTAGCGGCGTTGAGCACTTTTGCGGGATGGGGAAAAAGTATAGAACTCGCGTGATCGTGACCAACACCATGAAACCATCTGCTTTCAAATTTCTTATAACAGAGCGCGAAATTTGAATTGTCATTAGAACTGTTTTATAAATTATCTCTAACATATAAATATATATTTATTATGTAAAGTTCATTTCATATATACATATATAATCAAAATTATACGAAATGAACTTCACATAATAAATATATATTTTATGTTAGAGATAAGAATTATAAAACAGTTCGTATTGCAATATTTTAAACAAAGTTGTGTATTTATATATATATAAATATAAGTTACAAATTTGTTTAAAATATATGTTTAAAATAATATATAAGTTATATATATATACATGCATATGAAATTCATCTTTCTCGTGAAATAGCGCGAATTTCGTCTGTTTTAAAATTTCTTACGCAGAAGTTTTCACTTCTGTCGGCCAGTCCCACGACTGCCAATTTTGCTTTTTTAATTCCGAAAAGCTGCAAAGCACGTTTTTTTGTCTTTAGTTTGTTTTATAACCACTTGGGGCGCTAAACAGTTTTTCAAAAAAACACTATAGAAAAAAAATATATGTACCTATATATTATATATTTATGTATTATTGAGGAGCACAAGTTCATTAATTTTAATCAGATTGATGCAAATGTGTAACATTTAATAATTGTAATAAATAATTAAAGAATTGTGTATCAATATTTTTTAAAGGGTAGAGCGAGAGCTCGGTGTCCCAGGTATTAATATTACCAGCCAAATCCAATAATAATGAATCATTTTTTTTAACTTAAGTACCGAGCCGAGGCTCGGGGTCCCGGTACTTACCTTTTAAAAACCCATCGAATTATAAAATATATTTTGATAATGTTGGCCCGCTAAGAGCCTAGAGCAGTGTTTCCCAACCCTTTCTGCGCCATGCCCCACCTAAGCACTTCTAGAAATCTTATACCCCTCTATGTAACATCAAAATTACCCCCTGTGGGTTGTGGGCCTCACGTTGGAAAACACTGGCCTAGTGTCTTTATTTTTTCAATTTCATAATTAATAACAAATAGAAATTATTGTCTTTTAAGATTTCAAAAATAAATATATAATCTTCTATTGGCATTTTCTTCTTCTTCTATTTTAAATTTTCTAAATAAAATAATTAAAAGTTATGATTAATATAAAGAATAAAAATAAAGAAAAATTAAAAAAGAGATAAATTATCAACATTTATAAATTATTAATGAAAGCATTAGATTACTATATAGTTTATTATATTGTTTCCAGAGATGATTTTCTGGTGAAATTCTTCATCAATAGCTTTTATTATTTATTATATTAATAATTGAATTCTATTATTATTGTAGTTTGTGAGAAAGTATATATGTATGCATTACATGCCACTAGAATCGTAAAATGCATCAGGTAAGACAAGTGGCTATTCTAAAGGAATCATTTCTTATAAAAGAAGATTAAGAGAGAGAAACTTTGGGGAGAAAATCAAGAAAAAAAACGTTTTAGAGTATTAAGAACATACAAAAGATCAAACAAGTTCATTTTTTTAAAATGTTTTTGGGCGATGAAAAATATTTGATTATAAAATATATAAATATAAAAAATTTTATAAAATAACATTTTTCCAATGGACTAAAAAGAATAAAATAATTTTTCTATAAGCCTGACAAAGTTTATGGATGAATTGCTTCATATTCAACTAAAAACGTTAGGCGCATTTAGTTTTATTTATTTATATGAACAATCAAGTCACATTTTTGTAATAATAAAATTTTTATTAAACACATAAACTGACAAATTTTTTTTAAATAAAATTGATAGGTTAAGAGCTAAGATATTAATATTTTATTATTTTTCACTGTAATATTTATATCAAAGTATATATCAAAATTTAAATTAAATTAAATTTACATATAATCAATCAAATCCAAAGTGGTTGATTATAATTGAAAAAAATAGTGTTACACTTGTTAATGAAGTGTTTTAGTGTTGTATTGTATATATATATATATAGATATTAATTATAGCTCTATAAAGGAAGTTAATTGTATAGAAATCAAATGAAAACTAAAAGCACCAAACGTTTTTAGTTAAATAGTTAAATAGTTTAGAGAAATAGAAAAGATGACTTGTCACTGGACACTCGAACAGTGCAGTCGCTTGATAACGATTGCAGAAGTAGCAATTGAAACGTTGTGTAATGTTTGTATTTTTTGAATAAATTTACAATAACAAATATCAATATATGGTTTAATTTACAAAATTCCGTTATAAAGAAAAGATGAAGTTATACGAAAATTTGCAAATTTAATAAAACAAAAAGCATATTAATCTTCTAAAATTGATTTTATGTATTTATGTTAAGTAAATTTCGCCTATGATTAAAATATACAAAATCTATATAATAAAATTTTGAAAAATTCTTCAGTCATATAAATTTCTAGTTTATTTAATTAGGTAAATTTTATATTTTTAATTTATAGTTTTATTATAGAAAAATGATCACTTGGATGTTCAATGGAATTGAAGTTATATTGAAGTTGTAAGAAGAAATAATAAATTGTTCCAACAAATAGTACAAACTGAAATGACAACAGAAAGTCACCGTTTCTAGGTTTAAGTCTAAACTAATTGTGTAAATGAAGAAAAAACGAGCGGCATGGATACTGAGGTTGGCTCTCTATATAGGCAGGTCGTCTCTGCTTCAAGAGATTTATTGAAAGAGGCAGTTGGAGGCGGCGACTCTAAGGCAAATATGCGGCAGAGAGAAAAAGGCGCTTACCAGGAAATGCACACTCCTAACTTTACACAAATCTCAGGCAGGTTTGTTGAGATTTTCAAATAATCCCAAGAAAATTGGAAATGCTATATAGATCTAAATCACATCATAAAAACAATGTTCTCATTTCTAATAAATGTATACTAAAGAAAAGATAAATAATGTCCTTCTGTGTTCATGGTAGGGATTCATATATAATATAAAAATAAATTGAAAAAATTAATAGTAAACATCCACATAAGTGAAATATTTGATTAGTCTAAGAATGCATACAAATCGAAATTGAAACATAAAATTTAATCATATGAGAAAAAAATTATAAATCATAAATTAAAAAAAAGCAACAACTAATAATAATTGATTGCCTAAATGGCAGCAAGAATAAATAAATAAATTAATATTGCTTGTCAATTTGTCATTTTTTTTTAATTTCCTAAACAAACTCAACTTTTTATTTTATTTAACGTTTCTACCGACGATAGTAATAGAGGTATTGTTTTCACACCAAATTTCACATGTGGAGATTTTTACATATCTCCACGAATCATGCATTTTCTTAACCGGAAAAAGTATTTTTAGCGTGATTACTGTCCGTCCGTCTGTCTGTCTATGTGTCCTTATAGATGTGGACAGCTTGAACGGCTCAACGGATTTTGATAAAATTTGCTATATTCACTTAATGCATCAGTATGATGAATTGATCAACTTTTGGTGATCCGGAAACCGGAAGTGGTAGTAATAGGAAGGGAAGGATTATTTTCACACCAAATTTCACACGAGGAGATGTTTTAAATATCTTCACGAATCATCATGCACTTTGTATTGGTTTTATCCTCGGCAAAAATCATCTTCATTCGTTTTTTCTTAATTTAAAATTATATGACGTCACCCAGCCCCTCTTTATATATTATAAATAAAATAAAATTAAAAATATGTATGTTATATCCATATCTGTTTTTTATTGCATTAATAGATACATTTAAATTATTTTGAATTGTTTCTGAAGCTGGAAATTAATTTATTTCAAACCATCGGTCGGTTCTGTGCCTGGCCACAGGTCAACTTATTTAATTTTTTAAAAGGTATAAAATAATAAATATTTTGATAATTTTATAAATTAAATAATATCATATATTTTGTATATTATTCATTATAATAAATATTAATTAAAAGAAAAAATTTAGATATAATTAATAAAATAATTGAAAATGCATTCCATAATTGAAATAAAAATGAATTTCATAACTTTTTATCTGAATCCGTGTAAAATTACTTTCCACTTAGCATTAAAATATATAATTATAATACGTAATGTACATATTATAAACAATTTCCTATCACAAGATAAGAGTAATAAAAAATACAAATAAAATAATAAGAAAATTTTTTAAACATTAATAAAATTAAAATTGTAATTGGATATCTCGTTGAACCAAGGATGTAGTGGGCAGACAATGTAGAAATGTTGGAGAGAGTAGGTGTTGGATGGTTATGGCTCAGGGTCGGGACACTTGGAGAAATGTGGTTGCTGCAGCCAAGAATTTTCGAGTTCAGTAGAGCCTCTGAGAGAGATATCTGAATTAAAGTTTTTTTCAACGTAATAATTATTGGTATTACTATATATTATTATATTTATATGTGTTTTAATAATAAATGAAATATATTAATGATTACAATAAACTTTCATTATCAAATGTATGCTAAATTCAAGAAAAAATATTCAACTTTCGAAAATATAAAGTTTGTTATATTTAAATGGAACTATATATATATATATAATAGATATAATTTAGAAAAGACGTAAAGAAATATTTGATTTTTAATTGAAAAATGGATGATTGGCAAAGGGAAATAATAATACTGGCTGAGGTTGAATTTTGTTTGTAGATAGGCTTGGCCTGTGGCGGAATTCAGGGCCAGCGACCTTGCATGATGGCACCAAAGCTAAGAGAGAAATTACCATAAGGCACAGTAGAAATGGACCAAGTCTTCCTCGACAAATAATGTCGAAACTGACACACTTGGAATATGACCCATTTACCATTCGTGCTTCTTTGTGACTTCCTGTTAATCATCAAATAATATAAAATTGAACAAATTTGTTTACCAAACCCAATTCCAAGAAAAGTCATTTCACATTAAATAATAAATTTTAAAAAATTTTAATTTAAAAATAATCAAATCCTTTCTTTTTTTAGATAACAAAAATTATATAACTTTTGATATTTAATTAATTAGAAATGCATTTTTCAAAAATTTTATTAAAATCACTCAGATTAAACATATATATATATAAATCAATAAATTAGAAGAGTTTTTATTTTTAAAATTTAAATTTACAACTCGTAACTTCCTAATCAATCTCCCCACAAATAGATTTTTCACCATTCTTTTACCTCTCCCATTTTTTACTTCTCCATTTCCTGACATTAGCTATATCTGGAGATGCATAGAGTTCATGCAATTACTTGTTATGCAGTCTCTCTCGTTCCCCGGTGACATAATCTTCTTTAGTATAGAAATGTTGAGAAGAATTCTTTTTATCGACCGACGATAGGAAGAGGAAAGGTATTGTTTTTACACCAAATTTCACATATGGAGATTTTCATATATCTCCACAAATCATGCATTTTATTAACAGAAAAAAAATATTTTTTTTTTATGTCTGTCCGTCCGTCGGTCTGTATATCCGTACTCCTGTTCATTGTGTATCCGAATAGACGTGTATAGCTTGAAAGGCTCAACGGATTTTGATAAAATTTAGTATACATTAAACTAACTGGTGAAATAAAAAAAATACATATATATATATATATATTTATATATATATAATGTTGTATTTAATTATTTTTAAATCGTCTGTCGGCAATGTAACTGGCCACAGCTCATTATTTTCAAATACTCTAAATCTATACACATCCTCCAAGGTTATAGACCACGCCTCACACCCATATAATACAAGGCGAAATATTATATCTATCCTTTTCCGAATTTACATTACCCATCAAATAATTTAATTTAATTTACAACTAAATAATTAATGACATTATACACAGAATATTATAATTCAAATGGTTTTGATAAACAACACAATATACGTGTATATATGCATTGACCAATTGGCAGAGATCCAGAAAGGTAATTTAAATGTAAATAACGATTCAATTTTGATGCCATCATTCTTAAATATAATACAGACCAATCAACTTAAATGAACTATAAAATAAAACTTTTTTTTTGTAATTTTATAACTATTCATATATATATTCTAACAACATAAATTCTTTGAAAATTTTACAATTTGTCACTTTCTCTAATTTTCTTGATATTTAGCCCTTCGGTCAAGTCATTAAATTTCTATATAAATTAAAAACATTAGTTTTTATTTTAATATTTCATTTAATATATTTAATTAATTAATTTATTTATTATTTATTTATTATTATTAATATTATGCTATGGTTTATATTTATTTATTTATTTTTTTATTAATTCATTGGTTTTTATTTTTTATTAATTTAATATTTGTTAATTTATTAAGACAATGTATTGGCAAGAAGAAGAAAATACAGTGGACTAGGAAAAGAAAGCTTCTTGAATGTATAACAAATATCTATGATTACAAAACAAGGACGATCACATGATATAATATATTTATAATACATATTTTAATTCTTACTATCCATTTATATCAGCGGTTGGGGAACTTTTTTAATCATTACCCCAAAATATTTTTGTTTAAGTTGATATTACCCCATGGTGAAGAGCAAAAAAAAAAACAAAAAAAAATCGCCTCTTTTTAGCATCTTTCCTATTATAGCCCCACATGATAATTTTGAAAAGAAAACATTAACTAAAAATTTAATTTGCAAAAATACTAACAGGTTTATAAAATAGCAAATTAAAAATATATACTTTTTACTTTTACTCACAAAAGTTTCATTTTTCCCCCATTTGGGGTAATTTACCCGGTTTTAATAATAATAATAATCATCATAAAGTTTGTTGTTTTTTTCAGAATATTTCAAATAAAAATTTCCAAAAATTTAAAATAATCTCAAAGTAATTATTAAAAAGTTTTTTTTTAATAGGTTTTTTTGTTGAATATTATACTTTGTATATTATATATATATAATATTTATTAAGAATTCATTTTATTTAACTTAAATGATTAATTATTGAAATATGTAAAATTTGAACCATTCAACGCCAAATTCACTTTACGTTCAAAATTTAAAATCAAATATAATTAATAGCTTTATAAAAAATGAATATAAAAGAAACTATTAAAATATTAATTATAATTATAATATATAAATTGATCTTAACCTAAGTTTCTAATCTTAAAATGTTTCACATGATGTTGTTAATAAATAAAAATACTGATAGCTTCATTTCATCAAACTTTCTAGTGGATTAAATCTCAGTGTTTTTACAACAGTAACACACTATAAAATTAATGGCTATTAGATGTAATAGTAAATACTTTTATTAGTATTTTTAAAAGGTTATTATTATAAGTCAATATAGACAAGTTTTAAATTACAATTTCTTTTTACCAAATTTGTTATATATATATATATAAGTATATATTATATTATATGTTTATAAGATAATTATTTAAGATATTTATAAGTAAAAGTAACTTCTATGATGTTTCAAATTATTGCGAAGATGTCCTCGAATTTCAGATGAAGTAGAAAGAACCGATATAGAAAGCGATAAAGCTTGGAGATAAAAAGGTGAAAGTCTGAGTACAATACCTGACGCTGCGAATACTTCAACCTATTCTCTTCAGTAGAGATGAGAAATCATTTAAATATCTATGACCTTTTGACATCATACCTGAATCCGGAAACATCTATAAGTTTGAAAAAATATAAAATAAATTTCAATGTTATTTTTCAACAAAATAAATCAACTTTTTTTCATTTAATAATTCCTAAAAGATACGATTTATTAAAAAAAAAATGCCAATTCATAATTGAGAAATAAATAATTTTTTTTTTTTTTTTTTTTTTTTTTTGAAAATTATAAAATATGTTATTAATAAAAACTTTTAGTTATTATAAAATTGTAATTATTTTTTTTAAAACGATCAACATTACAAATAATTAAATTGAATGACTATTCAAAAAGAACTTAGTTTAGAATAAATAAGTAATTTACTTATAAGAAAACACATATATTATCATATATTTTGATAAATTCAAAAAAAAAATAAATATTTTTTTTTCTCTCACAATGAAGCTAATTAAAAAAAAATACTTTAAATATATATAAACTAATATCTACTAACCGCTAAAATTTATTCATTAAAATTACAGCGAATCATAGATTCTCAATCGTTAAAATTGTCTATACTAGATTAAAAAGAATACCGTATATATTAGAACATTTTTTTTTTTATTTTATTTTATTGAACATTTATAAATATATTTTCAACAAAAAATTTAAATATTAGACAAATTACGAAACTATAATACTATAATGTAATTTAATAATTACATTTCTTTGAAAAACATTCTCTTGGTGTATCGATAAAATATTTAATTAATGTCTTCTTTTATTATTAAATTTTTTATTTCTTAATATAGAATTTTACAATGTTGAAACTTGTTTTAGATTTATTTTTTTTTAATTCACACTTTTAATTAATAAAATGGTTTATTATTATTTATTTATTTATTTTATTTTTTAATAAAGATCATTTATATATATTATTTTAACAGGTGGATAGGCATAATGTTTTCTTTTGCCTTTAGTAGAAAAAGCAGGGCCAGGATTTCAACTATTCAGCCAATAGGATAGAATTTTAATGAGTTAGTGAATTCAAGAACATTTTATATCCTAATCCTAAGAATAGTATAAAATTTATTCCATTACATGATTTTCACTTGCGTTCCTGAACACATAATGCATTGCCATTAGTAATTAATAGGTTTCGTATAAAAGGATAGTATTAATGCAGACCAGCAAATATTCAAGTAAAATGGTTTTATTTAAAGAGAAATTTCTAAACACATTTTTACACTTCTAGTGATTAAATTGCGAATTACAGATAGAACAATTTCACCATGGCAGCTGCTTAGCTTCCACCCTCATTTCTATCTTCCATGTTTGGTGATCATTTCCTTCTATATAGAGACAAGTTGAATGGTGGGAACTCAATTGGATATATCTCTTCAGATTATTTGTATATTAAAGGACGTTTGTACTCAAATAAAACGAGAATCGAAAAATAAACAAAAGCCTTTAACAAAGAATAAAAGAAATGAAACGTGAATTAATGTGCAATTAAGACGAAAGTGAACGCTGCAAGTTGTCCTTGATTCGTAATCAGCCAATCTCTTTGGAGGAGTCGCGAAGACGACCATGGCGCCCGTAACTGACTTTTTTTTATATATTCATTGGTAGTCTGTTTCCTGTTGAAAAAAAGATACTGGTTAGATAAAGAAAACTGATATGGAATTCTATGTATGAAAATATGCTTCCAAGATACTAAGTTCGATTATTCTTGAAGAATTTTCTTTTTTTTTTTTTATTATAAATATGAATAAATTTATAAGATATCATTTCGAAAAAATAAAAATTATCATAACTTTTTGAATCTAATTATATTCTAAAAACAATATTTTCTGATATAAACAAAATAATAATACATTGATTGTGTTGGACCTAGAATTGAAAAATGTATTATAACTTTATGATCCAAAGCAAATTAATGAAATTAAAAGTTTATGAAAATACATTAATAAAAGTATGAAACTACGAAAATTTAAACAAAAATATATAAATCAGTTTAAAAATAAAATATAATAGTTGTGGATATTATGGGCGAATTCAATAATAAAAACGTTATAGGATAATTTCATCAAAATATTATATTACTTCAATATATATAATTGTATATATTAACTTTTCAAATCAAATCCTTTTAAAGTAGATTAATATTACAATTAAGTATATAACTATTTTTAGAAATTTTCATCAGAAAAAAATAATTGAGGGTGAAAGTTATTTATATAGTAGTTACATGTATTTAACACGTTCATGACATCTTTAGACGTCCAGCTATCGTTGATGTTGCTGTCAATGACCTCTATATCACTCTAATATAATTATTAAAATAATTATTTAGAAATAATGGAAACTTTGTTTTATAATTTATAAATTTTATTTTATTTAAATGGGGTGTGAGTGTTTTTTTTTAAATAATAACAATATTAAATATGAACTTAAAATTACAGATATATTCTATATATCTATATCTTTTATTTAGAATCAATGCACGCATATTTTGTCTGGTGACTTGAATGCGTATTTATGTTCTTGTATTTATAATAAAAGTCAATTAACTTCAGTTTAAATGATTAAATAATTAGATATATTTTATATAGATAAATTATATCAGGCATATTTTAAAAAAAATGATTATAATTTTTTAGAAAAGGTAAATGAAAACAAAACTTTATTATTCTTATTAATTAAAAATATTAATTATTTTTTTTTTTAAATTTAGAAAAATAAAATTTTCTGTATAAGGTATTTATTATCAATCAAGGCAAGATCATTAATAATTAAAAATTCATAAGCGTTATTAATTTTTCATTTGATTAATTAAATTTTCAATATAATCGAAGAAAGTTTATCAGATTTCTAATAAACTCAAGATCAATTTTTCAAATGTTTAGAAAATTTAAGATAAATTTATTTTACTATTATCCTGTAATAATGATTATCTTTATGGCAGAAATAAAAAACTGTCGTGCGAAACAATCAATTATTAGGACAAGCACCCTGATTGTGATGGTAAACAAACAACCGAGAGTGCTTTGACCGGACGATGTCGTAGTGACCAGTCGTCAGGTGATCAGTGACCAGTGGCCAGCGCGGGGTCTTCAAAGCGCTCTTCGTGAACGTGCGCTCGCATCTCTAATCATAGCTAGCCTAGGCCGACATAATTATGCTAGGCGGCTAGAGAAGTAACAGAGAAATATTTTAAAAATTAATACACGATCGTGTCAACAAGACTAAATAAATAAAAAAACTTGATGATTGGAAAAAAAAAATGCATTCAAGTCACCAGACACAATATGCGTGCACCGTTTCTAAATAATAACTGGGGATGAAATAAGCATGCCAATTAATCAATTTACTTTCAATATAAATCATTATGATTTTGAACATAAAAAGGATTTTTTTTTTTTTAATTTCTAGATTTTATTTTAGAAGTTTGTAATTTTCCCTATTTAATCGACGATATAAATAAAATAATTATTTTTTAAATATTTTTATTATTATTATTATTAAAAATTAAAATAATTAACTGCTAAACACATAACTTTCTGATATCATTCTAAATATTATAATTTTTTTTGAAAATTTAAAAGTAAGATATTTTTTGATATTTTCATTATATTACATAGTTAGATGTTTTAAAATTAGTTGTTTTTTTTTAACAAACTTTGAGAACTTTTCTATTAAATTTCAAATGAAAATGAAAATGGTATAATTGCTTAACCATAAGACATTCCAAATAACCTCATCGAAAAAATGTCAAAAGTAAATACTTGAGATCTTAACAAGCAATGAAATTAACAAAATCTGATTATGATCTTCTCTTTAGGGGAAAGGGGGATTTATAAAATTTTTCCATTTTAAAAAAATCAAAATCTTGTTTATTTTTTTTTTATTTCTGAACATTAATCATTAAAAACAATATATTTTAAATTTATAATTGAGAATTAAATCAATTTGAAAATATTTAAATGAGGGCATTCAATTAATAAATACTAAGTATAAATAATAAGTACTATATAATAAGATATATAAGAAGATATTAGATAAATTTATCTATATTATATTTATTTAATTTCTTGACTATAAATGCGATATACGTATTTGCATATAATGATATCTTATTTTAATATAAAAAATGCCTTAAAATTATCTATTATTTGTTTAATATTATAAATATGAATATTGCCCTTGAATATAATTTCGCTACCGGGTAATCAGGTTGTTGTTTATTTTCATTGGAGTCTGCCTGTTAAGGGAATCTCTAAACAAACAGAATAGATGGCTATCACTGGTGCATGTCCTATTTCTGGACCTACACAATGATTAAGTTTTAATTAAGGGTGACGTGTCACTCTGACAGCTGCTGTTTGCTTTCTAATTCCCACAGCAGCAACCTCCGCTCTCCGGCAGCCTCTGGTTCATCTAGTTCAATTTCCTTGAACTTCACCTACGGTATGTAAAGTGAGTCTTCACAAATTTGAGACTCTCATTGCATGTCAAGGGTTTGTTTTATTGTAGTGATGAATGCAGCAAGGCAGGTTCAGCAACGGTTCTTTGCCTATCAACATACAAATAAAAACTATCATTAGAAGAGAGGAATTTATTTATTCGATTTTTAACGCGATCTCTATTTATAGACATTTATGTTCATAAAGAAATGGATCCCTATAGCTAAAAGAGAAAACTTTTTTACGCCTATAATACTAGAATACCAATAGAAGAATTAATTACTATAAATATAGATAAAATATAGTTTTCACTTTTAATCGGAATAATAGAGAAACAATATGAATAATTGCTATAAGACTTTTATAATAATTACACCAAAATTAATAAAATTACTAGTACAATAAATACGTACACTAAATATTAATTTCCTTAAGATTTTATATACATATTATATACTCATAAGATATAATAAATTAATTTTTTTATAATATTAATTATTTATATAATATATATTTTGTTGGTTCATTATATAACAATTTAACATTACTACTCAGAAACATTATTATTATATTAGATGGGGCGGTAACCTATATGATGAAAGCCAAACTGCAGTATTGTTTCATTTTTTTTATTTGAAAAAACATTTTCATATGCAAATTTATCAATAATTAAATTATAAATCAGTAACAAATAAATAGTCTAATGTTGTTGGAGTGGCTGTAAAAGGACCACCTCGGACTTTAATCTTAAAGTAATTAATAGAATTCCACTGTTTATTATTTCAACATTATTTTGATTTATACTAGATAAGATCGTTGAAAGCTATATATATATATACTTATATATAGATTTTTTATATATATATACTTATATATAGATTTTTTTTTAATTTTGCATTAGTATTTCAAAAAGGATTATGAGGGAGGGAGGAGGAGAAATAAATTTCAAACAATAAAAGCTTTTAGTTCCGGAACCTATATAAAAGTTAATGATAGCTTCAAGCCGTAGGCGATCGTTGCTGATGAAAATAATTTCGATGAAAGAAAAAAAAAAAAAAAAAAAAATTGGTGGGTTAAGAAGTGGCAAGGGAAGGATGAGTCATGGGATGCAAGCATCTTTATGCGAAGTCAGCAAGGCGCTGGCTTACTGTGTCACCGAGTCACTGGGCCCAACTGTTCATCTGGTCCTAGTCTAAGCCAACCGGTTCCCAGATCATCTCTCATTGTCTTCTTCACCGGGCATTCTCCGCAGGTCCCGCATTCCAATCTGCCTCACAAAGTTTTTAAATGGATTTCCAGAAACAATTTGCGAAAACTTACAGAATGCGCTCGTACATCGGAGGAAATTATCTAAATTGTTGCTAAAGCAAGCCTTTACTTTATATTCCTTTGAACTTCAATACGATTAATTGAAAGAAGAAGACAATAGAAAAAAGACAAAAATATTTACTGTATTATTATTTTGTTAACAAATTATGATTTAAACACCATTAAAAAGATACTTAGCTATTAATAATCTTGATAATAATATAAATTATTAAATTAAATTATAGATTAAAAAAAAATTCACTTTCATCTTTCAAAGATCTTTTTATCGTTTGTTTAAACAATTTATTAAAAATAATTTTTTAAATATAAATGAATAAACTAATTAATTTCAATGTTTTAGTTATTAGATCATGACAATGATGTATGGGTGGAATTAATTGAGAATTATTTTCATATTAATGATCAAAGGGTATAATAGGGTTCATTCCACCCCACTCCGTGTATTTTTTGTTCTTTTTAACGCATTTAACTAAAACAAATTTAGATGGACAAATTGAGTCTTCTAGATAATGTATTTTTTATTCAAAGTTTATTGATATTTACTACAATTTCTATTATAAAGCATGATGTATTTCCAAGAAAATTAATAATTTTCAATTTATTAATCAATTTAAAATACTACAAAACTACAAAATTCTTAATTTCATAAATCTTGATAAAATACATATATATATTAACATTAATATACCTAATAGACTGAATTTTACAAAATAACAAATATTATCCATAATTTGTTATAATAAATAATAAATATAAATAATAATGTATATATCTTATCTTATTATGCTAGCTAAAATTGTATATATCTATCTATTTATCTATTTATCTATATATATTGGTTCTCAAAAACCGCTCTAACGATTTTTTTCAAATTCACACTAGATATAGTATTTATAAAGAAAAATTAAGTTTTATTGATGATATCTCTTGAAACATACAGCTTCATTATTAATTTCTTAATTGAAAATTATATATGGAAAACGTCAAAATTGGCATCCATTTTTTAACTGAAATTGTATTAATATTTTTTTTTATTTAAAATATTTTAAAATTTATTATTTAATTTCGAAATAAAATTAAAAATATTTATTTTTAATAAAATATATATAGATATTTATTAATCTCTCTCAAAAAAAAAAACAAAAACAAAAACAAAAAAACATACGTCTTGCTAAGGGAGTAAAAAATGTCGTTTTCATCATCTAAGTATTATTAGTCTAATGGGTAGAGCGACTGTCTGACAATTCAACTTCGCAGGATCGAAACTGGCGGAAAATAATTTTTTTTTTTTTTTTAATCTATTATTTTTTAATAAATTACTATTTTATATTTATTTATTCATTGTTCTTTTATTTTATTTTATTAATTAAGTTTTAGATAGTTTTATAATTTTTAATATTTCTTCACTAAAATATCATTTAATATTTATTAATATTATTTATATATTATTATTGAGTACCCGAAGTTCATTTTAATCAGATTGATGCAATGATGCAACATTTAATAATAGTAATATTGTAATAAATTTCTATCTTGAAAATTGTTACATATTATTTAGGATATTTTAAAAACAATTTCTTTCTTTAATATATATATATTCTTAAAATTGAATTTGTTTAAATTTTAACACATATATTCAATAATATAAATATATATAAAATAATATTAAATTGTATATAATATGTGTGTGTAACGGGCGGACCATTTATTTTATTTGTAATTATATTTAAACCTGGTGAACTCATCCACTGGAATTGGGTCCCAGGAGGTGCTGCTCAGATGGAGCCCGCCAAAACTAAAAGGGATTCCCCTAAAGATCTTAGCAGCCCTTGGCTCGCTATGATAGACAGTCGTTGGAGTCGTTGTGAAACCATTGAGCTGATGAGATAGGGCATGGTACTCAATCCTTAAATTTATGTTTATATGTTCCATGTTCTGAAATATTTGGTAAATTTATCTTTATTTTTGTTTTCTTTCTTTCTATTAAACCCCCGTTAACAATATACAAATATTTTGTGAAAGTTTATTTTTATCAACCCTTATTATCTTGGCGCCCAAATTAAAGTTATATCCTTTATCAAATCATTATTATTTATTATTGCAATTGTATATAAAAGAATATTTGAATTTGTTTAAATTTTAACACATTTATTCAATCAAGCCACCGCTTCTTATATCTTATTATTTATATTATAATTATTAAATAAAATTAAAAATATTTGTTATACCGATATCTGTTTTCATTGCATGAACACATATATCCATACATTAAACTTTTTGTTTATATTTTTTTATTTTTAATTTTTAATAAATTTTCTTTTTTGATATGAGATTTTATTAAAAAATTGTATATCAATATTTTTTAAAGGGTCGAGCAATAGCTCGGTGTCTCAGGTATTAATATTACCAGCCAAATTCAATAATAATGAATCATTTTTTTTAACTTAAGTACCGAGCCGAGGCTCGGGGTCCCGGTACTAATATATATAAACTTGAACATGAGATAGTTTCACAATAGAATAGGAATCTTTATAAAATTTATTTCTATTTATTAAAGGAATTTTTATTAATACACCACATATTTGTATAATCTATTTTATTTAGTAAAATAAATGTACTTACAACGTTTCAACTACTTATTCTGCAGTCGTTATCAAGTACCGTACGCTTGCTCCGATTAAAGCAGACTGACTCACAAACTTCTTATTTCTATTTATTTAAATATTTCTATTAAAATTTTATTTGGGTATCAACTCAAGATCAAGAAGAGCCTACATTTGTAATAATAAAATTAATATATAAATTTTAATCTCATCAATATGAACACACTATTAAATATTCGTACTCTTAAATAAATTTATTATTATTTTAGTGTACTTAATATATTTCTCTTGATCAGTGATTCTCAACCACTGTGCCGCGAGAGTTTCGAAATGTGCCCCCAAAATTTACAAATGTAAAGTTCAAATTAAGAAAAAGTACTTATTTATTTTATTTGTATGTGAAAAAATGTGTTAAAATGTTTTTGCGATCACAGACTCTTAAACATTTTCGATTTTTCAATATGGCTCTAAGTATCACCAAGTGTGCCCACCCCTGTTATATTATTTCAGAAATGTGCCCGACTATTGAAAAAGGTTGCCGGATCCTGATTATTATCATAAACTATATTTCACAGTTTATTATAGGTAAGTAAATAATTTTTACACTTATCTTTTTCTTTAGGTGCCGCCAAATTTTTAAACCGTTAAAAGTGTGCCGAGGTAAAAAAAAGTTGAGAATCACTGCTCGATTCCAGGTACATAATTCTGACGAGATAAACATAGTAATAATTAATATTATACTAAATAGTTAAATATCTCTTATTTAAAGTTAATTTTCAAATAATATAAATAATAATTTTATAAAAATATTTTATTATATATAACATATACTTATATATAGCATTATTATTATATGTGGAAGGGCCTCTAAGTGGAATAGCCTAGAGCCTATTTTTATGAAAATAAAATACTTGAATAGTTTCTCACAAGAAAAAATACTAGAAGCTAATCTGACTGAAAAATTGATTGCACTTTCTTCAAATTCAAAAGCGAAATTAAGAATTAATCTAATCTATTAAGAATGAATTTATCAGATAATTGTTAATTTATATACTTATAATGTGACAAGAATACTCTCCTAAAAATGCCTATTTATTCTATTTAATATTTTTTTTTATATTTAAAATTAAATTTCTTTTGATATTCATATTAATTTTAAATATAATATTACTAATACATATATCAGATATAGTAAATTAAATTTTTGTTGTTTTTGCACCATTTTATTGATTTCATGATTTATACCTAATTTTTTCTTCTTCTACTAGATATACCTACATATAATATATATAATATATATTTAAATTAATAATTCAATGAACATTTTAAATAGAGAAAGCATTTAGTGAATGGTTGGTTTGAAAGTATTGTTTTTTATTTTTATATTCGTTTTTTATTCTAAAAATATATTTTAAAATCTTAAAAGCATATCGAATTCATCAATTTTTAATTTAATGAGAAAAAATCATTTAAAAAATTGTATGTATTTAATTTGCTGAGATTTATATTGTAAAAAATATTTTCTTATTTAATTATATATATGTAACATAAAATGATTTAGTGGAAAGAATAATTAAAAGACGAAAAAAAAAAAAAAAAAAAAAAAATTTAAAAATACGCATATTATTATATGTCTGTATCTAAGTTCAATATAATCCTACACTAAATAAAAAGAAGACTATAATTTTCTTAAAAAAAGTTAAATGGTTATAGTTCTTTTTTTTTCTTTTTTCGAGAGTGTAACAAAAGAATAATTATTACATTACTAAGGCGCTGATTAAATTAAAAAAAAATATATAAATTCATGATCTCTATTATTTTCAAATTTATTTAGTTTTTCATAAAACATTTTCGTTCCAGTTCATTCCCACAACTTTAATCTCGTCAGAGACGCGAAGGTGATTTTAAATCCATTTATTTTACTTTATTCCACCTGTTTTTATTGTATAATATTTTTCCCACGAACAATCGTTATGATTATTTAAAAAATATTATTCGCCTAAAATTTTTTTTTTTTAACTTTTCGATTTATATTTATTACATATAATATATTATAGTATAAATGATATTTAGATAAATTGAAAGAATATTAAATAAAATAATGTATTTAAAATTTTCAAAGATAATTTGTTTATGTACAAGAACTTAAATAAATAAATAAATAAATAAAAAATATATTTTGCAATAAAATTAATAAAAGGAGAAATTATAAAAAATATTTTATGTATTATTGTTTCACACTTTTATAATATTATTCCGTAACAAGATTATCGATTAAATAAACACTCATTTATCTTACAATTAAAACAAATTTTAAAAAGGATAAAGTTTTGATTGATTTATCTTATTTTCAAGCAAAAATTGTATATATATATATATTTGTATTTTTGAGATATTAAACCGCTCTAAAATAGAATTTTTTTGAAATTCACTTCATATAGATAATTTTTATAAAAAATAATCGATCTGTATTGGTTTCAGCCTCGGGAAAAATTATCTTTGTTAGTTTTTTCTTAATTTAAAATAGGAATTTTATAATAAAAAAATGGCGCCGGATAGCGCTTGCTTAAATACAAAATATTATAAATAAAATATAAAATAAAAAATATATCTATTTTAATAATATTTTGTATTCAAATTACGAAATATATATAATGTTATATCCACAGGCCATACATTTCTGTCTTTAAGTGCATAATACGTACGTTTAAGGGGTGTATATTTTATGACTATTTATTTTATATGATAATCTTAATCTTAAATATCCATAGTTCTATAGGAATAGTTTTTTTTAAAGTACCGAGCGGAGGCTCGGTTACAACCAGATAATTTAATTTAATTTTATATCAAGAAATGAAGAGAGAGTATGTTAATTTTTACCGACCGACGATATTAAGGGAGGTATTGTTTTCACACCAAATTTCACATGTGGAGATTTTTACATATCTCCACGAATCATGCATTTTCTTAACAGAAAAAAGTATTTTTAGCATGATGTCTGTCCGTCCGTCTGTCCGTCTGTCTGTCCGTCTGTCTGTCCGTCCGTCCGTATAGATGTGTACAGCCTGAACGGCTCAACGGATTTTGATGAAATTTGGTATATTTACTTAATGCATCAGTGGGATGAATTGATCAACTTTTGGTGTAAATCCGGAAACCGGAAGTGGTAGTATTAGCGATCGACGATAGGAAGGTAAGGGTTATTTTCACACCAAATTTCACATAAGGAGATTTTTTACATATCACCACGAATCATGCACTTTGTATTGGTTTTATTCTCGAGAAAAATTATTTTTATTAGTTTTTTTCTTAATTTAAAATTATATGACGTCATCCAGCCATTCATGACGTCACAGCCTTGTCTTACATATATATTATGAATAAAATAAAATTTAAAATATTTATGTTCTATCCATATCTGTTTTTTATTACATATATTATTATATTAATAGATATATTAAAATTATTTGAAATTGTTTCTGTAGCTGGAAATTAATTTATTTCAAACTGTCGGTCGGTTCGGACCTGGCCACAGGTCAACTTATTAATAAATTGAATTAATATCACATTCAGCATGTCCCTTTTCCTTTATTAAATAATTAAAAATAAAATATCATTCCTCATAATCATCTTAAAAAAAAAGAAATGAAGATTTTGAAAGTTAAAAGAAAATTTCTAATTAAAACGAATTTTAAAACTAAAACATTTATTTCCTTTTCTAATTTTTTTTCTATATAGATGTCTATATAGATTGTCTATATTTATGTAAGATTATATAGAAAATTTATTATTTTTTTTTTTATAATATTATGAAATGTATCTTAAGTATTTATTTTATCGACTTGAATTTATAAATTTAAGTAAAGTAAATTTAGATATATTTATATATATAGTAATTTAGATTTTATATAATAATTTTTATCTTTTGAATGGATATTATTAACCTATTAAGTAATTTTATATTGAGTGTAAAATGTTTATTCAGGAAGGATATTGCCAAAACTTTTTATAGCTGATACCAACATGGATTTCTCGTTCCGCAACGGTGATCTCCTCTGGCATCTTTCCTTAATGTAAGTGTTGATGTGTATTATGCATGATAAAGATGCAAGTATGAATTTCATGCTCACTTGGATAGCAAATTAACCTTTGCGACTTAATAATTAAATGGACTTGAATCCGTGAAATATTCCGCGATGATAATAAATATTGAATGATAAGTAAAATGTCAATTAAAATCTCCACATATCTAACGTAATCCAAGTATGTCGGGTGGGTTGAGGGCGAAAGATTACACCGACTGTTAATTATCCTGTCCTCGATGCTTTGAGGTATTGGAACGATTAATAGCTCAGGTGTGGATCGTTTGAATAATCACCTCATTTGGTCATTTAATAGCCGCCCAAAGGCAGGCAGATTAAGATATTACTATGGTATAGATCGGCTAGCTAGAAGAAATTCTTTTTGCAATTTTTTTTTTTTTTTTTTTAATTTTTATAAACATTAACATTATAAAGACGATTCATTCTCCACTTACTTCTAATTAAGTTAATAAATGATTAATAAAAATATTTAAAAAATTTATTTTAAATTTTGTTCTGTACGAGATCAGATTTATAAAATTTAAGTTCACTCTGGAATGCATAATAAATGATTATTACTTCATTCCTTCATTAAAAATATTATTATTATATTAATTTCATTTAATAAATTATTTAATTAAAAAATTGTTTATTAAATAATAAAATTATATATATTTAAGGTAAAAAATAAATTGTAACATTTTTTGAAAAATAATAATAATAATAATAATAGTGATAATTTCTCTAAGGCAGTGATTCTCAACCAGTGTGCTGCGGCACTTTTGTGTGCCGCGAGATTTTCAAAAGTGTGCTACCAAATTATAGGCTCTTAAACATTTCCGACTTTTTTTTCTAAATTTTTTCAATATGGTTCTAAATAAACCGTTTTTGGAACCATTTTTACTATCTCGCCAGAGATAGTATTGCGATCATGAAAATTTTCGATGTTGAGATTTTGATGTTTTTATACGTTTTGAAGGTTCCTGAATCATTTTCACTAAGGTTGAGAAAAATGTCTGTGTGTGTGTGTGTGTGTATGTGTGTGTGTGTGTGTGTATGTATGTAGGCAAGATTAAGCAAAAACGGTTTGAGCTAGAATGATGAAATTTGGTACATGGACATTATTCAAAATTCATAGTTTTCTATCAACTTTTGAGAAATGTAGCTCAACCGGAAGAGGGTCATTACCTACAACGTTTTGATTTTTTTTTTCCTCTAAAGTGACCGTAAAAATAAAAATATATGTTTGATAATTTTTCACATGATTAATAATTGTATAAAACTGCTATATATAGAATTTCAGCTTGATTGAATTGCTGAAAGTACCAGAATTAATTTTTTAACACTGCAAATCTCACGCGCCAACACGTGCCATGGTGCCATCAATAAAAAGTCAAACATGCGCTGGTTTAATATTTATTATTTATAATTTATAATTAATTAAATTTAATTTAAATATAATATATTATGTTATTTAATCCAATTCAAATTGCGAGATAGTCGAGTGGAGACACTCCAGCTAATTTTCAATATGGTAAACTTTACACTTTTTTAAACCGTTAAAAGTGTGCCGCGGTAAAAAAAGAAAAGGTTGAGAGTCACTGATCTAAGGATACAAGTGATTTTCATATTTTAAATATATTTCATGAGAATTTAAATCAAAAAGTGCTGTAAATTAAAATATTTTTAAATTATGCATATTACAATTAAGATATTTTTAAAATAAACTACTTTTTCCTTTCTAAATACAATAAATCAGAAATTAGATGCGAGATATATAAAATAAAAGAATTAATAACTAGATAATCAAATTCATTGATTATAACGTTCATAAATTTATAAAATTATTAGTTTATACAATTCTGCTTCTTTCTCATGCCAAATAAATTCTAATTCAATTCTCATTGCATTTAATGCAATCGAGATTTTAAATTATGACTCTAGTTTAAATACGAAGAACATATAATTTATTTATAATCTATCATTGTTTTAATGAGCGATCGTATTCATTTATAAATTATACCCTACACACCTTTCTGTCATTTAAACAAAGATCAAAGTCTTGAGAATTTATTTAATTTATGTTAATGAAAATAAAATGTCATTCATTAAAATGCATAGTTGAATTTTGCAAAGAGCAAATAATAAAGGGTTGAATGTGTAGGCAACCAGGGTCAATATATTTCATTAATTGATATATTGTATTTGATAATATAATATCACAATATCTTCATACAAAAAAAACAAAATTGAAATTTACCTTCACTATCTAACTGCTCAAGATATAGTTTAACTTGTTATATTTGAATTACTATACAAGTTCACCCCCACAAACGCTTATCAGGTAAATCGATAAATAACCTATTTAAAAACCAGTTAACAATTTATTTTGATTTCTATTTCCTATTTTAAGAGAGAGAGAGAAAAAAAGAGAAATGGTAGGGATAACAAAATATGTTGAATCATTTCTTTACATTGCATGGCTGCTTCAATAAAAATCTCTCCAGCAATTTCTATAAATTTCTATTAAAAAAATTGATTCTTATAAATTGAATTCATTGGCAAATTGTTTGTGAATTATAATTCTGATATAATTTATTCTATTGTGTGATTTCATTTATATTTATTATTATTATTTTACTAAATCATTTATTTTATTATTTTATTTATTATATATTGATTAATTCAATTATTATCTACTATTCTGTTGAGTTTTAAATAATAAATCATTTAATAGTCTTTTTAATTAAATTTTGTTTTCAAATTTTATAGGTAATGCCTTTATAATCATATATTTATTTATTTATATTGGAAGAATGAATGGTTGAATGATAATTTGTTTTTGTTTCTGCTCTTTTTTTTTGTTATTATATATATATATATATTTATATTCCTCTGCCTCAAATAAGGTGTGAGGTGGGAGAGAGCTCTACTGAATATATATGTAATTGATATTATTTATAATTATATGTGAGTATTTCTTTGAGAGAATAAATAAAGAGGTGTAAATAATATTTTTTGCATAATTTTTCTATAAAAAGTATAGTAATGTGTTTTGTTTTTGAATTTAAATGAAATTATATTCATTAATATTTTTTTTTAAAACTTAAAGATCCTTTATTTAATATATTTATTTAATATATCTCTTATATAATATATAATTATTTATTTAATATATCTCTTATATAAGAGACATCTGTACTCTACTAAATAAAAATATTTATATACTATTTTATTTTGAATATTTTCGTAAGGATTCACATATGTAATATTTAATTATTGTTTACATTTGTTGATAATTTTGAAATTTAAATTCTACAATGCAAATATTTTGGCTGTAGAAATCATATCTTTGATCTAATATTTAATAAAACTATTATATTTAATTTAAGTACATTTATAACCATTAATTATAATAGAAATCATTTAAAAATGTGGAAAAATGTAACTTCTTACTAAAAAGGGAAATGAAATAAAATTCCAAAAATGTATCAAATATATTAATAAATAAATAAATAAATAAATAAATAAATTTATTCAGAGATTTTAGTAATATTAGTAATATAAAGTAGATAATTTTAAAAATAAATTTTTCAAATATTTCAAATAAATTTTCAATAAGAATTCAAATGCTTTAATAATATTATATTCAATCAAATATTAATTTATTTTCAAATTTTTGATCAAATAAATTGATATTTTTTTAATAATATAATGAATGTACGTTGGAATAAATAAATATTTTAATTCTACAATTTACTATAATAATTTTTCTTTATACTTTAAATTGAATATTAAATAGAGATTAAATTTAGAAAGTATTTATTGAAATTATTATTTTGATAATAAATATTATAAGATTTTTTTAAATTAAAGTAAAAGATAGATATTTTAATTTAACCACCCTTCTACGTATATAATAACTCATGGAAACATTAAAATTTATCGATTATAATATTATAATTTTATTATTATTATTATTTGTAATAAGGTTTATATTTCAGACTGCATCATTTGTTATGCTTTTTATTCTTAGTTGATTTTTTAAGAGTTAAGTGACCGGTTATGAATCTCTTATTACTCTTCTTATTTTTCCTGTATAAGTATAACATTTTGAAAAGTAGTTTGAATACATTAATTTTATTTTATAATTTCTTCTTTCCTAAAAGTTAACAATTTTTCATAAAGCAAAAAAAAAGGTGAATTATTTTTTAAAATTTTCTCATTTTAATTTTATTAATTAAAAGATTGAAAAGGGAGATTTTTTATCTAATACTAATAATTCTAATACTTATATTATTACCGACCGACGATAGTAAGGGAGGTATTGTTTTCACACCAAATTTCACATGAGAAGATTTTTTACATATCACCACGAATCATGCACTTTGTATTGGTTTTATCCTCGAGAAAAATCATATTTATTAGTTTTTTCTTGATTTAAAATTATATGACGTCATCCAGCCATTCATGACGTCACAGCCTGGTCTTGCATATATATTATAAATAAAATACAATTAAAAATGTTTATATTTATTATTTATGTATCCATATCTGTTTTTTATTACATTAATAGATATATTAAAATTATTTGAAATTATTTCTGTAGTTGGTAATTAATTTATTTCAAACAGTCGGTCGGTTCGGACCTGGCCACAGGTCAACTTATTTTAATTTTAAAAACATAAAATATTGTAAAATAAATGATTTGATTGGAGTATTAAAACTCTTAAGATTTCAATCATTTCTATAGTTTGAGTGTGTATGATCGTGTGCTGATTTTGGCATTTGCCCCCCCCCCCCCACCCTCCCCACTTGAGAAAAACGAAAACAGGTTAATTTATTCCATGCCCTGAGAGACCCTAGAGGAAAAAATCGTGCGTCTAAGGTGGGAACCGACGGGTACTATTGCTACTTAAGCTTTGCTGATGATTGCCTGTTGAGAAGCCGAAACCGTTCGCCTTACTTCTAACACGAGACCTCATCAAATTTGAAAGTCAAATCGTTTGCAATCCCATAAAAGCATCTGGTGCTCTGTTTCTTCGCACGTTTCCGAAACTACCTTCGTCTTAACAAGTCAATGTTTATGTATTGTAGCCGGCTGTCGTGAATAATTTCAATTGAACAATTCCAAAGTCTCTCTTAGACTTCTAGACAACATGAATATCCCCCATTAAACCCTGGAGCTACTAAGAAAATTGTGGAAACGATGTTTTATACAAAAAAAAAATCTTAAATAATAATATATTAGATTCACAGGAATAAACTACGAAAATAAACTCATATTTACCATTTTGGTTATTTTTATTTTCTTCTTTTTGAAAGTTAAAATAATTTCATACTTACTATGTAAAATCGAGAAATAAAAGTAAAATTTATATATATTTCTTTTAAATTATTATTTTTGAAGTGAAAACTTCTTTAGCGGCGTTGAGCACTTTTGCGGGATGGGGAAAAAATATAGATTTCGCGTGAGATTCCAAAACGACACCGACCCGACCGACCGACCGATATACGCATGCGCAATACGCCAGAATGTTAGACACTAAACTTCTGATACATTCTTTACGAAATTTTACATATTTGCCATATTAAATATTATTATTTATATTTACATTAATAATCAGTATTACTAAATTATGTATATATAAAATAAAATATTTTAATATATTATTATGTGTTAAATTATATTAAATTAATTTCTAATATATTTATATAATTTAAAATTAATTTCAGAATATATATATATATATATATTAAATTATATACTATATATAATATATTATATAATATATATTTTAATAAATTAATTTTTAAATATGTGTGTGTGTGTGTGTGTGTGTGACCGTAAAAATAAAGATATATGTTTGATAATTTTTCACATGATTAATAATTGTATAAAACTGCTATATATAGAATTTCAGCCTGATAGAATCGCTGAAAGTACCAGAATTAATTTTTTTACACTGGAAATCTCACGCGCCAACACGTGACGTGGTGCCATCAACAAAGAGCCAAACACTCCACTATCCACTCGACTATCTCGCAAATTTGAATTTGATTAAATAATATTTATTAATTTAAATTAAATTAAATTAATTAAATTATAATTTAATAAATATTATTTATAACATCAAAAACATCAAAATCTCAACATCGAAAATTGAATTGCTGAAAGTACCAGAATTAATTTTTTAACACTGGAAATCTCACGCGCCAACACGTGACGTGGTGCCATCAAAAGAGAGCCAAACTTTCGCTGGTTTAATAAATATTATTTATTAATTTTAATTTATAATTGAATTAATTTAATTAAATTTAAATTAATATATGTTATTTAATCCAATTCAAATTTGCGAGATATGCTGAATATGCTTTTAAATAAAAAAAATTTTCAAGAAAGTAATTGGAATTATTAATATTAAGAATCAATAAATAAATTTATTAAATATACATTTAAACATGTAAATTAATCTATATATAAATTTAATAAATATTCAAACAATAATTGAAACAATATAAATAACACGATTCAATATTTTACTTACATTGTGATTTATATTTTTCTTTTTATTACAACTATTATTATGGGTATGTTATTTTTGGCAGTTTAAAAAAAATTAAAAATATTAATAAAATTTATCAAAATAATAATTTGAAAAAATTTCCAATTATTTTTATTTATTTATTGTAAATTTTTCAATGTAACCATGGTAACCATAAATAGACTTTTACCAAAATATTACTATTTAAATTAATTTTGGATAAATTAATTTTGGATTTAACTACACTAAAACCTTCCCTGGGACGCCCACAACAATCCCTGAAAGTTTCATCGCAATCGGACGGGTAGTTTTTGAGTATTTGACAGACACACACACACAGACAGACAGACATATATATATATATATTCATACACATCGTATTTTTAATATTTTTGTAATAATAATCAGTTTGCTGAAAAAAATAATTATGAATTTTATATATATATATATATATACGTATATAAATTTCATTTTTCTCGTGAAGCTGGTGCGCATTCCGTCTGCTTTCAAATTTCTTACGCACAAGTTTTCACTTCTGTCGGCCAGTCCCACGACTGCCAATTCGACTTTTTTTTTTTAAATTAATTTATTTCTAAAATAGAATTGTTTATATGGATAAGCAAATCGAATGATATAAAATTATTTAATAACAATAAATAATTATTTTAAAAAAATGTATAATCCTAGAAGTATACGTACTAATAATATTTTTAATTTAAAGTCACACTTGTAAAAATATCTAATTTTGTAATGTACTCTTCAATGGAGATGGCTGTTAACTATTACCAAGTAGATATGTAATGTTCTTATTAATTATTTATTATTTATAAATGATCACTGACTCATTATACATTTTCTTTAATATTCAATTAATATTTTAAATCTGAAAAAGTAAAAATTTACTCCTAAGATAAAGTTATAGACGCCTCATATTACAAAACAATTCTAATAACTCAATAAATCAATTGAACTTTTTAGGTTATGATAATTTTTTTTCTTTCCTAAAATATAAGCTGGAGTGTCTCCACAGGACTGCCTCGCAAATTTGAATTAGATTAAATAACATATATTATATTTAAATTAAATTTAATTAATTATAAATTATAAATTATAATTAATAAATAATATTTATTAAACCAGCGTTTTTTTGGCTCTTTGTTGATGGCACCACTTCTCGTGTTGGTGCGTGAGTTGCAGTGTTAAAAAATTAATTCCGGTACTTTCAGCGATTTAATCAAGCTGAAATTCTATATATAGCAGTTTTATACAATTTTTAATCATGTGAAAAACTATCAAACATATATCTATATTTTTACGGTCACTTTAGAGAAAAAAATCAAAACGTGGTAGGTAATGACCCTCTTCCGGTTGAGCTACATTTCTCAAAAGTTGATAGAAAACTACGAATTTTGAATAATGCTCGTATACCAAATTTCATTATTCTAGCTCAAACCGTTTTCTCGTAATCTTGACACACACAGACATTTTTTTCAACCTTAGTGAAAAGGACTCAGGGACCTTCAAAACCTATAAAAACATCAAAATCTCTACATTTTATTTCTATCGATTTGTTTCCTATCACTAACACATCTACATACCCATGGTCGTCGTAGAATCATTAATTATATTGGTCTTATAACAATAATAATAGCAATAACCTTGACTGAAATTATAACTAAACCAGAATTATTATAAAGGAATGAAATTTTGTTAAATAAAATAAAATTATTTGAAAAATATAAATTCCTATTTTTCTAAATATGGTAAAAAATCATAAAAGTTAATGGAAGTGGATTCCGCACTAGTTGGTCTATATATATTTTTAATTTTAAATCTGATTAAACTTTGAAAGTAATTTTTTTTTAAAAAAAATTTACCCTGGTTTTTTTCCTATTTAAATAAGAATCATAAGATTAATGTGAAAGTATAAATTAATTTAAATAAAAATACCGATTTTTTTTTTCTTCTATTAAATTTATTTTTCTATATATGTAAATCAATTAGGAGAAAATTGAGAACGAAAAAGGACAGAAAGAGAAATGTTGGAGTACTATTGATATATTGAAAACTGGGTTGATTTTTTTTTAAGTAGAGTCACTCCGATTATATACTATTTTTATAATTATCAATGATCTGAAAGAGGTCTTGATTTTTATCAAATTGAAGTATTTCAAAATAACGTTAGCTAAAATAAAAACAAAAATAAATAAATAATTTTTATTTTACAAAATATTTTTCTAATTAAAATGTTAAATCCCTTATTTAATTAAGTTAATTTATATATATATATATATATATTACTATATGTTATACTATTTTTAAAACAATTTTAACATTAAATGTATTAATTAAAATGTCTTATTTTCTTTCCATATCACCGTCTTGATCATAAATAAAATTAAATCAACACATTTACAATTAGTTCTCCAGAAATAATTGAACTCAAATTCTTTAGACAATATAAACTTATATAATTTAATTAGCTCGAAGTTTACTAGAGGCCTCATTCCCAATATAGGTTTACAACATTTAATTTATTTACTAGATATAATTGCATTAGATGCGATGCCAGGTCGCAGTTATTTCGATAATCGAATAATTAGTTTCTTATAGATTTTTTTTTATTATATCTTAATCAATAGTAGAGTAAAAGATTAAGTTATACATATGTTTAATCTGTTTATTGACAATAAAAATCAAAGTATAAATTATTTAAAAAATACCAACAGTAAAAAAATATTTTTTTCTAAAAAATAATGTAAGTATATTCTCTTGTTAATCTATTCTAATTTATATTTGATTTTTAAAAAAATATATATTAATATTTTAATATAATTAATTAAATATGTAATATAAATAGTAAAATAATAAATTTAACTTTAAGCATCCGTTAAAATATTTTAAATTTAAATTGTAAATTTAAAAGATACATCTTTTTATTATTATTATTGGATTTTGGGATCTATGTCCATTTAGTCAATCTTCGCATCATGAAGGATAAATGGCTAAACACCAATCTTAAGCCCCTCTTTTTGTAAATCTTTTTACGTTAGGTGTTACATTCGCGACCCTCTATAGTTGGCGCCCAATTTAGATGCCGACGTTTCGAGTACTAGTCGCATTCATTTTCACGGTAACAAATTGTATTAGTAATTAATACATGTTTATTACAATGTCATGAAATATTAATCATTTTCACTTATCTATCTATCTCTGTGGCTCTACGGAACTCGAAAGTTCTTGGCCAGCGCAACCACACCCCTCCAAGTATTCGTATTCTGAACCACAACCCTTCAGTCCCTATCCTTTCCCATCTCCCTTCCCTCCCCAATAATTTTTACTTACAAACAAATTTTAAAAAATTACTTAGAGGTCTTGTGATGCTCTATATTTATACATATTATCAGCGTTAAAAATATACAAGGATGGAAAATTCACTGAGACAAGGTTTAGAGAATGGGGATTAATATTTTTTCAAAAACCACATAATATATATATATATATATGAAAGTTTATTTAAACATTTATATAAAATATCTCTCAAATATTGTGTAAATTTCACCGAGTATCATTATTAGTTCATGTAAATCATAAAAAAAATCCTTGTTGGGGTCTTTTATTTACAAATTCTATGTTATAATCATATTGTTTCTATGTTCATATTGTGACTTGTGAAAATGTGCAATTATATTAAATAAAAAAAAAAATATTGTATAACTCAAAAACTGAATTGCAATCCTTTTAGGGCTCATGTGTGTCCCTCCCTTTTTATAATATAAGTAACTGTAATTGTATTTAAACTGTAACTGTAAATGTAATTTTTTGCAAGCAGATTTTCTTATTATAAATTTTTATTTTATTTTATTTTAATTATAAATAATTTACTTTCAAGAGACCAGAGTAATTAGAAATAAAAATATAACAACCTCTCATTGCTCTTTTTATAATGTATAAAATACTCATTATTCGCAATTTTTAATTAAGATTTCTACTTAAGGTGTCTACTGGGTGTCTTCTATATCATAGCATATTTGTTTGCCATGTTTCGAGGGAGTTCCCAAAATCATCCTCATTACACAAAATTTTATAATTTTTAAAACTGAAAATTGTGCCTTTTTTCTCATGGATGTATTATGCTGACGACATTTTTTTTATTTTTAATTGATAATTTATGTTTCCTAATTCTGTCTTGGGAGTCTCTGCTGAACCTTGGTCGAGTGCGGTCGATCCTACTACTCACTCCTGAAGCTTATCAAAAGTGAAAATTGAAAACGACAAAGTCTATCTATATTATTATTTTTTCATTTTGTTGCTGTTCGTTTTTTCTCCAACAATGGATAAACAAGAAATGATGGACTTCTTTCAGTCTTGGAAAGAAGAAATGAAGAGAGATATGAGAGAAATGGAGAGAAATATGGAAAAATCATTCAAGAATTTGAACGAGCAGACGAATGAAAGGGTAAAAATTCTGTTAAGGGAACAGAAGAGAAAAAACTTATTGTTGCATGGCCTTAAGGAAGATGAAAGAAACATTGATGAATTGGAGGATAAGGTCGTCCAAATACTAAAAGAAAAAATATATGAAAAATTAGAGATCCGAGATATCGATTTGATTAGGAGAATGGGAAGGAAATCTGACAACAAGACCAGACCTATAATAATAACATTCATTGCTGCAAGAATGAGGGATTTAATTCTGAGAAGTAGTAAAAAATTAAAAAGTTATCAAATCTATCTGACTGAAGATCTCTCGAAAGAAGTGAGAGAAATCAGAAAGGAATTGATCCCGAAAATGATTGAAGCAAGGAATATGGGTAAGTTTGCCATCATCAAATATGATAAATTAATAATTAAGGAAAACTTAAAAATAGGAAAACATTCTGACGAAAATAAAAGAAAGAGACAATTGATGGAATCAACTTCAAGTCCAACAGACAGTACCACGGTCAATTCTACAAAAAAAAAAGAAAAAAAAGAAGAAGGACAAATAACTAGTCATTACTCTATTAACAGTAAGAATAATCGATCTAAGATAAATGATTATTTTGAAAAAAATAATTCAATCAATAAAGAAAAAAATAGTCAGCCCGAATAGGAATTAAGAACCAGGCCAAGTACATCAAACAAAGCAGCAGCAGACCTCTACCACCCAGAAAGTTTGGTCAACGAGGGTGAGTTGGACCATTTCCTCCCGAAATTAAATTCTCCAAAAATAAATTCTCCAAAAATAAATTCTCCAAAAATAAATATTTCTAAAATAGATATTCCTAAACTTATAATTAACAAGAAAAATTTAAATATAAATAATAATAGATTTTATAACCAAACATTAAGCCACTCATTAAAAGATTTAGTTAATAAAAATAAAACACAATATAAAAATAGTTCTAGTTTCAAAACTAAGAAAAAAGAAGATAAACACGATGAATTTAAAAATAAGAGGATAAAAGTTAAATTTAAAAATAAGAATTATAGTAATGATAATGATATTAATAATGATGTTAAAATAAAAAAAAATATTACACATAAAATAACAATGATACCTTCACCTAAAATTTTCAATAAAAAAAGTCAAATTAATAAAAATAATAATAAAAGGAAAAACAAAGAAAAATTATTAAAAATTGGCACACTAAATGTGCGCACTCTAAGGGGCGAGGAAAGAATGATCGAACTTGAAAATGCCTTAGAAGATACAGAATTAGATATATTAGGAATATGTGAGGTGCGAAGAAACGGGGAAAGGCTGATAGAAAGGAAAAGTGGTTTTGTTTTTTATCATTTTGGTCAGGAGAGTGGCAGAAGGGGTGTTGGTTTCATGGTTAGGGAAAAAATAAAAAATAATGTCTTAGAATATAAAGGGTATACAGACAGAATAGCACTTATGAAGATATTATGTAAAAATAATCATACGTTAACTTTAATACAAATATATGCACCAACTAGTGAAACGGATGAAAATATTTGTGACCAATATTATGATACACTAAACAATGTTATAATAGAAAACTGCCAAAGAAATTATAGAAATAAAATAATAATTATGGGGGACTGGAACAGTCAAATTGGAAAAAGACTAAAAGAAGAAAATCTAATAATGGGTCCATATGGTTATGGGAAATTAAATGAAAGAGGAGAAAAACTTATCAACTTCTGTCTGGAAAATAACTTGAGGATAGTAAATACCTACTATAAACGTAGAGCAGGTAAAAAATGGACTTGGTTGGCCCCTAACGGTATACACAAGACCGAGATTGATTTTATTCTCACTCCTAATTTGAATATTATTAAAAAATTTGAAATAATTGATAAATTCTCCTTCTCAACTGATCACAGACTATTAACGATTAATGTAGATTTAAAAATAATAAATAAAAGACCCCATCCAAAAATGAATAAAAAATATTTCTTAAATTTTAATAAAATTAATATAGAAAAGCTAAATCAAGTTCAAAAGGAAATAGAATTAATAGATTACTCAGAGATACAGCAAGTGCAAAACCAATACAACTTAATAGAAAAAAATCTTAAAATTTTACAAAAAGATTCTGTAGAGAAATCAAATCAGGTTTCAAAAATTTCCGAAAACACTAAAAACTTAATTAAAAAAAGAAATTTATTAAAAAATATGAGGAATTCATTGAGTAATAAACTAGAACATAACCTTATGTGTAAAATGGTAAAATATAATATTAAAAATGATTTAAAAATATACAATGATAACTTAATAAAATCTATAATAGAACCACACACATCTATTAAAAAATTAAAAAAAGAAATATCAGCTGGAAAAACACTTATTACATCATTAATAATACTTTATATAAAAAAAAAACTTTTTTAAAAAACCACGTTTTTAACGCACTAAAAAGAAGAAAATAATTTTTCTGAAACCCCATAGGTACTGACATTACAAACAAGAGATATGATTTGAAGAAAATTTTCTATAACGTAAAACGTGGGGCGCAAATAATAATAAATTTTTTAAATGCAATATAATTTCTTTGATTAATTTATTTCAATATCCATGGATTTATATTTTAAGTTTTATATTTTTTACCAGACTTTTTGTAAAAGGGAATATTATTAGTAATCCAACAGAATACTTTTATTAATGTAAATTTTTTTTGGAAAATTAATTCCTTAATATTAAATAAACATCTTCAATTTACACTTTAGAAATTTTATTAACATAAATATTAAATATTTGCTAGAAGTTTTGCAGTAGCAAAATTTAGTTTTAGATTTCTTCAAGTTAAATTTCTTATATTATTTACCAGAATATTGTTAGGATGTCATTTTTTATCAGAATTTTTTAAAAGTGAATATTATTAGTAATCTAAAGGTAATCTTTTCATAAATTAAATTTACCTCTTTTAAAAATTTCGATAAGTTATAAGCTTTACTTTTTGAAGCTAATTAAAATATGAATTCATTTATCCTATTAATTTGTACCTAATAACATTTATTTATAAATTTTTATACGATACAGAATATTTTAGCCATAGTTGCGCCCCACGTTTTACGTTATAGAAAATTTTCTTCAAATCATATCTCTTGTTTGTAATGTCAGTACCTATGGGGTTTCAGAAAAATTATTTTCTTCTTTTTAGTGCGTTAAAAACGTGGTTTTTTAAAAAAGTTTTTTTTTTATATAAAGTATTATTTTCTACTTTTTAGTCTTCATATATTGCAATCGATTTCACTTGACCTATACTACTTTTAAGTTTTTTGATTGACTTTAATAGTCATGAAATACTATTATCCTGAAAGTAATAAATTTAAATTGAATTATAAAGAGAAATTTTTAAATTTGTCATATTTTAATTCTTTATTGCCTAAAACTCATAAATTTAAATTTTGTTTTCTAAATTACAGTACAAAACATTAATATACCTTCTTTCAAATTTATTTACATTTTAAATATTATACATATTATATTATTCTTTTAACGGGTTTTTAACGGTTTTTTTCAAATTTAAATATTTACACTTTTTGTTTTGATTTTCCCATACAAAATTATATTCATTAATTATGCTCTAATTAAACACTTGCAAGCTACGAATGTGTTATTTTATTGTATTGTCATCCAGAATACATAACTCTGAAAAGTTTCAGAGCGATTGGATGACTGGAAGTGGTCGAAATTTCGATTGCAAGATTTGACCCGAACAGATAAATAAACAAACAAACAAACAAGAAAGCAAGCTAAGAAAAACGTGGTAAAATACACTCAGTTAGCAAGAGTGCTAATGATGACTTGGTGAGATGCAGAGAGCAAATGATAGCTGAAGGAAATTGAGGGTGGCGTTTAAGTCGAAAAAAGGTGTGTCGAAACAGGCAACCAATCAGAAGACCCGTTAAGTAAAAATAAGAAGAGGGGAGTTTGAACCTTTTTTCTACCTCCCTATTATATTTTTTCAATATTTTGATTTTATTAATTTTTTATCTCTCTTTGTAAAGACGAAATTATAACTTTAAAATGATTTTAAATGTAATCAATCAAAAGTCAGAAATTATAATTTAAAAAAATCAAAATTCTTCATAAAAAAAAAATGGCTTTTTATTTTTTCTAATACATTTACCGTGTATATAATATATAGAGATTCTTTATTTCATTAGATTGAATATTATTTATTAGTAATTCATTTAATAAATATCTAATCGTTATTTGAAATTTATTTAATTATTATTTTAGAATTTATGATGCTTAATCCAAATTTAATTCGCAGCATGGAACATACGATCAGGACTGTCATTTAGTTGGAGGGGAGCGACCTGAACATTTTTTCAAACTTCTTATTTAAACGGATTTTAATATTTTGATTATTATTATTAATTAATGTATTATATTTGCATCCCGCCTCGTTTTTGTATTAGATATTGTATCAATATTTTTTATATTTAAAATATTTTAAAATTTTTTAATTAATTTCGAAAGAAAATTAAAAATATATTTATACAATTTTTGCTAGTATAATAAAATAAGATCTAATGAAATATATTTATTTTTATCGTCAATTCACAATGTGTCATTTATTATATTATTAATTTGTGAAATGATTACAAATTTTATGTAAAATCCATTCTCTATTCGTTTAGATCAAAAATAATATATTTAATATTTAATATATTGAATATATTTAATACATACTAGAATCAACTCTTGAATATTTTTTTAAACAAGCGGACTATGGACATCTGTATTATTTATTTTTAATGTTTTGACAAAGTCCCTTTTGTTGTTTTCTTCTTTTGTATTATGTATTGAGAAAGGTAAGTTTTGGAAAGGGCCTTTTGTTGTATTATTATTGTTTCTCCTTTTTAAGTTAACAAAATACAAATATTCATTAATTATGCTCTAATTAATCACTTGCAAGCTACGAATGTGTTATTTTATTGTATTGTCATCCAGAATACATAACTCTGAAAAGTTTCAGAGCGATTGGATGACTGGAAGTGGTCGAAATTTCGATTGCAAGATTTGATCCGAACAGATAAACAAGAAAGCAAGCTAAGAAAAACGTGATAAAAAATAAAAGTGAGGTTTTAGAAAATAATAGGATACACATACTAGAAATTGCTACTGAATTTTATAAAGAATTATACGACAAAAAAGAAAATTATAAAGAATATAAAATAACGAATGATCTCCAGGAAGATATTCCAGATTTCTTAGAAAGCGAATTAGAAGGGATAATAAGAAAATTAAAACCCGAAAAAACACCAGGTATTGACACTATAAAAAACGAAATAATTAAAAACTCAATAAATCTAATTATAAAACCTTTAACATTGGTATTCAATAACATTTTGAAGAGTCAAATCATACCATACCAATGGAAAATATCGAATGTAATGATTTTATATAAAAAAGGAGACCCAAAAGATATTAAAAATTACCGACCAATAACAATATCATCAAGTGTTGGAAAAATATTTATGAAGCTTATTTATAATAGATTAGAAAAGCAAATGGCTTATAACCAATCAACGGAACAAGCAGGATTCAGAAGTGGATTCTCAACTTGTGATCATCTTCATACTATAAATCAAATTATAGAAAAATCAAAGGAATATAAGATGGAAATCTTTCTTGCCTTTATAGACTACGAAAAAGCATTCGATTCGATATACCAGGAATCCGTTTTTGAGGCATTGATATCTCAAGGAGTAAATCCACAATATGTGCAAATTATTCAAGAAATTTATAAAGACTGTAAAGCCCGTATCATTCTAGAAAAGCCGGGAACGTTCTTCCCAGTTAGAAGAGGAGTTAAACAGGGGGACCCTCTTTCACCTATGCTTTTTAATTGTGCATTGGAAGAAATATTTAAAAGACTAGATTGGGAAAATGAAGGACTGAAAATACATGGTTCCTATTTAAATAACTTAAGATTCGCGGATGACGTTGTAATAATAGCAACATCAAGAAATCAAATAACAAAAATGATAAACCAATTAAATAAAGAAAGTAAAGAAATGGGACTAAGAATTAATGTAAAGAAATCGTTAATTCTTTGCAACGGAGACCAAGAAGAAATAAAATTCGATACTAAAATACAGCCCATACCATGCAAAGACGAAACTATATATCTGGGACAATTAACAAGTTTTGAAAACCAAACAACAAAAGAAATCAAAAGAAGAATTGCTCTAACATGGAAAAAATTTTGGTCCATGAAGTATATTTTAAAAAATAAAGAAATAGATCAGAGATCGAAAATAAAAATTTACAAGAAATGCATAACACCGGTTTTAATATATGGAGGGCAGACTTGGTCTCTTACTCTAAAAAATAAAAAAGATCTTGAAATTGCGCAACGAACAATGATCAGGAGCATACTATATCTGAGAAAGAAAGACAGAATAAATATGAACCAGATATATAAAAAGTTTAATATTGAAAATATCAATGTAATTATTAGAAGACTAAAATGGAAATGGGCTGGCCACATTTCAAGAATGAATAACCATCGATGGACCAAGGTTGCAACTGAATGGCATCCCATGGAGAATAAAAGAAATAGGGGTAGACCCTCAAGAAGATGGTCAGATGATCTTGAAGAAGTCGCAGGCGTCGACTGGACTAGAGTAGCAAGACAGAGGTTGGCCTGGAGGAATCTGGGAGAGGCCTATGCCCGAAGGGGCCTGGTTCAATTTTAATATGAAGGAAAAAAAAAAAAAAAAAAAAAAAAAAAAAAAAAAATGCAAAATGTATTAAGTGTAAATAATGTTTAAAATTGTAAAATCTGTAAAAAATGTTTGTAATTATTTAATCATGAACCAATAAAGGCAATAATAATAATAATAATAATAATAATTCTGTCTTTAATATTTTTTTATTTGCCTTATATAACATTGATTCAATTTTTCAATTATAACAATTTAATTTATAAACTTCTGCTTTGTCCATGAATGGTTTTAATGTTATTTTCACTTTTGAAAGAAAATTCAAAGTACAGAAAATTTTATCTGGTGAGGCACCTGAGAAGCACAAATTTGATTTTTGTTCCATTGTTTACCTGTCTGTCAATTGATTATATTTAGAATGGTTTTTGGATATGCATTGCTTTTACAAATTTTTGGAATAATTTTTATGTTCTTTTCCCAGAAACATTGGTTGATAATGTTAAACATCCAGCCCACCAGATTGGATACATCATCTGCTTATCTACAATTATTGTCCGGTCTGTATGTCGGTGTTATGTTTTGAAATCTTATACACTAAATAAAATTAATTAATCTGATTAAAAAATATTTTATATATGGAATGGATTTCTTTGTTTCCACGTCATTTTGTTGTAATATTTGAATTACTTATCTTTATTCCTCTATTCTGGTAATGGATTTCCAGAAAATATTTTGCTTATGTAGGTAATTTATTAATTAATTCATATGAATTTTAAGAGAGGAAAATGTTCACAAAAAAAAAAAAAGAAACACGTAAAAGAAATTTTAATTTATTTTACAAGTTTAAGAATCAAGATCTGCAATTGCTATTTCGTGATGAACAGCAAGTCGATTAGTGGATATCAAAAGTAAATCATTTTCTATCGTGTTTAGTTCACTAAAACCAAATATTTTATCAATGCCCTGAGTGTCAAGTAGAACAGGCGATGAGAAAAAGGGTGCTGAAGTTAAATCGCTTTGAACAAAAAATGTTTCTGAAATATTTTGAACACCGGACCGTGCTCGTAATAACGCCATTATACTTCTAAATGCACTCAAACTCAAACAAAATTGAATATTCTTATCCCCATGTTTCATCTGGAATATAATAAGATTATTTTATTTTAATGATATTTGACTTGATTTTTTGCAAACTACTTATAAGATTATAAATATTAATTATTTTTAATATATTATATTCAAGAGAACAGATATTATATACCTTTATTGGCCCTTTTTTACATTCTTGAACAAGTTCTCTAGTTTCTGTTAAGTTTAAATCCATTTTGGGCTGACATTGCGTGAATAAGGGTACAACTGTTGTTGGTGTATTCCCACCTACTACAGGTAAGTTAATCTCCATACTAGAGAGGGTTTTATAATTTGACAATAACTGTTTTGATCTCATCACCTCCGTTGACGTTATGCCGAAAACTCTTTTTGGATTATATACATTTTTCTTACTCAGGATTGCACTAGTCATAGGCACCTAAAAAGTGGATACATTAAATTGAGCTTAACAAACTCTTTGGTAATTGTTATATGCTATAGACCAGTGATGGCGAACCTATGACCCAAGCTTTTTAATTGACCCACATATATAAATTTTTACATTTTTTTCAAAAAAAGGTAAGATGATTTTGTGGCCAAACTTTTGAACATTTTTGATTTTTTCTTTTAAATTTAAAAAAAAATGGTCAGATGATTTGGCGATGCTCTGAAAGGTTGAGAAACACTGATATACCTATTAATTATTTATTTCTTTTTTAATTAAATACTTAGTGACTCACGAACTAGATCTAAAAAAATAATGATCTAAATACGACCTACTTCTCAAAAAGGTTCGCTATCACTGTAATAGACTATATTCTATATGATAGTTTTTACAACTCACTAACTCACTAGTGCCGTAACAGGATTTGTGGCAATTACTAAAAGGGCATCCGGGCATACATTGGAAAATACTTCAATCAAAGGATATACAATTTTTTTATTCGCTTTAAACAATTCCTCTGTGGTTTGTTTAGGATCTGTATATGAATATCCAGTCGTTATAATGACCAACGTTGAATCAATAAGAATCTTTTCTAAGTTAATAAAGGAGTTATTTTTTAATGGGTCAACATAGGATATGACTTGTGACTTGGAATCGATCAAAGATAATTCATAATGTTGATTTTCCAAAGAATTCCACTGATCGTATATTGCGAGTGTAGTTACAAGGGGCTCCAGTCTTAGCCATAAGGATAATGTTTTGCCAACTTCGGTAGTTGCACCTAAAATGCATACCTTGAAGGTTCTTCGAAGAAACCCTGAAAAAATAAAGATAAATTTTGAATGCTAAATGTTATCTATAGTATAGTAATAAATAATATTGAGCAATGACAAAAATATACAATAAATTAAGAAAATGTGTTTAGAAAAACATAATGTTGTATTCAATCGGAGATGAGTTAAAATATAGATATTTAATACTAAAATAGCGTGGAATTGAGATCGTTGTAGGAATTAGTAGTTGTGGTGTTATAGAAATCTGTGAAAGACAACCGTGTAAGATTTATAAAATTTATTTTAAAATTTTTAAATTAAATACGTTTTTGAAAAAGTAATATATTATTGTTTTTCAATTTGTTATTTGAATTTTTTAATATTTATAATTAAAATTAAATCTAAAGTGTAATTTTGTCATGAAAGTTTGACGTGTGAAACTTCTACTTGTCATTTTTAAAATTGCTATGCTCTTAGATGAATCCACTTTTTATTTTTTTGTTCCTTTCCTTTTTCATTTGAATTCTGAATGATTTAAAATAAATATAATAATTTAGAAGGTGTATTTATGGCTACGAAACTCAGTTGAAAACTTACACGAAAGTTTCGTGAACCCAATTGTTCAATTGGATCTAGAGTAGATTATACCCCTGGTATAATCACAAAGAGCTGGGAACATTTGAAGGTAGACGTGAGTCTGATTCCTTTAAGAGGGGCAGTGTAATGAGCGGTCAAATGCGATAATCCTCACCCTCATCCCGTGACGTTGTCCGCCCAGAATGTCGTTTGTTTTTTTTTCTCCCACGTTCTAACCCTTGGCTTAAAGACAGTGAAAGCCGTTATAATAGCATTTGAAAAGCAAAATATATTCAGTGAAAATTAAAAAAAAAAAAAATAAAATAAAATAAAACAAAGTTAATAAAATTCAGCTACTTAATATGATAATTTTAAAATTTTATTCACAATGATATATATCGTAAGTTATACATATATGGACTATCGAATGAACAAATTTTTTGTTATACTCGTAACTATATTAAAATAATAAACATTTAAACAGTGTTAAATCATAAATGCTAGATAAAGTGTTGGCATTTTTTGGGGAAAATTAAATTATAATATGAATATAAATAAATAAATTTAATTTAATATAATATTAGCTTTTCGGTAAGTAATTTCATTTTTTTTTTTTTTTTGTAACTGAAAGACAATTTTCGTATAATGAATAAATATTTAGAGACAAAAAACTGATCCAGATAATTTTTTTAACATCTTCATTTCAAGTAAAGATTTCACCGCCCAAAAAATCAACTAATGCCTTTAGCATGTTTTTATCATCTTCAACAGGCCTTCCAGTATAAAATTGCCGGATCTAAATTTTGCAAACCTGTTCTGGCAAAACATCTTCACCATACATATCCGTTAATTTCATTTTGGCTTGCACAGCATTTTTACCTTTTCTATAAGTAAAAAGTAAAATATGACGAAAATGCTGTCTATTGATCTCATATTTAAAAGAGCACCAACCATAAAACTACAAGAAATCTTTTAATATTGTAAATATTTGTAATTAATTTATATTAAAAATGTAAATAAATCAAGATCAAGTTTTAATTGAACATTCTCAAACACAAGCATTGCTTTATCAGCTCTCTAAAAATATAATGATTATTTGGTTTAAGTGTGAAGTTGTGTTCGAAAAAAATATAATTAAATCCTCTGGCAGACAAAACGAAATTACTTTTCGAACATCCTAATAAAATAAAATATAAAATATATTTAAAAGATATAGTCAATTTCTTATGAAATAAATACAATAGAGTATATGTGTTTATAGAATAGAATATTCATTAAATATAAATCAAATACAAATACAAAATATTGAGAATTAAGGAAAAATATCAATTTCAGTTTGTGTATTTGACCCTTTAAAGAATTTTCACTTTCTTATAATATATGTACGGGAGTGAAAGAAATAATTTAAATATTCATAAGTTTATTGTTGACGGAATCAAAAAAAAAAGGAATCAATCACACTGGAGAATTCTTAATTATAATTCCAATTTCAATAACTTGCACTGTTCATTTGATGAAACTAAAATGTTTTTTGATAGATACATATAATGACATAATAATATTAATAATGAACAGAAATATTTGTATTGTTTCTGTTAGAAGGGAGTGAACTCTTCCTATTTGACATGATCGTTGATTTTCGTTCCAACCCATTCCCAGTCTTAAATAGAGACATATATTTTTTGATTGTCAGTAATTGATTGCGTAGAATAACAAAGTACAAGAGCCGTCACCCGAGTCACCCTTTGGGTCATTGATAATTAAGCGAGGGTGGATAACCTGATGACAGTGATGAATAAGAATGTGAAGAAGAGAGAAAGAACGATGAGAGAGGAACCAATGGAATGTCTCGTCTGAGAAAACGAATCTCAATATTTGCACTCGATTTGAATAATTGATAGATATAGGAATGAATGAAAAGGACCCACCTTTATTTTTAAATAGCTTGTCCAATACACGAATTCCGAAAATCATTTCGTTTTCAAAAAAAAAAAAAAAAAAATTAAATTAATTCATCATCATATATCTACCAAAATATATATATATAAATATAGATAGATAGATATATGAACCTATTTCTATAAAAAAAAAATTATGAAAACAAACGATTTGATTATAATTTTAAAAAAAGAATCAAATAAGCCTAGAAAAAATTCAAAATAAGGGAAAATTAATCAATTTTGTTTATTAAATTAAAATAAAGATTATATAATTTTTTTTCTTGTTTTGGACTCACTCATTTCGTGATTGATAATGAAAATAAATAAGTTTTGCATTTGTTAAGCTATTAAACTCATAAACATTGGATTGGTAAATCAATGAACATTCACTAATCAATAAATATGGAATTAAAATATTAGTGTTTTAATTTGGAAAATAATAATTTAGTCTATATAGACATTATAAATTAAAATTAAAACATCTCTATGTCGATACCGAACTTGAAAAAAACCTTGGCCACAGCAATCTTACTACTCCAAACATCTTTATTCCTAGCATCTTCCATTTTATCTTCTCCCACTTAACTCAAAACAAAAAATAAACAAATAAAATATAATTAAAAAATGTATGCAAAATCATTTCAATGAATTAACTTTTTTTTTATCTAAATTTATTTTTCAAAAATTTCTAAATAATTCCAAATTTAAATAAACTAGAGTGTCTCCACTCGACTATCTTGCAAATTTGAATTGAATTAAATAACATATATTATATTTAAAATAAATTTAATTAATTATAAATTATAAATTAAAAAAAAAAAATAATATTTATTAAACCAGCGCGTGTTTGGCTCTTTGTTGATGGCACCACGTTACGTGCTGGCGCGTGATTTGCAGTCATGTTGAAAAATTAATTTCGGTACTTTCAAGCTGAAATTCTATATATAGAGGTTTTATACAATTTTTAATCATGTAAAAAACAAACATATCAAACATATATTTTTAGAGGAAAAAAAATCAAAACGTGGTAGGTAATGACCCACATATATTTCTCAAAAACTACGAATTTTGAATAATACCCGTATACCAAATTTCATTATTCTAGCTCAAACCGTTTTTGCGTAATCTTGTCTACATAAACACACACATACATATACACACATAGACATTTTTCTCAACCTAATTGAAAATGATTCAGGAGCCTTCAAAACGTATAAAAACATTAAAATCTCGAAATCGAAAATTTTCTCTCTGGCGAGATAGTAAAAATTCGAATGACTTTTAAAATAAATTTATTTAAATCTTATAAATGATATTATTAAAATACTTTTCATCAGATAATATTAAAAGCATATTTTAAAATAGACTATAGAATGTAAAATTTTCATAATACATCTTTCATTTACTTTCTCTTGTTAAGATTAAAAAAAAGAAATATTTATTTTCTTTTAAATAAACGAATTTACTAATCATATAGAAAATATACATTGATCAATTTACTAATAATGATCTATTGTAAGAGATCAATGAAAAGATTTTGAAATGGATGTCATCGATAGCTGTCATTTGACTAAGGAGATCCAAGGATAACCGCCTTCACGTGACTAGTTAAACGAGAGGAACATGAAATTGATCCTGATGCTCTTCGACGATCCTGGTCCTCATAATGAAAATGCCAAGTCAATCATGCTTTGGACACAAATCAGATTTTCAAATAGAGTCAATAAAAAATTTAATCCTATCAATCTCCCATTCTCCAAACAATTTAATTATATATAAATATATTAAGTAAATTTAAAAATTAAATTGTATATTAAATAATGTAAATTATAGATAAATAAATAAATATATATAATTATAAACGAGGGTAGGTCAAGTCAGTCCGTGCCTTTTGGAATTTCTCTTCTCTTAATTAAAATGGCAACATTGTTCCTGTCAGCAGCCAACTATCAGCTGACCCCTGTCAAAATTTGAACCAGCTGGGTCTTTTAGTTTTTGTTTGATATCCATTTATAGTAGACTACCTTGTGAGTTGAGAAGAAAATGGAAAAAGTGAATTTTCATAAAAATCCTTGAATTGTGATACGAATTACTACTTCATCCGCCCTATTCTCCGGATTGAGTCCCGAGTGACTTGTATATATATTTGAAGAAATGACTCGACGGAAAGAGATTTGACTCCAACGATGAAATCATCTCACAAACAAAAAAAAATAAAAAATATTTAAATATCTTTAAATTTATTTTATTTTTAAAAACTATTTAGAAATACGAAAGAACAGGATCATTTTTCAGAAAGACTCATCTACTCGATCTCGGGCATCTCAAATGAATTTTACTGAATTTTATTGAAAAGGATTGATTTGAAAATAGAACTTTTTTTTATTTAACGGATCTCATTCAGAAACCGGACTATTTTTTGTTAGTAGTATGTATATTGTAATTTATATTAATTACTTACTAATTTTAATTTTTTCAATTAAATCCTACATAAAATCAATAAAAAATCCTTTCGATATAGTCTTCATGGGTGGTCTAATAATATACAATAAAATAAAAACAAAAAGGCCAAAAACGTTCATCTCCCATTGGCTAAATTTCTAATAGAGATTAATTAAATGATGTTTTAAAATATCTGTTTTTTTTTATCTTTTGACCCAAGGAGTAAATAAATGAATGATTGAATATTATTATTTTTTCCTCAAGTCACTTTTGATATATCTTGAGCCCGTCAATGGAATCGAGAATTTGAAATGAACTCCTGTTCTTCCATTAGACTTAACACGTAAGATTAGAGATTTTCATCAGCCTGTATGCTCTAGTGGCCATGTCAATACACAACAACAACAAAAATAAAATAAAATCTCACCAGAAATGACTTAACAGAAATAATCTAGAATATTATCAGACTATGATAGAATCTCCGATTCGCCAATGCTTTTCAAACCATTAATAAATACAGACATGCACATGTTCAATTATTAGGACAATGTTGCATATCGATCGAGCTTGATAAGAAGTAAACATTGTAAAGTTATTTTCCCTCGTTAAAAGGCTAAATGCTAGGAAAAAGATTTAACTGCAATTTAGCGCTGGTTTACCGCCTGGAATTCGGTGAAGGTATTCGATTCAATTAAATGGGAAATTAAACTCTTACCGATCCGAACTTAAACGAGATTAAGAGCCACTTAGGATCATTTATATATGCTATATAACATTTTTTATTAATTATAAAAAGTAAAAGAATGTAAAGTTATGAGATGTTGAAATATATTAATCTAAAATAATAAGATCATAATATGACAAGATTTTTTTTTATTCAGTTAAGAATTTTTATAATCGCATTGGTAAAAAAAAAAAATTTACAAAAAAATAAAAAAAAATGTAAAATTACAAATTGGATTTGTTTCAAATTAATTTCAGCCTTTTAACCAAATGTCTCAGCTAATACTTGGAACGCTCATAGTTTCAATGTTAACATTTAACTGAAACATAAAAATAAATAATTAACCATTTATATTATTATTATTATATATTATTTATATTATTAAATAAAAGTAATTTCAATTTTTTGTTTTTAAATATTAAAAATTATTCTTTAAATCTCTAAATATTGTACTCCTTTAGTTTGAACTTGTTTAAAAATTAATATTTTGAATTGTTAAAATCTTATTATCTTCTACCTATAATCTATTTTCTTATTCCATTCTACCAATTTGATCTATTTGAAATATTTATATCTTATATTATGGAGGCGGCTTGGCCGAGAGTGTAGCGTGACAATTTTCTACACAATTCGATTCCACCTAAGAACAAATTTTTCTAATAAATTCAATTGAACATCAGCTGCCTCCGGCTCCAGGAACTTTCAATTTCTGATTCTATACATGCGGAAGGCAACGGGAAACCACCGCATTAACATTCCCTAGAAAAATCATCATGGCTGGGCAGCTTCTAAGGCTATCCTAATCATGTTGGCCAAACTCTGAAGGGAGACGGCACCTTAAGAAGAAGAATATTATATTATTTAATGGCACTTGGTCTAACACTCGTTCGTTTCCCAATTGGTTTCCCCAATTTTTCTTCTTTATTTGATTCTTGTACTCCGATTATGGCTTTTTTTTAATTATAGAGTATTTAACGCTAATGAATTATAATTTAAAACAAAGTTATAAGTTAAATAATTATTAATATTTTTAGGCTAAGATTTTTTTAATTTGTTTCTCCCCGATAAAAAAAATATTTACAATTCTTGAGTGTAGTACAATAGTTTAAAAATTTCAAGAAAGAAAATTAGTCATACCTTGAAATTAATCATATTTTTAAAAGAATTTTGTTTTTGTTTTTTTGAGTAAATATTTATTCAACTTTGGATTGTAACGTCATTATAGGGACCTGTTCACGATATTTTGTTTTTTTTTAATTACTCTAACGATTAAAATTGAAAATAAATTTTATGTCTTAAATTATTTCAATGAAAACTTAAAAACAAACGAATTATTTCATTTACTTCATAAATTATTTTTTTTTCACCAGTATTTCCATCACCCGTAGAATTCGTTGAAACATGAGACGTTGTGATTTTGTATTATATGCGTAAATAAATGCATAAGGGATAATTTCACTTGAAATTGGATCCATGAATTGATAACCTCCAACACCATCCCCAGTCGAGATGCCAATTCGGCCAGTGTTGATTTTTATTTTAGGTTTCCCATTTTTATGGATTTTCCTGTGTTTACCCTTCCTCTTCGCACATTTATGACTCAGTCCTTGGGATTTTTTGCGGGACATGCTCTATCCAAAACACCTTTTTGAACGCCAGTTTGGAATTTAGAAATTTTGTCTAAAAAAAAAAAATTCGTTGTCAAAATAAACATTATTGTTTAACTTGAAGAAATATTAATATCTAGGGTAGCTCATGTGGTCTAACTTTGGGTTACAGAACTTGAGGTGGAGTGTTCAAACCTCAACAATAAAAAATTAAAAAATTGAACGATAAAATTTTATAAAATATAAAAAATAAAAAAAAATATGTTAAAAATATCTAACTTGATTTAAAAAAAAAAAAAAAACAAACAAATCATTGATCAATCTTTTAAGAAATTTAATATTTATAAAAAATTAAATCAAAATATTAATTATTAGCTTAATTAATTTGCTGAGAAGATGGTAAGTATAATCAATATGGAATCATATCATGTTAGAAGGAAACGACTCATTTATGATATTTGTGAATTCACAAATTTTGTGATTGAGAAATAAATGAATTATATTTTTAAGGAATTGAATTCTAATTTTGCATATTTTATTACTTTAATTTTTAAATACATTTTCGCTTCATTATCTTATTATAAAATACTAGATAAAGATATGTATTATTATATTAGATAATGATAATTATTCATATTACTTTATAAATTTATAATTTTTCAATATTTAAAATAAATTATTTTCTTAGCTCTTAAATGATTATGATTGAATTCTATAAATTTGTTTTGGTTTATATTATTATATATACGGGGGCAATTCACAAAGTAGGTTACGTTTTGGAATTAAGACAAAACTAGTACAGAAAAATGTTTTTTATTATATACATTTGAAAGAGCAACTAAAATACTATTTTTCTACATAATCGGCAAAAAAGTTGAGACAATTATCGTAGCGATGAACGAGCTTCGAAATTTCTTCCTCATAGAAATCCGCCGCCTGAGTTTGTAAACATTTTCGTGGTTTTTTGGGAAAATGTGTGTGCCCCCACTCTATAGACTGCAATTTTGTCTCACACGTCACGTGTTTCACCCAAGTCTCGTCTCCCGTTACAATTCGATCAAGGAATGAATCACCGTGGTACTCGTAGACCTCCAAAAATGACAAAGAGGCAACCATTCGCTGACCCTTGTGATAATCTGTCAGAAGCTTTGTTACCTATCTGGCACAAAACTTATGGTAGCCTAACTCTTGAAAAACAATTTCGTACAATAAAGTGAGTGAAATTTGCGGAAAACTGAAGAAAAGTTTGGTTATGGTGAAACGACGGTTTCCTCAAACAGGCGGCGGATTTCTATGAGGAAGGAATTTCGGACCTTGTTCATCACTACGATAAATGTTTCAACTTTTTTTGGCGATTATTTAGGAAAATAGTATTTTAGTTGCTCTTTCAAGTGTATATAATAAAAAACATTTTCCTGTACTAATTTTTCTCTTAATTCCAAAACGTAAACTACTTTGTGAATCGCCCTCGTATTTTGATGGATTAAATAAATTATACTCTCAATCTAACATACACTAAAATCAATAAATAATAGCTTTAATTAAGAAAAACAAAGATGATTTTTCCTGATCCTGCAAACAATACAGAAATCTTTTTCTTTTAAAAGATTATCTATTGCTTGAATTTTAAGAAAATATTTACCAGGATAAAATATCACAAATACAAATATACATATAAACAACCCTATATACGTATATACAAATAAATATATGGATACAATTTTTGCTAGTATAGTAAAATAATAAATCAGAAATATGATATTTTAATTAATTTATTTGTTTAATCACAATCAAATTTAAAATATAAAATAAGTTGACCTGTGGCCAGGTCCGAACCGACCGACGGTTTGAAATAAATTAATTTCCAGCTACAGAAACAATTTCAAATAATTTTAATATATCTATTAATGTAATAAAAAACAGATATGGATAGAACATAAATATTTTTAATTTTATTTTATTTATAATATATATGTAAGACCAGACTGTGACGTCATGAATGGCTGGATGACGTCATATAATTTTAAATTAAGAAAAAAACTAATAAAGATGATTTTTCTCGAGAATAAAACCAATACAAAGTGCATGATTCGTGGTGATATATAAAAAAATCTCCTCATGTGAAATTTGGTGTGAAAACAACCCTTCCCTTCCTATCGTCGATCGCTAATACTACCACTTCCGGTTTCCGGATTTGCACCAAAAGTTGATCAATTCATCCCACTGATACATTAAGTAAATATACCAAATTTCATCAAAATCCGTTTAGCCGTTCAGGCTGTACACATCTATACGGACGGACAGACAGACAGACGGACAGACATCATGCTAAAAATACTTTTTTCTGTTAAGAAAATGCATGATTCGTGGAGATATGTAAAAACTCCACATGTGAAATTTGGTGTGAAAACAATACCTCCCTTACTATCGTCGGTCGGTAAAAATTAAAATTTGTATTTTATTTCGAGATAGAAAAAAATAAATAATTTTTCACTGGATAGTTTATATTATGCTTATGTATGAATATCATTATTATTAAATTTAAAAGCAATTTAATATAATATTGTCCTTATTTGTTCATACATATCTTATAACTCTAATTTAATACAATACTATCCGTATATTTTAAATTATAAAGAATTAAAGATATATTTTTCTCATTTTTTTTAACAAATAGACAATTTATAAAATTAAATTATTTTTTTCCCCTCTATCATTTTAATTACATTCCATTTAAAATACTCCATTAAAATTTTTCTAATAAAAATTCAACTGGATTTGGTAATAGCGTTTAAGATAAATAGATATCCCTTCAATGCCTTGTTTTAATAAATTTCCAACCCAGTTCTAAGAATGTTTTAATTATAAAAAAAAAAAAAAAATTCCCGTAACAAGATAGTTTGCTTTAGACAAAAACTGCGATTAAGCTTTCTAAGAAAACCGAGATTTAATTTAGGCATAAATCGTTGGTGGAAGCAACGTATTGAGATATCAGCACAGAGCTATGTTGTTCTCTAGTTCTTCCTTAATTGCCTATTTTACATTCATGTTGTTCACCCTGATGTTCTCGTTTCATTGACACCCCCGGCAACACCTAATTAACACAGTATATAGTAGCACCATTGCTAATTAATTTCTTAACGATAGTCTTGACATCTTCTATAAAGTGATTGCAGGGTGAGGCACTTATACTAGAAATAGCCAAGACGTGCGAATTATATGCGCCCTATTAGGAATTAAGGTGAAGGCAATAACTGATGCCGTAATAACAAGATCACGCAGCAAACACCGTTGGGTGGAGACAACGTAATTTAAATATAATCAATGGGTAAAAAAAAAAGAAAGAAGACTTTCAGATCTCAAAAAATTATCTCTTAAATGTATACATTATCAAGTTATAATAAAAGATTCAAACTAGAAAATAAAAAAAAAAAATATTATTGCAATGAATAATTTCAAATTGTTGTTGTTTTTTTTATATAATTTTTCCAAATCTATATATAATTGCCATTGAAACTATATACACCTTTTAATTTTTGAAAATAACTAATTTTATGAATTTATATTTATTGGATTAATGACTTTATATTTGTAACTTGATTATTTTATTTATAATCGTTATTTTTTTATAATTTTTTAATTAATTAATTAACTAAAATAATATATTGTAGTTAAAAATTTTAAATTATATATTGTTTCTATCTTCATGGGTATGTTTTTTTTTTATTTACTATAGCAGGGGTGGGCAAAAGCCGGCCCGCGGGCCGGATCCGGCCCTTTTGCTTATTTTATCCGGCCCGCCTGCCCGTTGAAAAAGTTTGGCTCTTATTTCGATCTTTCATTTAATATGGCTCTTAAAAAAAAAGATAAATTTTTTTTTACAAATAATATCTCGATTTGGTGTTTTCGAAATATGGTCCTCCGTACCGGGAGATATATTGAAAATTTCATTTTGGCCCGGGCTTAAAAATATTTGCCCACCCCTGTACTATATAGGGAAGTTTACTCTATTTCAACTAAACAACAATATACTCTAGTATCTATATTCTACCGTCAGAGGGCATGTGGTCCTAACTGAAATTTGAAAAATATTTTAATTAAAAAAAATATATGAATAATTTATTAAAATAAAAATATTCAATTTTCAATAATTTATTTTTTTATCAGTGATAAATAACAAAAAATCATTAACAATTAATCAATTCATATTTAAGTCCTAGAAATAAATAATCATAATGTTAAACTATTTTCATTAGATACTACTCTTTCAATAATAATAATACATAGATAAGTTTGTTTTAGGAATTTTTATGTATTTTCTTTATTTATTTTTATAATTTTTTTTTCCTCGATATTCAATATCTATATTTAATGAAAATTACAAAATAGAAAAATTCAAGTTTTATTTTTTTTTAAATTTTCATGAGTTTTATTTTATGAAGTATAAAACATAAAATAATTTGCAAATATCTTAAATAAAAAGTATAAGTACATATTATATTTTAAAATAATAAATATCAACATTAAACAGTGAATCAACCTGATTTAAATGTTATTAAGATTTTCTTTAGCATTTAATCTATACTTAGTTAATTTTTTTATTTTATTTTTTTTTTAATTTTTGAAGACAATTTTTATTTAAAATACATGATTTATATATTATTCATTATCATGCTCGATCCGGATCTAATCTTGATCAGAGTGTAATAAATTAACAAAACTCGTTCGAAAATAGTTAAAATTTAGAATAACTCCTTATAAGGAATTATAAAAAATAAATAAATAAGATGTAATATATAATCATTATTCATTCAATATTTTCAAATAAAAAAAAACAGAAGGACATTGAAGAGATATGTCTTTAATTGAGTTTTATAAAAAAAAAGTCAACATCTTGATCAAAAGATAAGAGAAAACCAATTCAAATAATGTTGCGTTAATTAGCATTCTATCTTGTATCGTAACAAGCCAATCGGCCTCCACAGAAGACCAAAATGATGAATCGTTTTCACGGCCGCTTCTATTTCTGATATAATTAATTTTTTCTTCCAGATCTCGTTTTACATAATGTTTAATTAAAATAGCCATGAACAGAGTTATTACAATTCTTTGAAATTAATAACACGATGTGATAAAAGGTCAGTTATTTATAAAAACATTCTTTCTATTCATTTTTTTTTTAAAAAAAAGAAAAATATTGTAATTATTTAATACACTTTTTAAAAAATTATTTTTTAATTAACATAATTAACAATTCTTTAAATTTTTTTTATTGAAAACTCATATTTTTTTCAGAGCTCAAATATAACTATTATAATGTATATTATATAATAATACACTAATTATAATATATTATAAAATTTTTATTGAAAAAGAATAATAATATTAAAAATTCAGAATAAATAAAAATTCTATATATAATATGATATATCTAGGGAAACACTAGTAAGTTAGCCTAGATCCTAGATCGAAGTAAAAAATAATATGCATCTCTTTTATATTATAAAACTTACAATTATAATTTTTTGAAAATAGACATGGGTGTGTTTTGAGTTGGTCGATGAGATGTAATGATGACTCTAAATTTTATAATTGAGGATTTACAATATATTTTATGGTGAGTGTTCTATTTAATACATTATATATATAAAAAAAAACCTCTTAACTTAACAATATCCTAAGCAAGGATGGTTATATTAATTAGGTGCCCTATGATTAGTAGAACGGGTCCTATCAACCTTTACCTTTATTTTCAGAATCGGATTTGCTTTTTATCAAGTGGCTTCCCAATTTTGATCCAGGAAGCTGGGTTAACTTAGTTAGTAGAAAAATCCCTTTGCCAGGCCCGGGAATTCATTAAAAACGAGAGCAGGTTAATAAGTCCGTGACTTTTTGAATTTCCTGTCTCTTAAATGAAATGACAACAGTAGGCAACTATCATCTGACTCCTGTCGAAATTTCAACAAGTTGGGTATTTTAATTTTTGTTTGGCATTCATTAATAGCAGACTACCTCATGATTGGAGAAGACAAGGAAAATGTGAATTTCAATGAAAATCCATGAATTGGGATACGAGTTGCTCCCTCATCTGACCTATTCTCAGAAATTAGCCCTGAGTGACTATTTCTTGTTTCTAAAACTCGGCTGAAAGAGATTTGACTGACTTCAACAATGAAATCATCTAACAAACAAATCTATTTTGATGTGGTCGACAAATATTCTTTTTTGGAATGGATAAAAAAATTGAAGAAACGTTGGGCAAAGTGTTTAGAGCTCAAAAGAGGCTACGTTGAGAATAAAATAATTTTTTATCCAAAAACCTCAGTTTCATTCAAAAATTCACGGATGTATTAACCTGCCCTCGTATATATAATGAAATTATAATATTCTTTATCAAGGATAAAAAACTAGATTTACAAACCTATATGTATATACGAGTATATATATATAACTAGTTTATAAATTACATTAGTAAACAAACAAAGTTCTTAATGCCTCAGTCAGAAGGACCAAGTAAGTATGTATGGATTTAAAATATGAATATACAAATATTTTATTATATTATTACATTAAACAAATTTGAAATGTCTATTCGTTGCCAAAAGGCGAGAATATTTTAAAGTTCAATATTTAAGTAAATATGTACACTGGAAAAAGTTCTAAATAATTTAAATAAGAAAAAAAAAATATTGTAAAACTAATGTAACACTTTTATAAATCTATCTATCTAACCTCTACGGTTCTCTATGTTCTTGGCCGCACTAATCATATTCCTCCAAGTACCCTTACTCTGAATTACACCCATCCATAATACAACCGGCAAAATAATTGTTTTATATATTTTAATTTTGATCTCTTTGATAATAATTTTGACGAGATAAGTCCCTTTACTGCATAATAACAGGCGTTACCCGATTGCAACCTCGCTTTAAATTCTTCTCGAATATTATTATTCTTTGTAACTAAATATTTGTATAAATAAAAACAATTTTTGTTCTTTATTTTGAATTTAAAGGTTTATTTTCGATAAAGTACACTGCTCTTTAAACTGATTGATGATGATGAATAATCATTGATGGCATTAATTTTTATCGACCGACGATAGTAAGGGAGGTATTGGTTTTACACTAAATTTCACATGTGGAGATTTTTACATATCTCCATGAATTATGCATTTTGTTAACATGATGTCTGTCCGTCCGTCCGTACAAATAGATGTGTACAGTTTGAACGGCTCAACAGATTTTGATGAAATTGGGTATATTTACTTAATGAATCAGTATGATGAATTGATCAACTTTTGGTGTATATCCGGAAACCGCAAGTGATAGTATTACCGGTCGACGATAGGAAGGGAAGGGTTATTTTCACCCCAAATTTCACATGAGGAGATTTTTACATATCTCCACAAATCATGCACTTTATATTGGTTTTATTCTCGAGAAAAATCATCTCCATTACTTTTTTCTTAATTTAAAATTATATGAAGTCACCCAGCCCTTCATAATGTCTCAGCCAGCGTCTCCTTATTTATTATAAATAAAATAAAATTAAAAATATTTATGTTATATCCATATCTGTTTTTTATTGCACATTAATAGATACATTTAAATTATTTAAAATTGTTTCTGTAGCTGAAAATTAATTTATTTCAAACCGTTGGTCGGTTCTGTGCCTGGCCACAGGTCAACTTATTTTCCTTGGAATTATAAGCTTTAAAAACTCAAATAACAACTACAATAATAATATTATATATAATAATAATAAAATTTGAATATTAAAATTAATTAAATGTAATTTATTATAGTTAATTTTAAAAATTTTAATATTTTAGGTAAAAAAATAATCACCAAATTTTATTAACCCAAATATTAAAAGATTAGAATAATTTTAGGGTAAAATAATTATCAAATAAATTTAAAAAATATAAACAAAATAAATAAATATGTATTTTCAGAGAGAGTATGTGAGTGACCTTAATTAATTATTAAACAATTTTTTTTTATTTTTTTTTTTTTGTATAAAACAAAAATCTTAATACAAAGATTATCTGGTATTTATTACACATGCAATTTAAAACTATATTTTAAAAAGTCACATATTTTCAGAACTAATTACTCTATATCAGAATTAACCTTTTCATTTCTAATGAAAAATAACCTCCGGATGAAATAAATAAAAATTAATTATATTAGTAATAATTTAAAATATAATAGTTCTGTACAATTTTCAAATGTTTATTGATGTAATTGCATTTTTTTAAAACTTAATTAATTGTTTTAACCTTCATGGTGTGCATCTAATAAATAAAAAATCATCCATAATAAACCAAGTTCTATTGATAATATATACTTAAATAAATGTCTATCGATTGAAATTTATTTTTAAATTGTAATTATATCTTACCGTTCAATTGAAATCTCAACGATAAACTTGGAATAATGGTGTAATTTATAAAAGATTTCTTAATAATTCTAATATCTTCACCTGTGTTTAAGTAAGAATTGCGGTCCAAACACAATATCACAGGCAGCATCATTCTTTTATGTAATTTATATTTCCCCGTCATGTTTTATTAAAACGAGTTTATAGTTCGATTGGTTTTTTATGTTATCCGTTACATGAGCTCAAGAGCGTAAGTATACAATGTTGTTGTTGTTTTTATATGTAGTACCGGGACCCCGAGCCTCGGCTCGGTACTTAAGTTAAAAAAAATGATTCATTATTATTGGGTTTGGCTGGTAATATTAATACCTGGGACACCGAGCTGTCGCTCGACCCTTTAAAAAATATTAATCTACAATTAATTATTTATTACAATTATTAAATGTTGCATCATTGCATCAATCTGATTAAAATGAATTGAACTGGGGTCCTCAATAATACAAACAAACAATTTTAGCTAGCATAATAAGATTAATCCAAGTAATATCGTCTATTTCTATTCGACACTATTTTCAGTTATGAAATGAACAGTCAGTAGAGAGTAAAAAAATTGTAATTGAAGACCGTTGTTTTTAAAAATAATTAAATTATTTTATAGATTATAAAATAAAAATTATTGTATTAACATTAAAAATATTGAAATAAAAAAATAATAGTTTGATTTAATAAACTAAAATATTATAAACATTTTTAATGTGAATTTCTCAGGGAGGTAGGGAGCCCAATTCATTTAACCATCCATGTTGTATAAGGAATCTTAATTTCTTAACACTCCGTTTTTTCAAATTTAAAATAGAGGGAGAGAAAGAGTTTCAATTATATTCGAATAGTCTATATATTCTATATATGAGTATTTTTTTTTTCTGAATTTAATACCAAGTTGATTTTCAAAATTTTCTATTCTTTATGCATATGATTGATTACATGTGTTAAAATTTAAACAAATTCAAATATTCTAATTTATAAATTTATATAAAATTTAATATTATTTTTTCGAGACTAATGGCAAAACCGGTGGCCCTAGTCAGAGCAAGAGAAGACTCCTTTTGGTAGCGGCCCAGTCGATGATGTTATATGGATCGGAGATTTGGGCTTTACAACTATATTTTAAGTGAAAAAATGATTTCTTGGTTATATAAAAATTAAAATATGATTCTTTATATCTTTATTATACAGAAAAGTAGGCGTGTTAATATAAAATATATACCTGGGACACCGAACTATCACTCGACCCTTTAACCAATTTATACAATTTATTTTTATATACTTTAAAAATTTTACAATTTTTTAATTATTTATTATAATTGTTAAATGGGATTTCTAAAAATGACCCATTAAAAATTTGTTTCCTAAAATGTTTCAAATTAATTAAAATAAATTGTATAAATGTTCATTTATAAAATCTATATATCTGTGAGTTTGTTTTTCGATTTTTTAAATTTTGATTTTGGATTCGATTAGAGCTTAAAATGTGTAAATGTAAAGTGGTCTTGGTTTTTTTAAAATTCGTTTGGGAACATGGTCAAATCGGCAGTCAAAGTTGAAAATTCCCCATATATTATAACTACTGTAATTAGTATTATTATAATGTAAAATTATAAAGAAAAAATGTTTAGACATTATTATAGACATTTTCATTCTGTAAATTAAATAATTTTATTTCATTTAAATAAATATCTATTTTTAAATATTTTTTTCTCTCTACATTATTTATCTAATTCTCACAATATATTAAGATCATACCGGGACCCCGAGCCTCGGCTCTGTAATTAAGTTAAAAAAAAAAATTCATTATTATTGATAAATATATATCGTAATTTATAATTATAAAATATTATTAAAATATATATTTTTAATTTTATTTCGAAATTAAATAAAAAATTTTAAAATATTTTAAATATAAAAAAAATATATATTTTTAATTTTATTTCGAAATTAAATAAAAAATTTTAAAATATTTTAAATATAAAAAAAATATTAATACAATATTCTTTAAAAAAAGGCGGGAGTCAAATTTCAATATAAATGTCATTTGTGATGTCATCAATATATAAATTAATAATAAATAATATTAATAAATATTAAATTTAATAAAAGAACAATGAATAAATAAATATAAAATAGTAATTTATTAAAATGTAAACAATAGATAAAAAGAAAAAAAATAACAAATTCATTATTTTCATTTTCATTTTTAAATAACGATTCACCCGGAGAGTTTCGAACCGACGAAATCCACTCGTTAAAACATCAGTCCAACCGCTGGTCTATATGTATTTAGATAAAAAATTGTCATTTTTTTACTGTCTTAGCAGGCAGATTTGATGTTTTTTATTTTATTTTTTTTTTTTTGAGAGAGATTAATAAATATCTATATATATTTTATTAAAAATAAATATTTTTAATTTTATTTCGAAATTAAATAATAAATTTTAAAATATTTTAAATAAAAAAAAATATTAATACAAATAAAAATGGAGGCCAATTTTGACGTTTTCCATATATAATTTTCAATTAAGAAATTAATAATGAAGCTGAATGTTTCAAGAGATATCATCAATAAAACTTAATTTTTCTTTATAAATACTATATCTAGTGTGAATTTGAAAAAAATCGTTAGAGCGGTTTTTGAGAACCAATATATATAGATAGATAGATATATACAATTTTAGCTAGCATAATAAGATAAGATATGTACTCTAAGTTTAACTTCTATTAAAAACAGTCTAACTTGCATAGATACTTTTTTTCTTTAAAGCATAAGTAGTATCAAGATTGAATAGATTCAAACTTGAGAACAGTCTACAATTTTACTAGATCATCTATATAATATAATATAATATAATTAACACATCATAATACTTTCATTAACACAAGACAAATTTTAGTTTTTTTTTTGAATACTTAAATAAAAACTACGAAAACAATTTGAATTTTAAATATAAAAAATAAGTTGACCTGTGGTCAGGTCCGAACCGACCGACGGTTTGAAGTAAATTAATTTCCAGCTACAGAAACAATTTCAAATAATTTTAATATATCTATTAATGTATTAAAAAACAGATATGGATACATAAATAATAGATATAAACATTTTTAATTTTATTTTATTTATAATATATATGCAAGACCAGGCTGTGACGTCATGAATGGCTTGATGACGTCATATAATTTAAATAAAAAAAAAACTAATAAATATGATTTTTCTCGAGGATAAAACCAATACAAAGTGCATGATTCGAGGTGATATGTAAAAAATCTCCTCATGTGAAATTTGGTGTGAAAATAACCCTTCCCTTCCTATCATCGATCGCTAATACTACCACTTCCGGTTTCCGGATTTGCACCAAAAGTTGATCAATTCATCCCACTGATGCATTAAGTAAATATACCAAATTTCATCAAAATCAGTTCAGCCGTTCAGGTTGTACACATCTATACGGACGGACAGACGGACGGACAGACAGACATCATGCTAAAAATACTTTTTTCTGTTAAGAAAATGCATGATTCGTGGAGATATGTAAAAATCTCCTCATGTGAAATTTGGTGTGAAAACAATACCTCCTTACTATCGTCGGTCGGTAAATAAAAAAAAATATTATTAAAAGTAGCCTTATTGATGGAAGGGGTGGGGTTGGGAGTAAAAATAGGCTTGTAATGATTGGATAATAATATATCTGGGACGATAACTATTATTAATTATATCTCAACTTTTCACATTTAGAATCATTTACATTAATTTCTTATATTTTCGATATATCGAAATGTAAATTTATTTAAATATTACTTACTGTTCAAAAAAAAGATGATCAGTTAAAGCAGTATTTCTCAACCTCTGAGTATATATGCGGTCCAGTTTTTGATCATAATTTTCATTGCATTCCGCGTTTACAGTAATAATTGCATATTTAGTGAAATCTGAAAAAAAGATAAATTGATTTTTAATTTAAAAAAAGAAAAAAGATATCTGTTAATATTTAAATCAGATTAAAATAAATAAATATATATTTATCAAATCACACAGATAAGAAATTAATTAATTGAGTCAAAGGATGAGATTATATTAATATGAAAATTGAATGATTATTTTAATTAAAAGGTAATTATTAGGTAATCATTATAAATCACTTTTTAATTATATTAACAGAGTTTTTAAGCGAATTGGCAAAGTACTTTATCACTTAATAGAAAACAAATCAGCCGGATTGTGCTTTCGAAATCCTTTCTGTCAGATCACATAGAATTATATACTTATACAAGGGTAGGCCAATAAGTCCGTGACTTTTTGAATTATACGTTTCTTAAATGAAATGGCAACACTGCCACTGTCAGCAGCCACTATCAGCTGGCCCCTGTCGAAATTTGAACCAGCTGAGACTTTTAGTTTTTGTTTCACATGCATTAATTAACTAAGACTACCTCGTGATTCGAGAAGAAAATAGAAAAAAGCTAATTTTCATGAAAATCCATGAATTGGGATACGAATTTCTTTCTGATCCGTCCTATTCTCCGGATTTACTCCCGTATGACTACTTATTATTTCCAAACCTGAAGAAATGAATCGGCGGAAAGAGATTTGTCTTTAACAATGAAATCATCTCACAAACAAATAATTATTTTGATATCCTCGACAAATCTTATTTTTTGGAAGGAATAAAAATATTGGAGAAACATTGGACACAACATTATAATTACAATATTAATAAAATAAAAATCAATAATATTAAATAATAAAAGACGGGAAAACATCGAATACAAATATATATTTATATAAATATATATTTATTATATTTAAAAAAAATATGAAGGTTGAGGAATTTCCGTTTTCCATTACCTCATTCGTAACAGAGCCGTGAAGTCTTTTGTTTGTATTTAATTATATTAGAGCTAACATAATATTTTATTCTCATTTAATGAAATTGTGTACGAATTAGACAATTTTACAATTTTACAAAGTTTTAAAAAATAAATAAATAATATAATAATAAATAAAAAATAAAAAGTTAAATTAAGTTAAATAACCGTGTGAACCTACTAGAAAGTACAATTACTAGAATTGGTAAAAAATTTAATTAAAATATTTTTGTATATCTTTTGGATACATTATTTGAAGAATACGAAATATTTTTTTTTATATTTTTAGTTTCATAATATATCTAGTTTATCTTTGGTTAGTTAACAAAGTAAACATGTTGCGAATAGAAATGAAGATTGAGATTATCTTTAGAATATCGGACCTATAAGCAAATTAACTGACTGGCATGTCCGGAGCATTCCTCGTGAGAAATCTAAACGGTCTTGTTAACTTAAGGTGTGTCTTTGTCTGGACACGTCTCCAATAAAAAGGATAGTCATCTATATAGTTCATAGTTTTAATTTACTTTTCGTCACTAAAATAACATGAAAAAAAAATTGAGAAAGCAGTTGAATATTTCATAGAAGAGGACATTTATTTATTCTTTTACTTCTCTTTATTATTTGAAAATTATATTCTAATTTCAATTTTATATTTAAATTAAACAGCTTTTTATAAAAATAATACAATATTCTTCTGTTTTATATATTAAATATGGTTATAATAAAAAAAAATACCTCCCTTACTATCGTCGGTCGGTAAAAAACGGTAATTGTTTACAAAACGGGAAGCTTCAGGGATTTGGATGAAACTTTGCCATTGGATTCCTTTTTTAATTCCAAAGAAACTTTGGAATATTACAAAATTTCTAGATCTCTTCTAGTTTACGAGATAATAATTATTAAAATTTGCATATAAATCCATTGATATTCTATTTAACTACCATGTTTTATTAATTTGGACAACAGAAAGCTCCACTAATTTTCTGTTTTTTTATTTTGATCGGTTAGGGTATATGAAAATTAAAAAATTAATTAGGTAATTAAATAATTTTCCTATATCCAAGCCAAACCGAAAATTAGTAAATAATTGAATAATTAGTGAATTAGTCAATAAAACATAACTTAATAGCTGCACATTTCTATGTTCATAACTAATCTGTCAAATTTAAAAAAATTTGTTTCGTAAACTACAAGAGATCGAGAAATATTACATAAGGAAAGTTTCTTTGGAATATAAAATGGAATCCACTGGCAAAGATTCATCCGAATCCCTTAAATTTCCCGTTTTGTAAACAATTACCAAAAAACATTTATGAGATTTGATGGTAATATTAAATATATTTTTAACCAAGATTTTGGCAGCAGATGGAGGAGGTGTATGTGACCTGAAATGCATAATAGATTGGTTGGAATGATTTTAATTGAATTTCTATAAATTCATTATTTAAGAATATATTTTGATCATAATAAATTATAAATAATTTCTATTAGTAAGTATAATAAGAGTAGAGTTAAATATTTAAAACTGAATTATATTTTCATTATAATTTAATTTCTTAATAAAAAGAATAAAAATAACCAATAATTACAAAATTATATAAATAATTGAATCAGAATATACTTACGTTTCAAAATTAAAATTTCAAAGGTAATATTAATATAGGTATATTATTGGTATAAAAAATGATATAAAAAAGTTTGTTTGAAAAGGGCAAATAATTCAATATCCTTTTAAATATACATATATATATACTATAGTGAAAATATATATTATAAATAAAGATATTATTTAATTTTAAAATTTATCAAAAAAATTTCATTAATGATTGAATCAAACAGAAATGAATGTACTACATATTATTTGTAAATTTTTGTTTTCATTTTGTTTTATTATATAAAAGAAACAAATTCATATTGTATATTATTAATTTCTGCATTCTAATTGTGGAAAATCCACAAAGCTAGAACTTATAAATTATGGTCTCTTAAGGACTTCTTTTCTCATGTATTACAATAATATTAATTTATTAGATTTGGTTTTGTATTAAAAATATATACGACCCTTTTATACAAATGAAATTATGTTCCTCTGGAATTTTTTCTAAAGAATAACGAAGATGCTGTCCAGCCAGATGGTTCTAATGATCTATGTCCCTCTAAATCGTCTCTGTATGCGAGTGTTCGTGATCAAGGCGCGTGCGTGATTGATATCCTAGCACCTTTCGGGATTTCGCAGGGTCCAAAAGCGCTCTCGCTACTGGATTTACAAGCCTCGTCTATAGAATTCTTAGAAAAACATCCAGTTGATCGAGTTGGTCTCTCTACAGAACGTAAACGATGTCGTATCGAATATATTTACATTGTGCAAGCGAGTCCAATCATAAGGTGGGGGTAATCCCAGTGATATTCAACCTGCACTGGCGAGTCGAGATCCTGAGGTCAAAGGACGCTTCCGACTTCAGGTTTTTCGAAATTAATAATCAACGTCTGGGTCGACCTGTTGGCCTTTGAAATAGCGGACAAACAACACTGTTTTGCTGGTCAACAGTTCTTCTAAGAAAACATGAATTTATTTTGGAACTTCAAAATACAAATAAAATATCTAGAGAATCAAGTTATATTTGATAAACAACTTTTTTTAAAAAAAAAAAAAAATATTACTATTTATTTTGATAATTAACTATTTTCTAACCCTCTAATTTTTTTTACCATAAATATAAAATTTGAAAATTCAAGTCTCATTCTGTTCTGGGGAAAAAATAATTATTTTTAAGTTTCAAAATATTATTTATTTATTTTTAATTCTCAATGTATGAACACAGAAAGTAAAAATATAAAAAATAAGATTTAAGTTTATTGATATTATATGATATTATTATTATTATTATTTATTATAAATTTATGTTGATAAAATTAAAGATACATACAGATACTATTAAATGTAGTGTACTGTCAATAAACAAGTACACTGGAACGAGCAGATTCAATCAAAACAGCTGATGCTCCGTTCAGCAGAGATGAGAATAATAACAGGGATAGATCAAACATTGCGTGATAGAATATGCAGCGAAATCTAATATATGACAATGAAATCATGGATATTTCTAATAATGGTATCAATTCATAGAAAATAAGGGTTATATCCAGATTCCAAGAATTGTAATGAAAAATCAACCGCGGGGTCAAAAAATTAGGGTTAAATATAGAAAAAGATTTATTGATATTCCAAGAAGAAGAAATAAAGAGGCTATAAGTCGATAAAGATTATTATTATTATTATTATTATTATTATAGATATATGGTTTGATAGATATAGACGATTTCTTCAAATAAGAAGGAGGCTGAATGGGAAATAACGAGATCACTTGACGGCTGAGATCATGATCTCAGAAGGATCAACTCGTATTTGTAAATATAGATTATATATATATATATATAGTTATATTATAAAATAGCTGAATATAGTTTAATAATTTAATTTCTCTTTAAATTATTGATAAAATAAAATAATTGGCTATTTCAAAATTTAACAAATTTAATTTTGTAATTTCAAATAATTTTCAACAGCTCTTTTGATTTTTAAATAATTCAAAATAAATTTTATATCCAGATTTATTCCAGTGTACCAACCTTATTTATGCCATGCTCTAACTAAACCCTTCTAAAATTCTTATGCCCCCCAATGTAACATAAACATAATTTTTAATATTAAAATATTAAATTGTTCAATTAAGAAACTTTAATGATAGGTTTTAGGAAGAATCACTGAGAAATTGTTAATGAAACACAGTAAGTAAATTTACAAAACATATAATGAAAAAATAAAATTAGAATTCTAAATAATTTTAATCAAAAATTTTCTATAATAATTTAATATTTTAATTTAGTGAGATCATTGTGTTTGAAGCTTGGTGCTCAGAGATTTTATGTTAGGTCCCAATTTGGTTAACTTCAGACGATTTCTTTTGTCAAAAGACTAAGGGTTAAACAAGTATCGAGTCCATTTTCGAATTATCCCCTTTACAATCAAATTGACTCCCTGTGGGGCGTGGGCCGTTGATGGGGAAACAGTGCTGTATATAATTACCTAAAGATATATATTATTTTTATTTCATTCTGTTTGAAATTCTAAAATGTAAAACGTTTATATGTCTTAAATTGTGATATTTCATATTATAGAGAGACAAGGGGTTTTGTGGAAAAAATACCAGATTTTTTTTAATATGTCACCCAAATGGTGTGAAACATGACTGAAAGAATAAGTATGAAAGAATTGATACCATATATGCTTATAATTCAACATTTGTTATTCTTAACTGCTAAGATTTCTTTTAAATATATTTTATATAAAGTGTTTATTTTTTTAATCCACTTTTTTTATGTGAATCTATTTAGAGAAATTTAATTATCAAATAAATTAAGTAACTGTTTTAGTTCTAATTGGTTATCTCTTAGTGGAATATTCTTTTTAACAAGAAAACATTTTGTTAAAATGTATAATAAATAATAAAATGAGTATATTAGAGGTAATATATTTCAAAAATGCACCAAGCGTGAAACTAACTCATTATTATCTCAGAACTTTTAACATTTTTCATTTAATATAGAGCGATAAAATTCTTTCGGTTTGAAAGGAAAATTTATAAACCTTGTTTTGTCAAATTGTGTTATTACTTTAATTGTTCAATGATAGTTAGAAAAATAAAATAAAATAAAATTATAAAACAAGATTGGATCTATTTAATATATTTATGGGATATATATATAAATATCATTAATAATTTATTTGTTTTCAATTTGAATCAGAAGTCAGTGATAAAAAATATTTTCAAATATTTTTAATTAAAAAAATACATATATTTTTAGATTTGATCATATAATTTTTAAGACATTAAAGTTATATATATTATATTATGAAATTTTATCAATTAATTTCTAATAAGCAATTACTGTTTTATTGAAAAATGTAGAATTTTTTCAAAACAAAAAACAGGTCATTTCTAATACAAATTCTTATGCCTTATAAAGGTCTCACACGAAATAAGTGATATTTTAAAAAAAATTATTCTGGATAATAGTTATTATAATTTGTGGAAGTATTATTTGGTTAGATCAGTGTTTCTCAATCTTTTAGTATTCCCGGCCCAATTTTCAATCATAATTTTCATCGCCCCCCCCCCCCATCGGAAATGTTTTTTTAGAACCATATTGAAAAAAAATTGAGAAATAATCGAAAATGTTCAAAAGTTTGTCCACAAATTCATCTTACTTTTTTTTTTTAGAACTATATTAAATAAAGTCGGGAATTTTCTCTTGGATATGCTCGCCCCCACCCCCACCCCCTGTAGTATGCTCGCCCCACAGGTTGAGAATCGCTGGGTTAGATAATAAATAGTTATAAGATAATTATTATTAGCACTCTGTGTTTATTTTAACTATTTTAAATAAGTATATATACAATAAAAAATTAAAAAATATGTATTTTTAAATTAAAATTATATTTGCTCAGTATTTTTTTAATCGATCAATTCAATCATCAAAGCTATTTCTGATCTCTAAAAATTATTTAAACACGATTGTAAATATTGTAATATATATGTACGTATATATAATAATATAAATGAAAATGTCCAGATTAGAAGTAACAACTTCATATTTTATTGTTATTTTTGTATATTATTTATTTTCTTTGAAGTTTATTATTTATCTATCGTTCTAACAGGGAAAACAATTTCATAACTTATGTGACGTAATAGCTGAATATCCATAAAATCTGTAGAAGAATTAATAATATTATATTTGATGAATAGAATATATATAAAAATATCAATAGAATGTTGAAAAAGTTGTGAAATGACCCAGGGATGTACCTAAGATCAATACTAGGAGAGGTTGTTTGTTTGTTCAGATTGCAATATTTTAGAACTGAAATGGTATCTACTTCCTAGTATTTGTTCCTTGCGGGGTCTGCTCTCTTTGACCAGCCTTCAAAGGTCCTGTCCATCTGTTCTGCAAACTTGAAGAAAACCTCAAGCCAACTCGTTGCGAAAGTCTGTGGCTGAAGTGAGAGGGGGAGAGGGATATGTGAAGGATTTTAAATATTGAATTGATGGGATTTGGGATGAATTAGAATTTGGGACGCGACTTACTCAATTGAAGGCAAGGAAAAGGCGGGTTTCTTCCCTGAAGTGGACTTACCGATCTCTATCAGGATCATAGAGAGTCTCCACCCGCTACTCCTGTTGTTAGGAACAATTCCATCTGTGATACCAACTGGGAGAAATCTCTAATCGACTTGTCTTGAGAGTCTGACACCGGAGTAAGGAGGGGAGAGGATATGTTAATATTAAATTGATGGAATTTGGGATTTGATTAGGGTTTAGGACACAACTTCCTCAGTTTAAGGTGAGGAAAAGTTGCGGCTTGCGTGAGCAGGGTTGCATCCCTGAAGTAGACCTACTATCTCTATCGGGATCATAGAGAGTGTCCACCCGCTACTCCTGTTACTTAGGAACAACTTTTCTTTAAAAAATGAATTTTATTGACATTTTTGCTAATGTTGATCTCGGATACTGGACACCTGATTTGCTGGTTGGATGCACTGCCAGCCAGTTAAGCTCTCCAATCCCCTTAGAATTGAAAAGTTATATGAGACAAAGATTTTAAAAAAGAAACAAAAAAAATTATAAATAATTAAAACAGTGCTATATTAATGTATACCACCTGATTTTGTTTCGTTCACATAATCATTTAATTGGTAAACTGGACAATAAACGAGAATAAAGATTGAAGAAAATTCTATTACAGAATATCGGAAAAATATTTCATTTGGTTGAATTTGTAAATAAAAAATAAGGACCAAAGCAATTTATTCCATAAGTTACAAATGTTCCAAAAAATAAAAATAAAAATATTTTATCGAATAATATTAAATAGGTTTTTATTAATTTAACTTTTTTTCATATAAACAAAAACTAAATATTATTTAAAGATTTTAACATAAATAATTATTTATAATATTAATTAAAAATAAACTTTCTATAGATTTGTATCTTCATCTTAAAGAAACTTGAAGAAATCTTTTTTTAGATATTCTTCCATTTACTTATACACACACCATTTGAACTTATTGAAAAGCAAAATTATAATAAAATTAGCTAGAGTGTCTCCACTCGACTATCTCGCAAATTTGAATTGGATTAAATAACATAATATATTATATTTAAATTAAATTTAATTAATTATAAATTATAAATAATAAATATTAAACCAGCGCATGTTTGGTTTTTTATTGATGGCACCATGGCACGTGTTGGCGCGTGAGATTTGCAGTGTTAAAAAATTAATTCTGGTACTTTCAGCGATTCAATCAAGCTGAAATTCTATATATAGCAGTTTTATACAATTATTAATCATGTGAAAAATTATCAAACATATATCTTTATTTTTACGGTCACTTTAGAGGAAAAAAAATCAAAACGTTGTAGGTAATGACCCTCTTCCGGTTGAGCTACATTTCTCAAAAGTTGATAGAAAACTATGAATTTTGAATAATGCTCATGTACCAAATTGCATCATTCTAGCTCAAACCGTTTTTGCGCAATCTTGTCTACATACATACACACACACATTTTTCTCAACCTTAGTGAAAATGATTCAGGAACCTTCAAAACGTATAAAAACATCAAAATCTCAACATCGAAAATTTTCGTGATCGCAATACTATCTCTGGCGAGATAGTAAAAATTAATAATATTTTAAACTGAAACCTCATCTCATTATACCTTAAGTTTTATTTATAATATATACTATATTTAAAAAAAATTATTTTATTTGTATTATTTTTTTTTAAATAAATACTTTTGAAAAATTATAATTGAAAGTATATTTCTTTTTTTCCTTTACAGAATTTTGTTTTGATGCACAACAAGATATTGGAAGACAGTTAACTAAGCACAGTTAACAAACGTTCAATTAGAAGTGGAACCAGGACTGGGGTGTGCATTTAGTTTTCACCTTAAACGGAATTTCTATTGATGAATTTGTATCCAGAGTAGAGATGTTGGCGCATAAAACTGATGTGTTTTTACCATGACAAGCATCTCTTACTTCAAGGAGGCCGCCGATGACCTGCTCGGTAAACATGTCCGTCTTTCTAAAGAGGAAATCGCTTCTGGAATATTATAAATAAAATTTAATGAACTCATGACAAATTCATTCCAACAGATTCTGTTTGTAATGATATCTTTTGACTAAAATCAAAACGAATGAAAGAAAACATCAGCAAAATTTAAAAATGATAAATTAGTTGACTTATACTTTAAAATGTATACCTAGAGAAAGAATCCAACGGATTCCATAATTTCACAAATTTCCATGACATTTTTCATCGAAATTATGTTATTAGTCATTTCAGTTATTAGAATTATTAATTTTGAGAATTTTTTTTTTTTTTTTTTTTTACTAGAGTGTAAACCTGTGTTTCTAAACAGATGTTTTTATGTTAAGCTTTCATTTTTTAAAATTTATTTATTCAGATTTAAGATGCTAATTTTGTTTCATCATTTAAATCTTTAGTAATTTATTAGTGGATTAAATACATCAAGGATTTTTCTTTTCTAAATAAATTAAGATTAATATTATTAAAATTATTGTTTCTATATATGAAATAATTAGGTAATTAATTTAATTCTATCATTAATTGTATATATAATATTAGTAAATGTTAAAATAAAACAAAATATTCATCTAACATCATTTTTACCATCTCGCCAGAGATAGTATTGCGATCACGAAAATTTTCGATGTTGAGATTTTGATGTTTTTATACGTTTTGAAGGTTCCTGAATCATTTTCACTAAGGTTGAGAAAAATGTCTGTGTGTGTGTGTGTATGTGTGTGTGTATGTGTGTGTGTATGTGTGTATGTGTGTATGTGTGTGTGTATGTATGTAGGCAAGATTACGCAAAAACGGTTTGAGCTAGAATGATGAAATTTGGTACATGGACATTATTCAAAATTCATAGTTTTCTATCAACTTTTGAGAAATGTAGCTCAACCGGAAGAGGGTCATTACCTACAACGTTTTGATTTTTTTTCCTCTAAAGTAACCGTAAAAATAAAAATATATGTTTGATAATTTTTCACATGATTAATAATTGTATAAAACTGCTATATATAGAATTTCAGCTTGATTGATTCGCTGAAATTACCAGAATTAATTTTTTAACACTGCAAATCTCACGCGCCAACACGTGACGTGGTGCCATCAACAAAAAGCCAAACATGCGCTTGTTTAATATTTATTATTTATTATTTATAATTTATAATTAATTAAATTAAATTTAAATATAAATATTATGTTATTTAATCCAATTCAAATTGCGAGATAGTCGAGTGGAGACACTCCAGCTAATTAATAATTAATTTTAGATCTTTTGAATATTTTATTCATGTTTAAAATTCTATGTCTTAATTTCAGTGTTCTTTAATTAATTTTTTTTTTTTTTTTTTATTACAAATTGATAATTTTTGTTTTTCCAATTGTTGTTCCAACTTTTAAATAAATTTTATAACAGAGCACTTCTGATATAATTTATAATTTTGTAACTATATTAAATATGTAATAATTGTGAATAATCATTGATAATTAATTATACTAACGTTTCGATATTACATTGCAGTACTGGTAATATGACGTCAGAAAATTAAATTGCAAGATGGTACTTTTAATAAGGAATGAATGTACTACTATTAGTGTGACAGTAGAAAAAATATCTAACCTAATCTTATCTTAAACTAGGTTAAAGAAATTATAGATATAGCGCTTTAAGAGAGAATTTAATAAAATAATAATTAATATATTTGGGAATTCAAAATTAATTCTTAAATCCAATTAATCAAATTACTTAAAACAAAATTAATTGAATAAGGAATTAGAATAAAGATTAAAATCAAAATAGTAATATTTTCAAATTTATAGAAAATAAATTAAAGGAAATGTTAATTAAATATATGTCAGCATAAAAGCTAAAAAAGATTATGAAACAAAGATTATATTCAAAAGCAGGACTACATACATATGATAAATCATAAGAAGAAATAATTATTATTAAGAAAAAAATTTCAATCCTGAGTCAACTATTAGGGAACTAAAACAAATTTATAATATGAAATTATTATATTTAACTGTGTACCTACTAGTTGAAACATTTTAATTAGTTAATTAAACTAAAATTAAATTTAATTACGCGAATAATAATTTTTAATTAAACACTCAGTGAAATTTCAAAATTTTGCACTAGTTTTAATAAGAATTAAGAATAAGATTCTAATATCTAAACATCAATCACAAATAAAATAGAAAAAATATCTAAAGTAATGAAACTTTCTAAAGTAGTGAAACATCTTATTAATCGGAATATAAAAAAAAAAGCAAAGAATCTCCATTTTTTCAAAGAAATGTTCATAAATCAGATTCTGAAGAAGTGATAGTTAAGATAAATAATTCCATAATATAATATGATTATGATGAATTTATTAATAAATAGAAAAGAACTATGATAGAAGATCGAAGGGGGCAACATCTTTATATTTTACTAAGTACAATGATTATTTAAGATTGGAATTTGTAAATAAAATACTGAAAGTTTCAGAAGAAATGAAAAAGTATGGGTAGATATTTTAATACCAAAAGGACTAATATTTATTTATTTTGAATATAAAGAAATTAAATTTTATAAGAGATTATTTACTATCGATAAAGAGATGTTGATAATATCAAATTCGAGTATTTAAACCGAATAGTACCACTATATAAATATAACAAATAAATTGGATATAAAGAATATTTAAGGATTAAGAAAAAATATAAAAATATCAATGAATCTAGAAAAAATATCTAATATAATGTATAGAATTTGAAAGTTAAGAGAAAAGCTAATGTGAATTTAAAATTTTATTAAATGTAACTTCTTTTATTAGGATACAAATAATTTAGATTATTGGTAGATTTAATTAACTAACTTTATTATAGATTCTATAGGTAAAATTATTATTTATTAATTATATAATTCATAATGTTCTAATTCGATCAAAAAAAAAAGTTATATATATTTAGATCAAAAACCATTTTTTCTTAATTTAAATATATAGGGTAGTCGAAAAAGTCTTTTCGTATTTCTTATCATGTGGTACCCACACATCAAGCTTCTTTGTGTAGCCAGTCTTTTTTAAATGGTTCAAAACCGTTTGATGATGAACGTTTAGTTCCTTGACAATGTCATGGCTGCTTATGTGACGGTCCTTGTCAATCTTTTCCATAATTTCATCGACTTTTTCAACGATAGGTCGAACAGAACGAGGTGCATCTTTCACATCGAAATTTCCAGAACGAAAGCGAGCGAACCATTGTTGTCCTACACGAACTGATATAGCATCGTCTCCGTGAACTTAACAAATTTCATTAGCGGCTTGCGTGGCATTCTTCCCTTTTTTATACAAAAATTTCAAAATATAGCGAATTTCTTCATTATTTTCACTCATTTTTGAAAAGCTGTAACTTTTGTTCAGCTTCACCAAATTTAATTTCCTTTAAGGTTAAATGAAGATTGAAATTTCACCTTTCCAACACTATATGGTATGACACAATGTGTTTGGTAGCACTGGAGATATACATACTTTTTCGACCACCCTATATAATAGAATTATTTAAAAATCAGGAGAATTCATTCAGTAAACTATCAAGGAACAATTAGCATCTAGGGAAGATAAAATTTATGTTAAAAAGACCACTATATACGTGGGGCGTCGAGTTACGAGATTTTCGGGGTACGAGATGAGCCTTTTTTCTCGGTTTATGAGCAAAATATCGGGTTACGAGTTGTGTGAGTGGTCAAAGATAAGAGAGAGAACAAAAAACAGTCGACAGTAAAGATTCAAGTTCAATAGTCAAAATATAAATTTCTTTAAGAGAAAAGTTAGAATAGTGATGAATGTGAACCAATAGCATCAAGAAAGGTTAAAGTTACGGATAAAGAAAGTGAATTTTTTGTTTGTTCTACCGAGATACAGTGACTGATCCTCCCTTCGATACGACGTCTTTAATATAAAGTTCAAATTGAAATATTCAAATTTATAGCCAGATATTCTCAACTTGGCCAGTTTAATTGACATTGTATAATAGTGATAAATCATACTGATTGATTGTGTGAGAAAGATTGTGATGTGTTATGTGGTTTTTTTATAGGACTGTAAAAAAAAAAAAAAAAAAAAATATAAAGTTCAAAGGGTAAACAAATTTTTTAATATTTTATACTTATATTACATTATTAAGGACATTAATAAATTATATTATTTGTTATAAAATATGTTTATTTGAAGTTAGTAGTTTAGAAGTCCGAAACGAATTATTTTTATTTAAATTACTTCATTAATTATGGGAAAACTTGTTCTGGGTTACGAGCTGTCTTCTGTTAATTATACTTGTAACCCGAGGTTTTACTGAAGTACTTATAGAAAGATAGATTTGAGTTTTTCACTACTACAATGACAAATTTTTATCATATATTAATATAAATTAAGACATTCACTGTTTTGAAATTATTTGGCTTTAAGCTCTTTTTTTTTCTCCCTAGCATTTGACTATTGTGAGGTCTGCTGCTTTGAACTTGTTGCGCAGTAGGAACGGATTTTGTGAAGGATTTTTTAATATTGAATTTTGGGATTTGATTAGGGTTTGGGACGCGACTTCCTCAATGGAAGGTGAGAAAAAGTCGTGGCTTTCGTGAGCAGGTTTGCATCCCTGAAGTGGACCTATCTCTATCTGGATCATAGAGAGTGTCCACCCGCTACTCCTTTTGACTTTTATGCTCTTATTAGGTTTAATTTTATTTTTTTAATTATTGTATTTATTTCTAGTATTTCTTTTTTTATATAGTTTTATCAAGTAACCATAACTTACATATAAACTATTGCAAATTTTTATATATACCTCTTATCTTTTAAAAAAATAATTATTTTATCAATGAATAATATAATTAAAAATAAATATTAAATGTTTAATCTAGTTTATTTCTTTAAAAGCATTTTCAAAAGGAATCATTTTATTATTGTAATGATTGTGTGGATGTATTTGGCGACGACAGATATTAGCTTAAAGCAAAAATATAAAACCGGTCTTTATTGTCTTACTAGGTAGCGATGGGTCAGCCAAGCATTTATCGTTTTATACGCCCACATTCACGGCAAAATTCCCAAAGCTACGGGACATCGAGCTTGTTTTGGAAGGTTCCAAGTGGAAACAGTCTGCATGCCTGTCTAAGTGGTTGATTCGGGGAAACACTCAAACCGATTACCAACTCATAAATAATATTCAACCAGACTGTTTACTTGGCTGTTTATAAAAGTGATTCCATTTTTATCCTGGAATATTTCAAGTCTCTAGTATTTGATCATTTAATTAAAAAAGAAATACATATTTACTTTTGTGGCTCGATTGCCATAAGACGAGTGTTCTAATGATGCCATAAAAAATCGAAGTATAATTGTGTTATAATTGATCTGTCAAATGTTCAATACATCGAGAAAGGAACAAATGGTCTAGTTCTATGGAGGAAAATTCCTTAAACATTCTGGACTTGGTAAATAAAGTGACACAACCTGATCTTAACCAATTGCCTAATGTGAAATGGAAGTGGACTTTGGTTTTACCGGAATTAACGTCGAGTGTGGATGCCAACACGTCCCCGAGGATGGTGAGGCGTGCGACGTTCGCGTGCTCACGTGCCCGAGGCTCCCTCGTTTTTATAGACTAAACAAGGTATCCAGACGCCAAACATTAACCATAACAATGCAACCACCTGGTTATTATTCTATGCTGCAACATTTTCTCCCAGGTCTAATTGTTTCATTGATCGTTTGGTAAAAAGATCACAAACTCAAGAAATATCTGCATAGAAAAAATAAAACAAAAAAATATTTTCTAGTTCATACACAATTCTAACTAACTAATTAGAATGACTTGGTTGAATTATAAAATTATAATTTAGATAATGTTACATGGTATAATTTAAAAATTATTTTTTTAATTTCCATTTTTCAATTTATGGTATGTGTAGAAATAAATTAAAATATCCAAATTAACAATTTATAAATTTAAAAATTTGTTTTTTTGTTTTATTTATTTAAATCTAAGATAAAAAAAAACATTTTTTAAATTAAATTATTAAATATACATAAATATTGTATAAATTAATAAAATTTGAAAATGTAAAAATAACTAAAACTAATTATATTATTAAAGTTAAAAGTATTTTCTTTATAATAATTTTTCTATTCCGAATATTAATTTTAAATATAATTTCAGAATTTTGTGTTATGAATAGTAAAAATTAAATTTATAGATAAAAGAGGATAAAAAATTAAAATATATAAAACAATTATTTTGCCGGTTGTATTATGAGTGTGAGGCATGGTCTATGACCTTAGGAGACGAGAGTAGATTTAGAGAATTTGAGAATAAGATTATACAAAGCATTTATGGGCCAAAGAAAAATGAGGTCACCGGGGAATGGCGGAGACTGCATAACGAGGAATTGCATGACCTCTATGCATCTCTAGATATAGTTAGAATTATAAAATCGAGAAGGTTCCGATGCTCAGGGCTCCTGGCTAGAATGGGAGAAGAAAGAATGGCGGCCAAGAACTTTCGATTTCCGTAGAGCCACAGAGATAAATAGATATAAAAGTTGCTAATGATAAGCCTAAAAATACTAAGCACGGTGAGCTGACTTTATTAAAAAAAATTATTTAACATCACTTACCTTAATTTTTTTTTAGAATTTAATAAAATATAATCAAATCAAATAAATAATAAATTTATAAAAGAAATAATCAAATTAGTAAAAATATTACTCGATTTTAAAGTTCGTTGTGTTTAAAACCAGATAATTAGGAGTTTTCCTAGTAGCGGACGACGTAACCTAAGCATTCTTTGAAAATAAATCCCCTAAAAATTTAAAAATTTGTTTATTTTTTTAGTTTCATTCTCAAAGTATTCACTATAGGTGGTGGTGTACATTTCATGAAAGGTGCACATAACTTATATATATATATATATATATATATAGTATTTTTAGCATGATGTCTGTCCGTCCGTCCGTCCGTATAGATGTGTACAGCCTGAACGGCTCAACCGATTTTGATGAAATTTGGTATATTTACTTAATGCATCAGTGGGATGAATTGATCAACTTTTGGTGCAATTCCGGAAACCGGAAGTGGTAGTATTAGCGATCGACGATAGAAAGGAAAGGGTTATTTTCACACCAAAGGAGATTTTTTTATATATCACCACGAATCATGCACTTTGTATTGGTTTTATCCTCGAGAAAAATCATATTTATTAGTTTTTTCTTGATTTAAAATTATATGACGTCATCCAGCCATTCATGACGTCACAGCCTGGTCTTGCATATATATTATAAATAAAATACAATTAAAAATATTTATGTTCTATCCATATCTGTTTTTTATTACATTAATAGATATATTAAAATTATTTGAAATTGTTTCTGTAGCTGGAAATTAATTTATATCAAACAGTCGGTCGGTTCGGACCTGGCCACAGGTCAACTTATTTTTTTAATGAAACAACAAATTTATGTTAATCTATTTATTTTACAGAAATAGTTTATTATTTTTTAATAATTATTTTGATTTTAATTTTTTTTTTTTATATAATTCTCGTATATAATAATATAATATAATATAATTTCGCATTTGATGTTCTCAAACCCTGAACAAAAATATTAATTATCTTAAGTGGATATTAAAATAAAAAAAAAATGATATTTTCGACTGCTTATTTTTTTCCCACATTCTTTATATATGTATATATATATATATATATATTTAAGATTTTGTGGTGATAATATATGATTTTTTATCTCCATAAATTAGCTATGGTCGTAGATAAGATTCCAATTTCATTTGCACATAGATCGTTGCCAGTTTCCATAGATGGTCATGTTTGATAAATTTAAACACTTTATAACCTGGAAGGTTATTATGACTTGATGTAAAATTTGTATAGGCTATTTTCATTTTAAACCAAAGAGAAATGAGCCTCTGTTTTGGATATATATGCAAATCCAATCTTTTGTAGTTGGGATCAGTGTGATAAAATTTCATATATTATACATTAAAAGACAATGAATTTCTTTTGGTGGAGCGCTCACAGAAATTGAAATAAAAGCTTTTACTTGAAAGAAATTTCTTTCTAGCTTTGATCGGATGAAATTTCAGCCTTGGTCACAAATGAACAATTTTTTATAGAGTCCAGTAAAGACCAACCGCTAAAACCTATAACTAACTATTTGAACTTCATTTAGAGATAACATCAAACCATTTAGGGCCACCCACCCACTCCCAAGCCTGAGATCAGGGGGCATATAGAACGCATTGTACTTTTTAACTTTCATCCAAAACCACGTCTTTCAGCTCCGGAAACGAGAGCACAGTGGCTATTAAGATGGAAGATAAAAATCATGCATCAATAATAATAATAACATCGCGAGAGAGAAAAAATATATATCAAAAAAAAAAAAAAATAGTCTATCATGAAATCGATCTCATTGAACTTGTTTGAAAATTCTAAACGAAAGGATTTAAAATATTCCAACAAAAAATTAATTATATATATGTAAGAGCATTCCTGTGCCACCTATGTAGAACTAATAAGGATCAAGTCACAGTGAAAATCAACAAACTTTTAATCGCGTTCCAAATATAAATAACCAAAACAAATGTTTAATAATTTCATGTTGTTATTATAATAGACTTAACTGTTGTTTCTTTTTATTTAGGTAACTATTATAATTAACTAATGTATTAATTTTATATATAATTATAATAAAATAATAAAATCATCCCTTTTTATTTAGAAAGCAACACACTGTGGATTTATTTAACAACATTATATCTATATCCTATATATATGTTGGTGTAGGTTTCCGTGAATGTTATTGTTATTATTACTATCAGATTTATCGGGGATATAATCACGTATTTTTGTGAGATTTTCGGCACCCATTTTGGCGCCATTTTCAAGAGATTATTTAGGTGGGAATATTTTTGGGATTCTGGGTCTTAGTCGGTGTGACCAAGGGTTAATATCGGGATTTTGGGTTGATAGGTTGGATGGTTTGTGTTGCTGTGGAGCATGTGTGTGATGTGTGTCTCTGACACACGTCCATATCGGACAGGATTGCCCAGGATTCTTCGGGGGGGGGGGGGGGGGGAGCTCCACAGCAACACAAAACCATCCAACCTATCAACCCAAAGTCCTGATATTAACCCTTGGTCATACAGACTTTAGACCCAGAATCCCAAAAATATTCCCACCTAAATAATCTCTTGAAAATGGCGCCAAAATGGGTGCCGAAACGTCGAGAAAACAATCTCACAAAAATACATGATTATATTCCTGATAAATCTGATAGTAATATATATATATATATATATAATAAAATTACCTCTTCAAATAGAAATGTGTTTAGGAAATTACATTACAAAAGTTGGTATTAGTAATCATAAGAATTGTGATCTAATAATATATAAATAAAATATAATTATAGAAATGTTAATATATATTAAGCCGGCTCCATACATGCGGTGTTTGCCAAATATCAAGCAAAACATTTGGCAAACACCGCATGTGTGGATGGGTTGCTTGTCCTGCGCTTAGTATATGCCGAGTACAAACATTCGGGTGCTCGCTAGTTCGCTATTATAGCGAGCACAAGACGAATATTTGAGAATATTTATATCTACAATTTTAATAAATAATATTGTTTCTCTAACAATTCCTTTTTTTTTTAATATAATAAATTAATAATTCCAATTAAATAATTTATTTATAAAGTATTACATTACAATTATTATGATTAATTGAATACAATTAATTAAATTATTCAATTAAATTTAATAAACCAAATTAAGGAGGTTATATTTATATATTAATAATATTAACAAGATGAATATTCAATACAAGCACCTAAACTTTGTGCTCGGTATTTGGTAAATATTCGTTATTTGACAAACACCCTATGTGTGGAGCCGGCTTTAGATAAAAGTATTTGTTGAAGAAAAATTGCAATTTAATAAAATTTTGGATTTATCAACTTAAAAATTCAATATCTTAAGTATTGAAAAAATTATATATGTAATAATAAATTAAAAATTAAATGTTTTTAATTCATTTGTTTATTATATTTTATATTTATTTATCAATTATTTCTCTATATAGATATATAAATGTATTTATTTATTAATACATTTGAAACAGTAAATCGTTATTTATTGTATCATACATTCAATTATTAGAATTGATTTGTGGATAATAGCGAATAAAACAAATTATCACTATATTATATAATATTATCAAATACCAATTACCAATAATGACAATTACATTGATCGTGTTTACAGTTAAACAAAATAAAATTGAAGATTACGATAAAATCTTTAAATTTACCTATAAGAAAATTAAAATATATTTGACAAAAATAAATATTTTTTCACTTTTTTATTATTAACTAATTAAATATTTTGTTTTAATACTAGAAAAAAATAAAAAAAAAATGAAAATTATTAAGATTATCATTAATTAATAAATCAATTTTCAAATAGAGTATTTTTTAAAAAAAACAATTAATGTTGACCTAATATAATATGATTTTTATAAATTTTTACATTATTTTTTTTATCAATATACGAGAGCAGGTCAATAAATTCAGTGACTCTTGGTTTTTGGATTAAAAATTTTTTAAAAAATAAGAATTATTAAAGACGTCAAAATCGATTTGTTTGTGAGATAATTTCATTGTTGGAGTCAGTCAAATCTCTTTCCGCCCAGCCATTTCTACAGGCTTTGGAAACAAGAGTCACACGGGGCTAAATCCGGAGAATAGGGCGGATGAGAGAGCAATTCGTATCCCAATTCATGGATTTTCATGGTAATTCACTTTATTCCATCTTCTGCTCAAAGTCTGCTATTAATGAATGTCCAACAAAAACTGAACGACCCAGCTGGTTCAAATTTCGACAGGAGTCAGCTGATAGTTGCTGCTGACAGGAGCAGTGTTGCTATTTCATTTAAGAGACAGGAAATTAAAAAAATCACGGACTTATTGACCTACGCTCATATATTGATAAAAAAAATAATGTGAAAATATATCAAAATCATATTATATTAGTTCAACATTAATTTTTTTGTAAAAAAAAAATACTCTATTTGTGTCTGTGAAAATTTATTTAGTAATGAATGATATTTAGTTTAGTTAGTGAAGGAAGGAGGGGAAACATTACACTTTTTGTTCAATTTCGGAGATCATATGTTTTATCTTTCATTTCAACTTCAATACTTTAAAATATTATGTTCTTCACCACTTCGCACTTTTCGTTTTTTATAAGTTTAATAGCCCTTTATTAATGGAATATTTTAAATTTTGATTAATTTTCATTTTTTAATGAGTTGCGTAAAAAAAAGTGAAGACCTCAAGACCAAACAGTTGAACCATCATCATCATTTTCATTTTTTTGTTACTTTTCTTGAACAAATAACTGAGAAATTGTAATCATTTCTATGTACGTCGTGTGTGGCGAATTCTTCAAAAGAAGCTAAGAGAGTACATGAGAAGTTTTGTGTTTATTAATCACAACAACACTTATAATTGACAACCAACGTGAACAATGGATTTATTGATGTGCGAAAAGCACCGTTTATTCGGCATGCCATTGACTTTGACTCATTTGAAATAGTCGATTTATATTTATTATACAGTTGCATTGGATGGTATTATTATAAAAATAGGAATTTTAAACTATTTTCAAACAAGTTTAATTAATTATTCATTTTTTATTTTTGTTGGTTTTGTAAAATTAAATCATTTATATTTTATTTATTTATTTAAATCAACAATCAATTAGTAATTAGTAATCTTAAATTATTATAATATATTTATGCAAGTGTATCTATCATCCATTTATGTATAATGTCCGATAATAAATGTTATCTATAGATTATAAATAATCAAATTTATACAAATAATCTATTTCAAAATCATGAGAAATAAAACGAATAAATAAAATGAATAATATTATATAATTAGGTATTAATAACATTTAATAATATATTAAAAATAAATTAAATAATAAAATAAAAATAACCTATTAAGGTAATGGCACCAATAGATGACATTTTAAGCGCTCTTGCCACTATTTTCTTTTATAAAACCGAAACTATACGTCTCTCAAAAAAAATCTTTTGGTTATTATAAAGCTTATCTTACCTTTTATCACCAGGATAAATATTTTAAACTTTTATATGAGTTTAAGAGGAAATATAATTTTTTTTCAAAGTAATCAAATGGCACCTATAGATGACACCAAAAATTTTGGTGGAACCTAATGATGACAATTATGGAACCCAAAGATGACATCTACTTTTTTTCACTTCGCTTGCTCTCTTTATCTTCAACTTATTTATTTGCAAAGTAAAACATCTTTCCAACGCCTTGTTGCTGCTTTAACTTTAGTTATAATAAAAAAATCAGGTTTCATATAATGATACATTAGATATATTTATTGTGATTGATTTTAATTTTAGCTGATTATTATAATAAAATAAAAAATTAACAAATCTTTTTTTAATTATGCATTTTTAATTATACATTGAGAAAAGAGTAATTTAAAAAAATTTTCAAAAAAATAGTGTTTAAAGTTCTGGAACAGAAAAAAATTTTCTGACAATGAGAAACCTAAAGATAAAACACAATGTCAATCAATTCAGACATGAAACTTGGTTGAATTATATAAAATTATCTCCTCTTTACAGCTATTAATATAATAGACAATTTTTTTAAAAACCTACTTATAGCTGACATTGCTGTCATCTATAGGAAAAACAATTTTTAGTGGCACCTATAGATGACACGGTTGATAAAAAAGATACTTTTAAAAATTAGGTGTTTAAATTGAAATGATTTATATCTATATTAAGTCTATTTTTTAATGTAGTTATTAAATTCTTGATAAATATGAAAATAAAAATATAAAATACTAATTAAGAACATTAGTTACCTTAAGGTTATCTTTAAGATTTGTGTAAAAAATCAATTGTTGACGATCCTGTCTGCTTTTCAAGTTAATAGAAAAAAAATAGGGCGACTTATTGTATTGTTGTAGGATATCTCAGGTGGTGGAAAAACAAAACTTTCATTTAAAAAAAAAAAAATCCGCGTATGTTTTAAAATTTGCTTATTTTTTTAGTTTAAATTCAAAAGTGTCATCTATAGGTGCCATGTCATCTATAGGTGCCATTACCTTATTGAATTTTCTTCCGGGTTGATAAGTTAATCTTATGTATTTCAAAATTGATTATATTTTAAGTATTTGTAAAGTTAACCTGAATTTTTTTTCGACAATTTTCAATTTATAAAAGAAACTGAAAAAAGAATTAATAAATTCAATAAGTAAAGGTAAGCTATTAAAAAAAAACACTAGGTTTTAAATTTCAATATAAATTTTATTAAACGTTATGATAATTTCGTGGTTATTTTAAGTATCTACATAATTTGAAGTTTGTTAATTTATCTTTTTTAATATGTTAGTTAAATAACTTTATAATAATATATTAAGTTTGAAACTCATGTTTCAATTAATATTATCTATTGATAAATTATAAATATTAAGTTTTATAAAAGTATATATTTTTGTTATTTGTCAGAGCAGAAAGAAATTGCTCTTTTGACCTGTCTACCAAACCTTCCCATGTAAAAACCAGTTTCTCAATATTTGTTAGGTACGAGTATTATTCCAACGACACACACACATCAAACCAATAGAAAATATCGAATATGTTTCATTGGTTCTAAAGATATTTTGATTTGTTAACAAGTTCCTGATATTAATTTCGTGTTTTTTTTTATTTAAATTTAAAGAAGAAACTGTTATACATCTTATTAAATAAATAAAATACTTGAATGTTGTATGTGTGTGTTTTTTAAAAAAATATTTATTACCTAGTACTAAGATTTTTCTTAATTTTAATTAATAAACAAAATAATAATTAAATTCAATATTAATATTTTAAAAATATTTTTAAACTTTTTAATGAAAATCCTGAAATTATAAGTAATTTATAAACTTATGGACAAAAGTAATGTATAATGTATAAACTTGTGTCAAATTTTTTTTTTATTCAAGTCAGATAACCGGTACTCTTACCTCATTCTCCTTGTCTTTTTACTAAGTTCTAGTCAGATTATTATTTATACAAATAAGTATATACTTTTAATTTTTTTGACATTATATTATACATAAGTGAAAAAGGCCAAATTTGTTCCTAAAAACAAATTCATTAATTAAATAGAAGGATATTACTATAATTATACGAACCCGTTGCAAACGATGTTTGCAATTTAAGTTTAAACTGAATTTGTAACTAACTTCATTATGTTACAGACATCACATACATACATTCGATGGAAATTATATATATATACCATACATGAATAATTATTAATAATAATAAATACTATTAGCTAAAAAACAAAAAAACTAGGGTTGCCAATCGTCGTATGATATAATGGCGCCAAATTGAAATTCGTCCTTACTTGCTGGACACCCTTTAGTATTTTTTCTTATTTTTTTTTTCTAATTAGCTTATTTATATACATTTATTAAAAATATCGCATTTATATTTAATTATAAATTAAATTGTTGTAAAGTTGTAAAATTTCGTCCATTATATCTAAAATTTTATATTTTTTTAATAAAATTATCATTAATTATTTATATATGATAACATTTAACAACCACTCTCTCTCTCTATTTCTCTCTCTCTCTCTCTCTCTATGTATATATATATATATATTATAAATTAATTTCAAATCAAGTTCCACCCCACCTCTTTACAAATAATACCTCAGAATCGTGAAATTATGCCAATCAATTTATGATATAATCTATAAATTTGAATATACGAAATTATATTTAGAAAAAAAATCATTTCCTAAACCGTTGTCAATATCTTGTTATCAACACGGAGAGTGCCATGCCGTAAGCGAACAGGACCCTTTGGGCGATGCCCTTTACGCAATGTTCGCTCCACTTTCGCATTCGCAAGCATTCCTTCGCGCACTCCTCTCGTTTTTTGCTGTGGGAATTGGAGCTCCCGGCTTCGTAGATTCCCTTTTTTTATTTAATTAACTAATTCTTCACATGAATAACTATTTTTTTCATGTTAAATTATGTTAGCGATTATCATGTAATTTTCTTTTTGCGAATTAAATAACATTCGTTTATAAATAAATAAATAAATATTTATTAATAAAAATAATAAAAAAATAAATATGATGAGAGTATAATTAAGTTTAAATAAATAATTCAATTTTAAATTAAAAGCAAAATTAAGTTAATTTGTTATTATAGTTGAATGGATTTTTTTTTAAATATAATTTCAATATTCCTTTAAATATATATCTACATATAATGTACAAAAAAGAAAATTTAATTTTAAAAAATGTAAAATAAAATAAATATTTTTAGAGAAGAGAAAATATGCAGTATAGAATCGCGTTCATAGCATTATCTTATACAGATTATTTCTTTTAGTAATTATTTCATACTTTTTACAGCAACTCAAGCAATATATATGGTAATATAATAGATATAGTATTTAGATTATATTTTATTTCATATTTTTATTAATTAATCAAACTATATTCACAAATTTTCATCATTAATTTTTTTGTGTGTGAACAAAATTATCTTTCGGTGCACTGTTATATCTTATATATATAAATTTGTTGAATAGACGCCGAAGGTATATTTTTTTTTTTTTTTTTGGGTAAGTAAAATGAATTTAAACTTAAAAAACAAAAATTATAAGAATAATTTTTAATAAAACACACGGTGTTTAAAAGTTTATTGCTATTTTTCATTTAAGTGCATTTCGGTTGTTACACCATCTTCTCAGAACCTTTCAGTTGAGAAAAAAAATTTTTCTTATTGAATTTTATATTTTTTAGGTTCAATTTTTATTTAATTAAATTTTTTAAATGTTTCAATCAGTAATTTTGGTTTTATCTATTAATTTCATTTTAGTCAATTATCCAAATTATTAGATTTTAATAAGACACAAAGACATATTATGAATTCTTGAACATTATCGACCTAAAAAGGTTTAGATTATTTACAACGATTTCTAGAACAATATTTGATACAAGTCTTTTGTTCTCTGAAAGAAAGTGATGTTTTATTCTACAAAATCACTCAAATCACAAACTACATGTAACATTGCAGTTAAAGATGCCTATTTTTACTTTTACTCCGATATTTGTGCGAAATCCTTTACTTTATATTTAAAACGCTATTTTTAATGGCGTCAAACAAAGCTTATAAATCTATAAGTGAATAAATGTAATATTTATTTGATTTTAAAATGGCAGACATTCATTCTCTCTTAAACCAGTTTGATGTTTAATCCAAAATATATATTTATTCTTATTCTCTCTCTCTCACTCTTTTTTTCTTTCTACTCTGTATTTATATTTGTATTCTAATATTAAAAAAAGAATTCCAAAAGACTTAGACAACATAAATCATAAGTCTTTTGAGGGTCTCTTTTTGAACAATATGATCACTTGGAAAGTTTTAGAAAACACTTTCAAATAGTCCTTAGATATTATTATCCCTATATTAATGATTGTTTCGTTATTGAAATGGATGATTAGAATGACTATTTGAAAAGACCGAGAAAGAATATTAGCCTATTTTGAGATGATATAAATCTTATTTTTTTTTTTTAGTTCTTAATTTTGATTAAAAAAATAACCCCTGTATTAATAAGGATTTATGTCCGATTTAATTTCATAAAAGACGATTAAATGCATAGTTAATAGAATTCCAAATTTCTTGCAAGATGCTTATTCGTTTCTTTTCTTTTCTTTTTTTTTTTAATCGATGCCTCTTTAACTTCTCTTGACGCCTAAGACTTTCCATTCCAATTCCGTTTCCGTATTATTTATTACCCAAATCAAATTCCTAATGAATGGCATTTCTAAAAATTAACGCACTATCATTCAAATCACTTATAAAAAAAAAATTCTCATTTTCAGTTTTTCTTGTTTTCCTTATACTGTAGTTTAAGTTGGTGTTCAGGTGACATCGGTTGCGAAAATAAACCTGACAAGTATTTTTCAAGCGATAGTGGGGAGAGGTCAAAGGTTCCTCATCGATTAAAATAATTAGAATAGCTATTAAAGATGTTAGATTGAGAAATGACTAATTAAAAATATTCTCATAGATCTACAATATAACTATGTATAAGTAAAAAATAAATTATTGATTAAAAAAATATATTAATTAAAAAAAAGTAGGGTCACCCCTTTACGAATAGAATATAATTTAGTTTCAATATTCCATTATGAAAAAATTTAAAATAATTCTGAAAAAAATTTTGCAATATTTTTAATCACTTTCCAGGAATTATAAAACAATATAATATACCAAAAATAAATATATTTCAAATCTGTGTTCTGAACCTCTTGACTCGTTAAGTTATTAAAAAAATAAATTAATTAAACTTTTAAAGTAAGAAAAGGTAAGAGAATAAATATTAAAATTATTATTTTAAATAATTATTAGACATGATACTTTCTTTAGTTTCTATTAATTTTCTACAAAAATCAATATTATTTATTTAATTAATTTAATTTTTTTTTTAATTTAAATTTGAATTTTTGTTTGAATGTAAGTAGTAAATTAATCAAATGTTGTTAAAATAAAATAAATGTTTAAAATACTATGACATATTTATTAATGGTACATTTTATAACTATATTTCAAAATCTATTCTAATAGATTATAATTTGTCTAAAGTATACCATTAGAGAGTAGTTTGGTCATGTTTGGTCATGTGGTCATAATCATTTGACTCTCCACGTGCTCTCAATGATTCTTTTGTATTCAAATGTGGTGAAGGAGGCCCGAGGGCCTGCGTGTGTGTCGACCACTGAAACAGACCCAGATTATAACCCGAGAGAGAATCTGCCCCCGCCCAATACCCCACAAAAGAAAAGGTCAAACTCGGGATTAGGTTGAGCGTCAACCTATAACCTGGATCAGCGATTGAGATGGGAAAGAGATTCCGGCTCAAATGAATTACAAAGGCCACAATTAAAGTCAATTTTTAGTAAGGCAATCTACTAAAGAGCAATCGTTTTAAATTAAATGCAGGAATTAAAGAAAAATGCAAATCAGGTCACGAGACATGGGAAAATCGTTTCAGGAGCGTTTCACCCAGGTTTCATCAATTTACTTAACTATATTATATAAATTCATTAAATAAAAAAAAACAAACTTGTATTTGAATTAAAATACTACTACTATTTAAATAGTATATTTTATAGATAAAAAATTAATATATATATATATATATATAATAAAAACTGTATTTTAATAATAATTTTCTAAAATTTAATCTTTAAATTATTTTAGTACGAGGGCAGGTCAATAAGTCCGTGACTTTTTGAATTTCTTTTTTTTTTTTCTTAAATTAAATGGCAACATTTCTCCTGTCAGGAGGTAACTATCAGTTGATTTCTTTTAGTTTGGGTCTTTTAGTTTTTGTTTGACATTCATTAATAGTAGACTGCCTCGTGATTTCAGAAAAAAATAGAAAAAAGTAAATGTCCATGAAAATCCATGAATTGGGATACGAAGTGCTTCCTCATGCGCCCTATTTTCCGGATTTAGCCCCAAATGAATATTTCTTGTTTCCAAAACCTGAAGAAATGTCTCGGCGGAAAGACATTTGACTGACTCCAACGATGAAATCATCTCACAAACAAATATCTAATTTGATACCCTCGACAAATCTTATTTTTTGGAAGGGATAAAAAAATTGAAGAAACATTGGTCGAAGTGAATAGAGCTCAAAGGGGACTACATTGAAAAATAAAAATAATTGTTTATCCAAAAACCTGTGTTTCATTGAAAAAGTCACGGACTTATTGACCTGTCCTCGTACTTATACTAGTGTTATTGTGTTAGCACTTAAATTAGTAATATATTAATATTCCTTTATACATAACAATTTCTTAATTTAAATTATTCTATTGAATCTAATAGCAAATGAAATGAACATTAATTACCCTAATTTTGTGAGAAGTGTATTGCAAATTGTTTTTGTTTACCATTAAACATTCCATGATTTGTTAAAATTTTCTTAAATGACTTGATAATAAAAATCAAGGACCAATTTTAAAATTCCTGTTAACTGTATCTATACAAATACTTGTGAGATATTTGTCAAAAAACAAATAAGGTAATTTAATTAAATCTTAAAATCTAATGATAACGTGTTCTTATTAAATTAAACATTTCTCAGGAAAAGTAATTAGGTACTTGAAAACAAAATAAAAAAAAAAACAAACAAAAAATATTTAAATGTATTATTACTTATTTAAAAAAATTTATGGAATGTGCTCAGTTATGTTTGTGATGTTGATTAATTTAATAATTGAAAAAGTGTCAGTCATGTATAAATACGAGTAATAATCTAAAAATATTAATTTTATTAACCAAACATCAAACAGGATTTACTTTTCTGGTAAATTTTATTTATTTTTTACAAAATAACGATTTTATAGTTGTAATATTTTATGGGAAAGTGAGTGGGTGCCTGAAGAACGGGGGGGAGGGGGGGGGGGAATTTACGGACTAGAAGCTCAATTGCTGTTCTTACATAACCATTCTTGAAGCTATTCTATGTTAGATTTTCAGTAAAAGTTAAAAGTTTGAAAAAAAATTTAAATTAAAAATTTAACAAAAGAATAATTAAAGTATAATACAACAAAGTATTATAGTAAGAAATAATGATTTTATATGCTTATTTATTTTACTCGTTGATTTATTTATTAGCACTTCAAATACCAAGAAGAAAATATTTATTATATTTCCTCTCTTTGAATTAATATTCAATGATAAATGAATACTTTTAATTTGAAAATTTATTTATTTATTTTATAGAAAATTTACTTTAAATAAAAACTATTATATTGATATTATATTATATAATTTTCAAAATAAACGGCATTTTTAAAATCCACCCCTAAAATTAATTTTTTACCAAGCAGTTGAGGTGTACAATCAAGAAGATATAATAACCAGAGTTAAGAATTGCATGAATTTAACACTCCAATGTTATGCTTTCCTGAAATCGATAAGAACCCAAGGCGGAAGTCAAAGCCTCGATTGGTCAGCCCTCGCCCCTCCCCCCTTGAAATGGTGACCAAGGCGGAGTTTCACCAAGGGGGACAGGGAGGGGCATTCTCCCGAGGCGTGGCCTTTGATTTGCACATGGACACTCACTTCCGATTAATTCAACAATAATTTCTTGAAAAGAACAAACAACCTTGCCATATAAAATAACAAGAAATTCAATTTTTTATCTGTAAATTTAAATTAAAAATTTATTAATATGCCCAACCAAATTAGCAAATACAATGATTTGGTTTATGTTTAATAAGTATTATTATGTAAATATGCTTGTAAATCTTAATTAAAGAAGAATTAAAATAATCTTAGGAAAATCCAATTATAATAATACCAACGTTCCCGGAAAGACAAATAGATTAAATTTTAAACAGGCCAGATAGAAATGCTTAAATGCCCTCCAGAATTTTTGAAAGTTTACAATAATGAATTATTTAAACCACAGGTTCTTACCCGGAGGTGCGGGAATGTATTTTTGGGGGTGCGGAAGAAGCCCCTACCTAACCATCTTCTTCTTCTTCTTCTTAAGGTGACATCTCCCTTTCGGAGTTTGGTTATCATCATGACTAGGATAGCCTTAGAAACTGGCCATCCATGATTATTTTTCTTGGGAATGTTAATGCGGTGGTTTCCCGTTGCCTTCCGCATGTATAGAACCACGAACTAACAGTTCCTGGAGCCGGAGGCAGCTGATGTTAAATTTAATTTTATTAGAAAAATTTGTTCTTAGTTGGAATCGAAGGCCGACTTCTTGTGTAGAAAATTGCTACGCTACACTCTCGGCTAGCTGCCTCCTCTACCTAACTATAAAAATTATTAAATATCATTTATTAAATTTCAAACTATCAAAAATGTATTTTTCTACACTAAAAAATTAAAACACATTTTGCAATGGGGTGAGGAGATATATTTTCAGATTCGGGGACGCAACCCGCTATAAAGGTTAAGAAACACTGGTTTAAACTGTAAATATTATGTGGATAACCATAACATATCGTGTAATAAAAAGTCGAAATTTTATCTTTCCAAAATCGTTAAAATTGTGTTTCTTGTTGTTTGTGTTAAAGAAATAAATTTCTCTTAAATTTTTTAATAAAAATAAAAACTAAATTTAAAGTTTAGTTCCAAATTTATAACAGTTGCTATTTTCCATTTCCAACTATTACAGATGACAAAAAAAAATCAGTTTAAATTAAAATTATTTTTTGTTTCTTTTTTCATAAGAGTGCTTTGAATTTTACATAATATTTAAAATATTTAATCAAGTAAGTAAGTACCTTCTCTTAAATCTATTATAAATTACTTATTAGAAATTGTTTCATTAATTTTATTATTACTGTGATTGTGAGTTTATTTTATTTAAATAAAAAATAAATTCATTTTATTTTATGTTAAGATCTGTTAAAGTGCTATTATATTCTATATATATGAAGTAATAATGAGAGAAAATACTTAAATTAATTAAACAGAAAAAACTTGACAATTATAATTCATTTAAAGATAAATTCTATAGGATTGATTTACCATTTCCTTTAAAATATTAAGTAATTTTTTTTTTAAATGCTTTTATCTCTTTTCCATTTAAGAGATATTTCAAAGACAATCAAACACTTGACTATGGCGAATCTATTAAACAAATATTTATTTAATGGAAAAAAGATATCCTTATATAGAATATTTATATACAAAAAAGAAAGAATAAATTGTATGGTTTTTATTCAATAAATATTGATGAGAGTTACACTTCTCGTTTGGTATATTTTTTTTTTTTAAATTCTTTTTCTATGTTCATGTCACTATTTATTTATAATAAAATACTTTTTATTTTATCAGTTCTCGCTCAGTTTTGCATTGTTTTATTTATTTTCTGTCTTGTTAAACTTTATGTAACATATTTATAAATAAATCTTAAAATTACTATTAAGCTATATAAACAAATTTTAAATAAATAATTCTTAAAATATTGAATATAATCGATTTAGAATTGTTATATGTTTAAAACAATTTTTTTTTTAATTGAAAATTGAAAATAAAGATTTGAAAAAACATCAATAATAAAATTAACTTACTAATAACAAAAATAATATTTTAACTTACCTTATATTATGAAGAGAAATCAAAAATATGTAGAAACCCAATTACGAGTATTTCGATGCGACGAGTAGTAAATAGGAAAATAACTGAAAAAGAAAAGATAAATAAATAAATAGTACAAATATTTAATTATAAAATGAGTTGTAACATAATTGAAAAAAATGAAGTTTTAGTGATAATCAATATATTCTAAGAATTAGTATTATACTTATATATATATATTATATATATTATTATATATTATATTATATATATATTCTAATATTTATTAATTTTTATATTAAAATTTAAATATCGCCCCTTGCATATATGTAACCGGGAATGCCATTTACTAAATATCATAAAACTGTTATATCCTATATTCATTCCTGTAACGATTAAATTAAATTTCAATTTTTAAATTCAATTTAATATTTGTTTGTTTTTTTTAAATCTATAATTTAATTTTTAATTTATTGGTATTTAATTAATTGATTGAATGAAATTTTCAAGATGACATCTATGAATAATTTAATTATGTCTCAATAGACTTCTTCTTCCTAGCATTTGTCCCTTGCGGGATCTGTTACTTTGGGCATACTCCAAGGGTCCTGTCCATCTGTAAAATAAACTCGGAGAAAATCTCTAATCGACTTGTCGCGAGAGTCTGACAGCGGAGAGGGGAGGGGAGAGGATATGTTAATATTGAATTGATGGAATTTGGGATTTAATTAGGGTTTAGGACACAACTTCCTCAGTGTAAGGTGAGGAAAAGTTGTGGCTTGCGTGAGCAGGGTTGCTTCCCTGAAGTGGACCTACTATCTCTATCGGGATTATAGAGAGTGTCCACCCGCTACTCCTGTTAATTGGGAATAACTTTTCTGTAAAAAAATAATTTTAATGAAAATTTTTCTTTTATTGATCTCGAACACTGGACACTTGGTTTGCTAGTTGAATGTGATATACCCAGTATACATATTTATTAACACACTATGAGCGTGGCGGGTATTTGTACCCTTTGCGCGGACTGCCACTTATAAGCGGGGCGGGTATTTATACCCGTTGCCACTTATATGAGGGATATATATTAGTTATCGTTTAAAATAAGTAATTTTAAGTGACACAAGGGAAAATATATATTATTACACTATGAGCGGCTAGCGTCCGCCCCGCTTATAAGTGGCAGTCCCCGCAACGGGTACAAATACCCGCCCCGCTCATAGTGTGTTAATTTATTTAATTAAAAATTGATTATCTTTTGAAAAATAATTAATATAATAATAGATATTTAATAATATAAAAATTACGAATATATATTAATTACATTATTTAGATATTATAGTAAAATTGTTCTTGATATTTTATATGAGTATTCAAAATAAGTAATTAATTAGGAAAAGGTTTTATTTGTGATTAAGAGATCGATATAAAAGCGTCTTTTTTATGACGAAAAAAAAGCAAGTACTTCTTAGTGAATCACTTATAAGGACTTAAACTACATTATCCAAATCGACTATGAGAAAACCATCTATAGTTAGACAATTTCATTGGTTTAGGTCAGGATCGTTGTCAGGTGGATACTTAACTCTAATGAGAACTCGATGTGGGAAAAAATGAAACATTACCCTAACGCTTCATGAAAATACAAGCCACTAATAAAACAACGAATGATGAACGAGAGGAAAAAAAAAGAACTAACACCTTATCGGTAAGTTAAATGTTTACGTTCCTTTTAAATCAAAAGACTTTACAATGAAACCATAAATGAATCGATACGATAAAAAAATATGTTATATATTGATTAAAAAAATTTCATATGTTTTCTACTTAAGAAACAAAACAATTAAAATGTATTTATTATTCAATTAACCATACGATACATAAATTAATTAATCAACTTAAGTAAATAATTTTCAAGATAAAAATATATAAGTAATGGAAATTATATAATTGCCAAACAATAATTATGAAGAACTAACTAATTAAGAAGATATTATAGGTTAAAAATAAAAAATCAAAATTATAAATATATATAGAGAGAGATACAATTTAAGGAGTTTAAAATTTTGACAAATAAATAAGATTTATTTTAGCTTAAAGCGAAAAGATTCCAGGAGTGAACGGGCATCCAGCAAATGGAACAGCGATTGATATTCTGTAAGCGTTTGGCTGAGCGTTCCATCGAATTTATATTCCGTATCGGGAATCCATTATCGTATTGCTCATTTCTCATCTGCCTGACAGAGACTTAGCTCAGGTGGGGGCGTGGGATTGTGGTGCTTCGGACCCTAGGGCATGTGGCCCCCTCATCACCTCAGTCACACTTGAATGACTCAAAAATGGATACAATTCGCTTAAATTATTTTATAGTCGCTAATTAAAATTCTACGTTTTTGGAATTCTACATTTGCACCAAAAGAAAATTGCCTCATTCATAATTTCCAATGGATGGCTAAATCCTTCTCTCTCTGTCTTTCTCTCTCTCTCTCTCTCACACACACACACACATATACACATTCTTTGTTTAACAAATACACCATCAAAGAGACACACTGGTAAAAAAAAACATTCATTCAATATTCGGTATTAATTAATCATTAATATTCATGACATAGAAAAAATAAATATACTTATATAGAAATAAGTAGTATATACGCTACCACTAATGTTAACTTTTCTTAGAAAGGACTTGTAAATATGTATAACAGAAAATGACATTAACATATTGCAAATTGAAAATTAGCAATAATTTTGTAATTAAACTATCTGATACTAAATAGGTCTATACAGGTGCTTTTATAATTAATGGAGTTAGAATATTAATTTATATTCATGGATAGCTAAAAGACGTTTTTAAGACTAATTAAATAATTTATAATATCTGCGATTGGAAAATTATTGAAGACTGAAAAAAAAATAAAATTTAACAAAAAGTCATTAGGATAAAATTTTTAAGAGAATATATTTGCACTTTTCTTCAGAATTTTATTGATGAAAATATTAATTTACAATCCTGAATCTATTTTATGGTAATTATTCTTAACGTTTACAATTGCACATTCTAATATTAGTAATAACTAATAAAGTGAACGACGCTCTATATAAGCAACTCATTTGAACCAATTTCACTAAAAAAATTTCTTATTGTGAAAAGTTGCTTATAGGGAAAAATTGAATTTAAAGCACAAAATAATTAATTAACAGAAACTCACAGACTAGTAACTATTCTAATTAACAGAATTTAACTTTCAATACTTGCAGCACAAAACACAAACATATTCTAATAACAGAATTTTTTACAATTTGAGGTTATGTTGTTATGAACAGCTGTCAACTCAAATATTTTATCTTTAAATAAATAAGTTGCTTATATAGAGCACTTGATCTAAAAACAGTTGCTTATAGAAAGGTTGCTTATAAAGAATGTTGCTTATGCGTTCATTGTAACTATAAATATGATAATATATTTAAAAATAAAAAAAAAATGAAAAAATTATGGCCTTATAATAAAAATCAAAATTTTAATTTTAATCAAACTAAATCTTTAAAAGTTTTAATTAATTAAAATAAATTTTTCAAACTAAATTTAAAATGTTTTTTTTTTCATAGAATTTGTAAAGGTAAAAACAAAATTGATTTCTAATAATAAAAGCATCTAAAATCTAAATAAAATTAACTTAATTATAATTAATTCGACTAAAAAATTCCTTAACATATTATATTCATGATTAACATTATGTGATTAGAAGAACTTAACTATGTTGTAGATCTATTTAAAAAACATAGGTAAGCATATGACAAAATGCATAGGATTATTATGTAGAATGATTTTAATAGATGGTTTTGCAAGGCAAAATATGATAATTCATAAGAATATTTTTGATAGGAATGTGTCGTGCTGGGTAGAGGCAGGTGTTACCAAGAAGGATGCAAATCGCTATGTCCAACATGCGCCATGGACAAGTCTAGGAACAAGGGCCTGAGCCACCATTCGTGTTAAAAACCATCGGTCTCTCATGTCAAATTGATTTGTAGGGAATTTGTTCTTTTTTACTTCTGAAATATTAGAATTTGCTATCAAGCCATGTTGAAACAGCTCAATGCCTACGCATTGATGTCTCCAGGGCATTATTTGTATTCTGAATAGGAATCTGGACAATGTCTTTTACAAACACACAACTTAAATAGTAAGCAACAACATTGGAAACTATTAGTTATATTTTTACAATAGATTGATTAATTAATTCACTATCTTATGAATCTTTTATGATATAATCAAATATTGAACAACAAGAGAATTATTCAAATGTTTTTGATTCTCTTCTTTTGTTTAAGTACTAAATAATTCAATATACATAATATTTACAAGATCAATAAATCCATAACATGATTCATCAGGATATTAATTTCAAGGGAAACTTAATAGAAAATTAATTTTCAATGCTAACATCATCTCCAAATAAGATCCTACTCATTATTATAATATAAATATATTGTATTAAAAAAATACAAATAGATTTCTTCACTACACTCTTGTGTGGTATTCTATTTTTTATTTAATAATATAAATATAAAAACCATAACATAAGAATGTAATTATTTATGTATGTATAAATTTTTATTATACTAGTTATATATATTAAATAAATCATGACATCTATAGGTATTTATTCAAAAAATGTAAATTAGTTCAATTTAAAATATTTTGATGAATTTATTTTTTCAGAGATCGAAAATTTATAATAAAATTTATTATTTTGGTAAGAAAAAATATAAAATAAATTCACGTAAAAAAAAAGATTGAGAGTTTGTTGGAGGAATGTGGTCGACGAGGTCAAGAGTTCAGTAGTGCCACATAGATAAATAAATAAATAAACTAGAGAAATATCAGTGATTGGAACGTTTATCGAACATATGTATATATATATATATATATATATATTTTTATATTTTAATTTCTCTTAAATATAATTATGCATGTCAGAAGCTGTGATAGAAGGGTGAAAAGTTGTTTATTAAAGGTGCCATTTTAAAATATATTTATTGATTAAATTTCTAAAAAAATTCTATAAATTCATTTTAAGAAATTTCTGTTTTCTTTATTAAAGAATCATTGAAATATATAAAGTATTGTATAATATTATTAATTTAGTGTCATTTTCATTTTTTTTATCAATTTTATACCGACCGAGAAGTAAGGAAGGTATTGTTTTCACACCAAATTTCACATGTGGAGATTTTTACATATCTTCACGAATCATGCATTTTGTTAACAGAAAAAAGTATTTTTAGCATGATGTCTGTCCGTCCGTCCGTATAGATGTGACGGATTTTGATAAAATTTGGTATATTTACTTAATGCATCAGTATGATGAATTAATCAACTTTTGGTGTATATCCAGAAACCGCATGTGTTGGTATTACCGATCGACTATAGGAAGGGAAGGGTTATTTTCACACCAAATTCCCATGAGGAGATTTTTTTACATATCTCCACGAACCATGCACTTTGTATTGATTTTATCCTCGTAACAAATCATCTTCATTAGTTTTTTTATTAATTTAAAATTATATGACGTCACCTAGCCCTTCATGACCTCACAGCTAGCGCCTCCTTATATATTATAAATAAAATAAAAGTAAAAATATTTGTTATATCCATATCTGTTTTTTATTGCATTAATAGATACATTTAAATTATTTGAAATTGTTTCTGTAGCTGAACTTTAATTTATTTTAAACCGTCGGTGCCTGGCCACAGGTCAACTTATTTTTAATTTACATATTACAAAGCAAGTGATATAAAAAAACCTATTTTACTATAATCATAATATACTTATTAGAATATATATAGCAGGAAATATTATTTAAATAAGTATAAACTGATTAAAATGTTTTTAAAATTTAGTTTTTCTTTTTTTTTCTAATAAATTAAAAATATATATGTTTAAATAATTGATTAATGTTTAATCAATAAATAAATAAATCTTATAAACAATAGGTTGTTTCAACACATAACTTAAAAAGGATTGAATACGATGCTAGGATTAAAAAAAAACAAAAACAAAAAAGCATAAATTGTAAATGACGACTGCCCGAAGGGTGTCATCGAATGCCCTGAAGCGGGTCATGCCCCTCTGGTCTCCTCCTAAATGTTAGGAGACTTTCTTTCCCCAAAAGAAAGGCTTGGCTTGGTATCTATTTCATTCTCTTCTGCATAGGCTCGGCCGCATTCGCACATTTATTTTCATTTGATTCATTCCTTCCTGATATTTTAATAGGTCAAAATTTACATGTGTAAATATTTTAAAACTTAAAACAACCGTGTGCCAGCATCAATTGGTAACTAATAGACAAATATGTTTTTTAAATATTCATAAAAAAAATCCTGATTATTATTTTCTATTTGTTTGTTTGTTTGTTTTTTTAGATAATCTATTATACCTATTCATATGTAAAATTGAAAGTTTTGTAGAAGAGAAGAGACGTTTCTTAAATATTAATTTTAGGTTTGTTTATAATAATATATTATACATATACTATGAATAATTAAAAAGTTTAGTAGTCATTTGAATTTATTTAAAAAATTTTGGTTAAAAATATAAAATTAAAATGAATATAATAATAATTATGATTGCCAAAAAGTTAAGATCAATAAAATTTTAAAAATTTACAAAATATTACAATATTTTTTAAATTTACTAATTAGCATATTTTTTAGATAATACAATATTACAACAACAACAACACACTATAATAATAATAATAATAATAATAAAATATAAATAAATTGTTTTATTGATAGATATTGATTTACAAAAAAAAAAAAAAAATAAATAAAAAAAACAAACAAAATATTTCAAATGTTTTGTTTCTATTTTATATAATATAGCTGCTCAGAGCGCCTTCGGCGCTCTTCACACCTAGACGGGGGCTCCGCCCCCTGTACCCCCGAGTGGTACATAGTATTTGGTTGAAAGTAGTAAAAGGTTTTCATCCATTTTGTTTCAATCAATATATTTCATAAAACATTCATTTCTTTTTGTGTTCTTATTTAAAATATATTTTTATTTAATCAGTAAATTAATTATATATTTTATTATTGTATATGGTATATATATGTATGTGGCTCAAAGATACTCGAAAGTTCTTGGCCGCAACAACCACATTTCTCCAAGTGTCCCTATCCTGAGCCCTTGTCCCATCTCTCTTACGTCCCTTCCTACGCGTCATTGGTTTTCCAAGCGGACGTTTTCCAATCGGTCTCCCCACCAATATCTTTTTCCTCTCCCATTCTAGCCACGTGCCCTGCCTATCGCAGCTTTTTCCCTTTTATAATCCTAACTATTTCTGAAGATGCAGAGAGGCCATGCAATTTCTTGTTATGCAGTCTCCCCCATTCCCCGGTGACCTCATCTTTCTTTGGCCAATAAATGCAGGGAATAATCCTATCCTACAGGCAAAATAATTTTTTTATATATTCCCTTTGATATAATTTTGATGAGATAAACCTCTTTATTGCAAGATAACAGGCGTTTCCCGATTGCAACCCCGATTTAAATTCTTCTCAAATATTATTATCCTTTGTGATTACATTCAATTTTTCAACATATTCAAATTCTACATTTTGTATCTTAAGATTTTGTATGTTAATACTCTTCCTCTTTGTTACTAAATATTTTTTCTTATCACTATTAATTTCAAACCTCCATTAATATTTCCTCGCTATCTGTAATTGCAATTGCCGAATCTCCTATTATATTTAAGTCGTCTGGGTAACCTAATATTTTACAATTGATTTCCGTATCTTATTTTTTCTTTACTACCTTCAAGACAAATTTGAAGATCAAAATTTGAAAAAGTTTATGCTGATCTATATTGAGTCATGCGTATGTTTTACTAAAGTCTACAAATAATTAGTGAACAGAAATATTGAATTCGCGATTTTTTTCCTAATATCTGTCATAATGATAATATCTTAATTAATGTTGGTCGATTTGGCCTGAACCCGCAATGATATCTCCTAATATTTCCTCCGCCTATGGTTCTTAAGTATTTTCTATGTTATAATAGTGAAATAGAGTATAATATTTCTTGATCATTACATTTTGATATTTTATTTTCATTGCTAGATTATTATTGAATATTTTTAATTATAATGAAACTTGAGAAAATGCACTTGAGAGAATTTATAAAAATTAACGGTATAAAACTATAGATAAATTACCAATATATACATTCATTAATAGTATTAATTTAAATTAATTGATTTATTTGTTTTTTTATTATTAAGTTCATTTATTAATTTTTTTAGATCATAGTTATTTTCCTCCCTTAAAAGAAACTTATCTAATTCTGTGGTGCTAGGGGATTTGAAAATTATTAGTCGCAATATGAAGATTTCGCTTACAGTTTCTGTCATGTCCGACCTCCGTCCAACAGTTATTTCCCTCAAGTTTCTTGCTTCGCTTAATCATGTGATCTATATATTTAATTTTTTTTGATTTATTGTAATAAAATTTAAACAAATAAAAATTTTCACTTTGTTAATTTATAAAAATTTCAAATTAAACTGATTGTGAGTGATACGCTTTGCCAATACTTTGAATAATTTGTGTATAGAAATATTGAATGTTCTTAGCGAGATTTTTTAACCTTTCACTTTCAAATAGAAAAGAAGAAATATATTCAAATATATAGAAAGAATAAATAAAAATTAAGTTAATATAAATATGATCTAAATATTTTATTAAATTAATTAAAATGGGAACTTTTAGAATAAATTATCTAATTGAATTGATATTTGAATATTAGAATTTAAAATAAAAAGGGAAATATTATAATAATTCTTTGATTGGGAATAGCTATGATAATTCATTGTTTGAAATGATTCCGCTAGGCCGACAGTGAGCCGCGAGCTGCTCTTGAATGAACAACACGGAGAATTATATAAACTTTAAAAAATTAATTTCTGCGGTTATTGTTGACATATAAATAAAATTTATAGCCTATGTTACTCTAGGGGTATATAAGAATATTGTGATGTAATTTCATAGAAATCGGTTCAGCCAATTCAGAGTCTATAAAATAGTAATTTTCCGGACAGACAGACAGACAGACAGACATGAAAAATTCTAAAGTCACTTTTGGATTCTAGAGGTCATGAAACGCGAAGATATGCAAAAATTTTTAAATTCTGAGCAATGTGCAGACAAAAACCTTTTTTTATATATATAGATAATATTTTATCTTTTCTGTTCTGTGTCTTCTCGAACTAGAGCATGTAGATTTTATTTCATCATAAAAATAGAGGATATCCCGCCATGAACTAACAGATTTTATAAGTTTCAGAAAGATCTTTATCTTATAAGTTACAAGAAATTTCGACAGAGATATATTTTAATATTTAAAAATTTCGTCCAAAATATTTTTATTTCGTTGGGACCTTCATAAATCGAGATTCGTAGTCGGTTGCCGCCGCTGTTGTTCTTTTGGTTTTTTTTTTTTTTTGCCTTCCTTTCGAATAAGCAATGTCCCCCCCCCCCCCGCCCTTCAATCTTCACGACATGCTTGTCGACATTTTTTCCACCGCCACTGAAAATAATATTTACATATTGACGGTGGTAATTATCTATCTGAATTTATTCTTTATAACGGCGGGTGGCAATCTCTCACCAGAAATATTCTCTATCAAATCTTATCAGATAAGAAACTAGCGAAGAGTTGCTTGGCGGACTGGTTTCCCTAGATCCCGGAAAGATACATTTTAATCTGCGTAGGACGTATAAAGTACGATCGTTTTGGATCAGAAATAATAAACAATATAATAAACTGATGTATATAGTAAATAAATTTTCAAACTTCACCGTTTGAAAATAGAAAAACCAAAAAAAGTACATATCTATGTATTAAAAAAATAAAAATAAAAAAAAAAAGATTCATAATTTATTATATTTATTATTTATTATGTTTATAAGAATTGAAAAATTATAAAATTTCTGTTCTATTAAGTAGATACATGAAAAGGGATGTCTTTTTATAAATGACACAAACATAATAAAAGAATTTCTCTTATTGGACGCGTAATCAAATACGACCTTTGACCGTACTGTACTTCTTTACTAAAAAATAGTATTATCAGCTTGATTTATAGAAAAAAAAAACCAAGGAATATTTTTCGAGATTACTTTGTATATTTAGATAATTTGTGGGCTTGTTTAAAAGATGGTGGTGTCATATTCTTTAATGTATTATTTGTTAACCGTTTTAAAATACAAGTCAAAGGTATAAAGTAATTGTGGTTTACACACATAATCGTGAAATTATTTGTTTGCATAAGTCAGATTATTCAAAATAACATAGTAGAATTAAAGTAGAGAGGACTGGGGACAGTAGTTTATGTAAGATTTAATAAAGTGTGACAAGACTTAATAAAAATAAATTTATTTGGTTAAAAAAAAAGATGAATGCAAAAAATAAAAGTTTAAATATTTGCTAATTGAATAAAAATCATAAAAAACGTTTAAAACAATATATAGTAATTATTTATTTTTTTTTTTTTGGTTAATAATAAGTATGTAAAATTAATTAAATGAACTTCATAAAAAAAATATTTCTTTATTTTAAACATAAATAATAATAAAAAAATTGTTGGAAAGAGAAATTGAAATCTGGCCACAATAATTCAATCTTTAGTAGAACTTTATAATTGACCTGTGGGCAGTCACAGAACCGACCGACGGTTTGAAATAAATTAATTTCCAGCTACCTTTAGCTATATTGAATTTTTATCTCAAATGAAGTAGAGAGATAGATTTAAGTATATATAGCTGTTAATGCAATAAAAAACAGATATGGATATAACATAAATATTTTTAATTTTATTTTATTTATAATATATAAGGAGGCGCTGGCTGTTACGTCATAAAGGGATGGTTCATATAATTTTAAATTATAAAAAAAAAAACGAATGAAGATGATTTTTAGTGAGGATAAAACCAATACAAATTGCATGATTCGTGGAGATATGTAAAAATCTCCACATGTGAAATTTGGTGTTAAAACAATACCTCCCTTACTATCGTCGGTCGGTAAAAAAAATAATACAGCGTTATCAATTTCATTATTATTAATGTGTGATACACACTAAATTAATACACCAAAAAACTTGACAAATTATGTAAATTTCAACGGTAACTTTAATATTTAATATTGTTGAAATCTTTTATAAAATAAAATAGTTGAAGTCAATTCCAAACTAAAATGGTTGTCTGTAAACATTGACTGTTTTATAATTAATTAAGTAGTGGAAATTTTATATTATGAATAATAATGAATATGATGATATTAAAAGAGAAATGATTCAGTCAAGAGATTCTTACTTCTGTTGAATCCTTCCAAATAATAAATAAACAAAATAAATAATATAATTCACACCCAAACGGAAACAACTTCGATACAAAATATGTTAAATGGCAAAAGAAAAAGATACCAGTTGAAAAGAATTGTAATAGTACTAATAAAAGAAAAGATTTTCTAAATTTTGATCATAGTTGAAAGTTTTCAAAAATTATCTAGGATGCCAATCTCATTTATTAAAATTCCTAATTTGTTTTAATTAGTTAAGAAGCTTTCTAATAATTTCTAAATGCTAATCTTAATTCTCGAAATTGATTTTATTATTATTATTAATTAATAAACGTGGTTTATAGAGTAAAAAAAATCAATTGATAAAACATTAAGATTTATAATTAAAAATAATTTTGTTTAAATAGAAAACACAAAATACTCTTCCCAGCACCCAATTTTATTTTGTTTCTTAATTCTGTAATAAAATCTTTGTGTATTTTATTAGCCACCTGTGTATCCTGGGAGTTGTAAATGAACAGAGAGGGGGTGCCCCTTAATTAAAACTAAAGCCGCATCAGGTGACCTTTTTTTACGAGAAACCATGAAAAAAACTGCTAAAAATTAAAGTTTAAAATCCAATGGGAATAAAAACAAATATCTTTTATTTTTGTGTTTTTTTTTTTGTCTAAGAGAATATAGAATACCAAACTAACTGGTAAATATATCAATCGACGATGATCTATAATTTTTCTAGAATACAATATTACAATATCTATTATATTCATCTTGAAATTTATGGTGCGTTCTCGAATAGCAACTGTTTTTATTTTATTATATATATATATAGCCATATTCGTAAAAGAAAAAAATGTAAATATCTCTAAATTTACATTTACAAGAAACTCAAGTCAAACTAAAAACAAATTCTTAGCAAAGTAGACGAATGGCTAGTCAAAGTAAAAGATTTATCCATGCATACATCATTCGGGGTGGATATTTTCTCAATGACAAATGGATTCTTAAGGCTCCTTGAGTGAAAGTGGTGGTCATTTTTTTTTAGCAAAATCGACTGTCAAATAAATGGCCTTTAACATAATTCATTAAATTTAAAACAAAATAACAAAAGCTTTAATGAAAAATTATTTAATTGAATATATATATATATATATATATAGTTAGATAGATAGATAATAAAAAATAATAATTTATTGTAAATAAATTATTTGTTGAAAAATTCGTATAGAATTTTCAAAATTATTATTTTCTATAAAAAATCTTACAAGTTGGCTTAAAGTATATAACTTTATGTATTATATTATATAATCATTTTAAATGTTTAAAAGATTGAAGCTCTAAATTACGAATTAAAAAAAAAATATTAAAAAAAAACATTTTCATTTCTTGCATAATATTTAAATTTTAATCAAATTCAATTTTAGTTTAGTTACTTATATAAAAGCAATATTTCAGATATGTAGTTCAAATAAAACTTAAAGACAGAATAAAATAAAAACTTAAAAATAAAAAGCAAAATAAATAAATATAAATATAATGTATAATATATACCAGGGGTCGGCAACTAGGTGCCCGCGAAGCCATTTCAAGTGCCCGCAAACTTTTAAAAAAATTTTCGATTTTTTTTCAATTTTTACTATCTCGCCAGAGATAGTATTGCGATCACGAAAATTTTCGATGTTGAGATTTTGATGTTTTTATACGTTTTGAAGGTCCCTGAGTCATTTTCATTTCAAGGTTTAGAAAAATGTCTGTGTGTATGTGTGTGTTATATTATTTCAGAAATGTGCCCGACTATTGAAAAAGGTTGCCGACCCCTGATATATACAATTCATATTAGTAAAAAATAAATATTTTAATAATTTACAATATTTTCTTTTATATTTATAAATAAATAATAATTTAAGATGTGAATATATATATAATTTTTACAAGGATTAAGGAATTTGATATTATTTATAAATCCTTTATTATTATAAGAGATAAGCAAACTAAGTTGGGTCAACTTGAGATGCTTTTGTTTTATTGTTCAATAACATGGTCATAAATATGATAGAATCTGCCACTTTTAGAAGCATCCATTCATTTGATTCTGACATTAGAAAGAAAACTATATGTTGTATTATATTGTAGATAATAAAATTGATAGAGTCTTAGTAATGTTTTAGAAAGACCTTGACGCTTAGGACCTCTACATTACTACACAAAACTTACAATTGATTTAATTTAAAACTTATTATTTATTTCCAAAAAATAAATAATTAAATGATATTATTATTAAAGTAAAACCTGTTTAGTATTAGTTAAGTTACTAAATGATTTATATATTTCAAAAGACTATTTTAAAAAAATTTAAAAAAAATAATTTTTCATCTAGTGATAAAATTAAAATATGAATTCAATTTTTTTACTATCTCGCCAGAGATAGTATTGCGATCATGAAAATTTTCGGTGACGAGATTTTGATGTTTTTATACGTTTTGAAGGTCCCTGAGTCATTTTCATTTCAAGGTTTAGAAAAATGTCTGTATGTGTGTGTGTGTATGTAGACAAGATTACGCGTAAACGGTTTGAGCTAGAATAATGAAATTTGGTACATGGGGATTATTCAAAATTCGAAGTTTTCTATCAACTTTTGAGAATTGTAACTCATCCGGAAGAGGGTCATTACCTACGACGTTTTCATTTTTTTCCTCTAAACTAACTGTAAAAATAAAGATACATGTTTGATAGTTTTTCACATGATTAAAAATTGTATAAAGCTGCTATATATAAAATTTCATCACTGAAAGTAGCAGAATTAATTTTTTAACACGACCGCAAATCACGCGCCAGCACGTGACGTGGTATCAACAACAAAGAGCTGCTTTAATAAATATTATTTATTAATTTTAATTTATAATTAATTAAATTAAATATAATATATGTGTTAATTAATCCAATTCAAATTTGCGAGATAGTCGAGTATAGACACTTCAGATTTTTATTTTATATGACAACTTTTATTTTTTATTAAATCACTCAGATATTTTATTTCAACGATATAAACATGTTAATAAATTTATTTAAATATTTTATATAATAATATAATATAATATAATTGATTTAAAAAAAAAAAAAAAAAAATGGTATATATCGATGACTTAATAGTAAAACCAGGTAACTCCATTCTTGCAAAGCAGGTATTTTTAATTTCAAACTAATGTAAACGTTATATAAAACTATAGATAAACTCAAAATATAAATATTTAATTATTTAAATTCAAATTCATGGTTTAATTTTTTTCCACAGTATGAGCAACTTATCTATCAATAAAAATTTGTGGCATTAGGGAAGTTTCTCAAGTATCTCTATCCTGAGTCACCTCCATCCAATCACCATTCTCTCCCAACTCACTTAACTTCATTCAAACTCGATTCTTTCTCAAATTGCTCACGTCTATTTTATATTGTCTGTTAGCCATGATTTTGGTCTACCAATACCGATACTTTCTCAATTATTTTCTTCACTTACAAGGTTCTAGCTAGTTTTTTCTCAGTTTTTCCTACCAGGTATTCCTCCCATCATAAAATATATATTTAATTTACATTGGATTCATTAATTGTATTAAAATTTAAACAAATTCAAATATTCTTTTGCTTAATGAAATATATTTTCTATTGAATTGAAATAAAATCACAAAATGTATTGAAACAAAATAATAAATAAATAAAAATGTAAATAATGTGTTATTTATTTGTCTTTTCTTGTAAAATCATTGGGTTTCGTTTGAATAATTATTTTAATTAACTAACCCCACTGATGTATTTATTACAATATGCAACTTAATTCTCACACTTTGAACTAATTTTGATAAACTGATGGGAGTTGAAAATATTTTCCTATAGAAAGTAGCAGTTATTTTCCTATTCATTTTAATTCATATAGTAAATAAACGAGAATAAATTTATCAGCTTAATAATTCGCCTACGCTAAAAATGCAGAAATTAATTTGTTTCTAATGTGTTACATTGAAAGTTTCAACTTGAACATTTTCGGGGACAATTTATATCTTCTCTAATGAAGAGGTTTCACTTAGCAAATTAATTCTTTAAATTAAAATATAAACATGTCTTTTAGAGAGATAACGAGCGGTGCCCTAGTCACGTTTCGACTTTTATTTATTTATTATAAATATTATTATCATTTATTAAGAATGTGTAATAAATATATTCTAAATTAGAAATTCACATTCATTTAATTGTAATCACAATTAAAAATTAAATTTAAAAAGAAAAAGGAAAAAAAAATTAACATGTGCATTTAACTTGGAAAAAATAATTAAGCATTTATCAAAGCCATGCTAAATAGATGATGAATAGAATTGGTGAATTTTTATTATAGGGAATATACATCTCGCAATATAATGTATATATCCAAAGAAATATTTCAAAACAAGTGGTTCCTTATGCTTAGCTCAAATTTCATATACAGGTACATGGTAAAGGTCCCGTAAAAGGAAATGCGTCCCATTAATTCCAAATGACGTTCACACATCCATATTTAAAGAAAATAAATATATATTTTTATGTTTACTAGCTGCGCCTGATGCCTTCGGCTACATTCATATTTAGAAAGAGGGAGGCTCCGTCCTGGACCTCCCATCATGTAACATTTAATATAAAAACCACTCGTGAGGGATTCGATTTGAATGAATTGGAGATTTTATTAATTAAGATTTAAGTATTTTCAATTGGGAAATTCAATTTAAATTTTTAAAAGATTGTTTATGATATTCAAGAATTTTTTTATTTCTTAATGGATATACTAGCAGTAAAATAATATCTATTACGCCTTCAGTTTATGCAACCATTCAACATGCTTTATATGTTATTTTGAAAGCAATAAAGTATATCAAGTCAAATTTAATATTTATTCTGTAGAAACTCATTCGATTCCTTTCTAGGTCTAAATCTCTTTTTTTAGACAGCTATCTAACTAATTCTCCAACTAACCTTGTAAATTTAAAACAAACATTAAATTACTTTTAAAAAGTTATTTTTTAAAGTGAAAGAAGTATATATTTATAAACTTATTAAAATATAGTAATTTATTTTTAAGACCTAAAAGTGCTAAAAAAATATAATTTTTCCAAAATTATAGAAAGATGGACAGACAGACTATATTGGAAAAATAAACAAAGAACAATTCCAACAAAAAATTGTATTTTCAATTTTAATAAATTTTTAATTTTTATAAATAAAATTATATCTATCTGGCTCTACGGAACAACCCTCCAATCCCTACCCTCTCCCATCTCTCTCACGTATCTACAATTTATGAAATAAAAATTACTTATGAACACCTTCAATCTTTAATATGTGTATCAGATTTCATGAAAAAAAATAATCTGATTATTTTCATTAACAAAACTTTTATTAATTTTTTGGAAAAAAAAATTTCAAAAGATATTTTGAATATCTTATATTTATTTTAATTTTTTTTTCAAATTTAAATTAATTTGATTCATAATAAAAGATTTTATCTGTAAAAGTAAAAGTAACATTAACAAACATTACAAATTTTTTATTTCTTAAAGATTGCAAGCATATTATGTATATTATGAGACGCCACACAGCTTGAGGGTTAATGACGTTAACCGACAAAATCGTGGTCCAGGGTTCAATTCTCGGCCCTGGAAAGAAAATTTCTCTAGCTGAGGTCTATGGGACGAAGTTGACTTGGTCTCATAAAGCCTAAATTAGCTATTTGATTTGATAAAAAGTAGCGCCTCCGATTAAAAAAATCAAGGTAAAGATGGATAGGACCCATTCTACTGAACATAGGACACTTAATTACCGACCGACGATAGTAAGGGAGGTATTGTTTTCACACCAAATTTCACATGAGGAGATTTTTTACATATCACCGCGAATCATGCACTTTGTATTGGTTTTATCCTCGAGAAAAAGCATCTTTATTAGTTTTTTTTTAATTTAAAATTAAATGACGTCATCCAGCCATTCATGACGTCACAGCCTGGTCTTACATATATATTATAAATAAAATAAAACTAAAAATATTTATGTTATATTCATATCTGTTTTTTATTACATTAATAGATATATTAAAATTATTTGAAATTATTTCTGTCGCTGGAAATTAATTTACTTCAAACCGTCGGTCGGTTCGGACCTGGCCACAGGTCAACTTATTTATATTTATAAACGACTTAATAGGCTCTTTTCTTGCAGAATATTTATACAAAAGTCAGAGGTTATATTCACCGATTTCAATTGAAAAATATATATATTAAATGTTTAATTAAATATATACATACATATTTAAATACTCACTTTCATGTTATCTATTTATCTTTCACCTTTCGTTAGTTTTATTCCATATTTGCACATTCAAAAGAAGACTTCATTTATAAAAATATCTTTCTAATTTAAACATAATATTAGATTATTTACTTTTAATTTATTAATACTTTCTCTAATCTTTAACTTACCGCAAGTAAATCTGAAAAATCATTAGAAAAAATATAGAATATAATTTATTCTATTTTTAATTTGTAATAAGAGAAATTCTTAACTAATCTGTTTGATGCACATATACATGTACACCTAAATATAAATGTGTTTGTTATCGATGTAGACAGTTAATTCTTAGCTATTTATTAACAATGAATTTCTAAAATTCACCATTCATGTAATTGTACTTTAGAAAGGATAATAATAATGGTATGAAATGACAAGGCTTAATTAAACGATCCAATGAAAATATCTATTTACTTTCTTGAGGTCACTTTTGAAAAAATCAGCAATCCAGGATAGATTGATTAAACAACTCTCCATGGAAAGTTCATCCATAAATCTCATTGAATCTCTTCTAGACAATCCTGATGATGACCCCAGTCAGCACTTTACAAATCTTTTAATCGCGATAAAAATATAATGAATACCTCAATACTCACATAAATAACTTTCGTCTGATTATCCCGACATAAATATAAATACACATTCATATATATATATATATAATAAAAATTTATTTGTGTATATTGCATAAAATTTAATATTATTTTTTTATTATATATATATATATATATGTTAGATATTTTTTTCAACTTTAATTAAAGTTGGAATTATGATAATAAAATAAATAGATTTTAAAATTATATTTATGAATGTTATTATTATTAATATTTTATTTTAACTAAATTAGATTCTTATCATATAAATCATAGGTTCTTAAACTTATGTACTCCACGGACCCCCACTTGAAAAAATTTTTTTTGACGGACCCCCATCACAACTTTAGGTACTTTACGTCATTTTATTAATTAATTTCTGGCTTACGATCTCATAAGGACAAGGATATATGATGAATATTTCTAACAGTGATTGGTGAATAACGATTTTTTTGCATATTGTAGAACACATTTTATTAGAAATTATAATATTGAAGAAAGAAAATACAAACATTGTCATAGCAACAAATCTCACAAATTATAATGGGTACTTACATTAAATTCATATAAATATTTTATAATTTTTTTCAGAAAATATTAAATAAGAAATATTTTAAAAAATAACTGCATCTATCTCATTAAATATAACTTACATATTTAATGAGATGTATGCAGTTGTTTTCTTGAAACAAGAATCTCAATATCTGGCTTAATATTGGAAACTTTTAATCTAAGATCCGGCTCTACATTTAATTTGTTTCTATATTTAGACTTAATATAAAATAGTACCGAAAAAGCTTGTTCGCATAAATATGTTGTGCAGAATGGAATCAAGTGTTGAAGTGCTTTATTTGCAAGCGCAGGATAATCTGACCTGAGAAGTAACCAAAAGTTGCTCAATTCAGTTTTGTTAAATTTTAGTTTATAAGTTGTATCACATGATAATTCCACGAGAATATCTTGTTCAGGTGCAGATAAATGTTTAGCATTTGTAATTTCCATATTAAATGGATCTCTGATCCAGTTATTGCAAGGATCAGGAGTAGAAAAATACTTCCTGAAGTTGCTTTTCAAAGTAATTAAATGTTCAACAAATAATTGACGCGTTTGATTAAGCAATTTTTCACTGGAGCTTTCTATGAAATCATTGAGAGTTGGAAAAGACTCATATACACCGTTCTGGATGCGTTTCGACCACAAGTCGATTTTTTTAATCATTGCTTCTATTTTATCTTCAACTTTAAATATATTTACAACAGTACCTTGCAGGCTCAAATTAAGTTCGTTCAATTTTGTAAAAATATCAGTCAAGTAAGCCACCTTAGCTAACCAGATAAAATCATTGAAACATTCGGTCAGTTCAAAATGCGCATCTATTAAAAACAATCGTATTTCATCTCGAAGCTCAAAAAGGCGAATGAGTACTTTCCCGCGGGACAACCAACGTACATCTGTATGTAATAATAAATGTGTATGTTGACTACCCATTTCCTCACACAAAATTTTAAAAACTCTGGAATTAAGTGGACGAGCCTTAATGAAATTGACAATTTTAACTACTTCGTCTAATGTTCTTTTCAAATCTGGTGACATATTTTTGGCTGCTAATGATTCTCTGTGAATGCAGCAATGATTCCAAACAACCTGAGGCGCAACATTTTTAATAAGAGCAATCAATCCAGTTCTTGTACCTGACATTGCACGAGCACCATCAGTGCAAATTCCAACACATTTTGGCCACTCTATTTCATTTTCGGTTATAAAATTATTCAAACTGTTAAATATGTCATTAGCTGTCGTTCGTGAAGGTAGTGAATCACAAAACAATACATCTTCTTGTATTTGATTTTCAAACTCATATCTAATGAAAGCTAACAAATTGGCATTATTAGTGACATCAGTACTTTCATCCAATTGTAATGAGTAATAGTGACTTTTGCGCACTCTCGATATTAATTCTTCTTTTATATTACATGACATGTCTTCAATCCTATTCTTAACCGTATCATTTGATAATGAAATCAAATTTATATCGTTTGCTGCTTTAGTTCCTAACATTATATTTGTAATTACTTTTGTAGCAGGAAGAATTAATTGCTCTGCTATATTATGCGGCTTTCCTGCTTTAGCAATAAGTAGAGCTACTTCATATGATGCCATTACTGCTTTCTTACTCATACCACCAGATCCCGTCTTTACCATCAATTTCTGACTTGAATTAAGTTCTTCTTTTTTCATTTTAAAAAATTCGATAGACTTACTAACATGCTCGCTGTGCTTTGTTTGTAAATGACGTCTGAGATTAGCAGGTTTCATACTTTCATTGGATAAACTTTCCTGACATAGAACGCAGACTGGTCTTTCCACATCATTGTTGCAAATATAAGTAAATCCAAATGATAAATAATCATCCGAATATTTTCTAGTTTTGCGTTTCTTGGTAGAGTTTGCTGTTGATGCCTCATCATCTGATTCTTTCCGTTTCTGTGTTGAACCAGTTTGTAGCCAACAATCCATTTTATGGAGTAATTTATTAACATTGAACTACAATAATATAAATATAATAATTTCGTAATTTGATTCTAAAATATTATTAATTTCGTAATTTGATTCTAAAATATTATTAAAATAAATATTTTTTATTCATAAAACTAACTTATACTTACTCTCAAAAACAGCCTTTCTGGGAAATTGCAAAATGTGTTTAGTGTTTTTATAAAATAATGATCATGCAAATTACACTAAAAATTAAAAAAAATTATTAGCTATAATAAACTATTATTAGCTATAATTTAATTATAATTAATTAAATTAATAAAAATAATTTAAAGATACAACTCGTTGAGAAATGAACTTATAATTAACATTAATAAAAATAATTTAAAGATACAACTCGTTGAGAAATGAACTTATAATTAACATTTGCTTTAAAACTGTTTAAAACCCCAGAGTGGACGCTGACAATTTGGGTTTTTCCGGGTAAGACTGTCCCCTCCCCTGGTTTTCCCCAATAACAAAGTGAAAGAAAATTCCCTTATATGCCTCCCCTTCCGAGCCCCTAAGAGGGGTTATTTTAAAGGAACAATCGAAAAATGATTTTAAATGAATGAATGGATGAAAATTCAAATTTTATATATAGTTTTTTATATATGTTTATTTATTCACAAAAAATTAATTGACATAATTATCAATTTAATAAAATAAAATAGTATTATTAATAGTATTAAATTATAGCCGTAATTCTCTAGGAGGATATAGTTAAACAATGAACTTTAAATATTTATATATGTATATATTTTTACGATGATTTTTTTCCGAGGACCGCGGACCCCCAGTAAAGGCTTCGCGGACCCCCAGGGGTCCGCGGACCACAGTTTAAGAACCACTGATATAAATGATCAGTTGTCCATGAATACCAGCCAGAAAATTTCTAATTTTATTTAAAAAGCATAGTTTACTGACTGCTAATACGAGGGCAATTCTCAAATTAGTTTACGTTTTGGAATTAAAACAAAACTTGTACAGGGAAGTTTTTTATTATATACATTTGAAAGAGCAACTAAAATACTATTTTTCTACATAATCGCCAAAAAGGTTGAGACATTTATCGTAGCGATAAACGAGCTTCGAAATTCCTTCCTCATTGAAATCCGCCGCCTGAGTGTTGAGCCAGTTTTTGTGGGCAAAAAAACTTAAACCCATAGAAAAGTTATCGGCAACTGTATGAACTGGTAAAAAAGATCAATGAAAAAATTAGATGAAACCGTCGTTTTACCATAACCGAACTTTCCTTCAGTTTTCCGCAAATTTCACGAATGACACTCAGGCGGCGGATTTCTATGAGGAAAGTCGTTCATCGCTACGATAAATGTTTCAACTTTTTTGGCGATTATGTAGAAAAATTATTTTAGTTGCTCTTTCAAATGAATATACGAGTATTAAAAAACATTTTCCTGTACTAGTTTTGTCTTAATTCCAAAACGTAATCTACTTTGTGAATTGCCCTCGTATATTGGACATTTAAATGTTTTTTTTAATTTATTGAATTGATTAGAAAAAAAAATAATATAATTATTATAAATTTATCTATGATATATTTAGTTTTATCTATGGAGAAGGAAATGTTAAATGAAGAAGTAGCCGATTTTTTTTTATTATAAATTAAAATTGGTATTATTAATTTGTGGTCAAATTCTCTCGCATATGCAAATAAAAAAATTATTTGTTAATCACTTTCATTAATTTAATAGAAATCCTCCATAAAATCATTTAAAATACAACGCTCTCACCTGCTAATTGCTTAACGTGAACATACTAATATTTCTTAATTCTCCAAGACAAAGATGGCTGTTAATCGCCACTTGGCAAGTTATTTTAAATTATAAACATTGTTATTGGCTCGTTAAATGTGGCCATTGACTGAGGAAGAATCTCCGGGCATACTTTGTACTATAGAAGATAATTAGGTATCGAGGTGAAGCGGTAACCTTCTGCTAAGTACCATTACTTGTTACAAATATTTGTTGCTTTACCTTTGACCCAGACGACCCTTCCCCCCCCCCTCCCCTTTCCCCACTTCACCACACCATTTTCCTTTGGGTGATCATTTAAAAGATAACTTAATTAACGACTTTCTTCGTTTTAGATGAGGACATTCCCTCATCTTAATGTAGGCAAACATATTCATTAGGGTGATGGCAATTAATATATCCAAATGGAAAAGACTTGAATAATATATATCTTATGCGAAGAGTAAAAAAGAAAAATTATATTATTAATTAAGCAATGAAAATATTTTCTATAGAGATATACATCTATTCCCTTTAATAAATATTTTTTTTTATATTTACATATTAAAAAATGAACAATATAATTGAAATAATTATTTTTTATTTGCAATCAATGAAAGAATGTAATGTTATTATTATTATTATTATTATTATAAATAGAAATTTCCAATTTATATTATATATTATCTTGTCCGGAAAGTAATTTCGTTTTTTTTTGTTTGTTTGTTTTTTTACTATCTCTGGCGAGATAGTATTGCGATCACGAAAATTTTCGATGTTGAGATTTTGATGTTTTTATACGTTTTGAAGGTTCTTGAATCATTTTCACTAAGGTTGAGAAAAATGTCTGTGTGTGTGTGTGTATGTGTGTGTCTGTGTGTGTGTGTGTGTATGTGTGTGTATGTATGTAGACAAGATTACGCAAAAACGGTTTGAGCTAGAATGATGCAATTTGGTACATGAGCATTATTCAAAATTCATAGTTTTCTATCAACTTTTGAGAAATGTAGCTCAACCAGAAGAGGGTCATTACCTACAACGTTTTGATTTTTTTTCCTCTAAAGTGACCGTAAAAATAAAGATATATGTTTGATAATTTTTCACATGATTAATAATTGTATAAAACTGCTATATATAGAATTTCAGCTTGATTGAATCGCTGAAAGTACCAGAATTAATTTTTTAACACTGCAAATCTCACGCGCCAACACGTGCCATGGTGCCATCAATAAAAAACCAAACATGCGCTGGTTTAATATTTATTATTTATAATTTATAATTAATTAAATTTAATTTAAATATAATATATTATGTTATTTAATCCAATTCAAATTGCGAGATAGTCGAGTGGAGACACTCCAGCTTATTTTCTTTGTAAAACTGAAAGGCAATTTTCGTATAATGAATAAATATTTGCTGGCAAAAAAGTGATCCAGATAATTTTTTTAACCTTTTCTTTTAAAGAGGTAAGGTTTTACAATCCAAAAACTCAACGAATGCCTTTATCATGTCTTTATCAGCTTTAACCGGATAAAATTACCGGATCTAATTTTGCAAACCAGTTCTGGCACTGACATATTGTCAAAGTATCTTCTCAATAGACATCCGTTAATTTCTTTCTGGCTTGAACAACATTTTTACCTTTTCTATAGAAAAAAGTAAAATATGACTAAAATGCTGTCTATTGATCTCATATTTAAAATGGCATCAACCATAAAACTACAACAAATCTTGTAAATATTTGTAATTAATTTATATTAAAAATGTAAATAAATCAATCTTTTTACAGAAGAGTGAAGTTGATTTAGTTATTTCCAATCCTGAAATATAAATATACATATATATGTTTGCTTTTTATGAAAATTTTAAAGTTTGTGCATTAATATTAAATAAACGAAAAACAAAGTATAGTGAACTTTCATAATAAAATAGAAATATGTACGAGTATATTTCACACCTACTTTTTATTCTTCTACTTCTTAATAAATCATTTCTTTTAATTTAAGCTAATATTTGAAAATTAAACAAAAACTAATATAAACAAAGAAAAGAAATTAAGTCGATTATTGATTCAAAGAGATGATTCAAAGATAGATTAAATTCACAATCACAATGGAAAAATCTCAAAAATTTTAAGTGAGATAGAAGGGAAGAGATATGAAGCCATAGATTTGAAAATCAATCTTAATAGACAGAAATGTTTTGTATAAAAATTAAATAATAATTTTTATACAATTTTCCTAATAATTATAATGTCTTTTTTTAAGTTTAATAAAATAATCTTTCTCCCCTCTATTCTCCTTCCCCTTCTCTCTCAATATTTATATTTATATGTAGAAATCATGTGAAAAATTTAAAATATCTAATTTGTTTTAGTTCACGCAATTAATATTTAAAATCAACTTATCACTTTCTCTATAATATAAAATATTTTTAAATATTCAAAGTACTTTATTTATGAGATGGTTGTAAAGATTATAAGTAAATTATATTTATTTCAATAATTTCTAAAGATTTTCACACTTAATTTTATCTTAATGATCAAGTACGTATTTTTTTTTTTTAAAGGAGGTAAAGTGAATTTGGGGAAAACTCCAAAATACCTACCTAAAATCTGAAAGGGTTAATTCAGTGTTTCTCAATCTGTTTTTTTTTAGAACCATATTGAAAAAAATTGAAAAATAATCGAAAATGTTCAAAAGTTTGTCCACAAAATCACGTAACTTTTTGGTTTTAGAACTATATTGAAAAAAAAAGTCGGGAATCTTCTTTTGGATATGCTCGCGCCCCCCAGGAAGGCGCGCCCTAGAGGTTAAAAATCGCTGGGTTAATTAATACCAAATAACACACATATAGTACATATATTAGAGAATAAATAAAAATGATTTGGTATATTAACTGACTGGGGGAAAAATAAAAGAAAAAAGAGAGAGAAAAAAATATAAGAATACAGGAAATCATTGATTCAATGAGTATAATAAAATTAAGTCTCTCTCCCTATATGTAAACATTTATATAATTTCAAATGAATTTTTTCTAAATTTAAAACTTATAATAGAATAAATTTAATCATTTGATAATAATAATAAATCATTCAACTATTTAATATACAACATTCATTGATATCCATCTAAATAAGAACCTATGTTTACTTCTTATGCAAATACAAACAACATTTAAGTAGTATTAAAAGAGAAGGTTTGATTCAATTAACTGTAAAATTAAATTTAATACCAATTGGAATGAAATGAAGAATATATTATTTACATTTTATGTGAAGGGAGAGAATTTAATTAATTATAAATAATAAAATTATCATTTTATTTTTTGAATAAATCAAATAGTTCATAAGTATCGTACAACAACATCAAAAAAAAAGAAGAAAAAAAAACGAAGATATCCAGGTAATAATAATATGTAAAAGAAAAATATTTCAATAAAAGAAAAAAAACATCAATTAAAAATATACTTATAAAATTATCTAGTTAACTTAATGGTAATTGATGTCCTAAAATGTGAACGACACTTTTCAAAAACAGTTTATTTAATTATTTTTTTTTTTCTTCTTTTTTCTCAGTTAAGTTCCTTTACGATAAAACGTGTTTGTGAAATTTCGCTAAGTTTAGTTTTTTTCTTATTTATTTATATTTATTTATTTATTTTTTATTTTTTTTTTTTATGATGAAGCTAAGAGTCAGCCAATAGGGGAGCGGTGAAAAAAAATGGATATAAACTTTCCACTTTCACCTGTGCGTGACCCTAACCCTTTGAACCCATCCGCCTCATGTGTGGGATATCGCCTTGCTTTCGAGTTCTCGCAATCGAGAAGAGCAGCCAGAGCGGCGATTTATTCCATTCGAAGAAGTGCCGTCGAATCTCACTAATGCCTCTTTCCCCGGTTGCATTACAGTTCAACAGGAACAGTTTATGTCCCCTGCCACTGGGGAAACGTATACAAACAAGATTTATTACCAATCGACTCGATCATATTCGAAACAAGATTTTCAACCAATCTATGCCATCCATTAAACTAATCTGACTTTATTATCAATTATTCACTGTTTTGTTTAGAAATTCATTTAAAAATAAATTATAATATAATTCTAAATAAGTAACTACGTTTAGTATTATTACCATATATATTCATTCAATTTCTTGTTTTCAAAAATTCAATCAAAATCATTGAATTTATTATATTATACAATATTATAAAAAAAATACTTTTTTTTTTATTTTCTATGGAATTTGTTAAAATAAATCAACTTGAAAATAGTGTTTTTAGTTTTTACACATTTTATCTAATAAAATTATACCTAGTTTGTGGATCTTACTCATAATTACTCTAAATTACTATACTTTCTTATAAACTATAAATGGATTTCGAACAGATGAAATCATTGATTTAATCATTGAATTCTACCCATTTTTATCATTTGTATCCAAATTAATATCGTAGTAAGATCAAATATTTGATCTAATCTAATCTATCTAATAAATAAAATATATTTTAATTAAAAATTAGCTGGAGTGTCTCAACTTGACTATCTCGCAATTTGAATTGGATTAAATAAAATAATATATTATATTTAAATTAAATTTAATTAATTATAAATTATAAATAATAAATATTAAACCAGCGCATGTTTGGCTTGTTGATGGCACCACGTCACGTGTTGGCGGGTGAGATTTGCAGTGTTAAAAAATTAATTCTAGTAATTTCAGCGAATCAATCAAGCTGAAATTTTATATATAGCAGTTTTATACAATTATTAATCATTTGAAAAATTATCAAACATATATCTTTATTTTTACGGTCACTTTGGAGGAAAAAATAATCAAAACGTTGTAAGTAATGACCCTCTTCCGGTTGAGCTACATTTCTCAAAACGACGAATTTTGAATAATGCTCATGTACCAAATTTGATCATTCTAGCTCAAACCGTTTTTTCGTAATCTTGTCTACATACATACACACGCACATACACACACATATACATTTTTCTCAACCTTAGTGAAAATAATTCAGGAATCTTCAAAACGTATAAAAACATCAAAATCTCAACATCGAAAATTTTCGAGATCGCAATACTATCTCTGGCGAGATAGTAAAAAAGGTAAATAAAAATCAATATAAATCAATATTTTAATGTGTTTAAATTTAATTATTATACATTAATTAAATATAAATATATCATAATTATAATTAGATTTTATAGTTGTTTTAATATAATTTAATAAAAGAAAAATTTGCTTATTTATCTATAATTATTTTATTATAAATTATTTTGAATCAATAAATAATCAATAATTTCTCTAGTGTGACAATTTTGCTAAACTAAAAAACACTAACAATCATAACTAAAATATAAATCTATCTATCTCTGTGGCTCTACGGAATTCGAAAGTTCTTGGACGTAGCAACCACACTTCTCTAAGTATCCCTATTCTGAGCCACAACCCTCCAATCTAAAATATAAAATATTAGATATATATAATATATGTTTGTAAAATATTATTAACATAGAAAAAAAAATTTAAAGAAAGTTAATTATTAATATTCTAGAAAAACACACAATTATAAATAAATCAAAGAAATAAAATATTCAAGATAAAATTATAAAACTGTATTCACAATTTCCACAATTAGATTAATATTTAGAATTTAAAAACTAATTCAATGCCATCAACACATCCATGTCCTGCTCAAGTTTTGCCCATTAATATTTCAATAGCTAATCTCTTCAAAAACTACAACCTACATCTACAATTTATTTAATGTTTGAAAATAAACCCCTATACTTTTAATTTTTTTTTTGTCCAAATGGTAACTTAATAAAGATAACCTTATCTCTTTATTAAAATTTAATTATCAATAAAGATTTTCAAAATTTCTGAATTATATTTTATTAATATCAATTAATATTATAAAATAAAATTTGATAATAATAAATATAATTATATGAACTTTCTAAAAATAATAAATTTTATTATAAGTACAATGACATTAGATTAAGATAAAAATTTTATCTAAAATAATAATAATAATAATAATAATAATAATAATAATAATAACAATAAATAAAATAAAAATTGCACTTTGACTTGTATAAAAACGTATCATAGATTTACTTGACAATTTCTTTCAAACTAACTCTTCATAAATCTTGTCTTTTTACATAATTCAATTAACAAGATGACGTTGCTACTTTAACACAACATGTAATTGCAAAATCATTAGAGAAGACTTTCCCTTTAAAGGAATACTTTGAATTTCAGGTTACATCTCAAATAAACTTCTTTTCATATTGTATTGCCTTTTAATTATCGAAAACAATATCTAAGAAGACATCACTATCAAATCACAAACATGATGTTCCTGCATTTTTATGAGGGTTTTCCCTGTCAATTTCCAAATGTTTTTTTTTAATTTTTAATTTTAAAATAAATATATATATATATGTGTTTAATATAACTTTAATGTATCAATTTAATATTATAATTTTGTTATTATAGTTAAGTATGATGAATGTTTGTTGATTATAGTTTTTGGGTTTATAAATTTTCAAAAAATACTAGTTTATAGATTATAAAAATATAAATTTAATTATAATAAATTGTTATCAATTCATTATTTGAATTTTTTTTTATATCTACCCTATTCTGTATATTTGAAATCATAGTTTGAACTAAATAAAGATTAAATTTACTATTCCTATGCTCATAATTATTTATATTTGAAAAAGAGATAATGCTAATAGAGTTTATATGAGTGATTTAAAAAATGAGAGAGTAAACACTAATTCTTACTTGTACTAAATATATTGTATTTATTATTTTATTTTTACGAGGGAAGGTCAATAAGTTTGTGACTTTTTGAAATTCCCGTCTCTTAAATGAAATGGCAACACTCCTCCTAGTAGACAATTATCAGCTGACTCCAGTCACAATTTGAACCAGCTGGGTCTTTTAGTTTTTCTTTGACATACATTAATAGTAGACTACCTCGTAATTTGAGAAGAAAATGGAAAAAAGTGAATTTTTTGTGCTCATTAAGCATTATGGCATTGGCGTTGTTTAACCGCAATATGGAGGAGTTTTGGTGCCGTTTGGTAACCGTGGATGAAATGTGGATCTACCATAACACACACACCAGAGACCAAACTACAAAGTTAAGTGGGTTTTTCGGGGTGAATTGACACCAAAGAAGGCCACAACAAATCTTTTTTCGGAGGAGGAAAAAAAATTGGAGAAATGTTGGACGAAGTATATAGAGCTCAAAGGAGACAAGGTTGAAAAATAAAATAATTTTTTATCCAAAAACGTGTATTTCATTCAAAAAGTCACGGACTTATTGACCTGCCCTCTTATTATGTATACTATTAAATCGTCCATTTTTATTAAAAGTTCATATTAAATTCGATTATTTCAATTTTTTATTTAATTGAATTTATATTAGATTTCATCCAAATTATTATCTAACGATATTAAAATCTATAAAATCATAATTTTACCATTAGTATTATTATTATGGGAATGAGACACGATCTATGACTTAATCAATTCATAATTTTCACAAGTGCTTTGGGGTTTGGTCTAGAAATCCTCGTGGCGACTGGTAATACATTAATTTGAAATTTATACAATTTTTGTAAAATATCAATTTATTATTATAAAATAAAAATAAATAATTTATTATTATAAAAATTAATCACAATGAAAATTTGAAGTTTCTTTAATTTTGTTAATATACTAATATTTTTTATAGTTTAAATTAAAATATATAATATTCAAAAATGCGCTTGGTTATTTAAAAACAATAGGGAAAAATAGGCAATCGGAAAGACTAAGGGTATTTTTTTAAAATATAAACTAGTAGAATTTTCTTAGTTAAACATTTTGTATATTTTTTACACATAAATTAATTAATTGAATTAAGTTGTACTATTAGATTCTATGAGAATTTAATAAACATCTTAACTAGAATCATTCTTTCTATAACATTCACTATCTTTCTATCTAATAAAAGTTTTCATGATTTTCATGTGATGAAGAAAATAAATAAAAAAATTTTAAAGGTCTTTTCCCAAAAATATTTGTATTACTATGCGTGTATATGAAATAAGTAAATAAATTATTCTTCTACATTAGGCAAATGTAATTTGATATTTAAATTAATTACCCTCTCCATTTAAAAGCACATTTAAAATGCCCAATAAGGATGCTGTAGAAATCATTTCTAATATACTTAAATAAAATCATTTCTTATTTTCAAAATGTTTTTTTTTTAATATCTATATATATATAGTCTTTTTTATTTCTTAAACAAATAATTATATAAAATCGGGAAAAATCATGTGATTGATGATTATTAAATTTTAATATTAACAAAATGTAGAAATTCAATTTGGCCAAATAAATATTTTTGAAATTGCTAAATAAAATTGTTTTAAATTTATTTAGTTTGATGTTTTTTTTTCTGAAGATAAATATGTTGCTTTGGAACCATTTGTAAACCAATTAGAATTGGTAATTATAAGAGAACGCGGTAATGTTGAAAGTATTTTTTATTTTTATTTATTTTTTTTTTATCACTTCTTTTAATTGAATACAAATTCTACTGAATATTTAAATGAAAAAAAAAACATTTATTTCCTTAATTTTCTTTTTTTTTTTTGTATTTATTTAATTTTTTTTTATTGCTTATATTTGTAAATTCTAGATTAATTTTGAAACTTTAGTCGTTTGAATTTATAATATTTTTTTTTTGTTCTTAAAATTAATTAAATAAATTAAATGTTTTCTTAGGATTATTTGATATTATAAATGAAAGAAGTATAATGTTCTTGTATTGGTATATTTTACTATAGAATTATATTTTTCTATGTGTGTATATTCATTAGTGTAAAACGTAGATTAATAAGCTGATTATTATTATTAATAATTATTATTATGAATTGATTTGCAAAATAATTTTAAACTCGTGAATATTATGTATAATCATTTAAATATATAAATTTGTTTCTAATAATACCAAAATAATAGTAAAAAATAAAGCCAAGGTCACCAAATAAAAACTATTATTATTACTATTACTATGATGAAATAAGTACTTGGAAGCTCATCCCTGATAATAGTACATCTTCTAAAAAACACTTTAACTTACTCAACCCTCTCCATTCCAACTCAAAATGATTTTTCTTGTTAAAACTACTTTAATAATTCACTTTTTGTTTGTTTCACATAATTCTGATTGTTATTATCACATTAATGAATAATTTTTTCAATAAATACATAATAAAATTATTAAAATTGAGATGATCAGAGGCCTCAATAGTAAAAATAAAAATAGAAATTTATTTATGTAATTATTTTAATAATTTTTTTTAATTCATAAAAAATATTAAAAGATTTAATAGTTTGTACTAAAATTTGAATTAAGATAATAGATTTATACCCAAAATTGTTGAGTGTCATTTTCAAAAAATTTATATTAGAAAAATATATAAATAATTATCTGTTAATGCACCTCTCTATTAAATTAATATTAGAGAATAATTTCAATTCCAGAAAAGAGGGGTTAATTTCATCAAGTTTCAGAAAATATTAATATATAATAATTCCAAATAAGATATAATATATATAAGTATAACTAAGAATATAATATATATATTATATATAAAATTTAACTAAATTATACATTAAATCAGTGATTCTCAACCGATGTGCCGCGAGATTTTCAAAAATGTGCCGCTCAAATTGTTACGAATGTAAAGAGACGCTTAAACATTTCCGACTTTTCTTTCTAAATTTTTTCAATTTGGTTTAAAAAAACGGTAAACCGTTTTTGGGACCACTTTTTTTCAATATGGTAAACTTTTACACTTATTTTTTTGCCGCCAAATTTTTAAACCATTAAAAGTGTGCCGCGGTAAAAGAAGGTTTGAGAATCAATTCATTAAATAAATAGATATAGTATATATATATAAATTTAATTATTTATAATTATGTGTTAATTTATTTATTATTATTTTTTTTTATTTAATTTTATTTTAGTTCATTTGTGAAAATTGAATTGAACTAATTAAATTGTAAATGTGATTTGTGAAACAATTTATTTTTCTAGATGTTAATATGAAAGGATAATATGATGATCTTGAAATGGAATTAGAATAGTTGGTCAGCCTATTAAGTAGGCAAAAGGGCTGATAAGCGTCAAGTTTTGCCTAGAAACCGATATCGTCGGGAATGTCCCTTGACAAACAAAGCTGTTTCTTAAGTCAATAGAACGCGCTGTCAGTTGAGTGAAGGCATCGAGGTTGCTATTAGCGGTCAATTATTCATTCGCAGGTCTTTTGTGATGCAAAACGCAGCCTGATTTTACCTGCACAGGTGAGTCTTCCACTTGCGAGAGCTACTTCTCCTCGCCAGTTCACTCACTACCTGATACCCATCCATGTTGGTGCATGTTCCTGGCTATTTACGAGAGCCTCTCATCGAACAAACCAGACATCCGAGCTCCGGCAAAACACGAGCTTTCACACAGCGTCAATTTTTACTTGCAACAACCTCTCGCAATTTTTTAGAAAATCAGATTCAAATGTCACTTCTCCTTATTAAGAATTAAAAAAGAAAAAGAAAAAGAAAAAAAAAATGCTCAACGAATCCAAATTGGAAAGTATAATATATTTGTATCATTTGATTTCGATTTGCTAACAATTGCATCATATCAAATACACTATACGATTTTATTATAGAAATTCATCAAATGAAGCAAGAAAATTTTATATATATATATATACATATATCTGTATATGAATACAAAATTTTTAAAATAAATAGTTTGAAATATAAATACATTTTGTAATTGATAACATTTTATTTTAATTTTAAATTTTATTTTATTTTATTTTATTTTTTATTTATAATTTTATTTAAATATTTTAATCTAAATTCACTTTTGCAAATTTATTATTTTTATAGATTTTAATTTATTTTTTCTTCAAAAAAAAACAAGCTATCAATTACTTTCAAAATTGTAATCTTAAATGATATTGGATGGAATTTATTTTATTTCTTTCTACTTATAGAGCAATCTAGTTTATTTTATTAATAAATATAGTCAATTGGACTGTAAATAATGGTTGTTGTTGTTGTTGTTGTTGTTGTTGTTGTTGTTGTTCATTATATTTATTATATATACCTACATATTAGATTTATGCATTTGTCGATCGTAAAATTTATCAATTTACCAAATTAGTCATCGTAATGATTTTAATAATAATATAATTTCAGTAAAGTTAATTATTTTTAAATAACCAAAAGTATGACAAAAACTTTCACTACTAAATCATTTCAGACAGACAGGCTTTATTATTGAGTTATATACATTCATAAAGATTTTATGTAAAAAAAAATCATTTATTGTAAATTGTTTAAAAGTGTAATTTATTAATTTACAATGAAAAATTTGTAGATATTTTTACGTATATATTTTGTTAGTGTTTGTATGCAGACTCATACTTGTATGTGTATGCATACATACACCTATGAAATGTTTATAAACATTTTAGCAAGTTTTTCTAAGTCATAAACCAGATGAGAAAAAAAAACAACTTGTTTATATGTATTTCTAAGTGCTAATATCTCAGGTCTTTTGTTCTTGGACAAAACTAATCTGTTCAAAATCAATGCTCGATTTGCATTTTGGATGGTCACCTCAATGGATGGTCGGCGTGTGGGCGAACTCTCTATTGAAAAACTGAATGAATGAAGCGGATTTCACACCTGTAGCTCAATTAGCATGGTAACACTTTAAGGTCATTCAAATATTTTTAGTTGCTTTTTAAAAATAGATTGATTCAGCCTCAATTCTTACCGATTCATTCTTTTTTCTTTTTTTTTAAAAAAAACGTATTTATATATTATAAGAATTTCACATCTTATGTAATTTAATTTATTTTATTTTATTGTTATCACAACTATTATAGAAAATTTCTTAAATTATTTATATAACAAATATAAATACAATTTAAAAATAAAAATATTATTTTTTAATTAAAATTGATCAAATTGGTAGTGAATGATAGAAAATAAATGTACCCATTTTCTATCAATCAAATGTGATTCAAGGGGTGAATTAAAAATTAATTAAAGTTAATTTAATAAAGTTTATTTATAAGAGTTATTTTTTTCCATTAATTAAAAATATAATATCCTTTTCTTAAAAATAAAATTTTTGACAAAATAATAATGAATAAAATTAAATAAAAAAATTTAATTTTATTAAGATAAAAAAAAATACCCTTGTGCCCCACCATTTTCATTTCAACTTTTTTTTTTTATTAATTTTTAATTACATTCTAATAAAATTCCTCCTTCATATAATATTTTTTTAAATATGTATCATTTTTTGAGAATATTAATATCTTCTGTATACTAATTATATATATAATAATATATTTTAAACTGCTTGTAAATACTTCCCTCTTTAATTGTGAAGTATTTGAAAATTGTTTTATAAAATGACCTAGTTTAAAACTACACCTATTCAAATTTATGTATATATTTCAATTTTTAATTTTATTTTTAAACTTTTACAGTCAGCCATTATCGTAAAAGACACCTGGAGGTAAAAGTCTGATTCAGGTGGACAGCAAAAGTGAATTATCACCTGACCGCAGATCTTATTCTAATAATATGACTTCAAGACTTTCTGTTAATGTCAAACACTTTTTCAAATTATTCTTCAACATCTCCTTCTTTGAAAAGATCTCTTTAAAAAATTGATTATGGCACGTCAGTTAATAGTAATTTACTAGAGAGAGAAATATAAAAGATTCTTTAAGAATAAGTCAAATCATAATTTATGAAAATAGGGTAAAATAAAACATATTTAACAAAAGAAAAGAGAAATTTCTATTAATTTTATTTTCGGAGTTATTTATTTATCAAAAAAACAGTTATTCAACTGTTACTGTTCTTAATTATATGTATTTTTATTATTCAAAATTTATATATATATATTTCTATCTGGTTTGTAAACTAACTAGAATTTTTTAAAAGTTACACTTATATCAAAAAATGTTTTTTAATACATATATACGTTTATAAATATTTTATAATCTATTTTTTCAATTTTAAAAATTTTGTGTTTAATAATTAAAGAAATTAATAAATTAAAGAAATAAATATATTAAAATATAATTTCAAAGAAATGAACAAAAGAAGGTTTAATATTCCATCATGCAATTTGAAATAAAATAAATTACAAATTAAATTCAGATCTTTGAAAATCTAAGAAAATTTAAAGGTGTATAAAAATATTAAAAAATGGAATTAATGAATGTATTTGGTAATTTGTAAGTAGTACAATAAATTAAGCAAAATTGTTTAATTAATTATGTCAAAAATGAAGAAATTTAATAACATTATACGATGTCACTTTGTCATAAAGTTGAAATAAACAATTGTTATTTAAAAAATGCCTTAATGTTAGGCAACCTAACAGCCAGGCAATCTATAAATGTGCCTATGTCTACAATTTCAAGGCGATAATACTTTATTATTATTTCAACTTAATTTAAACTTATCAAATTACACTATAATTTGTTAATATATTTTAAATGATAATAAAATAATTTATCTTATCATGGTGAAAACTAATCTGAAAATTAAATTTCAAATTTATTATACCTTTTTAAATCTTTGAAATTGATACCTTCTTTAATATTAGAAAGTATCTATGTGATAAATAAAAAATAATTACAGATTTTGGAAAATTGTTAGATGTAGAAAGATGAGTTTTAAAATGCCATATACAGATTTAATATTGTCAATTAAATTGGATATTTAATTTATTGTAGAGATATAAAAAAAACTGCTTAATGTAATAAGAATAGATACGAAGATATTTTTTAGGCTTCACAATTTATTAATAAAAGATTATTTATCATTTAGAATTTATTTGAAAAAAAATATTAAATTTTAAGGCTTAAATATACAATATACTATTTAGAAAAATTTAACTGAAAATAAACATTAGAGTTAACGCCCTTTTGTAGATGTCGCCTTAGTACACACCATAATTTCCTATGAATTCTATTTAAGATCTTGTCTTAGAAATATTTTATTTTAAAATTTCGAATTTTAATTAAATTATTTATTATTTATTTAAATTATTTCTTTTAATTATTTTTTTAAATTTTCACAAAAAACCGTTTCAATTAAATTTTTCATTCATTTTTTTTAAATTAAATTAATATTTATCATTCTAAAATTTAATTTTATTATTTTAATGTCTTTTCATTTTGTTTATTTTAAATATTTAATGAAATATTGATAAATATAATTGAGAAAAAGATAATGTTATGTCGATTTCTGATGATGCTGTTATCCTCCCACCTCTTTTACTTCATCTCCACTCGTCCCTTTACAACAGATTTTTATACAGATTAATAATAATTCATTTTACCAAGAAGATTTGACCTTGAATTGTTGGCATCAGGAAGAGATATTGTATGAATTTTTTTTTTCTGAATACGTAAACAAGAAAATAATTTATTTTTTTTATCTCTTAATGCTAAGAAATGAAAACAAAAAAAAAGTGTTTAAATTTAAAATTATTGTTTTTGAAATAATTAATGACGATAATGATTAAGTTAATTTTTTTTAAAGCTTATTTACTTAAATATATTCAGATTTAGGTCTCCCCTAACTGTTTCCAGCTTTCTCAATCATTTTGATTAGCCATTGAATGATTAGAGTAGTGTTTCTCAACTTTTCAGAACCTGTTCGCAAAATCATTTTACCTTATTTTTTTTTTTAGAAACATATTGAAAAAAGACTACTATCGCCCCCCCCCCCCCCAAATGCGTATATTTAAATAAGGGGGCGATATTGCCCCGGTTAAGAATCACTAGATTCTTCTTCTTAAGGTGCCGTCTCCCTTTCGGAGTTTGGCTATTATCATTGCTAGGATAGCCTTAGAAGGTACCCAGCCATGATAATTTTTCTTGGGAATGTTAATGCGGTGGTTTCCCGTTGCCTTCCGCATGTATAGAACTAGGAACTGACAGTTCCTGGAGCCGGAGGCAGCTGTTGTTAAATTTAATTTTATTAGAAAAATTTGTTCTTAGTTGGAATCGAATGCCGACTTCTTGTGTAGAAAATTGCTATGCTACACACTCGGCTAGCTGCCTCCTTCAATCACTAGATTAGAGGGTTGTTAACCATTAAACAAACGCCACGTTGGCTAGACGGGTTGACGAGTGGATGGAGAATATGGAAAGGATTTTAATAATGAATAAAAATAGGATTTTGTTGGGTATGGTACACAACTTCTCTAATTGAAGGCGAGGAAAAGTCGTGGCTTGCGTGAGTAGGGTTGCTTCCCTGACGTGGACCAACTTCTCTATCGGAATCAGTGATGTTGTCGAGGCAGAACGCTCCGGAACGTAGTTTCGGTACTTCCTTTTTGGACAGGAACGCGTTCCGGAACTAAAGATGATTTCTGATAACAAGAATTGGCTGACGTATTGAAAAAAAAAAATTAAAAAGAATTGCTGATTGTTTTTGTCTAATTTTTGACGAATTTTTATATGTATTATTATAAACAAGGGTTTGAACCGAACCCGAACCGGAACGAACCTGTTTGTTTTTCCGGAACGCGTTCCGGTAAAAAAAAAAATTAGCACAACACAACTGATCGGGATCATCGAGAGTGTCCACCCGCTACTCTTATCCTCATTGAAATACTACGAGGATAGTTTATAGAAATGTAAATTAGATATTCTACTCAAAAAATTTGAATCGATATATTATCATTTTATTAATTAATATTATTAATAGCTCAATACAAATAAATATACATTTTATATTAATTAAATTACAAATAAATTGTTTTTAAGTTAATATTTATAAAACGTTTTATTTAAGTATAAGAGTGATGATTCTAAGATATAATATTATATTAATTTGTTTTTTTATAAGTATTATTAAATAATTAAATTCTATTTATATATAATTTTATAGATAAATAAATGAATGAATAATAATTGTACGTTGTAAAACTATTTAAATAATAATAAATATTTGAATGATTTTATTTATCATGCATATACAATATATATAAATATATTTATGAAGATGATAGATATAAATGTTAAAGGGTGAAAAAAAGAATAAAATCCACAAATGGTATGAAGCTCAGAATCGATTTTTATTAGAGAGTAAGCTTCATTAGTGGAAAGATAAAAACAACACCCACCTGAAGATTTAATGTAGCGTTTTAAAATGACTGATGGTCCAAGAGATGCTATGATGTGCTAGACGGATTTTACTATAACGCTTTAATGTAATAAAATGGCACATTTAGAAGTTTTAAACCGCGGCCATTATTGTAAATTCTGGATATATCATAAAAATAGTCACCTTGCAAGCCATGAAAGTAAAATGCCGGCCCTATTTGTCATTAAATATAATAAAATACAATAAAGCAAACCTTATATGGTTGGATTCTTCTTAAGGATTTATATGTTGCAGTTGATAGCCTCTATTTAAATAAACCAATGACTAACAACTTAGATCGTTTTTTTTATTATTATTATTACTATTATTATTATTTTTCTTTTTTCTTTTATTCTTTAAATCTTTTAATTTTATTAATATATATTGATTTTAACAGCAACTGTCTATAATATTATTTATCTATAGTAGTTATATAGTCATATGTAATCAGAGCAGGATAAGGAGCGGGAAAGTTGGGGCGCCAAATTTTGAAGGACCAAATAAATAATACCAAATAAAGATCACTACGCTAATTATTTTACTTATTATTGCCAACACTCAACAGATATTAATAATTGTAATATTATTTATAAGAAAACTATTTGTATAGACAGAATTCATAATAACTAAAAAAAAATGTTTAATTATATTTTTTTGTAATTTTAAACAAGTAATTACAAAATAATAATAGAAAATTTAAAGTGATAGAATATAGATAGATCTCGATAATAAAAATATTATCATATAAATATATGATTTGACTGTTAGTTGTAAGTGTTTATAAAAATTAGTTGTAAGTGTTTATAAAAATTAATTAATTATAAGATACGAGGTCAGATCAATAAGTCCGTGACTTTTTTGAATGAAACTCGGGTTTTTGGATAAAAAATTATTTTCTTTTTCAACGCAGTCTTCTTTGAGCTCTATACATTTCCTCGAATGAGCACATGAAACTGACTTTTTCCCATTTTCTCATCCAATCACGAGGTAGTATGATCTTAATGAATGTCAAACAAAAACTAAAAGGCCCGGCAAACTAAAACCAAAATTTCGACAGGAGTCAGCTGATAGTTACCTGCTGTCAGGAGCATTGTCGCTATTTCATTTAAGTGACGAGAAATTCAAAAAAGTCATAGACTTATTAACCTGCCCTCGTATTAAGATATTTCCACATTTTTTTATTTATTAGTTTATATGGGATATTTATTATGCAAGTTAGTATTATATAAAAATTTCATTTCATCCTCTTTTTTTTAATCAGAATATTTATTATTTTATTTTAATAATTGATAGCCAATAAATTTATGAAAGTGTAAAAATATTCTTTTAATAGATGCCAGCCATAATGTCAATTTAACTGATTTCATAAAAATTAAATGTAAAATCACATTTTATTATTAATTTAATATATAATAGATGATAAATTTTTTTCTATTAATCACTAATATATTATTTTTAATTTTCAAAAAAATGATAATTTCAAAGACAAAAATAAGATCAAATTTTCAAAATCAAATCAGCACTTTCTATGAAAATGAAAATTGAAATATTGAATGGAATAACCAATTTATTTGTATTCCATATATCTACTTATTTATAATAGAAACTAGATAGAAATTCAGTAGAGACAAGTTATCTAAAGAATGAATTCAAGTTTTCATTTCTTTTTTGTAAACACTTTTATTACTAAAGTCGTTAATGTCTGCATGTATAATCTTTTTTCGAGAGTACATCTTGATTTCTTGCCAGATCAAATAATACTTTATATATTCCATCCGATAGAAGGGATTACAAAAGCAAATGAGTCATTTTTGGAAAAGCAATATTCAATAATTCGCTGGTGGGTTCTGTTTATTAGCCAGGTTGTCGCTATAATTTCATGCTAATAAATTCCCTGGTGACAATACCAGGTTGGTCAGGCAATCGTAAACCAGCAAACTCAACCATGGCTGAGGTCATCGGTCATGGCGATAAAACATACGCCAACGACTAGACCTGACACGGAGTTATTCGGAGACCTCTGGGGTCATCTTATTATATTGACCAAAAGAAACGACATATACTTTGTGTAATCAAAATCTTTTCATTTATTAATTAATAATAAAATTTACACTTTATTAGATAAATATATTAAAATGCTTATTTCATTTTATATAATTTAACAGGATTTGAACAATTTAGATTTTAATTTTAACTTATTTATGTAATTTTTTTTTTTTTTAAAAAAAAAAAAAACTATTGAAAAATATTTTCAACATGTTTTATTCATTAAATTTATAAATAAATGTGTTTTTTGTGCATATTTAAAGAATTATTATTATATAAAGGAAAAATAATCTTATAAAATTATTTAAATTTAAATAGAGAAGATTGTTATGAAAATGTTAGTATTACTTTTAATTTATTACTATCTCGTCAAAGAGACAAACAGTCGCTGGTTTAATAATTATTATTTATTAATTATAATTTACTATTTAATTTATTAAATTTAATTTAAATATAATATATGTTATTTAATCCAATTCAAATTGCGAGATAGTCGAGTGGAGACACTCCAGCTTACTTTTGATTTCTATTTTGTTTTTTATAATTGTTTTGATTACAACTATTTAAATAATTATTTAGTTCATACTTTAATGATTTTTTTAGTCAAATAAAATTTGAAAATAAAGAAATCTATTATATTTTCATCGGTATTAATATAATTAAGAAAATTTAGATAAAAAGTAAACATTAAAATTCCAATCAAAATAAATATCACTCATGGCGGTTATGTAACAAAATTTTATTTTTTATACAGAGCTTAGTTCAATACAATATAACAAATATTATTGGTGATTTTTTGAAAAGATTGAAAAATTCTATTTTAAATTTGTTTAAATTATTTAACATCTACCTAAACTCAAATTCAGAAATATTTTACTCGTATTTATCTTTTTCTTCTCTTATACTTTGTCATTTTTTTAATAGTATCTAATATTATATAATATGATATAAATTTATATTAATCATCATTTCAATATTGATTTTATACTTCTCTTCCTGAAAATCATTATCATGGCAATTGAGAATTGTTTGAGATCTTTATTTATTTAACTTAATTTGTTCATTCGATGAAGTTTAATAAATTTATAAAGCGAAGAAATGAATTCTCGGGAGTTTCTCATTCAGGAATATTTTTTTTTTTTTGAATTATCTCATATTTTACTTAGAAATCGATACAATATGTACTGATGAGATCATTCTTCACAAAAAAATCAATTATTAGAAAATAAATTATTATAACAAGTTTTTGCTAACATACTTTTATTATAGACAAATTATAATTAAGTTTGTTGAATAATTATAAATTCTAATATCAGTCTGACTGGGTAAATAGTAGTTAAGGCCAAAAGCCAAGAGACGGTGTTATTTTATTTTTATCGGAATTTTTATTTAACATCAATTATATCTCAACCTTTCCTTTTTAAATATATTAACTGATGGAATTTCTCATGAAAAAGATGGTTACACATATTTGATTTATTTTTAGTCTTCGATTCTCATATATAAATATTATTTATAGATTATGATATAAAAAAACATGTGATTCATTAAAAGTTCAAATAATAGAACTTGATAATCAAGGAAATGATATTAAAAAATGTTTGTAAAATATTATGATATTATCACATTTGATTAGAGTATATTCATAGAAGGTAGTGATTCCCAAATTGGACGCTACCGCCCACAAGTGCATCGCAAGTGTATATAAGGAAAATTGAATTAATTTTCTATTCTGAATTCAATAAATAGTTTCATAATTTCAAATATCAATATTTCTACTTTACACCTTTTTTACTATATTTTAAAAATAAAGTTGAAATATGAGTACATAATTATATTTTTTGTGTTTAATTACTATTACAATTTACAAAATAAAAATATAATTTCCAGGGGGCACTGACTTTTATTTTTTCTGAAAAGTAAGCCAAATAAGATTGAAAATCACTGATATAAGGGATACAAACACTAAATTTTTTTTGGAAGATTATGTTTTCTGGTTTTAATTGCAAATTGTATCACGGACATCCCCAATTCCCCTTCACTCATCAATATAGGAAAGAAAATATTATAAATTTAATAATAATATTTTCATTAAAGACATTTTTGTCTAAACTCATGTTTACATAATATATATAAAATTGACTTAAAAAAAAGTTAATTAATTAATATTTGATATTTACCAGATTTATATTTATTAACTAACCCTTACCCCACTAATTCATATAAAAAAAATATTTAATTTATGGTAAAAGACTTTGACCACAATAATATTATTTTTTAATATATAATAATTATATAATCAGTGATGTATTGGTAAAATAAGAAGTAAGGGAATGCATAGTGAGAGCAACAAAAGTTCTATTTTCAGCAAACTATTTTTTTCCATATAAGTTTTTATTTTTTCTCATTCTTACTATACAAAATATTAACGAATACAAAAAATAAATTATAACAGTAGATTTAAGTGGGGATTGGTCGGGACATGAAAAAGTACTGGAACGCGTACCGGTTCTGAAAAAAGTTAAGGGAACGTCGTTCCCTCGCGTTCCCCTCCCAATTCACCACTGATAATAATTAAATAATAATAAAATGTTTGGTTAATTATAATTCAATATTTTAAAAATATGGTACGTTGCCTAAATAGCAATATCTATTATATAATAATTAAAAAGTAAAAATGAATTTCTGGATTTCTTTCATTACTATTTGCAATATATGAGAGTTTTTATTATTTGAAATCAAAAAATTAAAGTACTTTACACAGAAAAAAATAAAATAAAAAGTACTCTCAAATTATTTTCAAGTTATATAAAAACAAAAAATTTCTTTACCCACCTACCATAAGTACATAGATATTTCTAAAATAAAAAAACTCAACACTTTTTTGTATTTGAACTAATATAAAATAATTTCAAATAAAACCTTGAATTACAACGACTAACATTAAAATTAATATCATTTCAAATCAAACTTATTTTTACAGGAAATAACCGGAATTTTAGATGTTTTTATAATTCTTACTTCATCAGAGTATATATATATATATAGTATATATATGTAAATGGGAAATTAAAGTGATGATGTTAAATTTTGAATAAATAAAATAAAATCAAGATTGAAGAGAGAGGGAATCATTTTAATAAAATTGTTTTATTCTATAAGTATGTTTTTTTTATTTTAATTTTAATTTCTTTAAAATTTTATTTGTTTTATTTTATTATTTATTTTAATTTGAATAGACGATGGAGATTTAAAACTTTTCTTTAGAAATTGCCCAAAACTAAACTTTTTTCATTTTTTTTTTTTTTTTTTGTAGAAAACTTTAACGTTAACGAAAATTGCCAAGAATTTGGTAATCATATGTAATAAACGATAGAATAACATGATTTGAATATATAAATATTGATTTTTCACTTGGCATAAAATATATACATACCCATTAATACAACATTCTAATCATATGAAAAAAAAAAAAATTTAAATTGTTTATTTTTATTGTAAATATAATATAATTTTAAACATTTTTTTGTTTTGTTTTTTTTTTATAATAATTATAAAAATCGAAATCTCTATTTATTAAAGTTAATGACATAAAATACAACACGAAATACCCGAATGTTTCATAAAGATTTATTACTATTTTATGAAATGGGTGACACAAGAGATGAGATACCGTGTCTGCTCGGTAAAAATTTTTTATTCCTTCCTCTTTCCTTATTCCTCACGAAGCGATCCGCATGACTCGATTTTACAGAACCCTGAATCTATATTAGGTAATTATTATAGACTTTTACGGATTTTTTTTTCTTTTTCTAGAAATTGCTGGTCTCTTGTTGAAGTTGGGTTTAAGAATGGTTTGGGTGGTTCACGCTATGAATTAAGGCCAGATGAAGATAAGGTGCATATCATGCTTATTAAGTTATTATTGTAGTTAAATGTCTCTATCATTAAGATAAAAGGTCAAAGTCGCCGATGTAATTTCTCTAGTTGAAACAATATTAGCTAACTTGCTCTCCAAAATTGGACTCATTGATCATCATAATTAACTTAATGTTTCTCAAATCATGGCTTTTTTCTTAAATAAAATATTCTGACTTTCTTAAGGTGTTTTTTTCATTTTTTTTATTTAAATAGAATAAAAATATTTAATATTTTTTAACTCATATATAATAAAAGAGATGGATGTTTTTTATTTCCATTCATAAATTAATATGAAAATAATAATAATAGTAATAATATAGGTTCGAAATATATATACATCAATAGGTAAGATTTAATATTTAATAGTAATTTTGCCTCAAATAAAATCAAAAAGAATAAAAAAGTTCATAATGCATATAAATTCTATATTATTTTAAAAATAAATTATAAATTAACGCTAAATTAATAATAAATATAAAGAGAAAGAAAGATAAAAAAAAATTGTATAATTCAATTTGATTAATCATAAATATTAGAAAATCTAAAGCTTTAATAAAAAATCTGGAGTAACTCCACCCGACTATCTCGCAAATTTGAATTGGATTAATTAACATTCATTATATATTTAAATTAAATTTAATTAATTATAAATTAAAATTAATAAATAATAATATTAAAACAGTGCGTGTTGATGGCACCACGTCACGTGTTGGCGCGTGATTTGAAGTGTTAAAAAATTAATTCCGATACTTTCAGCGATTCAATCAAGCTGAAATTCTATATATAGCAGTTTTTACAATTTTTAATCACGTGAAAAACTATCAAACGTATATCTTTATTTTTACGGTTACTTTAGAGGACAAAAATCAAAATGTGGTACCCACTTCTGGATGAGCTACATTTCTCAAAAGTTGATAGAAAACTACAAATTTTGAATAATGCCAGTGTACCAAATTTCATGATTCTAGCTCAAACCATTTTTGCGTAATCTTGTCTACAACATACATACACATATACACACACACACATAGACATGTTTCTCAACCTAAATGAAAATGATTCAGGAACCTTCAAAACGTATAAAAACATCAAAATCTGGATATCGAAAATTTTCGTGATCGCAATACTATCTCTGGCGAGATAGTAAAAATCCGATAAAAATTCTTCGATTAGAATGAAGTTGAATATATATATAAAATTTTGTATACTTATTCTATAATATAAATACTATTTTACAAATTTTAAATTAAATTTAAGTTTAGAAAAAAATTGTAAAATTTAATTAAAGTTCTTAAATTTTTTTCTTAGATATAGTATTAAATATATATATACGATTCAGATTTACTAAAAATTCTTTGTATGAAAATTATTTTTCTTAAAGTCCAATTAATCTATCCTAAAATTTGAAAATGATAAAAAGTATCTTCGAAATATACAATAAATAATTTATTTTATTTAAACAATGAATTAATAATCAAACGTAAACCTATTATATTATTATGTGTAATTTATTTATCTAGAATCTAGATGAATTCATAGGCTTAGATACGTACGGAACTTATTAGTCTTAAATTCCGAAAAAAAAAAAAAAAAAAAATTGCTAACATACATAAATGTCAATATAAAGTAATTTCCTGTAAATAAATTTATATAGTACTTAATCTCAATTGGAAAAAGAAATTATTTATTTTGTTTATTACTTTAAAAAAAGTTTGTTTTTTTTTAATTTGAAATAAAACCATTATCCTGTGGGATTTCTAATTAGTGACTATTGCATAAATAAATTAAGAAAATCATTCAAAAAGATAGGCTAATTAATTCTATAAAAAAAAGATTTGCTAAAGTTGGATTTAGACTGATTTGATCGCTTTCACAAAGAAGGAAGGCCTGATCAAATGATCTCAATCTCACTCGTACAAAAAGAAAGACACATAGGATAATAAATTAGATTAGATAAGGCCAACGAGCATTCATGTCGCATGGGAACTGAAAAAAATAAAAAAAAAAAAAAAAATTGTTCATCCAAAAACAGCTTTCCCTGTGGTAATTAATAATACATATCAAATTAGATTGGTGAATAAAGGGGTCCATGATGAAGCCATTAGCCTGGTAAATGGCCGAGTTTTTCATGAGGTAATACAGGAGCATGGGGAACCGGTCGTTCGCCACAGGCGATCGGAAATTACCGCCCTGTCCGATTAATCTGCATCATTTGCCTCCAAAAAGTATCGCACTTTTTAAGTGATATTCTTCTTTTGTACAAAATATTTCTAAAGATGGGATTTTTTTAGTTGATATATGAACCATTTATTTTGAAAGTAAGGTAAGTCTAATTTTCTGTTGTTTCGAAAAAATTAAAAGATAGCATATTTTGTCAATTAAAAATATTAATTGATTATTTCAATTTGACAAAGTTTTATCAGTATGTAAATTGATTATAAAAATTTCTTTTAGGTGAATATAACACACTACAATAATAAAAAAAATACTTTATATAAAAAAAAAACTTTTTTAAAAAACCACGTTTTTAACGCACTAAAAAGAAGAAAATAATTTTTCTGAAACCCCATAGGTACTGACATTACAAACAAGAGATATGATTTGAAGAAAATTTTCTATAACGTAAAACGTGGGGCGCAAATAATAATAAATTTTTTAAATGCAATATAATTTTTTTGATTAATTTATTTCAATATCCATGTATTTATATTTTAAGTTTTATATTTTTTACCAGACTTTTTGTAAAAGGGAATATTATTAGTAATCCAACAGAATACTTTTATTAATGTAAATTTTTTTTGGAAAATTAATTCCTTAATATTAAATAAACATCTTCAATTTACACTTTAGAAATTTTATTAACATAAATATTAAATATTTGCTAGAAGTTTTGCAGTAGCAAAATTTAGTTTTAGATTTCTTCAAGTTAAATTTCTTATATTATTTACCAGAATATTGTTAGGATGTCATTTTTTATCAGAATTTTTTAAAAGTGAATATTATTAGTAATCTAAAGGTAATCTTTTCATAAATTAAATTTACCTCTTTTAAAAATTTCGATAAGTTATAAGCTTTACTTTTTGAAGCTAATTAAAATATGAATTCATTTATCCTATTAATTTGTACCTAATAACATTTATTTATAAATTTTTATACGATACAGAATATTTTAGCCATAGTTGCGCCCCACGTTTTACGTTATAGAAAATTTTCTTCAAATCATATCTCTTGTTTGTAATGTCAGTACCTATGGGGTTTCAGAAAAATTATTTTCTTCTTTTTAGTGCGTTAAAAACGTGGTTTTTTAAAAAAGTTTTTTTTTTATATAAAGTATTATTTTCTACTTTTTAGTCTTCATATATTGCAATCGATTTCACTTGACCTATACTACTTTTAAGTTTTTTGATTGACTTTAATAGTCATGAAATACTATTATCCTGAAAGTAATAAATTTAAATTGAATTATAAAGAGAAATTTTTAAATTTGTCATATTTTAATTCTTTATTGCCTAAAACTCATCATAAATTTAAATTTTGTTTTCTAAATTACAGTACAAAACATTAATATACCTTCTTTCAAATTTATTTACATTTTAAATATTATACATATTATATTATTCTTTTAACGGGTTTTTAACGGTTTTTTTCAAATTTAAATATTTACACTTTTTGTTTTGATTTTCCCATACAAAATTATATTCATTAATTATGCTCTAATTAAACACTTGCAAGCTACGAATGTGTTATTTTATTGTATTGTCATCCAGAATACATTACTCTGAAAAGTTTCAGAGCGATTGGATGACTGGAAGTGGTCGAAATTTCGATTGCAAGATTTGACCCGAACAGATAAATAAACAAACAAACAAACAAGAAAGCAAGCTAAGAAAAACGTGGTAAAATACACTCAGTTAGCAAGAGTGCTAATGATGACTTGGTGAGATGCAGAGAGCAAATGATAGCTGAAGGAAATTGAGGGTGGCGTTTAAGTCGAAAAAAGGTGTGTCGAAACAGGCAACCAATCAGAAGACCCGTTAAGTAAAAATAAGAAGAGGGGAGTTTGAACCTTTTTTCTACCTCCCTATTATATTTTTTCAATATTTTGATTTTATTAATTTTTTATCTCTCTTTGTAAAGACGAAATTATAACTTTAAAATAATTTTAAATGTAATCAATCAAAAGTCAGAAATTATAATTTAAAAAAATCAAAATTCTTCATAAAAAAAAAATGGCTTTTTATTTTTTCTAATACATTTACCGTGTATATAATATATAGAGATTCTTTATTTCATTAGATTGAATATTATTTATTAGTAATTCATTTAATAAATATCTAATCGTTATTTGAAATTTATTTAATTATTATTTTAGAATTTATGATGCTTAATCCAAATTTAATTCGCAGCATGGAACATACGATCAGGACTGTCATTTAGTTGGAGGGGAGCGACCTGAACATTTTTTCAAACTTCTTATTTAAACGGATTTTAATATTTTGATTATTATTATTAATTAATGTATTATATTTGCATCCCGCCTCGTTTTTGTATTAGATATTGTGTCAATATTTTTTATATTTAAAATATTTTAAAATTTTTTAATTAATTTCGAAAGAAAATTAAAAATATATTTATACAATTTTTGCTAGTATAATAAAATAAGATCTAATGAAATATATTTATTTTTATCGTCAATTCACAATGTGTCATTTATTATATTATTAATTTGTGAAATGATTACAAATTTTATGTAAAATCCATTCTCTATTCGTTTAGATCAAAAATAATATATTTAATATTTAATATATTGAATATATTTAATACATACTAGAATCAACTCTTGAATATTTTTTTAAACAAGCGGACTATGGACATCTGTATTATTTATTTTTAATGTTTTGACAAAGTCCCTTTTGTTGTTTTCTTCTTTTGTATTATGTATTGAGAAAGGTAAGTTTTGGAAAGGGCCTTTTGTTGTATTATTATTGTTTCTCCTTTTTAAGTTAACAAAATACAAATATTCATTAATTATGCTCTAATTAAACACTTGCAAGCTACGAATGTGTTATTTTATTGTATTGTCATCCAGAATACATAACTCTGAAAAGTTTCAGAGCGATTGGATGACTGGAAGTGGTCGAAATTTCGATTGCAAGATTTGACGCGAACAGATAAACAAACAAGAAAGCAAGCTAAGAAAAACGTGGTAAAAAACCCTGACTTTTGTACATCTTAAGCATGGACAGCGCTTATCAAGTTGGTTATATCAATTAGGTGCCGTATGAGCGGGTCCTATCAACCTTTACCTTGATTTTCTTGGTCGGAGGCGCTACTTTTTATCAAGTAGCTTCCCAATGTTGATCATAGAGGCTGGGTTTACTCTGTCCCATAGACCCCGACTAGAGAAATTCCCTTGGCAGGCCCGGGACTTGAATCCGGGACCTCAAGAATGTCCCCTAACTCTGTTAACCAAGACCTACGCGAGACCTCTTTATATCTAAAATAATGTATATATTAAATTTTACAGACAATTTCTTTTAGCGATCAATTTTAAATTGAATAAAACATTTTAAGATTAGTTATAAATAAAAAGTTTCAAAATAAAGGGTCCATTTGTTTTATTTTATTAATAAATAAGTAGTAATATGAGTTTCACAGATATATACATATAATATTTTATTAAAATTTGAGATACTCTCGAATTTTTATTAATCTATGTATCTAAATTCAACTATTTTTCTTTTTAAGAATAATATTTAAATTCCTTAATAAAATTATGATAATACTATAGAAATAGTATTTTAATTTTAAATAATCGCACAAGATGAAATGTCTTTAATCATTCAATGATTATCAATTAATTCAATGATCAGTACATATAATAAATAACTTCATAAATAAATATTCAATTATTAAATTCTCATTATAAATGTAAAGAATTTTTATGATAAGTTAGGTTTAAGAAGGTGGAGAGGGAGGCAATAAGTAAATTCTTTCATTTATTAAAGCGTCTTAAATAAAAATGAAGGATAGTGGCTGAGAAAGAGAGTGTGATACTGGTTATATTCTCTCTCATAAATTTCACTCGTAATAAAATTATAAACTTTACATTTTTTTAATATTAATATACTATAGTAATTATATTTGAATATATTACAGAGTGACATTAGAATTTTATATGTAGGAGGTATGCTGTGAAAAAAATATTTATATTTATATAAATGTTACATATAATATTAGAGAAGAGGCAGGAAAGTATTAAACTCAAATTTTAAAAATTTAGATTTTAATTTTTTAAATTTAAAATCGCATTAATAAAAAAGTCAGTGATTCTCAACATTTTTTTTACCGCGGCACACTTTTAACGGTTTAAAAATTTGGCGTCACACAAAGAAAAAGATAAGTGTAAAAGTTTACCATATTGAAAAAAAAGTGGTCCCAAAAACGGTTTTTTTTAAGAACCAAATTGAAAAAATTTATAAAAAGTCGGAAATGTTTAAGAGCCTCTTTACATTTGTAATAATTTGGCGACACACAAAAGTGCCGCGGCACAGAGTTTGAGAATCACTGGGTTAAGTATTTGAGTGGAAGAGTTATGTTCACTTCTTTTTTCTCTTAATTGTATTTATATTTATATTACAATAAAAAAACTATTTACTTTTTATTATAATTATCATTTATATATGAGAGGAATTTAAGAAAAAAATGAAATGAAAAAATAGTAATAATAATAATAATAATAATAATAATAAAGCAAGTTCCAATAGAAATTATTAATTAATTTTTATTTATCACTGAAAATGAAATAAATGAAAAAAGAATGTAGTAATTGGTTTTTACTGAAACAAAATAGTCTGTAGTACTAGGGAGAGGGGGAGGGGTAGGATGAGGTGCAGGGGACAGAAGACCCCCCTATCTAATTGTAAGCGACAAGAGACCGCCGAAGGTGAAATGAACAACTAGTTACAATATAAAACATATAGTATGTATATTCCTAGAATAAAAATAGTAAATTTCATGCTAGATGAGTAAAATTTTAATATATGACTTGATGTTGTTATTATCTTGTTTAATGAAATCCTTTAATTAGTTACAGGAATATATTATTTTATATAGGCACTTGAAAATAAAATATGTTTGTTTAATAATTAATTTTTCGAGCAGAACAAACTTTTATTACATAATTTAATTTAAATTAAGAGTAATAAAATAGAGAAGTCTCTTTAAAGTGTAAATTAAATAAACAACATTTTGTATGTAATTTAGAGGATGAAATGTGAAGAATTGAAAAAGGTAAAATGATGACAAAATGGAGAGATAAACTTTGTAAAAACAAAAAAAAAAAAATAATAATAATAAGTAAAAATATAATCGTCTCACAAATATTATAATTTTATGAAATTTAATATTATCCTCAATATTTATAGAATGTTTTGATTATGTGAATCATAAAAATATTTTTTTTATTTTTTTTTTTATTTTGGACCTCCCATATTCTAATGAATAATAATATATTAATAGAGAAAAGATATTGAATAAACCTGTTTTGTAATTAATTTAGAATTATTATATTATATATAGTAAGAATATACGATATAGAGAAGACCAAGCTAAATAAACATATACCGGGTGACCGGGAAAGATCTGACGAAAAAGAAACAATTATATCAATGAAAGTATTGCATTTCATGCGGTGATGTTTTTTTAGTTACAATGAAAAATATAATAAGTTGATAAGAGGTCTTTAATCAAGAGTCAATCAAGTGTCTGTGTATTAGAAAGTTAACATAAAAAATTTAATTGGCTTCTGGTGAAGATTTTTTTAATTTTATCCCAGGAGTGAATGTGTTAATGCACCTGAATAGGACCACCATTTGGGGCTCCGGTTATGGTCACGTGATATCAAAAACAATTCAACTAAGTATCAAAGAAAAATATCAATGAAGAAAAAGTACACCAAACACTTAACATATTACTATTATGAGGAGGGACTCGGTTGTTCTGTTGAAAAATGGTTTTAAAATATGATAGTGGCACAGCGTAATTTCTTAGTATACTTTGGGATCTGTCATCTGTCACTGTAGGTTCTTGAAGAAGGAACAGTCCAATGACACCACTCTTTTTTAAGACAATATCAAATTTGAAACTTAAGACTGTCTCGCTGGTAATCAATCGGTGTTGACAATGATAGTGGTACCTTTGTCGTCACACATTGTTCAGCTGTACACACCCAACTTGTATTCTAAAATCTTTTATCTCATTTTTTTCTCGTGCAATGATATGCCATCTCCCTAGAATATCTGAAAACTAATGGACAAAGAAAATTCTTGAATGGAGACCTCGGCAAGAGGCTTATCGAAGTAGAGGTCGCTCCCCCCCCCCTCCCCGCTAGATAGTCGGATGATTTGATGAGAGAGACGCATAATTGGATGAACGTGGCGCAAAACCGAGAAGAATTGACGAGTTTAAGAGAGACCTGTGCCCAAAGACGAACGAAAGAGGCTGCTTGATGATGATGCTGATGAATGATATGCCAATAAAACCAAAACTTATTGACTTATTCTCTAACAGTGATGTAATTCTTTTTCATCTTTCCTGGTCACTCTGTATATATTTCATATTTTTATATGTAAGACAATTTGTTAATTCTAACTCTATTCTTCGAACATTTTTCCTCTAAGGAAAATTAGAAAATAGCTAGAACAATTATTTTTTGATATCAGATTGATTGACAATATCTCCTGTAGTTCAATAGTAGAAAATCAAAAAGATTTTATGCCAAATTTAATTTTATTGTGAATTCAACTGTAATCATAATTCTTTGAATGCAATTTATTTTTAAATACTAAACATTTTCTTTGGAAATTAAAATTATGAAATGTTTATAATATCATTGAGAAAAAAATTAATTTTTTTTTTTAACAATCATTTAAGTTAAAATAAAAATGTATTTAGTAATTGTAAATAATTATAAATTTTCCAATTTTTAATCATAGGATGGCTTAAATTATTAAATATTTTTTGTGGAAAATGAAAAAGTTATTATTTAAACTTGTTTTTTTCTTCTTTAATTAAATAGATAAACAAATATGTAATTGTATCTTGAAATAATTATCTATCCTTTTTTTTTGAAAGCGTCGAAAAAAAATCCAGTCAAAAAAGGTTTGATTTATGCTATTTAAATGACTACTATTCACCCCTTAATTGAGACGAATGGATTCTAAACCAAATCTAACAAAAAGCAGCGATTGATATTTTTTATTAAGAGCAAACTTGCCGACTTGTTTCGTTATCTTATTATAGTGAGATCAGATCCTGACAGAAAATAAGTCGTTTAAAATCGTAAGTATATTCCCAGGGATGAATGAAAAAAATCGTTTCCTACCGGCTTGATTGTACTCTGAGCAAGATTGCCAGAGTTTCCCATTGGATTTATCTATGCTAATAGTGCGTGGGGAGTAAATAACGAACGAGGCATCCAATCGAGACTGATTCAATCAGTAAGCCAAACTGGAATTCAATCGACGACGAACATCATTTAGATCTGCAAGGATTTCGCTACAACCATTTGAGTCAACCGGATAGGATTAGAATCGAAATCGGAAAAAACAAATTAACGAAAATTAATATTCAATCAATTAACTTTCTTATAGCAATATTTAAATATTTTGCTGGAAAAATTCTAAGTATATTAAATTAATCTAACTGAATAGAATTGGATGAATGAATCATATTCCTCCATCCAATTATAACCTTCTCCAAACTCATATACTTACTCTATGAACTTACATATGACACAAACTAATCCGAATGATTTAAAAAATAAGTTTAGAAGAGATTCATTCCACCATTTTTCTAATTATATTAATATAAAAATAGAATAATTTATTTTATATTTTACCTCATTCAATAATAATTATAATATACAATTTTAAGAAACATCTAAATCAGGGATGGGCAACCTTTTTATAGTGCGAGCCAAAATTGAAAACAACCAAACTTAAGCGGGCCATTAACATTGGTTATTGAAAATTATGTTTTCAGAAATCGGTGAAGAAAATTTATTATAAAATAACCTCAATTGACAAAAAATGATGTTTTTGAGATGTTATTTACTTTAGTAATGAATGTCATTATAAATAACTTAATATTTTGATAAATACCATTAAAACATTTGAATAAGAGCCGGCCACCATATAAATTTTACATATATTCGCGGGCCGCACTTTATGTGCACGCGGGCCGAAGTTGGCCCGCGGGCCGCGGGTTGCCCACCCCTGATCTAAATCATATTTTAAAAAAAATTATGACTATTTTTCATTAATTCAGATATCTTCAGCCCTCAGGTTTAATACTTATTAATATATATAATATGATTCAACTTCAATGACTGGGTTAACAATAAATATTCTTTTCAAAAAATTAAAATATCTATTTATTTTATTAATTATTATGGTCACTTTAATAGGATTAGATTATTTATTTATTATGTTTTTGATAAAATTTCATATACGAATGCTACCATATGAGATACTCATTCAATTGACTGTGATTTATATATCTATTGTATTAGAAATATAATTTATTTTATTATCAGATTCAATTATTTTTTAAAAGAGGCATCGAAAGAAAGATGAAAATATAAAAAAAATTTAAAATTATATTTAAATATATATTAAATTCAGTGAATAAGAAAGCAAAAGATTTAATCTTATGTCTTTTGTAATACTTATTTTTGTTAAAATTTGACAAATTTTATTTCACGATTATACAAACTTATGGTTAACATCCATATATAAAAAAAATTAACTTAATTATCAAAGCATTGTTCATTTTTGATTTTTAATTGGATAATCAAATTAATTAATAATTAAATTAAATTACTATATATATATATAAAATATACAACATAAAAAAAATGAATAATGAGTTGCAGGGTAATTTGCATTACTTTAAAAATCATGTATAATAAAATGATGATAATAATAATAAAATAGAGTTTAAATATTTTTTTTTTATTAATAACTCTTTTGTAGTTTTACTAATGGGAGGTCAGAGAGATATTATAACTATTCTCCAATATGAATGAAATTCTTAAGAAATATTATTTTATACTATAGAGAAAAAAATTCACCTTCTAACAAAAAAAAAATCAAAAAAAAAAAAAAATAAATAAATAAATAAAGTGCTTTTGTTGTTCAATGGGAAATGAATGAAAAAGATTTGAAGAGTGTAGGTTTGATTTGGCCATGACAAAGAGAACGCGACAACAAACGCCTTTCATCCACCTCTCTTCATTCTCTTTGTATAACAAACGATAAGATTTATCATTTTTAATTATGAGAATTTGTACATATCTAAATGTTAGTTTATTATTATTTTTTTTTAATGATCTAAAAATTTACAAATCTATCACAAATACAAAAGAATATTGACTATTTTCATTATTCCGTCAAAAATATGAATATAAAACAATATTCTTAAAAATTTTAGATTAAAATATTTTGTAAATATTGTAGTCTCTGCAATGGATAAAAAAAGAGAGACTTATTCAATCCAATTTTCCCACTGATGGGTGAAATAGTACTACTCTTGTTAAACCATAAATAATGCTAAAAAAATACGTAGATTGACATTTTTTTTAATAAGACATTAATATTCACTAATAAAACAAAGAAAACCTGTTCGAAATCCGTATAGATAATTGATTTAATTAATAATAAATTTTATCATTTTATTAATGAATTATAAACCATTTTATAACCTCAATTATAATTTAAATATCTTTTAATATTCAAATATATCTCTTTGAAATTATTATCCACATTAATCACTTAATAACTTAAGAATTAAATTTTTTTTCTTTAATATTCCACACCTATCGTACTTGATGGGTAATTAGTTTTAATTATATTATTTCAGTCCAGCTGGCAGTATATAAATATTTTACTCTTTTTCTTTATAATAAGAATATCACTGTGTTTGTAAATATTAATTGAAAAAAATTAAATTAAATTATTAAAATTATTTCAATTTTTAAATTTATAATAATTATTCACATATTTAATGTAAATAATATTATAATACTCTTTCAGTCAAACAATTTATATTTATTTATTTTCATTAAATTTTCATATTTATTTCTTGGATATAATTTTATGAATATCCCGGAAAAAAAATATTTTTTTTTTTCAAGATCCTTGAAACTATACTAATGCGAAATTAAAAAGGTTAAGGTGAAACTCATTTTCATTTGAGTTGTTCGGGGATCTCTTTCGAGTGTAAATGAACCTCCCTTGCGAATCACTTTAATTAGATTCTAATTAATTTGCCAAGTTGAGTAAGAATTGGATGCATAATGAATGAACGAGACCTGTGAACGATTCTATGAGAAATGATTTCGTAATTCACATTTGTCCAAAAACACATAAAAATTTTTACAGCTTCTAGCAGTTCCAATTTATACAACAAAGTGCCCACCTTGAGATTGATACAAATGGAATAATTATGACATCACATGTCTAAAATGACCATGAGCATTAAAGTAACACTTGTAAGCAAATGACTAGCAAAATAAATCATGCATCTATAGATCAAAGAATTAATTCAAAAATAAACAATTCACGATCGAACAAAGAATTAAGCTTTATTAATTCAAAGATAAAAAAAAAAATAATTTCTGATTATATAAACCTTTTAATGAATAAAATAAAATAAATAAATAAATTTATCTGAAAAGTGAAAAAAACATTAATATATTCGTAAACATTCAAGAAATTTGTTATAAGTTTTCGTACAAAATAATAATTAAAGATCATAATTTGAAGGACTTTTAGGTCATTAGTCAAGCCGTAATCTGTATAAAATTACAATCACTTTTAATCATTATATTTTATATATAAGAAATTGATAATTTTATTTATTTATATTAAGTATAATAATTATTTACATAGGAGACGGAATATCTTTAAGATAAAAAATTAAAAATTTGAAATGTGTGTGTATTCTGTTTAAATTGCAACAATTCTAACGTTACTTTTAATTAAGCTAAATCTTATTTAGAATTATTCATTAAAATATATAAATAAAAACTTATATAATTATATTTTATTCAATTTTTTACTTTTCAATCGAAAAAAAATTTCTAACTTATTTGAGAGTAAATAAATGTAATGTAATTCCGAACCACAACCCATATGCGTTTTTTTACAGATCTCACCATTTCAAATCATTCTGATTCTAAAAAAGGGTTTTCCCCTTGAAATTTCTGTGTATTTGTGAGGCAGAAATATTGTGAACAAAATTCATGTCAAACAGTAAAACCAAATCATTACCAAATTTTATATTGGGGCCATAAGGACCTGGTAACATTTTCGTTTAAATCCACTGATAAATAAATAAATTCTAAAAAATAAAATTTAATAAATATTAAAAAGGTAAAAATGAACATATATCCTAAATTATACAAAGATAGAAAATTTGTTATGAAACAATTTATAGACAATTTTATTTAATTTCATTGGTGAGTTGAAACATGTTGAACATGAATATATTTTTCAATAAAATTCATTTTATTTTTTATTCTATTCACATAAAACGATGAAAAGTGGAATGTCATTAATAAAATCCACCATTTAAAAAATAATTAGATTTAATGAACATATAGAATATTAAATTTAATAATAATAAAATGATCATATTATAAAAATAGTGAATGGTTTTAATACATTAATCAATAAAATTGAGAATTTTATAAATTTAAATTTGTTATTAAAAATTGTAAAACAATTTTTTATTTTCGAATAATACTTTAGATATAATATTAAATGCAATACCTTTATTTTAATAGATGACTTTAACCTTTTTTTAGTCTGTACTAATGAGAGAACAAATTTATTTTATCTTTTGAAGGTCTATACATTTATTTTATATTATAAGAACTTTGATTGATCTGTGATTCTGGGATAATTGCGTTGGACTATGAAACTAATTGTCAAAAGAAACATTCAAATGTTTAATGTAATGTCTATCAAATAGATTCATTAATTTAACATTATTAGAAACGATAATATAATTAATTTGATTTTTTCTACTTCCATTGAGGGTGTGCACTGCCCATTTATAAATAATTTAATAATAATTATCTTTGTAATTGCACAAGAGCCTTGAATTATTAAGATCAATCTAAAAATACTAATGATTAAATTTCTCTTTTTATATATCTTTATATAAATTAGGTTCAACTAAATATATTAAGTAATTAAAATAAAAGCTTATTTTAAAGAAGTAGTTTTATTTTTAAAGTAATAATATTTTTAATTAATAGTAATATCATTTAGATGGTTGGGGTTTTTGAATATATTTGTCTTTTTAAGTTTTGAAATTAATTTAAATTTCGAAAAATTAAACATTAAAAACATATATGAATTCAAATTTTTTTTAATTTTAATTTTAATATTATCGATTATCTAAATTAAAATTCATTTAAGTCTGTCATTCTTCACTTTTATTATTAAATTATTTGAATTTAATTATATTTATTAAATGTAGAACTCCATCTCGTATCCAGAATCAGCACTAAAATCTTATCTTATTATGCTAGCTAAAATTGTATATATGTATTTATCTATATATATTGGTTCTCAAAAACCGCTCTAACGATTTTTTTCAAATTCACACTAGATATAGTATTTATAAAGAAAAATTAAGTTTTATTGATGATATCTCTTGAAACATACAGCTTCATTATTAATTTCTTAATTGAAAATTATATATGGAAAACGTCAAAATTTTTAATACTGCCTGCTAAGACAGTAAAAAAATGACAATTTTTTATCTAAATACATATAGTCCAGCGGTTGGACTGATGTTTTAACGAGTGGATTTCGTCGGTTCGAAACTCGCCGGGTGAATCGTTATTTAAAAATGAAAATAATGATTTTGTTATTTTTTTTTCTTTTTATCTATTGTTTACTTTTTAATAAATTACTATTCTATATTTATTTATTCATTGTTCTTTTATTAATAAAGTTTTAGATAGTTTTATAAGTTTTAATATTTTTTCAATAAAATATTATTCAATATATTTATTAATATTATTTTATTTATTATTATTGAGTACCCGAAGTTCCATTCATTTTAATCAGATTGATGCAATGATGCAACAGTTAATAATTGTAATATTGTAATAAATTTCTATCTTGAAAATTGTTACATATTATTCAGGATATTTTAAAAACTATTTCTTTCTTTAATTAATATTCATTTTTTCTATAAGTCAGATATATTTCCAAATATTAAATAATTTTTGAAGTGAAAACTTCTTTAGCGGCGTTGAGCACTTTTGCGGGATGGGGAAAAAGTATAGAACTCGCGTGATCGTGACCAACACCATGAAACCATCTGCTTTCAAATTTCTTATAACAGAGCGCGAAATTTGAATTGTCATTAGAACTGTTTTATAAATTATCTCTAACATATAAATATATATTTATTATGTAAAGTTCATTTCATATATACATATATAATCAAAATTATACGAAATGAACTTCACATAATAAATATATATTTTATGTTAGAGATAAGAATTATAAAACAGTTCGTATTGCAATATTTTAAACAAAGTTGTGTATTTATATATATATAAATATAAGTTACAAATTTGTTTAAAATATATGTTTAAAATAATATATAAGTTATATATATATACATGCATATGAAATTCATCTTTCTCGTGAAATAGCGCGAATTTCGTCTGTTTTAAAATTTCTTACGCAGAAGTTTTCACTTCTGTCGGCCAGTCCCACGACTGCCAATTTTGCTTTTTTAATTCCGAAAAGCTGCAAAGCACGTTTTTTTGTCTTTAGTTTGTTTTATAACCACTTGGGGCGCTAAACAGTTTTTCAAAAAAACACTATAGAAAAAAAATATATGTACCTATATATTATATATTTATGTATTATTGAGGAGCACAAGTTCATTAATTTTAATCAGATTGATGCAAATGTGTAACATTTAATAATTGTAATAAATAATTAAAGAATTGTGTATCAATATTTTTTAAAGGGTAGAGCGAGAGCTCGGTGTCCCAGGTATTAATATTACCAGCCAAATCCAATAATAATGAATCATTTTTTTTAACTTAAGTACCGAGCCGAGGCTCGGGGTCCCGGTACTTAAAAATTAAAATAAAAATATTAATAAAAATAACAAAACTCAATAAAAGGCATATATATATATAAATTTTAAATTGGTATATAATAAATTAAGGCCTCTATTTCTAAATTCTAGATTTGAATTAAAACTAATTTTTTATTTTGCATTTTTTTAAAAAAACATTATTATTTTAACATTAAATTAAATTTAATTTAATGTTTTCATGGACGGAAACAGGCGATTATTTATTTATTTATTTTTTTTTATGATTTTTCATTCATTTTCTATATGTCCCCATTTAAGAAAGACTATTGAATTTATTAATCAATTATAAAATCACACTCCAAGGCAAGCGGGCTTCTTATTGCGAATTCAAAAAATATATATAAGCTGTTTTCTTCTTGTATGAAACAATTAAAAAAATACAGCATTCTAATTAAATATAATGAATTTACATTTATTAAATCTATATTTATCGTAAGAAATAATACCTTTGCAAGTCTAAGAATGTAAATATATAATAAATACTAGGTAGGATAAGGCTCCGACGATAATCGCTCCCTCTTTTGACCTTCACCGTGACTCGTCACCTTTTTTTCATGACTTACATTAGTTTATGAAAGAGAATCGAGAAATAGATCTGGTTATGTAATTTCTTAACTAAATATAAAATATGACATTGTGTTAATATAATATATAGTTCTAATTCATTATGATTCAAAACATTTTATATAAATAAATTCAATGCAAATATTGTATATTTCTTTTTTTCTATAAATGTTTAAACATGTTTTAAATTGATTTATTTAACAAATTATTCTATTTTCCTTCTGGGATTTCTCAAGATAAAGGAATTTATATTATATAAATATAATTATATATACATACCATATATCCATATATATATATATAAATTTAATATTTAAAGAAATCTTATTTCTTATTTAAATCAATAAACATCAAATAATCAAAAAATAAAAGAATAATAGCTGAAAATAAAAAAAATTTCAAAATTAAAATAAATTTATCAGATAAATGATAAATTGGAATTGAAAAAAAAAAAAAAAAAAAAAAAAAATGAAATTTCTTTTTATTAACATTTTTATATTTTTATGATATATATCTATTATAAAAATTATTGTTTTTTGTATAATTTAATGTTTATATATATATATATATCACATAATACTATATTAAATCAACCCTGGTTTCCCAAGGAAACTTGAAACGTTATATATTTTCCATTAATACGTGACCTAACCTATCTAGATTGTTAAAGATCATGTGGGCCATAAAACTAGTAACCCAATTATTAAAATGTCTAAGGGGCGTTATCTTTAGAAATATGATGCTAGGATTCATTGAGAACTAATTTGGGGTGTCACGATATTAAGATAAAAAAGAAAAGAAGGTTCGTGTTTTACTAATTCTATAAAAACAAGGGTTATAAAGGGATAAAAAAAAGAATCATTACAAAAAGATTAATTTAATTATTCAGTTTTATTTTTGTTTATGTTTTTTCTTTTGAAATGCACATTTAATTGTGTGACTAAAGATATATTTTTTTTAAAATAATTTAAATAAGATAATCTCTAGTTATTATATGTATTATAGACTATAATTTAAAAAATTCAATATTTCATTTAATCTTAATAAAATAAGTTACGACGTGCGGGTCATGTGACTCAAAACAAAAAAATTCTGGAGTGTCTCCACTCGACTATCTCGCAAATTTGAATTGAATTAATTAACATATACTATATTTAAATTAAATTTAATTAATTATAAATTAAAATTAATAAATAATATTTATTAAACCAGCGCATGTTTGGGTCTTTGTTGATGGCACCACGTCACGTGTTGGCGCGTGAGATTTGCAGTGTTAAAAATTTAATTCTGTTACTTTCAGCGATTCAATCAATTTAATGTTAATTAGTCCAATTCAATTTTTAATCATGTGAAAAACTATCAAACATATCTTTTTTTTACGGTTACTTTAGTTTAGATGAAAAAAAATATCAAAACGTGGTAGGTAATGACCCTCTTCCGATTGAGCTACATTTCTCAAAAGTTGATAGAAAACTACAAATTTTGAATAATGCCCATGTACCAAATTTCATGATTCTAGCTCAAACCGTTTTTGCGAAATCTTGTCTTCACACACACATACACAGAGAGAGAGAGAGAGTGAGACATTTTTCTCAACCTTAGTGAAAATGACTCAATGTCAGGGACCTTTAAAACGTATAAAAACATCAAAAGCTCGACATCGAAATACTATCTCTTGCGAGATACTCAAGATGGTTGAGATAGATATGATAAGTATGGTTCTGAATTGGAACAACTGGAGGAAAGTGTAACTAAAAACTTTAAAGTATATTCAGTATATCCAGAGTTAGAAAAAAATTTGAAAAAAATTAATAAATATTATTCCTTTCCAAATTTAAATATTAAAATAAAATATCTTTAAGCATTTGCTTCAAATAATATATTTTATGTAGACTGGAAGAATAGAAAATTATTATGGGTACATTTTTATTAAAATGAAGTTTTCTGTTTCTGAATATATATATATATATATATATATATAAGTATTTATATCTTTCTGTTATAAAAATTTAATTCATTCATCTCGCCATGGGAAAAACGCTTGTGTTATTACTATTTATTAAGCGAATTTCATGCTCTTTTTATCTCTCATTATTCATAAGGCTAAAGTTGGATAGGTTTGTAGGCATCGACAAGTAATCTTTAATAAGAAACATCAATTGTTAAAAATGACAAATGCTCCCACATATTAATTAATTTCAAAAGATCTATTCTAATAATCAAAGATGATAATAAATAAATGGATTTTAATTTATCTCTTAAGGAATAAATAAATTAATTTCAATGGCATTAAGAAACAAATTCAAAAGTCAAAGAATTATTTTCTTTTATCTAAATTAAACAATTGACACAATGGATCAATAGTTAGCTTTGGAATATCATTAAATATATTCTGGTGCAAAACTGATCTGTAATCATTAATTTACTCTTGTTATTATTTATGTTTAATAATTTATTTTATTTATTGACAACTAACAGATATGATTCTTTAAAAAGATATGATTAAATAGAACATTTTAATTTCGAAAATGTATTTTAAATTATTTCCATATACTATTATATATTATAGTTGGATAATAAAAATGTTTTCTTACAATAAATTGAATTAAATATATTCATTACTAGCTGCTCAGAGCTCCTTCGTGGCTCTTCGCATCTAGACGGGGTCTCCGCCCCATGTACCCCCCCCCCCGAGTGTCCCTATTCTGAGCTATAACCATCTAACTCCTAACCTGTCCCATCTCTCTCACGTTCCTTCCTAGATTGTCCACCCTGTTCACAATTGGTCTTCCACACAGACGTTTTCCAATCGAACTCCCCACCAATATATTTTTCCTCTCCCATTCTAGCCATGTGCCCTGCCGATCCCAGCCTTCTCTATTTTATGACCTATATCTAGAGATGCATAGAGGTCATGCAATTCCTTGTTATGCAGTCTCCGCCATTCCCCGGTGTCCTCATCTTTCTTTGTCCCATAAATGCTGGGAAGAATCCTATTCTCAAATACTCTGAATCTACTCTCATCTCCCAGGGTTATAGACCATGCCTCCCACCCATATAATACAATTAATAATTTAATAATTTTGATCCCCTTTGATAATAATTTCTAGATTGTAACCTCGATTTAAATTCTTTGCAAATATTATTCTCTCTGATACTAATTATTTTGTCTTATCACTATTAATTTCAAACCCCATCAATTTTTCTGCCTCGATTAATTTTTTTATCTTACTTTAAATGTTATTAATTTATTTAAAAAAAATCAAAGTAAACAAAATAAAAATAAAATATAAAATTAGCATAACACTAAACTACTATAAAAATAATATTAAAAAATATATTATATATTAAAATCTTACGTGAAAATCCAATTATGAGATCAAATTTTCTTAATTAAAATAATTTACTCACATAATCTTAAAAATTAATAGTATTAAATTATAGCCGTAATGTGAATGTTTTCAAAGTTTAAAAGGCCAATAAGATCAATTGAGATATTGTAAATATCAATAGATATATAAAAAGATTTTTATCTGCACATTGCTCAGAATTTAAATTACCGCCAAATTATCGCCACCAGCGCCTCTATTGACATATTTTTGTTCTACATAATTTCCACTACCCGCCTATAATATATTCTTTATAATTTTTTTAAAATTTTTCTAATTAAAAAATCGAAAATCGGGCTTCGAGGTCTGGTGGCCAGCCACTTTGTCCTTCCGTGTAAAAAATTCCAGGTCCCTGCGTGCGATAGATATGGCTGGAGTGCTCGGTCAAACAGGCAGACAGACAGACAAACAGACACATTACACTTGCTTTTATTATTTTAGATAGTACAAAAATGAACTTATATATTTCTATTTATGAATATATTTTTTTATAATCATTTTTTGGGGAAACAATTTAAGGAGCGAGGGATATTGGAGAAAATAGAAATTGGATGTGAGATTTGGAACGTTTGGAGGAATCTGGTTGCTGCAGTTATGTAAAGCCTCAGAGATAGATTAATAATTTTTAATATATATGCGTTATTATAATTGACTAGGCTAGCAGTCTGAATTTTCTTCTCTACAAAGATTAATGCATTAAAATGATAGGCCAATAATCTCAGCATTATAAAATTCTATAAAATTAGAAAACATGATTGATAACATATTTTTATAAAAATTATTAAATTTTTCTTTTTATTTTCATTAAATTGTATTAATATAATTTTTTAAAAGAAAAAATGCATCTTAAAAAAATAAATTGGATTAAAATTTGGATAATTGGTTTTAATGATTTATACCACCTATTAAATTAAAATTAATATAAATAGTAATAATTATTTTAAACGAACCCTTAATTATCTATAATATATATTTCAATTGACTTAGTTGTTTTCAAAAAAAAAAAAATTATCCTTTATAGTGCAATTTAAATATTATTTATGTATATCACACACATTAACTTAACAGTAATTTTTACTTTTTATCTTAAAATTCGGTCAAATTATAGTAAATGAACTTTTTCATAATTTAAGAATTATAATTAAACCAATTGTGTGTTTCATACAATTCTATTCTTTAATTTAATGAATACAATAAAAGCTCGTAATATAGAGAGATGAATATTTAAAATAAGGCAATAAATCAAAATTTAGAAGAAATTTATTCAAAACTCATTTGTTTTTGTGCAAAGTAGACCTTTAGAATATGGGCATGTGTCAGATCGATGGTGTAGCTGCCCACACAATACAGACACCCGCCTTCTTATTTAACATTGAAACAGACTACTTTAGGAGGTTAGAAAAGATAATAATCGAAAGTGGGTTGATTCTTTTAATTTCTCGCAAAATAATTAACAATTAACGTTAAGAAAATCAGAGTTCAATTTAAATATATAATCAATATTATTATTGGATTTACGAAACACATTTCTTTGGTTTTTCCCAAAACCCTTACTGGTTATGTATGACGTGTGTTTTATTGTATAATGAAAGCCACAAATAAATTTTAAAAATAAAAATAAATTTTGATAAATTAAATTAAATTAAATTAATATTATGTATATAGTGGATAACGGACATTATTTTTTACTGGGTTGATCTCATTTATGGATGGAAGTCTCGCTCATTGACAACCCCAAAAATTCTTTATTTTATTCTATTTAAATTTTTTTCCTTTTTCTTTTTTTTTAATAATTCTATAATTTTCTCTTTTTTTTATTTGTCTTTTTCAATTTATTTAGAACAACTAACCTCAAATTTTTGAATTGAATTGAATTCATTTTATTTGTTTGTTATTCCTATTAATCCAAATTATTATCAAATCATAATAATTGAATTATTACCTGTATGTTGTTTTTACCGACCGACGATAGTAAGGGAGGTATTGTTTTCACACCAAATTTCACATGTGGAGATTTTTACATATCTTCACGAATCATGCATTTTCTTAACAGAAAAAAGTATTTTTAGCGTTTTTTCTGTCCATCTGACCGTTATGCGTCCATATAGACGTGTATAGCTTGAACGGCTCAACGGATTTTGATAAACTTTGATATATTTACTTAATGCATCAGTAGCATGAATTCATCAACTTTTGGTGTAAATCCGGAGTCCGAAAGAGGTAGTTTACATAGTATTAATTATAATTATTCATACTAATATAATAATAAATATCTTTTATTAAATTTATTATTATCAGTAATAAAATGTTTAAATATAATAAATTGTTGTAGATTTTTAATTTCATAAAATAAAATTATAAATTTAATAATGTTTATAAATTGGGAATTAACCTATTAACACAATTTATTAACTTTATAAAATTTAGTTAACTAAAGGAATCTGATGAAAATATAATTTAAGTGGTAAAGATTTAGTGATTGACCATGTCTCAGTATTTGGCTACGTGGTCCACTACTGAATAAAATTCTTCTAGACACTTAAAACAAAAAAATTTAGTATAAAAACATTTATTTTAATAAAAAAACGTTTTTAGTTAAAAAAAATTTCAATCATATCTTTAGTAATGTGCCACCCCGGTCCACTTCTGAAAAAAATGTAATATTTGTTTCAGTAAATGATTTTTAATTCACATAAATTAAATTCTTGATATTTATCGATATCTCAAGTTTAATTTGAAATTACAAAGCTTATTTTTATCAAAAATCTATCAAATGGTCCATTACTGGCACAGTGGTCCACCACTGGTACGTGTACTATATATATATATCTTGTCTTATATATAAAATTCTCGTGTCACAAAACTTTGAAATCATACTCCTCCGAAACGGCTGGACCGATTCTTATGAAATTTTTTATGCATATTCAGTAGGTCTCAGGGCATGTCAGACTTCCTTCATAAAACCGCTAATTGGTAAGGTGTGTCCAGGAAGTGCTAATTAATTAAAAATAGTTTAGTTACCATACTAGCTCATAGAGGCGCTGGTGGCGATAATTTGACATCATATATATATCCTGATAGGAGCCTTCAAATCTAAGTGGTTCGTAGGTGAACGGTCTAAGGCGTTAACTTATGACTTTGTACTTTCGGTTCGAAACTAGCAAAGGCACATTTTTTTTTAAAGTATGATATATATTTTTTTTACAAATTTATTAATTTTTATTATTTTAATATTTTATTAAATTATTTTTTTTTATTAAATTAATTTTATTAAATTAATAATTATGTCAATTAATTTTGTGTGCATAAAACATATAAAATATATATATATATATAAACATATATAAAAAAACTATATAAAAAATTTGAATTTTCATTCATTCATTCATTTAAAATGATATTAAAATATTCCTTTAAAATATAATAAATAATTAAATTAATCCCTAGAAGGGCCTTGGAGGGGTGGTAAAAGCTTTCTCTTTCTCTTCTTGGGAAAACCCATAAGGCCACATCCCCATCGTCTATCTATATATATGTATAAAAAAAGGTTATTGTCTGCACATTGTGCTCAGAATTTAAAAATTATTATAATATTTCACTTTTTATTTTAAATTCTAATATTCAAATATCAATTCATTTAAATAATTTATTCTAAAAGTTCTCATTTTAATTAATTTAATAAAATTTTTAGATCATATTTAACTTAATTTTTATTTATTCTTTCTATATATTTGAATATTTCTTCTTTTCTATTTGAAAGTGAAAGGTTAAAAAAACAGAATATATGTATTATTTTTAATATTTTATGAATACAAAAATATTTTCAAAAAGTCAATTAAAATGACTAAATTATATTATTTTTGTTTTTGTTTCAATTATTAATTACAACTATATTTTAAGTGAAAAAATGATTTCTTCTTATATAAAATTAAAATATGATTTTTTAGACAAATGATATAAACGAGATGTTTTAAATTTATATGACTTTTATATATTGAGTATTTTTTTAAAATTTGTTTTAAATCAAAATTATTGTATTCTGTTATATTTTTTATTAATAGGCTTTTTAAATTTTTAATTTTTAATAAATTCTCTTTTTTGATATGATATTAATAAAAAATAATATTAAATTGAATATAAATTTAAAAATTAGAATATTTGAATTTTTTTTAAATTTTAACACATGTAATCAATCATATGCATAAAGAATGGAAAATTTTGAAAATCAACTTGGTATTAAATTCAGAAAAAAATACTGATATATAGAATATAATAGACCATTCAAATATAATTTAAAACTATTTATCTCCTTTTATTTTAATTTTCAAAAAAACGGAGTGTTAAGAAATTAAGATGCGTTATGCAACATGGATAGGTAAATGGGCTGGAAGAGGAGGCAATTTATAATTTTCTTCTAATTCAGATTTAGAACAAATCGGACAACATGGAGGTTTGAAATTAATAGTGATAAGAAAAAATATTTAGTAACAAAATCTTAATATACAAAATGTAGAATTTGAATATGTAGAAAATTGAATATAATCACGAAGGATAATAATATTTGAGAAGAATTTAAATCGAGGTTGCAATCGGGAAACGCCTGTTATCATGCAGTAAAGAGGCTTATCTCATCAAAATTATTATCAAAAGGAATCAAAATTAAAATATATAAACCAATTATTTTGCCTGAGGTATTATATGGGTGGGACGCAAGGTCTATGACCCTGGGAGATGAGAGTAGATTCAGAGTATTCTTTCCAGCATTTATTGGCCAAAGAAAGATGAGGTCACCGGGGAATGGCGGAGACTGCATATCGAGAAATTGCATGACCTCTATGCATCTTCAGAAATAGTTAGGGTTATAAAAGCGAAAAAGCTGCGATAGGCAGGGCACGTGGCTAGAATGGGAGAGGAAAAAGATATTGGTGGGGAGACCGATTGGAAAACGTCCGCTTGGAAAACCAATGACGCGTAGGAAGGGACGTAAGAGAGATGGGACAAGGTCTCAGGATAGGGACACTTGGAGAAATGTGGTTGCTGCGGCCTAGAACTTTCGAGTTCCTTAGAGTCACATAGATAGATATAACATATACAATAATAATATATATAATTAATTTACTGATTAAATTAAAATGTATTTTAAATAAGAACACAAAAAGAAATGAATGTTTTATGTAATATACTGATTGAAACAAAATGGATGAAAACCTTTTACTCGGGGGGGTACAGGGGGCGGAGCCCCCGTCTAGGTGCGGAGAGCGCCGAAGGCGCTCGGGGCAGCTAGTATATATATATAATGTTGTTTTTAATTATTTTTAAATCGTAGGTTGGTTGTGTGCCTGGCCACAGCTAATTTTTATTATTTCTGTTTTCAATCAAATGATAATTTATTTATCTTCTCTAATTACTGAATCAATGTATTACATGAACTATATAATTCAAATTATCCAATAATTCACGTTCTTATCGTTATTCCATTTCTCTGCTTTCAGTTGTAAAATATATAACGAGCCAATAAATGATTAATCACCAGTTAGGGCAGCGAACTTATTTGTTCTATTGTTTAGGGTTTCTGAAATTAGAGTCTTAGAATTAATTGGATATGTTTAAGGCGTGACCCTGAATCGGAAGCCCCGGGGCATTTCACTCCAGCAAGTGACCTAACTAGACTGATCCAAAGTTCTTAGAATTTCTTGTTCATGTCAAAACAAGTCACGTGAAAGAGTATTAAAAAAATAATGGGAATACGCAAGATGAAATTGAACGTCTTGATTTAAGAGATAGAACAAATAAGCTGGAGTGTCTCCACTCGACTACCTCGCAAATTTGGATTGGGTTAAATAACATATAATATATTTAAATTGAATTTAATTAATTATAAATTATAAATTACAATTAATAAATAATATTTATTAAACCAGCGCGTGTTTGGCTCTTTGTTGATGGCACCATGACATGTGTTGGCGCTTGATTTGCAGTGTTAAAAAATTATTTCCGGTACTTTCAGCGATTCAATCAAGCTTAAATTTTATATATAGCAGTTTTATACAATTTTTAATCATGTGAAAAACTATCACATATAAATCTTTATTTTTACGGTCACTTTAGAGGAAAAAAAATAAAAACGTGGTAGGTAATGACCCTCTTTCAAATAAGCTACATTTCTCAAAAACTACGAATTTTGAATAATGCCCGTATACCAAATTTCATGATTCTATCTCAAATCGTTTTTGCGTAATCTTGTCTACATACACACACACACACACACACATATTTTTCTCAACCTTATTGAAAATGATTCAGGAACCTTCAAAACGTATAAAAACATCAAAATCTCGGCGAGATAGTAAAAATTCTATTAAAAATATCATAAATTATATAAATTCTGTTCTGATTGAATAAACTTTCATGAGTTAATTATTTAATTGTTAATTATTTAAATTCTTACAAACTTGTATTAATTTATGAGACAAAATTTATAAAATAACGTTTTTCTCATGGACTTAAAAGAATAAAATAATTTTTCTATAAGCCTGACAAAGTTTATGGATGAATAGCTACATATTCAACTAAAAACTAAACCTGGGCAAACAAAAACATATTCCTTGTATTTTGTTTACTTGAAAAGGTGAGACAATAATAATACAACAAAAGGCCCTTTTTAAACCTGACCTGTCTCAAAAGATAATATGGATGTCCAGTTCAAGAAAAATACACATCTATACTGAAGGACAGACGGACAGACGGACGGACAGACATCATGCTAAAAATACTTTTTTCTGTTAAGAAAATGCATGATTCGTGGAGATATGTAAAAATCTCCACATGTGAAATTTGGTGTGAAAACAATACCTCCCTTACTATCGTCGGTCTGTAAATATAATAGGGAGGTAGAAAAAAGGTTCGAATTCCTTTCTTCTTATTTTTACCTAAGAGGTCTTCTGATTGGTTGCCTGTTTCGTCACACCTTTTTTCGACTTAAACGCTACCCTCAATTTCCTTCAGATATCATTTGCTCTCTGCATCTCACCTAGTCAACATTAGCATTCTTGCTAACTGAGTACTTTTCAATTTGTTTTGTTTTTGATTTAATTTTTGTTTTTTAATCATGCCATCCAAAAAGATGAAAAAAAACAACGATTGTGTTCAGAAGCTGACTCCTGTAAATGAAACAACTGTTAATTATAGTTGTGATCAAGAATTAGATCAACATATGAGGAGATTACCGCAAGAATTAGTAGGTAAAATTCTTCAATATTCAACAATACAACAATTGCTTGTTTTTAGTGAAGATCCATATTATTACCATGTGATTATCAATTCTGAAAGACCCATATTATTACCATGTGATTATCAAGTCTGGAAGGAATTGTCTCTTCCTTACCTGAAATATTATTTGACGGTCTAAATTCCTTCTACGCTGAACAGTTTTTTGAACGATTTTATTTATTAATAGAAACTGTTAATGTATGGGAGTTCAATTATGAATTTTTAATCAAGTTTATAAAACATTTTCCCATGCCACGATTAAAAAAAATTAATTTTGCATTTTTAAACAAACCTCGAAAAATCATAAAAATAATAAATGATCTTCTTAAATTAAAACGTCTTATACAAGAAGGTAAATATCCAAAATGTCCTATTTTCAATAAGGTAGAAGAAATTATTATCTGGGTAAATGAGGAATTACCAAATCGTAATATTTTTCTATGGGCTATTAATTATTTTTTTCCAAATTTAAAAAAGTTGTGTCTAAGCAGTGAACCTTTATTAACTAATAAATTATTTAGGGAAATGAACAATCTTGTAACATTAGAATTAGGTGTAATAAGAAGAATTGAATCATTAAAAACAATAGTTAACTTCTCTAATTTAAGACAATTACAAATCCGTTTTATTTCTGATAATAAAACCTGGCCATTTTATTTGTCTAAATTAGAAAATTTAGAACTCCTAGAGATTACATACGGTGGCCCAGAAGAAATTCTCAGGAGTTATTTTGAAATTGCACCATTAGGTAAATTGAAAAAAATTAATTTATAGTGATCTAGAATCTAGAGGATATCCATAAAATAAAAAAATTAAATATGTTATCACTGTTAGGGTGTAAATTAATATGTAATGAAGTACTTCCATACATTTTTCAATGTAAAACATTATATCAATTAATTCTTGAAGGCACAAAGATACAAATTGATTTTATGATAATTAAAAATAACTTGCGTCTTCATACATTGAACATTGAACAAAAAGGCCTTAATAGGACCTGGCGATCTAATTTGTATACTCGAGATAAGGGTAGGAATTTAAAAAAATTGTTACCTTGTGCAAGTATTATCGAAAGATTTTAATATTAAGATTTATATTTTATAATATCTATATTAAAAATATTTATATATATATATTTGATAATTGAAAAAACTACTTTAACATAAAAAAATTAAATAAATTACCATTGTATGTTTGTATTTAAATGAAAAAAGAAATTGTCAACGTTAAATCATAAATATATTATTCTAATTATTGTCTGTATTACACATTTTTAAAAGATATTTATGTAGAATAATAATAAATAAACATTTTTTTATTTTTTTTTAATTTTATTTTATTTAAATTAAATTATTTAAAAAATAATTTTAAATAATTAATAAAATTATTGTATAAAGTAAAAGTAACCATAAAGCATCCTGCATTGATGAAGCGAAGTAAAACCTTGTTCCATCAAGACAACGTCAGGCCACACAAATCGATTGCGTGCGGCAGAAGCTCTGGGAGCTCGGATGGTAAGTTCTGATGCATCTACCTTATAGTCCGAACTTGGTACCAAGTGATTACCATCTGTTCCTGTCCATCGTGAACGCTCTTAATGATGAAAATTGAACTCAAGAGAGGTCTATAAAAATTGGCTGTTCCAGTTTTTTGACAATAAATATCCAGGTTTCTATGAGCGGGATATCACGAAATTCGAATCTCGTAGGCAACAAATTATGAAACAAACACCGCATATTTAACCTAAATCCAATGATTGTTAGTTTGTCAGTTTATGTGTTTAATAAAATTTTTATTACAGAAAAATGATTTGATTTTTCATATGAATAAATAAAAATAAAAGCGCCCAACGTTTTTCATTGAATATGAAGCAATTCATCCATAAACTTTGTCAGGGTTATAGAAAAATTATTTTATTATTTTGAGCCCATGAGAAAAACGTTATTTTATAAAATTTTTTTATATTAATATTATTTATAAAAAAAGTCCGTCTGGAATGAACTAAAAAAAATAATAGATTTTTAAAAATATTTATATTAGATTATATATTAAAATTTTTCATATAGGGTGACCCAGCCAGTAGTTGAACCCCTTCCAGTAGTTGAACAAATTACCAAAAATCCGCCAAAATCTCAAGAGGAAACATGCTTGGAACGTGAAATTTTATTTTATTTTTAAGTTGTTATGTTGTCACAACTGAAACACCTATCGTCTGCTTCACGTGACTTAAGTACTTAGAGATATTATTTTTTTTCTCAAATGAAATGCTTGTTTTTGCATTCACGACTAGTCTACTGAAAATACGGTAAGTAAAAGTAATCCACGTGCATCCTAGTCATTTTTAGAGATATTTTTACAGAATTGGTCTTAAATTAAAGCTAAAGGACTACATTTTGAAGCATGATATTAAGGTATAGATATTTTTTATTTTTTAGAGCTCTAAACTGACTGTTCAACTAATGGCACTGTTAAATGCACAAATTCCAGTAATTGAACAGTGGTGAACGTTGCCCGCCATCGAAGATCACCAGACTGTGAATGTTCAATCCCTCTTATACCTTGAATCCCTCTTCCCCAAGGGTAGGCCTGAAGAATTTAGAAAAGTGCAGGGGAAGAGTGGGAGGGTAATATTGAGGCCCGTGAACTGTTTCAGTTTTGGAAAAGGCTTCGGAGCAAATGTCTTAATGAAACATAGACAAATGGCCTTTTGTCTGAGTGTATTGAAAAAGAGCCCGAAATTAATCATAATTTTGATGCCTCACCTTCAGCATTGAATGTTAGTGCAATCCAAGCAACACTTTCAAGACAAACGGACTCGCCTAAAGTAAAGTAAAGTAAAACCAGGAATCTGTATGCAGTAACGGGACTCGACTCCCAAAGCAATTTCGTATCAAAAGTTTAAAAAATTTTAAAAATATTTTTAATTTTGTATCTTATGTGTATATTGCCGATTGGTGTTTGTATGAAATAAATAAATAAATAAATATATGTATTATTGTTATTATTATTATTATAATTTAAACATTGAGCAATGTTTGGAATGTGAATCAGCCTTGTATTGTGTTATGAGTGCTCAAGCTATAGGCCTAGATATTTGTTAAGTCGTTTTGGATGTGTACCTAAACTTAAAATAAAAAAAACTATGAAATAACGGGTGTTCAATTACTGGAATATCGAGCGTTCAAAAACTGGACATGTCTGTTCAACCACTGGGATAAAATCATAAAAAATGTTGTGAATTTTTTTTTGCTTTTTATTTTTCAGTTAAGCACTGTTTAATATTTTTTTTAATAACTACAATAATAAAGCTTTGTTAAAAATCCATTAGCTTAGTTTTACGGCTAATAGTATAGAACTTACAACAGGATCCGTGGTAAACTGGCTTTATTTGTTCAACTACTGGCTGGGTCACCCTATAATTGAAATGATAATAAATTGGGTCTTGGCATGAGTAATTTAGTCGTTAAGTGTTGGTTTAAAAAAGAAAGCAAAAGAGATTTTTAACAAAGAGTAAAAATTTGGAACCATTCATTTTTAACTTGTTTCCAATTTCAATAACAATTGAATTTTGTTTACTTGAAGAAGAATGAAAAAAAGGACAACTAACAAAAAAGAAATTTTCAAAGCTTTGAATATAGATAATATCCATGTAAATAGTCCACTTTAAGAAAGAAATAAGCTCCATTCGACTACCTCGCAATTTGAATTGGATTAAATAACGTATATTATATTTAAATTAAATTATATAATTAAATTATAAATTAAAATTAATAAATAATATTTATTAAACCAGCGCGTGTTTGGCTCTTTGTTGATGACCATGTGTTGGCGCTTGATTTGCAGTGTTAAAAAATTATTTCCGGTACTTTCAGCGATTCAATCAAGCTGAAATTTTATATATAGCAGTTTTATACAATTTTTAATCATGTGAAAAACTATCACATATAAATCTTTATTTTTACGGTCACTTTAGAGGAAAAAAAATAAAAACGTGGTAGGTAATGACCCTCTTTCAAATAAGCTACATTTCTCAAAAACTACGAATTTTGAATAATGCCCGTATACCAAATTTCATGATTCTATCTCAAATCGTTTTTGCGTAATCTTGTCTACATACACACACACATATTTTTCTCAACCTTATTGAAAATGATTCAGGAACCTTCAAAACGTATAAAAACATCAAAATCTCGGCGAGATAGTAAAAATTCTATTAAAAATATCATAAATTATATAAATTCTGTTCTGATTGAATAAACTTTCATGAGTTAATTATTTAAATTCTTACAAACTTGTATTAATTTATGAGACAAAATTTATAAAATAACGTTTTTCTCATGGACTTAAAAGAATAAAATAATTTTTCTATAAGCCTGACAAAGTTTATGGATGAATAGCTACATATTCAACTAAAAACTAAACCTGGGCAAACAAAAACATATTCTTTGTATTTTGTTTACTTGAAAAGGTGAGACAACAAAAGGCCCTTTTAAAACCTGACCTGTCTCAAAAGATAATATGGATAGAGTTGTAACAAAAGTTGGTATAAGAATGATGAAATTTTAAAGTCTATTTAGAAAATACATGAAACAATGAATTTATCACAAACCTTATATAAAGAATATATTTACAAAGAATATTTGGATTAAATTAAATTATAAATTATATTTAATTGTTGGCGCGTGATTGCAGTGTTAAAAAATTAATTCTGTTACTTTCAGCGATTCAATCAAGCTGAAATTCTATATATAGCAGTTTTATACAATTTTTAATCATGTAAAAACTAGCAAACATATATCTTTACTTTTAAGGTCACTTTAGAGGAAAAAAAATAAAAACGTGGTACGTAATGACCCTCTTTCAAATAAGCTACATTTCTCAAAAGTTGATGGAAAACTACGAATTTTGAATAATGCCCGTAATTTTATCCTAGCTCAAACCGTTTTTGCGTAATTTTGTCTAGATACACATTCACACATACACACAGACATTTTTCTCAACCTTAGTGAAAATGATTTAGGAACCTTCAAATCGTATAAAAACATCAAAATTTCGACATCGAAAATTTTCGTGATAACAATACTATCTCTGGCGAGATAGTAAAAATAGATAAAATTGAAAGAAATTCCGATGTACATTAAGTATATTTGATTTCAAATTTAAAAAAAAAATTCACAAAATCCAAATAATTAAAATGATGTAATAATTAATAATCTAACTGATACTGTTGAGGATTCACCCTTTTGAAGAATTGATGAATCAGAATTTCTTAAAAATACACTCAGATTAATACGTAATTGCACAATTTGATTAATATATTCTTAGATATAATAAAAGATATTACCTTATTTATTTTATTAATTGATTAAAATATTTTTAAAAAATTTTTAGTATAAAAAAATTGAATAATTTAAAATTATTAAACTATTTCGCCTTCCTCAGTCCAAACTAATTTTATAAATAATACCATGTTGTATTTTAAAGAAAAAAAATGTTAATTTTGTTACTATATGCCATATTGTTTTATTTTATGGTTATTTTTCTAATTTAATTTAATCAATTTTAATTTTATTTTATTTGGAACTTTCATCAACTTGATAATATTTATGAATTTTTTGCCTCATTATGAATATATTCTTAATTTCCTTTATATTCATGATACTTAATATACCTTTCTGATTGTAGTTAATCTATTGAACAAAATATATTATATATAAAAATATTCAGGGTTTTTACTACATTGATTAATGAGATTCAAAACAACTCCTAACTAAAACATCCTCGAAATCCCAAATGAACTTATAGGTATATTATAAACAACATATAATATAAAACTTATAAGTAAAATAAGATGATGTTAAATTGACACCTCAATAAATATATATTCCCATATTTCCAAAATTAAAACAAATCAATTTTAAATTTAAATTTTGAAAATAATCAAATAATAAAATATATATATAATATAATATATTCGATATATAATCATTTCTAATCAATTGAATAAGATTGTAAAATAATTTTTTCTTATTTTTTATTTTAAACGAATATAATTTAAAGAAATGCAGAGAAATATATATAGAATTTCAGCTTGATTGAATCGCAGAAAGTATCAAAATAATTTTTTAACACTACAAATCACGCGCCAACACGTGACGTAGTGCCATCAACAAAGATCCAAACATGCGTTGGTTTAATAAATATTATTTATTAATTTTAATTTATAATTTATAATTAATTAAATTTAATTTAAATATAATATATGTTATTTAATTCAACTCAAATTGCGAGATATTCGAGTGGAGACACTCCAGCTTATTACTCTATTAATGAGAATAAAAAAATAATCTCTATTATTGAGGTATTTAATTCTTTGTTAAAATAAATAATTAAATAAATTAAAAAATAAAAAAAAAAATATTTAAAATTATCAAAATATTTACTGCTTCATATTAATATTTTCTAAAATTAATATAGATTTCTTAAATATTTTTTTAAAATAATTTCATGGTTAATTATACTAATTAACAATAAATAAGTAAATGTATAATTAAAGTTTTAAAATAATTTATTGTTATTATTATTATTATTATTATATAAAACTTTTATATCGATTAATTTCCAGAAATCATTTTCTTTTCAGTAGGTAAACCAGGTTAACAAGTTTCTATTGAGAAAACTCCAGGAGGTGTCATTTCTGTTTACTTTAGTGAATTGCGGGATGTTTCTGGCATTCGATGATTTGTATACAACAAATTCCCACGTTTGTCCACGATGACTAATCGCAACCTACTGGCTTTTGATTTAAAGTGACGTCATGATAACCGGGTACATAAAGTGTAAATATTCTAAGCATCTCTAACGTCCTTCTCTCTCGAACAACTCATTCTGATAAGCCCCAGAATTATTTCCTCCCAAGAATCTACCAGGAAACTTATTACTTATTCTTTTTACAAGAATTTTTATGTGATTTTTGAAACATATTCATTAAAAAAAATTATATATAACTAAAATTATATTTTTGATTTAAATCGAATATTAAAATAATAAATTTAATTACGTTTAATTATTAAATAAATGCAATTAAAATATATAATTATATTAAATTAAAGATGACTTGAGTAGTATAAAAATAATATATAATAGAAATTCTTTGTGAGGATGTATAGTTTTATAATTTAAATAATAAATAAATATATATGTAAGTCTAAATAATTAAACAAAATATATTCAGAAAATTGAATTATTAAAAATAAATTTATCAACTAGAATATTACTATAATAATAATATAATTAAGAGAATAAACCCTTCGAATTCATAATTTATAATATTATTTATTTTTTACTATCTCGCCAGAGATAGTATTGCGATCATGAAAATTTTCGATGTTGAGATTTTGATGTTTTTATACGTTTTGAAGGTTCCTGAATCATTTTCACTAAGGTTGAGAAAAATGTCTGTGTGTGTGTGTGTATGTGTGTGTGTATGTGTGTGTGTATGTGTGTATGTGTGTATGTGTGTGTGTATGTATGTAGGCAAGATTACGCAAAAACGGTTTGAGCTAGAATGATGAAATTTGGTACATGGACATTATTCAAAATTCATAGTTTTCTATCAACTTTTGAGAAATGTAGCTCAACCGGAAGAGGGTCATTACCTACAACGTTTTGATTTTTTTTCCTCTAAAGTGACCGTAAAAATAAAGATATATGTTTGATAATTTTTCACATGATTAATAATTATATAAAACTGCTATATATAGAATTTCAGCTTGATTGATTCGCTGAAATTACCAGAATTAATTTTTTAACACTGAAAATCTCACGCGTCAACACGTGACGTGGTGCCATCAACAAAAAGCCAAACATGCGCTGGTTTAATATTTATTATTTATTATTTATAATTTATAATTAATTAAATTTAATTTAAATATAATATATTATGTTATTTAATCCAATTCAAATTGCGAGATAGTCGAGTGGAGACACTCCAGCTAATTTAAATAGTTTTCAATTTCAATATTTATCTATTAGAAAAAAAAATCGTTTGCATAATGATTAATTGACTTGAAACAAATGCATTCTTATAATTTGCATAATTATTATCTTGCTAATACAAGTCTATAAGAAGTAAGTTGATTTGAAAACTGGAAAGCAAAAATAGATAGTCTTTAATTAATTATATTCAGGAAATGAATAACAGTTTCCATGTAAATATTTTTTTTTTTTTTTTTTTTTTTAATAAATTGTAATCTTATTTATATAATCCAAAATTGGATTGAGATTATTAATATTATAATTGTAAAATCGAAATCTTTTTAATTAAGTTATTCAAATTAGTTTTGAATCTTCTTTTATCTTTAAAATATCTGCTCACTTTTTTTTTTATCCCTTTCAAGAAACGTCACTCAGTCAATCATCTCTGACTTGAACTGCTGCTTTGATCCCCTAGTGGAAAAACTAATGATTGTTTCAAAACATTCCGTCTAAATAGTTAACGCGATGGGCTCTATGATGATTACAAATGGCTTTGGCTGGCTGAGAAATTCAATGTAGAATATAGTGTTACAAAAAATGTCCGTCAAACATTTCAAACACAACGGCGTCGACCTAAAAAATGTAAAGGTTAATTGTTGAAATAACATCTGCATTGTGCGGATGATATTGACGTATTATAGATGGGCCGGATTTGATTTGATGATTAATGCGTGCTCGGCGAAAACATGCCCGTGCTTAGGGCCGGAGCCCCCGGGGCCATACCCCGCATGCTGAGAGCCAACGCTCTTGTGTCAAAAGTCAAAAGCACCAGGACAACCAACATCAGCTGCACAACTTAACCATGAAATGTCTCTCTTCTTCTACGTTCATCATCGTATACATTCATTTCGATTTCTTACAAAAGAATAATTTTATACTATTTTTTTTTTCCTTTTGTCAAAAGGCAAACGAAAAACAAAACAACATATCTTATATATATATATATATATATATATAAGATATTAATTTTTTTCTTTGAAATTTATATATTAAGAGATTACAATAAAAGTTAGGTAACATTAAGATGATCTGTTTAATGGTATGGAAGTTTAATGATGTAGTGCTAGTGCTAAATGTATAACTTCATCAAACTATATTACATCATAGAAAATATAAAAATAATAATATTAATAATATAATTGAATTACAACAAAATTGTTTATAAATATTTTTTTTAGAATGATTTTTGATGAATTAATTAATCATAATTTGAAAGTATATTTTTATTATTCTTTTATTTTGTTTTTAATTGATATCTTATGGGTAGATATATTTTTTAAGATGGTATAAAAACATTTTAAATTTATTTCATCATTTTTCTGTTTTAAATGATATATTTCAATCTTGACGCAAACGGCGTTGAATTTGATTACAATTCTGTAACTCTGCAGGTGGTTAACAATCAAAAACGTTGTCACTGATTGGTGTAAGTCATTAAATTTAATCATCATGTGGAATTTCGAAGAAACGTTCGCATAAAGAATCAAAGGTATCTCTCTCCATCTCCCCTCTTTTTTTTATTCCATTTTGTTCTACACTTCAAAATTTATCAAATTTTATATGCATTATTATATTTATCGACAATTTTTTTTATTTTTAGAAAATTGTCTAAAACAATTCTATAATTTTAATGTACTAGTTTTTTTTACTTTATGACATTCATAAAAACGTTTAAAAATAGTCATTTTATAAATGATGAAAAAAAAAAACTAAAAATATATATATAAAAGAGTTTGGAATGTGACAGTAAAATTTTTATGTGTCGTTCTTGGTAAATCTAGTATAATGCAATTTCAACTAACATATAAAATTGCAAAGTACTAACAATATTATTGGGCGTATCTTTACAAATTAAATTTATAGACTGTCATTTGTCTTAAAGCCGCTTTGATATTAAATTACCTTAATAATCTATTATAGAAAAGATAGCTAATTAGATCATTTAGTTAAAAAAAATAGTAATAATCTCAAGAAACGGCATGGTAAGTAATAATATAACAAATTTACATGAATTTTAAATATTGAATTTTTGCCCTCCTTACCACCTACACCAATGCATCACATCACCTACCTGAAGGAATTATATCTTCCAACTGAGATTTCTTGTACTTTTTAAACCTTATATTTTTATTATGTTTTAAAGATAATGAATCAAAAAGAAAATTAATAAATAACATTATATTAATTTAGAGTGACCATATTTTGAAAACACCAAACCCCACATTTTAACTTTTTTTTTTAGAACCAAATTGAAAAAATTTTGAAAAAAGTACGAAATGTCCTAAATGTTTAAAAAACGGGACAATAGGCTGTCCCGAAGACCTTCTTCGGGTCGCCGGATCAGAGCACCTAAAAACGGGACAATCCCGGAAAAACGGGACGTTTGGTCACCCTATATTAATTGTTTCTATACTCATAAAAATATCTATATAATAATAATATATATCTAAAGGACAAGAATGAATTTTCAATATTATACTTTATGAAGAGCCACACTATATAGTTTGAATGCTAATTAAAATAAAATTAAAATCGTTGCATATTGATATGCTATGTATATACCTAAATAGGAATATTTAAATAAAAATGTAAAAAAATACAAAATTCATAATTTTCATAAAATACATTTTATTTAATAGTTAAAAGAAGTAAACTATTATATATATGTCATACATATAAAATAAAGAAAATAATTACATTATTTTAAATAATATTTATTAGTTATATAACTCAATTATGTTGATCATTAAACGAGATACAAAGAAAAGAAAATATTGAAATGATAATAATAAATTTTTTTAAATCTTTGAGGGGGAGCCACAGCTAATTTAGTGGATATTGTTCCGAGAGGTTTTTGGTTTGAACTTTTCTCCTGAGAGCGAATCGATTTTTTTTTTTTGTATTACAAAATGGAAATTTAATATGTGTAAAATATATAAAATAATAAAAGAGAATAAAAAGAAATAAAAAAGTCACTATTTTATTAGATATGTGATCTTTTATATATGAAGCAGTAAGAGTGTGAAATCTTGTTTTGAAATAATAAAATATTTATTTTGGAATTATATCATATTTAAATTACCTTCCAAAATATAATATATTATACCTCCTAAAATTATAATAATATTTAATTTGATATAAATATTAATTGATAAAAATCAAAATGGAATAACTATAAAACAACAAATATTGGTATTCGCTCTGTGCGTGATGGTAACGCCACCAGAAGTATGAACTATAGGGGGCTGTTTACACTCAGTGCTCTTATGTTACTTACTTTACTGTAAAAAAATAATCAGTGATAAATAAATAATAAACTGAAATATTTATTTAAATATTATTAATTACAATAAATTAAAAATGTTCACGTGAATTTATTCGGCAGACTTAAAAACACCCACAAGTATTGTCTATATTAACCGCTGCGGGCGCTGGTGTCGATTGAACTCTCCCCACCATGCCTTAGCACACAGCCAATATATGTATAATAATATATACCTACAATTTATATAAAAATTTCCAAATTGATAAACATTATTTTAAATTTGTCTATAGATCATTTTTTAAGTCCAGTTAATATTTTTATTATTTTTTTTTCAAGTTTATTAGGTAATTAATAATTCAATTTTAATTTTATTTTATACCTCCTAAAATTATAAAGATTGTTTTGAATATTTTTTTTTATTTTTTTTTAATTTTTAATGAATGTGTTAATAAAAAATAATTCATTCTAATTGTTTAAATATATATTCTGTATATAATAGGTATTCATAACATTTTAATAATAATCTTAAACTGAATGTATATTGTTCAAAGAATAAATTCTTTTTAATCTTAAAAGAGAATTGAATGTATAGGCACGTTTATCTTTGGAATTTCATTAAAGACTAATTATAAAAATGCTTTTCTTTTTATTAAATAATGTACTAATAATTTTTTCGACCTATAATAAAAAATAATTAAAAACAAAACAATATAAGTAAAATATTTTTAATTAAATACGAATAACTTTGGATTTATTAAATTAGAAATGGTTATTTAAAATTTTAACTATCTTTTATATGAAGAAAGTATTATTTTTGTCAAGCATTTTATTTTTTCCTTTCAAAGAATTTATTATTTTAATATGTCGATTTGGAGAAAGCGTATTAATTTAAATGATTTTATATTATTTATTTATTTTATTTATTGATTTTAATATATTTATTATTATAATCGGACGAATTAATATTAATAGGATTTTAAGACTAACATTATATTTTACAAATTAAATTAAATAATAAACAAAAATCATATTAAGAAAAGAATATGATTATTTATAATTTTTCTATTGATTCTTAATCTTTTTAACCCTGGAGGGTACTAATTCCCCAGATCATTTAGTTTTTCTGATTTACAGATGTTAACACTTGTCTGATTGTGGTTGCAGGGATTCCCCTCGAACATCTATTCAGTTGCAGGTTTGAACTTGTTTTAGAATTTTTGTGTTTCTGAATAATCGCAATCACAAGGGGCACTCTATTCACCAGTGTAGTATTCACGTTAGTATAATATAGTATATTTTTCAGCGTTTTATCATCCATAACTGAAAATTTATATATTTTATGTTCATTATAAGTTATAAAGTATTATCTAATATTCAAATATTGGTCTTTTACCAACTAAAAAAGAAAAACTACAGTAAAGTCTGAGAGATGTAAAGAATTTGTCTGCAACACACATAAAATTAGTTTATGTCCAAAATGCAAAGGAAACTCAAAGTTTTTAAGAAAAATCCTATCAATGTAATAGTCAATATTCTATTTAAGTGTCATTATTAATTAAAGATAAATAACAAACCTAATTAAAATGTTTTTTTACTCAATGGGGTATACAGTTCCCCAGTGTAGTATTAGTGTCCTCAACAACTACATAAAAGATAGTGTGCAAATGTGTTTGAAGGGATTAAAACTTTTCAAAACACTTGAAAATAATTTGTTTCAAGAACAAACAAAAAATAAATACAAATGTTAAAAATAAATAAATTATTATATAACAGTAAAATACAAATAATATAAAAATGATTAAAATTAATCTTATTAAATTAATTTGGTCCAATATTTGACATGGTGAAATTGACACAATTTTTATTCGTATTTCCAAAATTTTATTTTTTAATAATCATCAAAATTTCTATTTATAATAGATATATTTAAAGTAATAATTTTTTTCTTCAATTTATTATTATTAATATTTATTAACATTAATATTTATTAATATTTTTTTATAAATAATTTGATTAAGGCAGAATATTTTTTTATATAATATGTATGATTAATAATTCTAATAGAATTTCGTAATCGAAATTTAAATATTATTTATATTCAATCGAAATCTTAGTAAGATTGATATCACTTAAATTGACCAAGTAAATTTTTGATTGATAATAAATTGTTGAAACATTGAATAATTTTTCACCCAACTATTCGAGTGAAGGTATCAGGAAAAGTTGAAAGATGCTTTCTAGGAGTGAGAAAGAAAAAATAAGGAGGGAGAGAAAAAGCCATGATGAATAATTGATTTTATAAATAGTTATTGATCATCATCCGGCTGCATATAAAATACTTCTTTTAATCTATATAGATGTCTAATATTATTCCAACTCCTCTTTATTTATGTAAATTTAATCAAACCATAATTGAAATTGTATTTATAGAACAATAAATTGAATAATGACAAAGTCAGAAATTAATTTTTATTATTTTCTAATAGGACGAGAGTTATGAAATCATTCAACCTTTCATGTGAATTCATTTAATAACAAATAAAAAAAAAACTTTTTTGAGTACTAAATAAATAAATTAATTAATATGTCTTTCAATTTATATCTCTTATTATTTATTATATGAGGATCAATAATTGTATAAATGTTAATGAAATATAAATAAAAGTGGCTTATTGTTTGTTAGACATGGGAAAAATTAGTTCAGAGATTCCCAGATGATGATAAACGAAGGTAATTCAACTAAACATTATACTTGAGCCAGTAAAATAAAAAAAATGATGTGATATATATTCATAGAGATAACATCTCAAACTATAAATATTTGAAAATAACTATAAAATATACACATTAAAAGTTTTTTTAAATAAAATAATATTTTGGTTTGCAACAAAATTATTATAAATTATTAATTATAATTACGATTATTATTTTTCTGTTAAAGAGATTTTTTTTCATTTTTAAGGTTTTTTGAAAATTTTTTTTCAATTATAAGATATGATAATATCCTCATTGCTTTTCTTTTTTTAAGATAAAATTACTATAAGTAATTATAAATTAATTATTAAAAGGTGAGAATATATTTTCAAATTTATCATGTGGTTAAAATGGGTGAAAGGCGTCATTTGCACTATGATGAGAAGTTTATCGGCCTTAAAAGTCAAATCTTATATTAAAAATAATTTTAACTATGCGGTCTTAAGACATTCACAGTTACTATCAACTACCGTACTATCATACTTAGGATGATCTTTAATATAAGATTTCTACTATGAATTACCCCTACCCTCCCCCCTAAATGTACTACTTTAATAATTTTATAGTACACATTCATTAACAACAATTATGTCCCTACCTAAACAGAAGTCAATATTAAAAATTAACTAAAAATATTATTAATTTTTAATTAATGCTTGTGTGTGGGGGGAGGGGGGGGGATTATTTTAATGTTAAAATTTTTCATGAATTACTTTGTGTAATGTAAAAAAAAAACAATGTGAAACAACTTTACTAAAAGTGTAAATTAAGGGTAGCTTATAGTTTATTAGTATCATTGTTAACTAAAATAATATTTTTGACTATTGATAAATATATCACTTACTCCTCATTTTCAATTTATACTAATATGGGTATGGAACTCGTATATACACTATTACAGTAGAATAGAAATTAATATTATATTTCCAAATAACTATATAAAAATAAATAAGTCCGAACCGACCGACAGTTTAAAGTAAATTAATTTCCAGCTACAGAAACAATTTCAAATAATTTTAATATATCTATTAATGTAATAAAAACAGATATGGATATATCATAAATATTTTTAATTTTATTTTATTTATAATATATAAGGAGACGCTGACTGTTACGTCATAAAGGGCTTGGTGACGTCATATAATTTTAAATTAAGAAAAAACGAATGAAGATGATTTTTCCCGAGGATAAAACCAATACAAATTGCATGATTCGTGGAGATATGTAAAAAATCTCCTCATGTGAAATTTGGTGTGAAATTAACCCTTCCCTTCCTATCGTCGATCGGTAATACTACCACTTGCGGTTTCCGGATATATACTAAAAGTTGATCAATTCATCATACTGATGCATTAAGTAAATATACCAAATTTCATCAAAATCCGTTGAGCCGTTCAAGCTGTACACATCTATACGGACGGACGGACAGACATCATGCTAAAAAATACTTTTTTCTGATAAGAAAATGCATGATTCGTGGAGATTTTTACATATCTCTGTAAAAATCTCCACATGTGAAATTTGGTGTGAAAACAATACCTCCCTTACTATCGACGGTCGGTAAAAAAAAATACTTTAATTTAATGGTGTAATGATTAAAACTGGCCTGATAAATAATTAAATAATTGTTGTTTTTTATTTGGAATATGTAAATATTAAAATGTATCATAAACAGATTTAAATAAATAAATAAATCATTAAAATGCCGCTTCTAAAAAATATAAAATGAAAAAAAGAAAAAAATATATATTTTAAAACTAATTTTAATATCTATATTTATTACAAAAATGAAAATATAAAATATTTTCTACCTATTCTTTTTTTTCTATTCCTTTATTATTAATTATAATTAAATTTGATTTGATTTGAGATGGATAGATTTCATTATTTGAGCATGAACCCTTCTTTGAGATTGGATCTCGATAAGATGAACAAACACTGTTGTGAGAAAAATGAGATCAGACTGACTTGAGCATGTCCTGTTGATTAATCGGCATGGAATCTCTCCAGGATATTTATATTGCCTTCAAGAATGGTTGGGTGCCCTATGGGAAACGAATGATACAACAAGACCATGCTAACAAATTGGCCACTAGGCCCAAGTATTCATCACAAGTTTGACAGCTCGATCGAGCTCGATGGAGATCTTGGATCGTTGTTTAATCAAGTATCAAACAAGCTCTATTCGAATCTATCTCATTTATATTTTAAAAGCCTGTAAATAAAGAAAAAATGCGAATTTTACAGGCATCATCATGTTTTTTTTTTAATGTTGGCCTGAGGCAACGATAATGACTCACACTAATCATTCACACATTTTAAGTAAATATTTCCATTAATATTTATTATCTCATTTATAATTTTATAGTTTTAAAGCTTCATTAAACAGATACATTAAAAATAAAATCTAGAATTTTTTTTTATATATTTATTTTAAAACCGGCCAGAGAGAGTATGTCCAAATCATCATTGAAATTTTTACCGTTGAAGGATAATAGTCGAAATACGTATATACATTTATAAATAAAGTTGTATTTTAGTGGGAGTTTATCTTACCTCTTACCTTAAAGACATGAGTTTAGGGGGTTGGTAGTCCTTATTTAAAATATTGCATAGAGTGACTAAAATAACATAATAAAATATAACCCAAGTTAAATATAACCAAATAAAGGAATAATATTGACTTTAAAAACGAATTTGTCTATTTAAGGTAAGATAAACATGATAATATTATCTTGTATATAAGATTTGTAAATAAATATATTAATAATATGTGTGTTGGAAACACGACTTTCGGTCCAAAGCACGTGTTTCGAGGGGTTTCGGAATGATGTTCGCAGGGAAAATGATAGAGAGAATGTTTTATGAAATCGAAAAATATTATTAATAATAATAAAAAAATATAATGAAAGAGCGAATTATAAGAGAACAAAATACGAATAAGATGAACGAGATTAAATATAAATATAAGTAATAGAAATATAATCAAAGAACGAATGTTTAATGAGCAAAGTCGGATATAGTATATAACGAACTGGTATGTTTAGCTGCTACCCCGTCTCGGCAGCTGGACCCTCTAGCAACTTTTCTTTTATCAACAGAAATCCCTCAGAAACAGAACTTCCTCCTTCTCATCCCGTCGGAAACTCACTCCACTCTTCAACTGGTCAGTAAGAGGTTTTGTAATTATAGCATACCTGGGAATAAATTTGCGAAGAAATCCAGTGAGACCTAAATATCGCCTCACTCCGTGCTGGTCGGTTGGTTTCGGGAAATTTTCAATCGATTCGACTTTTCCGGGTCCGATTCCTTGGTGTGAAATTCGGAAGCCGAGGAAATTCACCTCTGAATAGCCATATCGGCATTTCTTTAAGTTGAGCGTCAAGTTCGCTGCTCGAAGGGCACTGAGCACTTGGTCCAGGCGGGAAATCATCTCGTGCCAGCTTGTGGACGGAAGGAGCGCATCATCCATAAAGCATAGGACGAATGAATGGGTGTTATAGCTTTCCTAGAGCAAGATTCATTAATTTAGTAAAGTAAAAAGGAGCGTTTACTAACCCAAAAATCATCCGCGTGAACTCGCCGGTGTCAATATATTGTATTGAAAACACTTTTTTATTTAACTTATATAACCGGCATTGATTAATAGTTATTATTTATTTCTTCTTTAAAAACTTAATAAGCTTTAACCATACTATAAATAAAGAGAATATAAAAAAAATCAAGTTCTATCTAAACAAAATTTGAAAATATTAATATCTAATAGTTTTATCTCTTTACCTTTAACACGATAGTAACTTATTTCTTTTCTTTTCTCTAATAAACAATTCCAAGTAAATTGTATTTAACTTTACATATTTACTTTCAACTGTCCCAAGCAGAGCCATGGAATAAGATACAAGTCTATTAAATATTTTTTTTTAATTTTTCTATAATGAATTCGAAATTGAAACTTATATATATTTAATGATATAGACAAAGGTTAAGTAAAATTTTGACAATAATTCATCAATATAAAAAAAAAAGAGCTGTGGCCAGGCACAGAACGGACCGATGATTTGAAATAAATTAATTTCCAAACAACATTATATATATATATATATATATATAAAGTATCAAAAAAAAATATTATATAAATATAAACTTGAATTAATAAAAACTAAATTATATTATCTTGGTTTTTATTTTTAGTTTAATTACTCAATTATTAATTACTACTATATTTTAAGTGAAATATTTTCCGACAATGAATATAAAATGAATTAATTACTTTTGAAACTTCCACCACTTCTGGTTTCTGGATATATATCAAAAGTTGATGAATGCATTAAGTAAATATACCAAATTTTATCAAAATACGTTGAGCCGTTCGAGCTGTACACGGTCACACAACTGACGGACAGACGGACGGACTGACAGATCTTGATAAAAATACTTTTTTCTGTTAAGATTCGTGGAGATATTTAAAAATTTCCAAATTGGAAATTTGGTGTGAAAACAATACCTCCCTTACTATCGTGGGTCGGTAAGAATTAGGAAAAAGATTGGAAAAAAATAACACAAAGGGAGCCACTCTCCCCTATTAATAATTATATTTAAATTATATCAAACTAAAAATAATATAGAGATATCAATTTCGTTTGTTTGTAAACATTGAATCTAAATTTAGCTATTCGATGTTCATGGTGATTTCTTCAAGTTCGTTATTATTCTAACTTTCAAGGTTTAGGTCAATGCAGAGCAGCGGGGGTTGAACTGAGAACAAAGTCAACTGGTGACTCATTTACGGAATCCCGCCTATTAGATCTGCAAATCAGATTTCCAATCAGAAACAGAAGACCCACGCGCAGGGAGAGAGAGATATATCGATGATGTAATTCTGGGTCAAGGCAAGGGAGACCTGGCCGATGGAAGGGGCGAAGAAAGACGATTCAAGGTTACGATTCTACGAGTAAAATTCAACTTATGAAGAGCATTTATTCAATAAATACAAAAATAAAATTAAATAATAATATTTTTTTTTTAATCCACAATTTTATGTCGTATATGTTTTGTTTTTAATTTAATTAATTTAAAATTTTAAAATATTTTTATCTAATAAATTTGATTATTTTTCTATTTTCGGATCGTTAAACTGACTTGGTGCATTTAAGTTTCGAATAGATTTTTATTTTGAACAACATTTCGTTTATTTTATATATTACTTCACTAAAATATCGTGCGAAAAGTGCGTGAATAAATACTAGCTGAAGGCAATTAAAAGATAATAAATACGATGACGTTTGACAGCAATAGAGTGCTCGAGGATGAAAGGTGGAGGTGGTAAAGTGTTCAGGGAGAGAGCAAGCAGGATTGTAGACGCAGACAAGCCATACATCGCTGTGAACAGCGACTACACAGCTCACTTTGCATAAATGAAATTATAACTCTTCGTGAAAGATTTTGAAATGTTTATAAATTCCAACACTACAGGAATTTTAACTTGTTCTTTATGGGCTAGAGAAGATTTTACGTATTAAAATATTAACTTTTTTATGTTTTACATTTTATTTTATTAATTTAAAAATCAAAAAAGAATTATTATTATAAATCGCACCATTTATTTACACGTTATTCATTTATCTTAAAAATAAATACATTTTAGATAAATTTATAATAATAATAAAAAATAAAATGAATAAATTAAAAAGAAATTCAACCAAGTCCTTTCCTCTCCTGTCAATCTTTTTATCCAGACTCTGTCTATCACTCTCAACCCTACACCCATCCAGCAGAGAATCTCCCAGGCAACTGTTCAAATCACCGATACGAGAGTTAAAGTCACCTCCCAACATTATTAATTTTCCATCATACTTCTCAACTAAACCTCTCAAAAGGTCCTCAAAAAGACTCCAAACAAATTCGAGCTCCAGTGAGGGTCTGAAATAAACAATACCAATAATATATTCATGATTGAACTTATCACTTACTTTAAAAACTAACCAAAGTTCATTCCCCTCAGTCAACTCCGCTTAGAAAAGGTATTTATTAACAAATATGGCTAAACCTCCACTCCCCTTCCTCTAGATTTATTCCGTATTGCCACCGATGAAAAGACGTGAAAATCCCTTAGTTGGGTCAAATTACCCAAATCTTGCAAGCACCAAGTCTCTCAGATAGAAATAATAGAGAACTCGATGATTCCATTCCATGATAAGAAATTATTAAGGCCATGAACATTCCAAAATACAATTTTTAAGTCCGTTAAATCCTTCACATTTCTGACATAAGCTCCATCTTGTCCAGTCGATTGTTCCTCCTCAACCGAACTCTTTGGTTGCTAGCAGTTACCAATCCTTCTTTTTTCTTCATTTAACATTTTTTCATAAGTAGGACATTTTAAGTCCAGAGCGTCATGGTCCACATCAATATCGATCTTGTACGTATCCCTTCTAAACATACAATTGCTACACTTTTTGAATTCCATTTTACAATCCTCACTCTTATGGGACCCAGAACACTTATGACATACTTCACCTCTCGAACATCTAGATGACACATGCAAAAAGCCCCAACACCGGAAGCACCTCAGAACATTGACATGGTCAAAAACCCTACATCTTCTCCAACCTAAGTTAAGTCTCTCAGATCTAAGACACTCCGCATGAATAACCTCATCAAGTTCAATGATCAAGCAGCGACTCGAGTTCTCTCTACCGGTTCTTCCTTTGATCTTCTTTAAAATTCTCATATGAAAACCATCTCTATCGGCATTTAACCTATTCTAACTTTTCAGTGCAGAAATAAGACAATCATCGTCCAAGTTAAATTGAGTTTGCAAATATTGGGAGGGGTTCCCTGGAGGTCACCTCAAAGCACTTGACCAAAAAAGGTATCCAGAAGGTATCGAAAAAATTAACGAATCTCTGTGAAAACTGGGAGGGTGCAAGTTGGATCACAACACACGTAATTCTCAAGATAACAACAAAAGATCAGGAGCTCACTAAAAATGCGTGCACACAGTAAGACAGCCAATAATTTATCTCAGCAAATAATTTATCTCAGAATTTTAAAATATGGAAATTTAAGAATTATTTAGAAAAAATAATTCCTTTTTTTTTTTTTAATAATTAATTTTTTTTAATTTTTAATATTTTGAATTCATTAATTTTTGTTAATTTTTATTTATATTTGGAATGCTTGACAAATGATTTAATAGGAATAAGATAATAAATTTAGAAGAAAAAGATAAGAAGTCATATCACGGAAAAGTACATGATTTTTCCATTTAAAAGAGTAAGAATGGAGAAAATCATGAGCTCACGAGAGGGCAGGGTCGCTACACCCTGAAGTAGATCCCAGATCCGAAAAAAGATCTACCCGTTACCCTAAAAAAAAAAAAATTACAAAAAATTTAGTTTAATTTAATGAAATTAATAGGTCGAAGAAGAATAGAAAACAAACAAGTTTCATAAACTATTTTTGTAAATATTATCTATAGATCATTATGCAAATTTTTTACTAAATATAGTCAAAATAATAAAACAATTATTTTGCCTGTTGTGTTATATGAGTGTGATGCATGGTCTATGACCCTGGGGGGCGAGAGAAAATTTAGAATATTTGAGAATAGGATACTTCGCAGCATTTATGGGCAATAGAAAGAAGAGGTCCCCGGGGATTGGCGGAGACTGCATAACGAGGAATTGCATGACCCCTTTGCATCTTCAAACATAGTCATAAAATCGAGAAGGCTTCGATCGGCAGGACTCGTGGCTAGAATGGGAGAGGAAAGAATGGCGAAAAAGATATTGGTGGGGAGACCGATTGGGAAACGTCCGCTTGGAAGATTAAGAACGTAATGAGCAGACAATATAGGAAAGGACATGAGAGATGAGAATGCTGCCAAAAACTTTTGAGTTCCGTAAAGCTACAGAGATAGAGATAGATATAGTCAAAATAATCTGTGTAATAATAATAAATAATGTTTATTACTATAAATATACATTATTTACAATTAAAAGAAAGGTAATATATTTTTTTAATTCATAAAAATCATCAACTTTTTTATAAGTATATCTCAAATTATATTATTTAGTTGATTGAGAAGAGACAATTGTCGATATTAAAAATAAATATCAAATAAATTTTATAAATTAAAAAAAAAATTATGTCATAATTCAATATTTCAATTCATATAGTTGCTGAAATTAATTTTAGTTTTATTGGCAACGTGTTGTTTGAATACTTACTGCATTTTTATTTTTCAATCTAATCAATTAATTTATGCTTTAATATACAAATATCTTCATAGCCGACCCCACACCCCGTGGGAAATAAGGCTAAGAAGAAGAAGAAGATACAAATATCTTCATAGTAGTTAATTAAATGTAGTCGTAAGAAAAGATTCATCTGAGAAAATTTAGATTAAATTTTCAAACTGTTTCCTGTAATAGTTTGCATTTGTCTTCATTTTCATTGTAAAGGAAATGTCATTCTAACTTATTATATTATATATTAGGGGCACTACCATTTGTTATTTTGTTTTTTATCTAAAACGAAATCAAGTGATTTTTTTTCTTTAATATAAGTACAAAACCAATGATTATAGAAATTCAATGCGAAGACCTCCAAGAGTTGAAACGGATGAAGTAATAGGGCACGTGTTGAAGCGGATCTAATCGGAGTGCAGAGCTACCGCAAATGGAGTCGCAGGATGATCAGTTATCAAATCTCAGCACGATTATTAGTTCCATTAACTCATCGGCCATGCTTACTTCTTTTTTCTAAGAAAAAGAAATATGAATTTGAAACGTTCCCAAATTATAATTTGTATAATTCCTCCCTTTAAAATATTTAATTTTTTTCTATCTACAAAAAATTGATACATTTAATATTATTATTATTATTATTGAAAAATTTAAATTAATTTCTAAATAAATTTATTATTCTTAAGATTATTCTTGTTTATACTTTATTATTCATTTAGAAACCTTCTATTTCCTTTCCTGGTGGTCCGTCTCCATTCAATTTCCCTTTTTATTAAAATGTTACAATAGTAGTTGAGAGAACTTTATAATCAATACTATTAAATTATTTATTATTTGTTATTAAGAAAACTAGATATCTACCATTATACTTCTAATTGTATTTTTAATTTTTTTAAATTTATTTGGCAACATTTCTAAATGACATAAAAAAATGAAATTAAAAGAATATAATAATATAAATACAGATAAAATAAATAATAAAAGATAATCCTACTTTATTATGAATATTACATGTCTTCTTATGTTTTCTTCATATCATAAGTAATAAAAAATATTAAAAATATGTAATACATGAATAAATATGTTAATTTTTGTTAACCATACACGTAGAACACAGATAAAATAACTAATTATCAAGGATAATATCACTATGAATTATTATTATTATTATTCAATATTAAGAATTTTTAAATGAAATTTAAATGATTACGATTTAAAAAGTTATTAAAATTTTATAGGCATAAATGTCTTCCGGAAATTTAGGATAATAGTTGTCCTATTGGTATTTCCTCTGTTAAGGAAGTGACAAAAATATAAATCAACCAGTTGAAAGGAAGACATTATTTTTGAAATTACAATATTATCAATATTTAAATATTGATATTAATATTTAAATATTGCATCAGATTTATTTATTAATAGATTTAATTATGATTCATAAGAATTTCTAAATAAATGTGATTTTAAAAAATTTGTAGCTAGGCAACTTTTCTTTTTACTATCTCGTCAGAGATAGTATTGCGATCACATAATTTTTCGATGTCGAGATTTTGATGTTTTTATACGTTTTGAAGGTTCCTGAATCATTTTAACTAAGGTTGAGAAAAATGTGTGTGTGTGTGTGTAGACAAGATTACGTAAAAACGATTTGAGCTAGAATCATGAAATTTGGTATACGGGCATTATTCAAAATTCGTAGTTTTCTATCAAATTTTGAGAAATGTAGCTTATTTGAAAGACGGTTATTACCTACTACTTTTTCATTTTTTTTCCTCTAAAGTGACCGTAAAAATAAAGATATTTGTTTGATAGTTTTTCACATGATTAAAAATTGTATAAAACTGCTATATATAGAATTTCAGCTTGATTGAATCGTAGAAAGTACCAATTTTTAACACTGCAAATCACGCGCCAATACGTGACGTGGTGCCATCAATAAAGAGTCAAACATGAGCTGGTTTAATAAATATTATTTATTAATTGTAATTTATAATTTATAATTAATTAAATTTAATTTAAATATAATATATGTTATTTAATCCAATTCAAATTGAAAGATAGTCGAGAGGAGACACTCCAGCTTATTTTTAAATGAAATATTTTTCCATATAGATAATTTTAATGAAAAAAAAAATTCAATTAAAGTCTATATCAAATATAAAAATAGTCAAGTATGGTTCAGTGCCGGAAAAATGTAAACGCCATGGGGCGTTTTTGGCGGGCAATGGCAATGGGTTTTAGCCGGTTGATTGGGTGGCATGGCGTTTACATTTTTCCCTCACTATACACATATAAATACGTAGTTTCTTAAAAAAACATACTTTTTCTATTAAATTAGATTTAAAATTTCTTACAATTGAAAGTCTAATAAACTAAACTTAAAATAACACAGATGTATAAGTAATTTCGATATTAAAAAATATTTTTTTTTTGAATAATAATATTATTTTTAATATATAATTATAAAATAGTAAAGATATATCCAAAACTAGACTTTCTAGGTTCTAACCTGAAGATTTGTAGTATCAATCACAGCAATAAGAATTATAACAAAAATGGAATTGCTCTGATGTCCAAGTGTAAAGCTTCCCGAGAAGTTACTTCAAAGCAGAAGCGACATCCGGTCCGCGACCAACATGGTCCGGGAACGCAAAACGCGAATCAGAAGCAAAGCAGAGCGCATGCCACCTGAGTTCTTTTTATTTGTCGGTGAAGTAGTCATCGTCTTTGAGAAAAGAAAAGAAGCCCAGACAAAAACCAAAAGGAAAAAAAAAATCAACAATCTCAGCCTGTTAGAAAAGTTTAATTTGTTGATCTCGTTTAGGAACATCGTCGCTTTGTTCTTTCCGATATAATTATGAGATCGTCATTTGAAAAAAAAAAAAAAAAAATAGGAAAATTTTTTTAAGAAACTAATATAAGTATATAAAATATAAAAATATTATAGTTTGATATATTCTTTAGGTAGTTGTAAAAATTTCTGTGAAACTTAATGTAACTTTTCAATGGTAGGATTATCATCATCATCATCATCTTCCTAATATAATATTAATGACCTTCTATTTGATGCTAAGATTTATTCATTTTCTTGTTTATAGAGGTATAAAAAAACTAATCTTATTTCATAGTTAATTTTGTGTTATATGAGTTAATTCATAATTATCTATTCTAATCGTATCCAATGATGTAATAAAATATACGGTATATTCATTGGAATTGGAAATGTAAATTTTAAATTTTCAAAAACAAATAAAATATATAAGTATTTTTGACCTTCTTTAAAAAAAAAAAAAAAAATTTAAAATAATAAATTAAATAAATAAAATTAAATGTATATTTTGAATAGCGTTCTTATTTCATTTATTCATGAATTATTTAATTAATTTTCTATTCGATTCAATTTATTACTCGTTCCATAAATTAAAATATAAATTATATAATAATAATAATAATAGTAGGATTATTATGATATGAAAATATAGTATTATATATTGTTGAACATCATTATGCAAATTTAAATTAATATTTTTTTTTTCTCATTATAATGTAATTCTACCAACTTGAAAGGTCAGCCGATTTATTTTAATAGAACCTTCAAATAAGATATTGCTTGAAATCCAGGTTCTGACCTCAAACAAAAAAAAAAAAAAAAAAAAAAAAAATCACTTGTGAGGTCTGGAATCTCATTTATGTCTGGCGCCGATACTCTTTCTTTATCGATTTCTAATCACAGGTAAAGTAATATTAGCCAAACAAATCATAGGTCGTCGTATTTAATCTATTTTTTTATTCCTGCAAATCGAACTTTTCTTTGTCGGCTGCTAGCAATTCCAGTAGCTCAGGAAAGTAATCCCAAAAGGGAAGGACCTGCGGTTTTCATAATCCCCTGCCACTGTTTCTCTGTTAAATTGAGACGCATTCCAAAGATGGACCTTCATTAACTTATCTTCTTATGATCTCTACTCAAGTATGAAACTAAAATAAAAAAAAAAAAAAGAGAAAACTACTATACTAATATAGTCCCATCATATGAAAAGTTGATTTACCAAATTATCAAATTTTTATTACTGAATTGTAATGAGAACGATAATCTCTAAACAATTATTACATTTATTCTTTTTTAGCAGAAAATATCTTTTAATTTTCATAAAAAGTTATTATAAAATAATAATAACTAAAAACGTTTATTTCTATGTCATTTTTGAAATATTCTTTATATGATAGTTTCATGATTTTATGTTAATTACCGACCGACGATAGTAAGGGAGGTATTGTTTTCACACCAAATTTCACATGTGGAGATTTTTACATATCTCCACGAATCATGCATTTTCTAAACAGAAAAAAGTATTTTTAGCATGATGTCTGTCCGTCTGTCCGTCCGTCCGTCTGTCCGTCCGTCTGTCCGTCCGTCTGTCCGTCCGTCTGTCCGTCCGTATAGATGTGTACAGCCTGAACGGCTCAACCGATTTTGATGAAATTTGGTATATTTAATTAATGCATCAGTGGGATGAATTGATCAACTTTTGGTGCAATTCCGGAAACCGGAAGTGGTAGTATTAGCGATCGACGATAGGAAGGAAAGGGTTATTTTCACACCAAAGGAGATTTTTTTATATATCACCACGAATCATGCACTTTGTATTGGTTTTATCCTCGAAAAAAATCATATTTATTAGTTTTTTCTTGATTTAAAATTATATGACGTCATCTAGCCATGCATGACGTCACAGCCTGGTCTTGCATATATATTATAAATAAAATAAAATTAAAAATGTTTATATTTATTATTTATGTATCCATATCTGTTTTTTATTACATTAATAGATATATGAAAATTATTTGAAATTGTTTCTGTAGCTGGAAATTAATTTATTTCAAACCGTCGCGTCGGTCGGTTCGGACCTGGCCACAGGTCAACTTATTTTTATATTAATATATAAAATTTAATTTCAAAGTAATTTTTTTTATAATTCATAAGCCTAAACTAAAAAAAAATTACATCCTTCAAATTTATACTAATTTTATTGTTTTTACTATCTCGCCAGAGATAGTATTGCGATCACGAAAATTTTCGATGTTGAGATTTTGATGTTTTTATACGTTTTGAAGGTTCCTGAATCATTTTCACTAAGGTTGAGAAAAATGTCTGTGTGTGTGTGTGTGTGTGTGTGTGTGTGTGTGTGTGTGTGTGTATGTATGTAGGCAAGATTACGCAAAAACGGTTTGAGCTAGAATGATGAAATTTGGTACATGGACATTATTCAAAATTCATAGTTTTCTATCAACTTTTGAGAAATGTAGCTCAACCGGAAGAGGGTCATTACCTACAACGTTTTGATTTTTTTTCCTCTAAAGTGACCGTAAAAATAAAGATATATGTTTGATAATTTTTCACATGATTAATAATTGTATAAAACTGCTATATATAGAATTTCAGCTTGATTGATTCGCTGAAATTACCAGAATTAATTTTTTAACACTGCAATTCTCACGCGCCAACATGTGACGTGGTGCCATCAACAAAAAGCCAAACATGCGCTGGTTTAATATTTATTATTTATTATTTATAATTTATAATTAATTAAATTTAATTTAAATATAATATATTATGTTATTTAATCCAATTCAAATTGCGAGATAGTCGAGTGGAGACACTCCAGCTAATTTTTTTATGCTTTTTATTCTTTATTTGCCATTTTTTTTTCTTTTAATAAGAAAATGTATAAAATATATTTCAAAATTACAAATAAGAAGGTCATTTACCTCATTAAATTTAATACAACATTAATTCTTTTAACTATTAAATAATTACAACATGAGAAATGGCAAATAGATTGTAAGGTTGGCATACCCTTTGATGAGAAGCAACACCACCCTCACTTAAGTCCTTGCATGGCACTAGAAGCTGATTGCAGGTGGTCAACACGCACTAATCGACCATCCGATTCGTGAGATTTCTTGATTACCTACAATTTACTTCACTTTAATAAAAATGAATTTGAAAATTGTTTTAAAAATCTAGTTTAAATTATTATTTATGTTTTATTCTTAAAAATCCAATAACCTTTTTTTTATTTCCAACACAAAACATTTCATTTTACTCATTATAATAAATTATTCAATTATCCCTTTTAAGAATAATTAATATGTTTTTTTTTTTTAAAAACAAACAAAGAGTTTAATATATTAATCTTTGAATAAAAGTTTAAATAATTCAACCATTTTAATTCTAATGTTGTAATTCTAATGTTTTATAGAAAATTATATTTAATTGAAATAATTATACAATAAAATTTTTAAAATATAAATAAATAAAATTAGAAATCTTAAGAATTCAATTTGGAAGAAAAAAAGGCTTTCTAATTAATTAACTTCACTCATCATTAATAATAATATTAATTTTATTATTATTGAGTCAATATATTAATGTTAAATTATAAAATGAATAAATGATAAACAGAAATCTTCATTGTATAATAATAATAATAGGAATAGTTTAGATCAGTGATTCTCAACCTTTTTTTACCGCGGCACACTTTTAACGGTTTAAAAAGAAAAAGAAAAAGATAAGAGTAAAAGTTATTTATTTATTTACCATATTGAAAAAAAGTCGAAAATGTTTAAGAGCCTGATCGCAAAAACATTTTACCTTTTTTCTTACATAAGGTAAAACCTCAGTAATTGGCCACCCGCCAGTAGTTGGCCAATTCCCTGTTAATTGTTCATAATTAATTGGTGTTTAAACTATCGATATACGTTATCATCCAGCACATACACTGATAAATAATATAGTTAGCGTTTAGAAACGGATAAAAACTGCTTAAGTGGCCATCTACTGGTGCTTTTACCTTAGATATAAAATAAATAAGTACTTTTTCTTAATTTGAACTTTACATTTGTAAAATTTGCGGCACACAAAAGTGCCGCGGCACAGTGGTTGAGAATCACTGATTTAGATAAACTACCGTAACGCTTTTTATTGGATTACTGGAATTAATATTACTATAAATTTAAAACTATTTTTAAATCATTTAATTTTTTTTTAAATTTAATAAATATTCTTTGTCTTCTATTTATTTAAATAGAAGTATTATATACTCAATTCAATCTTAAAATGTTTCAAAATATATTATTAAATATTTTTGGATGAAATGTTCATGAAAGTATAAAAATTCTCACAATTGGTTTGATTATATCAAGCAAGTAATAGTGATATTTACGGTTCATCATCTCGGTTGTTGTTGACAGCCCACGGGGCTTAAGGGTTAATATTAACCTTTCAAGAGTGCCGAGCGGTAATTCACGGATCCGTTCAAAATCGCTCCCATATTTTGCATGTATATACGTGCAATCAAAAGGCATCGCCTCTCGTGGGAACTTCGACTACTTCTCACGAGTTCATCTGGTACTTCAATGCATCCACCGATTGCGCTCTTCACGTGTCAATTCGTGTCAATTATGAAATGTGTGACCACCCTGGGCAATTCTATTTAAGTGCGACGCTCGTGAAATTGGACATGCCCTTTGCTACCGTTCAATGCATTGGTGAGAAATCAACATATTCAATGAATCACCATTTCAAATACCGACTTTCAATATAAAAATCGTTTTATTGTTAATATGAAATGTTCAAACCAGCGATTTAGAATTGAATATCTATCACTTCGAAAAACACCATTGGTCCGGATTGGAGTGAATTACCTATAAGGATGGGGTTCTTCTTCTTCATTCTTTATCAAATACTTTCAAACCTAATAATATTATTACTGGTTTAAGAAAAAATATTCACTATTGATTTGTGAAACAATCAGATAAAGATTATATTTATAATTTTAAAAATTGAAAATCCCACAAGATGGGTTTATTGCCTCCCATACAATAAAATAAAACATGAACAATAGACCTAGGAAGAACTAAAACGGATTTTATTTTTAGATTTATTAATATTACACACCGTTATGCTCTATTAAGAAAAATTGTTAAAAGGGAAGGAATAATTTAATTATTTTCATTTTGTTGAACTCGCTCTTAGAATGGACTTAAAATGGAATTTTTACAAAAAGTAATAAATAAATTGAGAATAATTCTTGTTAAATCATAAATTGTTTGAAATTTATGTTATTATTATTATTATTAAATATATTTAAATATGTATTTTCATTTAAATGCTGAAATATTTTAATTTAATTATTTTATTTAATTAATTTTCAGTGATAATGATATGCTATTCAAGCTGTCAATAACAATCCTGAAATATATATTTTATTGTATTAAAAAAAATATTGTTTTTATTATAATAATAAATTTGAATATTATTATTATTAAAAAAAAGTGAACAATCTCATGTATGTATAGTGACGGAAAGATGTAAACGCTATGGTGGCGCTGTTGTCGGGCAATCCATCGGTTGAGAAAGTTCATTGCCATTACCCGACAACAGCGTCCTCATGGCGTTTACATTTTTCTGTCACTGTACCTTTAAATCAATCTAATTAAAAATTCACACAAGTCAATATTTTAAAAAAATAATTACAATTTAAAATGATGAGAAATTTCAATTAAAAAAAAATAAAAGTTTAAATTTTATACTAATAAAAAGAAGAAATATTATTAAATATAATAGTCAATAATTAAGAAGAGAAATCCTTCCTAGTTATAATTAAGATTAATTAATTTATTAACTATAAGGTGTTCTGAGATAAAATGATTTATAATTGAAAATTACATAATTATAAGAATAGTTTGTTTTTTATTTTAAAGGATAGAAATAATGATAAACAATTAACTTTGGATTAGATATGTACGATTTGTGTTAAAGATGATAATTTGGTATCCAAGACAAGAGACCTTTAAGCAGATACAACAAATCATGATAGGATCTAGATTATATTCATAGGAATATTATGAGGTCAGAATAGACAGTAGCTGTTAGGATGGTACAACTTCTCATGACTTTATAACAAAGTGCTGGCAAAAGAAGTTGAATCTATGATCTTAAAAGAAATGAATACATATTGTGTCGGGTTGTGTTGGGTAGATGAAGTCCACGATTCAGACATTTTCTAGAGCAATAATTTCACTTGCAAATGCTCTTTAGTACATGCATTATAAGATTGTCCTTAAACTTTATGGTGAATGTGGGAGGAGGCGATTTACCGATTGATAAATGCGCTTCTCCGTTTGCAGAATACATTACTTTCAAGAACTGTGTCACATCTAGTGCAATATTTCACATCTATCTGGTGCGATAAATCTGTGCAAAGAAAAGCGTGAGCAGATAAAAAAAATTTTAATACCAAGTGGAACAATTTTTAAGGGCAGACTAACAAACAATATCCCTCCCTCCCAATAAGATAAAATTTAGTATAATTTATAGATGTTCATAAATTTAGTTTTGATAGAAGGAAAAAAAAAATTCAAATAACTAGAATAAGTAAAATAAATAAATTAGAATTTTATTGAAATGTAGAAGAAAGTTGTTTTTACTGTCATAGTTAAACATTAAAAAAGTCAAGACTCACGACCTTTCAGACTTCCCTATTATCAAATTAGAAAATTTTACTAAATTATATATATATATATGAGAAATAAAATATTTATTTTTTTTTATTTTATATAGTAAATTATTATTAGAATGTAATAAAAACGTCTTTATATTTAAAAAAAACTCTGCATATACATATTTACATATATACATATATAGCACATAATACTTATTTTCAAAAGTATATAAACATACTTAACTATATAATAGTAATTTAATATATTTAATGTATATGATATTAGAGGAGTTTATATAACTTTTAAAAATATGTATTATGCAATGTAAAATTAAAATTATGTATAAATTATATTCAATTTTTCACTTCTCTATAAGCATCATAGTAAAGATAATATACATTAAATTTACTATTAAAAAACCTTTTTTTGAAAAATTTATTTTTGTTTTAAATATAATGAATGAATTTAAAATTGAGAAAATAATTGAAATTTTATTTGAATAAATACATTTTGGTTGATATGTAAGAACATTTCTTACATACATGAAAAGGAAATGTTCTTTAAAATTTCTTTTTTTTTTGCCCCTTTATTACAGCAACCAACAAAACAATCATTTCTATTATTTCTATCCTAACTATTTTCTTCTCTTGTTGTTTACCCTTCATAATTCACATTTTAATATTTTTATTATGAAATATAAATTCATTTGAATATAAACTATTGTAAATTCTCAGTATATGGAAATAAAATAGAAATGATCCATATTCATAATTTTTAAAAATATTTTGGAAATTTTCCAAAAAAAAATAAAAAAATAAAAAAAAAAAATAGATATTTAAATTCCTTGAATTTAAAATAATCGAAAGATATTTTTATATGTAAACCTACTATATTACATAATGTATAACCAGTAAATGCTACTGATCATAAATATTCTCCCTTAACACGAAAAATAACTCCAATAAAAACGATTTTATTGTTTAGTCATGGAATTATTTTAAAACCATTTTATCATTTATAAAATGGGATTGTCTAAAAAGCTGAAATTTAATAAAAAAAAAAAAAATTTTGAGATTGATGACCAGTTCCGGCTAAATCGAAGTCTACAAGGGTTGCGCTTTTGTGTGAGTAATGATGTGTCGCATCCAAGACACGTAAACTCACACACACAGAAGAAATACTGAGTATTTATTTAGAAGCTTCTTCTCTCTCTGTTTATCAAAACACACCTGTATTGAATGCTCGCATTGGACTACTCGCCTCGCTCATTATAGGGTGATTCAAAAATATTTTTTATAATTTAATAAAAACCTTTTAATTTTTTAACAAAATTATTGTGTTAAATTTAAATTTAAATATATTATTAAGATCAATTATTAATATCAATTTATTGAACTGAAATGAATGTAAAAAAAAAAAGATTTGAAGTAAACAGCACATGGGCACCTATCCAAGTAATAGCAACGCCAGTGGATGTTAAACTTCAGTGATGAAACAAGAACTGGTGCTTTCAACACTTTTTTATGTTTAAATGCGTTTATTGAGTCATTTGCTATATACAATAAATATTTAAAAAGAAAATTATCCCTAAACATATGTGGGATAAGAAATATTAAAAATAAATATAATAACAAATTTGTGCCATAAAGGACATACATTGTTAAACTTAATACTACAATTTAAATGTACTTACAAACTAATCATTATTACATTATTATTATTATTAATTGCGTATGGACCGTCTTGGATCACGCAAAGCTCCCATAAATTTTTCGAAGCGCATCGCATCCTCATGGTCATGATGCGATTGCTGATGGCATTGACTTCTAATATTGAATCGATGATCTTCTTGTTCACAATGAACGCCACGCCCAGAAGTGGTAAACCTCTTCCAATTCGCTTGGCCGTCTTGCTCTTGAATATGCGATAGTTCTTAAAGTCCATTGTATTTTTCATCCGTGAATCTTGTCTCTTGAAGAGCAATTATCTGGATATTCTATCACGATTCATGGTTGCTTGTTTTGAGGTTATCCTGCCGGAGCAGGCTTTGTAGAACCAGGGCTTGTCAGTTCCTGGAGCTGGGGCAGCCGATGTTAAATTGAATTAAATTTTTTATTTTTATTAAATAAATATATAATCTTGAGTTCTATGCTGGGATTCGAACTCAGGCTTCCTGTGTAGAAATCTCGTACTCTACCCACTCAGCCATGCTGCCCCTATTACTACATTATTGCTTTTACATTTTTAATTTTTATAATGTTTAATATTATTATACATTTTATTTATTATTAAATTTGTTTTCTTTTTTTTTCAGGAAAAGACAAATAAAAAACCTGAAAATCACAGTATGCTTTCAACGCGGTATGACTGTTTACAGACATGAATGTAATTTATTTATTTTATTGTGATTGTAGTGTTTTCCAATATTTTTGTGATTAAATATTATAATTAAAACGCTGAATATTTTTATAATTTTTCAATTTCAATATATAAACATAGAGTTAGGAAATAGAAAATTAACATAAAAGGTTTTAGCATTTGAATATATATAAGATAGATTAATGATTTAATTAATGATAAGATTAAACAAAAACAAATAAACTATGAAATTTTGTACATACTATGAAAGAACAGCGCTTATCAAGTCGGTTGCCGTTTACCCGGGGTAAAGGTGTTCTATGATCAGTAGAAAGGATCTTCTAAAGTCTAAAAACCTTTATCTACGCTGATAATTTAAATAACAATATCTGTTCTATATGTTTTCTCAGATTTTTATAATATTATTTTCAAAATCTCATTCTGATAATTCAATTAAACAATTCAGTAATAAATTTAAAGCAATTTTATAAATTTAACGCCTGATATTTCTGCAACCATATATTATGTAAGAGTAATTAGTTCCATATATGAGAATGTTTAATACACTTAACTGAATAAACAACATAATCTGACTTTTTGTAAATACAAATATAAAATAAATTAGTGTTACAAAAATAACTAATAAAGCAAAATATGAATAGAAAAATTGTATAATCTGTCATACTAATTAATTATTTTTTTAAAAAAAAAAACCTAACTTTTTTTGTATTTTAATAAGCTTGATTTTATTTTATAATCATGGTGAAAAGACATATTGCCTTCAAATTACTAAATTGTAATTTATAAGATATATTCTTTTAGGATTTAGTTTTGTTATTTAATGACAACTCGAAAATGGAGAGCCCATAGAGCGAGTTTGCAAGATATGCTAACAACAGAATGATTAATCTTTACTATAATTATAATTTTAAGTAAATTTGGAAAGAAAAAGAATAATAAATAGCTATAAATTAAATAAACATTGGAATGCTGTTCCAACAGGCTAGTTCAAAAAAGTAATCTATCTACCATGGAATAAGTTTCCTAAAAAACTTTCATTTTGGATTGATTTATTTAAATGAAAAAAAAAATGTAAAGATGGCCTTTTTCTTTTTTTCAACAGTAAATTATGATATTTGCTGGAAAAAAAATTATAGCTATAGAAATTAGATATAAGTTTAATACAAAAATTGTATTTATTATAAAAATAAAACTATAATAGGTTTAGATTTAAATTTTATAATAAACAAATCAATTTTTAAAAAAAATTTTATAAATAAAAAAATCAAAAATCAAAAGAATAAATTAGCAATATATATTTATGAGCTCATATTAGTGTGGATTTATAATTACCCTTTAAATTAAGTTTCTTTATATTTACAAAATATTTTATCCTGAAAAAATGGGATATTTAAATATAATAAATTTTATTATTATTTTTAAGAATAATTAATTTCAATTAAAAAAACAATGGAAAGATTTTTAAAAAAATTTTTATGACGTTAATAATTTGATCACATGATTTCTTTTATTAAAATAGCTATTCTAAATTTTTTATGATAAGAAATTTTAGTAAAGAAGTATACCCATATTTAGTTTTATTGTAATTATAGAAATTTAATTTGATAAATATTTATTGGGTTACCTTTCCCATACACTTAAAGTTGAATCACCCTGTAGATAAGGGCGTAGGCGTTGTCGCCGGTTCGACTGCCGCCTTTAGAACCTGTGAACAAATCAAATGACATCATTATTCTAACGATTCGAGGTGGGTGGGCGAAGACGGTCTGCCACTGACCACAAGACAAAGTGGCTGGAAATTAGATTCGTTTCCTTCATTTTTGAATTGTATTGTATTTGGTTGGAAAGGTAATTCATCCCAAAAGGGGAAACAAACCTAAATGGTTAAAAATAAATTTAAAGCATACAATTGGAATTGTAATTATTTTTATATAAAAGAGAGTTGCTTTCTTTTTTATTAGAAATGTTTCATCATCATTTTCATGATTTATTTATTAATTTGTTTATTATCTTTATTTTTCTTTGTTTTCTACAAAAATTAAACTTTTTATGTTATTTATTTAATTTTTAAAAATAATATTTTTGAATTTACATCTAATAATCTACGAGTATTTATTATTTTTCATTGAAATTTCTAAATATAATTTCACAATTAAAGGAGGTATTGTTTTCACACGAAATTTCACATGTGGAGATTTTTACATATTTCCACGAATCATGCATTTTCTTAACAGAAAAAAGTATTTTTAGCATGATGCCTGTCTGTCCGTCCGTCTGTGTGTCCGTATAGATGTGCGAACGGCTCAACGGATTTTGATAAAATTTGGTATATTCACTTAATGCAGTGCAGTTTAGTGTATATCCGCAAACCAGAAGTGGTAGTATTACCGATTGACGAGGGAAGGGTTATTTTCACATGAGGAGATTTTTTACATATCTCCACAAATCATGCACTTTGTTTTGGTTTTTAAAAATATTTATTTATTTATCAATATTTATGTTATGCCAACGGTTTTTCCAATCCTCAAAGAACTTCTCATAAGCACTTTTCGGTATAGCCTTGAGCTCTTCCAGCGATGCAGTCTTTATCTCCTCAAACGTTGCAAATCTCCGTCCTACCATAGGTCTCTTTAGTTTTGGGAAGAGGAAAAAGACACATGAGGCCAAATCTGGTGAATATGGTGGCTGAGGCATGATTGTGGTGTTTGGCCAAAAAATCTTTCACAAGCAAAAATGAGTGAGCAGTAATTGTCTTTATTTTTCGTGATGAATAGTGATCATATATATTTATAATATTAAAAAAAATCGTAAGATTCACAAATCAAAATAAAATAATATTTTTTAATTTGGGTAATCTTTCTACTTTTTTTTCAAAAAATTATTCCCTTTTTATGATATAAAAGATAATATATAATAATGAATAATTATTTATTAATAATTTATTAATTCAATTTTTATAAAGTATACTACTTACTTTTAATAAACTCAATTTTTAATTTTAAACAAAAATAAATTTAGGTATGATTAGAAGAGGTCGATTACTGAAAGAATAAAAAATAAAATTAATGATGAAGAGAAAAAGAAAATAAAAATTTGTACAATTCGATTGATTTACTAATTTCAATCTTGATCTTTGACAATCTTTCTTAATCTCTTGTAAGTCTTATAATGATTTCTCTAATAAATCTTATGCTGTTTAAATTCCCTTCTAGCATAAATAATAATGTATGTTTCCGATTAGTTTGTCGAAATAATTATAAGCAATAATCAAATTTACATACAAGTGTAATATATCGTAACTGGAGTGACAAAAGCACACCCAACAGGATTCTAGTTAATTCTGATGAAAAAAAAAACGCTCTTGGATGCCTAATTATGCTGTAGACAAGCCACGTTCGATGGTGACAATCACATTAACATTTTTCATAAATTACAATGTCGTGGGTTGGGTTTATATATCAATGTTGCACGTGATAATATTAACAAATAAATTACATTTGTATTAAATCAATTTGGTATTTATTTTTTGAACTAGTTTTTCCTCATCCCCAACAAAATCTTTTTTTGAATAACATATGGGATTTTTTTTATATTCTTTCGATGGAAATAATGAATATGAAATATATATTTTCTCACAAACTTAAATTGGATAAATGAAAAAAAAATTAATAAATTTTGAAGGAATAAAATTAATTAATCAATATATTTTATTTTATAGTTAAATCATTTACATAAATTTGATTTTAAAAATTATATACAGATCCTATGATTTTGATAAGATCAGAAAGGTCAGGGATTTATTTAATAAAAATTTAAATATTATTTAATCAAAATGAATAAATAAATTAACAATATCTTGGATCTAATGATAGAGAAAAGCTAAGGACACTTGGGACTTCTTCATAAGAAGGAATTTATTTTCTTAATATTGGAATAATAATTATTATGAAATGAATAACTTTAAATCAATTACAATTTTAAAGTAAAGACCATTCAAGGCCGATCTTATCAATTTTGGCAACTTAGGCTATTAGCGCTCTAGGGCCTAGGCATTAAAATTCTTAATTATGATTTTTTAAAATTTCATTACATTTATAAATATTATTATTTTGTTTAATAAAGTTCCCAATAACTTACATGTATTTAAACATATTTAAAAATTCATCATCTTTATGTTTGTGGCGCCCCTTAACTTAAGGCGCCCTTGGGCTGTAGCCCAAACAGCATATCAGGGTTATTATGGTCCTGCATTGAATCTCTAAATTATCTTCTCATTAATGCTTGACAAACTAAAATGAAGCAAATAGTTTTTTAATAATTTTTTTTTTAAATATCAAAACAATTAGACGCGAGAATGGGAGATGAAAGACTGGCGCAAAATATATTTGTGGGGAGACCGATTGGAAAACGTCCGGTTGGAAAACCAAAGACGTGATGGGCAAACAATGTAGAAAGGGTCGTATCAGGAGAAAATAGAAGGGTGTAGCATAGGATAGGGATACTTGGAGAAATGTGGTTGCTGTGGCCAAGAACTTTCGAGTTCCTTAGAGCCACAGAGAAATAATTAATTAATAAGTTTATTAATTTTGAAAATAATAATAAACCTTCTCACTTAATTTTTTTTTTTAATATTAAACTCGCAAATCTAGTCAGTTTTAATAGTGAATTCAAATGAAATAAAAATAAAGTCAAGATTTATAAAATAAAGTTACGGTATTTTGATTTATTCTTAATTATTAATTAATATATAATATATATAATTGAATTTATTTTATTAAATCAAATATTGAGGTATAATAATTTTTGTAGTATTCTATACTGGTAATTTTTTGAATATTGTTTATTTTAAAATTCATTATAAAAAATAAAATTATATGAAATGACTCGTTTCATTTGAACTTTTGTTATATAAACCTTATCGTTCTAATAACATAAATCGAATTTAAATTATTAAAGCTTTGGTGGTTATTTTTATTTATAACGGAATTTTGTAAATTAAACCACATATTGATATTTGTTATTGTAAATTTATTCAAAAAATACAAACATATACACAACGTTTCGATTGCTACTTCTGCAATCGTTTTCAAGCGACTGCACTGTTCGAGCGTCCAATGACAAGTCACTTGTTATCAAGCGACTGCAGAAGTAGCAATCGAAACGTTGTGTATATGTTTGTATTTTTTGAATAAATTTACAATAACAAATATCAATATGTGGTTTAATTTACAAAATTCCGTTATAAATAAATCGAATTTATAAATTTTTTTATAAATATGTTTTATTAATGATATTTTATTTAAACACGGGTATTCTATTAAAAGATAAGAATACTTAATTAAAAATTTTAAAAACAATATGAAATTTAGAACAATTGGAATCTGCAAGATGTGATAGTAAATATATATATAATTTAAATGTATTATAAATTCTCACTAATTATTCATAATATTTATTTATTTAATTATTTTTTTATTATGATTATATGTATATCATACTTTTTAAAAAATTCTTCTGGTTTTATGCATAAAATTTAAATTATTAATATCATTTTTTTATATATATTGAATAATGATGAGTCAATTTATTACTCATTGATATTTAATTTACACTTGTTTTCTATTTATTTATTTTTTGTTTTCATTTAAAGTATTTCACTTGGAAATACACTCATGTGTTTATGCAAATAAGTTGCTCCTGAATTCTATGAAGGCGTTATGACTAATTTTATTATCATATAATGAATGGATTATCACTTCCATTAATCAGAACTTATTTCCATTGTGAAATTTTATAAATGAACAAAAAAAAAATGATTACATAAATATTAGAATAAGAATATGATATGCTGATATAAATCGATATTTGTATTAATTGATAAATATACATAAACTAATAATATAGGTATTATCATATTGAGAATTAATGGTTTATCTCTTTAGAATAATTATGTGTAGGTGTCAAAAATATGCTTGACTTTTGTAAAAAATAATGAACAAATAGTAATACATTATAATAAAATAAAATATTTAATCCTTCTTAATACAATATATATGATATAGTAGAATTATATTTGGCAAAAATATAAGTCTAGTAAGATGGAATCGAGGTAAAATATCAATATGCGTAAATATAATATCTTATCTTATTATACTAGCAAAAATTGTATATATATATATATATATATACGAGGGTGGTCTGAAAAGTTTCCGACCTGACCAAGGAAAACGATGTTTTTCAATTTTTTTTTTGTTTTATTTTTCAAAATTCAAGATAGCTGAGACCTGTACGATGTCAGCTGAACGTGTGCGAAATATCGAAATATTTTGCAAAACCATTTGAATATGGAAAGCAGTGTGCAATGTGGGTGCCCCATTTCCTAACGTTAGACCAAAAATTGCTTTGAAAAACCATTTCCAACGACATTTTTGCGCTGTAGGCGTAATCCAAACGAATTTTTGCGTCGATTCATAACTGTTGATGAGACTTAAATTAAATTAAATCAAATTTAATTAATTAATTAAATAATTAATTAATTAATTAAATTAATTAGAACACCGTTATGAGAAATGTATCAGTGTTGATGGAGATTATGTTGAAAAATATATTCTTGGCCAGGTCGGAAACTTTTCAGACCGCCCTCGTATATATGTATATTTTTGAATTAATTTATTAATTAACCGCTCGAAGGATTTTTTTGAAATTCACACCCTAGATAATATTTATAATGACAAATCGATCTATATTGGTTTCAGCCTGGAGAAAAGTCATCTTCATTAGTTTTTTCTTAATTTAAATTTAAATTCGTTATCCATATTTGCCTTTTGCCATTCTTTTTTAATTGATAATGTATTAATATTTTTTTATATTTAAAATAATTTAAAACTTTTTATTTAATTTCGAAATAAAATTAAAAATATTTATTTTAATAATATTTTAGAATCAAATTACGAAATATATTTATTAATCTTTCATCAAAAAAAAAAGTTCCAAGTTCCATTTAATCAGATTGATGCAATAATGTAATATTTAATAATAGTAATAAATAATTAAAAAATTATACATATATCAATATTTTATAAACGGTCAAGCGATAGCTCGGTGTTCCAGGTACTTCTTTTATTATCTTGGGATTAATATTGAATACTATATATTTAGTATTACATTTTAACTCTCTTTAAGATTCATTATATTTTCTTTTTTTTTAAGTTGTGTAATCAGGCCCAATTTATTATAATTATTTTCTGATTATGTATCTTATTTATACCTTTTAACAATACAATATAATTCAAAAATAAAAATGGATCTTGAAAATTGTTCCTGAGTGAGTTGTCATGAATGAATTTGTGCTTTCTTCCCATAATTCTTATTTGTATTACTCAATTCTGTTTGAATTCATTGAGGCTGACGTGTCAACCCGCCTCCCAATTTCCATAATAATCGTATATCAAAGTTAAAATATAGCATTGATCATTCAAAAACAAACGGAATTAAAACGTAACTAGTTCTCTGTGCGTGAGTTATGACACGTGTGGGTACTTTTCGGGGCGGTGTCCACACCCCTTAATCGAGTTAAGACAAAGGGCCTCCGCCCAATGGAGACAATAACACCAGGTGAGACCCTCTCTAAAGCAACTGAGTTCGGCATCCGTCCGCTAACAAGTTGGACCGCCTAGCAGCAGCAGCAGCAGCAGCAGCAGTTGCAATTCAACTGCATAATCTCCTTTCCATTTCTCAATAATTCAAAAATAAAAATTAAATACTTTTTCAATCAATCAATATATATATACATATAGAAGAGGAATTTTTTCATGATTTTATTATAAACAAATCAGAACATTAAATTTTTTAAAAAAGTATTTTAATAGACTTTCAAGAAAATCTTGTTTTAAGAATTATTTAAGTAATTTCATAATTAAATCTTTCTATCTATCTCTGTGCTTCTTCGGAACTCGAAAGTTCATTACTCCAAGTGTCTCCAAGTATTCTGAGCTACTCCAACTCTTATTTTCTCTCATCTCTCTTACGCCCCTTGATACATTGTCTGCCCACCTTGATCTTCCAAATGGACGTTTTCCAATCGGTCTCTCCACTAATATGTTTTTCGGCATTCTTTCCTCTCCCATTCTAGCCACATACCCTGCCCTTCGCAGCTTTCTCGATTTTATAAATCTGGAGAAGCATAGTGGTCATTCAATTCTTCGTTATGCAGACTTCCCGGTGGCCTCATCTGTCTCTACCTCATAAATGCTTCGAAGAAAACTATGCATTTTCAAATAATCTAAATCTACTCTCGTTTCCTAAAGTCATAGACCACACCTCACATTCAAATAATACATCCGGCAAAATAATTGTTTTAATTATATATTTTAATTTTGATTCCCTTTGATAATAATTTTGACGTGATAACAAGCGTTACCCGATTGCAACCTCAATTTAAATTCTTCCCGAATATTATTATCCTTTGTAATTAATTTCTTGATTTAAAATACATTAAATAAAAAAATAAATAAATTTTATTATTTCAATGATAAATCATATTATATTTTATACTTTTTAATCGGTTTTTAACAGGACAATTGAAATAAAATTATAGTCACATATTGATGGAAGGCTGAGATGTTTTTTTTAATTTTTCAAAATACATAAATAAATTGATAATCAAATTTATCGATTTATCTTTTTTTTTTATTGTTTAAATAAAATATATTTAAAAAAATAATAATTGAAATGTATTTAAATAATATCCTTTATTTATATTTTATTGAAATTTTATTTAAATAATACCAAAAATAACACGACGTTTCGATTACAATCATTATCAAGAAAATACAAAGCAATAAAATCTAAAAAAGTGGTATTAATTACAAAAATCTTTTATTAATAAACATAACTATCAAAGTTTCAATAATCTAAGTATATGCCTGTACATAGTTAATAAAACAAATAAAAGTAAAATAGAAAAAAAAAACATATGATAGCTGTCCAGCAAAATGGCTAATGAATTGCCGGAACTAAATTTAACCAAGGTTAATTGAGTAAGGGTTTCTTTAAACAATGGTAACCCAAGGTCCTTAAAGTTAACGGTTCATCCCTGTGTTATTGAGTTATTTTACTAAAATTTACGTTCAAATAATTAGACAAGCACCATGTTTTCTATTTACAGTATATAGAAATTTCTTATAATATATTTATTATATTATTTATTTATTTAGAATAAATAAGTATTATGAAATAAATAATTCTATGTTAATTAAAATATTAATTATTATATTTTTTATTTTATTTTTCAATATTTAAGTACTATATAATTCAGTTTAATTAGATCCAAAGTAAAACTTATTTTGTCGTATAATTTAATTTTGTTGTTTTTACCGACTGACGATAGTAAGGGAGGTATTGTTTTCACACCAAATTTCACATGTGGAGATTTTTACATATCTCCACGAATCATGCATTTTCTTAACAGAAAAAAGTATTTTTAGCATGATGTCTGTCCGTCCGTATAGATGTGTACAGCCTGAACGGCTAAACGGATTTTGATGAAATTTGGTATATTTACTTAATGCATCAGTGGGATGAATTGATCAACTTTTGGTGCAAATCCGAAAACCCGAAGTGGTAGTATTAGCGATCGACGATAGGAAGGTAAGGGTTATTTTCGCAACAAATTTCACATAAGGAGATTTTTTACATATCACCACGAATCATGCACTTTGTATTGGTTTTATCCTCGAGAAAAATCATATTTATTAGTTTTTTTCTTAATTTAAAATTATATGACGTCACAGCCTGGTCTTGCATATATATTATAAATAAAATAAAATTAAAAATATTTATGTTATATCCATATCTGTTTTTTATTACATTAATAGATATATTAAAATTATTTGAAATTGTTTCTGTAGCTGGAAATTAATTTATTTCAAACCGTCGGTCGGTTCGAACCTGGCCACAGGTCAACTTATTTTTCTTATAATTTATTATAAAATCAAAATAATAAGTCAAATATATTAATAAAGACAGCAACTCATTAATTTTTAGGCATTTCATTTTTTCAAAGATTTAATGACGAGAGAAATATGATTAGGAATGTTAAATAAATTACTGTACTAGTGAATTGTAATTTAATTTAATAATTGAATATTCTAATTTATAATATCCATCATAAAGGTATATACATTGTATTGTATATTAATGATTAATATTTTTATTAGTTGAAGAGTTCAAAAGAAGAATCAAATCGCAAGTGATTATTGGTTCATTAACACCTTTATTTCAAAGCGTTCTTCGAGACTGCATATATTCTCTGCCATGGTTTGTAATGACATAAATGTCACATTTTTCTAAGAGGCCGTCGAATGATGGTTGTCATATCATGGCAAAACAATGCCGCCGTTCTGGCTATATAGCCTATAAACTGTCTTTGTCTACACATCGCAAAAGATATTAAATTATTTTAATCGCCGTCGCGGCTCGTCGAGGTGGTTGGTCCCATTAAACTTACATCTCGCCAGGACGAAAGCGCAGGGAGGATGAGTCACTGCAGCCAATTGGTATTCCACCAATTTAAACCAAATTATTCTTAAATCTTTTTTTTTTTTGAAAGTTTTTTTTTTCCTCTTTAGTTGATTGGTGGCCAAGACAGATGTTACTGAACTAACTATTGCGTGATCATTAAAAAAATTGAAATTTATTCTATAAAGTAGAGGTCAATATTCTTAAGATTTCAATCATAGAAAATTTCTTCGAATTTATAGAAAATATTCTCTCAACTATTTATTTAATAAGATTTAATAAAAATGGTAAGAAGCAAAACATGTATATACTTCTACTACTACATGTAGTATTAAAAAAAACAGAAAAACTTATTTTATTATAGTAATTTTTTAATTTCTATGTTTCTATATTTCTTTATTATCGAGAACAATAAATTGTGTGTGTGTGTGAGTAAATGGTAAAACTTTTTGAATGAAACACAGGTTTTTGAATAAAAAATTATTTTATTTTTCAACGTAGTCTCCTCTGAGCTCTATACACTTCGTCCGATGTTTCTCCAATTTTTTTATCCCTTCCAAAAAATAAGATTTGTCGAAGACATCATTGGTGCCGATTCACCCCGAGAAACCCATTGTTTTACTGCTGTTTGGTCTCTGGACATATTAATGTCGATTCAGTCCGAGAAATTCACTGTAACTGCTGTTTTGTCTCTGCTGTGTTGGATCCACGTTTCATCCACTGTTACGAAACTGCGCAAAAATTCGTCCATATTGCGGATAAAAAACGTCAATGCCAAATAGTTAATGAGCACACGAAATTATTTTTCCATTTTCTTCTCAAATCACGAGGTAGTCGGCGAGGTAGTCAAACAAAAACTAAAAGACTCAGCTGGTTCAAATTTCGACAGGCGTCAGCTGATAGTGGCCTGCTGACAATAGCAGTGTTGCCATTTCATTTAAGAGACAGTAAATTCAAAAAGTCCCTAGCTTATTGACCTACGCTCGTAAATATAGAAATATAAGTAGATATAAATATATATATATATTATATATCTAAAAATTTTTAAAATATAAGATAATTTGTCAAAAAACTTTATATTTTAGGGTTACAAGATTACTTTAACTAATTACAAAAAAACAAACAAATTTTTCATCAGTCTGGGGGGAGAGGTGTTATCAAATATGAAATCTTTTTTATTTTAAATGTCAATTTAGATTTTTTATTACACTTCAGATAATTCTTCATCATTTCTTATTGAAATATATTTAAATAAAAATGTACACAATTTAAATATATGTAAACAAATTATGTTATAAATCATATATCATAAACATGTTAGGTATATCGCTAAAATAAGAAAAAAAAATTCTTCGTAACTACATAATAATTTAGTATGGACTATGGAGATTTTTTTTTATTTTTTAATTCATTAAAAACTTCTCACTTAAATATAAATTCTTTTGCTAATTTAATCAATTCATTTTATAGTTTCAAAGAGATTGCAATACTATACTATACTATCTTACTACTCGTACATATCTTATAATTGATTTGTAGTGCCACACATCTACATCTTGTAGATTTAAAATATAGAATATGACGCTTTAATTTAATTGATCAAAGTGCATTTTATTATTCATTATATAAATAAGCACTACAAATATCAATTTCCAGTTTTGGTTTAATTCTACAAAAACTTATATGTATTTACTTTGAATAAAACCAAAACAAATATTTATTATAAAAAAAAATTATCATTTTTTTTTTAAAAATAGTATTTAAAATAAATTTGAAAATATATTTTCGTACTCTTATAAGTATTTTTTGTTTATTTTTTTCTTTTTTTTTTCTTTTATCAAATCTATTACAACAGGAGGCCATTTAGTCATTTCAAGTGCAATGTGCTCTAAAAACAACTTTCAGAAACTGGATATCGCTAATACACTTCACTAAACATGTATTTTAGAGGAAATTAATCTATTTTACGACCAATTTTATTGCGCGCTTAACATGTATCAATGTAATTTATAGATTGTTTTCTTCACTACCTTTGACCACACATTGCTTTAAAATAATGGAGGTTAAAAAATATATAGAGGTTAATGTTCCAATAGTAGAAGGATATGAAATTGATTATTCGTTCCATCTTTTTTGACATGTTAAATTAATATTTTTATTTAATTTGAAAATTAAATTACAAAAAACAAAACGAAATCAATGTATTTTTATAGACATCTGCACATTTTTAATCTTATTAAGTGAAGAAATTCGGAATTTAGACAGATGTCAAAGAAATGGTCAGAAAAGGGCACGTGTCTTCCATCCCCAAATGGACAGGTGCTACCATCCAATAAAATGCATTTTTATCTAAAAATCTTTTAAAGATCTCGCAACATGATTTGCTTCTTTGTCGTTCGTCCTTTTTCGGTGTCAAATTCCTCATAAACATAGGAACTCAAATTTTGTATCCTCACACCATTTCGAAAAAGGTATTATTCTAAAGAATTTAGCTTTCATCTAGATAGAGAAATACCCCTTCATGGTTGATTTAGAATGCTATGGTAAATGCCTCAAGATAATCGCTTTTTTTTCTTCTTCTCCTTTTTAATGTATTCTGAACTATGATCGTTCAAGCAATAAAACGTGCGCGTGCATTACACCTGGTTGGTTTATAGATTGTCGCTTAATATAGTAGCAAGTAAATTGTCATCGAAGCGAAGCAACTGGAGTGCACAGTATATACACTGACTGTTTTACAAATTGCTCAGTTTAAATCGTTTGGAAATCTCGGCCATATTAAACGCCAATCTCCAACCACATATCAGCAGCATTCCCGCAGCCATAACTAGTCCAGGGGGCAATAAATATCGCATTATGTTCGCGTTAAAACTTTGAAAGACTGTTTAAAGGGGAATGGAATCCAGATCAAAGCAGCCCCGAGACGACGATTGCAGAGATACGATGGGAAATTGAAGAATAGTCTCATACTAGGATTAGGAGTTCCCAGTAAAAAGGATTGAACTAAATAGATAAAATGAGAGTTCATAAGTTTACTAGCTGTCGTAAGTTGTATTCATCTTTGTACTTACTTTTCATCCCAGAAAAGATTAAAATTAACATTTATATTCAGAAAACGTTTTTCTTCACTCTCTCTTTCTTTCTCTAACAAAAGTAAATATTTTATTTACAGGTATGTAATTTTTTTTTTTTTTTTTCAATTGAAACCTGAAATTTGCAATAAATTAATCCTCTAATATATCAGATCTAAATAAAATTAAAATTTTAACAATGAATGAATCTCATTTAAACATTATGCAAAGATTTAGAGTAAAATATATTGTATTTATGCAAATGATTAATATTTCTAATGTAGGCGGACGAAATAATGCATTTGAGTGGGTGCGGGTGTTTAAAATAAAAACATGAAACTTATCTTTGTAGTATGAGAAAATCATTTTTAAGTTGTTTCATGAACATCGCAAAGTAATATAAAACTGCCTAATTCAGTAGGTAGCAAAAATTGGGTGGAGACCAACTGCATTTATGAAGTGATACGGGTCAAATGACGAATGCATTTATATTTAATGATGATGCAAATTAACTATCAAATTGATTCATTCTTCTACTTTATCTCTTTATAAATGTTGGTGGCCATTCTGGGTTACAGTCCTTTAAGGTAACATTTTGTGACACCGCCCCTCATTTTCCAAATGACTACACATTGTGATTTTAATCATTTTAGGAGATACTTTTTAAAGGTCGTTGTCCTGAGTGTAAATATGTTTTTTTTTTTTTTTTCTTTCATTTTGTTTAACTTTTAGAAAACAACAACAATCTGTCAGAGAGGGAAGATGTATTTTATTTTATGGATTAGGTGGTGCTGGATGTGAAATTGAAGACGATGAAAAACACACAACATGGGATCTTTCTTAGTTTTATCAAACAAAAAATATATAAAAATCTTGATCTTTCTAAATCGAAAAATGAGGACTTAAAATAAATATTTCAAATTATTATATTCTCTTTTTCAACCATAAAAATGTATTTATATATATAAAAAAAAGATCATTTCAGAAAGATAATGGACAATTTTGTTTCCCGTTTGAATTGTAATATAGGCAGCGTTGTTAGACATAATGAATTTTTAATAAACTTGTTATAATATTAATTTATAAATTTATTAATTTTTTTATTAATTAAAAAAAATTATTATAGGATTTTTACCGACCCACGATAGTAAGGGAGGTATTGTTTTCACACCAAATTTCACATGTGGAGATTTTTACATATCTCCACGAATCATGCATTTTCTTAACAGAAAAAAGTATTTTTAGCATGATGTCTATCAGTCCGTCCGTCCGTCTGTCCGTCCGTATAGATGTGTACAGCCTGAGCGGCTCAATTTTTGATGAAATTTACTTAATGCATCAGTGGGATGAATTGATCAACTTTTGGTGCAATTCCGGAAACCGGAAGTGGTAGTATTAGCGATCGACGATAGGAAGGGAAGGGTTATTTTCACACCAAATTTCACATGAGGAGATTTTTTTTTATATATCACCACTTATCGAGAAAAATCATATTTATTCGTTTTTTCTTGATTTAAAATTATATGATGTCATCCAGTCATTCATGACGTCACAGCCTGGTCTTGCATATATATTATAAATAAAATAAAATTAAAAATGTTTATATTTATTATTTATGTATCCATATATGTTTTTTATTACATTAATAGATATATTAAAATTATTTGAAATTGTTTCTGTAGCTGGAAATTAATTTACTTCAAACCGTCGGTCGGTTCGGGCCTGGCCACAAGTCAACTTATTGAATTCTTTTTTAATATTCTAAAACTATATAATGATGTTAATAATTGCAGAAATAATATATCATGAGGAACAAAGATAAATGTATTTAAATTAATAATATCAACTAGGATGGTAGCTTACAATTAGTGGTGTTAGTTCTGAATCGATGAACTTGATGTCGGGGAAATCCAATGAACTTTCCCAAATTCACTATTTATTTAATATTAAACAATTAATTTAAGTGCTAACTACATAGAATGAACCCAAAAGCCAAAAAAATTAATAATATCATATTTTCTCAAATAAATGAATAATTATTTGAATATTTAAAATAATTTGTAGATCAATTGCTTTTAAAAAAGAAATTGTTTTTTTTAATATATGTAGGTATTATTAATTAAATTTATTTCTATTGTGAGTATGTATTGTTTATTCAATAGTTGGTAATAAATATGAAGTAAATATAGTATTATTATTTAACTGTTTTTCCACACTTATCATAGGCGTAGTTCTATAATTTGTTTTTCTAAGCAAACATTTATATGTATATTGTTTATTAGAAATGAATAATAGAAATGTTTTATTTGATTATTATAATGAAATTGAATATGTATTCCAAAATAGTTTTATTTATTTAAATTATGAGTGTCTAAAGTCTAAACTATGACGAGGGTCACATTGCAAAAAAAAAAGCTGGTCAACAAATGGAAATAAAATTAATTATATATAGTTTTATTAGGATAAAATGACTTCTTTTTATTATAATTTTTTTATTTGAATTAGATATATGTATAAAATTATAAATGAACATATGTATAATATTGGTAAAATTAAAATTAATGTGGTGGATAGATTCCATTTGAAGATTAGGAGGTAATTTATTTATGTCTAAAGAAAATGGGGTAGAAAATATAATGAAATTCTCTTCATTGTTTCTAAAATCCTGAAATCTACATTAAAAAATTAATGCAGGATATTTTGTGCAACTCACAGGTTTATGTGAAGCCAAAGTATTGAAATGTGTCAAATCGTTTAATTTTATTTGACTGTGCCAAAATTTTAACTTTCTTTCAAACGCTGTTATTGTTTGGAACGTATTAATAATCTGATTTTTTCACTTTTAAGTCTCAAATTTAAATCATTTAAATGTTCTGTTATGTCTACTAAAAAAATCGATTATGTATGAAAAATATTGTAAACATTAATTTTTTTTTTAGTAGAAATGAGCAAATTTAAATATTTTCATAATTTGCGTTTGGGCCGCATTTCAAAGGATTTTGGGCAGCATTTTAGACAAGCATGATTTAAATATAGGATGAGATACAACCCCATCTTTTTGGATGATATAATTTTCCCTTCTTTAAAATAAGATTTATATGTAAATATGTTTAGCTTTTTTTACTATCTCGTCAGAGATAGTATTGCGATCACGAAAATTTTCGATGTTGAGATTTTGATGTTTTTATACGTTTTGAAGGTTCCTGAATCATTTTCACTAAGGTTGAGAAAAATGTCTGTGTGTGTGTGTGTGTGTGTGTGTGTGTTTGTGTGTGTGTGTGTGTATGTAGACAAGATTACGCAAAAACGGTTTGAGCTAGAATGATGCAATTTGGTACATGAGCATTATTCAAAATTCGTAGTTTTCTATCAACTTTTGAGAAATGTAGCTCAACCGGAAGAGGGTCATTACTTACAACGTTTTGATTTTTTTTCCTCTAAAGTGACCGTAAAAATAAAGATATATGTTTGATAATTTTTCACATGATTAATAATTGTATAAAACTGCTATATATAGAATTTCAGCTTGATTGAATGTAAGTACCAGAATTAATTTTTTAACACTGCAAATCTCACGCGCCAACACGTGCCATGGTGCCATCAATAAAAAGCCAAACATGCGCTGGTTTAATATTTATTATTTATTAAATTTAATTTAAATATAATATATTATGTTATTTAATCCAATTCAAATTGCGAGATAGTCGAGTGGAGACACTCCAGCTTATTTCTTTTTGTTTTTGTTTGCTTTTTGAATGTTTTTGCTATTTTTTTTGTCACCAACCAAAAAGGTTGACTGAAATAATATGCAGAATGATTGTATATATGTTTCTTGAATAAATAATAATATAATTTTGTAATTTTTGAACATTTATTAATTTTCATAATTTATATAGAATAATAAAAACGATACTGAAACTCAAAAAAAAAAAAAGATTTAAATCTTTTTATAAATATAGATTATTTGAAATTAAATATTATTATAAAAGACTGAAAAGAAGATATTATTTTCTTAGAGTGCGTAAAAATATAAATTTAAGACAACAAATATTAATAAAAGTCATAGACAAAATAATTAAAATCTACTTAAAAGTTTATTGGAAATATAAAATTAATTGGATTGAATTTTTTGTAATGTGTCTAGGAGGTTTTAATAAGGTATATTAATAAGGTATATTAATATATATATATATATATATGGTCAAATGTAGATGGTTATGTAGCGTCATCAGATATAGGGGATGAAATATAATATGTATGAGCCCTGAGAAGAGGGTCGTGATATGCAACGCCAATAATATGGAAAAACAATTTAAAGGGTTGAATTTCTAAACCTTCTATTTTAATGCTTTCTGCCATCTGCCAATTAATTCATATTAAAAATTTAAATTTTTTAAACCTTCTAAGACCACCTATTATTAATCAATTATTATTACTATATCTTATCTCTATAATTAGAAATTTTTAATTATTTTATTCAATAAGAATAGAAAAATAATTTAACCTACTTTTTTTCTCTGTGCCTAACTATTGAACAGCTTCTTTTGAACTATTATCAGTCACATAATAAACACCTAATTCAATATATAGCAATGTGTGTGTGACTTCAAATAATTGTGTATGCAACACGGATTCATCTAATTTAGTGTGAAGAGGGTGTTTTTCAACTCAAGGTGGAATACATTCATCTTTCTCACCATTTGCCCTATTATTTTCATATATTTATTAATATGCTATCCTATAATTATGTATTTACATTAAATTAAAATTTAAATAAACCTTTTAATAATTACTCTAATTGACATTATTTTACATAATAACAATTATTATATATGTTAATAATAATAATAGGTTTACAGAGTACATCCTCATTATTATCCATGTTCATCTTAAAACAATTTCTATCATTTGTTTTGATACAAAATTACACTGACAAATTAATGTATAGAGATTTATCAATATAGTACAGTGACAAATAATAAGGCATAAATAATATCATTAGAATTAAATTAAAATTGAATATGTGTTAAATTTCTAAAGTTCAAATTAATTTTATTTAAATCTCTAGTAATTTGAGGAAAAATACTTTTGACTATTTAAGGGCTGGTCCGAAAGCAAATCTCTAATTTCTCATGAGATTAGGTATTTTTATATTGTACTAATTGTTTTCAGACCGTCTTTAGCAAATTTTCTATGATACGAGGACAGATCAATAAGTCGACGACTTTTTGAATTTCCCGTCTCTTAAATGAAATGGCTCAATACTTCTATCAGCAGGCAACTATCAGCTGATTTCTGTCGAAATTTGAACCAGCTGGGTCTTTTAGTTTTTGTTTGACGTCCATTAATAGTAGACTACCTCATGAGTTGAGAAGAAAAGGGAAAAAAATATTTCGCGTGTTTATTAAGCATTATGGCATTGGCGTTTTTTAACCGCAATATGGACAAATTTTGTGCAGTTTCGTAACAGTGAATGAAACGTGGATCCACCACTTCACAACAGAGACAAAACAGCAGTCCTTACAGTGAATTTCTCTGACTGAATCGGCACTAAAGATGTCCTCGACAAATCTTATTTTTTGGAAGGGATAAAAATATTGGAGAAACTCAAAGAGACTATGTTGGAAAATTAAATAATTTTTTATCGAAAAACCTGTGTTCATTCAAAAAGTTGAATTGTCTTCGTATATAGTTGAGTTTTGTGAGTTTATATATAAAAAATTAAAATTTATTTTATTTCAATGAGCATATTAAAACTTACATTTTGTTGTTGTTGTTTTTTTATTATTTATTAATTAAATCGTTAAATTAATTATATACTGTAGTGTACATTTTATAATGAGTTATAATATTCATTAATATAAATTTTATTATACTTTTTTTTATTTTTGCATTATGAAACGCAAGGAAATCGAAAAAAAAGAGGTGAGTATTCAGATTATATTGTATTAACGTAAATCTATTTTATTATAACATTTTATAAAACTATTAGTAATTTTAAAATATAAACATATAATAATTTGTAATTTAAAATTTAATTTTTTATTTATTTAATTTTTTTTTTTGAGTATTTCGCTTTTAATAATACATATTTAGAGAGTTCATATGTTAACAAATTCAAAAGTTTGTTTATTTATATCACCGTTTCTCAAACTTTAAGTATTCACCACCCAATTTTCAATCAAAATTTTCATGCTTACAAAAAAATGTAATATAAAATATAATTATAATGTATATTGAATTGAGTATATTTTGGATTGTTTTTTTTTAAATTATTATTAACCAAAAACGAGAGTATTTCTATTGTGTACTTTCCTTTAAGTCACCATGTTAATCAATATTTTTAAATATTTTCTTTTGGATATTCCCGCGCCCCATAGGGGGCGCACCCCACAGGTTGAGAATCACTGATTTATAATAATATCTATGTATTATTATTTTTTATAAATATAAAATCACATTGAAGAATTTAATAAAGATAATGTAAACAAACTTTTTAATAAATTTATTTATTTAACTTTATTGATGTATATTAAAATTTGACTAAAATGATTTAATATTAAAATTCTTTATTATTTAATTAATATAAGTATAATATATTAGAATCTCATTGTCTCTTTTTAAATTATTATTTATAATAAACTTTAAAAAATATAACCAGATTAACAAGGAACTTCTAATAAAAAAACACCTTTATATTTACAATTTGCCGATTTTTTTTTAATTCTTAAATTTTAATTAAAATATATTTAAACAATTTTTAACTATGAAATATAAATATAAATAATTAATTAGTTAAAATAATAACAAAACAAAAATAAAGATACAATTTGAATTTAAAAATTAGCTTGGCTTTTGTATAATATTTTTGGCTTTCATAAACACACTTAAAAATTTAATATGAATTTTTTTATCGATTAGATTTATAACATAAGCAATTCGATTTAATGGAAATTCACTTTTATCCATTTCCTTCTCATATCACGATGCAGTCTGCTATTAATAAATGTTAAACAAAAACTAAAAGACCCAGCTGGTTCAAATATCGACAGGAGTCAGCTAATAGTTGCCTGCTGACAAGAGCAGTGTTGTCATTTCATTTTAGGGACGGGAAATTCAAAAAGTCAAGCACTTATTGACCTGCCACCTATATATGTTTGTGATTATTGTCTATTAATTTGGTTTAATTATATTCTAGTTTCCCTTCTATTCGAATTAGTGATAAATCTATCTCTCCTATTTGATATATTCACCTTTCATTTTTTAATCATCAATCTAACAAAAGAGTTTGACTTCACCACAGGGGCATAACAGTTAAAAAAATATTCTTCGAAATTCAAATAACAATAATAACCATTTTCATATGTAGTTAATTTTTATCTTTCTGTCTTCTAATCCTTAATAAAAAGATTGAACGCAAGTATTTTACAAAAATAAATGAAAATAGTCTCAACAATTTTCGTTATGAATAAATTAGCATCAGGACAGTTTCACCATATTGGAAAATGAATTGAGAGGATTATCTGGTAGACAGTCAGACAGATTCGAATAATTTAGACATTAAAATCAAGTAAAATTAATATTTTTAGTTATATGGTCCAACATCATCTTTTTCCTTGCCAAATGTGACTATGGAGATTTAAGATATTCCAAAAAAAAAAAAAAAAAAAAAAAAAAAATCAATGCCATAGACACGCATTAAAACTTGCTATATATATCATAGAGTTGAAAAAAAAATGTGTAGTCATTATGTGCTGAAATTTTTTTTTCATGCCTGAAATAATAAATGACTGAATTATAAGAAAATTAGTCGATGTATATATGTACATGTAACAAAAAAAAAAAAAAAAATATTAAGAAAGAGAACAAAAAAAATGATCTAGTCCTGAAATCAGATTTGTTTTTTCTCCAGATCTTAATTTCAGAATTAATATAACTCACATAGAAAAATATATTTTCATAGAATTAGTAAAGAAAAAAAAAACAAAAAAAAAAAAGTGGAAGATTTATCCATTATGCCATAGAAATTGAAATCGTATTTTTTCACTGAGCTAATGAGAAATGTGCACGATAAGAATCTATGGCATTGGCATCGGTGACAGGCGCAAATGTCGCAGGCCCATGTCCCCCGTCTGATTTACGAAGAGCCCCGGGACGCCCCGTGGCATCCACCAACTCGAATTAATCGCCACCACTACTCTTCACTTTTTCAAATGTCCATCTCATTTTACTTGATCCTCGTTTTTTTTTTCACTTCGATATTTTTTTTCTCCCCCATCCGCCTTCTAGTTCTCTCTATTTCACTTATATTAGTTGTAATGAAATTCAAAACTTTTTTTCTAAATTAAAAACTAGACTCAAGATCCAGAAGATAATATCATCCGATAATTAATTAATAAATTGTACTGTTATTTTTTTAAGTTTGTGATACGACAGATTAAAAAAAGACTATAAATTTAAATTATTATCATTATAATTAATTAATATAATTTTCAAATAAAATGGATCTTGTAAGAATTCTTTTGATTTGTTACCAAAAGGAGAGGAGGCAGGGGAGGAGATAATCTTCTATCCAACGGTAATATATTATATCTTTGTAAGGTCTTAAGGTTACTTGTATAGAAATCAATCCATTTTGGTTGCATATTTTATTTTTGTCTATTATTCGTAGTTCAAAAACTTTACTAAATAATACAATCAATTTATCATATTTCTAATAATTTTCTTTAATATACTAATTTATTAATAACAGATATTTAAAACAGATTATGTTAATAGTGTAATAAGCTAGAGTGTCTCTACTCGATTATCTCGCAAATTTGGATTGGATTAATTAACACATATATTATATTTAAATTAAATTTAATTAATTAAATTATAAATTAAAATTAATAAATAAGATTTATTAAACCAGCGCATGTTTGACTCTTTGTTGATGGTACCTCGTCACGATTTGCAGTGTTAAAAAATTAATTCCGGTATTTTCAGCAATTCAATCAAGCTGAAATTCTATATATAGCAGTTTTATACAATTTATAATCATGAAAAAACTATCAAAAATTGATCTTTAATTTTTCGCTTTAGAGGAAAAAAAAATGAAAACGTGGTAGGTGATGACCCTCTTCCAGTTAAGCTACAATTCTCAAAAGTATAGAAAACTACAAACTTTGAATAATGTCCCTGTACCAAATTTGATGATTCTAGCTCAAACCTTTTTTGCGTAATCTTGTCTACAAACAAACACACACACACACACACACACACACACACATATATATATATATATATATATTATTTCTATCAGATTTATCAGGGATATAATCATGTATTTTTGTGAGATTGTTTTCTCGACGTTTCGGCACCCATTTTGGCGCCATTTTCAAGAAATTATTTAGGTGGGAATATTTTTTGGGATTTTTTGGGACAAAAATACGTGATTATATTCCTGATAAATCTGATAGTAATAATAACAATAACATTCACAGAAACCTAAACCAACATATATATATATACATACACAGACATTTTTCTCAACCTTATTGAAAATGCTTCTGGAACCTTCAAAACATATAAAAACATCAAAATCTCGACATAGAAAATTTTCATGATCACAATACTATCTCTGGCGAGATAGTAAAAAGTGAAATGGTTAATACAATATTTTAAATATGTCTATAATCATTGAAAAATATTCTTTTTTTGATAGAAATCTGTGTATTTCGTCTATAAAAAAATAAATAAAAATTTAAAGATATATTTTTAAAATTTGATTATTAAAATATAAAAGATCTACTAAACAATTTTCATCTCTGTATCTCTTATTTTGATAGATAAAATAAATATTATATTTTTTAAATCTTGTAAAAATCATATAATATCCGGTCATTGTTATTACTTTTTATTAATAAACGAATTTAAGAAACGGTGGAAATGAGAAGATCAGGGATTATGAATTATTTTTATAAACCATATATTTTTATTATAATTAAACGTAATATTTAGATATATTTATTTATAAAATCCACTCCTCACTTTGAAGTAACTAAATGTATTAATCAAACCTTCAAATTTCAATTATATTCACCATTTACAATTTCTGTATATTTTTAAATAGTCATCATTTTTTTTAATAAACATTATTTAATTTAATATGAAGGTATATATATATATATTAGTTTAGAGAAAAAAGATTAATTATTTATAGGAAAACCTAAAAGAGCGTGAGAAACCAATATAATTAATAAAATCAGATATGTCGGAATTAGAAGAGAATAGAAATTGGATGACGCTGGCTGAAAATTGAGATGAATTAGGGACTGCTTTTAAGAAAAAAAAATTTCGTAGATAGATAGATAATAATTAAATCAACTTTTATATTATCTATTAATTTTTCACTTTTAACAATCTTTGATCCAAATTTACTTTAGAAAATATAAATTTGTAATAATTTGGTAGTCAATAAGTGAACATGTTGCAGTATCAAACAACATCCATGTCGCTGTAATATCTAATTAAAATTTATAATTAAAATGGTGTGAATTGACTACAAGAAAAAGAGTAGAAGAATACTCTTATAAAGTGAGTGAGTGATATATTTCATTTATAAGGGCTTAATGTTATTCGTATAAGATAGAATCAATCCATTTTGATTGGCGTGTTTGAATTTCAGCCCGAGGGGAACCATTTTGCTATCCTTCTGTTAGACTTTAGCAGATTCGTGTGATGAATGAATGAGAAGCAAGACAACTCGCTGTTCGGCATCCGTTTATATATACCATTCTAAAGTGCATTCATTCACATGTTAATAATGTTCGTTCTAAAACAGTAAAATTATATTAGAAGACGGGCACGATAAATTTTTCTCTTTTGAATAATTTTTTTTATTTTTTATTTTTTTTTTTTTGTTTTTATTTTTTAATTTCTAATTCACTTCAAACTTGAACGTGATCTCATCGGCCGTTAGTTAAGTATAGTTGTTCTATTTACATATATGACTCCACGTCGTGACACGCCCTAAATGCTCGCACTCACGCGCTCACGTCCTCAGGATTAGCAGCCGATGGGAATTATAGTTGTGATCAAACTAGCCTGTTCATTACTTTGCTGCCATCTAAAATATTTCCAACAAATGTTATTTATGACTTATCAAATACTATAAAATTATATCACCTTTTGTGAATAGGCACTTAACAGATCAAGAGCGGAGGTGAGAGATCGTGAGCAATCGAAAATAGATAGGCTTAAATACCTATAAACAGTATCTCGGTATACATTTTGATAGAATTTATATTTCAAAATAAATATGAATAAAAATTAAAATATAATCTTCTTCTTCTTCTTCTTCTTCTTGGTAAAACAACCAATAAAGAATCGCTTGCATATTTCATCTCTCATCTATCTATCTACATACATACATATTTCTGTGGATCTACGGAACTCGAAAGTTCTCGTCCGCAGAGTAACAACATTTCTCCAAGTGTTTCTACCCTGAGCCACAACCATCCAACTCCTACCCTCTCCTATCACTATCACATCCCTTCCTACATTGTCCACTCACCTCGTCCAATAGCATTGTGTAAATTGTATTATGCTTAGAAAGGTTTGCAGATTATGATGCTAAATGTAACCGGAAAATTTATTAATCCATTTTTTATGGTCACCCAATATTATTGAATAAATGTTTTCCAGTTCTTTTTAATTATTATTTTCGTATCTATCTCTGTGGTTCAACGGAACTCGAAAGTTCTCGACCGCAGTAACAACATTTCTCCAAGTGTTTCTATCCTGAGCCACAACCATCCTACCCTCTCCCATCACTTTCACATCCCTTCCTACAATGTCCACTCACCCCGTCCTTGATCTTCCAAGCCGACGTTTCCCAATCGGTCTCCACACCAATATATTTTTCGCCATTCTTTCCTCTCCCAATTCTAGCCACGTGACCTGCGCATCGCAGTCTTCCAGATTTTATAACCCTAAGAGATGCATAGAGCCTGTCATCTATCACTTCCCTTAAAATTAGAATCTTCTAATATTGTTGTTTGACATTCGACTTTTAGGTGGAAGGTTGTGGTTAAATTTTAATGAATAATATAATTCAAAATTAACATAATTTTTAAGGGTAGTCAATGAAGTTATATTCAATCAATTAATTAATTAAAACTTTATCTTTTTTTAAATTATTAAAACTTGGATGGTTATTATTATTAATAAAGGAATTTTGTAAATAACACCACATAATTATATTTTATTGTACTTTTATTAACCAACCTTCAGTTCTGGTGTAGTTACTTGATAAAGACTGCAGAAAGATAAATCGAAACGTTGTGCATTTTTATAATGTCTTTTAATAAATGTGCAGTTAAAAATAATTATGTATTGTTATTTACAAAATTCCTTTATTACATAGTCTTTAAATCTGCTAGCAAAACTAAACACAAATAAAAATAGAAATGCCTATATTTTATAAAAATTGGAAAGTCTATCAGTTACTTTTTAAAATCTGAAGAAATTGAAATCCTACTAATAACTGAAAGTCATTTTATAAATCAAAGTTATTTCAACACAATTGTGTAATTTTGTAATAAATACTCTGATTGTGATCCTCAATCAAAATTAAAATAGCGAATTCTATTAAAGAGTTTCTTTTTAAAATATTTATTTGGTTAAAATTGGTTAATTCATCAGTTGAAAAAATAAGAATCTACTTAATATGGCATATTTTAGTTCTCAAAAAATGTTTGATATGATTGTAATATGAGCAGGAGGGTATTATATTGTTTTCATTTCCTATCTTTTCAAATCTTCCACAAATCAAAAATATTTTTTTTTAAATATCACTCCTTTTAAGTGTAAAGCAATTAACTTGATTTTCTTTAAAATAGTAAAATTGATTCAATTTTTTTTAAAGATAGAACAAAGATAAGAACAATTAATTCTTAATAAGTGAAAATATAACGACTGTATGTGTAATTTATACTCATGTCGTAGTATTTAAATATATAATAAAGTAAAGTAATTAAAGAAAAGAAGAAAATTATAGAAAAATTATATATTATCAAATGAAATAGAATCTAATAAAAAGTTATTGAGATTCTGACAAAAAGTGTCTAATGTAGTTATATATATATCTTGAATTAATGGTTAATAAAAACATTAATATATTTTACAAAAGATTCTAAAATGAATTCAAATTACCTTTTTGAAAACTTGAAACAGGAAACTTTTTGGGCGATAATCATTTTTCATGATTATATTTTATTTGTAGGATCCTAAAAAATAATTTTAATATTAGATTTTATCATAAATTTCAAAATAATTTCTTGAAATGAAACTTCAGAAAATTAATATGGGAATTTATATTATGAAAACATAAATCAAATACTTAGATAAAATATTTGATAGTGTAAGATAAAAATTTATGTGAGAAATGAATTTTTTATTCAATTTTTACTTATAATTTTCAGGTAAGTTTATCAACACTTTAAAATTAATAATTAATAAATTGGTTTGCAACAAGTGCTATAAGATTTTTATTTGTCTGCACCCTTATTTGACTTTTTGATAAACAAAAAAAAAGGAAACAATTGTATAAAGAGGTCAACTACAGATTTTTAAAGGTTTTTATTTTTTGAAAAATCGGGGCCCCTTTATAAGTTATAATATTATATAATTATTTAAAGATTGGTCATAAAACTGACACGCCTTTTGTGTTAATCAATATTTTATAATTAATTTTTTTTTTTTTTTTTTAAGAAATGAAAAAGAACGCCCACGACATGATCTGTTTTATTTCACCAATGATAACTTTTCAGCCGAACTATGACCAATTTATGACACCTGGTTTTAAGTGGTTTGTTGAAACTAATTATTTGTTTTTTCTACATCTAATGATTGTTGATCGCATACATGAGATCTTTTTGCAGGTTCAATTCTGGTGTATTCGGGATAATAATAGTCTTCGATGTTGACCTGAACAACGAATTTAACTGAATGATTCGAACTTGATTATAGAGATATGCAGCGGGGGTGAGCACGGATAAGGGGCCATCATCATACCTGTCTGGCTTGTTTTTCTCACCTTTCTTGTATAAAAAAAAACACAAAATATCTAGAATAATTTGATTAAGCCATGATAGTAATAAATTCTTTGAAGGTTCAATACAATGAACTCATACCATCCATAAATAAATAATTTTAAAAATAAATATAAAAAAAATTAATTATATAATATTATTTTTATTGCTATCAGGTATGTAGTCAAGATCGTAGTCTTTGAGATAGAAGAGGGATTTGAAATTATTATAATTGTGAATTTTAAAAAATTAAAACATTATTAATCACTAGAGAGAGTTCAAATTATAGGATTTTTTAGGTTATATATACATTTTAAGCAGTAAGTAGTTCATTAAGTTGATTTTTTTTTTAAATTTATTTTTAAAGGAAGAAGAAAAAATTATTAAAACCTGTAGTTCATAAGTTATAAGCAAAAGTACCGGGACCCCGAGCCTCGGCTCGGTACTTAAGTTAAAAAAAATGATTCATTATTATTGGGTTTGGCTGGTAATATTAATACCTGGGATACCGAGCTGTCGCTCGAAAAAATGTTTAGACATTATTATAGACATTTTCATTCTGTAAATTAAATAATTTTATTTCATTTAAATAAATATCTATTTTTAAATAATTTTTCTCTACATTATTTATCTAATTCTGACAATATATTAAGATCACACCGGGACCCCGAGCCTCGGCTAGGTAATTAAGTTAAAAAAAATTAATTCATTATTATATTGGGTTTGGCTGGTAATATTAATACTTGGGACACCGAGCTGATATACAATTCTTTAATTATTTATTACAATTATTAAATGTTGCATCATTGCATGGAACTTGGGGTCCTCAATAATACATAAATATGTATTATTAGATATGTTTCTAAGCAAAATTAAATAATAAAAATTTATAAAAAATAAAAAAAAAATTTGAATTAATATTAAATTATTAGTTAATGACTAATAAGTAATTAATAAAATAAAAAAAATAAAATTTATTACAATATTACAATTATTAAATGTTGCATCATTTTAATTAATAAAATAAAATAAAAGAAATTAAATTTAATCAAAGAACAATGAATAAATAAATATAAAATAATAGATAAAAAAAAAAAAAAAATTTTTTCCCGCCGGTTTCGATCCTGCTAAGTTGACTATTCAAAACAGTCGCTCTACCCATTAGACTAATAATAGTTAGATGATGAAAACGACATTTTTTAATCTCTTAGCAGACGTAGATGTTTTTTTGTTTTTGTTTTTGTTTTTTTTGAGAGTGATTAATAAATATATATATATATTTTATTAAAAATAAATATTTTTAATTTTATTTTGAAATTAAATAATGAATTTTAAAATATTTTAAATATATAAAAAAATGTTAATACAATTCATTTAAAAAAAAGCGGGAATCAACCAACCGTATTTTTTTGTTAATAATTAATTAATTAAGATTAATAAATATATATATATATATATATTATTAAAAATAAATATTTTTAATTTTATTTCGAAATTTATTTTATTTTAAAATATTTTAAATATAAAAAAAATATTGAAGTAAAATTGATGACGTCACACCCATATATAATTTTCAATTAAGAAATTAATAATGAAGCTGTAAGTTTCAAGAGATGTGATCAATAAAACTCAATTTTTCTTTATAAATACTATATCTAGTGTGAATTTGAAAAAAATCGTTAGAGCGGTTTTTGAGAACCAATGGTTATATATATATACAATTTTAGATAGCATAATAAGATTAGATTTTGCATTATAATTCCATTTCTCAGAGAATTTTAGAAATATCGCGGTAAATACAATTTGATTTGGTTTTGTTATTTAGGTCAGTGATTCTCAACCTGTGGGGCACGAGCATATCCAAGAGAAAATGTTATTTAAAAAAATTGATTAAGTCAATGAATGTAAACATTTCCGACTTTTTTTCAATATGGTTCTAAAAAAAAAATAAAAAATTATGATTGAAAATTGGGCCGTGAATACTAAAAAGTTGAGAAACACTGATTTAGCTAAAATTTTGTGAACTTGGGAAAAGACAAAGTATTTAGATAAAAATATGGGGTATTTTTAGAATTTTCTTTTTATGCTCGGAGTTTTACAGGCCAGTGATCCAAAACAAAGAGATTATTTCCAAAATATATATAATAAAAAATTTAGTATAAAACATCAAATATTTTTATTGGTTTGATTCATAAAAATAAATAAAATGTATAATAGATTTAGTTGTTAATTAATATATAAAATGATATATAAATCATTAAAATAATTAAACAGTTGAAAATAAAGAATTATAATAATTATTATTTTTTAAGGAGAATAAGTATGAATATTCTTTCAGAAATTCAGAAAAAATCGTATAAATTTTAACTAATTAAAAGAGAAGTCGAATGGATACTTTTAATAAATTTTTCTGAATATGAATGTTAATTAAATAATACATTTCTGATATATAATATATGCTATTATTCTTACAAGTAAACACAAAAGAAATATATTAATGAGACCCTGATCAACATTTCGAAAACATATCTGAAAAATTAATAAAAATTAACCCATTTTTATAAAAATTCCTGTCAAAGTAAATAAATAAAACAAACTCTAATAAATAAATTTATTATCCTATTTGACCTGTTAACATGTTGTATAACGGTAAAAAACGATCTTTGTAAATATTTTATAGAATTTGGATGGATTTGTGAAAAAAAAAAAAGATTTTTAAAAGAACATATAATTCTCAGTACTTGGGTATTGTGTATTTTTGCTTGGAACGTGGCTTGCCCTATTATTACGGTATTTTAAAAAAGAGGTTTGTTTTTTATCCCTGTAAGACCGTTAAATTGAAAGTGCATTATTTTCACTTTTCAAAAATAAAACGATTTCATTTTTTAAAAAAATATATCCAAAAACAATAAAAACCAATTTTTTTTTATTGTTGTTCAAAGAATGAAACAAGTCTTCTTCAGCTTTAAGGTCACCTATTAATGAAAGAAAAAGTCTGCCAAGATTTTCACTCTTTTGCAAAAGGGCTTTAGAATTTTTTTTTACAGCCCCCAATAAACAATTCTTTCTTTTCATTTTGAATGCTTTGTGTAATGATTAAACAATTTATTTTAGTATAACATATAGAATATGATACAAGGACACTGATTTTTGTTTCCTTTAAAGAAATTAAAAATAATATACCTGGACGAAAGTATCGATATATTTTTTTATAACATTCCTTTTCAAGGCTAAACAATGTAATTAAATAAAATAATTGATGAACTGCTCTGATATTCTCAATAAATTTAATATTTTACATTACATTTTTGTCTATTGGACAAGAATAATAGCTTTGATTTCCATTTATCACTTGATGAGGAGTCATTAATAGTTTTTTTGTTTTTAATTTGTAATAAAATAAGTGTTTTAATTATATTAATAAATTAACTCTTAGTATAGAACTTGAGAAAATTTTATATCTTTTCTTTAATCAACCTACTAGTAAAATAATGCAAAAATAATTTGTGTAATTTAATTTTACATACATTTTTATGTATATTTTTTTATTTTTATTGAACACCCGGATCTAAGATTATTTTGACAATTTAAACACACATTTATTTAACTTTTTACTATCTCGCCAGAAGTATTGCGATCACGATAATTTTCTAAGTCGAGATTTTGATGTTTTTATACGTTTTGAAGGTCCTTGATTCATTTTCATTAAGGTTGAGAAAAATGGCTATGTGGTTGTGTGTGTGTGTATGTATATGTGCATTATTCAAAATTCGCAACTTTTGAGAAATGTAGCTCAACCGGAAGAGGGTCATTACCTACCACGTTTTGTTTTTTTTTCCTCTAAACTGGCCGTAAATATAAATGTATGTTTGATAGTTTTTCAGTTTTTAAAAATTGTATAAAACTGCTATATATAGAATTTCAGCTTGATTGAATCACTGAAAATACTGGAATTAATTTTTTAACACTGCAAATCACGCGCCAGCAAGTGACGTGGTGCCATCAACAAAGAGGCAAACAAATAAATATTATTTATTAATTTTAATTTATAATTTAATTAAGTAAAATATAATATATGTTATTTAATCCAATTCAAATAGCGAGATAATCGAGTGGAGACACTCCAGCTTATTTTTTTATAATTATTGTTGCCTTTTGGAATAAATTTCCATTTTAGCCAACTTTCTCAGAATTTTATTGTGATTTATTAATTATATATATATATATTCGCAATTTTATAAATAAAATATTATATTATAATTTTTGTGAACTTTATAACGATTGAACTCTCCTGGTCAAGTTCAATGAGCTCTTAAATAAAATAAATAAATAAAAAGAAATCAAATTGATTGTTTCAAAGAAATCTTCGAACTTCCTTTATCTTCTTTCTATTTGAATCAAATGATTTCCATTTATGTTAATTTATTTATATTTGAATTTAAAATTAAAAAAAAAATAAATAAAAAAGTGAAGGGTGCCTACCCTCTGGCACTATTATTTGATACGATAATCACACTAATTATGAATAATTGAATATTAAATTGACAGGAGTGATTGCAGACAAACGCATCTGGCTTTTTTTTTTAAGGCGTTGTATGTTAGCAGAAAATCACGTTTTTCAGGCCTCTTTAAAAACTCGTTAATTTCAAGCTGTCGCGTTTCGTATCTTGTAAAGACCACCCTAAAGGAGGGTCGTCGACCCCACCCACTACCCGGCTCCAGATAGGGTATGTATTTTAAGGGTAAGCGCTTTGGTATGTAACCGTTCACTACGATTTGACAGCTCGGGGCAAGTGACTTGTCAGCTGTGAATAGGTTTAGCCCCCTTCTACCCTGATTTTAACGAGATAGCGTGGGTTGACCTTTTGTTGGTACAATTGAGTTCAATTTAATATATGACGAACGTTTGCTGACCGCTTGTCTGTTTTGTTCATCATATTCAAGACATTTTTTTTTTCAGTACGTATTTCGAGTCTTGTCTGATCCAAAAGATAAATAAATATCAATAGATTGAATCTCTCTCTCTCTCATTGGATGAAACTTAATTTCATAATGGACCAAACAGAAGTGAAATCATAATAATAAATTTAATGTCAATTAATAGGATTGTTTTTATTATTATTATTATTATTTAATATTATCTTAGTGAACACAATAGACGAACAGATCCCATTTAAAATTTCAATGATCTCTTCTAATATATTATACCTACACATACTTATATGTACTATAAAAAAACATTTTGCTTTGTTCCTCCTTTAATGGATCAGATTTAGTCAGACAAATTATTATATCGATTCTGTGTTTAGGCCATTTTAATAATTCAAAATATCTTTTAAAGTAAAAAAATAAATAAATTCAATTTTAAACTCTTTTAATAATTGTCTTGATAACAAAAGGATAGTTTACAAAGAGGCTAGTTGATTAAACACGTGACAATTTATCGTCGGCGTCTGAATAATAGGGCAGATATTAATATGCTGATAGGCCCAAACGAATTTGCATATGGTCTATCAGTCGGCGAAATCGTAATGGAGCCGCCAGGGCGGACCCCATGTGTGGGCCGCTGATCGATTCCCGCCACCTCTCAGTTCCTGTTCTTCTTGGTCCTCCGGGGGAACCATTCGGAAACTCGTGATAACATTGGATAAAATATGTATAGATGAACAATGAATCAGAAGAGAGTGTAGAATTTAGAGAAAACTATTAAAGATCATAATCTTACAATTGAAGATTCATAATGGATGTTCTGGATGGGAAAAAACAATTAAAAAAGAAAATTGGAATATATTACCGTTAGTTGAATAGGATAAGAGAAAAAAATATGAAATAGACTATACAATAAACTACCAACACTAACAAATCAAAGCATCTCAAAAATACTTAAAAAAAAATTTATTTAGAAATTTTTAAGAAACATTGATATAAAATATTAGTTAATGTTTATATTTAATTAAAACTTTGAATATTTTATTATATATTTTTTAATCTATTGATTTTAAAAAAGGGTTAAAAATTAAAAATATATATATATAATTATACGCTTTTTATTAACTTCACTTTTCTGTCTGGCTGTAATATTAATAATTTGTAATTGGACCCATTTCTAGTTGAGCGATTTCGCTCAAATTTGAAACGTATATTGAAAGTTGATAACACTAATAATCAAAAAGAAATATTTTGAATTTTTCCAAAAATACGGATTTTTAAAATTTGGGATTTAAATGATTGATGTTAATACAATGTTATATTTATATTTACAATTTTTTTATATTTTATATTTTCTATACATTTTCTTTAGGTAAAATGTGCTTGTGTTGTTCTGTGATTCCGAAAAGAACTGTGCCGCATAGTACACGCCAGTATGCCAATGACTTAATAAACCACCACTTGCATAATAAATGTCATCTAAAAAGGCCTAGAAACTAGAAGAATCTAATATATGTTCGAGAATAACAGATTTAAATAGTAGTCAATAGTGCAAAGTTTTACATCTGGCAAGCAACAATAAAATATTAAAAAAAAAATATAAAAAAAAACTAAAAACTTAAAAATAAATTAATTAAAAAAAACTATTTAATTTACACGCTTTTTAATCAAAAATACCCTAAAAATAGAAAATAAAATATTAATTAAACCTTGAATATTATCCTTTACATATGCCCAACAAAAAAGCATGGGGCGCATATAATAATATTAAATTCTTTACCTCTACTACTTATGTTCATATGCGTTATAATATTTAAATATTTTATTTTCTATTTTTTAGGGCATTTTTTTATTAAAGCGCGAGTATATTAAAAAGTTTTTTTCATTAATTTATATATTATACCTATATATTATGTTAAGACAAAATTTTCGATTTTTAAAAAAAAAAAATGTTTTTTCATTAAGAATTTCTTAATTAAAATTTTATTGATATGTAATAAATAAACTGAATGTTTCAACAGGAAAAGAGTTCAAAATACTCATCAATATCGAATAATAAATGATGTCATTTCTGTTTTAATATTATTTGAATGACGCCCGAATTTGATCTTCCGGTCAAGAATTTTTTGGAAAGCATAACTATATTAGTAATATCAAAATTAAAATTTTAAATTATTTATTTGTTTCCAAAGCCAATGAAATGAAATCAATTTTTACTTTTATTTTTTTTTTTTCAATTTCTTTCAATCTGGAAACAATAATTTAAATTAATAAAATATTATAAAAATAAATTCTTAAATTGACATTGATAACAATAAACATGAATAAATGGTATAATTTTATTATAGATATATATTACATATATATTCAATTAGGAAACACAGCAAAATGTCTACTTGTTAGTGTTATAGGTAACCATATCATTTATTACGTGTCCAGTCTGCCAATGTAAGTATATACACTAAAACAGATAAAGATTTACATTTTTCATGAATTAAATGTTTTTTTTTTAAGATCAAATATAATTATAAATAATTCCTATGTAACATAAATAAAACTAACCTAGCATTCCACCACACCATAATCCATTGCAGATTAAGAGTACTGATTAAAGACCAGGTTTGCGATTGAAAAAAATAATATACCATGATTAATAAATAACACATTTACTGGAGAGCCCGATCAAGAAGGTGTGGGACCTGTAACATTATTTATTAATTAAAAAAAACAACATTTTATTAGAAAATAAGTACTTATATAAAAATGAATTGGCAAATGCAAAACGGAATAAAATAAAAATATAAGATAAACAGAAAAAAAATAAATATTCGGAATTTTTTAAAAAGTAATGAATAAGAAAGTTCACCTTATTAAAAAAAGAATAATAAGGCATTTGGTCTGTAAGCCTCTTTAAATTAGCTGGGAGTGTCTTTGATTATTTGGATTTCGAAATGAAACCGCAACATTTGGGACAACCTGAAATAGATCATAGGTAGAAGAAGAGGGGTGCATGATTTCCACCATAATGGGTAGATCGCTCATGCTGAATATCAAAAAGGCCCTACGCTCAAAAAATAACCAACAATTTGTTCCTGTTCAGACTAATCCCATTTCGGAACTGTGCTGAATTACATTCCCGAATGCATGTTCATTCGAGATCCACCTCAACTACACTCTTCTCAATACAAAAAGGCAGAATTCTGACCTGGCAAGAAATTCATGAATCAATATTGAAATGGCACTTATTTTATTCAATTACATTTTTTTTTATATATTAATTCCAATCTAATCTATGGCTTAGTAAGATGAGAACATTCGTCCCTCGATGGAAGTAGGAGGCAACTTCCTGAAAATCCTTAACATCAAAATAATCCAATAATTAACCACTCTTCCCGTGTAACGCATCGAAACCTACGAATTCTAAAAATACCTTTCTCTCTTCTGCATCTTTTATCAATGCTCATTTTTGACAGATGTACTCTAAAATTTTTTCTATAATTCTATAATATATATTTAATATAATTCTCTATAATCTTCCAATGAATATTATCAAAACAAAAAAAATAATTTAAATAAACTATTGTGCATGTTCAATTTTATTTGAAATATAACATTTTCATTTGGATTAATTAATAAAATTTACACCCATTTTAAAATGTGCCATGCTAAATAAATAATGATGATTACTTACATTTGGTGAGCTGTATGGAGATGATTTCATCACATAATCAGGGATGGAAAAGAATTCAATCAAGAATTGAAACCAGGAACGAAGATGAAATATAAGAAAAAATTATCACATATTAGATTAGAGAATTTTAAAATAAATAAATTTAAATTAAATTAAAAATCAATTAATAATAAATACAGACCTCGGAATCAATAAAGGATTGATATCTCGCAGATTAGAATCGAAGACCATCACGAAGACTTGATTTGATGTCTCATCTCACTCGCCTATATAAATAAGAAATTAATTAAGATTAGATAAGATTTATATCTACGAAATGAAAAAGTATTAAAAAATAAATAAGTATAAATTAATATAATTCAAAAGGTGTATAGATTTTTAAAAATATTATTTTATTTCTGTGATACTACTGTAAATTACTAAAATTCTTTATAATAATTTCGGAAAATAATACTAACATTTTAAAGATGATTTTCAATAAAAAAAAAAAATTTAAATAAATATATTTAAGTAAAATTCAATCTTATATATTAATTATTATTTTAATGTTTAAATAATTTTCATTTAACTTTTAATAAAATTAAAATAATGAGTGTTGAATGTAGTTGAACAAGTAATATCGAAACTTAACCAAATGTGCAAAAAATAATACATTATAATTTAATTCTTCGATAGTTCGCAATAGACTGAATGACAATAAATATTTCTAATCTATTTAAATAATAATAATCTCCTCTTAGAAAAAATATTTTTTTTACTAATTTTTTATAAATAAAATAAATAATTTATATATGTGTGAATTATAATAAAGATACTAGTCAATTTTAGTTGTTAGAATTATTTTTGTATTATTATTATTATTTTTGTATGTATATTTAAATAATAAGCACTCTTTTTATTTAAGATATTTTGTTAAATTTATTTATACAATCTTATCTTATTATAGAAACTAGTGTACTATAGCAGTGGAGCAAACAGAAATTTTTAATGGAGGGGGGGTGCACATTTTTTTGTATAGATACATTTTTTTATTCATTTTTATTAACATCTACGTGAAATTAAACATAAGGAATATCAAATTGAGAAAATCGAAAAGAAAGAAAAGTTCATAAATTTATTTTATTTTCAGTAATTCAGTATTATTTGCAATATATTTATTTTTAAATTAGGGGTTGGTTGCGCCAATGTGCTATAGGTATATAATATATATATATATATATAATAGAATAGCATGGTATTCTACTTCAATTCATTATTTATTTAATTTATTTATTTAATTATAGTATTTTTAAATTTTTTTTTTGTCGTATTTTTGAAACTTCTTTTTATAGACTATTTATTTAATATGTAAATAATCACTAATAAAAGTAGTCAATTTTTTAACATTAAATAATAAAATGGGTGTGTATTTCTATTTTAATTCTAGAGCCAAAGAACTTTCGATTTCAATAGAAAACAATGACAAATATTTAATAGCAAAAAGCAAAGAAATTAAAATATTATAAAAAAATGAATATTGTTGCTAACCTCACAATGATGATTCCATTTGTAGTAATATTAAGATGAATTAACAAAAAAAAGTTACCTATCAATATGATATTAAGATTTTAAAAATAAATATAACAATCTCTTTAATTCTTATATAGAAATCTCACGATTATTATAATCAATTTGTCGTTTAAATTCAATAAGTGTAAAATTTAGTCGTTAAGCTAAATGATGAAGGTAAATTCATCTAGATTTTAGATATTTAATAATCGTTTAAAAAATCATTCTGAAAAAAAAATGTTGTTGTTATAAAATAACATTTAACTGAAACCCAGAAAATATTTTTAAAAATTATTTATATTTATAATTAGTGAATTAATTTTTTTAAAATCAAAATTACAAAAAAAAAAAAACTCACAAGTGAAAGTAATATAATAACTAATATTAGTCAAATCAAATGAAGAGACAATAAAATGGAACTCAAAATTTAAAAAAAAAATCTATATTAGTAAATATAATGTCATAAGTTAATGATCTTAAGAAAACAATTTAAGTAATAAAAGAAATCACTTTCTAATGTTATTTATTTTTTTTTTGGATTTTATCATTTATTCTTTCTTACAAAAACAATAAAAACTATTTTTTTTTTATCTTTACTTTCTTTTAAAGACACAATTATTTTAAATTGAAAATGTTTAATATCTTTCGTAAAATGTAATTATGTGAATATTAAGAGAATATAAAGAGCAAAAAATTGTTTAATTTGTTAATTAGTTTCCGTTTTGAATTTTTTTTTTAATTTCATATACCTTTATGATTATTAATTAATCGGGAACTTTTTTTTCTTTGTATTTGTTTTACTCAAATTAAATTTCGTGAAAAAATTAATTGTTAAAATTTGAAAAAATTTGTTAATAATTTTATTAAATATTATTTGTAGAGGAAACTACAACTACTACTACTACTTCTAAACTGACCGTAAATAAAGATGTTTGTTTTAAAATTTTTCACATGATTAAAAATTGTATAAAACTGCTATATATAGAATTTCAGCTTGATTGAATCGCTGAAAGTACCCGAATTAATGGGGCATTAAATTTCTGCTTGACTAAATATAATTTAATTAACATATTATAAAAAATAAGGGATGCAAAATAACTATGTCAAGGTCTTTTATTCATTTAGCTTTTGTTTATTTTTGTAACCTTACAATGAATATAAAAGAAGTGATTACGGTAAAAAAAACGGTAAAAAAATGGGTAAAAAAAGAAAAAATAGACCCTTTAGAATTTAGATTCCTCGAATTCGTATATATCGGTCAATCTTAATTGTTGTTTTTTTTTATAAATTTGAAATTAATTAAGGCCAAGGAAGGTTCTATTTTTTCTTAACGGGACTATCAATACAATTTCACCCTAAAAACAATATACCTTAAAATATAATGTAATTTGTTTTGTTTTTTTTTGGATTTTATTGATTTTGAAATATTGAAAAATTACTTGAAACGGTACAAATTTCTCTTTTTATGAAATTAAATATAAAAAAAATAAATAAATAAAATAAAATAACGGGAACAATGTTCAATACGATTTTCGGATTGCCAAACATCACACCTTCATGTGAGAAATATTTTACTTTGTTTGAGTATTTTGAAAGAATCCAGTTGGATTTTAGCAAATCATTTCATAGATTTAATGATGTGTTAAACGATTTAAGTCCATATATGAATTTCAAATAAGATTTACATAATTAAAAATAAAAAAAAATATTTAATTATTTAATTAAAACGATAAAAATTTATGAATTTTTTTATTATTGTTTTTTTTTTAATTAATTGATTTTGAATATTTCTAATTTGAATAAACTTTATGAAATTTATTTCACAATAAAGCTATTTTATAAAATGAGATGTGTGGTTTTTGTAATTAAGCCATATATTATATATGAGATTCAATAAGATTATCAGTTTTTTTATATATTCCATATTTTTTTATATATTCCCTATTTTTAATTGTTACCATTAGGTAAAATTACCATCAATCAAGAAGAAGCAAAATAAATTCTAAAGGTAACATTCAAAAACAAACTAAATTTGAAAAATTTGTAGTGTCTCCACTCGACTATCACCCAAATTTGAATTGGATTAAATAACATAATATATTATATTTAAATTAAATTTAATTAATTAAATTATAAATTAAAATTAATAAATAATATTTATTAAACCAGCGAGTGTTTGGCTCTTTGTTGATGGCACCATGTCACGTGCTGGCGCGTGATTTGCAGTGTTAATAAATTAATTCCGGTACTTTCAGCGATTCAATCAAACTGAAATTCTATATATAGCAGTTGTATACAATTTTTAATCATGTGAAAAACTATCAAACATATATCTTTATATTTATGGTCAGTTTAGAGGAAAAAAAAATGAAAACGTGCTAGGTAATGACCCTCTTCCAGTTGAGCTACATTTCTCAAAAGTTGATAGAAAACTACAAATTTTGAATAATGCCAGTATACCAAATTTCATCCTTCTAGTTCAAACCGTTTTTGCGTAATTTTGTCTGCATACAGACACACACACAGGCACTTTTCTCAACCTTACAATTAGTGAAAATGAGTCGGGGGCCTTCAAAACGTATAAGGGCGTATAACGTATCTGGCGAGATAGTAAAAAATTGAATTCCTTGTAAATTTTTAGCTAACCTGAAACCTTATTCTGAGATCAACTTGTTGAATAATGTCAATAAAAAAATGGGAGAGGCTTTAAGTTCTTCTTTTGAATACGCCGACGGAAATTCACCGATCGTGAGATTTGAATTTGTATTCAACTTTGGATGGAAGTTTAAATTTATAGAATAAATATTATAAATGTTAATGTTTCTATTATTTCATTACACCGAAATAAAAAATCTGACATCCTATTGCTGAAATTTTTCCATTAAGTTTGATATCTCTGGCACCTTGAATTTTTAACTAAATGTTTTATGAAATATTTTATTGTATTATGTTAATAATTTATTTATTGTCGGATGGTTTCTTATCAGTTGATTTTTAATGTCAAAATAATCAAAAATTAAAATACAAGTATGCCTATTCTCATCTTATCTTCTAATAGGAAATTAAATTTTAAATTTTTTTTTTTTTCTAAATTTATTGTCAAATATGACAGATTAACTTGCATTGATAAAGTCATAAATGCGAGTTGGACAAAATAATACTTTGCATAGATTGGAAAAAAGGTCCTTGTGAACAGCAATGACCACCCGCTTGGGGTCTCCAAAGACCGTTTGCAAAAAGCACAAAAGGAAAAGGGCCGGATAGCAATAATTGGCCTAAACCCTATGAGTTCCCCTTCTCCTCACTGGACACAGGACAACACCCTTCTATTGAAGGAGGATCAAATAGCCACACGCCTCCATCAACCAAAGAACAATTCTTTCTTATGGGCATTAAATATTTGTAAATCCTTTTTGGGACTGTTTGTTTGACAGGGCACGCGGCGCATCGAGCACACGACTTCATTCTTCCTGCCTGCGCAGATGTAGGCTTAACTTAATGAGACATCAATTAAACCCCACCGACAGCTGCTGCACTTCAAGGAGGTGTCGTTGAAGATTTGATGCAGGTGTTAGCAAGCACTGTCATTCTATGCTAGTCTCGTCAATCATCCACCAATAGAAGCATCCCCAAGAGAACTCACCCTTTTTTTTTTTTTTTTGATAATGGAATGTATTGGCTAGCAACAGCCGATCTGACCAATTCACTATTCGTTGATTTCCAAAACGAGTTTCTGTCTATGAATTTAATTGCTAAATAGAATCAACAACGCGTGCTCCGTTTAAAAAGCGGCAAAGAAATCCACAGAATGATCATTTACTCATTTAAATGTGTAACTATATCATTAAAAACTTATTATAATTATTAACAGATAATGAATGTTGTAATTAAAAATGAAATGAAGGTTCAATGTTTTTTTTTTTTTGTTTAATTTTAATAAAAACATAGAAACAAAAAAGACAACAAATGAACTGCTTAATAAAATATATAAATTAGAGTATTTATAGAAAATAAGCGGGAGTGTCCTCCCCTAGACTTTCCCGCATATAAATAGGTATAAAGAGTTGTGAATGAATATTTAGAATGTAATAAAGTGCTACTTCCGGTTAACTGATATTTTAAATGTAAAAAAAACAGATATGGATATAATATAAATATTTTTAATTTTATTTTATTTATAATATATAAGGGCTGGCTGTGACGTCATGAAGTGCTGGGTGACGTCATATAATTTTAAATTAAGAAAAAACTAATGAAGATGATTTTTCTCGAGGATAAAACCAATACAAAGTGCATAACACGTGGAGATATGTCCTCACGTGAAATTTGATATGAAAATAACCCTTCACTTCCTCTCTTCGATCGGCAATACTAGCACTTCCGGTTTCCGGATTTGCACCAAAAGTTGATCAATTCATACTACTGATGTATTAAGTAAATATACCAAATTTCATCAAAATCCGTTGAGCCGTTCAGGCTGTACACATCTATACGGAAGGACGGACAGACGGACGGACGGACGGACAGACATCATGCTAAAAATATTTTTTTCTGTTAAGAAAATGCATGATTCGTGGAGATATGTACCTAAAAATATCCATAGGGGAAATTTGGTGTGAAAACAATACCTCCCTTACTATCGTCGGTCGGTAAAAAAGAAACGCTACTTGTATAGGTAAAATGTCACTTCCGGTAGTCAGATCATGATGAAATTTGGTATCTCAATTTTTTTCATATTTTTAAATCTATATACAAAATATGAAGCAAATATCTCGAAGCAAACTGGTACTTTACTTGAAAGGTAAACGCAACCAGTGTAGGTAAAGTACCACTTCCGGTTAACCGATTTTGACGAAATTTTGATAGAAATCTAGAAACTGTCAATAATATCGGTGTACCAAATTTCGAAGTCCTAGCTTGATTAGTTTTTGAGTAAATTTGCTTACAGACATTACATACATACATACATACATACATACATACATACATACATTCATACATACATACACACACACAGACATAATTCGAAAAATGGTATTTTCCGACTCAGGGAGGTCTAAAACGTCAAGATCTATCGAAATCTCGAAGTCGAAATTTTTGACGATTCCAATACTTCCCTTATACGAAGTATGCGGGAAAGTAAAAAAGAATGAATTAAAAAATACTTATATTTATTAAGTTAATTATACATCCTGTAAATAGAAAATTAATGATTGGTTTATTTAAGAAAATTTAATTAATTTAATTTGATAATTTTTTGGTGAAATAAAAAAAGTTATAAAGATTTTACCTTATAAAAGTTGATTATATTCCATATTTGTCATAAAATAACAATATTTAAATTTATCTCAGAATGAAAATTGTTTTTTTTTTCAGAATATTAAAATGAAAAGATAGAACCAATTTTCTTTTTACTATCTCGCCAGAGAGAGAGAGAGTATTGCGATCACAAAAATTTTCGATGTCGAGATTTTGATGTTTTTATATGTTTTGAAGGTTCCCGAGTTTTTTTCACTAAGGATGAGAAAAATATCTGTGTGGGTGTATTTGTGTGTATTTGTAGACAAGATTATGGAAAAAACGGTTTGAGCTAGAATAATGAAATTTGGTATTCGGGCATTAGCAGCAAGCATCAAGTTTTGAGAAATGTAGCTCAACCGGAAGAGGGTCATTACCTATCACATTTTGATTTTTTTCTTCTAAAGTGACTGTAGAAATAAAGATATATGTTTGATAATTTTTCACATGATTAAAAATTATATAAAACTGCTATATATAGAATTTCAGCTTGATTAAATCGCTGAAAGTACCGGAATTAAATTTTTAACCCTGCAAATCACGCGCCAACAAGTGTCGTGGTGCCATCAACAAAGTGCCAAACACGCGCTGGTTTAAAAAATATTATTTATTGATATTAATTTATAATTTAATTAATTAAATTTAATTTAAATATAATATATTATGTTATTTAATCTAATTCAAATTTGGGAGATAGTCGAGTGGGGACACTACAGATTTTTCAAATTTAGTTTGTTCAAAACACGCGCCAGCTCGTGACGTGGTGCCATCAACAAAGGCCTAAACACGCGCTGGTTTAATATATATTTATTAATTTTAATTTATAATTAATTAAATTTAATTTAAATATAATATGTGTTAATTAATCTAATTCAAATTTGCGAGATAGTCGAGTGGAGACACTCCAGATTTTGATATGATAACTAACACAGTAATTGTAAACTAATACTTAAAACTATATTAACTTGGGGGGCACAAAAGGTAATACTTATATTAAACAATTTAGAACTCTTGTCTGTTAAACCAACAAAGAAACTTCTTATGATATTCAAATTTAATTTTACCCCTTCTATATATATAATTTTCTATTAAAAAATTCTTATTCTCATTTTCAACAGGAATATGCGGGTATATTAGGGGAACTCTTAATCTAAAATAACAATTTTTAAAAATATAATTTTTTTTTTTATTTTCTAAAAAATCTTTTAATCTTAATCTTAACATTTAATAGTATATTTTCTTTTTTTATTTAATGAATTTTCAATAATTTAGTATAAATCATTAAATATAGTGTTATTTGATAAAGTCATATTTATGTGGCATACTCTTGCATTGCATTTAATGACAATAGAAAAGTTTTTGAAGATCAGTTTACCACTCGAGATTCGAAAATGTTAAAAAAAAGAGTGGCCACTTTTAGGTTCGATTCAATGAAAAATGATATTCAATAGCAACAAATTGTCCAGTTAATTCCCTCTTTATATGCAACCTTTTTTCGAAGTTGAATGGCCATGTCTTTTTAAAAATTCATTACAAAATTCATTCAGATCAAAAACCCAGCCGACTTTTTGTGGCCTGTTCGTAACTCCACCTTATAAGTTAAGGGCTCTACAATCTTATTGTGTCAGTTTGAAGGGAGTTTGTCGCCCTGAAAGCGAATGTTGTAAACATAGAACTTTACGCTTTGTTGACCTATAAATACACTTGGAGCATAACAAGTTTTCTATTGCACTTGTGCTGGCCTTAGAAAGTTAATCAGGTGGAAAATGCTTTAACACAAGAGTGTAAGTAAAAATGGACAAACCTTTGAGCTATTTAAATAGACTCGAACCACACAATAAAAATAAATATATTCTTTATTAAATCACTATTTTTCATATTTTTTTTTTATATTCTTTACATAATCATTTTTCAGTTAACACAACAAATATTTTGTATAAGAAAATTATTGCGACAATAATAAATAAGCTGGACTTGACTATCTCGCAATTTGAATTGAATTAAATAACATAATATATTATATTTAAATTAAATTTAATTAATTATAAATTAAAATTAATAAATAATATTTATTAAACCAGCGCGTGTTTGGCTCTTTGTTGATGGCACCACGTCACGTGTTGGCACGTGAGATTTGCAGTGTTAAAAAATTAATTCTGGTACTTCAATCAAGCTGAAATTCTATATATAGCAGTTTTATACAATTTTTAATCATATGAAAAACTATCAAACATTGATCTTTAATTTTTCGGTCACTTTAGAGCAGGGATGAGCAACCCGCGACCCTTTAAAGATTTTTCTGCGGCCCGCCGAGCATTTCTAAAATAGAATTTTATTATTCGTCTCGATTATTTATAAACAATATTATAATGTTTATTAGTATATATATATATAAGCTTTGTAAATTATATTAGTAAGTACGGCCCGCCACAAAATTTTAAAATTTAAATTGGCCCGTGAGTTAAAAAGGTTGCTCACCCCTGCTTTAGAGGAAAATTAGCTGGAGTGTCTCCACTCGACTATCTCGCAATTTGAGAATTGGATTAAATAACATAATATATTATATTTAAATTAAATTTAATTAATTATAAATTATAAATAATAAATATTAAACCAGCGCATGTTTGGTTTTTTATTGATGGCACCATGGCACGTGTTGGCGCGTGAGATTTGCAGTGTTAAAAAATTAATTCTGGTACTTTCAGCGATTCAATCAACCTGAAATTCTATATATAGCAGTTTTATACTATTATTAATCATGTGAAAAATTATCAAACATATATCTTTATTTTTACGGTCACTTTAGAGGAAAAAAAATCAAAACGTTGTAGGTAATGACCCTCTTCCGGTGAGCTACATTTCTCAAAAGTTGATAGAAAACTACGAATTTTGAATAATGCTCATGTACCAAATTTCATCATTCTAGCTCAAACCGTTTTTTCCGTAATCTTGGTTACATACACACACACACACATACACACACACAGACATTTTTCTCAACCTTAGTGTGAAATGATTCAGGAACCTTCAAAACGTATAAAAAACATCAAATCTCAACATCGAAAATTTTCGTGATCGCAATACTATCTCTGGCGAGATAGTAAAAAAACAAAACATGGTAGGTAATGACTCTCTTCCGGATGAGCTACATTTCTTAAAAGTTGATAGAAAACTACGAATTTTGAATAATGCCCGTATACCAAATTTTATTATTCTACCTCAAACCATTTTTGATTAATCTTGTCTACATACACACACAAACAAACACACACCACACACACACATACATACACACATACAGACATTTTTCTCAACCTTAGTGAAAATGATTCAGGAACTTTCAAAACTTATAAAAACAGCAAAATCTCAACATCGAAAATTTTCGTGATCGCAATACTATCTCTGGCGAGATAGTAAAAACAAGTAGCCAAGTTATGAAAAATATCCTATTATTTAGATTTTACTACCCATAATATTTTTCTATCTTTGTTGTGGCTCTATAATTTATTAAAATTTTTCAAAAGTACAAAAAAAAAAAAAACGGTCACAACTGATCTTTTTACAGAGCTTTTTTTTGAACATATTTCTGAGAAATGGAAATCAAATCATTATGAATGTGTTGCAAACTTTTTTTCTATCCGTCCGTTTCTTAAGTTTTGTTTCATTGTCTTACTCCTACTTTCACATACACATTTGGCAGTTGGGTAAATATTTTCACCCTTTTCTATCTGATTCTAGAAATTGAACGTTTTCGTAGTTTATTTGTTGTAGGTATATATTATGATCAAGTCTTTTAAGATTATTTTTCTATCTATCTATTTTTTTTCAATTAAAAAAAACAAATATAATTATTTATTTTGTCGTGTTTTTAAATATACTCGTTTTATATTCTTTATTCGCAATATATACTTGAGAGGTTTTTCTTTCACCTACAAATTTATCATAATAATAATCAATTTTATGAAATGATTAATTTTTTTAAATATGCCAATTAAAAATCACTTTATAACAGTTTACTTCAAAGTTGAACACAAATATCTTCACTTTATTGATTAGTTTAAGTACCTTTAACTATCACATAGATAGAGCGACTCATTTATAATTTTTCTGTAATTTGTAGTTTCATCATCGCTTAACATGGATTATGAGTTAACAAACTCGCCCAATAAAGATAGAGTCATATATATAGGCAATGAAAGAGATAGAGAGAGGGAGATGTATTATTATTACTTACAATCTATTTTTTCATTCTGTGGGAAAATATGATTCTTTTTAAACAGTTAATTAAAATATATATATTGATTGATAACTTAATTTCCAAAACCACTAATGAACGAATCAATTCTAGGAAACATTTCTTTAACCTCAATGGGATACTCCGATTTTCTATTAATTAAAAAAAAAAAAAGATAACGACTTCTTATTTATCATATTCTGTTCGTATATTAATTTCTTCTGAATTTTCCTGACTCGTTCTTGAAGGAAAGGGATTTGGATGGATCATGTGTTCCTTTTTTTTCTCCCCCTCTCCTCTCCAAGTCAAGAATAAAAACATTTCAATTGGGACCTAAATTAGGATAGAAATTATTTATTGGGTATCAGAGCGTCGGTTCGTGAGCCACGGTTATTGAAATTGGACCTCGCTAACTAGCCGCTTGATTTATTCCAGTCATATGTCATAATAACGCACGACGCCGTTTTACATGTTCATCTGCTTCCCACTCATCTAGAAATCTGCTTTCAGTGAGAGCAGCTAGATCAATAAAATCATTAAAACTACTTCTTGAAACGGGGGGGAAAAAACAAAATCTTCTTAGAATTCAGTCCGAGAGTAAAAAGAAATCGAATAGTGAGTGGACTTTATTAAAATGTTTCTCTCACTAAGTAATATACTAATACTATATAAAAAAATACATAGTATATAATCTATTTGATCAAATTAACCTGAGAAATAAAGTATCAACGATTTCATTAAATTAACGACTATTTAGAAAGTATAGATGATAATTTCGATTTTTTTTAAAAAAAAAAGAAAGAAAAAGTTAATAAATGGATTTATAAAAACGATTTTGAAAAGTACACAAATAAATTTATATATAAAAATGTCTTTTTACTTGCAACAAAAAAAAAACAAACTTTAATTAGAGAATAATATCGCTGGAAATTTATTTATATATATAAAAAAAAATCTATCATTAAATGGAATGTGCAAAAAGGAATATATTTCCATATATAATATCACGTTTAGCACCTCGAAATGTCTAATGAGATTTGCATATTATTGGAATGAATATTACAACTTCACAGATGCTATTTGTTATCTTTAAGTATTAAAAAAAAAAAATACAATATATTTATTCAATTTTCTCATCGTCTCACATCCGAATACCAATAAAATTTTAAGAGTTTCAGAATTTCACAAAGTTAATTTAGTTTTTTTTTTTTCTTTTAGTTTTCATAGATGGTTAATTAAATTTAATGAATTAATTTAAAATTTTATATTATTTATATGTAAATCAATTTAATTATTTCATTTTTCGAAAATTTATACAAAATTTTATATTATAGTTATAATAATATTTTATTGCACTTTAAATGTTCGCTCAAGTATTTTATATTAATTTAATTAATAATATAATTACTTATATAAAATTTATTAATATTTTAAGATAAAGTTTAAATAAAATTTATGAATAAACTAATCAATGGGACTTTACTATCAAAGTAAAATTGTATATAAAACATTTAATACAAAATTGATTTTATTTATTTTATTATTATTATTTAAAACATCAACAATACTAATACTAATAATATTTTTTGTCAATGGTCTCTCAATACATACCATAGTCAAAAGCATGACCAACAGCATATTTTGAGGGAGAGTGACAGAACAGACTTTAGAATCCTTGGTTTGTCACTTCAATGAACAACAACTTAATTTTTCTTTCAATAATCATCTGTAAAGTTAATAGATTTATTCTTTGAAAAATATTGTATATTTAATTGTAAAACTAAAACTAAACTTAAAATAAATAAATATTAAGTAATTATATTAATAATTTGAATTTATATATAAAAAATGTTTTAGATTCAAATCAATGTATTTATTTATTGGTTTATTATTTCATAACTCCAAAAATACAAACAAATGCGAATAAAGGAATTAAATAAAAAAATGAGGTATGGCCAAGCACAGGACCGACCGACGATTTGAAATAAATTAATTTACAAACAACATTATATATATACATATATCCATATATAAAATATAAAAAAAAATATTTTTAAAACTTGAATTAAAATGACTAAATTTTGTTATCTAGGTTTTTATTTTTAGTTTAACTACTCATTTATTAATAACTACTATATTTTAAGTGAAATATTTTCTGATAATGAATATAAAATTAATACTTTGTAAACTACCACTTCCGGTTTCCGGATATACACCAAAAGTTGATGCATTCATGCTACTGATGCATTAAGTAAATATATACCAAATTTTATCAAAATCCATTGAGCCGTTCAACCTATAGACGTGTCCATATCGGACACTCAAATGTACAGACGGACAGACCGACAGACATCATGCTAAAAATAATTTTTCTTTTAACAAAATGCATGATTCGTGGAGATATGTAAAAATTTCCACATGTGAAATTTCGTGTGAAAACAATACCTTCCCTTCCCATCGTCGGTTGGAAAAAATTAGTTAAATTTTATTTTAGTCAGAATAGATACACAAATTGCCTTTCCATTAAAATAAAATAATTTTCCTTACCCTTAAATTTATTATATAATTTGACAAATGATAAGTATTTTTAATATAAATTTATTTCTTCTTTTTAATTTATTGCAATTGTCTTTATTCGTATTTTAATATTAAAAAAAAAAATTAAATTAAATAATTTAATGAAGTAATCCATGTTTTATATGCATGACTTCACATATGATCGATAAACTCCATCTTCAACAATAAAAATCATTAATGTATTAATTTTTTTTTTTTTTTTTTTTTGTGGTTCGATTTAGAATCGAGCCCATCTATCATGGCACCTGGAGAAATAGGAATAAATCTATTAATATATGCGCGACGTCTGATGAACCCCGACGGTTGCCGGCTGGGACCAAACCATCCGCTTTTTTTTCATATCAAAAAGAAATAAACAAATGATATCTTGAGATGGCGAGTTGTTGTTGCCGGTGGTGCAATGCGCCCAATCAGTCATAGGTCAACGGCTCACCTGAATGGTTCGCCACGAGGAGAACATCCGAAACAATCGCATTAATGAATAATACAAAGCGGCCCACATTAACCTTAACATACAACCAAATTGGTTGGAATTAATAACTAATAAATCGTAGGGTTATAGAATATAGAGAATGATCGATTCCTGAGACTCTCTCCTCATTGGAATTGATTCTTTTTTTTTTAAAGATGGCAGCTATCGAAATGCAAATTATCCGTTAACAGATTTAAATAGAATTACGTTGTTGTTCAAGGCGAGAGGTGGAAGAAAAAATAAACTTACCTCTACTGATCAGACCTTTCTTAATGAGATTTATCAAAAGCACATTTGAACTTTTCAAATATACAATCTAACGGAAAAATCAAGCAAAAGATTACACCAATAGGATTTACATATTTGTATAAAATAGCATCAACTTCATTCTTTCTATATAAGTAGATAAAATGGTTAACTTTACAAATTTTTTTTTAATTTTTTTTTTTTTGGTTAAATTCCAAGAATTACTAAAATTCTTTATTTATAATAAAAAGAAAAGATAATAGTTTTAGTTTTAATTTATTTATTTAATTAGAACAAAAATTAGCTGGAGTGTCTCCACTCGACTATCTCGCAATTTGAATAGGATTAAATAACATAATATATTATATTTAAATTTAATTTAATTAATTATAAATTATAAATAATAAATATTAAACCAGCGCATGTTTGGCTTTTTGTTGATGGCACCACGTCACATGTTGGCGTGTGAGATTTGCAGTGTTAAAAAATTAATTCTGGTAATTTCAGCGAATCAATCAAGCTGAAATTCTATATATAGCAGTTTTATACAATTATTAATCATGTGAAAAATTATCAAACATATATTTTTATTTTTATGGTCACTTTAGAGGAAAAAAAATCAAAACGTTGTAAGTAATGACCCTCTTCCGGTTGAGCTACATTTCTCAAAAGTTGATAGAAAACTACGAATTTTGAATAATGCTCATGTACCAAATTTCATCATTCTAGCTCAAACCGTTTTTGAGTAATCTTGGTTACATACACACACACACACACAGACATTTTTCTCAACCTTAGTGAAAATGATTCAGGAACCTTTAAAACGTATAAAAGCATCAAAATCTCAACATCAAAAATTTTCGTGATTGCAATACTATCTCTTACGAGATAGTAAAAAACATGGAGAATTGAATAGAATAGAAGATTAATTCTAATAAGCTGGAGGGTCTCCACTCAACTATCTCGCAAATTTGAATTAGATTAAATAACATATATTATATTAAAATTAAATTTAATTAATTATAAATTATAAATTAAAATTAATAAATAATATTTATTAAACCAGACCGTGTTTGGTTGTTTGTTGATGGCACCACGTCACGTGTTGATGCGTGATTTGCAGTGTTAAAAAATTTATTCCGGTACTTTCAGCGATTGAATCAAACTGAAATTCTATATATAGCAGTTTTATACAATTTTTAATCATGTGAAAAACTATCAAACATATATCTTTATTTTTGAAATGAAAACGTGATTTGTAATAGTCCTCTTACAAATGAGCTACATTTCTCAAAGGCTAATAGAAAACTAAGAATTTTGAATAATGTCCGTGTACCAAATTTCATTGTTCTAGCTCAAACCGTTTTTGCGTAATCTTGTCTACATACACACATACATACACACACACACACACACACAAACACACACACACACACACAGACATTTTTCTCAACCTTAGTGAAAATGACAGAGGAACCTTCAAAACGTATAAAAACATCAAAATCTCGACATCGAAAATTTTCGTGATCGCAATTCTTTCTCTGGCGAGATAGTAAAAATAATTGGTTCAATGGTAGAATTAAATTAAATAATTTAACAATTATAGTCTTAACCGGTTAAGATTAAATTTTAACTATTAATCTTCTTCTTCTTCTTAGTCTTATTTCCCACGGGGTGTGGGGTCGGCTCTTCTCATTAATTGGCGCCAACTAAATCTGTTGTTGGCGTCGTCTGTATAGAGACCAGATGCTATTAGATCTCCCGTTATACGACAGGACCAGCTGGTTTTAGTCCTCCTACGCGGTCTTTGGTACTCAACCTTCGATGACGGTGATGATGGTGTTGACGACTTTTGATGTAGCTGTGGACGATTTGAGTGAGGTTGATGGCAATGATGCTGATGCTGACCGATGTGACGATGTTCGTGTCGGTGATGATGTCGATGTTGATATTGATGTGGATGTGGATGTGGATGTTGGACTATCTTCTTTAGCCCACCTCGTCCATAGGTGGGTAACCCTAACCCATTTCTCACATCGCCCGGGTGCTGACAATGTGCGTCGCTTGCAGGGGACGCCCTAGCCGTTAACCGTATAACATTTCTCCATTAATTGTTGATGCGACGCGAAGATGATCCAGCCGGCCTGTCGCTACAGCCTGACGCGTGGATTGGAAAGAAGGAAGAGGAAATAAAGGGGATTGGGTCTGGATGGATGATTTGGGTAGGGCATGCACTCCCTTGGTCGAGGAATGAGAGAAAATGCATGTGCTCGCGTAGGGCAGTGGGCGCCACTCACTGAGGTAGATCTGTCTCGCACCGGGATCGTGAGAAGGTATCTACCCGCTAATAATTAACTATTAATATATTCAATTATTATAAGTCTTAAAAATTAATTTATATCTGAAAATTACAATTATATTTATATATAATTATATTTTTCTATAATCCTCTCTATATATCTAATCAAAATTTGAAAAACCAATCCAAAAATAAAATCTTTTAACAAACCGTGACAACATCTTTAAATTATCAATATAAAGTAATTATTTTAATTATTCTAGAAAAAAATGGAATTTATTTGAATCTCCAAAAAACAATTGTTCATTTAATTATTTATGAAATTAATAGGTAAAGAGAGATTTTAATTTATTATATATATACTAATATACTTATATATTATTAAATTTAAAAATATACCTACACTTTAATAAGAATAATTTTAATTAGAACCTCTCTTACATCAATACTAGAAGCTATTTAAACACCTTCAGAAATCAAGATGATAAATAGGAAGAAAGAAACTTGTAATTGTGGTAAAACCACCGAAATGCGCATAAAGATAATATATATATATATATATAGTATATATATATCAATTATTCTGAAACTTTTTTTACTTAGTATTTTAAATTTTTTTAATTATTCATATAATATAACAGTATAAAAATCTAAGTTTAATTTTAGTATATTTAAGTATATACGGTATAATATTTTTAAATTTTAAAAACAAATGAGATAATGTATTTCTAATTTATTGCATTAGTACAATTGTTTGTTTTATTTTAAATTCCTTATTAATTATCTTAATTCCTTGGTTCATTTCTTTAGTTACATTTATTACTTTGTAGAGCAATTATATGTTGCAAAACAAGCTGTTGTGAACATTTCTATTTATTTGATGACTTCTTCAAAGTATAATTAAATGAAAAACGTGAAACTTCCGTAATTCATTCTAATATGCTCTTCTGTATCTAACAATAAACATATAACGTTTATAGAAAATGATACTAATCAGTAAATTTAATTAATTGAATACATACAAAATATTATACAAATAATTAAATTGAAAATGTTTAATGATATAATAATAGAGAGAATCTGATAAACGTTTGCAAATGGTTGGTTCCTTTGATTCGATGGAATTTCAATTTCTCTAATAAACAAATAAAAAAATACCAAAACAAAAACTAACAAACCAAAAAGCAAATGATGGTGTTTCATTTAATTATGATTATTGTTATATCCACAACATTCCAAAGTGTAGATTGAACTAGTTCCCAGATAATTCGATTATCATTTTTGTATTCACTATAAATCGAGACCCCGTTTGATCCAATGAATTATCTCTTGGATAGGATACATGATAAATGGGATAATTTTGAAAAAGTTAATATTTCAAAAAGGTATCAGCTCGCATTTATCAATGCATTTTTACTCCTCTCCCAAATATATTTAAAAGGTAATAGTTCGTGATTAACACTAATATACTTGAATAAATCACGCGGCATGGGGTTATAGCTGAATAAAGACCATATGTATCATATATCATTTGAAAAAGCTGGAGTTCTATCAAGTACCATACTCTATTCTAAAGAATTTTCTCTCCCCTCACCTATATTTATGATTATTCATTTTTAATAAAATAATAAATATTCTTTAATGGCAATTTTACACATTCCCCCTAACCCCCACTTCTTCCCCCAATTCTAGTGGAATTTTTAAACTTGACCAACCACAGAACATCATATATACTAATATATAGTATATATATATCAAATTTATACGAATAAAAATATATAAAGAGCAATGAAACCAATTGATCATTCAATATAATTATATCAGCAAGAACAGTTATTTACGAAATTTTTTCTTAAAATTTATTAATACTGAAAGATTAAATCAAATCACTTTAATCTGCTATAATAATGTTATACATATATACATTAGATTATTTAAAAAAAAGATTATTTTGAAAAAAAATGTAGAATAAAGATGGAATTTTCTTCATTTTTACTATCTCACAAGATAGTATTGCGATCACGAAAATTTTCAATGTCGAAATTTTGATATTTTTACACGTTTTGCAGGCCCCTGAGTCATTTTCATTGTAAGGTTGAAAAAAATGCCTGTCTCTCTCTCTCTCTGTGTGTGTGTGTGTATTGGTGTGTAGACAACGACGGTTTGAGCAAGAATAATAAAATTTGGCACTTGGGCATTATTCAAAATTCGTAGTTTTCTATCCACTTTTCAGAAATGTAGTTCATTCGGAAGACTTACCACGTTTTCATTAGTTTCCCTCTAAACTGACCTTAAAAATAAAGATATATGTTTAATAGTTTTTCACATGATTAAAAATTGTATAAAACTGCTATATATAGAATTTCAGCTTGAAAGTACCAGAATTAATTTTTTAACATGTTGACTTAAAAATGAAGGTAAAGGTTTTATTTAAGTTGAAAAAAAAACAATGTTGATATTATTTGATTTCTTTCTTCTTTCAATAAAATATTATCAATGAAAATTATATAAAAACCTTAAATTCTATTATTAGATAGAATCAAATTTTAATTTATTTTCAAATATAGAATCCAATTCAAATTTGCGAGATCGTTGAGTGGAGACACTCCAGATTTTATATTATATTTCTAATAAAAATAATTAAATAGCTTTAAAACTTAGTCAGAGTTCAATAATATGAGACATATGAACACACCAATTGCTTTCTGAAATTCTAGAATCGTTAGAAAGTGTAATTAAGGTCATTTTGATTAAACGTGAGGGCATGAGAAGATATTTTCATATCTTAATAAGTATCTGATTAATAACAGGTATTTATTATAAATATTATTACTAATAAATGTCATAAACAAAACCAAAGATAATTAATATTATATATATATATATATATTATTAAATATAAAAATTATTTTAAAAAATATGTAAAATATAGAGGAGAGAGACAATTATAATTTTTATAAAATAAATTAATATACCTATTATTTCGAATTTCTTATGATCTCTTTTAGATAAACTTAATTATGAAAGGATTAAATTAAAGAATATACATATATCAAATTTTTTTTAAATATTACATTATATATGAATCTATTATTATACATACTGATTTATAAATATTTCCTATTCACAACATTCATATACCTATTATAATATTAACATATAGTTAACATTAAATTATTAAAACTTTGATAGTTATGTCTATTAATTGACATAACTACCAAAATTTTAATAATTCTAATTGTTATAATGTATTTATAAATTTAAATATTTTTATCATAATAATTATTCTAGTTTAGTCTAATTTGTAAAAAGATGAAGTTAAAAATATTTTTTAAATCAGATCTTGTAAATAATACGTGTAATAAATTTATATAATTTCAATACTATTGTTACAACTTTTGAAGTATATCTACATAACTATGTGTTTAATTATTATGGTAAAACTAAATTAATTTCAATAATTGATATTTACAAGCTAAAATAAATTGAAACTATTTAATCTCGTATTATCTTTTATTAATTACATCATGGGCCGACAAAATTTTTTTATCATCGACACTTATATAAAGTTCCGAAATCTCCATCGACCTCCATAAAAGTAATTTTCTGTTAATTAAAATATATACTCTACCAGATACTGGATTTTCATTTACTTTATGAATTTAAACATTTCTTACATTAAAATAATAGTATATTGTGTAACAATAGTTTGATGAATAATATATTAATGTTGAAATTTAAATACCTTAATATTTATTCTACCCCTGGCTCAGATCGACCCCTGCTTTTGGTAAACAGGCCCCTGGGGTCTATTCAGATCACTTTGGCGACCTCTGAATTGGACAATATTTTACATGAATAGATAAATTTAAAAATTTTATTTTAAACCTCTAAACCAGTGATTCTCAACCACGTGCCTCTGCACTTTAGTGTGTGCCGCGAGATTTTCAAAAGTGTTCCGCGAGATTATGAGGTTCTTAAACATTTCCGACTTTTTTTTCTAATATTTTTCAATATGGTCCTAAAAAAAAAAAAATAAGTTGACCTGTGGCCAGGTCCGAACCGACCAATGGTTTGAAATAAATTAATTTCCAGCTACAGAAACCATTTAAAATAATTTTAATAAATCTATTAATGTAATAAAAAACAGATATGGATAGAACATATGTAAAGATATTATGAATACCTGTTTTATATATATTTTGGAATTATAATAATAAAATAAGTTCACCTGTGGCCAGGTCCGAACCGACCGACGGTTTGAAGTAAATTAATTTCCAGCTACAGAAACAATTTCAAATAATTTTAATATATCTATTAATGTAATAAAAAACAGATAAATATTTTTAATTTTATTTTATTTATAATATATATATGTAAGACCAGGCTGTGACGTCATGAATGGCTGGATGACGTCATATAATTTTAAATTAAGAAAAAAACTAATAAAAATGATTTTTCTCGAGAATAAAACCAATACAAAGTGCATGATTCGTGGTGATATGTAAAAAAATCTCCTTATGTGAAATTTGCTGCGAAAATAACCCTTCCCTTCCTATCGTCGATCGCTAATACTACCACTTCCAGTTTCCGGATTTGAACCAAAAGTTGATCAATTCATCCCACTGATGCATTAAGTAAATATACCAAATTTCATCAAAATCTGTTGAGCCGTTCAGGCTGTACACATCAATACGGACAGACGGACGGACGGACAGACATCATGCTAAAAATACTTTTTTTCTGTTAAGAAAATGCATGATTCGTGGAGATATGTAAAAATCTCCACATGTGAAATTTGGTGTGAAAACAATACCTCCCTTACTATCGTCGGTCGGTAAAAAGGTAAACCGTTCACTTTTTTTCAATATGGTAAACTTTTACACTTATCTTTTTACCGACCGACGATAGTAAGGGAGGTATTGTTTTCACACCAAATTTCACATGTGGAGATTTTTACATATCTCCACGAATCATGCATTTTCTAAACAGAAAATAGTATTTTTAGCATGATGTCTGTCCGTCCGTCTGTCCGTCTGTCCGTCTGTCCGTCCGTATAGATGTGTACAGCCTGAACGGCTCAACCGATTTTGATGAAATTTGGTATATTTACTTAATGCATCAGTGGGATGAATTGATCAACTTTTGGTGCAATTCCAGAAACCGGAAGTGGTAGTATTAGCGATCGACGATAGGAAGGAAAGGGTTACTTTCACACCAAAGGAGATTTTTTTATATATCACCACGAATCATGCACTTTGTATTGGTTTTATCCTCGAGAAAAATCATATTTATTAGTTTTTCATTGATTTAAAATTATATGACGTCATCCAGCCATTCATGACGTCACAGCCTGGTCTTGCATATATATTATAAATAAAATAAAATTAAAAATGTCTATATTTATTATTTATGTATCCATATCTGTTTTTTATTACATTAATAGATATATGAAAATTATTTGAAATTGTTTCTGTAGCTGGAAATTAATTTATTTCAAACCGTCGGTCGGTTCGGACCTGGCCACAGGTCAACTTATTCTTTGTGTGCCGCCAAATTTTTAAACCGATAAAAGTATGCCGCGGTAAAAAAAAAAGGTTGAGAATCTCTGCTCTAAACACACATAACAATTATAATAATAAAATATAAACTATTTAGCTTTTTTTTTCTCTTCACTATAATTATTATTATGCTTATGTTTTATTTATCTTAAAAGATAAAAGAAAGAATCCAACATGAACTTGAACATGTAACGTAGAATTGTTTTATCAATCTTGCCTTTTACCTTTAATCGATTACGATAATTAATTATAGAGGATTCTAAAAAAAAATGGTCAAATAAAACTAGTTGCTTAATCTTTCGAGGTCCATTTGTCTAAATTAAATAGATTGAAATAAATCTCAGTGAGGTGAATCTATAAATTCTTATAGACATTTTGTATCTTCGTAATCGAATTCGATACAAAAGATAAAGGAAACGACGTCAGAGCCGTTAAAAAGGTACTCATCTAATTTAATTAAATCCGCCTGGCGGGTTTTTAGCCCGGAGAAATTTTTCTATTCCTCACGAATCCACCTCCGGGAGAATAAGTCCAAGAGGAAGAGTGGATGGGGTGGGAGGGTAGGAGGGCATTTGATTTATCCGGTCCAGCACCAAGCATGACAGCTTAACTATTACCATCTGAAAAGGGAGGGGACGCCCCCCCACCTAGGCAAAATAAATAAAAATAAGACCGCCTAGATTATGTTTAAGTCCGAGACCATGGATGAGTGTAATAAAACAATGACTCAATACTAATTTGTAATCGATGTTGATACAGCCCAAGTGATGGATACATTCAGCCGAGTTATAAATGGTCGGACATCCAATGAAGGATGAGATACAAATGGTTCCAGGCTTCGATTTAAAACAATAAATTAAAAAAAAAAATATGTACACTAATTGCCAAGAGCGGAGTCGTAAATTAAAACGAAAAAACACAACTACGGAGAGAGAGAGATTCGGAATGATTATTTGCTTTGGAAAAAGTTGAATAAATAAATCAGCAGGCGTTGGCGGAATTAAAATTTATCGCAATTATCAGAAAGCAATGGACGTCTTGATTTCGCAATGAACTCTGACCATCTGGGTTGTTTTTCCAATTGAATTTTTTTTTTTTTTTAAATTTTTAAATTTTTTTTTTTTTTTAAATTATCCTACATCCAAATGAAAAGAAGGGCTTACAGGGATCCTTCCAAGATCCCAATTACAAGGAGACCGTGATTTATTTCCAGAAATATAATTAATATGCGAAACGTAGCACGCGTGCTGATATTTGAACAGGCGAGCTGAGATTAAAATCAAAAGATAAACTGGAAATTCATTAAGCAGTCGGGGCTTTCACTGCATTATTATTAATTAGATTCCAATAACTGATTCCTATTATTAGGATTTCGTGGTCCGAAATTATCTTTAAGTCAATCATTGAACGAACGAATTTACTATCAGAAAAAAAAATATGAATGATGATACTGGGTTAGAGAAAATGGATCAAACTTTCGCCTAAGTATGTATGTTTTTCAAAGACAGGTATTAGATTTTTTTTTAAAATTTGATTTATTGAATAGATTTCTACAATAAGAAAAATAAAACTCTGTTTTTACTATCTCGTCAGAGATAGTATTGTGATCATGAAAATTTTCGATATTGAGATTTTGATGTTTTTATACGTTTTGAAGGTTCCTGAATCATTTTCACTAAGGTTGAGAAAAATGTCTGTGTGTGTGTGTGTATGTATGTGTGTATCCTCTATGCATCTTCAGATATAGTTAGAATTATAAAATCAAGAAGGCTACGGTGGGCAGGACACGTGGCTAGAATGGGAGAAGATAGAATGGCAAAAAATATATTAGTAGGGAGATCGAGTGGGAAACGTCCACTTGGAAGACCAAGTACACGATGGGTGGATAATATGGGAAAGGATGTGAGAGAGATGGAAGAGGATAGGGACTGGAAGGTGGTGGCTCAGAATAGGAATACTTGGAGGGGTGTGGTTGCTGCGGGCAAGAACTTTCGAGTTCCGTAGAGTCACAGAGATAGATAGAAAGTGTGTGTGGGTGTGGGTGTATGTATGTAGACAAGATTACTCAAAAACGGTTTGAGCTAGAATCATGAAATTTGGTACATGGCCATTATTCAAAATTCGTAGTTTTCTATCAACTTTTGAGGAAATGTAGCTCAGCCGGAAGAGGGTTATTACCTAAAACGTTTTGATTTTTTTTCTCTAAAGTGACCGTAAAAATAAAGATATAAGTTTGATAATTTTTCACATGATTAAAAATTGTATAAAACTGCTATATATAGAACTTAAGATTGATTAAATCGCTGAAAGTACCGGAATTAATTTTTTAACACGACTGCAAATCACGCGCCAGCACGTGACGTGGTGCCATCAACAAAGAGCTAAACACGCGCTAGTTTAATATATATTTATTAATTTATAATTTATAATTAATTAAATTTAATCTAAATATAATATATGTGTTAATTAATCCAATTCAAATTGTGAGATAGTTGAATGGAGACACTCCAGCTAATTTTTTTGTCTTTTTAAAATTTAATTATTATTTGAGTCTGTTAATTAAATAATATATACTTACTTATATTGGAAATTACCATATTATAATAATCAAATAATAAATGATTCTATAAGGGAGAATGAATTGTTAGATTGAATATTAGATAAAAAAAAATATTTTTCCAATCTTGATGTTGGTGAGAAAGGTCTGAAATTTTGAGTATAAAATTAAAATATTTTTCTTTGAATTACATTGTACTAAATCAGTCTCTTGTCCTTGTCGGTTGAATAAATTGAATAAATAAATGACAAGAAAAATAAGTTCAATTTCTTTTGTATTCATTTGTCGATAGAATGTTACTGTCAGTGTTGCTCTCACCATGAATGACTGCTCTAAATTCTGAAAGATGTAATTTTTTCAATAAATAACGATGATGTGCCAATATTATAACGTGTTTTTAAAAGAAAATTAATAATATTTTTATTTTTTGGATTTTGTAAATTTTCATTTGTACAGTATATAATACATTTATGGTAATTGTTTACAAAATGGGAAGCTTCAGGGATTCGGAAAAAACTTTACCACTGGATTCCTTTTTTAATTCCAAAGAAACTTTCATTATGTAATATTCCCCAGTTTACGAGATTATTAAAATTTGCATATCATATTTATAATGTTTTTTTGATCACTAATCTTGGTTTTTTTCAGTTCGGTTTGGATATAGAAAATTAAAAAATTAATTAATTAAATAATTTTCCTATATCCAAATCAATTCGAAAAAAACCGAAAATTAGTGAATTAGTCAATAAAACATTACCTAGTGGCTCCACACATTTCGACGAACATAACCAGCTAATCTGTCAAACTTTAATAATTTTTATCTCGTAAACTAGAAGCGACCGGGAAATATTGCATAAAGAAAATTTCCTTGAAATTAAAAAAAAAATCCACTGGTAAAGTTTTTTCCAAATCCCTGAAGCTTCCAATTTTGTAAACAATTACCTATCTTACATCTAATAATATTTATGAAAATCACAAGTGAATAAAAATTAAATTTTGACATTCCTTTTAGACAGCCCTGGCCAAACCAAATGACTCCATGGGCCTCTTTGATTAGAGGCAATGCTACAGAGGCCGTATTTTAGGGAAAGGTACCACAATATATTAAAAAACACTTTTAATACTTTCGTGGTGCTTAATGTTTAATGTTTTTAATTATTATTTTTCGGCTACTTTTTTTTAAATAAAAATAATAATAATAATTTAAAATATATTCTCTATTAATTGCTATTATTTCTAACTTTTTTCTTCCTTTTTATGGAATCAAATATGTAGTTTAAAATTGTAGGACATATTTTAAATAAAAAAAAATGAATTAATTATAAATATTTCAATTATATTCTCTGTTTTTCAAGATACAGACGAGAAATGAAAGTTACAAAAGAAATATAAAGTTAACTGACAGGCCGCACAATTTTTCACAGGTGGGCCGCGGGTTGGCCAGGCCTGCTTTTAGAGAACACTAAGCAGAGGTTCTCACACTGTGGTACATGTACCATTGATGGTACCTTATAACCTGACAGTGATACCTTCAGTACAGTTTCTTTTAGTAACAAAATCATTTTAGTAATTTCTGAACTTTTTGATGGAAGTTTCTGTGGTGCTAACTTAATTAATTTTGAGAACCGCTGCCTGCCATAAAGAATCCAAACTTTAAAATCATATAATATACCTATATATATATATATATATGTAACAGCGCTTCTGATGGCGAAACATTGAACTAAGAAAATATATTAATTATGACTTTGATTGCCTTCGTTATTAAAATAAATTAATTAGAAAAAACTATGAAATTGGTTTGCATCAAATAAGGACTTTAAAATCGATTTCTCTGCATTTTAGGTGGGTCTATTATATTATACATTTTATGCAGTGGCGGATTAAGTTGATTGGGGGCCCCGGGCGGTAAAATTGAAATGGGCCTTCTGTTATTTAAAATTATAATTGAAAGACAAATTTTGTTTATATTATAATTTAGTCTGTTTTATACTTACATATATAATACTTATGTAAAAAATACATAATTTTTACTGTGGTCGCCGAGAATTGATTATTACCGACCGACGATAGTAAGGGAGGTATTGTTTTCACACCAAATTTCACATGTGGAGATTTTTACATATCTCCACGAATCATGCATTTTCTTAACAGAAAAAAGTATTTTTAGCATGATGTCTGTCCGTCCGTCTGTCCGCCCGTCTGTCCGTCTGTCCGTCTGTCCGTCTGTCCGTCCGTATAGATGTGTACAGCCTGAACGGCTCAACCGATTTTGATGAAATTAGGTATATTTACTTAATGCTTCAGTGGGATGAATTGATCAACTTTTGGTGCAAATCCGGAAACCGGAAGTGGTAGTATTAGCGATCGACGATAGGAAGGGAAGGGTTATTTTCACACCAAATTTCACATGAAGAGATTTTTTATATATCACCACGAATCATGCACTTTGTATTGGTTTTATCCTCGGGAAAATGATATTTATTAGTTTTTTCTTGTTTTGAAATTATATGACGTCATCCAGCCATTCATGACGTCACAGCCTGGTCTTGCATATATATTATAAATAAAATAAAATTAAAAATGTTTATATTTATTATTTATGTATCCATATCTGTTTTTTATTACATTAATAGATATATTAAAATTATTTGAAACTGTTTCTGTAGCTGGAAATTAATTTACTTCAAACCGTCGGTCGGTTCGGACCTGGCCACAGGTCAACTTATTTTTTCTTAAGTTAGTCGAGGTTCAAATACGACCGAATAAAGATCTGTTGTTCAATAAAGATCTGTATCAAGATTAACTTGTTTTATTTAAACTCCGATTATCCATAAACTCAAAAGTTTTTTTAAATTTTTTTAAGGAAATATTTTTATTTAGGTTTCGGTGGGCCCCTCGGGCTGATGGGCCCCGGGCGGCCGCCCGGTCCGCCCGGCGTTTAATCCGCCTCTGATTTTATGTACATTTTTGTATATTATAAAATTAAATTAATAAAATTCTCTGCATTTTAGAGTAAATCGGATTCCTAATTTATACAAAACCTAACCTTAAATAATTATAATAAACATCATTATATATATATTTAATCAATTTTGGAGATTTCTTTTTCTCCAATTGACAATTAAAATTGACTTGATTATATTTTATGGAGGATCATTTGAATGATAAAATAATAGATAAATAATACATTTTATTTGCCTATTTAAAATAAAAGAGTTATTCTTGAACAAAGTCTAATGTTTATCCAACAAGAGGAACAATTATATCAATATACATGTAAATGTAATTTTTATTTATAAAAAAACATGTTTTGTTGGTGTTTAATTATATATCTCTGATTCCTTTTGTAGAGTTCATTTTAATCAAAGGTGGGATGAGAAACAAGTCATTAGTGTTCTATCGTTATATATCTTTGTATTCTTCTCCTAATCTTGTGCAATGACGATCATGAACACCAACAAAAGAAATCAAATAAATATAAAGTTATCTGTCCTTCCTCGAAGTTGGATCTGTCTTCCGAGTGGAGAATGACTCACTCGTACACCTCTGATTCTTTAAATTCCATTTCGAAATCCACTTTTAGCGATTTTAAATGAGATTATAATTGCCTGCATCAAGTGTCAAGGTATGACATGGACCCTATTAATAGCTGTCAAGGCTGACATGCTACGGTTTATCTAACCAGTAAACGATTGACCTATCAATGAAAAAATATGTTTAAATATTAAAATTCAAGGATGAAGATGGTAAGTAACGCATTGCATGTCTCTTTTTCTAATTCTTTTACTTTTTTTTTTTTTTTTTTTTTTTTTTATTTAATAAAGATGAACTGAAATTTTAACAAATTTCTTCTTATTAGTATTAATCGACCTTTAATGTAAGAAATAATTATAATCCTCTCACAAAAACATGAAAAAGTTTTTAATATTATTTAGAAGAAAAAATAAATTTGATTAACTAATTATAGCTTCATCAATGTTTTTTTTTTTAATCTTAAATACAATAAAAGGTTAAAGATGCAATTAACGGTACTGTTAGAAACCAATGAAGAGAAGAAATATTTCAAGAATTTTTCTCGTGAAATCAAGAATATTTTTTTTTTTTTTAGCAAACGAATAATTTTAAGAGTCGATTAAATTGAGAAAAATTCTGAATTTCTTTGAAAATGCATTTAAGTTTCTCTATATATCTTGTTATAAATAGTATAATTTATTTAAAAACAAATTATATATATATATTGATAAATAATTTTTCATAAAATGAACCAATGTTATTTATTTTTAAAAATAATAATTAAATAAAATAAGTTGACCTGTGGCCAGGTCCGAACCGACCGACAGTTTGAAGTAAATTAATTTCCAGCTACAGAAACAATTTCAAATAATTTTAATATATCTATTAATGTAATAAAAAACAGATATGGATATAACATAAATATTTTTAATTTTATTTTATATATAATATATATGTAAGACCAGTCTGTGACGTCATGAAAGGCTGGATGACGTCATATAATTTTAAATTAAGAAAAAACTAATAAAGATGATTTTCCCTTCCTATCGTCGATCGCTAATACTACCACTTCCGATTTCCGGATTTTCACCAAAAGTTAATCGATTCATCATACTGATGCATTAAGTAAATGTACCAAATTTCAATCAAAATCCGTTGAGCCGTTCAAGCTGTACACATCTATACGGACGGACGGACGGACAGACAGACATAATGCTAAAAATACATTTTTCTGTTAAGAAAATGCATGATTCGTGGAGATATGTAAAAATCTCCACATGTGAAATTTAGTGTGAAAACAATACCTCCCTTACTATCGTCGGTCGGTAAAAAATTATAAAAAATTTTTATTTTTAATTGAAAAATTAACATTATTTATTAGAAAACAAATAATCATATTATTTAATATAATTAAAAATCAATACTGAATTGAAACTATATTTTATTATTTATTTTTTATTGGGACATATACATTTTTTTTCTATTATGTGATGTTAATGCTTCTACATATTAGGCAGCACTCACCTCAATGTCTCTAACAAACATGTTCTTAAAATGTGACATTTCCGTTTGTGATAGATTTGTGAAGTGTTTGGTGGGAATGCTATGAGTGAAAACGAAAGAGCCAGGGGTGAATTTTTTTACTAAACATCAATCATATGACAGTTTGAAATCATTTGAATTAATTCAAAAAAAGTTGATTGACTAAATTATCATCAGAGAATTTCAATGAAATCTACTTTGAAGTGAAACATTATTAGCTTTGAAAAAATGGATGAAATAAGAGAATAATATGAGAAACGGGAGCACTGATCGAAGCACCTCTAAAAATCATTTGTCCATATTTTTCAACGATACAAACCATACATTTCCTCATTGAATTATACATCCATCCAAAAAAATGGCAAAAAAGTTATAGATAACAAAAGTAAAGAATAAAAATAAATAAATAAAATAAGTATAATAATAAATATAAATAATAAGTAATTCATCCTTAATAACTGATTATATTATTATATGATTAAAAATCTGAGTGTATCATCAGATCGTCTCAACAAAATTATTTTAGAATCGATGGATGAACAAATTGATAAACAGAAATAAAATGTGTTTTAAAGATACGATAATTAATATTATTAATATAAATGAAATAATAATTTATTATTGTTAATGTCAAGCTGAAAAAATTCTCAAATGAAATATATTAACTAATTTGGGTTCAATAGCCACTCTGTTTCTAATCTATGTTACAGAAGTGGCAGGTTGTTTTAATTAGTGTTTGTGTGGCAGGAATCTTCTTAATGTAATTATTAAAAAATGATCAACAAATTATTTTTTTTCACTATTTTATTAATTACTTTGTATAATCTTTCACTTAAGAAAATACAAAAAAAAAAAAAATGTGAATTTGCCCCATTAAGTAAAAAAAAATTTTTTTTTATTTACAATTAAAATCTAATAAAAGTAGTAAGTAGTTTAAATATATATTTTTGTATAAATTGATGCCATAATTAATTCAAAAATAGAAAATGAAAACTGTTTATACAATTATTGTACTTTTTAATAGTTGTTAACATTTAAAGATAAGTAGAGGGATTTTATGATAAATAAGAAAAGTAAAATATTTTTGAGGATAGAATAGAGAATTTATTAAGAAAAGTAATTCTAAGCGAAAGGTAAATTATAGTTCTGTATCATCATGATGTTTGAAAAATTACGAATTCTTTCTAAGTTCGAAAACGAGATTTGTAAAAATTCATTTGTAGAAATCGCCTGGTTAATCATGGGTTTGTGCTTAGCTAAATCTGGATGGGAGGGGGCGAAATGTGGAAGACTCAGAGTGAAGCTGTTTGCGCCTTCCTAGGCACGAACTCCTCGGAATCTCTAATCATGGGAATTATATGTTTTTTTCTAACGAGAACGCCAGTCAGACAAAACTTATCATACGATAAAAACAATTGGATAGGATTCTGTCAAAAATGAAAAGCCAATTAGGCAATTGACCAAGATTAAATGAATTATTTTTTGAAAGAAGTTATTAACAATTTTAGTTTGTTGTTTTTGTTTTTTTCTTTATGTACATTTATTAACATTTAATTAATTAATCAATTGGTTTTTTTTATTTGTTTATATATAGAAGAAGGAAGTATAAATAATTTTCAAACGAAAATATTAATTTAAAGGTTTTCACAGTTACTAATTGTAATCATAATTGGCAAAAGTAAGTCAATTTCATTTAAAAGATAAAAAATTAATTTTTTTATATATTTAAAATAAATGAAATGTTTTGTTTATAATTTATAATTTATAGTTTTTTTTTTCTAAAGGAAAGAGGACTTGTGTCAGACTAAAACTCTCCTCTTTCATAACAGGGGTCAGGCATTTCTTCGAAAAATAACGTTCCGTATGATACGTTCTCAAAATTACTATCCGCCCACTGAAATGCATTATATTTCAAGACAAAATAAATCTCATAAATATTTATATTTTATTGATTAAAAGTTAAAATTTAACCTCTATAATAACTTTTTTTTTTTATTTTATAATTAAAAATATAGAAAACCACTTTAAAATTAAGTAAAAACAGTGATGTATTGGTAAAATAAGAAGTAAGGGAACGCATAGTGGGAGCAAAAAAAAAGTCCTATTTTCAGTAAACTATTTTTTTTCAATATGTTTTTATTTTTTCTTATTCTTACGGACGTTTTATATTTAAAAAAGAAATATTAATCTTTTTATAAATTTATATAAAAACCAATGCTTATAAAAAGCTACAGAAATAAATCTTATCTTATTATGCTAGCTAAAATTGTATATATATATATATATAGCCATGGGTTCTCAAAAACCGCTCTAACGATTTTTTTTCAAATTCACACTAGATATAGTATTTATAAAGAAAAATTGATTTTTATTGATCACATCTCAGGAAAAATACATCTTAATTATTTATTTCTTAATTTAAAATTATATATGGAGACGTCAAAAATGGCATCCATATTGAAATTTGACTCCCGCCCTTTTTTAAAGGATATTGTATTAATATTTTTTTTATATTTAAAATATTTTAAAATTTTTTATTTAATTTCGAAATAAAATTAAAAATATATATTTTAATAATATTTTATAATTATAAATTACGATATATATTTGTCATTCTTCCAATAAAAAAAATATTATGTATTATTGAGGACCCCAAGTTCCATTCATTTTAATCAGATTGATGCAATGATGCAACATTTAATAATTGTAATAAATAATTAAAGAATTGTATATCAATATTTTTTAAAGGGTCGAGCGGGAGCTCGGTGTCCCAAGTATTAATATTACCAGCCAAACCCAATAATAATGAATTTTTTTTAACTTAATTACCGAGCCGAAGCTCGGGGACCCGGTACTAGTTATTTATTGGTGAATTTCTGTGTCAAAAACTTTTTAAATAACACTTAAAAATATTGTATTTTAAATTTATTTTTCATGTTACTACAAACTAATTAAAAATGTTCTTTCTTTCCGTGTTTTGTATTTATTAAAATCTTATTTATAAAATTTAAAATGGAATAAAGAGAATATGTTAGATTGAATTGTAATTTAAAACCAATCCAATCTTGATTGTAGAACGATTGTTTCTAAATCCAAGTAAATGTATTAATGGAGAGATTGGAGTTCCACGTACCCGCCGGCCATTTCTTTAATTGGGAGACGGAAGAGATTTTTTTTTTAAATGGAGCAAACTTATTTAAATTTTGAATTGGACATTCGCTGGTGGATAGATAATTGGCTGCTTTGGTCACTCCTCCCACGCATTGGGCAGGTGCATGAAAACCCTCACTATAAACACGACCAAAGAATTTATTTATTAAAATGGCTTATTAGCAATCCAGCACCTTGTATTTATATCGATTGGAAACTGGATGAGATTAGCCAGTCGTGAGTTGCTTCTCTCTTTTTTCTTCTGAAATCAGAACTCATTTGAATATCATTTCAGAGAAACATTTTTGTAGTATTTTACTTACAACCCCAACATTCGTTTTATATACTATTCATTTGGTAAATTGGTACACATCCTATTTTTTGTATATAATCTACCATTAAGAAAATAAGCTGGAGTGTCTCCATTCGACTATCTCGCAATTTGAATTGGATTAAATAACACATATAATATTTAAATATAAATTTAATTAATTATAAATTATAAATTAAAATTAATAAATAAAATTTATTTAACCAGTGCGTGGCTCTTTGTTGATGACACCACGTCACGTATTGTCGCATGATTGCAGTGTTAAAAATTAATTCTGGTACTTTCAGAAATTCAATCAAGCTGAAATTCTATATATAGCAGTTTTATACAATTTTTAATCATGAGAAAACTATCAAACATATATCTATATTTTTACGGTCAAAAATCAAAAATCAAAACGTTTTAGGTAATGACCCACTTACGGTTGAGCTACATTTCTCAAAAGTTTATAGAATACTACGAATTTTGAATAATGCCCGTATACCAAATTTCATTATTCTATCTCAAACTGTTTTTGCGTAATCTTGTCTACATACACATACATACATATACACACATACACACTCACACAAACACACTCTGGCGAGATAGTAAAAATAGTAATCCAAATTTTTCTCATTAATTAGGCTAAATAATTTTACAAAAGAACCATTCTAATTTATTTTTTTATTTAGGTAAAGTGGATAGGTAAATGAATATGTTTAATTACTTAAAAAATTATTATTCAATTTTATATTTACATTCAAGGATAAAATTGTAGTTTTACTAAATTGAATAAAAATTCATGTTTGTTAAATTAAAAACTATTTAATTTTTTCACATAATAAATTGCATATCAAGAGTGTAGCTTGGTAACTTGGGAAAGAATATTCACAAAAATTATAATGTTTTGTATATAATATTTGATATAATAATTTAATAGACAAATAAACTATCGAAAATTCACTAAATTAGGCTTAATTCCCATATGTTAAATAAAATAAACCTACCAATATTTTTAGAATCAAAAAATATCTAAAAATAATTATTTATTTAATTTTATAATTAATGTAATGTTTATAATAGGTATTAAATTATACAATTGAAATTATTTTAATTTTGATGTGTAGAATTTTTAAGTAATACATGTAAATAAAAAAATTCTTTGACTATTTTATAATTAGATGATTGATCTCTATGCCAGTGATTCTCACCCTTTTTTTTACCGCGTCACACAAAGCTAAAGATAAGTGCAAAAGAGTTATTTACTTATTTACCATATTGAAAAAAATTGAAAAAAAGTCGAACATGTTTAAGAGCCTGATCGCAAAAACATTTTACCTTTTTTTTTTTGAACCATATTGAAAAAATTTTAAAAAAGTCGGAAATGTTTAAGAGCATCTTCACATTTGTAAAATTTGGCGGCCCAGTGGTTGAGGATCACTGCTCTATGCAGCTAGAGTGGAGGGAGTTGAAAACCAAAAATGTTTATTTAAAGGCAGAACTAGAATATTGATTTAAAAATAAGCTGTTGTTGACAAAAAATTTTCATATGAATATGTAATTTTTTTTTTTGTATTGTATTTAATTAAAACATTAAATAATTTAATATTCTAATGAAATATTCGAATTAACAAAAAGATATAATTATTTTTAAACGGTGATGGATAATTTCTCTATACTAATAAAATTATAACTTGAAGAGAGAGGATCCTTTAATTCGGGAAAAATTTCCTGATTAATAATAGAGTCTTAACGCGTATTTTCAGTTTCGGGATCTCTCACTAACAATAAATGACTCTAATCATATCGCATTCACGGCTGAAAGAAGAGCGAAGAAGTTTATCGAAAGATTCAAAGAAGAGAGAGAGAGAAAGAAAGAAAGAAAGAAAGAAACACAGAAGAGAAGGGAAGGTGGCTGTCTGCACGCAAAGAGCGTTCGTTGCCAAAACATATCTCAAGCGATGGGAAACGTATCGCCATTAGCATATTCGTTATAATGCCTCCGTCATTATTTACAAATTATATCAGCACTTTACCCTGTCGAACCATTTAAACTAGTTATAAAGCGCGAAAGGAAATCTGGGTCAAAACAAAAATCAACATAAAAAAGTATGCTTTATTAATTCACTTGGGAATTCGATATATGTAAATATTGAATGAAAATAATATTAAATCACATTCTTGAATAGAAAAGGCGATGTTCTTTTAGGAAATAATGCCAGTCTCGAAGAGACGAGAAGAAAATGTTTACAAGACATAATTCAAAATAGAGCAGCATTTATTTAAATTTAATGGAAAACATTTTTATAGCCATTTTATATTATTATTATTGAAATGGCTTATGATTATCGTTTGCATTATTTAAACTTTGTTTAGCGTGAGAAAAAAAGATTTGGGACTTTTGTTTGTCTGATTGGGCCCATTTAGAAATATCAATTTTTTTTTTTCATAACCATTTTATTCTCGTATCTTTTTAAGAAAAGGTTATTTTAGAAACAATTTATACATCTTTATTTTAATTTTTTATTTGAACCAATTTTAATTTTTTTTTTTTAATTTAAATTTAATTATTTTTTATTCATCCCCCCCCGCTTCTTTCTAAAAGTCCACTAAATTAAATAATTATTTTAGAATATTGATGCTGTGGAAATATTATTTCTCAGAGTAGAATAGAAATTAAATTTATTTTTTTCTAAAGTTGAAAAATCTTTTTTTTTTTTTTTTGAAAAATAATAAATTAAATTCTATCAAGAATTTTTATAGTTTTAACCCGATTTTTTTTCTTTCATATCAACTTTCAAATTATAAATGTAAATGAAAATTAATATAAAAATTAGAAGATTAAAGATAAGTTACTATTAACAACTCTCGGTTTTTTGTTTCAAACTAAAATTTTATTCAACTTTATGATCATTTCGATATTATCTGAAGTTTGTTCTATACATGTTTGTACTCTACTTTATAATTTATATTATAGTACAAACTACTGATGCTGGCGTTAATGTCGAAATTATCACAAAGTTGAATAAAATTTTGTTTTGAAACAAAAAACCCAGTGCTGTTAATACTTAATAACTTATCTCTTTAACCTTTTAATTTTATTATTAATTTTCAGTTACATTTATAAATTGAAAGTTGTTATAAAAGAAAAAAAAAATCAGGTTAAATCTAGAAATGATATAATGTTTCAACAAGAGTTATCAGTCCAATCTTTAAATCTAAGAATTTTTACATTATTTAGGAATTAATTGAAATTATATCAAAATTATTTTAAATAAGGAATTAATATGATTTTTCTTTCAAATGAATTGCTATATTTATTTTATTTGATAATGGATTATTTTATTCTTCATCCTTGTAGATTCGTTATCTATTTTTGCTTACAAATTACATTTATATGAGTTTTAATAATGGAACATTTATTAATATATCAAGGAGGCTTTACTTATTGATTTGTACGTTTTTTTTTTAATTTATAAAATCATTGAATCGTCGATGCTTATTTGTTCCAAGAGTTATTTAAAGTATTTTTGATGATTAATTTTAATTTAAATGATTGTTTAATGTCAAATGCTAAATATAAGTTTGATATTTATCTTTTATTTACTTAAATATTCCTTAATTTCCTGATTGCCAAGATAATACCTACTTTAAAATGAATTTGGTTCAAACAAAATTGATATTCCTATAAGGGATTGCTGATCTTTAAATTCAAAATTTTTCAGATAATTTTAGAAATTATGAAACACTCTAATTTTGAACCAGATTATATATATAATATAATTTTTGGAAAATATTAAGTTACTTCATCAATTTTAAGAAATGTTTTATTTAAAATAAACTAATAAATTAGTCAAGTAAAGTAAATAATAATCATTTAAATAACTAATTTATGCAGTAAGACAATAAAATTATATAAATTTACATAACTTCTCAAGAATATAATAAATATTTTAAATATTATAAATCTAATTCACAAAGTAAATCTAAATCATATTAATTATCATTTGACCATTCGAGTAGAATAAATATAACTCTCTAGAAATTATAATAACATCCTATAAATTTTATTTAACTAATACCAATGAAAGTTGATTGTATTTCCATTTTGATTCACTGGAATTAATTTATATTAAAAAAAAAATCTCTCCTGCTTAGAATAATTTTTCTAAAGTGGAAACGGTAAATTCAATATCTGACATATGAACTTATCAAACTTTCGCACAAAAGTGTCACGAAAGAGTGTCCGCACGTGTGCTTCCTTTATAAGCGTGTCGATCAAAGACTATCTTCGTGCTTTGTATCCAATGAGGTGTGGGACAAAAGCAGGCGGTTGGCACAAAAGGGCGGCTCCAGCGGCCGTTAGAACATCTTCATTAGCTATAATGACGAATCGAGGCCGAATCGTCTTAATTACAGTCACCTTCAGAAACCGCCGATAATGCTTAACAACTCTTGAATGGCGGCTAATTGATGTCGGGCGGAATGCGAAGAGGGTACTGTTACTAAGGGGCGGAGTCCCTCCAGAACGCACGCTTTTGAACCACGAGTGTGCAGTCAGAAGAAAAAAAAATGAAACCATCAAAGGTCACTGAAATGAATATCCAGTGATCTTGCCAATCTTGAATCTGAGTTTTGCAGAAAGGAGTGTAAACCAACTTCCCAACTGGTGTTTGTGGACCCTATACTTAATCTTAACATTGCACCAGATGAGCAGGTTGGCGTGAGTACCTTCATTAAATATCCAAGGCACAATATAAGCAATCAACCATGCAATTAAATTATAATAGTTTTCTAATTTAATTTTCAAAGTATTAATCAAATGGATTTTTTTAAACGTCAATTAATAAGTCGTTCATCAAAAATAGAACAATTCACTTACTTAGATTCATTGACGTTTCATTTCTTCAAATTAATGTCATATATCCACAATTCTATTTAATATTTGTATATTTCAATAATAGATAAATGTATACATTGTATAATAAAATTAAAATAAGTTGACCTGTGGCCAGGTCCGAATCGACCGACGGCTTGAAATAAATTAATTCCAAGATACAGAAACAATTTCAAATAATTTTAATATATCTATTATTGTAATAAAAAACAGATATGGATATAACATAAATATTTTTAATTTTATTTTATTTATAATATATATGTAAGACCAGGCTGTGACGTCATGAATGGTTGGATGACGTCATATAATTTTAAATCAAGAAAAAACTAATAAATATGATTTTCCCGAGGATAAAACCAATACAAAGTGCACGATTCGTGGTTATATATAAAAAAATCTCCTCATGTGAAATTTGGTGTGAAAATAACCCTTCCCTTCCTATCGTCGATCGCTAATACTACCACTTCCGGTTTCCGGATTTGCACCAAAAGTTGATCAATTCATCCCACTGATGCATTAAGTAAATATACCAAATTTCATCAAAATCCATTGAGCCGTTCAGGCTGTACACATCTATACGGACGGACAGACATCATTCTAAAAATACTTTTTTCTGTTAAGAAAATGCTTGATTCGAGAAGATATGTAAAAATCTCCACATGTGAAATTTGGTGTGAAAACAATACCACCCTTACTATCGTCGGTCGGTAAAAATAAATAAATATTATTTAAATATATATAGATGGTTTTCTACTGTAGTACTCGTATATATAGTTATTATGTAAATTACTAAACACTAATACATTGTTAATTAAAATGTTAAAGAGCTATAATGTTATTGTGTTCACTTACACATAAACGTCATCATAAAATAGCAGAAATTAATTGTGATGCAAACTTAACAATTAATATTTTATAATAATATGTTATTTAATAAATTACTTAAGTAAATAAAAAGTATAATTATCAAAAATATAATGGTTAATTGAATCAGTAAACTTTCATGGTATTCTTTCTTAAGGCATCGTCTGTAATGTCGACTCAGTTCTCTTATTTTAATTACGCCTGTCCGAGCAACCGTTATTAATGGGGAGCTTCAGGGCGCCTCCCCCACATCCAGAAAACACGATCGAGACATAGACCCATAGGACCCCGAGGACTTAACTGATTCTCGTCTCACATTGCTCTTTGCTTGTTTTCGATGAGGTTGGCAGCAGCTGCACTTCCACCCTCACCTTCTGAATCTATATTATTATATTTTATCTTTCTACTAGGCTTTAGTCATAATTACTTTGTTCTTTGTCTAGAGTAAGGATCAAAACAATTCATTCTTTCACTAATTTTGAAGATTTATTAATCATAATTTCCAATGAAGACATTTGTAGAATTCTTAATTGGGATGACCTGCTCTAGGATTAGGCTTGATCATTAGAAAAGGAATTTTTAAAATATTTATCGATCTGGGAACAAAAAGAAAAAAAAATCATGTTAAAATATTTAACCTGACAAATTTTTCTAATAATGCCTATTTAAATAATTCCTTATTTAAAATATTTCTACTATATATATATATATATATATATATATATATATATATATATATATATTCTTATATATATAAAAGAATTTTCTTTCTTAGAAATCATTGAAATATTTTTTGTATTCTTTAGTTAGACAAAAGGTTTTTTCATATAAAATATTAGCCAAAGGATCTATTTATTTCAAGATTAATTTTTTTTTTTTGTTTTTTTTTTAATTTTTTTTTAAATATTTCTCAGATGGAATTCACAGGAAATACTTTGAACAGCTTCACTTTATAAATAAAATTTAATTACCCAAAAGAGAGGTATTTAAAATTCTTGACCACTATAGATGTGTTTATTTCATTTATCGAGGGCACCTCTAAAAATGGTATGGGTGAAGATTTTAAAATTTTCATCACAATAAATAAATTATGACTTTCCGTTTATATATATATAGATATATATAAAGTAAATAAAAATAAAAACATGACAAATTATGGACAATTTGTATAGAAAAGGAAATTATTAATTAAAATTCTTTAATTAAATAAAAAAATTTCAAATTGTATTGTATATATTTATATATAATAAATATTGTATCTAAATAAAATTCTTCATTACATGACAAAGAAATAAATAATTTCATCTAATAATCTTTCAGAAGTAATGTAATAAATATACTTTTGTAATTAAAATTGAAATGTATAAAATATTTATTTTAATTTGAAATTATGAAAATATTTCAAATCACAATTAATCAACTATTTTTAATACTAAATTGTAAAAACATTTTAAATCATTTAAACCATCTATTATAATAAAAACATTTTATAAATGTGAAAAAGAGTGAACACAATAGCGTTTATACCGTTTAACTGATCCGATTTCGATAAATAAAAAATCATAACAATTTTGATGAAAATATCACTTTTAATTTTTAGAAAAATTATCTTTTTCATTTATTTAAAAAAAAAAATATATTTATTTCAATGAAATCAAAAAAATAAAAATCAATCAATTTACTGCATATTTTAACTTCCTGGTATGGACGGTGTATTGATAAAAAAATAAAAAAAAATATTGTGCATATTGAAATGGATGTTGAAACGTTGGTGGTATGAAAGATCCGATAAATAAAAGGCATTCCTGCCACCCTGCGAGTCCCACGGCCAGGACACCCTGGATCACCCCGAGGTTATCGCTACCTTCACATATCAACCACACTCGGAGGCTGATCGAACCTATATGTGTAGTCTCATATGACACTATTGCCCCCCATTTGCATACAAGTGACACAGCAACCATACCTCATCATTTACAATCACAACTGAATGAGATATTGTCTTTTCTTTTACATACAATTCCTGGCTGGGAACCCGAGTCAATAATTTTCACGGTCGAGATAGCAAATGATGTTCGCAATCTGCAAGTGAAGAGCATAAGTCACGCACGATCTAGTTGGCTGGCTATTTACGATACTTACAACCTTTCCCTTACTCACCGTCTCATTAATTTATATTAGTTTATATTCTAACCCCCCCCAAAAAAAAAAAAAAAAAAAAATTACCATTCTCTATTATCTCATCTGAGTTTGGATCAAGTTCTACTTAAGTTTTAATTAAATAAATCCTTTTTTTTGAAGAAGAAGAAGAGAGATTAGAATAAATTAAATTACAAGTCATTTAGGTCATTACGATTGGGAAATCAATTATCAACTATTGTAAACTACCAATCGAGATCAATTAATTCTTTTTATAGAGAATATCTATTGTAATCTATGAAGATGTAGTAAAAAAAGATTTATTATCGTTAATAATTGGATCTGTCCGAACGGATATTAATTTTCAATTAGGTCCTAATAAACAGAAAGAGAAACAAATTCAAATTTGAAAAGTTATTTATTTATTTATTTTTATTAAAGAATAAAATAATCTTGTAAAACTTGAAGTGTATAATGTAGTAATTCTCACCCTTTTTTTTTACCGGTTAAAATTTTGGCGGCACTCAAAGAAAAAGATAAGTGCAAAAGTTATTTACTTTATTTACAACCATATTGAAAAAAATCGAAAAAAGTCGAAAATGTTTAAGAGCCTGATCGTAAAAACATTTTGCCTTTTTTTTTACATACATATAAAATAAATAACTACTTTTTCTTAATTTGAACTTTACATTTGTAAAATTAGGCGGCACATTTTGAAAATCTCGTGGCACACAAAAATGCCGCGCCACAATGGTTGAGAATCACTGGTAGAATGGATGGTTGACACGTGATTTTTATTTCAAATAATAATTTATTAATTAATTTTAATAAGGGGAAAGAATTTAATTTAACTAAAAATAGCTTTGTCTTGTAATGGCTGCATTTGGAAATTTGTTTGATTTTCAAATAATTTTTAATACTTGAAATAAACATTTAAGTAGGAATTATAATTTTAAAATCTTTTTTTACATTACTTAACTTTTGAAAGAATAAATATGAACAAAATTTTTTTATTAAAAAAGATACGTGTAAGTTTTAATAATTTCTAAATAACCTTAATAATAACCTTATAGTCAGATATATATAATTTTGTTAAAGAAAAACAAAAGAACAATTATAAAAAAAATAATACATTTTCATTTCATGGTTTGGCACATCAAATTATTATATAATATATAATAATATTGTATACTATATACTAACTAGTACCAGGATTATAGCAAATACAGTTGAGCAAGCGCGTTGAGACCAAATATTAATATAATATACTGAATAAGTTGACCTGTGGCCAGGCACAGAACCGACCGATGGTTTGAAATAAATTAATTTCCATCTACAGAAACAATTTCAAATAATTTTAATATATAATTATTAAGAGAATTTTTATTAAAAGACCACATTATTTGTATAAAATTATTTATTAAATTAAAATAATTGTAAAACGTTTCAACTGCTTATTCTGCAGTCGTTTTCAAGTAACCGTACGCTTGCTCCGATTCAAGCGGACTGATGCATGTCGGGACACGTCACCTCTTATATAGGCAGTGATATTGGCGCCAATTTTTGGCTCCAATTTTTACCGCCAATTCTTAATCTCAACATGAAGTCAGCAGCAATTGTCAAAGCAAGCGTTTACAATCAAGAAGTATGATAGTGCATTATGTCTCTAAAATGAAGATACTAAATTATTTCCATAATCAAGATATATACACAAATACACATTAGATTAATTATATTTAATTTAATTTGACAAATTTTACTCATCCAACACTATGTTCCACATCTTATTAAGTCTATATCCATCCTCTTTGTTAATATTATTGGGATGATTATCAATTTCTATAGATTCTTTTATTTTTCTTTTCCACCAATTATTTTCAATATGAAGTGTTTCTACATTATCTAAATTTATTTTATGTCCTGTTGTTAAGGCATGTTCTGCAATTGCTGATTGATTTGGATGTTTCAATCTAATGGCTCTCTCATGTTCAGACAGTCTTGTAGAAATCTTTCTACTTGTTTCACCAATGTATACTTTTTTGCATTCACAAGTTACCTTATAAACTCCATTATTTTCGTTTTTAATTTTGTCTTTTATATTTGAGGTGAGAGAAGACATTTGTTTATGAGGTTTATATGTTACTCTGATGTTGTGTTTCCTCAATTTTGACGCTATTTTTTCTGTTGTTCCTTTTATATAAGGTAATGTTATTTGTGATCTGTATATTGGTTTTTCATTTTCATTTTTGATTTCTGTCTTTTTTGTTTTACTGAATTTCCTAATTTCATATTCCGAGAAGCCATTGTTTATGAAAGCTTCCTTCAATCGTTGTTTTTCTTTTTTAATGTTTTCATTTGAGCATATCTCTTCGGCTCTTTTGTGCAGTGTTTTTATCACTCCATATTTTTGTGATGGATGGTGGTGGGAATCTGCGTGGATATATCTGTTGGTGTGAGTTGTTTTCCTGAAAATATCAAACCTTAATCTATTCTGTTTCTTTTTAATTAATACATCAAGAAACGGTAACTCTTCATTTATTTCCCATTCAACGCTTAGTTTTATATTTTTATGTAAATTATTTGCTGCTTCTACAAATTTAACTAAAGAATCCTTACCATGAGGCCAAATCATCAAAATATCATCCACATATCTAAGAAACAGTTTTGGTTTCTTTATTGCATTATTGATCAATTTTGATTCAAATTCTTCCATGAATATGTTAGCGAATACTGGGCTTAGTGGACTACCCATAGCACATCCTTCTTTTTGCTTATAAATCTTTTTATCATAAATAAAGTATGTAGATTTTTGGCAAAATTCTATTAATTCGAGAGTATTTTTATCTAATGTAATGTTTGATTTTATAATCTCAATGGTCTCGTCAATAGGAACATTTGTGTACAAGGAGTCCACATCCAGACTCACCAATATATCATTTTTTGTAATTTCTACTTTTGATAACATTTCTACTAAGTGGGTGGAATTTTTAACGTATGAAAAATTAGTACCTGTAAATGGTTTTAACAAATGTGCTAGATATTTTGATGAGTTGTAAGTCACTGAATTGATTTGACTAACTATTGGTCTTAAAGGTTTGTTGGTTTTATGGATTTTGGGATTACCGTATATTTTTGGTATTTGTGGATCTTTCGGTTTTAATTTATCTTTATCTTTTTCCTCAATAGGTAGATTCTTTATTATTGATTTTAGTTTTCTACAGAATTTATCCGTTGGATCTTTTTTCTGTATTTCGTAGGTAGAAGAATTCAAAATATTTTCCATTTTTTGTTTATAATCCGCTGTATTCATTACAACAGTGGCGTTACCTTTGTCGGCAGGGATAATCTTTAGAGAGTCATCGTTTCTAATTTCCTTCAGAGCACGCATCTCAGATTTGGTCAAATTTGGTTTGGGTGGTTTAGCATTTTTCAGTATGTTAATCGTATCAAATCTAATTTCCTCTGCAATGTTGTTTGGTAAGTTATATAAGGATGATTCAATTGAACTAACTATCTCAATTTTTGGAATTTTATTCGGTGCTATGGAGAACTTTGGTCCTTTTGCTAACACTGAGATGGTATTTTTGTCAAGACTTTTATTTGATAGATTGACTACTAATTTGTTATTATCAAAATTCTGAATAGATGTTTTAGTCTTATTGAATGAAAGTTTATCAAATTTTGATTTTTGAATATCGGTTTGTTTTTTATGTGTAAATTTAAAGTGTGTCTGGGATACGTGCTGCAAATAAGAAATTTCTTCCTGGGTTAAAACAGATTTTAGATTATTATATATATTGAATAAATCAGTATCCAATGTAAATAAAACTTGCCTGATATTTGTGATGCGTTCTCGTAACAGAGCCAAACTAGCATTATTATATATGCTAGTCGCTCTTTTTGTGTATACAACTCGCTTAATATAAAAGCCTTTTGGTATAATATCTTGATCACGACATCTTTTTAAGAACTTAATAATTTTGCTTTTTTAACAATTAATCCATCATAACTCCTTACCTGCTTTTGAATTTTAAGGTTATATTTCTCATAAATGTATTTATTAAAGCTTTTGTGGTTATTTTGATAATTATTAAGAGAATTTTTATTAAATTATTATTATTTGGCCTCATGGTAAGGATTCTTTAGTTAAATTTGTAGAAGCAGCAAATAATTTACATAAAAATATAAAACTAAGCGTTGAATGGGAAATAAATGAAGAGTTACCGTTTCTTGATGTATTAATTAAAAAGAAACAGAATAGATTAAGGTTTGATATTTTCAGGAAAACAACTCACACCAACAGATATATCCACGCAGATTCCCACCACCATCCATCACAAAAATATGGAGTGATAAAAACACTGCACAAAAGAGCCGAAGAGATATGCTCAAATGAAAACATTAAAAAAGAAAAACAACGATTGAAGGAAGCTTTCATAAACAATGGCTTCTCGGAATATGAAATTAGGAAATTCAGTAAAACAAAAAAGACAGAAATCAAAAATGAAAATGAAAAACCAATATACAGATCACAAATAACATTACCTTATATAAAAGGAACAACAGAAAAAATAGCGTCAAAATTGAGGAAACACAACATCAGAGTAACATATAAACCTCATAAACAAATGTCTTCTCTCACCTCAAATATAAAAGACAAAATTAAAAACGAAAATAATGGAGTTTATAAGGTAACTTGTGAATGCAAAAAAGTATACATTGGTGAAACAAGTAGAAAGATTTCTACAAGACTGTCTGAACATGAGAGAGCCATTAGATTGAAACATCCAAATCAATCAGCAATTGCAGAACATGCCTTAACAACAGGACATAAAATAAATTTAGATAATGTAGAAACACTTCATATTGAAAATAATTGGTGGAAAAGAAAAATAAAAGAATCTATAGAAATTGATAATCATCCCAATAATATTAACAAAGAGGATGGATATAGACTTAATAAGATGTGGAACATAGTGTTGGATGAGTAAAATTTGTCAAATTAAATTAAATATAATTAATCTAATGTGTATTTGTGTATATATCTTGATTATGGAAATAATTTAGTATCTTCATTTTAGAGACATAATGCACTATCATACTTCTTGATTGTAAACGCTTGCTTTGACAATTGCTGCTGACTTCATGTTGAGATTAAGAATTGGCGGTAAAAATTGGAGCCAAAAATTGGCGCCAATATCACTGCCTATATAAGAGGTGACGTGTCCCGACATGCATCAGTCCGCTTGAATCGGAGCAAGCGTACGGTTACTTGAAAACGACTGCAGAATAAGCAGTTGAAACGTTGTACAATTATTTTAATTTAATAAATAATTTTATACAAATAATGTGGTCTTTTAATAAAAATTCTCTTAATAATTATCAAAATAACCACAAAAGCCTTAATAAATAAATTTTAATATATCTATTAATGCAATAAAAAGCAGATATGGATATAACATAAATATTTTTAATTTTATTTATAATATATAAGGAGGCGCTGGCTTTCACGTCATGAAGGGCTGGGTGACGTCATATAATTTTAAATTAAGAAAAAACGGACGGACGGACAGCCATCATTCTAAAAATACTTGAGAAAGAAAAAGAAAGATTCGTGGAGATATGTAAAAGTCTCCACAAGTGAAATTTGGTGTGAAAACAATACCTCCATTACTATGTAATGTCGGTAAAAACAGGTTATTTTTCAACTTAAAAATGTTTATTTATTTATTTTTTTAAATTTTTAATAAAATAATATAATTCATTTTAATATTAAATAAAAAAAATTGTTGTACTCAACTTTCATAGAGCATAAACAACTACAAAAGATAAATTCCTAATAATTTATAATTTGTTAAATAATTTAATCATTTATTTAATTTATTTATTTATTAATATTAATGATAAAGAGGATGTTATGAGATATAGTTGAAATAAAGAAAAAAAAAATGTTTATATATATATATATTTATTTTTCTTTATGGAGAAATATTGAATAATCTGAGTTAGTGATTAATCAAAAAGATTACGTCAAAAAACAGTCGCCAGGCAGATGAGCGAGGGATTCTGTGTCCATGAAAGAACTATCCAATATGTATTTCTTCTTTGATTACATCTCTACGAATATATTGGTGAGAAGGGAGACCCTCAAGGCCATTAATAGCGGTGTGATTCCGACTATTTCAATGGTTGAGATTTGTTTATGCTTCGAAAGGTATCAATTAAATCCGCAATATATATCCTGTTTAGAGAGGGGCATCGGAATGAAGAAGGTGCAATGGATTCAGATGCGCACAAATCTTTCTGATAGCAATGTATCTTATGATCCTTCCTTTCATAGATTGAACTTCAATTCAAATATGTAATCATTAAAATTAAATGTACTCAAAACATTGAAATAATTAAAATTATCCAAAAAAAAAATTGATTAACTTTCTATTTCAAAAAAAAAAACAAAAAAAAAACGATGAAGTGGAATAGGATTTATTGAACTTCGGGTGAAGAGTGATTTGTACTGGCACTCCGGTCTTTGCCCTATAAGCTGGCCCGGAGATCGGTGTAAGTAAACTAGGCACCTCCCCCGCCTGCATATGAACCGGATCTATTTATCATTGTTCATGTACCTTGATTATATGTATCTTTTATAGTTTTCATCACGTATATAAAGATTAACCTTCGCCATTCATTTTATTTTAAAAATTCTTTTGGAAAATGATTTATAATTGACTTATTTATTTTACTAAAAAAATAAATAAATAAATAATGATAATAATTAATAGGTAAAAAGATTTAAGGGGATATTATGTTGTTTTTTTTATAATTTTCATTTAATCAAAACATACAACTTTATTACTTCTTACAAGACATTTTATGAAATTGTTTATATTTACTATATATGCACCTAAATAGTTTGTATTAATTATATATTAACTTTAGCATTATTGAGAATTTAATTTAATTTGGAAAATTTATTAAATTTGAGATAAAATCGAGGAGGTTATGATAGACGGATTATGTGACTAGAATGGGTGAAGAAGAAAAGTTTGTTTAGAGGAAAACTAGGTGGCGTGACATTAAAAATGTTGATTAGTTGGTTTTGAGATAAGATAGGAATCGAAGATAGTTGAATGAAATGGTTATTGTAATCATTTGTATGGTTTTAGTAGGGTCACAGAAATAGATTAATAAATAGATTACATAAAACTTATTCATTAGAAAAAGACTTACCTACTGAGATAAGGAATATCAATTTTTCTCACTGCATCTCACCTAAGGAAAAAAGAATAAAATAATTTTAATACTTATTTATAATTCATATATATATTCATTTTGATTTATTATAAAATGATATCAGTGTAAGTATATATAATTGGAATTAATAATAATTTTAAAAAACATTTTTTAAAGAATAAAATTAAAAATATATTTTTAAATTTATATAGAAATTCATTATTTCAATATTTTCTATTTTTATTTAAAATATATACAATACCATAAGCTCATATCAAATTTTAAAATTAAAATAAAAAAGACTTATTAATATTTTGTCAAGATTTTGATGTTTTTATACGTTTTGAAGGTTCCTGAATCATTGTCACTAAGGTTGAGAAAAATGTCTGTGTGCGTGTGTGTGTGGGTAAGTAGACAAGATTACGTAAAAACGGTTTGAGCTGGAATCATAAAATTTGATACCCGGGTATTATTCAAAATTCGTAGTTTTCTATCAACCTTTGAGAAATGTAGTTCAACCGGAAGAGGGTCATTACCTACGTTTTGATTTTTTTTCTCTAAACTGACCGTAAAATAAAGTTATATATTTTAAAATTTTTGACATGATTAAAAATTGTATAAAACTGCTATATATAGAATATCAGCTTGATTGAATCGCTGAAAGTACCGGAATTAATTTTTTAACACCACTGCCATCAACAAAGAGCCAAAGATGTGCTGCTTTAGTAAATATTATTTATTTTTTAATTTATAATTTATAATTAATTAAATTTAATTTAAATATAATACATGTTATTTTATCCAATTCAAATTGCAAGATAGTCGAGTGGAGACACTCCAGATTTTTTAATTTAAAAATTTCAATAATCCACATTCTGTATTACAATTACGGCTGTTTAGAAAGTCATTAGAAAAAATAATTACTTAAATTTATTCTTTTTCAACCCTCATAACTCATTAAATCAGTATTATATGTGTTTTAAATAGCCTGTAATTAAAATAAAAATTGGATTATGACATGTATTTGAGTATATACCTAGAAATAGAAAATTTTATAAGAATATCAAAAAGTAACTTTTTTAAGAAGAATAAAATTTTTTAGGTATATTAAAAAATAAATAATAATTATTCATTTGTAAAATTCTTAGAAGATTTATTTATTTTTTCTTTTTTATTTATTTGAATTTTCAAATGATTTGATTACTCTAAAATCATTATACATGGTTTATATTTAACGAATAGAAAGAAATTAGGCTAAGCGATCGTCACAAGATAATTATATTATGATTTTTTTTTTTATTCTTGAGAAGTTATTTTGAAAATTATAACCTATCAAGTTTCATTTTCTATCTAATTTAGAATAAGAATAAATGTTTAATGTTTTTAAATGGTTGATTGAACGGCGGTTTCATCCACCTGCTTCGTGGTAAAGAACACACTCTCATTGGTATGAATAGTCCATCTCTAATGAAAAATAGCCCAATTTTATAGATATCTCAAGCTGGCAAAGAGAGTTGATCGTGTTTGTCGGCGGGTCGACTAGTTTGAGTAATTAAGCCCCTGGGAAGCGAACGGCACTAGCGACTAGATTAGAACATCAACCTGGCGAGATTGATGCGCCCCACTCAACGGTTCAGCCCCGTCGCTCATTCACCTGAAACATAATCTACCAGCACAAGACGTTTATCAACTAATAAAATATTTAAACAGAGTTGAAAGCGAAATATTATACCACATCAACTTGAGGGAAGGGGGTTAAGGTCAACACATCCAAATTTAATTAAAAAAGGGTGTAAAATTACCTCCATCATTATAATTAAAGAGGACCCCTAAAAACTCATTTAATACTTTTTTTTTAGACAATTTTTTTAAACATTTAAATATATATATATATATATATTACGGTATTTAATTAAAAAACTAATAATATTATAAAATAAATAAACGATAAAGATAGATTATCTTCAAATTTTACTAAATATTTAACATCATTCTTATTATTTTACTCTATTTGATGTTTTTGTCTAAACGAAATCAATTTACCTAATACTAAATATAGTAAATAATTTTTCATATGGTAAATAAATATATAAATAAATAAATAAATTCTTTTAATTTTATTAAATTATAACATAATAATGTAACATTTAAATAAAATGTTAAATAAATTAATTAAATTATTTTTTATTAATATATTTATAAAATAAATGATTTTTTTGTGTTATTAATAACGATTAAGGTTGTTTAATATTAATTTTGTTCAAGACAAAGCACTACTCATCCCACTTTCTCTCTTTTTCTTATTCTATACCAAATAGCCAAAATGGTCACCCTTCCTAAGAGTAAAAAGATTTATCTATTTAACACAAAATATACCATTTAAAAACTATTAATAAAATTGTTTTAAAAACAAATTTGATTACAGTTATTTAAACACTTTCAAAGTAGTTTTTAATAGTTCTTTTATATAATATAAAAAAGATAATTAATAATATTTTATCTATAATTTATCTTGTTTAATTGAATAAATAATAATCACTAGTTTATCAACTCTTCGCAAAAAAAAAATATATATTTTAAATAAAATAATATAAAAAACACTAACAACTAATTTCATTAGCATTCAAAAAATATTTAAATAATTTATATAAATATATATACATATATATATACACGAGGTCAGGTCAATAAGTCCGTAACTTTTTGAATTTCCTGGCTCTTAAATGAAATGGCAACGCTGCTTTTGACAGCAGGCAACCATCAGCTGACCGCTGTCGAAATTTGAACCAGATGGGTCTTTTAGTTTTTGTTTGATATCCATTGATATCAGATTACCTCGTGATTGGAGAAGAAAATGGAAAAGGTGAATTTCCATTAAAAATTCATGAATTAGGCGCGAATTGCTCCCTCATCCATCCTATTCCCCGGAATTAGCCCCAAATCACTATTCCTTATTTTCAAACCTGACACTATTCCTATTCCTTATTTTCAAACCTGAAGAAATACTTCGGCGGAGAGATTTGACTACAACGATGAAATTATCTCACAAACAAATTTATTTTTGAAGGGATAAAAAAAAAATTTAACAAACGTTGGACGAATATATACTATATATAATAATACATATATATATATATATATATATATATATATATATATACAATATATAAAGAGGTATGTGCAAATGCAGATTTCTCTACCCACAGGAAGTAGGACAGAATAAAGTTTGGAAAGAGGGAGATGCTGGGGCAATAGATATTAAATATAGCAATTAAATATCATATGCACAAGTAGTTTTTATCTTTTTCGCCCCCTAATGGATAATTGTTAGATTTCAAATAATAATATAATTAGAGTGACAACCAGATTTAAATTTTATGATATAAAAAATACAATGTTGATAAATTACAATATCTCTTTTCGATTTATTATTTTGTATTGTTGTTTTTTCAATGATTAAATACAAAATCTCTTCTCTTGGCTCAATCAAATAACAAAAGATCTATCATTATGTTAAGTGAATCAATCTTCAGTGTCTATCATTATTAAATGTAATTTAACGCAGTCAATTTTCATATATATTGATTTTATTCATAGTTTGTCAACCCCTTCAATTCCAACCGTCGTAAATTGGAATTCAATCCTGCCAATAAATTTCTATCAAGAGAAGAAATGAGTTTTATAAATTCAAACGATTCCCATTTCCATTAAGAGCGTTTATTGTACAAATCTTGCTTTATTACATTAAAATATTTTCAAACATATGAAGTGAATAGAATGTAAAATCGTAACTTAATAACAATGTATAATTTCATATTTAATAAAATTTTTATCATTATTAAATTAATTTTACGCAAATATATACCATATATAAATATACGAAAATATAGATTAATTTAACTTATTTCTAATATTGTAGAAAGGATTAGTATATTGGATATAGATTCATAATTTTTTAATTAAGAAAAAAATTAATTATCAAATAAACTTATAATTTTTTAATAATTGATTAAAATTTGAATACCTGGTTCACCGAGCCGCCGCTCGGTCATTAAAAAAATTTTTCTTATTCGGGTTTGGCTAGTAATATTAATAACTGGTTCACTGAGAGGCCGTTTAAATAATTTAAAAGAACATAAATAAAAAAATAGTAATAAAACATACAACCCTTAAACATTAATGCACCGAAAACAGAAAAGTATGGCCAGTGGATATATCATAATATATTTCGTAATTTTATTTATAATATTTTGTATTTAAGGAAGCGCTGTCGGACGTAGTTGCTGACGTCATTTAAATTTCCTATTTTAAATTAAGAGAAAACTAATAAAGATGATATTTCCCGAGGTTGAAACCAATACAGATCGATTTTCCGTTATCAAATTTATCTTTGGTGTAAATTTCAAAAATACAAATATATATACATATATATAAATTTTTGCTAGTATAATAAGATAAGATAAAATTCTTTCTAAAAAAAAAGTGTTTTTAAGGCAATTTAAATTCTTCATTCATTTCAAATTATTTTATTATTATTTTTTAAGTAATTCATTATTATATATATATTTTAAAATTATATTTGTATATACTTATTATAATACACTTGGAATATCCTATATGAATTTTATAATTTTTTTTTTTTTAGAAATTTCCATATAAATATAAAATTTGAATTATATGTAAATTTTAAAACTTTTTGTGAAATTTTATTTATAAAGTTAAAAATTATATTTTGGAACATTATATATATATATATATATATTTATTATAAATGATATGTCAAGTAATTTCATTCGTTTTGCCCTTGACATTTAATATCACTAGAGAAGGGATTCAAGTAAATAGATTTGCCATCTTTTCATTTGGATTATTATTCATGAGATTCTATTATAGTTAGGGGAATTTTTTGATTTATTAAATCAGAACTATGATTTCGTTAAATTACTAGAAAATTAAAATTGATTAATTAATTAATTTTTTTTTTATTATTATTTTTAAATATTTCTAAGTTTTTTCAATTGAGATAATCTTGAAATAAAAAGTTAAAAAAAAAACCCGCTAAATTAATTAATTTTCTTCGAAAGAATATATCCGTCAGAAGATTATTTAATTAATTCTTGGTAGAATATCTGATTAAATTTTAATAACAGATTCCAGTTTTCCCGCTGTCAAACGCCTGGAGAGATCCTCTCGGGGGAGAGCATGGCTCTCTTTTTCTTTGCTTTCCTTTTGTCATGTACCAAACATGATTCCATTCTTGACATGAATTTCTCTCCATTGGAGATCATGTAGTTTGTGAGTCAAGTGTTTTGAGGTTGAGACGAATTGTAGGTGAGGTGAGGTGAGGTGGGGTGTGGGTGTGAGGGGGAGGGGGAGGGGGGACTTGCTCTGATCCCAGAGTGAATCTTTCCTTCACGCTCTAGAAGGGACCTTGAGGTGCTCACTAATGATCCTGATGATGATTGATTCATATCCTCATCCTCCCGTGTTCCAAACCCGCTTCCTTTGATTCAGATTCGGATCAAAGAGAAAATAAAAGGTGATTTTAAAAAATAGCTTACATAAATAGTTAATACCATCTAATCTATATTGTTTTATTGAGGTTAATATAAATGTACTTATGGTTATGCATGAGAGAGCCTCTTCAATTACGTAAATGGAAATTTTCATGAAACAAAAACAATACACCAAGATTCTCTTATCATAATATTAATTAATAATGAAATGAAAAGGAAAATAAATCTCAGTAGAACGAACGGTAGCGCCTTAATCTTTTAGGATTAATTTGAAACCAAGCCATTTGCGTTTTTTTTTTTTTTTATTTTCCTTTACACTCAAAGTTGAAATGAATAATGGGAAGAAATATAAAATGATAAATGACCCAATTGTGTTGGATGCAATTGTGGTTTGTGGATAAGGAAGGTGTTTTTGACGAAACCACATATTATTAAGTTATTATTTATACTTAAGTTTAATTTATATTTGACATTTGCCGCGTTCTTAAATGTTTTGACAAAGACATATGAGAAATGGTAGCTTATTTAGGTAAGAATGGGTAGCCATCAACAAATGGCGTAAACATGTAGCCCCTACCAATTGTTCTTTAATCATTTGTTTTTTATCACTACGAATAATAATAATTAATAATAATTTTCATTTTTTTTTTTTTTTTTTGTTCAAATTTTAAATAAAATATTTATTACCAATAAATAAAGAAAGAAATGATTAAAAATTATTATTATGTTAATAAAATATATAATTATTATTACATTAAACAATATATTTAGCAATTTATAGTATATATATATATGTGAAATATGGAAGAATAACTTTGCCTTACACAATTAATTTGCTATTTTAAATTTAAATACAATAGATAAATCAGAGTTGCATTAAGATTTTCTGAGAATAGGTATTTATTAAATACATAAATAATAATGAATAGTTAGTATCTGTCAGACTGATAATGGTGACAAAGTCTTAGTATCTAATCATAAAAATAAAATATTACTTATTATTATTTTATTATCAATAGTTATTATAATTATATTATATATCAATTAATATCTAATTTTAAATAAGCTGGAGTGTCTCCACTCGACTATCTCAAAAATTTATTTGAAAATTCAAATAAATAAAAAAGAAAAAAAAAGAAAAAGATAAATAAATCTTCTAAGAATTTTGAAAATGAATAATTATTATTTATTTTTTAATATACCTAAAACATTTTTATTCTTACTTAAAAAGTGATATTCTTATAAAATTTTCTATTTCTAGGTATATAACTCAAATACATGTAATAATCCAATTTTTTTTTAATTACAGGCTATTTAAAACACATATAATACTGATAAAATGAGTTATGAGGGTTGAAAAAGAATAAATTTAAGTAATTATTTTTTCTAATGACTTTCTAAACAGCCGTAATTGTAATACAGAATGTGGATTATTGAGATTTTTAAATTAAAAAATCTGGAGTCTCCACTCGACTATCTCGCAATTTGAATTGGATTAAATAACATATATTATATTTAAATTAAATTTAATTAATTATAAATTATAAATTAAAATTAATAAATAATATTTATTAAACCAGCGCGTGTTTGGCTCTTTGTTGATGGCACCACGTCACGTGCTGGCAGGTTATTTGCAGTGGTGTTAAAAAATTAATTCCGGTACTTTCAGCGATTCAATCAAGCTGATATTCTATATATAGAAGTTTTATACAATTTTTAATTGTGTGAAAAACTATCAAACATTTATCTTTATTTTTACGGTCACTTTAGAGGAAAAAAAATCAAAACGTTGTAGGTAATGACCCTCTTCCGGTTGAACTACATTTCTCTAAAGTTGATAGAAAACTACGAATTTTGAATAATGCTCGTATACCAAATTTCATTATTCTAGCTCAAACCGTTTTTGCGTAATCTTGTCTACTTACACACACGCACACACACAGACATTTTTCTCAACCTTAGTGAAAATGACGCAGGGACCTTCAAAACGTATAGAAACATCAAAATCTCGACATCGAAAGTTTTCGTGATCGCAATACTATCTCTGGCGAGATAGTAAAAATTGTATTCTTCTCCTCTATTCTCTATATATAATTTACTTCTAAAACCTACAAAATATTACTATTTTAATTATATTTTCTTAAGTTAAAAGAAAATCTTAAAAATTGATCTACAATATTATTTTTTCATTCATTTCACAATTAATAATTTAGGTATATTTATAAATATATATATAAATTTTAAATGTATTTAGATAATTGGAAATGTATATTTACATTCAAGTATATAATAATAAAATAAATAGTTTTCTGATATTATATGATAAGGAAAATCATGTTCGCCATTAATAATAAACAAGTTTAAAACGAGAATAGATTATATAAGTAAAAATTAATGACTATATAGAATTGCATAAGTTGCTTACTATAATTTTGTGATCAAACTAATCCAATTTAAATTTATAAGAAATTATATAGGACTCCATGTTATATAAAAATTTATTTCTATTTCAAGAATTTCATGGTCAAAATAATTTACTATATTTTCATGTGATTTTTCAAAACAAATAGAAAAATGTGTGAGCAACAGGTTCGAATTGAAATATTATTTTCACATTGTGTGTTCGTACACAAGTGATTATTGTATATTTTTACCGAGTATTACACTCGAACCATTAGAATTGTATTGTATTGGAAAAAAGTAAAAGTGAAATTTTTCGGTTCACGTTGACACGACTGGTACATGAATATTGCATGGTTTGGGAGGTGGCGGTACTTTATGTACTCCTGTACCATGTCACGACGGGGGAACAGAGACAATGCAAACAACGCCAGAAGCCAAAAAAAAAAAATAAAAAATATAAAATAAAAAAAAACACAAAAAAAAAATTAAAAAAAAAACGAAAAGCACGCGAAAACTGCACTTGTTGAGGTCCCCACCCTTGAAGAAGAGAATTCCTAAGACGTTTGACTTTTAAATAAAATCAATATCGAATAAAATAAAATTTATATCTGATAAATAAATCGAGCGTGGGACACGGTAGCTCCAAGGGAAGAAGGATCGTGCAAACACTGCTTGGTTTAAATCATTTTCTGAGGAAAAAGAAATACCTGCATGTTAGTGATCTTATATATTTTGAAAAATTTCAATAAAACAATGGGAAAAAAAATCTTCGAGTTTGATAAAACAACATTGAGTTTATTGAAAAGTATTTTTTTTTTAAATATTTCTTTACGCCTTGTTTAAATAAAACGAATATAAAAAGAAAAGAATAATAATTAAATATGTTCAATTTTAATAAAATTTTTTATTTTGATTATAATATATATATATATAACTCCTTTCTTTTCTTAAAGTAAATTAATATTATTATCAACTGTCCAACATTTATTTGAAATTGATTCATGAGTTATGGAGGAATACTTTGAACATTATATAACATAATGAAATTTTTATTAAATGTATTAATTTTGAATTTTTTTTTTCTTTTATTAACGCAACAAATACAACAAAAACAAGAAAAAGAAAATAAGTTGATCTGTGGCCAGGAACAGAATCGACCGACGGTTTGAAATAAATTAATTTCCAGCTACAGAAACAATTTCAAATAATTTTAATATATCTATTAATGAAATAAAAAAACACATATGGATATAACATAAATATTTTTAATTTTATTTTATTTATAATATATAAGGAGGCGCTGGCTGTGACGTCATGAAGGGCTGGGTGACATCATATAATTTTAAATTAAGCAAAAACTAATGAAGATGATTTTTCCCCAGGATAAAACTAATACAAAGTGCATGATTCATGAAGATATGTAAAAAATCTCATCATGTGAAATTGGTGTGAAAACTATACCTCCCTTATTTATCTAAAATATCTAACTCAGAAATTCTAAAATACTATTGAACTGTATCAACCTACACACTTATTACACATACCGAATATATTTATGAACAGTAATTTATATATATAGACAAAGAGAAAAAGTTATTTGGATAACGGTTTTATTTGTATTAAAATTTTTAAACTTTGTTATGTGTTCAATATCATTTTTTCAAGTACAATAGACTAGAATATCCGCGGTCCTAATCTAATTACTTTAATCTCTCAAGAAATTTTAAACACAATCATAAATCTTAATGAAAAAAAATTAATTATGTTCATTCAAGAGCCATTTGTAATGCTAGTACCATTTCATTTGGATTTTCTATTTAAAGCGATTACGGGTTCTAAAATTTCTTTTGTTGTAGAGCACTGATTATGGTTCTAATGAAACGCCACTGTGCAAGTGACACCCTGATGTTCAAAGATGCCGCTCGAATTCAAAAGAAGGATTATAGCTGATTAGAATTAGGCCGGGTCCAGTTTATTGAAAAAAAAGGTCGGCGTACAACAAGAAACCCGGGAACTCTCTTATTTTTAAATCAACCGACTAGAAAAAAATGATATTTCTTTGCAATCATGCGAGGTCGTAAATTACAAGTTGGGTGGCCTTCAAACACCACTAACTCAATTGAGTCTTCTAGATATCATGTCTAAAGAAATCCTTTAAAAATAGATCACGAACCACTTTTCATACTATTATTATTGCTGCTTTGAGTATCGCTGCCGAGATTCGGAATAAATTGGCCCTGGTTGTGCTGATGCCGAGTTCTTAAGGTCACGAGCACCTAACGAGGTTCTCAGGTGTCTGGCTGCAGGTCATCAGGTCCCGTGGTCATCAAAATCAGGCTAGATCTGGGTGCTCGGCGGCCTTTCCAATTCATTCGCGGAATTTGATGAAAGTAATAAGTTACGTGGTTTTAGGAAATTTTAGTAGGTGAAGGAAATAATAGATTAAATTAAAATCAATTCTTATTTCAACATAAAACAGAAAAATCAAATTTATCTATTGTATATTCAAATTGTAATACAAAAGTGTTAGTAAAATAAAAAATTATTTTATAATGTTATTATAATTATTATTATTTTTGTCACTTAATCTGATTTATTTCTAATTAGGAGAAAAGGTACTGGAAATTTAATGTAATACACGAAATTGATTGAATACCCTGTGCTTCCAGGATGTACACCTGTCTTACAAGTTAAATCGTATCACGGAATCACTCCTCGCATGTTATATAAATACTATCTAAGAAATTATTCCCTCTGCAAATGTGACAGTTTATCTGTAAAGAGATTTACCTGATACAAGACCTCTTATACCATCTCATATACCATCAGAAAATCTCTTGGAATAGAGAGTGAATTATTTTTTATCATCTATACTCATAAAAATTAAATAAAATTGTATTAATTTATAAAAAAATAATTGTATAATAAATAAATATAATAAACAAATAAGATATTTTAAGAAATTTATTAATATTTCCCTGCAATATAATGAATAATTTAATTTATTGTATTATATTTAAATAATTAGGATAAATGTATTGTTTATATATTTACAAATATTGTTAGAATTGTTATACATAGAATGAAAGATAGTAAATCCCTAATAACCAAATGCGGCCCGCGAACCCTTTGAATTCGGCCCGTGACATCAATCTGATGGTTTATATTTTTATTAATATTAATTTTAATTAGACAAAAAAAATAGTAAAATAGGTAGTAATCTAATTATATGAATATTAAATGTGGTAAATTAATAAAATTAATTAATTAATAAAAAAAAATTCACGATATAATTATTACTTATTTAATATAGGTGACTCCTTTTTTTTGACCCGCAAGTATTTTGGGGTATACTAAATTGGCCCGCCTAGCAAAAACTTTGAGAACCCCTGCTAATAATAATACCTAATGTTTAATAACAATTCAATTGTTTAATTTTAACAAAATTATATAAAAGGGTAATGAGAAGTTTTTCAAAAATTTTAATCACAATTTATATACCTATGAGAAAACAATTTAAAAAACAATTTATTTAATGAAAATATTTTAATAAATAAAGTAATGTTTATCACACAAATACCTATTATTATTTATATTTTTTTTTTTTAAAGTGATGATTATTTTATTAATTGTCTTTTATTTTTAAGTATTAAAAGGAAATAAACAAAAAACAAAAAAAGGTTTTCCTTTCAAATAGAATGATTAAATTGAGACCATAATTTTGAAATGTTCATTATCTGTCTGACATAAACACTATATAATGGATTCAATGACGAAGAAATTTTTTTCCTAGAAAGGATAGAATTAGAGAAGAATTTTTTAGCTAACCTTCTAATGAATCATCTATATATATATATAACAATAAAATATATTAAAGGTGTATATGTCCAACTTTTATTTCCAATTGTTTTTATACTTAATCTTCTGATCAAAGTAAATTTATAGTTTTCTTTTAGTTCGATTTTCAAAGGAAATTCTGTTTTATTGTATATGAACATTCAACTACAATTAGTATTGTAGATCAATTTTTAAAATTTTCTTTTAATTTAAAAAAAAATAATTAAAATAAAAATATTATGTAAATTTTAAAAGTAAATTAAAGCAATGGAGAATTCATTTTTTTAAAATTAGATATTAATTGATATATAATATAATTATAATAAGTATTGATAATAAATAAATAGTAGATGCAAAAATAAATAAATAAATATATCTATATATTTGGTGCATACTAAAAACATTTCATAGTAAAAAATAGAAATGATTATATATTATGTCATTTTAATGTAATATATAAAAGAATATAATCAAATGTCATATGTAATTCACCTGAGAAAACACACAAATTTGTATTATTAATATTTCTTCATATTTCGCAGTTTACTTTTTTTTTTTTTTACTTTATTGAATTCCAATCTCGAGAAATCAATATAGATTTTATTTCTTAAAATTATTGATTGTGCAGAATAAACATTTCTTGAAAGATATAAGATAAATTTAAACACAGCCTTTATAACTCAATTATTTGGTCAAATTCTCTCACTTTGAGGATAATTATAGTCTTTAAACTAAACAAATAAAAAAAAAAATTCAAATATTACAACAAAAATTGAATAAATAGAACCAGATAAATATAGGAAAAAGTATAAAGAAAAAATAAAAAAAAAATATACAAAGATGAATTGAATTTATATAAAAGATCCATTAAAATTATTATATAAATAAACCAAAATTCATAGACAATTGTGATTTGCGATTCTATTATTATTATTATAGAGAAAAGATACAAAGTAAAATTTGTTTTCTTTTAGAGCTATAATTTAAGAATATTTTGATTAGTTTATATATTTCTTTTATTTATTATTAAGTGTTGAATGTTTGCAGATCATTGGGGCAATAATCAGCACGATGCAGGTGAAGGAACCGGCTTTGGATTAATATCGAATCAAAAGAAACCGGATCAAACTTAATATTCTGGCCTAAATAGAAATTTTAAAATTATTTTATTTTAATTTAGTTAATATATACTCCTTTGGAATCCATTAAAATGAGTAAGTAATAATATTTTCAGATAATCTTAATTCTTTAAAGAAATTGCAAATAAACAATAATTAAAAGAAATTTGCACATGTAGGTATATGATTAAAATTTGAGTTCATATGATTTAAATATTTCCTGCTACTACTTTTATACCATAATTATCTCGGATAAGGTTGGATAAGGTCGGATTTCAAAACTTATTAGGCATCTATGAAAAATTATTATGTGTTCAGTGAAATATAAAGTTGATATCTATCGCGCGTTTTTTTTTAACATTCTATACTTTCTATAATCTTAGGATTATAATAATCAAATAAAATAATATATTATATAAATATAAATAATAAGTGAATTACAGCATATGTGCGAGTATTACAACTATACTTTCAAGTTCTTTTATTTGTATTTGTATTCCAAATAGAAATACAAACAAATGCTTATTCATTATGAAAGTAACTACATTAATTAAACAAACGATTTTATTCACAAATATTATTGATTAAATAAAAAATAAAAATAATCAATATTAATTCAAATATATTGCTTAAATATATTTTAATAATTTATTATATAAATAGACTTAGATTAAAATCAATTTGAAAAAAATCTAATAAAGTAAGAGGGTATGTCAATAAGAGTCCGTGACTTTTTTAATTTCCCATCTCTTAATTAAAATAACAACACTGCTCCTGTCAGTAGGCAACTATCATCTGACTCCTGTCGAAATTAGAACTAGCTGGATCTTCTAGTTTTTGTTTGACAGCCATTTAGAGCAGACTAGCATGTGATTTGAGAATAAAATGGAAAAAAGTGAATTTACATGAAAATCCATGAACTTTTCCCTCATCCGCCCTATTCTCCGGATTAAGCACCGAATGACAATTTCTTGTTTCTAAGCCTGAAGAAATGGCTCGGCGGAAAGAAATTTGTCTTTAACAATTAAATAATCTTTCAAATTCCTATTTTGATAACGTCGACAAATCTTATATTTTTTAGAAGGGATAAAAAAATAGGAGAAAGTGAATAAAGGATACTACGGTGAAAAATAAAATAATTTTTTATCCAAAAACCTTTGTTCATTAAAAAAGTTACGGACTTATTGACCTGGCCTCGTATTATTGATGTCTTCTAATGAAACTTTCAATCCGTTATAAATTGCGATTGGTAAAATTCAATTTTCTTTCCTATAAATCATTTGTTGTTTGTTCTTAAACCAAATAACAAAAAACATGAGTTACAGTTTATTTTTTTTAAATTCTAATTATACTTTATTTATTTTCTTTTTTTTTTTTTTTTTTTTTTTTTTTTAATTTCTCATGTTGAACTCGTGGTATCTAACGTGACTTCCTGACCTGATCTGTCAGTGTCAGCAACTCGCTGTTACTGAAGACAGATACAATTTGTATAATTCAAGCCGGTACCTGGTCTACATATCAGTTGAGTTCTGACTATAATTAATCTGTTCCTGGTCAATACAAGTTTCTATAAGCTTAACCCAATTTTATTCATTGGTTGGTGATGGTAGAAAACAACACCAACATCCATCGCTGATGGTTTTATTTTTTTGGAGGTGTTAACGTGATTTGTCGATTTTATGTTCAATGCGTGAGTTTGGACTTTGAATTTCAACGACTAATTGACTTGTTGAGTTTTATATCCTGATTTTTTTTTCTTCATCAACGAATTCGTCAGAAAGGATTGTTGCCGATTGTTCTCCGATGATTATGTCTTTAATTGCAATGTTTTTTTCGGGCCGCTTGCTTGTACCATTTTAATCTAATTAGTCTTTTTGTTGAGTATCCTAAAATAAGAAATAAGAAAAAAAAAAGATCCAATCAAACAAGAATCTTGCTGTTATTTTGATCCAATACAATAGATTTTCTTTTTCCCGATTCAAATGTATAATAAAAATTAAAAATTTTATACCTCATCATGAATTTATCAATATGTATAATTTCGATAAAGAAATCATGCGATCTAATAGAGTGTCTGGTATTTGTAATATATTAATAAATATATAAATAAATAAAAATTAAATTGTAAATTTTCTGTAGTTATTTACTGTCTCGCCAGAGATAGTATTGCGATCACGAAAATTTTCAATGTCGAGATTTTGATGTTTCTATACGTTTTGAAGGTCCCTGAGTCATTTTCACTAAGGCTGAGAAAAAAAAATATCTGTGTGTATGTGTGTATGTAGACAAGATTACGCAAAAACGGTTTGAGCTAGAATCATGCAATATGGTATACGGGCATTATTCAAAATTCGTAGTTTTCTATCAACTTTTGAGAAATGTAAAAATAAAGATATATGTTTGATAGTGTTTCACATGATTATAAAAATTGTATAAAACTACTATATATAAATTTCAGCTTGATTGAATCGCTAAAGGTACCGGAAATAATTTTCTAATATGACTGCAAATCACGCGCCAGTACGTGACGTGTTGCCATCAATAAAGAGTCAAACGCGCTGATTTAATAAATATTATTTATTAATTTTAATTTATAATTTATAATTAATTAATTTAAATATAATATATGTGTTAATTAATTAAATTTAAATTTGAGAGATAATCGGATGGAGACACTCCAGATTCTTTATTCTAAAAAGACTAAATAGAAAAATAACAATTTATTTACCAAAATGGTTTGAAAAGAAGGGTTATAATCATTACAATAGAATATACCGTAGGGATTATCCTCAATTATAAGGATCAAATTGGACATTTGTTGTTCATTCCTTATTTTTCATTGAAATATCCACTTACTCTCATTAAAATAGGATTTTGCGAAATTCTATTGATGAAAAACAACAACGAGAAATATAATAATTCAAGTTTTCCCTACTCTCAATTGAAAATTATTCTCGATACCTTTCAACCGATTATTATCAATTATAATTGATAGTCTTGGTTATAATCATTTTTAATCTTTTATATAAATTAATAGGTATTTTTTTATTTCAATGATGATCTTATTTTCTAAAAACACTGAGTAGGTATTCTTAGAACAGTTGACACGTTATTATTTAGGTATTTAATTCTATTATATATACTATTATTTTTTTTAATAATTAAATAATTTCTATAAAGAAAACCGTCACTATCAGATAAGATATTTAAATTATGTATAATAGCATTCAATTCTTAAAACTCATATTACATAGTCATAGTTTGAAAATGTAATATTATTATATGTTTTTTTTTCAAAGATATTGGTAATCCATGCTCAATTATTATTTTTACCGACCGACGATAGAAAGGGAGGTATTGTTTTCACACCAAATTTCACATGTGGAGATTTTTACATATCTCCACGAATCATGCATTTTCTTAACAGAAAAAAGTATTTTTAGCATGATGTCTGTCCGTCCGTCCGTCCGTATAGATGTGTACAGCTTGAACGGCTCAACGGATTTTGATGAAATTTGGTATATTTACTTAATGCATCAATATGATGAATTGATCAACTTTTAGTGCAAATCCGGAAACCGAAGTGGTAGTATTAGCGATCGTCGATAGGAAGGGAAGGGTTATTTTCACACCAAATTTCACATGAGGAGATTTTTTTATATATCATCACGAATCATGCACTTTGTATTGGTTTTATCCTCGGGAAAATGATATTTATTATTTTTTTCTTGATTTTAAATTATATGACGTCATCCAGCCATTCAGCCTGGTCTTGCATATATATTATAAATAAAATAAAATTGAAAATGTTTATATTTATTATTTATGTATCCATATCTGTTTTTTATTACATTAATAGATATATTAAAATTATTTGAAATTGTTTCTGTAGCTGGAAATTAATTTACTTCAAACCGTCGGTCGGTTCGGACCTGGCCACAGGTCAACTTATTTTTAACTATTAATGATTATTGTTATATAAATAACATGGATGATATATTATAATATTTAAATAAAATTTCATTTTTCATTTTTTGTCTTTTGTTTTATAATATAATTTAAGGGTAAAATTTCTGTGCTTTAAATAAAAAAAGATCCTTTTTAGAAAAACTGGGTTTATTTTACTTTATATCGTCATTTGTCGAAGCTAAATGACGCCTGTCGTTTATCTTATATATATATATATTTAATTTATTAAATTGCCGAGTCTAGTTTCTTTCAGTATTGTCCGACCAGTCGCCAACCAGTCTTTTCCATTTTTTGGTGTCGTTGTCTAGAAGAGTTGCATCTATTGTCTTGCAAGACCATATCTGGTCAAATGTACCTGAGCCCATTTGGCAGCCTCTACAAGGAATGTACTCATTCAAAATTTCCATAATTCGTACTTTTCAATGCATTCTCTTGTACAAGACGATCTTTTGTAAATGATACTAGTGAATATTTATATCAAATTCTGTAATCATTAAGGTTTTATCGATTACATCGATTAATTGGATATGCGTCCAAATGTATTTAATTTCAGTTGACATCCAATGATTAGTAGAGAGAGACTACGTCCTTGTGATTAATTCTACTGGTAATTAACAATTCAGAAGAAAATATTTACTATTTTATTTTCTACTTAATCACATATAAATTAGTACATTCTATTATACAATTATAATTAACAAATTTCAATTCTATTGTTTTTTTTATATATATATGTATTATATAGGTATATTTTTTTAAAAAATTTAAATTTCATTATCTTTTCCTTATTATATATATATATAAATCTTGAATATTAAAAAACATTCCAATTAAATAAAATATAAATTATCTTTTAATTGACTGTGAAATTTTAAAATTTTCAAAGCATAATAACAAATTTTTATCAATGTTTATGCAAATTTGTATCTAATCTATATTATAAATCTGACAGTTATACATATTTGAAAATAAATAAATAAAAAAAATAATAAATGACTCCTACATAGTCCAATTTTCAAATTGTTATTCACTATGATTTATTTTATTAACAAAAATAAGTAAATGAAATGAGTTTCAAATAATCTCGATCTTTAAATTTCCAAAAGAAATATGAATATCTACACTGAAAAGTAATTATGTTGTAGATATATACAATATGATATTTGATATTGTGTTTATTTTATAATAATTCTTATAATCTTTGATTGTATTTTAATATTATTAAGGCGCCACAGGGTGTGATGGCTAGCGTCGCTGTCTCACATTCTCGTGGTCCCGGGTTCAAGTCCGGGACTGGCAAGGGAATTTCTCTGGGGTCTATGGGACGGAGTTAACCCAGCCTCCGGGATCAACATTGGGGCGCTACTTGATAAAAAGTAGCGCCTCCGATCAAGAAAATCAAGGTAAAGGTTGATAGTACCCGTTGTACTGATCATAGGACACCTCATTGATATAACCGACTTGATAGGCTTTGTCCTTGCGTAGGACGAACAAAAGTCAGAAGTTTTTTTTAATATTATTATTAAACAGTTTTGAAATCAAAATCCATATCAGTCAATTTTTGTTTTTATTTTATTTATAATATTATTAAGTAATTAATTATTTTTTTTAAAAAAATAAATTTAATTCTGTTGTTAATTTGTATTAAATACACTAAAATTAATATAAGTATATATGTTCAAGGGTGTATTCTTAAAAATTATCTCATTGAATTATTCATAAGTATGGAAATTCCTTATTTTAAACAAACTCACTCAATTCATTTTTTTTCCTCGTTGATTGCAGATCCGTGTTTATGTCATTATTTATGAAAAATTATATCTATTATGATTTCTTTTCCTCTTCGTTAAATCTCCTAGTAATCAGAAATTAAATTTTTATTTTTCTCAATTCTCTTAAGTGTTTGTCAAAAATAACCTATATCAGTTGGTGATAAATTATTCGAGTGAACCAGGAAGATTGGAAATGATCGGTAATGTTGACTAGAATGAGTTGAAGTTTGAGCTCATTCTGATATGTAGCTGGGCCCAGGCATATACAAATCATTTTGGTCGTCTGGCATTCCCACGTACAACAAACATGTCAGCTTGTTGCTGCGTCAATGTGCATAAATATTTGAGTTTTATGAAACGCTCGGACATATTCAATGACTTTACGAGGGACAATATCTAGAAATCTATTTCTTTTAACATTAATTTTACAACTATCAGCAAAAGATAATAGCTACTTATTATTTTCTATTCATAAATTAAATAATTTTATTTCATAGTAGAAATTTACAAATATACTTGTACCTATATTAAAGAAAATCAATTTAGTTTTTTTTTTTTTAAATAAAACAAAAGAGATTCTTTTAAAAAGCAAGGTGTTACTGAACTTAGAATTTCTTAGCGATAATAACCACATTCCTTCAACCGTCCCTATCATGAGCCACTCCCATACAATTTTTTTTTTTTTAATCCCTCAAATCTTATTTATTATCATTAAATCAAATTCTTAAACTATCAGTGTTTATATCGATTTTATTAATAAAAACAATAATTGAATCTAATTTAGAAGTTTAGAAGTTTATAATTATATTTAATATAGTAATATTAATTCAATTAAAAATAAAAATATTAAAATGTATTAACGATTCAATAAAAAAAAAATCAACTTTGCTTTAAATGATTAACGACATTAATATTCATGAGGAAATAATTATTAAATAATATTTCTATATTTACCATATATGGTATTTATACGAGGGTGTATCAAATGAAAACCTTAAAAGTACTATAAATTATTTATTTTGATAACTATGTAAAACTAACACATCATTTTTTGGACATAGTCTCCTTGACGTGTTATGCAAGTGTTCCACCGCTTTGGAAGCGCATGAATATCACGTTTGAAGAATTATTTTGGTCGCGCCTGTAGCCATTCGTGCACCGCGGTTTTCACTTATTCATCACTTTCGAAATGCTTGGCACCCAATACCTCTTTAAGCTATCCGAACATATGGAAGTCACAAGGGGCGAGGTCTGGAGAATAAGGCATTTAAATTTGATGTTCTGGATAGTTTGAACCGAGAGACAATGTGATCGGGCGTTGTCCTGTTATAACAAAACACTTGAAGAGAGAAGCCCTCGCCTTTTACTTCCGATTGCTAGCCGTAGTTGATTTTTTCAGAAGGTTTGAAGAAGTACTGTTAACTGTCATTCCCCTATCCATGTAATGCTCCAGGTCTTTGGAAGTCCTCTATTGATACGATACCATTTTTGAACTTTCTGCACCACTCATACACTTAATGCAGACACAAACACGAATCACCATACAGTACTGTCATTCTGAGATGGGTTTCAATTGGCTTGACACCTTCACTACTCAAGAAACGAATCACTGATTGCATGCATTGGTGCATGTAGATAGTGGGACTGCCATTTTGAAACTGATGTATCTGCTAGTGTGTGTGTAGCAAGGTCACTACCACACCTGGTGGTCATTGTGTGAGCTACAAGGAACATCCCTGCCATCTACCAGATCAATCCTATAATTTTATAGTACTTTTAAGGTTTTCATTTGATACACCTTCGTATATATAAGGCGGCAGCATGGCTCAGTGGGTAGAGTACGAGATTTCTACACAGGAAGCCTGAGTTCGAATCCCAGCATAGAACTCAAGATTATTTATTTAATAAAAATAAAAATCTAATTCAATTTAACATCAGCTGCTGCGGGTAGCGGGTAGATACCTTCTCACGATCCCGGTGAGAGACAGATCTACCTCAGTGAGTGGCGCCCACTGCCCTACGCGAGCACATGCATTTTCTCTCATTCCTCGACCAAGGGAGTGCATGCCCTACCCAAATCATCCATCCAGACCCAATCCCCTTTATTTCCTCTTCCTTCTTTCCAATCCACGCGTCAGGCTGTAGCGACAGGCCGGCTGGATCATCTTCGCGTCGCATCAACAATTAATGGAGAAATGTTATACGGTTAACGGCTAGGGCGTCCCCTGCAAGCGACGCGCATTGTCAGCACCCGGGTGATGCGAGAAATGGGTTAGGGTTACCCACCTATGGACGAGGTGGGCTAAAGAAGATAGTCCAACATACACATCCACATCTACATCCACATCGACATCATCACCGACACAAACATCGTCACATCGGTCAGCATCAGCATCATTGCCATCAACCTCACTCAAATCGTCCACAGCTACATCAAAATCGTCAACACCATCATCACCGTCATCGAAGGTTGAGTACCAAAAGACCGCGTGGGAGGCCTAAAACCAGCTGGTCCTGCCGTATAACGGGAGATCTAATGGCATCTGGTCTCTCTACAGACGACGCCAACAACAGATTTAGTTGGCGCCAATTAACGAGAAGAGCCGACCCCACACCCCGTGGGAAATAAGGCTAAGAAGAAGAAGAAGACACCTTCGTATATATAATACAATGGCCATTTGAAAAGTTCACGAAATGAAGCTCAAATGAATAGTAGGTAGCATCAGTTCGAATAAAAAATATGCAATTGAAAGCTGTTATTCAGTCAGGTAGTATCCTATATTGATTTAGATAGTGTATAAGTAATATTAGGTAGAAATCCTGTACATAGACTTTAAAATAAAATACATAACAATTTTTTTTTCATTTTTCCATCAATTTGAAAAACTTTTCAAATCACCTTCAGATTAGCAAAACTGTTAAAAATGTTTAATACTTTTTATTTATTTTTTTGTAAACAAATTACAAAAAAATTTACAACAAAATAATACCAATTGAAGCAAGAAGCGGTTTATAAGAACACTTAAATATGTAGTTATTTCCAATTCCTTAAAATTCAGTAGTCTATTTAATTTACTATTTCAAAATTACTGTAAAAATATTGAAAATAAATTAATTTATCACATTATTTTTTATAGAGAAAATAATACAATAAATTTTTTTGTTAATTTAAAAGTTTGTATGTACAAGTGTGTGTAAGGGAAAGAGAGGTAGAGAGAGAGAGAGAAATACAATTCCTTTTAAACTATTTCATGAATTTATCTTTATAGACCAGCCAAAGAGACTTTTCAATCGTTTTCTTTCAGAATTATTTCCTTGTTTAGATGTTTAAAACGTATTTTAATTTGGAGCAAGTATCACCATCATAAAATTCACTGGCATTTTCGACAACTAATTAAAACGAATTTACTTTTTGTTTAATGATATAAAACTTGCTGATTTATCGATGACTCTTGTCATGGTTTATAAAGAAATTCATCCATCTATTATGTTTTTCGGTACAATCTCAATGGATTTTATTACATTATTTTTAAATGTTTTCAAATCGAAATTTATAGACATTTAATTGTATGATTGTTCAATGAAAAAAAAACAACAACTATGGTTTGTTCCCTTCGAAAATCACCAAGATTGTAAAAATCAATACCACATCTGTCAATTAAAATAAAAGTTGTGATTCGGATTGTATGAAAAAGAAATAAATAAAAAAAGCAAATAGAATTAGATTCAAACAAAATGTTTTATAAATGGTTCAGTAATTGTTTGTTTTTTTTTTTTTTTTTTTTTATTAATCCTTCAATGACCAGACACTTTATCTTCATACTCGTATATAAAATAAACAAAAATAAAAAAGGATATTTAAACTATTATCTAACAAAGAAATTCCTTAAAGGAATATAGAGCTGCCTACTTGGGGGCACAGCAAAACAAACAGTAAACTTCAACGATACTATGTATTATATATATAATGTTAAGTTCTAAGTTTTCAGGGTGTATTACTTGAAATGAAATATTATTTTTTTTCCTCACAATTCAAACAATCAATCTCTAAGATTAATATATAAATTAATAAATAACTTAATAAACGTTTCGGATATATTTAATTTTAATATTTATAAAGTCTGGATTCCTTTCATTTTTCTTTTCTAAACCTACTGACAGATGTTTAATAATTTTATATTTCCAATAATAGACACATTATGTGTTAAGCCTATTGAAATGATATATTAGTGTTAGCCGGTAGCTTGTGACTTGGCTATGAATAAAAAATGAACTGCAATTAGACCTCGTTAATGTAAAATATTAAGTCATAAATATAAAATTAATTTCACTGATCCAATAGCTTCGGGTGAAATTCAGATCGAGTTTCAAATCGATTTGTAATATTTTGTCGAAACTCGATTTGAATGAAAAAAAAAAATACCAAGACGATCTTGTCTGACTCGTAATCTTATATGTTCATTTGGATAATGTTTTACGATTAATTATATATTATCCAAAGATCAAATTTTAATTTTAAAAGTCTGATACCTAAATTCATCTTCTGTTGGATATATTCGACAAAAATAGTTTTTACTTTCACTTACTTTCTCTTTACGTTTGCGCGATCTGTCAAAAGATTGTAAATCTAATCTGATTGAATGGAACAGATGACACATAGGGAAGTTTCCTGGGATTATATCGTGGGATTTACATATGCACTATCACGAAATGTTATTTCGCTAATACTTGTATGTATATATCTACCTATTGATTACAATAGTTTTAAATTGTAGTTATATCTATCTAATACAAATAATTTGTATACATACATATATTGCATCGTTTCAATATACGATAGTTTAATATAGGAAAAGAGAAATAGATAAAATTGTCAAATTTCAATTTTTTTTTTATTTATTAATAATGTTTTATTTAAATAAAATAGGTATTATAGAATATCATAGATTATATACATATTCTTATTTCGTTTAAATTCTAGCATTACTTTAAGTATATAAAATAAAAGTAAATTATATTTCCAAGGTTTTATTAGATATGAATAAGTAATTTAAATTAATTAAATTATCTTAAAAATAAATAACGTGGAAGATCTTTTTACCGACCGACGATAGTAAGGGAGGTATTGTTTTCACACCAAATTTCACATGTGGAGATTTTTACATATTTCCACGAATCATGCATTTTCTAAACAGAAAAAATTTTTTAGCATGATGTCTGTCCGTCCGTCCGTATAGATGTGTACAGCATAAAGGGCTCAACGAATTTTGATAAAATTTGGTATATTTAGTTAATGCATCAGTATGATCAATTGATCAACTTTTGGTGTATATCCGGAATCCGAAAGTGGTATTACCGATCGACGATAGGAAGGGAAGGGTTATTCCCACACCAAATTTCACATGAGATTTTTTACATATCTCCCCGAATCATGCACTTTGTATTGGTTTTATAAAATCATCTTCATTAGTTTTTTCTTAATTTAAAATTATATGACGTCACCCGGTCCTTCATGACTTCACAGCCAGCGACTCCTTATATATTATAAATAAAATAAAATTAAAAATATTTATGTTATATCCATATCTGTTTTTTATTGCATTAATAGATACATTTAAATTATTTGAAATTGTTTCTGTAGCTGGAAATTAATTTATTTCAAGCCGTCGATCGGTTCTGCGTCTGGCCACAGGTCAACTTATTTTTGTCTCGAATTATTATAATAATATTTATAATTAAAAACAGAAACTCCTCTCTAAATATTATTGTTTCCCAAAGTAAGATTAAGAAATTAAAATTTGATTGAATCTTTGTAATTGTTCATACTTCTTAAATATTCATGAATTCTTTATTAAAATAAAAAAATAGTTTTTACAAAATATGGGACTTATTTACATCAATTCTTTTCAGTTCAAAATTCTTGTATTAAGTGAATTTCATAAAAAAAAATAATAATTTTGTGAGCTTCTTTCAAGATAAAAAGACAAAGATATTTAAGATAAAAATATCTATAAAATTACAATTTTCGTTTGTCTAAATATTTTATAAATATTCTTTTCTAATTTCTAAAGCGTGTTTACATAGAAACACAAATTGAAGAACTACACTTACAGGTAAATATAAAAATAAAATAAAAACAATATTATTATTTATTTAATATTTCTAGCATTTGATGTAACAGGTAATAAATATACAAGAAAAAAAATATAACGATTGGAAGTGATTTGTCTTAAATACATAAAATAAAAAAATACTATTAAGTAGAAAAACTACATTAAATCAATTTAAGCAAAGTAATCTTCTTTCAATATCAAATCACCGAAAAGAGTCAATTTGTTACAGTTATCGGTTCAATTCGATTTGACTTTTAAGAATTTTTTTTTATTATTATTAATCCGTCTCGGCAATAGTGATGAAGAGAGAACATAAAAAATAAAATTTGAAAATTCAGTTGGATTTGATCCAAAAAGTGACGTCCAACCAAGTCAGATGGATGAAAGGTCGAATGTCATCCAGACGAGTATTTGCCGGAAGACCCTTCGTCCAACCCCTTCGCCCACTTAGTGCGGAGTCTGTCAAAGAATCAATTATAGGTAATTATAGGGCACGAAACATCAACTGACCTGGGGAACCCTTTTACTAGACTTTTTTCTGCTCTCCATTTCCCACCCACTTTTGTTTTTATTTTTTATTAACCATCTGATTTAAAATTTTCCCAAACAAAAGAACACCGAATGATGTGGATCCACCGCCCACAAAAAAAAATAATCTAGACTTTTATAAAACAGTATAATATCAAACGTTAATGATGCAAACAGTCTACTATATATATAAAATATGATGGAAACTAAAATAGGGTTAAGTCATTTTTTATATTTTCTAAAAATTTATTTTTATTTTATTAACAAATATTTGAAAAATCAATGGAGGGAGAAAAATTAATCCAATTATCAGTAGATTACTAATAAAATATTTATAATACTAACATCATATGCTACCGGTGGCATAAAACTCTTCTTAGAGAGACATTTTAAAACAGCATTTCAAATTCTTACAAAACAACACAATGTTTAAATATACAATTATTAACTTTATTCAAATCGTCGTACTAATTTTTTAATTTTTTTTTTATTTGGCACTTATTTAATTTAACCAAACAAAATTTTAAATAAGTTGACCTGTGGCCAGGTGCATAACCGACGGACGGTTTGAAATAAATTAATTTCCAGCTTCAGAAACAATTTCAAACAATTTAAATGTATCTATTAGTGCAATAAAAACAGATATGGATATAACATAAATATTTTTAATTTTATTTTATTTATAATATATAGTAAGACCAGGCTGTGACGTCATGAAGGGCTGGGTGACGTCATATAATTTTAAATTAAGCAAAAACTAATGAAGATGATTTTTCCCCAGGATAAAACCAATACAAAGTGCATGATTTGTGGAGATATATAAAAAAATCTCCATATGTGAAATTTGGTGTGAAAATAACCCTTCCCCTCCTAACGTCGAGCGCTATTATTACCACTTCCGGTTTCCGGAATTGCACCAAAAGTTGATCAATTCATCATACTGATGCTTTAAGTAAATATACCAAATTTCATAAAAATCCGTTGAGCCGTTTAAGCTGTACACATCTTCAAGGACGGGTGGACGGAAGGACAGACATCATGCTAAAAATACTTTTTTTCTGTTAAGAAAATGCATGATTCGTGGAGATAAGTAAAAATCTCCACATGTGAAATTTGGTGAGAAAACAATCCCTCCCCTACCATCGTCGGTCGGTAAAAAATGAAGTTAGTTACAAATTAATAATTTTGACAATTTGTAACTAACTTCATAATGTTACAGACATCACATACATACGACGGAAATTTTAAATATTGATATTTGTAAAATGTATAAGTTTAATTATAAACAAAAGAGTAAGAAATTATACCTGCCTAAAAACAAAAAGATTTATAATTTGTCAACATTGTTGAACAAAGCATATAGTTACAAATTATGTACTTTGAAGAATTTTTATTATAGAGTGAATTTTCTTCAAATTGTTAAGTTTAAGGTTAATAATAATCGATCATTTAATTTCTTAATCAAATTGTATTGATAGGAAATGGATCTAACATTTTGAATGTTTTGATAAAAGAGATTAACATTGAAGGCGTGGTATTTGGCCGCCAGAACTTTACGATCTTCGAGAGGCGAGTAATTAAAAGTAAAAACAAAAAAGAAAAAGAAAATAAAAAAATAAAGGCTAGACTATGCTGAGTAAAGCTCACTCGAACTCTATCCCCGGCGCCGCTTTATTCTTGCCGATGCTGCGATGCAGAATTATTGAAGTTATAAATGTTTATGGTCCAGGTTCGAGTAGAGAGCAATGAAGTTATCCATTTTTAAACATTACACCACTCAGAAATTTTTTAAATGTGTTAAGGGAATTTTCATTTCTTCATAAAAATATTGTAAGTATTTTAAATGGTTGTATAAAATTATGAATATAATAATATGTATATTCTATGAATCTCCACAAAAGATTTCCAACTTGAGACTATTAAAAATTACGAAATTCTCTCACTTATATCATTATATTTATAGTAATTAATTAATATCCGTTGAATAATGGTAGTAGAATTGTAATTAAATTTAATTTATACATAGTATAATAAATATAATAATATTTTCTGGATTATTTTCTAATATTAGTTTTTGATTGTGCAGACACAATATAAATATACATTTTATAAAACTTCAAGTAATTTGGTGGGTAATGTTACAGCAGAAGGAGGTGAAAAAAATTTTTTCCTCTTCAGGGCCACGAAACTTAACCCCATTACCAGTACTTTATTATTAAATAATGATTAATTTAAGCAAATTTATAATGATAGAAGTAATAAATTAAAAATGGAATGAAAAAAAGAGAAAAAAGGGGAGGGGAGAGCATAAGAAAATAATAAATTTAATTAAATGAAATAAAAATAGCATTCGAAGTGGCAGGTAATTCAAAACTCTCTGAATATTTTTACTATTGTATTGATTATAGAAACATAACTACTTCCTGTTACCTATGAGATTTAATTAAATCTGGGTATTAAAATTAATTTCAATTTTTTTCATAGTCTAATAAGATTTTCCTATTTAATTTAATTAAGAGATATATTTTGATAATACAATATAAACATTTTTGTTTTGTATTTGCCTTGACAGTTCAATTTATCCAATAATTAAGTCTATGAAAGGAAGACATTTCTTTAGACCAGGGTCCTCCAAATTATTGCCAAATTCAGCCCTGTGTCAATGATCTTGTTTCTGCAATTTTTTAAATTGATTCTATTATAAGTTGGAAAAATATGTTTAGAAATAATAATGTAATTATAAATCTTTGTTTTATTTCTTTGCTAGATCAATCTTAATGATAAGTGCACACTGTTTTTATTTGTTGTCGTTTGTTATCTATGATTTTTATTTGCTCTATTCTTGAAATAAACAAAATTTGGAGTTCAAAGAAAAAAAATTCAAAATAATTTGGATATTTTTAAAAATTAAAATGTTAATGTAGTAGTTTTTACTAAAGTAAAAACAATTAGAATTTGATAATGTAGAAAATTTTAAATACTTAGGTTTTGTAATCACGAAGGAGAATAATATTCGAGAAGAATTTAAAACGAGGTTGCAATCGGGAAGCGCCTGTTATCAAAGGGGCTTATCGCGTCAAAATTATTATCAAAGGGAATACAAGTTAAAATATATAAAAGAATTATTTTGCAAGTGGTATTATATTGGTGCGAGGCATGGTTTATGACCTTATAGGTGATGAGAGTAGATTTGGATTATTTGAGAATAAGATTCTTCGCAGCACTTATGGGTCAAAAATAGATGAGGTCACCAGGATATGGCGGAGACTGCATAACGCAGAATTGCATGACCTCTATGCATCTCCAGATATAGTTAGGGTTATAAAATCGAAAAGGCTGCGATGGGCAGGGCACGTGGCTAGAATGGGAGAAGAAAGAATGGCGAAAAATATATTGGTGAGGTGACCGATTGGGAAACGTCCGGTTGGAAGTCCAAGGATGTGATGGGTGGAGAATCTAGGAAGGGCTGAGATAGAGACGAGAGAGGGTAAGGATTGGATGATTCTGGCTCAGGATAGGAACTCTTGGAGAAATGTGGTTAATGAGGCCAAGAACTTTCGAGTCACAGAGATAGTTAGATAGAAAGTAAAAACTATTCTTATGTTAATTAAAAACAATTTATACTGAAATAAAACGATTAAGATTAATGAATAATAATAATAAATAAGTTCACAAATTTCTCCAATTTTTACTATCTCGCCAGAGATAGTATTGCGATCACGAAAATTTTCGATGTTGAGATTTTGATGTTTTTATACGTTTTGAAGGTTCCTGAATCATTTTCACTAAGGTTGAGAAAAATGTCTGTGTGTGTGTGTATGTATGTAACCAAGATTACGGAAAAACGGTTTGAGCTAGAATGATGAAATTTGGTATACGGGAATTATTCAAAATTCGTGGTTTTCTATCAACATTTGAGAAATGTAGCTCAACCGGAAGTGGGTCATTACCTACCACGTTTTGATTTTGTTTCCTCTAAAGTGACCGTAAAAATAAAGATACTTATATGTTTGATAGTTTTTCACATGATTAATAATTGTATAAAACTGCTATATATAGAATTTCAGCTTGATTGATTCGCTGAAATTACCAGAATTAATTTTTTAACACTGCAAATCTCACGCGCCAACACGCGACGTTGTGCCATCAACAAAAAGCCAAACATGCGCTGGTTTAATATTTATTATTTATAATTTATAATTAATTAAATTTAATTTAAATATAATATATTTTGTTATTTAATCCAATTTAAATTGCGAGATAGTCGAGTGGAGACACTCCAGCTAATTTATAAATATGTATTAAAATTAATTATTATTTTCAAATTACTAATATAGACTACTATAAGTAGGTTTATACATTTAAGAATAACTTTGTGTCTAACTGTTAAAATCCAGAATAAATATATTTTTTTCATTTTCATTTATCATTCTATTTTAAAACTTGATTATTTCTATTTCCTATAACAATTTAAAAATTGCATGAACAAAATGGAATGACATACCCCTATTTCTCATAAGAATATATCTATATAAAAGTATACTACTAGAAGAAATATTTCATTTTGTTCATTTTTCAAAATGAAGTTCTCATGATTGACAAAAGAATGTTTTTCAAATTCTGTTTTTACATAAGACGTGTTCTAGAATTAGCTTCAATGTAATTGTATAATTGTTATTCATGAAATACATATTAAACATTGCACGATGGATTATTCTTATGGTAAATATTAAAAGCGGAGGGTCTTCAATAAAAGATCCATTTATTGGTTGAATCCGTTGCGAATTACTAAAGGATAAAGCCATTGGTGGGCGGCACCTTTCATCCTCTTGACAACAAGTCAATTTTGAATTTTCATCTCTCATTCATATGGGACAATAGCTTTTAAGAAAATATGATGCTCAATTACAAACAGATATTCAATTCCACAGAAGTAAATGGTACACGTGAGTACATTTCACTTGAAAGAACCGCCATTGAATATTATTACGCATTTATAAGCTACTTAATAAACAATAGAAGATCTTTCTCACTGAGATTCAATTTAATTTATTAATTTAATATCTTATCTTATTGATCTAATTTATAGAAATGATAAAATAAAATTCAGTCTTAAAAATAACAAAAAAATACAACGTAACAGTGTCATTTGATAAAATTCTAATTCACTGAATCAGTAGATTTAAATAATTACTGGTAAATTTAAAAAAAATATATAATTATATAAAAATCTACTGCTATTAATAAAATTTTAGAAATATTGCTAAAAGAATTTTAGTTGCTTACAATAAGTATAAAATAAATCAGAAATTAAAAATTAATTATAGAATACGAATAAATATTGAAATATGATATATCATAAAAAAAAAAAATTAAAATCAATGAATACAAGAAAACATTTTCAGCAAAAAAATATTTTCAATAATCTATTCCTACACCCATTCAGTCAGTAACTATCTTGTCAAACTATCAAATCCGAAATACCTTACTTTTTAATCACATTCTATTCTGCAGGTTTGTTTTAATAAAAAATTTCAAGATTTTATGTATATGTATGTAATTTATAATAAAATAAGTCATTAAAAATATATAAAAAGAATTTTAAATAAGCTGGAGTGTCTCCACTTGCAATTTGAATTGGATTAAATAACATATATTATATTTAAATTAAATTTAATTAATTATAAATTATAAATTAAAATTAATAAATAATAGTTATTAAACCAGCGCATGTTTGGCTCTTTGATGATGGCACCACGTCACGTGCTGGCGCGTAATTTACAGTGTTAAAGAATTTAATTCCGGTACCTTCAGCTATTCAATCAAGCTGAAATTCTATATATAGCAGTTTTATACAATTAGTAATCATGTAAAAAATTATCAAACATATATCTTTATTTTTACGGTTACTTTAGAAGAAAAAAATCAAAACGTTGTAGGTAATGACCATCTTCCGGTTGAGCTACATTTCTCAAGAGTTGATAGAAAACTATGAATTTTGAATAATGCCCGTATACCAAATTTCATGATTCTAGCTTAAACCGTTTTTGCGTAATCTTGTCTACACACACACACACACACACACACACACACACACACACACACACACACACACACACACACACACACACACACACACACACACAGACAGACATACATTTTTCTCAGCCTTAATGAAAATGACTCAGGGACTTTAAAACGTATAAAAACATCAAAATCTCAAAATCGCAAATTTTCATGATCGCAATACTATCTCTTGCGAGATATTAAAAAAAAATCAGAAAATTAATAAATTTTTAAAATTTTCTACAAAGATAAATAAATAAATTTTTCATTAGTATTGAAATTATTTTATTTTATTATTTATTCTACAAATTATATTTTATAATTTTTGAATATATCTTAATCAAATAATAAGAAATTTATTAGAATAATCAAGATGAAAAATGCCTAAAAATAAAAATTAATTTTGCAATCAGTGGAATTTTCACGGTTTTGAATAACAAGTATATTTTTTTTTTTTTATTTTACTCTTTTATTTTTTAACTGATAGATGGACTATTAATGGATAATTTTAAGGGGGAACGAGTGACTCTTTTATCAGTACATATAACCTTGAGGGTTGTTATCTGGATTTATTGCCTTTCAACCGTCCTGAGTTTGAAATAAGACTACAAGATTAAATGGATGGTTCCAATTCATGTGTAAAATATTCCATGTCCGGTAAAAAGATGTCATCCATCTACGGACCTCTGGTATGTATTTAAAATATGTGCGCGCGCGAGGAAATCAGACATAAGAAAAATATACGAGACGAGTCGAGGAACAAAAAGGACCTGTACGATGGAACCCAGAGCCATAAATATTTGGGGATTAAATAGATTGGATGCCAAATATTTATTACACCACTCGATTAAAGCTCATCGAAAAGAGGAATCTATGGATTTTCGATACACTGTTATTTTTTTTCTAGATAGAAACATTAATGAAAAAAAAAAGAAAACGAGCGCTCGTCTAATAATATAAAAATAAAATTCAAATAAATTAGAAAACAAAAATAAAAAAAAAAAAATAAAAACAAAAAAATGTTAAATGCCTGTAAAAATCCATCCGAGAATTTTATCCGCTTGTGGAAAAAATTCTTTTAATGTTTTGAAAAAGTTAAATGGCTCAAATTGCAGGTTCATATAAACGTTTGTTTTTTGGATTGTATTTTGCATTAAAAGCCATTGAAATTCAGACTTTTTTCTTTTTTATTCTATTTCATCTTAAGTTAGTGTTATTTATTTAATTTTTTGTCTATATTTTATTTAATACGCGAAGGCAATCACAAAGTAAGTTACGTTTTGGAATTAAGACACAACAGGAATATACTGAACAGGAAAATGTTTTTTATTATATACATTTGAAAAAACAACTAAAATTCTATTTTTCTACATAATCTCCAAAAAAGTTGAGACATTTATCGTAGCGATGGACGAGCATCGAAATTCCTTCCTCATAGAAATCCTCCGCCTGAGTGTTGAGCTAACACACATTCTCCCAAAAAACCACGGAAGTGTTTGCAAACGTTGTCTACCAGAAAGTTGATGGCAACAGTGTTCTGGGTCAGAAAAGGTGTGATTCTTGTCGATTTTCTGGAACCTGGTGCAACAATAAACTCTGATAGGTATTGCCAAACATTGCGAAACCTAAGAAGGGCAATTCAAAACAAGCGAAGAGGGAAACTCAGCTCAAAATTGTTGCAAATGTCACACAGAATCTCCTTCAGACCTTCAAGTGGGAGATTTTTCCTTCAACGCTCAGGCGGCGGATTTCTATGAGGAAGGAATTTCAAAGCTCGTTTATCGCTCCGATAAATGTCTCAACTTTTTTGGAGATTATGTAGAAAAATAGAATTTTAGTTGCTCTTTCAAATGTATATAATAAAAAACATTTTCCTTTACGAGTTTTGTCTTAATTCTAAAACGTAACCTACTTTGTGGATTACCCTCATATATCAACTCTTTTTTTTTCTATTTATTTACTATTATTTATTATTAGAGTTATTATCGATGGAGCTTACTATCATAAATTTTTTTCTCAAGAATAAAATAAACAACAACAAAAAAGAGAGAATTTATGATTAACTCGTATTAACACTCACTAAAAATCTTCCTAAGATAAAAAAAAATATCGATACTCTTTTAGGATTATTTTTTAATCATTTCCAAATCCATCAAATAAAATAACAAAACATCAAATAAAAATATATATGTCTTTACAATATCTAAAATTCAAAGAATAAACAAGTCATTTGTATAATTTTAGTTTATTAGGCATAATACTTTTTTATAGCGGAAAATATTAAAAATTAATTTATATTTTAATTTAATTATTATCTCTTGTTGATCAAATTGAATAATTATATAGAAAGAAAGGCTCCTTTATCTAAATACAATTTTTTACAATATTTATAAGAAACAAAAATAAGTATTTTTTTTTTAATTAATTCTACTTTTTATATTTTTTGAGACTAAAAATATATAAGTACAAATTTATAATTTATTATTATCTTCTTGAAATGTTTAATATTGTATATATATATATTTATTATATGAAATAGTAATTTAGTTGTATTAATAATTATAATAATTATTTGCTATCAAATATAAATATATGTATATATTTTATACAAATTTATATAAATTTTAAACTTAAAATTATATATATATATTTGTTTTGAAATTGACTAAAAATTTCCGAAAATGACCCTTGTATTTTGTTCTACAGTATGATAATTTATAAAACGATTGAAATACCAATGTTCTATTAGCCAAGAGGAATGCATACATTTAAGGCGCTTATAACGTTTGAAACAAAATAATTTTACAAAGAAAGAGAGAGAGATAGCAGGCAATTTGGATATAAAATATTATAAATTGTAATATTCAGTAAATGTCAAAGTCAAATTATATCAAATTTTTATTGAAATGTATATAAAATTAATACTATTTCTTAAATTAATATTTTAAAATTCAATTATAAAAAAAATATGTAAAGATATTATGAATACCTGTTTTATATATATTTTGGAATTATAATAATAAAATAAGTTGACCTGTGGCCAGGTCCGAACCGACCGACGGTTTGAAGTAAATTAATTTCCAGCATCAGAAACAATTTCAAATTATTTTAAGATATCTATTAATGTAATAAAAAACAGATAAATATTTTTAATTTTATTTTATTTATAATATATATGTAAGACCAGGCTGTGACGTCATGAATGGCTGGATGACGTCATATAATTTTAAATTAAGAAAAAACTAATAAAGATGAATTTCTCGAGGATAAAACCAATACAAAATGCATGATTCGTGGTGATATGTAAAAAATCTCCTCATGTGAAATTTGGTGTGAAAATAACCCTTCCCTTCCTATCGTCGATCGCTAACTACCCTTTCCGGTTTCCGGATTTGCACAAAAAGTTGATCAATTCATCATACTGATGCATTAAGTAAATATACCAAATTTCATCAAAATCCGTTGAGCCGTTCAAGCTGTACAGATCTATACGGACGGACAGACGGACAGACGGACAGACGGACAGACATCATGCTAAAAATACTTTTTTCTGTTAAGAAAATGCATGATTCGTGGAGATATGTAAGAATCTTTACATGTGAAATTTGGTGTGAAAACAATACCTCCCTTACTATCGTCGGTCGGTAAAAATACAAATTGAAATGTTTAAAAATTTCAAAAATATAAATTTAAATTTTTTTTTTTATTTTCAAAAGTTGAATGTGTTTTAATAAATAATATTAAAAATTCATCAATAATCGAGTAAGATTCATTAATTTTTTTTTTTCTCTTTTTAAATTCTAAATAAAGTGAAGTGTTATCTGGGATATGAAAATGCTTTTTCGTTTAATCTATCCGTCTTGTTCCATTAATGAGTTAAGTTTTGAACGAGTAGTGATAAGGAAGATGGAAAAGTTTCGGGCGGATGTTCGGCACGAGATCAAGGATGGGATTTCATTGTTTGCATGCCAGTGTCACACTTTCGGCGGCATCCTATAAAAATTGAATCCGCATCGATGGGTGCGAGGTGGGAGGTCTGAAAATTTGATCCCTAGGGAAGTGGCGCTCCTAAAAAACAATAGAAACCAAGAGGATGAGGGGAGGGTATTATGCAATCTGTGTGATAAGCATATTTTTCTATTGTTCCACCAACATTTTTGAATACTTTTCACGTCTCCTAGATACTAAATCATGGAGGAACGAATGATGCCCGGAAAATTTCAAGGCGCATCTGTCGCTCGCTATCGGTGTCTTTCTTCAGATCGGTCTTTTTAAAAAAAAATGTCATGTTCGAAGCGGGAGTCAATTTTTTCCCTGGTTGTATTTTTTTTTTTTTTTTTTTTTTTTTTTTTGTTGTTGTTTAAAGTGAATGGTTAGTAAAAACCAAATGGGTGTTATCTGTTGTCATTTGATATTCTTTCGAGAGGCGGGTACTATTGAAAGGATGCCATAAACTGAGCATGATGGCGCGCATCCTTCAGCTTAATATTAATCAGTGTTTTATTATGAGAGTCGCGGCGCTTCGACATGCCCAATCTAGATTGGATAGGCGACGTGATCGGTCGGGGATGCCAAATTTTCGTGTCACGCAATCACTTCTTTACGTAAGGGATTAATAATATTAAGCACCTGAGCTTGTTCAACGAGGAGATGATTTATAAATTTCGAATGAAATGAAAGGAGACCACGAAAAGGTTTTAGTAGTGTGTTGTAGTTTATTTAAAAGATGGATTAGAGGAATGGCTTTTGAATGTGGCCCTGGATTTGCATGGCTAAAAGCAGACCTAAAAGAGTGTCTTTATCGTTTTCTTCAATGTCTTTTATCCCAAAATGAATGAGGAACATTTTTTTTTTTATCTTCTTTGTTAACCTGGAATAGATATTTTAAAGCTCACCGCTCGATTGATTTTTATATACCCTTGAATTCCAAAGTAATTTATCTAAGTAGGAAAAAAATAAAATAAAAAGCTTTTACAAATACAAACGACAAATATTAATTATTTTAATTAATTAACCATCAGTAGAGAAATTTAAAATACTTTTTAAAACATTTTCAATATATGTATTAGGAATTTTATTTTATTCGCCAAAGTGATTTAAGTTCATTTGAATAAATCATTAAAAAAAAAATTGTCTCCCATTGGATATAAATCTATTTTGTGAATTCTAAAAATATGTATTACATACAGCAGCGGTCGCCAAACTTTTTGACCTCACGGACCAGTTAATTCATAATTTAAATCCCGCGGACCACTAATAGGATTTTTTAAGTGTTAAATATATTTATAAATAAAAATTGTGATCAAAGAACACATAAACATTGAGTTTTTATAACTTATCACGTATTGTTATGAATTGAATATGTTTTAATGCAGTGTTTCTCAACCTTTTTGGACCAAACGCCCCCTTTGTAAGACCCGCTTCTTAATTCGCCCCCCTATAAATTTTTATAGATAAAAATTGCATGATAATCCCTAATATAAGGTAGGTACACTAGGTGATACTTAGAGCCATATTGAAAAATCGAGTTTCAGAACCTGATTGCAAAATCATCTGACCTTTTTTTAGAACCAAATTGAAAAAAAGAGCAAAAAAGCCTGTTCGCAAAATCTTCTTAGCTTTTTTAGAGTTGAAAATGATTTCGCCACCCAAAAATAACTTATCGCCCCCCAAAATCGTATAGTCAAATAATCGCCCCCTTTAAGATGTCGATCGCCCCCTAGGGGGCGATATCGCCCAGGTTGAGAATCACTGTTTTAATGCATCTTAAAACATAACTTAACATGATGAGTAAGTATATTCCACATTTTTCTGCGGACCAGTGAAATTTTCACTTTGGCAACCGCTGATACAGTATATATTTTACTTTATTTATTTATTTAATTCTAAATAAAAATATAAAAATATTCTTATATATTAATTATTTTGATTAGAAATATTAAAGTTAAGATATTTTGTAATTAAAACATATTAACTATTATTTGATGGGTCTGATATGTGATATTATAATATCAGAATAGATTTAGGGTTTCTGAAAATGAATGATATTGCTTGAAAATCGCCACCTCTAAACCAATGATTTTCAACCTTTTGTTTACCGCGGCACACAAAGAAAATGATAAGTGTAATAATCATACCCATTTTTACCTTTTTTTTTTAGAACCATATTGAAAAAATTGCAAAAAAAAAGTCGGAATTGTTGTTTAAGAGCCTGATCGCAAAAACATTTTACCTTTATTTTATATACATATAAAATAAATAAGTACTTTTTCTTAATTTGAACTTTACATTTGTAAAATTTGGCGGCACATTTTGAAAATCTCGCAACACACAAAAGTGCCGCCGCACAGAGGTTGAGAATCACTGGTCAAAACAGATGTAGAATGCCTCTAATTTTAGAATTCGCATATAATTGATTAAGGGGTTGTTAGTCATAAAACGCCACATTGGGTGGATGGAGTATATGAAGGATTTTTTTTTTAATATTGATTAGATAGGATTTTTTTTGGGTTTAGGACGTGACTTCCTCATTTGGAGGCGAAGAAAGTCATGGCTCGCGTGAGCAGGGTTGCATCCCTGAAGTGGACCTACACTATCAGTGTGATAGAGATGGTCCACCCGCTACTCTTTTCAAATAAAGTGAAAATTATAAAATCGAGGGAAGGTTTAGTTTCTCGCAAAATGTAGCACAATTAAAGAAAAAAGAATAGTGAAAAATTTATTTATATGAAAAAAAAACAATTGAAATAATATATAGATATGAAGGAATTAGGAGATAGTAGAAATTGGTTGGAATTGGCCGGTTGTATTTTTCTGGTAGTAGAATCCCCATAAAAATTGATAAATTAATATTAATAGAGAAAATGAAATATTTCTTCATCTTTTAAATTATTATAATAATAATAAATAAGTAAAATAATATTTTTATATTAAATTTAATTATAAACCATACATCCATATGTTACTTAGTATTCGTAAAGTAAATTAATTTTTATTTAGCAACTTTAGTAACGACTAAAAAAATGATTCTAGCATGATTCGCTATAATAATTAATTATTTTAACGACTTCGACACGAGCTGACAATTAGAAATCAATCGTTCAGTTTGTTGATCTGTCAACAAAAAGTCGCTTGTTCTCTTATCGAACAAATCCAAGCATTACCATTAGCTTGAAGACGCGACTTGTATGTTTAGTTTAGTATTAAAGTGAAGATGAGACAGGAGCCGCCAACAGGAGACAGTCAGACGCGTGTCTATCATTTCTCTGGATAGACCACAACCTATTAAAGGGTATAGAAAAATAAGAAGATAATAGCAACCACACTTGAATGATAAGAAATCAAATGACAGATTTAATTCATACATTATAGCTAGAGAGATTATATATACTATACTACGATTTTTTTACAAAACAACTTTAAGGGCCGGTTTTTCAATTCTCAACTGAACTCGGTTTATGGCAAGTTTAAACTTTGGAGGAAAAAAAACCGGCTCTAAAAAATTTACATCAGATAGGCAAAAAAAAAAAAATAAAAAAAAAAAAAAAAACGAAAAGTTAAATTTATATTAATTTCAAGAAAATTTATTACGACGAGCAAAATTCTAATTTTACTAAATTATTATATTTTGAAACTATTTTATTGTTGGACCTTTCTTCGGGTATCCTATTGGTTGAACAAGTTTGGTATTACTGATCAACCAAAATTTAAAGAAATAGCTGCGATTGAAATGTAATTGAACTTTTATTATCTATTTACAAAATATATATATATATATATAGATATAGATAGATAGATAGATAGATAGATAGATAACTCATTAAAATCATTATAATATATAATACAACAAAATAATTATTTAAACTTATAAATCCCCCCAGTTTTACTACTCTTATCATTCAGAGTACATGACTACAATATTCTTGTTAATAAAAAAGATTATAATATACAAATCAAATTGAAATTTGTTTTCTAATTTAAAAGATTAGTTTTCCAAAATAATTAATATTTTATTAAATGTATGAAAAAATGCAAAAAAAAAATGGGAAACTGACTCATCATTTTTTTTTATATTAACTACTAGTATTTTAATATTTATAGTGTTTATTTTTAATAAAATACAAATACAGTTAATATTAAAGTAAAAACATTTTTTATTTATATACTTGAATGTAAACTTTTTTTTAAGTGGTCACTTAATTTTTGTATATCCAATTTAAAGAATATTAGAATTTATCAAAATCATAATAATAAATAAATATAGGTAGGTTAATATAATAGGCATACATTTGATTTATAATAGGGAATTGCTTAATAATTAATATTACATATATGAATGTGCAAATAACATTGTTATAATTGATAATTATATTACCTAAATCTAAATATTATTAAACACTTGAACAATTTTTATTTATTAAGTGGAATTACCAGTAATTTAAAAATTTTTTCTTTACAGAAATATTTTCACCAAAAAGTGATTGAAATTTGAAAACTCCTGAAGATGGAATTGAAATACACATATTTATATAATTAAACGACTACGCAATCCTAAACTCCGTTTAGAAAAACGGCTTCATGGATCTTAATGGTTCGGGTAGGATTAGAATCGTCATGACCCAAGGATAAGGTGCAAGGTTGACAATTTCAAAAACGTTCATCCGTTCCAAAGTTAGGGGCAAAAAACCGATCCAACTCAAATAAACAACGCTCCAAGTGGCGCCTTTGATGGCTTAGTTAAGAAGTTGACACTTAATATAAAATTAATAATTCAAGAAATTTCCATACAAAGAATGTTTATAATATATAAATTTTGATTTGAAGTTCTAATATTCTATAATATTAAAAGTAAAATTAAATTAAATTGAATATTACTCATGATTGATTAATATTTTCTAAAACAAAGTAAGTAATATTTTTTATATTTAAATTTATATTTTGAAAAATTGTGTAATTTGCAAATTTGAATGAACACGAAGATCCAAATGAGAGAAAAAATATACTGATTGAATTAAAATGAATTAAAACCTTTCGCATACAGACTTACAACAAATTAATATGTATTACATCGGGGTTACAAGGGGCAGAGGCAGAGGCGCAAGCGGAGAATAAAATTATTCTATATAATATTGTGAGCCTAATAAAAATTTTTATAAGATAAATAATAAAATAAGTTATATTAAATTTCAAACAAACTTTAGTATTATTTCGAAAAAAAACAATTATAAACAATTTTGAAAAAAAACATGTTTATTGACATATAAAAAACAAATATTTATTATTAATAGAAATAAGTAAAAGTAAAGATTAAAAAGAAAATATATCTTTTATGAATATTTATGTAATATTTTTTATAATTATTGATTATAAAATAGAAATTTTATTAATTTTATAATAAATATATAAAATTAAACGTTCATTTAAACAAAAATTGTTTAAATAATAATAATAATATTAATAGTTAAATAATTAATATTCCTTTTATGAATAGTAAAGATTTGTTTGTGTTTTTTTTTTATGAATATATAAATTATGTACCAGGAATAAAAATTAAAAAAAAAAAAAAAAAAAAAAAAACGTAAATAAAATCTATTTCAAACTGAGAATACCATCCCGTTTAAGACCAGGCCTATAACCGTCAATGTATGGTGAGTAACGTCAACGGGGATTTCTTAAGACTGTTCCGGAACAACTTTTGTCTTTTTTATATGCTGCGTGACTTTTAACCCTTTAATAGTTTTTATTTAAGGAGGCTATTAAGTTAAAGTGGGAAATCAAATATATCTTTTGACGTGTTTAGAGAAACTTATTCCCTATAAAAGTTTTAAATTTAGTAGATAATCAACAATTTCTTATTTTTCTTTCAGTCAACAAATTAAGTTTCTTCAACTACCAGGTTAGAGCGATTTATAATTTGTTTTATTCATTTTGCTTGCTTGTTTATTTTTCTAATCGAAAATATATTATAATTAATAAGTTTTTTCACAATGTATTTTAATTATTTGTTTAAAAAAAAAGAATGATTTATTCAGAAATTGGATTTTGAAACCAGCCAAAGGTATAGTAATTAAAAATTTTGGGGAAGCTCATATATTTTTTACCTTAATAAAAAAATGGAACTTTTTTTTTTTCCAAAAAAAGAACAAGCAATTAAATATTTCATTTTTTTTTTTAGATAAAAATTAAAAACTGAAATCTAATTCTTTTAAATATAAATAATATGTATAATAATAATTAGTATATAAAAAAAAACTCTTTTTGAAATTAAATGAGGTTGCAAATCATTTTTAAGCAGTGGATTACCTACTAAAGACAAATCAGATATTAATCTAATTACCTACTGATCAATCACCCCATTATTAATTACATTAAATTAATTCATGTACAATATATATAATATGAATAAATATATGAAATATATGACATAATCAAATTTAGAAAGAAGACTTATATTTATTTATTAAAAAATTTCATAATGTAAATTTAAAAATTGGATTCAATACACATCTAGGGTATATATTTCGTTAAAAGATTGCTCAATAAAATTTTGTGTCTATTTCATATTTCATTCATTCGTTGTGAAGCTCTCTTATCGGGTCATCAAATTGAGTTTGCATTCAGGTGGTGTTTTCCGATGGCTACCGTTTCACAGCTCTTCAGACATATTTGACATATTCCTGGAAGAGGACAGGAAATATGCAATCCCAGGGGAGATTTTAGAACACAATTCAAGACACATTCAAATCGTGTCACAAATATTAATAAAATACAAATTAAAAACAGAAGGTAACCAATTTTAATTCAGGAAACTCGGAAAAATCTTCACCGGATATAGAAGTGAGATATACCAAAGAAATTCAATCAAGTTTCCTTTTTGGTCAATTTTTTGCTTTTGAAATGCTATGAAATATTCATTATGTTTTTTAGAGATATTTTTGTGACGGTTTTGAAAATACATTTACGTTTTTCATATATCAACAACAAACTTCTTAAGATGCAGACGAGTGTGGAACTTTTCAACTTTATGAGTTCATAAGAGAGGCACCATGGAAATTTTACCAAGATATATTATACAATTCTCTCATATTTCCAAAAAAAAAAAAAAAAACTTTTTAGATGAATTTAAGTTATAAAAATATTAATTTTTCATTCACTAAATCAAAGAGGACGTGACATACAAAATGACAAATTTTGAAATAAATCAAAGGAAGATTTGGTTCTGCATGATGATATGTTTAGCTTGTCTCTTCCAATTCTCAGACATAAATTGAATTCATGTGCTTTGATTGTTAAATTATTTATCATTGCTGTTGAAAAAAAAAAAAATAAAATAAAATGAAATTCCGGTAGCCACACGTGCAATTTCCTGAACATTGCGGTGGTCCAAGTTTCATTTGTTCTTGGAAGGCCTTGCACCTTTCTCAAAGAAATCATTCTCAAGAAGGGAAGTTATTGAAATAAAAAAAAAATCATAAAAAATAAATAAATACCTATATTAATACCCTAACACCTACGCCATGAAAAAAAAAATATATTTTTTATTTTTTAATATTAGATTTTCATTACCTTAGTTATAATCAAATTAACAAATCATAAACACCCTTTTTTTGGATAATTTAAGAATAATAATAATAAAAAATAAAAAGTATTGCCGCTTGTGGAGTGATATTAAATATAAATTACGAGGTTGGTTTATTTAGATTTGATAACTTAGAAGGGTCCAAATCTTGTTTTGTTTATTTTTTTCCCCTTCAATTTTCAAGAAAAAAAAGAGATGAAGGAATTTTTAATTAATTATCACTTTCTCTATAAAATATGAAAAAGAAAAAAAAATAGTAATTTAGAGAGAGAGGGGGCAAAATATCAAAATGTTTAGTACTACTCTTTGTGTACCCATCATATTTAAATCTCTTTAAATGAAAACAAAATTTATTTTTTAAAATGTAAAACTTTACACTAGATATAGAGCAGTGTTTCTTAACCTTTCTGGAGTGTCGCACCCCTTTGAATCTGAAAATATATATCTCCATACCCCATGAAAAAATGTGTTTTAATTTTGTGGCCTAGAAAAATACATTTTTGATGGTTTGAAATTTAATAAATGATAATAATTAATAATTTTGATGGTTAGGTAGGGGTTTCTCTCGCACCCCCAAAAATACATTCCAGCAGAACCACTGATATCGAGTAAGTACTAAGTAAATACCAACTATTTTGATTCTTTTGACAATCAAAAGATCCAATAGATCATTTAACCATCATCTATCTCCCTTGGGAATCCTCTTTTCACTATTCTATATATAACAGAGCCCACTTCTTTTCTTCATTCATTTATTCAATGACTTTTTAAAGAACTCTCCAGAATTTTGACAACTGTATGACCTTTGTTGACTGACTGTTGTGTTGTGTTGACATGTCTGGTGGCTTAAAATTGATTACCTTATTTTCTATCTTGTAACTTTTGTAGTTAGATACGTTTTGTGCAACTTTGAAATTTAAATAAACAAAATATTCTCTTTGGTAAATTTAAATTATAAAAATTATCACATAGGTTTATAATACAATATCCTATTTTATAAAGATATCATCAATTAGTTGATTAGTATAATATCTTGAATAAAAAATATGTACTTATATATATATATATATGAATAGTCATTATATTATATTTATTGTATATACAAATTGTGCGAGTTAAACAGGTAGCAGCAACATATTATTTCTTGTCAGGTAAAAGACTATCCTTATTCAAAAAACGAAAAATATTTTAACATTAGGAATTATAGTCCATTGGAGCAGATGGTAGATCATTCATCATGTTTCCAAATCTTGAGAAGAAAATCAAGAAAAAACAGTTTATGCTTCTACACTTTTGACAGGTGAAGTGGATATTTTTCTAACCAGCTTTCAATTCAGCTGTTAATATAAGAAAAAAAAACAAAATTAAATGATGCTTGTCTCAAATAGTATTTAATGTGAAAACCAATATTATCTTTCAATTGTAAATTTCCAAGGAAGTCAACTGTTCAAATGATTGCCAAAAAACGTATAATAAAAGCGACGTGTCCAGACATACAATGGTCATCCTGGAGCACAATTAGCATTAGGTCATAAAGCACTCCATTCAAATCTACTTGATTAAATTTCATGAATGTTAGCGCCAAATTGTTACTGTTTGCGCCAAACGGAAAAGTGCCCGATGCCACTTGGATTTTAAATCAATCCCAAAATATTTGCTTTAGATAAGTATATACATAGATTTATTTAAAACGATTATTCATAAATCTAGACTACTGTCCAAATGATTGCCAAAATATAATATATAGATATATATAAATATAAAAATGAAATCTGAAATTGTAGATAATATTAATTGATATTCAACTCATTTTTTGGATTTAAAGAATGAATCATTGTAACTATTTAATGAGCTGATATAATTATTAATTCTTTCTGCTATCAAGACCAAGTTCTGTTGAAACATAAGATATTTACTTATATATATATGTATATACTAATATAGAAGAAAATTGTTTAAAATCAATTCCTACTTAAAATTAAATAAAAAAGAATTTATACTCCCAAGTCATAAAGTTTTAAAACCGATGCTATAACAACTGTAGCTATTGCAAGACACATTTATATCTTGCTAAATATCTTATATAAGAGAATTTTTTTCTCCCATATAAATAACAAATTAATTAATATTTTTTTATTTATGTATTAACATCAATTTTCATCCACTACAAGTTTTAAAAAATCTGGAGTGTCTCCACTCAACTATCTCTTAAATTTCAATTGAATTAATTAATTAATTAACAAATTTAAATTTACAGTATATTATTATTATTCAATTCAATTATTTAATTAACATATTTAAATTTAAAACCTTTACCTTCATTTTTAAGTCAAAATATAAAAATTTAAAAAATTAATTGCCATGTTTGGCGGTTTGTTGATGACACCACGTGATTGGCAGTCAAGGTGTTAAAAAATTTAAAAAATTTAAAAAATTCCGGTACTTTCAACGATTCAATCAATCTGAAATTCTATATATAGAAGTTTTATATAATTTTTAATCATATGAGAAAAATTATCAAAAATATATCTTTATTTTTACGGACAGTTTAGAGCAGAGGTTCCCAAACTTTTTCGGTATACGGCTCCCATAATACATCGGATTTTTTCCGCGGCTCCCTTAATTAGGGTGAGCATATTTCGAAAACACCAAACCGGGACAAACAGTTTACCTTTTTATTTTGTTATTTTTTAGAAGGAAATTGAAAAAAATTTTGAAAAAAGTACGAAATGTCCAAAAGTTGGTCCAAAAAACGGTTGAGCTTTTTTTTAAAAGACAAAAAATTTGAAGTATTAGGAAAGCTGCGGCTCCAAGTTTGGGAATCACTGGTTTAGAGGACAAAAAATGAAAACGTGGTAGGTAATGATCCTCTTTCGAATGAGCTACATTACTCAAAAATTGATAGAAAATCACGAATTTTGTATAATTCCCGTGTACTAAATTTCATTATTCTAGCTCAAACCGTTTTTGCATAATCTTGTTTACTTACACACACAAACAAAAACACACAGACATTTTTCTCAACCTTATTGAAAATGACTTAGAGACCTTCAAAACGTATAGAAACGTCAAAATCATCGAAAATATTCGTGATCGCAATACTATCTCTGGCGAGATAGTAAAAATTATATATAATCTTGAGTAGATGAATCAAAATTATTTTTTTAACGATTGAAAATATGTAGAAGGGAAATAAATATAGGTTGAGTGTAACCTAATAGTGTAAGAATTGAAAAAAAAGTTTTTCATTAATTCACATAAAAAGATTGGAAAGCTATTTAAGTTTAGAAACCCACCTATGTCTGTATTTCTCTATCATAAATATATTTTCTACAATTCTAAACATATATCTATTTAGTTCATTGGATCTTTCTGTCAATACTTCTTCTTTATCTAGCTCAGTATAATGCAACCTCCTGTAAAGGGTGATGCATTATTTAAAATGTTTCGTTGTTTTTCTTTTTCCAAAACATTCATTTAAAATTCTAGAGTCATTCTATTCAGTTGAACATTGATTTTATTTTATTTTTAATATATTGGGATTCTTTGTCTCAAACCTTTTTAGTATTCATCAGCAGAAGGTGAAAGAGATTCCGAATTGATAGCTAAATAGATCTGGAAATTGGTTTTCATCGCGAGTGAGTATATCCGTCCGCAGGTTTATTCCACTCTATGTCTGTAGATTTTTGACCAGGGTGCACGTGGTCATTGATCGTGTCTGGCATATTTGCCTCACCTATGGTCATAAAGACTCGGTGGATGACCGGACCCAATGAAATCGGTCAATCAAAGGGCCTGACCAGGATTCAATCGTTCACAGTAGTTGAAACGTGTGATTCGATAGTATTTGTGGGCGGCAGCATGTTCACTGTTTTATATCCATCCGGTGATAAAATGGAAGAACGAAGACGGTATCCGCTAAACAATATTTCGTGACATGGATATTTAAATCATGATTATGACCTATAATAAAATTTTAAAGTTTTATGAAATAATTGAAAATCAATCAAAAATAAATTTTAAATTTAATATTCAAACGGAAACATTAAATAGTTAAGAAAAACAAAAATATGTGATTGAAATTCTAAGAAATAAAATATAGAAAAGAGATTAATAGGAAGTATATTCGTTGTGGACTGATGAGAAGAGAGGAGTTTGGTTTCAAATTAAAAATAACTATAATTTTGGATAGCGGGTAAAAGGTTTGAAATTAAATTGGATACAACTCTAAGGAATTAAACATTCTATTTTTAATAATTATTAAAATTTAATTTCTTTTTATTAATGGCTAGATCATGATTTGAGTTTTCTAAAAATAAAGAATAAATAAATAATCTATTCTAATAAAGTAAAAAGTAACAAAAAAGAAAAAAAATCCTTCTTTAAGTAAGGAAACCTCTCTCTATCTATGTTGCTCATTTTGATTATTTAAATATTAGTTTTTATTAATTTATTATTATTATTATAAGAATATTTAATTAAAATATTTATTTAAATGAATACTTAATATTTTTATTAAATATAATATTAAATAAAGGAGGTAATTAATAAAAATATTATGAAAGGTTTGGACAACCTTTCCACATTTTAAGATTAGATTAAAAATGAAATTTTAATAAAATAAATAAGTTGACCTGTGGCCAGGCACAGAACCGACCGACAGAAACAATTTCAAATAATTTAAATGTATCTATTAATGCAATAAAAACCAGACATGGATATAAAATACATATTTTTAATTTTATTTATATATATAATATACTATATAAGGAGGCGCTGGCCGTGACGTCATGAAGGACTGGGTGACGTCATCTAATTTTAAATTAAGAAAAAATTAATGAAGATGATTTTTCTCGAGGAAAAAGCCAATTCAAAGTGCATGATTCGTGGAGATATGTAAAAAAATCTCCTCATGTGAAATTTGTCGTGAAAATAACCCTTCCCTTCCTATCCTCGATGGCTAATACTACCACTTCGGTTTCCGGATTTGCACTAAAAGTTGATCAGTTCACCATATTGATGCATTAAGTAAATATACCAAATTTCATCAAAATCCGTTGAGCCGTTCAAGCTGTACACATCTATACGGACGGACGGACGGACGGACAGACATCATGATAAAAATACTTTTTTCTGTTAAGAAAATGCATGTTCGTGGAGATATGTAAAAATCTCCACATGTGAAATTTGATGTGAAAACAATACCTCCATTACTATCGTCGGTCGGTAAAAATAACAACACATGCAAAAGTAGTTAATATTAAAAGGGTTTGATCAATCTTTAGAAAAATACTCTTTAATAATTTTAATGATAGCCAGATGCATTTTATTATATTTTTTAATATAGCGAGGGATATCTATTTTCATTTTATAATTTTTCCTTACTAATAGTAGAATTCTTTCTTTCTTTTCTTTTTTTTCATTTTTTTTTTTCTTTTAATGAAAAGTAATTTGTAATAAAATGATTGATAATTAAATTGGATTGGCAACATAAGTTGTTGTTGTGTTTTCATTTTGAATCGGTAATCCCTGCTCGACACCCTATGTTTATTTATTTATTATATTTGAGACTTTTTGAAAGGAGCTTGGCTCACATTTTTGACTTAGGAGATAATCACGATCCACTTCTAAATAGATAATTAAACTTCCCCATGCACAGTAGCATGGTGGGAACCGGGCACCGCGTGTGGGAACAGTCAGATCGTGAACAATTAGGGATGCTCCGGAGCAGGAGCACTGCCTAATCAGAGCCGGCGGCCGTTCCCAGCAGAGTGGCTGGATACTCGCGAGTATCCAATGAAAAAATGCCATCCCCGGCAAACCTTGACATATTTACTCAATAAGACAAAACAAACGATGATTGCAGCTCAAGGAAGGAAACCCTTAATGATAGTTAATGGGAAATTTATGTAATTAATGAGATTTTAAGCGACAATTGACGAAAAGAAATGGAAAACGACACACCAACGTATTCATTCTTTCTCAATGAAATTAAAAATGAATCCAATGTAAAATCTATTAGACAACATGAAAAATTGGATAATTTATCTAATTTTCTCGGAGTAATTTCCTAAAATTTGAAATTTAAATTGATAATATAATTGGTGAATTAAAGATGGTAAATTAGTCAAAATGTGTTTACTTTCATTTTTTCACCATGAATAAATCACTACCAATTGAGGAATGATAAATAAATTAAACAAACATTGCGTTATTAGAACACCTGACCCTCAACATTAATTCATTTTCAATTTCATTTCCCTTCATGAAAAAAAATAAAAAAAAAAAAAATTAGGACACAATGGCTCTTTGTATTTTTTTTTTATTTCGTCTTGAATTTAATTCATGAAACGGTTTAATTTGAGACGAATTGTCTTTTGTCAAAAATAGGGAGAAGAAATAAAAATATTTTTTTTTTAATATATATATATATATAATTAAAAGCAATAAATAAGTTAATCTGATTTTTGAATTTATTTGTTATTTTTTCAAATAAAATGTAATTTTGAAAAAAGATAGAATAATATGAAACTATGATTATATTAACTAGAAATTAAAAATGCTAAATTGATATATATAGTTATGTTCGTGCCATCACAACACACACCTTCCCCACAACTCCTACCTTATAGACATTAACCTATTAATTAAATAAATAAAAATAATTTAAAAAAAAATAAAAAAATTAAAAATTAAATAAAAATACGAATCAATACTAGAAAAAAACTTACAGTTAATCAGAGAAATTTACAAGAACAAAATAAACTAATCTGAAAATCTCACAACAAATTAATATCGAAATTTAACTCTCGACTAGAAAACATTCAAACTAACCAACAAAATTTAGACCTATTAATCAAAGAAAATTCAGCCCAAAGTACGATTAATATTATAATGCAACTTTCCCTCTACACTTATAACGCTTCACGAAAAGAAACGGCTTTAACATTCTGTAGCTCATTCACCCTCCATGAAAGTATCATTCTCTTTAACGAATTTAATATCCATCCTAGAATCCTATAAAATAAACATTATCATTGATAATTTTTGTGAAGCAACACAATTCGTTAGACCATTTTGCAAATTTGACAACAACATCGTTGACATTATTCTCGAAATTCTTGATTACGTTAGCACAGAAAATCAAATCTACCAACTTACTCCCCTACCTGTCTATCAAAAAGACGGACGCTACATGCTTAACGAACCTTTCGAATACTTGATTGTCAGTCACCTAGATATAAGAAATACAGAGAATTGTATAAACAGTAACAACAAACATTATTGCAAAATTAATACTGAAAAGATTAACAATTGTACAAATAGCTTAATAATAAACCACAACCATAAAAATTGTGAAATACACCCCCTTAAATATTTTTTCCCAAATTCATAGTAATACCAAACTCAAATATTATTATTGTAAGTGTAAGTGAAAGTGAAAAAATAACTCTAAATTGTTCCCATATACAGAAAGTGTTAATCAAAGGTCTATACAAGATAAGAAACAATGAGTGTTCAATTGATAACCAAAAAGTGCATTCAACCTATACATCCAAAAGTGAAGTGATCATCCCCAAAGTGTTACCAAGTGAAGACATTATAAACAATAATAAAGAATTAAAATTACATAGTATTAAACAGGTAGAAATAAGTAACATCAGATTAAGAGAAATAGAAGAGATAAGTACTAAAATTCATAATAATAAGGAAACTTTAGTATTTGTAACAATTGTACTGCTAATTTTAATCATCACTGCAATCGTATTGGTCAAATGTAAGAAATCATTAACGTATTTAGGGAGAGAGATTGATGGGAATCCCCTCACCGACAGCTAATTTACTGGGTAAATTTTCTTCCTTGAAGGGCGGAGGAGTTATGTTCGTGCCCTCACAACACACACCTTATATATAGTAAAAATATAACTTGTAAAATTTTTTTTTTGAGAATTTTGTAAAAAAAAAATTTCAAATCATCTTCTTCATCGATATTATTTTCTTCATCTAAATTCTAAAATTTAATAATTAATATTAATTATTTAATTTTTAATAATTTAAAAAAAATTAGATTTTATTACAATATGGCCTGTTCAATTTATTTTTTTTTTCTTTTCTCTTGTAGTTTTAATAGAAATTTTATAACAAAATATATAAATGAATTTATTATAAATAAAATGAAAAATTAATTTGTTTATTATTTCATAATAAAAAAACAATTATTTTTTTAAGTACACATTTGAGAATGCATATATTGCATAAAATTTAGAAAGGAGATAACAATTATTGTTATTTAGAATTAAAGACACTATGGTTCTTTTAATTACTCTCTTTAAGAAAAGATTTGTTGTTTTGAAAACCTTGTACTATAAAGATATAAATTGCAATGTTACATTATTTTTATTTTTATCTAATAAATTTTAGTTTAATTATAGGTTTAGAATTGGTTCTACTTTTTGTTAGCCTTTATAAAGAAGAAATATTTTGATTCGTAGAATCATATATCTTAAGAAAATTTATTAAGAAAAACAATGAAATTGAAGAATTTACGTCGAGTATAAATTAAAAAAAAATATATATTACTTAAAAAGTAATGGAATTTATTGTAATTTATTGCTTTACTACTCGAGTTTGCGAACACCTGCTGAATCAATAACATTAGTTTTTAATATTCGTGATTTAAGTTTCGTGAATTGAATTTTTTTTTCATTTTTTAATGGAAAAAAGTAATCAGTTCTTTTTTTCAAGATGATAATGTGACAAAGGAGGTTAACCTATCTTTGGAGTGTATTTAAGGATTGAACTCTCCCTCACAGCTTTTTTCTTCAAATACAACTATATTTATTTTTATTTTGTAGATAAAATTAACATTAACAAAAATGGAAAAATGAAAAATTTAAATTTGAAACAAAGAACAACCCTAATTCATGTACCACTCATTTTAATATAATCTGAAGTTTTTGATGAAAGATTTTTGTGATACACCAACTTCAAAAAAATTTGAGAACCTCTGCTCTAAATAATAATGTGAATAAAAGTTTATTGAAGTTAGGAAGAAAAAATATAATTTAATAAGTTGACCTGTGGCCAGGTCCGAACCGACCGACGGTTTGAAATAAATTAATTTCCAGCTACAGAAACAATTTCAAATAATTTTAATATATCTATTAATGTAATAAAAAACAGATAGGCATACATAAATAATAAATATAAACATTTTTAATTTTATTTTATTTATAATATATATGCAAGACCAGGCTGTGACGTCATGAATGGCTGGATGACGTCATATAATTTTAAATCAAGAAAAAACTAATAAATATGATTTTTCTCGAGGATAAAACCAATACAAAGTGCATGATTCGTGGTGATATATAAAAAAATCTCCTTTGGTGTGAAAATAACCCTTTCCGTCCTATCGTCGATCGCTAATACTACCACTTCCGGTTTCCGGAATTGCACCAAAAGTTGATCAATTCATCCCACTGATGCATTAAGTAAATATACCAAATTTCATCAAAATCGGTTGAGCCGTTCAGGCTGTACACATCTATACGGACGGACAGACGGACAGACGGACAGACATCATGCTAAAAATACTTTTTTCTGTTTAGAAAATGCATGATTCGTGGAGATATGTAAAAATCTCCACATGTGAAATTTGGTGTGAAAACAATACCTCCCTTACTATCGTCGGTCGGTAAAAATATCTAAAATTAAATTAATTTTTTTCACTTTTTGAAAATGTTTGCAATTTCTTTTATAATAAATTAAAACTTTGAAAAAAAATCCAATTAAGATTTTACAAAATATATTATTTATAGTGCACAACGACTTTCAATACTATTTGATATTCAAAAAATAATCGTAAAATACGCAAAAACAATTGATATATTAATCGGAATTGAATTGATATTATATAATTGTTTTTTTTAATGACTTTTAATTTCTTACAATTAGATTAGAATAGAGCGTTTCCAATTGAAAATTGCTTAATGGTAAATTAGAAAAAATAATTAAATATTACGCAGTAAAAATCAACAAATAAGCTTTGATATATTGTGAATTGCTAATGCTTAAGTGAAATCAAATAAAAAGAAAACTTTGAAAAAATTTGAAAAAAAAAACTTTGAGAAAATTTTAATCTATAAAGATATATTCTATTAGTAAAAATTTATTCTAAAAATTATGAAATCATATAATTAATTTAATTATTTAGAATAGCCATTTGATTAAAATATTAATAATTATTTTTATATCCACTTAATTTCATTTTAAAATTTAATTAAATTTTGAACTATAAAGAAAAATGAAGCAGATAACCCAGAGGTTCCCAATCTTTTCTGGTTTGCGGCTTCCTAAATAATTGGATTTTTTCCGAGGCTCCCTTAATACATCCCATTTTTATATAAATATTTTACTTTCTTGAAAAATTGGAAAACTTTTCTTCCCTCCATCGGAAATGTTTCAGAGCATCACAAAATCATCTGACCTTTTTTTTAGAACCATATTGAATAAGTTGACCTGTGGCCAGGTCCGAACCGACCGACTGTTTGAAATAAATTAATTTCCAGCTACAGAAACAATTTCAAATAATTTTAATATATCTATTAATGTAATAAAAAACAGATATGGATACATAAATAATAAATATAAACATTTTTAATTTTATTTTATTTATAATATATATGCAAGACCAGGCTGTGACGTCATGAATGGCTGGATGACGTCATCCAAGTCAAATCAAGAAAAAACTAATAAATATGATTTTTCTCGAGGATAAAACCAATACAAAGTGCATGATTCGTGGTGATATATAAAAAAATCTCCTCATGTGAAATTTGGTGTGAAAATAACCCTTTCCTTCCTATCGTCGATCGCTAATACTACCACTTCCGGTTTCCGGAATTGCACCAAAAGTTGATCAATTCATCCCACTGATGCATTAAGTAAATATACCAAATTTCATCAAAATCGGTTGAGCCGTTCAGGCTGTACACATCTATACGGACGGACGGACGGACAGACGGACGGACAGACATCATGCTAAAAATACTTTTTTCTGTTTAGAAAATGAATGATTCGTGGAGATATGTAAAAATCTCCACATGTGAAATTTGGTGTGAAAACAATACCTCCCTTACTATCGTCGGTCGGTAAAAATAATCGAAAATGTTCAAAATCATCTTACCCTTTTTTCAGAATTAAAAATTTCAAGTATTAGAAAATTTAATTTAATATTTCGCAGCTCCCCAGGAAGCCGCGGCTTACACTTTGGGAATCACTGATATAACCTACATATAAAGTATACTAAAAAAGGAACATGAACAAGAGTATGAGTATTAAGTATAAACAATAGTTATATCTAAGAGTGTGAATATTATAAGTATATAATTAGAATAAATAATCTTTATAAAATTGAACATTGTTTGTTTTTTGTTTTTGTTTTTTTCATTTCGAAATAATAAATGCATTTATTTTTCTATTATTTAGAAATATGTATCCTTTAAATTAACTTTCTTTGTACCGGAAAGTGTCACAGATCATTTAGAACTCACGATTACTATCATTAGACTCTTTCAGAGGCATCTTTTTTGACAAATAACTATTTTTACCTGAAGATTAATCTTTTTGTTTTTGGTAAATAAAAAAAAAATCAACCCTCTAATTCTGTTATCATTAATTATATATGTTATATAACAATTATATAAATCTTTAAACTCCTTTTTTTATCACTTCTAATGTGATTTTCATAACTCAATAAACCCTTTAATTAATTTGAATAAAAAATATATATAGATAGATAAATAGATAGACAGAAGTGTCCTCTAACAATGATTATTAGTGTGGTTAATCTATTAAATTCGGATTTACAAATAAAATATTAATTTAAAACATATTAAGGAAGTAACCAATATTTTTCCCTTGACTAGATATAAAAAAATGTTTTTATGGTTATAAAAAACTCTTCAGTACGGGGGTGCAACAGGTGACTAAAATATTTTTTATCCTTTTTCTTAGAACTAATAATTATCAATGAGAAATCTTTATTTTCTATACATGTTTTTATATATATACAGTCCCTGGCCAAATTATTAGACGCACTGCAAGATTTCAAGTAAAATATTAATTACCGAGTGATATTGTACTTATAAATTGAATTGTTTTTTATTTTTATATTAATCAATGAAAATAAAATAAAATAGCATTAATTTAGAAAATTATATGTTTATTAAGTATTAAAGAAAAATGAAAATACATAATGTAAATAAAAGTCAATATTTAGTCGAGCCACCTTTAGCTCCTATCAAAGCTTCAACTCTGCGCGGCTTGCTCTCAATGCAAGACTGTACTGTCTCCTGCATTTGAGGGTGATGATTCCACATATGAATAATTTTTTCTAGGAGCTGGGTTTTGTTGGTGATCATATCTTTAGCCACTTCTCTTTTCACTAGCTCCCACACATTTCCAATTGGGTTCATATCGGGGCTATTACCCGGCCAATCCAATAGAGGGATATTTTCTTCTGCCAAAAAAGCTTTAACAGACCGAGCAGTGTGGCAGGGAGTTCCATCTTGCATGAAAGTGAATGGTTCCCCATTTAGAAACCATTCTTTGAGCTGCGGAATTAACCGATTTTGTAATAATTCTTTGTATTGGTGTTGCCTCATTATTCCATTTACGACGTATAGACGTCCAGCACCCTTGCCGCTGATGACCGACCAAATCATCACTTTGGTTGGATGTTTCACCGTTGGAACGACACAGTCAAGATGAAACTTTTCTCCATGACGACGACGCACATACAGAGCTTTATTCTGCAAAATTTCAAACGTGCTTTCGTCACTGAAGCAGACTAGTCAAAAATAGACAAAATATATAAACTTCCATGTTTCTTTGCTTTATTTAACTGAAAATGATTATAATGTATCAATTTTTTATAAAATTACAAAATCTTACCGATCTCCAGAAGTCCACATCTTTGTCTTTCCATTGTTAGGCCCACTTCAGGCGCTTTGCTTTCATGGCAGCTGTTAACTTGAGCTTCCTGGCGGGGCGACGGGCCTTAAAATCTAATTCTTTTAATTTTCTTCGAACAGTGCGTTCAGAAGCATTTACGCTAGCATCCTGGAGTTGTGATTTTATCATCTTTGTAGTAGCAAATCTGTTTTCTAGACAAATTTTCTTCAAACATCTCTCTGACCGTGGAGTGAAAATTGGTTTTCTACCGCATCTTTTCTTTCTTTTTGAGCTTAATTCCTCCCCAGACTCAATTTTCTTTTTTATGCGGCGTACACTGGCTTCAGAAACCTTCAATCTTCGTGATATTTCCCGGTTTGTAAATGTATTTGTATTCACAAGGGCCTTCACTTCAGCTTTTTTACGTGGTGTAAGATCGACTTTTCTACCCATAATAAAAATAGTCCAAATATTTTTTTCAAACACTCTAAACAAAATAAAGTAATAATTGAGTAGTTAAACAAACAATGACAGTCCATAAAGCCACAGAAACACGTACGTACCTGCCGCGATCGCGATCACGATTGATACAGGTTTGTACTTGGTTACGTTCATGTATCACTTTGTCAACACAGTGTTGCCATTTTTTTAAAATAAATACAAATAGGTAGTCTACGACAAATCTTTTAAATAAAAATCAATAATATTGTAGTTTAAATATACAATGACTGTATAAAAACTCTTAAGAATCATAAAATTATTAAAAAAATACAGTGCGTCTAATAATTTGGCCAGGGACTGTATATATATATATATATACAATTTTATTTTAAAAATTGTATACATAGTATATTTATGTTATTTTTTTTGTTTTAAACAAATTTTTAAGTTTTTATAAATTAGTAATAATAATAATATGTAAATGTAAATCGATCAGGGTAAAACTGAAACAGAAGCCCTACCTGCAAACTGTAGTTGGATTCCATCATTGAGGGTGGATTCACCTTTCCTTGATTAAATGTTTCTAAGTTCATCCAAGAGTTGTAGTAGGCAAATTTCTAGCTTACCAGAATGATCTTCCCTTAAATATGCAATTAATGCAAAACAATACTTTAAATAGAATTCACAATTATCTCTCTTGATTATTAGAAAATTGAATATATGTAATTTATTATATTTTTTTTAGGAAATATTAAAAAACAATTTTTGAATGATTCATATTATTAAAAATTCCTTCTTCCATCCATATCTCATAAACCCTATTCAACGATTATGATTCAATAATAATTTGGAAATAATTAAATTTAATAAAAATTCAATTTTATCTAAGAAAATATTTTTCATATGTGTATTGAGTGGATATCTTATTTAAAAAAAAATTGAATTTATTCAATTAAATTAATAAATAAGACATACATTATCACATCTTGATAAATTTAATAAGTAAGTATTAAATTTTGAATAAAATATACATTTTTTATTAATAGATCATTAAACATATTCATATAAATATATATGAAATAAATAGATGATAATAAAAAAATAATAATAAGTTTAATAAAAATATAATAATTTTCGATTTATTATTCAGTGGATTAAGGGTTGAATTTAGTGGTGAATTTGCTCTCGATTATGTATTGCGCAGTAAACGACAACCGACTGCGCTCCCCACTCCGCTCACCTGCCAGCAGTCAGGCGAAGGAGAGGAGGATAGGAGAGGGGAACCTGGGAACGAGTGAGGGGGGTGAGCTCAAATCAAGAAATACATTCGGAATATTATTTACAAAATATATTTAAAGAATTAATTTTATTATTATTAACAATATTATTATTATTTATATTATTATCATTTAAAAAAAAAAAAAAACTAAGAACTTAAAAATATTCTTTAAATTTCGAAAAATACTTAAAAGATTAATATTAAATTGTATAATGAAAATATATTTTTAACTGATATATAATATTCACAATCAGAGACATTGAGATAGAGATTTATTAATAAGATGTCAAGATCAAAGGGGTTTAAAAAAAAGATTTAAAATGTTGATTTTTTTTTATATTACTAATTAATTATGTTTCATAATGAAATTGAATTAATTATTTTTTTTAAAATTATACTTTATGGTAGAATTTCTCAACCTTTTTGGACTAAACGCCCACTTCGTAAGGCCGCCCTATAAATTTTAACAGATAAAAATATTGAAAAATATTGAAAAATCGAGTTTCAGAACCTGATCGCAAAATCATCTTACCTTTTTTTTAAGAACCATATTGAAAAAAGCGGAAATGTTTAAAAACCTGATCGCAAAATCATATTACCTATTTTTTAGAGTTGAAAATGATTTCGCCCCCCAAAAGCGTATACGTCAAATAATCGCCCCCTTTAAGATGTCGATCGCCCAGGTTGAGAATCACTAAATTATGAGGTAAAATCGTACTCTTTATGATTTAATTGATATTATGATTTAAATATAATATACTAAAATATATATATTTATTTAAAATTCATTTGAAAAAATCATATAAATTTAAATCTTTAATTTATTAAGTAATTTCAATAAATTATGTGATGTTCTTTAAATTAATTTTAAATTATATATAATTTTCATTAGAACTATTAATTTGTTCAATTATTATACAATAATTTTTTGTAAAATTGAATAACACCATTTAAATAATTTGAAAACTTGAGTTGAAATGTGCAGTCATATTTGCATTTTCATCCTTTAAAATAAAATTTGATCAAAAATATTTTTAAATAATATAATTATATTATTATCCAATTGTTTTGTTTGTTTTGTTGTTTTTTTTAGTTTTACGAACATGTTTTTTTTAAGTATAAATAGACATTTATTGTAAAATTTAAATATTTTTATCAATTATATTTTCTTTTGTAGAATTGTCTTTTCACAACAAACAATTCTAACAATTCATGTTATTTTTGTTAAACTTTACAATAATCTAGCAAACGTGATAAATCCGGACATTATTCAAATACCAGTATGTATCTCTCCTATTTAACTTGTTTCGTTTGTTCAAATAAAGATTAACGATTATTTATTTCTTATTTATTATTTTCAAAACAATCAGTAAAAACGATTCAATTTCTTTTTAAGAGAAATTTATGAATCTAAACGAATCTTCAAGACAGTTGAGCAATGGCTGTAACATTATTTTCAAATTAGATCACACAAAAATCATAAAGCTGTCCATCTTGGACGGTGACTCGGCAGTGGCAGCGGAAGTGGGTGGTTATTCAATCAACATTAACGACTGTCCTGGGAAAATTACTATTGAGGCCATCAACGAAAATAATTACATGACAATTCGCTCTTTGCACGACATTAATGAATCCATTAACAATGATGCAGAGAAAAGAATTGATTTGCACTTCTCCCTGCGATAGATCATTCAGGAATTCTTCATTTTTTGCCTCAATTTTGTTAACTTTCTAAATTTTACGGATGAATTTTTTAATAAGAAATCTGACATCTAATAAATGATCATCATCATTGTTATATAAAATGAAGTTTAAGAAAATGAAGAAGAAGAAGAAAAAAAATAACATTGGGAAACAACGAAATTAAGTATAAAAACTGCAGCAGTGAGTGTTAAGAAAAGTTGTTCCGTGGGCTGTCTCCAGTAAATAAGCATACCCTATGAAGATATCAAGGTAAATGTGCGTGACAATCATTGATTACGCCTATATTTCAATCAAGTCGGAGTCCTTCATCTTACCTCGAATTTGTCTTTTATGAAATATTCATCTTCAAAAAAAAAACAACTGAACCAACTTCTCCATTAGGTCATAATTTGCTTTTAAAAAAGTAACAGCTTGTTGGTTGGCTTGTTACTGAACTAGATTTGATCAGGTCCAAGAAACTCTTTGCCTCTTTCTTTCTTTACACAGGAAATTTAATAATTATTTTTATTTTTTTATTTTTTTTTTTTTTTTAATTTCACAAATGAATTTGATTTATTATATTATAAATAATTCGCGTATTAATCTTTAATTGGTATAATTATAATTGTAATGATGATTTCATAAAAACAAATGATTATTGCTCATTTAGGACATTAATAAATAGATAAATAAAAAAAATAAATAAATGAGTATAAATTGCAAGTTGAAATGTTGTATATTTTACAGTGTGTTAAGTTAATTTAATAAATCAGATAAATTCCTAAAAAAAAAATCATAAAAATAAATGAAATATATGTTGAATGATTAGTAAAATAAAGAACAAAATGTATTTTAATTATTTCAATATAAATAGAAATTGCATAAAATTGTTGCTTAGTAAAAATGAGAATAAAGTAAAAAAAAATAATAATAATAAATAAATAATTACTAAGAGAAAGATAAGTTCTTTGGATCTTTAAATGAAATTTTCATTTTTTTTTATACATATTAAATGATTATGTAAATAATTTAGTAATTTAGTAAGATCAAAATAATAAAACACAATTAAATTTATTGTAAAAAAAAATAATTATAATAATCTCTTAAAATTTTAAGATGATTCTAAATCCAAAACAAAAATAAATTTTAATTTTTATATGTAATTATTAGAGTGAGTGTTAATACTCAACCCTTGAAAAAATTACACAAATTTATAAGTATAGGCCAGCTGTATATCAAACCAATCTACAAATGAATAAATTAAACGTCTTACATTATTTTAAATGTTTTGTTTTTTAAATTTTCTTTTTATTTTTATAAATTTATGTTATGTAAAAAACCTGTTTTATTTTCCCTTTAAAATTTGGACTGGGAACTAAATTTAAATTTAAATAATATAAAATTCGATAAAGCAATTTCAAATGCAAAGTTGAATCATTAAAAAAAAAATCTTTACATATAAGAACTATATATATATAGTAAGGGTGATTTGGAGGTTTCAATTTTAAATATTTTTAAATAAATTTTATTTATTGTAGAAACGGGATTTACAAGTGGTTAGAATGGGAGAAGAAAGAAAAGATGTTGATGGGGAGACCGATTGAGAAACGCCCGCTTGGAAGACCAAGGACGCGGTGGATGGACAATGTAGGAAGGGAAGTGAGAGAGATGGGAGAGGGTAGGAGTTGGATGGTGGTGGCTCAGGAAGGGACATTTGGAGAAATAATATGGTTGCTGCAGCCAAGAACATTCGAGTTCCGTAGAGCCACCGAGATAGATTGATAGTTAGATAGTATAAACAGGCTTTATACTATACTATGTAATATATAATATAATTTTTAAAATTCGCCATTATAATCTTTTATAACTTATATGTGTATATTAATTATAAAATAATTTAATTTCATATTTTATCTTTTCTTAGGTTAGAATTTATAAAATATTTTCCTGTATAAATATGAACAATTCTTTGATTTCCTATAGTAATTGGTAGCCCTTAAGGTGAGATGTTGTCAATTCATTGAATGATAGAGTCTCCCATTCTTTGGGACAAGTCACTCAAGAGGAAAGCCCCCAGCACCCGTTGGAGACCACCCAGGCAAAAAACGAAGTGCTAAGAAGCCACGTTGTTGAAGAAGACAATGCTGGTAGTGTAGTTGGTGTGGAGTAAAGGCCATTGCTTAGCTGGAGGCGCCATCCTCAAGAGTCTCTGATTTAAATATTTCAATATCGACGAGGGTCTCTTGTGCAGTCTGCGTGGAAGAACAAGGAGGGTAGCATCTCCAAAAGAAAAAAAAAAAAAAAAAACTAAGGTGCATGCTTACTTGCACGAATGTCGATGGCTCTTCTATTCTGTGCATTCGAGATGCCACACACATTTGGAATGTATCGGCGATTTTCAACGACTCGAGGCCTCTTCACTTTTCCTGAGGACAACGTTTCTTGATTGCTTAATACAGTTGCCTCTTTGGAAATATCATAATAAATCATTACATAGATATTTAATTTGAAAATGAAAAGAAAAAAAAAATACTAAAAATTCCACAAATAAAAATATCGAAGTATAAATTTTTCCCCTGAAACACTTTTGATATAAATTTAAATGATAAATTAGTTTCTAAAGAGAAAATTGTATATACAATTTATCATTAGTAATAAATCACATCGAAAAATATCCTATTATACTGATATTTTTTTTTCTTTTCTTAAGAAAATGCAACCCAACGACTTTATGTTTATATATTAACACGCGTTAAATTACTTAAGTAAAGTAACACTCAAAAGACTGTTGTATTCTTTGGGTGTGCCGTTTTAGTTTCTTTTGGCCTAGAAACAACTTGTTAATGAAACTATAATAAAAAACTAAATAAATGAATTATGTGAATTTAAATAATAAATAAATAAGTTCTATTTGTATAGCCTAAACTTGGCAATGATTTATTCATATTGAGAACTAACTACACAATTCAAAAAAAGAAAAAAATATGTACAATATTATCTTAAAAAAAAAAATCTAAAAAATAATAATTTCAGCTAGTTAATTTTATTTTTTTTTTCATTTTTCTAACATTGTTAATATTTTGCTTGGTCTGATTTGAACATTTGTACTTCATCAGGACAAAACCAGTGAAAACAAATTCTTTGAATACATTTATTTTTTAAAGAGATCTTCTATGTATATATATATATATATATATATATATATATATACCTTTAATATATCGATATTTATATTTTATATATAAATTCTGTAATAAAGACAAATGAATTATTAAGTATATTCTATTATTTGGCGACCTATTTTTTGCACAACATCACAGCCTAAATATTTTTTTTTTAATAAATAATTAAAATTTAAATAATAAACAATTTTTTTATAACTTTTCAACTTTTTTTATTAAAATAATCAATTCTTTTTTTAAAAAAAAATCATAATTGAATTGTGAAAACCTCTTTATATATACATATATATAGGGTAATATAACGATCACTAAAAAATATAGAAAGTAAAAAAAAAAAAACAATCGTTCGAAAGGTATTTATACAAATTTTCTTTGGCATGATGATCATTTGTCGTAGATTTCCCATCATATTGAATTATGAAAATGTGCAGTACCATCACGCCCATTAATTGATTCTATTATATAGCTAATTAAAAACAGCCTTGAATCAATTGATTTATGATGACAGAGGAAGGTATTGTGTATCCAGGAACCTTTTTTTGAAACTGGATAAAAGTGCCTAGTTTATTGTAATTTTATGCATTGTCCTCCCTCCTTTTGCTATTAGAAGGAATTCATTATTCTGCCGCCCTCGTAAATCTTGAATTCAAATCATACACAAGTTGAGGCTGATTAACGTCAGTATGGATTAAATTGCATCGATTCCAATGGATAAATTTCATTTAAAAAGAAATTAAATCAATCGATATCAATTGAAGGCAATTAGTTGATTCGTGATTGAAACTGATTTATAATAAAATTATGCCAATTTTATTGAAATCATCGATTGAAAAGGAGTTGCATTGGAAGTGAAAATGTATGATAATGTATCCATGAAAGAGAATAACGTCAAATTTAATAATGCTTTTAAAATATTCATAAACAACAAAAGTAGAGAGGAAATAAAATGATTATCTGCAAATAAGAGAAATAGATGGGATATAATTTATATAGTATAGTAAACCCAGAGACATATCTAGGTTTCTTTTAGTAATAAAAATAACTGATAAAAATATAAATATATAGGATAAGATGATGGCACAATTAGTTAATATGCCAACCAGGAAATTGAAATTTATTTGAAATAAACATGTAAAAATGTAAAGATTAAAAAATAATTCAAAGAATCTGTATATCAAATAAAATTAGAGAAAAGAATTATTTTAAAGTTTTTAATATTTTAAGAAACCACTTTAGTTCTTCTTATTTTATGTCATGATTCTAAAAATTTAAAATATCGTCATATGCATAATTTGTAATAATAAAAATTTTTAATTGTTCATTAACTAGCCTAAATGATGAACCGCTTCTCGATTTTACTATCTCGGGGCATTATTAAAAATTCGTAGTATTTATCAATTTTTGAGAAATTCGGAAGAGGACCATTACCTGCCACGTTTTCATTTTTTCCCCTCTAAACTGACCGTAAAAAGAAAGATATATGTTTAATAATTTTTCACATTCATTTAAATTGTATAAAACTGATAAATATATAGTAGAATTTCAGCATGCTTGATTCGCTGAAAGTACCGGAATTAATTTTTTAAATTTTTAAATTTTGACTTAAAAATGAAGGTAAAGGTTTTAAATTTAATATATATATATATATATATATATATATATATAATATAATATATTTAATTAATTTAATTGTATAATAATATTATACTGCAAATATATTTTTTTTAAATTAATTAATTAATTAATTTAATTATACTTGTATAATTTGTAATTTAATTAATTTAATTTAAATATAATATATGTTAATTAATCCAATTCAAATTTGCGAGATAGTCGAGTGGAGACAGTCCAGATTTTTTCCATTCCAGAACGGTTAAATTTACCCAAATTGGGAAACACTGTTCTAGAGGGTGCATCCAATCTTAGAGAGAGGGTTGAATAGATAATCTTATAAAAACCCTAAACATATAATACTTTATAATAATTTATACATATATACATATATTAGGACAGTATCTAAAGAAAAGAAAGGGTTAAAGGTTATAGAAAACTTTTTACTACGCAATATTTCGTCTTGTCTGACTTTTGTTGTCCCGTACGCTCTATTTTATTACTCTATTTATTAGTTGTCAAGTTAAAGAGGTATGTAAAATATTAGTCATAAAAAATAATTGCAACTGAGTCAGTGAGGTGACTTTGAAAAATATTTAACTACATCCGTCTAATTAATTCAATTATTATAACTTGTCAATTAACACAAATTTCCGGAAAGATTGTTAGGGCGGAAGGAAGATGGAAAGTTTAATCATCCCTGAAGAAAGTGAAATTATAAATGGCGGTGCACTGGTTGTTTGTTGATTTTGAAAATGAAACCAGTTAGCGTCCGAGTGATTCTAAATGGCATGTGAAAAGTAAAGAAAAGAAAAGTGGTGGCCAGAAGCGGTGGGATCTGTTGTGAATGATGCTAGTACATTTTTCGTTCACGGTCTGTTAACGTTGTTTGTTGTGTGTGCGCGACCCGTGGAGACTGGGCCAAGGCCGGGAATAACCACAAACCAAAACGTCGTTCTATCAATCTAAAGTTCCGCAATTTCAAGGAAGAAGTTCCCTTTCATCGCTAATCATCACAAAAAAATAAGGATTCATTTACTCCATCTAGATTATATTTTAAATACAGTCATTTTTTTTTTAATTTACCTCACAATAATTTTCAAAACATTCATTAGCATTATCCATTCATATCTTGAGTTCCTTTGATTAATTTTCATAAAAATTAATTTCAAGAGACAATTTATTATAATCTATAAGAGAAGGACGGATTGGGCAATAAGATTGCTTCATTAAAAATCTTTTGAATTTACTAAACCTAAATACTAGATCATTTAATTATTGTTCATCATTTTGATTTGAAAAAGTTATCATTGTTTATTTCGTCACCCCCCAAATTCATTTTTTTTTTTTATATATAATTATTAAATTTATTTTAAGTAGTTAATAATAGAGTTAACCACCATTATACCTAATAAATACTTCATATAATAAAATATAAAATTATATTTAATTGTTACTCCAGACAAGGGGACGTGGCTAGAATGGGAGAGGAAAGAATGGCTAAAAATATATTCGTGGGGAGACAGACCGATTGGGAAACGTTCATTTGGAAGACAAAGGACGCGGCGGGTGGACAATATAGGAAAGGACGTGAAAGAAAGAGCAGAGAGTAGGAGTTGGATGATTATGATTCAGGATAGGGATACTTGGAGAAATGTGGTTACTGCGGCCAAGAAGAGAACTTTCAAGTTCCGTAGAGCCATAGACATAGAAAGATAGACTTAATTGTTGCTCAATTAAAAAAAAAAACAATTTAGAGAAAATATGGGCTAACATTTCTAAAATATATTACAAAAGAATTTGTTTTTATTCTTTTAAATATACTGAAACCTAAAATTGCGATTAGATCAAATCATTTTGATCTTCTTCAAAGAAAAATATTAAATTTTTAAGCCTAGGAAATATATAAATAAAATATTATAATGATTATTTTACAATTAAAACAATTTTTTTTTTAATTTAAATACAAATTTATATATATTTAATATGGTAAAGACCTTTTCTAAACATTTCACTTTCCACTCTCTCTCTCTCTCTCTCACTATCTTGCTCTATATATAGTAATTATTTGTAAACAGACAGTCCATAAATCAAATAGATTTTTTTTTTCTGAATTCAATTCTTTATGCTTAAAGAATCCGGAACTTTCATAGATCTATACTGCATTATATTCCATATTTGTTTTTCATACTCGGAGGAATTTTATAACTTTTCTATAGTACAATAAGATAAACTAGGAAATAATTCTATCTTGAATTGCATTTTTCTTAAAATGTTTGAAAATTAATAATCCAATTAATAAATCGATATATATATACATTTAGATAATATTTTGATTTTTTTTCTTTGTCAAAATTATTAATTTGTAACTAACTTCATTTTTTACCGACCGACGATGGTAGGGGAGGGATTGTTTTCACACCAAATTTCACATGTGGAGATTTTTACATATCTCCACGAATCATGCATTTTCTTAACAGAAAAAAGTATTTTTAGCATGATGTCTGTCCGTCCGTCCGTCCGTATAGATGTGTACAGCTTGAACGGCTCAACGGATTTTGATGAAATTTGGTATATTTACTTAATGCATCAGTATGATGAATTGATCAACTTTTGGTGCAAATCCGGAAACCGGAAGTGGTAGTATTAGCGATGGGAAGAGAAGGGTTATTTTCACACCAAATTTCACATGAGGAGATTTTTTACATATCATCACGAATCATTCACTTTGCATTCGTTTTATACTGGAGAAAAATCATTTTTATTAGTTTTTTCTTAATTAAAATTATATGACGTCATCCAGCCATTCATGACGTCACAGCCTGGTCTTACATATATATATTATAAATAAAATAAAATTAAAAATATTTATGTTATATGCCTATATGTTTTTTATTACATTAATAGATATATTAAAATTATTTGAAATTGTTTCTGTAGCTGGAAATTAATTTACTTCAAACCGTCGGTCGGTTCGGACCTGGCCACAGGTCAACTTATTTAAATATACCATGGTAATTTATGTTTATTCTTTATCCTTAAATTATTTAAACTAAAAAAAAATATTGAGTATCATTGATTATTTAAGTTACTAAATAGGAAAATAAACAAAAGTTTAACTTAAAAAAAAAAATCAATATAAATTACTAAATTGGGATGATGATGATGTTTTAAAAACATATATCATCATCTTCTCGGTCTTTTCGGATCATTTATACTTATATATGGAAGTGTGAAGTTAGTTTTTGATGTTTGCTGTTTAAGCCGACACCTGTCAAGAGCGGCTAAGACACGCAGGTCTTCGCGTGAGGCCTCCGCCTTGACGTCAGTCAACACCGCAGAACCAATAAAGATATTGCCGGCCAAACATGCGAAGACCTTGTTCAAACATTATTAACTGAATTTATCATTGGAAACATATAAAAACGATCAAATCCGTTCATAAATGTTCTACGTGGAAAATTTATGAAAAATTAATTTATTTAAACAAAATCAATATGTAAAAAAAAAAACAAATAAAAAACGAAAGATTCTCTAAATATAAAATAACAAATACTATATAAACTGGTTATAAACTTCGAAAGAAAAAATATCTATTATATTGTTATTTATTAATCTAGTCATGTTTATAATTTAAATTAGAATCATAAACCTAGAAATATATGATGTAAGTAGAGTGACTCATTCATTTCTTCTGATATAAAGAATAGATTTTTATTTAGGAGGGAAGTCTGCGTAAATAAACTTCCTGTCGACTGATTAAGATCAAATGTATCCCTTTCAATAGAGGTTACCACAGAAAATCAACAATAATTGCATCATTGAAAAGGTCAATCATTTAACTTGAACAAGATTTTCTAAATTAAAATAAAAATAAATGATAACATTAAATTATAATTTGAAGATATATTAAAAATTTATTGAGAATTTTAAATTATAAAAAAATATGTACTTAGATACGATTGAAATATAAACTTTAAAAATAAAAACTATTTTGTTTGCCACGAAATTGCTCTCCCCTATTTAATTGCAGCATCCTAATTCCCTTGGCGAAGAATTCTTTCGATTTATCCCGAAGTCCAAACAGGTAAAAATCATATGGGGCGAGGTCTGGTTTGTAGGTAGGATGAGGTAATACCTCCCAATCCAATTTTTGAAGCGTCTCACGGGTCAGCTTAAGAAGCTTCAAGAAAGATGGGACATAACTGTGGGGGTGATTTATGTTGAAAAATAGCCCGAATTTTGTAAGAATCAAATAAACCATTTTTGAGCTATACCCATTTGTCTCTTTACTTATTGTTTGACCCTCTTAATAAAAAATATAATTAAATATTATTGTTTTAGTATTAAGGGTATAACACAATTCAACGTATTATCTTTTTGTTTCTTATTATGATTTGACAGAAGAATAACACGTTCCCTCCGGCATGTACCAGCGGTGGCTCATCCCGCCACATAAAATAAATAGACAAATTATGAAGCCGGTGAAGGTTGCATAACACTCAATCGGATATGGAGAAATTTTTCAACACAAAATTTTAAATGTTAGAATTGATGTGAGAAAAATGCTATTATAATTCTCTATAAATATTAATCATACATTTTGTCACATTTTCATGAAAACCAAAAAAAAAACCATTAAATAATATTATTTTGTAAATTGATAATACACATATTTGAGTTCTCAACAAACAATTAATATTATTCAGTTATTCATCTATAATATGAAATCACAATTTACAATTGGTATGTATATATATATATATATATATATATATTAGTATAAGAATAGAATAGCAAATAGTACGAAAAATCTGACATAATCCTATTGCAATTCTGTCAAAAGAAAAATTATCTATTTAATAAAATATAAAATTCCCAAGAAATTCTAAGAAATATGACTTGTATTTCATTTTATTTTTCTCTCAAGAAATAATATATCATATATATATATTGAAATAATATTTATTTATTTATATTGAAATATATTTATTTTGGCGATAAAAAAAATAAATAAAATTTCTTACCACATTTTTTTAGAGTAAATATATCAAATAAAAGGATTTTGGGAAAGTAATTCCAAATTATTTAGAATAGATAAATAATTCATTAAATTCCAGTTCTTAATCTAGTTTAAAAGGTCCAAATCAATTAAAAATTACCCTTACTGCGTGTATAAAAACTTTTGAATATTATTTAGTAGTTTAAAATTAGTTGAATTATCGTATAAAAGAAGGCGTAACTGACTTCCGCCTTCTTCATCTAGAATGAGCTCTTTGATGCTTCATTCACTTGATATTCGATTTCTCTTCGTTTCGGACGTCTTCGTCAAAACCTCGATTATTCGTATTTTTCGTCGGAAGCCATCATTTCACTTCGTTCTTTGTCTCGTTTATAATTGATCTCGTGTTGGCTTCATATTTCTTCGATTTTGTATTTAAATTCCATCGTTTAAAATCTTTCTTAATTATCCAATTCGTAACAAATAGTACTTTTGGATAAATATCTTGTAATTTCTAATTCGTATCAAATCCAACAATTAGATCATATCTTATCATTTTCTCGTTTCTATTTTGTAATATATTTATAACTCGAACTGTGTTCAATTATCGAAACTACCTCAGATTAAAGGTATTTATAAATATATATATTTTCTTATAATATTTCGAATTGTTAATGTTTCAAATAAAATATTAATTTTTCAAATATTCTTGTATATAATAATCTTATTTTCGTTAAATATAATTGTATATAAAACCTAATTTGTTGTCTTTTGATTTATTATAGATATTAATATATATAATTTTCGTCGTCTTTTACCCGCCAGCAATTTAGGGGAGAATTGACGAACTCCTGCAAAACTTTGTAATTATTTGTTATAGATATCTTATTTCTACAAGGGATGCTAAGAAATTTCCACATGGACCATTTTTGAAATAAATATATCCCCATCTACCCCATATTTCAGAAACCCGGAAATTCTCTTAAAACAGGAAAATTCCTATACACTGCGAAAGAACAATTAGATCAAATTCTCACATCGAAGTTTGCAAAATTTATGAGACATATTCTGGATTGCAATAGGACTTGTGGTGCCGCACATATAGATGGCGCCGCACCAACATGCACCAACTCAGACAATAATAAAAATTGTGAAATATTGTATATAGTGAAGATGTTTTCAAGGAATAAATTGAGATATGACTCCATGTCCTTGGCAATGTTTTACTAGCCTTCCTCTCATCATCCATAACATCCTACATTCCCACACATATACATTCGCCTTAGACTCATCTTGTTTCTAGAAACACTCAAAGACAACTATGTAACAGTGACACCGTCTTAAATCTTGAATACGTCCCAGAAAATCTTGAAGATTCATCATTCATCCACGATGAGGCTGGAGGCATCCACGATGAACCTTCCTCCACCGAAGAAGGGCCTCCAACTACCCAGGAAGAGATTCCAACCCTCGAAGAGACTATCCCCCAGGAAGATCTTTGCGAAATTTTGGGTGTATCTTCCTGGGGGATAGGATCATCAACAGTTCCTTCAACCGAAAAAGATTCCTTAGATCAAAAGCATAAAATACTACGCCCATACATAAAAGGTATCACGGACAAAATTGGCCGAATTCTTTCCAGAAATGAAATCAAACCCATTTTTAAGACGCACATGAAACTCTCCAACCTAATCCGAACTTACAAAGACATAGTTCCCAATGAGTGCTTAGGTGTATATGAGATTCCCTGCTCAGCCTGCCCGAGATCATACATAGGACAGACGAACAGGAAGATACAAAATAGAATTTATGAGCATGAGATTAGATCCGGCCTCGACTTTAACCAAGCACCACAACGAGACCGGTCACAACATCAATTTCTCCGAAACCAATACCTTAGCTCCCATTCAACTCAAATATCCCAGACTCCTGCGTGAAGCAATTGAAATAGAAAAACGTCCTAATTGCCTCAACGCAAGGGACGACGCCCTAAACTTCCCTCCGTCCTGAAAACTAGCTCTAAAATCACACTTCCAACCTCTCGTCAAAACTCAGACCCATACTACCTCATCTCTAACCATTTATTCACAAACTCCTAAAAATCTTGTCACTAATAAAGTTGATCGCACAAATAGCTGGCCTCAGATCCAGAATCAAATTAAATCCCGCGGGCGGGTGCAATGTCGAGGTTGGTGCACAGGAAAAAACTGCAGTCTGTACCGACAGGTTGCCTTACCGGACTGTTTCCTTCTGTGCGGTAATGGTGTTGGCGGGGATTCCGCCTATAGATTTGCTGGCACGTGAAAGATACGAAGTCTATCACGAGAGAAGGTCTGAGGCTTTCACAATCCGGGAGGCAAAGGAACAAGCAGAAAGGCGCCTCTTGGATAGATGGCAGCAGAGTTGGGACAGTGAGGCAACAGGCCGCTGGACCCACAGCCTGATCCCATTCCTACAACCATGGACGGAACGGAAGCACGGAGAGGTTGGCTTTCACCTGACACAAGTGCTGACAGGTCATAGCTGTTTCAGAGCATATCTCCATCGCTTCAAAAAAAATTGGGGAGGCAACATGCTTGGATTGCGGAGAAGTCCTAGACACTGCAGAACATGTAGTCTTTTCATGTAAAACAAGTGGTGGCAGGAAAGGAACGCCTTATCAAAAGAGCTGGGTGTTGAAATTGAGAAAGGAAATATGGTCAGACTGATGTTAGAAAGTAAAAAGAACTGGGAAGGGGTTGAAGACGACCTTGACTGGTGATGATGTATGTCCAAAGACGATACCGTCACCAGTCAGAAAGGGTCAATGAAAGGGTATAGTGGGTGGCTTAATAACATCATGGTAATCCCACACTGTACACCAATCAGTTGCGATGATGATGTGGGCTTCGTAGGAAGTTTTTCCCGGTCCGTCATATTAATAAAAAAATAAATAAATAAATATATACAGATATCATTTTCATTAGTTTATTTAAGTTAACTTATAATTTAAATATACTTTTTCATTTTATTTCCCTCGGGAAAAAAAAAAGTTTTAGCTAAAAAAACAGAAAAAATAAAATAAAAATAACACACGAAATCAAATAACGGATTTCGATGAATAGAATATTATAAAATATCGAATTCTTTATATGAAAATTATCGATGAGATCGAATTAAAATATTATTAATATTATGTACACATTTAGAAAGGTTTATTAGTGGCTATCAGCCAAAAGTTAGAGAAAAACTAATCAACCATAACTTAAAATGGAATTAATAAACCAATTTAAACAAGCAGTTTATTTACATGCTATTAGGCATATTTTTATCGATATTGTAAAGAAATATGTGCAAAGAGGGAGTGTAAGTTCTCACAAAAACTATCCACACATGCACGCACTCATCCAACACGCACCAGCTACACGCTCATCGCTTGATTTATCACGCTCGAAATGATCGGCTGCATGCACGTTCGTTCTCAGACTAAATTCTTTGATTATTTCATATCTATCTATCTATCTATCTATCTTTCTTTAATATATATATATATATATATGTATATATGGACATGTTTAATAAGATTTTATCTGTCATATTGTATTGTTTGTTGAAGAATTAAAACGTGAAGTTCAATGGTGTTGTTTAAATAACACTAATATTATTTTTTTTTTTTTGCTTGTTCTTGTTAAAATTGGAGCATTTAAGGTGTATGCACGTTTTCTTCGGACAACACCATTAACTTGTACGGCTGACAGAAAAATTAACCCTCTGTACATTACTGCTCTATATTTAAGTTTTATACTAGGAATGCCAAGCCTTGAAATAACAGGCTTAACCTGGTCTAAAAAGAAATGCGGGTCTTCATGAAACGGGATGATTAATAGGAAAAGTTTATAGAAATTATAGATGCAACAAGATTCAATACACTCGAAGAAAAAAATTGAAAATACAATAAGAGAATATAATTAAATCAATAATTATAATTATAAGATCTAATTTTCATTCTTGATTTAAGTTATTGATTTAAGTATATTACTTTTCAATTTTGTTTTTATATATGAATGAAAAAAATACGTGTTCATCTTTAATAATATATAGAATTAATAATGTAACAGTCATTAAAGTCTCTTTAACGAATCATAATCATATATTTTATATATACATATATTTATATTTATATTTTATATTTTATATTAACTTGTTAAATCAACTTTAAAATCTATATCAATTTATTGAAATAATATGAGAGAATAATCCATCTATCTATCTATCTTTTAGGGTGCTACTTATTTATACAACCAGATTCCTCCAACTATCCCTATTCAAAGTCACTATCATCCAATTCTTATACTTACTTAATTTTTCATATCTCAGTTTAAAATAATAATATAATATTATTAAATATATCACTATTTGTATTTCCAGGGCTTGATATATATATAATGTACAGAGGATCTAAGAGATTTTACAGATAAGAACTGCAACTCTCTCCCTTAGAATTATTTTTTTCCATTTTGCGCCTACTGGTAAAAAAATATTACCGATTATTTATAGTCAGTAGTAGATTTGTGTATCAATATTGAAGCAAATTATTGTTTTAAAATATATTTCAATTAATATTATCATTTGAAATGCTAAAGTTATTTATTTATTTTTTAAATATATGAGATGACCCTTAAGAACTACTATACTAAAATAGTAGCGTTCGTGTTCCTTTTTGTAATTCTAATTTTATAGATAGAAAGAAGAATGTAAAAATTGTTATATTTAATTATTTAATTATTATTATTTCCCGTTTATCTTTAATTATTGTAGATTTAATATTGTAACAGTCATTAAAGTCTCTTTAACGAAAGACATTCTTATTGTATATTATCCTGTTAAATCAGTTGTAAAATGTATATCAATTTATTAAAATAATTTGAGAGAGAATTATTCATCTATCTAACTATCTTATTTTTTAATCGCAACAACCAGATCTCTATTCAAAGTCACTATCATCCAATTTTTATACTATTTCTAGAACTACAAAATTGTATGATTATTAAAATATATGGTAGGGTAAAGCATACAGTCGTTGGCCCCCTTAAGCAATTCCTAGCAGTCTTTAATGCATATCTGGGCAAATTGCGGAACAATCTGTGTCAAATTACGTTTGCAGAGCATAGATACTATGAACATTTTGATGAATAAATCTCGACATTTTCAATAAGTACGCAAAATCCTAAAAAATACAGTTATTGGTCCCCTGTTATAGTTATTTGCCTAAGTATTCTATAGCCATTATATAGTGATTATAGAATCATCGATTACATAACCATAGTTAATAGCGCAATTTTTAAAATAAAAATCTCTTATTATTTGTGTTTTAGTGATAGGGGGCCAATGACTGCCTCGAGGCCAACAACTGTACCTATAGTTTACCCTATGTGTTAGAAAGGAAGAGAGAAGGGTGTAGTTCATATTTGATAGGTTCATGTTTCACTTTAACCAACTAACAGAATTGAAATTTATTAATGAATCAATTGATTTGACTGGGAATGAACTTTTTATTTTTTCATGAAGGTAACAAATCTGTTTGTTTTTTTTTCTTTTTCTTTTAAATTCAATTCCATATATTTTATTTTTCTTCTGACTTTTATTAAATCTCTATAATGAAATAAACAGATTGGTTCATAAAATAATAAAACATCGACGCAATTAAATGGCAACAAATTGGAGCCGAGAGAGGAGAAGATGTGTCGGCTTAAATTGGCCATCCGTGTTTTTCGATAGGCCTATATCTATTAAGCCCGGCTATCAGAGGACGTTTTACACAATCGATGTTCGAGCCAAGAAAGACTAATGTGATTTCCGTGTCGAGGGTCAGCAGGCGGCCGACCCTCCTGGATTCCGGATTCGGGATTTTCACCAAATCAGGGAAAGCCCTGCACGCCGAGATTAATGAGATGCTGGTGAGAATTTAAGGTGCGTGGCCAAGATGAATTTTCAATGCTTATTGGTGGGCGTACAAATGGTGCAAAACGGGATTGTTCATTCGAAGCGATCTTCCTAATCTTTTTATATTTTATTTTTATTATTTTGCTTGTGGAAATATTAACGTTGCCAGGAGAATGTTGTAACATCGTTTTTTACTTCTTGTTTCCTAATTTGTTAATTTGACTATCTAATATATAAAAATATAAAAGAATAATTAATCGTTATTTTCTTTTTTTTTTTCTTTCTTTCTTATTTGGAAAATAGAATATTTATAAAAAGAGAAATAAAAATAGAGAACTTTTTTTTTCGAATCTTTAGAAAAATAATTAATTGAACCAGACAGGTGGTACAAATTGGAGAGGAAAAGTTGCCAAAAAAAAAAAATAATTTTTTAAATATAATTTATTTTTCAATTTTAATAATTATTTTTTTGTTATCGAATTGGTAAATAAAAAAAAATGAATTCTCTATTAGACTTAAGGATTTGTGACGGTAAATATCACCGACACATTACCGACACAGTAGTACTTAATAATGACACTAGATGAAGTACGATAAATATTAGGAAATGAACTATTACATTATAATCAATATAAATAATTAATAAGTTGACCTGTGGCCAGGTCCGAACCGACCGACGGTTTGAAATAAATTAATTTCCAGCTACAGAAACAATTTCAAATAATTTTCATATATCTATTAATGTAATAAAAAACAGATATGGATACATAAATAATAAATATAAACATTTTTAATTTTATTTTATTTATAATATATATGCAAGACCAGGCTGTGACGTCATGCATGGCTGGATGACGTCATATAATTTTAAATCAAGAAAAAACTAATAAATATGATTTTTTTCGAGGATAAAACCAATACAAAATGCATGATTCGTGGTGATATATAAAAAAATCTCCTTTGGTGTGAAAATAACCCTTTCCTTCCTATCGTCGATTGCTAATACTACCACTTCCGGTTTCCGGAATTGCACCAAAAGTTGATCAATTCATCCCACTGATGCATTAAGTAAATATACCAAATTTCATCAAAATCGGTTGAGCCGTTCAGGCTGTACACATCTATACGGACGGACAGACGGACGGACAGACGGACGGACAGACGGACGGACGGACAGACGGACAGACATCATGCTAAAAATACTTTTTTCTGTTTAGAAAATGCATGATTCGTGGAGATATGTAAAAATCTCCACATGTGAAATTTGGTGTGAAAACAATACCTCCCTTACTATCGTCGGTCGGTAAAAAATTTAAATAATAAAAAACAATAATATAAAAATTATAAATAGATGTAAAAAATTATAATTAATACAATAATTAAATAATATAAAAAAATATAAAAAGGAAAAATTGTAAATAGAAAATTTATAAAAAATTCTAGCCCGTCGCAGCCTTCTCAATTTTAACTTTATCTGAAGATGCATAGAAGTCATGCAATTCATCGTTATGCAGTCTCCGCCATTCCCCGGTGACCTCATCTTTCTTTGACTCATAAATGCTGCGAAGAATCCTATTCTCATATAATCTAAATCTACTCTCGTCACCTAAGGTCATAGACCATGCCTCACATCCATATAATACAACCGGTAAAATAATTGTTTTATATATTTTAACTTTTATCCCCTTTGATAATAATTTTGATGCGATAAGCCACTTTATTGCATGATAACAGGCGTATCCCGATTGTAACCTCGCTTTAAACTCATCTCGAATATTATTATCTTTCGTTATCACAGAACATAAGTATTTAAATTTTTCTACATTTTCAAATTCTATATCTTGTATATTAATATTTTGTGTGTTAATTCTATTCCTCTCTGTTTCTAAATACTGTTACTTTATAAAGCTGAATATTAATTCCAAAATTATCTTTAACCCATTATCCACAATTGGTAACCACCCGACGTGATCCTCAGCAGATTTTTGTAAGACTGTCCATATGCTAAAAAATTTATTGAATATAAAATTTTTAATTTTAAATATTTAGACACATATTCTATTGTGTTTTTTTGTTTAATTATTTTATATTAATATATTGTTTATTAAATTTTAAATTCATTACTAATAAATCATGCTTATTTGTAGATAATAAGTTGTTATATCTCGTTAATGGAATTTTTCAAATTACTGGATATAAATTACAATATTTTATTGTAAAATTTAATTTAATTACTAAGCCATTTTTAAACTTCTTCAAATATAATAGAAAATAAATGAAAATATGAATTTTATTAAAAATCAATTATTCATTTAAATATTAAATAAAACTAATAAAATTCCATTATTTTTAAAAATATAGTTATTTTTCTATTAACGCAATATATTTAAAGATGATTTTAAGTTAATTTAATTTCAATTTTAAAATTAATATATATATATAATTTAACTTTATAATTAAATATTAAATTAAAAAAATCAATTTTTATTTTAATGAAATTATTTTTTTCACAGCAGGAAGCCTAATCATTATTTTTTTCTTTTAAATAGACTGATATTTTCCCTATCTTCTTTTTTTTTTAATATTATTTTTAATGTTGATTTTAACTCACCAAAAGTTCATCAACCGTGCAGAGTTACTAATTGGCTAACAACCGTTGATCGTTTTCCTCCAAAAATTAATTCTTCACGAAGTAAGAATCCTAGAGAATATTCTTCCTTCTTACACCTAATTATTATTATTTTTTTACTCCCAAAGAATATGCATTCGATTTCAATATTTTAATAGTATTTTTATATTATTATTATTAATATTATTATTATACAGAGAACATGCATCCACCTCCATTGGAAATCGACTGCCAATCTCTCAACGAATATTCATAAAATATTCAAGTTAGATTGAAAGCAACTGAAATTCCCACTGACAATCTTTATTATCCAGTCTTAAATGATGAGCTATCTCTGAATGGGCAAAGCGTATTATTACCAGTATCACCTTCAAAGGAGTACCTCTGTTCGGAACGATCTTTCTATCCCTTTAGTTTTTTTTTTTTTTTTTTTTTGCTTTTTTAAAATAACTTCCACTGGGAAATAGATAACTCTTAACACTTTATGAACAATATTGGTGGGATAAGATAATCGGTGATAAAAGAGAGCTCTATTAGCAATAAAATGAACGAGTCATAAAATCAGTCTGGCGCTCGGGGCAAAACACTTGTTGCAATTTTTTCTTTAAAATATTCATTTGTATGTACCTAACAGGAGAAGATTTTCCTCCCTTTTTTTTAATCATATCATTTATATACAATCAATTAAGTTATTGAAAAATGATACTAAAATACAATTTTATACTACTATTTTGATCGTTTGTTTTTTTTACTATCTCGCCAAAGATAGTATTGAGATCATGAAAATTTTCGATGTCGAGATTTTGATGTTTTTATACGTTTTGAAGGTCCCTGAGTCATTTTCAATAAGATTGAGAAAAACGTATGTGTGTGTGTGTGTGTGTGTAGCCAAGATTACACAAAAAAGGTTTGAACTAGAATAATGAAATTTGGTACTTGGGCATTATTCAAAATTCGTAGTTTTCTATCAACTTTTGAGAAATGTAGCTCATTCGGAAGAAAATCATTAGATTTTTGTTCCTCTAAAGTGACCGTAAAAATAAAGATATATGTTTGATAGTTTTTCACATGATTAAAAATTGTATAAAACTGCTATATATAGAATTTCAGCTTGATTGAATAGCTGAAGGTACCGGAATTAATTTTTTAACACTGCAAATCTCAAGCGTCCACACATGACGTGGTGCCATCAACAAACAACCAAAGACGCGCTGAATTAATAAATATTAATTATTTTAATTTATAATTAATTAAATTTAATTTAAATATAATATATGTTATTTAATCCAATTCGAATTTGCGAGATAGTCGAGTGGAGACACTCCAGCGTTTCCCCCCTTGTTTTTATAAATAAATTAGCCGTTATATAATAAACCATTTAGAGATCATATTTTGCATTTCATCAAAAATTATTATTAATTAAAGGTAAAAATTAAAATTTTTAAATGAAACATTTTATTTATTATACTAAAAAAGTAAGAATAATAAATAAAATTTATATATAATATAAACATTATTGTATATTAATAATAATAATAAAGATACGATGAGTGAATTTCTGTTGTAATGAAATTATATTCTTAAAAATGTTATCTATTACAAGGTTACCTTTTTGACATAATAAGATAAAACAATAGTTAGAATATGTTTGCACAATCTACTGGTCACGGCATTGTTTTCTTTAACAACCATCCGTAATTAATAATATATATTAGGAGAGTAAATGATAATTGATTATAACTATATTTTCAGATGGTTTGCATGTCAATGAATAGGAAAGTTATTCACGTATATAATCATCTCCTTATTTTAATTCAATATTAAATGGAATTTTTATCTGTTTAAAATAAATAGGTAGAAAAATAAGTTGACCTGTGGCCAGGTCCGAACCGACCGACGGTTTGAAATAAATTAATTTCCAGCTACAGAAACAATTTCAAATAATTTTCATATATCTATTAATGTAATAAAAAACAGATATGGATACATAAATAATAAATATAAACATTTTTAATTTTATTTTATTTATAATATATATGCAAGACCAGGCTGTGACGTCATGCACGGCTGGATGACGTCATATAATTTTAAATCAAGAAAAAACTAATAAATATGATTTTTTTCGAGGATAAAACCAATACAAAATGCATGATTCGTGGTGATATATAAAAAAATCTCCTTTGGTGTGAAAATAACCCTTTCCTTCCTATCGTCGATCGTTAATACTACCACTTCCGGTTTCCGGAATTGCACCAAAAGTTGATCAATTCATCCCACTGATGCATTAAGTAAATATACCAAATTTCAACAAAATCGGTTGAGCCGTTCAGGCTGTACACATCTATCCGGACGGACAGACGGACGGACAGACGGACAGACATCATGCTAAAAATACTTTTTTCTGTTTAGAAAATGCATGATTCGTGGAGATATGTAAAAATCTCCACATGTGAAATTTGGTGTGAAAACAATACCTCCCTTACTATCGTCGGTCGGTAAAAAGAGGGAGGATTTAAAATTAGGAAAAAAGATAAAAGATTCTAATACAAAAAAATCCGGAGTGTCTCCTCTCGACTATCTCGCAATTTGAATTGGATAAAATAACATATATTGTATTTAAATTAAATTTAATTAATTATAAATTATAGATTAAAATTAATAAATAATATTTATTAAACCAGCGCGAGTTTGGCTTTTTGTTGATGGCACCATGTCACGTGCTGGCGCATAATTTGCAGTGTTAAAAAATTAATTCCGGTACCTTCAGCGATTCAATCAAGCTGAAATTTTATATATAGCAGTTTTATACAATTTTTAATTATGTAAAAAATTATCAAACACATATTTTTATTTTTACGGTGAGTTTAGAGGAAAAAAAATGAAAATTTGGTAGGTAATGACCCTCTTCCAAATGAGCTACATTTCTCAAAAGTTGATAGAATACTACGAATTTTGAATAATGCCCGTGTACCAAATTTCATCTCAAATCGTTTTTGCGTAATCTTGTCTACAAACACACATACACACAGATTTTTCTCAACCTTAGTGAAAATGATTCAGGGACCTTCAAAACTTATAAAAACATCAAAATCTCGACATCGAAAATTTTCGTGATCGCAAAACTATGGCCTGATAGTAAAAAACAAAATAAAATATTATAATTAATTTGATTACTTTAGAAAAGTTACGACTGGTGTCGAAATTATCCTCCCATTATTTTAATAGCATTTTTTTAAAATTTCTTCTTTTTCAAGTCCTAAGATTTCGAATTTTCAAAATTAATTTAATTTAAATTTAAATAATCCAAAAAATAATTATATGTATTTAACTATGTATTTTCATAAGTCTTTTACTTATATTTTATATTATATTAAAAATTTATTATTAATTTATTATTTATTATATATTATATTTATATTATTCTTTTTTTTTTGTTATTTTTTTTTTAATATAATTTTGATCATGTTTCAAAGAAAGGAAGTCATTGAATGTAATAAAATGTGTAATATCGACAACAAATTACAGAGTTTAGGTTTAATAGTGGATTCAAAATTCACTTAGCCTTGGAGAAACTTTGAAAACATGCTGTAAACTAAACGTGTTCGCTTAAGGCGATAAATTTATATGCAATGAAAATCACAAATTTACCTCCCTGCATGGTGAATTACTCGTTCTTCAATTTGGCTTTTCTATGCTAGATTAAAATCAAACAAAGTATAACTTCCAATAGGTATTTTTCAATTCAATACGCGATAAATGAATAATTAGATGCTTTCTATGTTTTATGTAAAATTCCATTTTTATATCACTTACTCACATAGATTACAATAAATTAAATAAATAAGCATAATAGAATAATGACGTAGTACAATTGAAAATATATTTTTTTTTTTTTGCGTCGTTTATGAAAAAAAGAAAAAAAAGTTTAAACGTAAAAGATTGAAAGTTATTTATTTTCTTAAACAAAAGGAGTGGAATTTTATGCATGATGGCCCTCCTAATTTAATTTATCACTTCATATTGCAGGACTTTGATAGTCGACAATGACTCAGTCAAAGCATCAAGTTATGAGGCTTATCCGTTTCCGGCATGTGTCATCAATCGTTTGATCCATCGAATTTTTAAAAGCTTATCGATCTTAAATAAGTACCTACTAGATTTAAAGCCTTAATAGAAGCTATAAATTTTTTTTTCTGTAGTTTTCTTACTAAAGAAATCCATTTAAATAATAGGTTCATCAATCGGAGAATTTCGACAAGAGCCTCTCTACTAGCACTTGCCTGGTTTAAAAAGTAAATAAGTATTTATTTCAGAATTTATTTTAGATTAGATTTAATTAAAATTGTTCCTTTTATAACAATCTTTATCTTTATTCTCTTGTAAACTTTTTATCTGGAATAAAAAATAATCGCTTATTCAATAAGATCATAAATAAGTGTCGGCCATTACATTTTCAGGAATCAACTTCGTTATTTATTTCTAGATTTTAGAAAAAAAAAACTATTACTTCTATTATCTTTCCAAATTTACATGAATTAATTAAGTTTTTTTGATATTTTCCAAGCATTGAAAATGTTGATAATAATGCTTTAATAAAAATGTTCCAAGATATGTGCCACTCAGAAGTCAAACCGATTAACTCCAATTTTTAAAATTTTGTAATCTAATGTAATTTAATGTAATCTGCAACATATGAAGTGAATAATGAATTTGATAATCTTAATATTGCAATGCAAGATACATTTTTCTGTAATCAATAAATCTGAATATTCTACAAGCTGTGAACTTTGGTCTTCATTTTCTCAGTTTCTTTAAATGTGAAGTTAATCGCTTTGGCACATATTTTAATATTTTTACCGACCGACGATAGTAAGGGAGGTATTGTTTTCACACCAAATTTCACATGTGGAGATTTTTACATATCTCCACGAATCATGCATTTTCTAAACAGAAAAAAGTATTTTTAGCATGATGTCTGTCCGTCTGTCCGTCCGTCTGTCCGTCCGTCTGTCCGTCCGTCTGTCCGTCCGTATAGATGTGTACAGCCTGAACGGCTCAACCGATTTTGATGAAATTTGGTATATTTACTTAATGCATCAGTGGGATGAATTGATCAACTTTTGGTGCAATTCCGGAACCGGAAGTGGTAGTATTAGCGATCGACGATAGGAAGGAAAGGGTTATTTTCACACCAAAGGAGATTTTTTTATATATCACCACGAATCATGCATTTTGTATTGGTTTTATCCTCGAAAAAAATCATATTTATTAGTTTTTTCTTGATTTAAAATTATATGACGTCATCCAGCCATGCATGACGTCACAGCCTGGTCTTGCATATATATTATAAATAAAATAAAATTAAAAATGTTTATATTTATTATTTATGTATCCATATCTGTTTTTTATTACATTAATAGATATATGAAAATTATTTGAAATTGTTTCTGTAGCTGGAAATTAATTTATTTCAAACCGTCGGTCGGTTCGGACCTGGCCACAGGTCAACTTATTTTTTTTTTACATTTCTATAACAAAATGTTTTTATACGTATAAATGAATAGCGTTGTGACGATTAATTAAAAAAAAAGATTATAAATCATCTCTGTTGTCTTCAAAAGAAAAATTGAACTTTTGGTTCATATTGCCATGATGAAGTTTTGTGAAAAAAGATTTTATTTATACAAATAATATATTCTTTAAGATTAATTTTATTTATAGTATTTTCTTTAAAACTAGTAGAAATTTTATTTTTCTCTCTCTATTTAAGAATATAATATTTAAACTTCTCCAGTTGTAGATTCAAACATTAATAATGAATAGGAGAAAGTAAAATTTTTATTAATGTTTATGTTTGTTTCTCTTTAAATGCTATTCTAAAGTAAAATAAATATGAAACATTTTCATTCCATTTGTTTTTTCTATATTTGAAAATTTTTCAATCGGTACGATCAAAAGGTTGAAATTTTTCTCATAATTTTTGATTCATATTATATTGTGTGTGCATAACAAGTGAAATTCTATTGTAGCCACTTGTTAGATGATCGTTAAATGTCATGTTTCAAATTTACATTTGACACCGAAAATATGTGCTTATTGTAGAATGTTGAAAACATAAATTTCAATAGTTTTTCATAGTTTTGGTGGAATTAACCTTAATAAAGGACCCATTGCCAAATTTACCAAGATAAATTTCATAAGACAGAGAGAGAGAGAGAGAATGAATATTTTCATATTTATCTAAAAACTCCCGCGGCCTGAATGAAAGTTGTCTAGTTTACCTCATAACTCTGTAATAATAATCTAATATAATAACATTTAATATGAGTATAAGTATGTGAAAATAAAAATCTTTTTATTCATTTTTTTTTAAGTGTTTACCAATATTTTCTTGGGACTAAAAATGTCATTATTTTTGAACATGTTCAAAGTGTGATTGAAAACAAACCTGATTTTGTTCTGGTGGCATTGTTCTAAGCATGATCTGACCAATAATTAAGTCCTTCTGTGTGTTTTTTTTGTCTGAGCAGGGTCTCAGCTGATCTCGAATTCTGTCAGCTTCTGGTTATGATGTCATGGTTCGAGACAATATTGCAGCGCTCGGCAGGCGCCCAGTTAAGTATCGGTCTGCATGTAAAGTAGAATTCCCTGAAGGACTTTGCCACAGGACATAATCCTCAACTTATCACTTTCCACCAGATAGCTAACACAATAATATGAATTTTATTCGAATACAATATTTTTTCCCTTTTTATAAGCAATTATTTTTGAATTAATGCATAGTTTCATTTTTAGAAATATTTAAATTATATTTTTTTTTTAATTAAAAGGAAACAAATGATCTTATATAAATATTTCTTGATTTAATTTGCTTTAAAAATAAAAAATAACTGCATATAGCAATATTAAGACTTCATCTACATTTTATAGAATATAAATAATCTAATAAATATTTAATCAAGAAATAAAAAATAAATTTGAAATCAGTACTATATATTACTCATACAAAGACTAATTTTGAAAAATTATAGTACCCAATTTCATTAAAAAAAATAAAAAAAATAATGAGTCTCTAATGAGCAAGTAACGGAATCATTTATTTTCTCATTTAACTAAATAATATATGGAATCATCAGAAGAGATTTAGTGATTGGCAATGATTATGTGAATTTGGTTTGATGATGAGTAATATGTATATACATTCTCGAAACTATATATATGAAGACCTTAGAGCGAAACAGTGGTAAGCCACAAAATCAAAATGTTGAGATATTGCAGTTTAAAGTGTAGAAAAAAGATAGAAAACATTGGGTTTACTGCATATATTTCAAATTTGCTCAATATGTAATATCAGTAAAGGGAAAAAGTCAGCAATTATTATTTCTTAGATATATATAATTAAGAATAAAACAATTTTCTACAAATGTGGCTTACCATTGTTTCGCTCTAAGGTCTTCATATATATAATCAATTTTTTTTTTATTCAGTCACTACTAATCAATCTATTTTAACAGAAAACAATATAAGTTATTAACTTTAAAAAAAAAATGTTTCAATATTTATTTTAAAATTTAAATTAAATATAAATTTTTCAAAATTATTATTTTCAAATTTTTAAATATATTATAATATCTAGATACTTAATACTTATGAATGAGTACTAATAATAAATGAACTCTGGTAATTATTTTAAATACAAAAATTAGTGGAATTTAATAATTAAAATATTTACTAGGTATATTAGTTATTATGTGAAAAGAGACTTGAATGCGTGGTGAGAGTTGTGCTGCTACCTGGTGGTAAGATTGCTTTCGCTGTTATCCATTTCTCGCTATCTTTTTCTGGTCAGATTATTCTTAACTTTCCTTCTCCAATACACCACCTTGCAGAGTTATTATTATTCCACTCGCGAATACCCGCCAATTCTCTGCAATCGAGAGTTCGCTACTGAACCCGTTAAAGCACTGAGACCCAAAATCAATTCAATTCAGATTTACCTCATTAAAATAAAAATAAATCATCGTCGTTAATTAATTTTTAAAATTGTAGTTAACATAAGATGTATCCACTCTCAAAATAACTGAAATAATACCATTAATATTGGAATTTCTATCAGACTAAATATTATACTAACTACTTAGGGCTGATTGTCATGGCTGTTGTAAAGAAATATGTTTGTTTTTAAATTAAAACAGAAAATGATCTTATTAGAGTTGTCACAGAATAAAATTAATTTATTCCCTAATAAACTAAAATAAATCAAAAAAGATTATGCGACAAGTACATTTCTATAGTAAATTTAGGACATTTAATAGTTTCTTATTTTTTTTCTAAATTAATATAAAAAAATAAATTTTTAATAAATATTTTAAAATATATTATATTTTATAAAATAAACTAATTTACATATATTTATATAATTATAAGATTATTTCAATTTTATATTTAAAAAATAAAAATAAAAATGTTAATATAGAAAATATCTAGAAGTAAGTAAATATAGATTATTTATTTCCCATTGTTTGAAAGTTTCTGTATTTATTTTTATATCAAGTTACCACTCCTTTTTAGTTTTACTTTTTTCTATATTTGATATAAAAAGACGGTATGATTTTATTAACCCTTTCATCCAGCATCTTAAACCATTGAAAATAAAAAAAAAAAAACAAGAATAGTTCAATCTTGTGACCTGAATTCCATTCCAGTATTTTCTCACTTTATTTCATACTTTTTTTTATGAAATAAAAATTTATTATATAAGAACTTATCTAGTTCCTTTTCTATTTAGACCAAATTTGGCCGAATTATCTATGACATTTTTTTATGACCATGCACTGTCATATTAGAACGAACGATCGAGAGCACTGGTGTGCATGGAAGTGGTTAATGCATTTAAAATGCAGTGGAAATGACTTTATATGGCTTTGGATACGTCGATACTCAGACAAATTACTTCTCCAAGATAGGCAAGAAGAGATCGGGAGCATGCGCGCCTTCAAGTAATATGCGATGCACTTGCGCGCATGTTAATGTATCGCGTTAAAAGTAAGTACCCGACTATCGTATTAGTACAGCACCTGCCCATCGAAATGGATAACGAGATGTTTCTTCAAGACTACATCATTAGAAAGATAAAAGTCAATACAACTGAACTACAATTTTAAGAAATGTTTTATTACAATTGGACATTGATTATAAAATTTTATTAAATTGATTATTAATAGTAATTTTTTAAATAATAATACATTTTTAAAATTTTATGTTTTGTTTTTTTTTTAATAAATATTAAATTATTTTTTCAATTTTGTCACTATCAACTGAAGATTAGTTAAAATTATTTATTAATTTTTATTTAACGGTAATATACTATGTATTATTTTAATTAAAATTTTTATATATGCCAATCCTATTTTTATTAATCAACAAATTATAAAAAAACATGAAATTTCAAATATACTTATAAATATTTTATGGATGAATTATTAATTTTTTAAAGTATAAACATTAAAAAATTAATATTTTATAGAAAGAAATTCCCATTACATTTGTTTTATTATTTTTATTAATCAAATAAATTTATTGGTTAGAAAAATAAATTAGGCGTCATAGAGAAATTTATATAACTTTGTATTATAATTAATAATAATAATAATTTATAATTATTTGTCAGAATATGACTTTTTAATTCACAATGTTAATTAAGAGATCATTGTCAAATATATGCAAAATTATACATTTTTTTTAAATATATAATTAAAAAACAATATTTATAATTATATTTTAAAAACTCAATTCACTTATTGATATATTCTATATAAAATAAGAGACTTTATTTTATAATTAAAAATTATTTAAATTTTTACTTTAAAAAATAAAATAGGTGTAGTGGATTTTCAACTATAACACATATAAAACTATAATTTTATATTTGGGAGACTATTAAAATAAATTTAAAAAAAAAAAACATATGATAAATTCAGCCATTAAAGAATAAATACATAAGTTACAGAATTATTTAGAAAATTTATCTGCGTCTATCAAAAATTTTTCACGGACCCCCACTAAATGTCCTCCTAAAAGATTCGAACTGAATTTTAATTCAACCAACATGCATTAAAATAAAAATAAAGACAAATAGAATAATAATGATAATGATGATGATAAAATTATACTATAAAAGAAAAATAATCGACTTAAAATTCAATTTTCTTCTTGTAAAAAAATGACCATGAAATCAATTGCAATTTTTATAGGTATTTTCATTAAAATTAATATATAATTTGTAGTTGGTTGAGTATATATTATATATATTTTTTTCTCGAGCAAACAGGACAATTGGAGATTTCATCATTGATTTGAATTATTAACGAATCCTGATTTGAAGACGAGAATGGAATCAATTAAACCTTTCGGATTCGCAGAGCTCGTTTGACAGAGAACTAACTAACAAATTGTGGGCGGTTACTTGACATTGCAAGTACATGTGAGATCTGCCCCTTTTCTGTCGCATCCTTAGACGGGGGTCCAAATGCATAATTGATTGTTAATGGAATGTCCTTCTCCGATCCTTTTTAATAATAGATCGGTTTATTGATTAGATTATAGGCCATTTATTAGTACTGAAACGGAATGATTTTGAACACCGCCCAGTCATATCTATATTTTAAACACATCTCATCATGATGGAAGAATCGATTGTTGTGAAATATGTAGAGGGGAGTTAATTAACGCTAATCGAGCCTAACGAGCTTTGCCAATGACAGAGATGAATGCCGGACAACGATGATTTACATGGTCCAGACAGGACTCGTCGATGGGAAGATCGCTCTGTCTGATGTCAATAGACAAATATGGTGGCAATTATAAAAGAAAAAACGAATTTAGTACCGATTAAAATTATCAAAGTAAGTATAACTCGAGATCTTCAACAGAGAAAGATATATATATCGTAAATTTTGTACAAAAACCACCCAAGCGGCAAAGTCATTCTGGGTCAGTAGTTAGTAAATTTGCTTGTCAATGACGAATGTCTCGAAAACAAGTCGTATGAGAGGCTCATCGGTATGCGGCAAAAACATCGACAGCTCCCCTACTATATATAGTACGCTGATCCCGATATGCTTTTTTATTATTAATTATTAAATTATACCAATCAAGTGGTTCAAGCATCATAAAAGGGAACTGGCAGCTTCGATTCATACACATTGTGATTTCTTGTAAAATCATTAAAGACTACAAATCGAATCCAGATAAGATGTGATATACGTACCAAATGAGTCTCGATTTATGATTATATATATACCTATTCTTTTACTCCCATAATGATTAAGTTTTTCGTCAAGGTGAATTATAACGTTGAATGATTATTTGATTCTTATGCTGAAGAGAAAAAACAGTCTCACGAACATTTCCGGCAAGATAATAAAAAAAAAAAAAAAAAAAATTTAGAATAATTAGAACTGGCTATAAACAAAACAAGCGAATATTATCTCTCTTTGGATAAATTAAGATGAAATGTTTAATAAATTTTAATGAATGATCTAATTTGTTAGATACAAAAGATAAGAAAGTTTTTACCTTTGAAATTCATGATTAATGACTCTCAAGAATGATACTAAGCGTTATTGTTATTAATAAGAATATAGAGCTTTGATTATATTTCACTTTCAATTGTATTATAAAAAAAAATTGCTACTCTTTATTTTTTACTTTTTCGGGTAACTCAAAATAAAATTTATTAAAGTTGTACAATCAGAAATCTGATACAAATTATAAATTATAAATTATATTATGTTTAAAAAATTCAAATTAATTGAAAGAATAATCCAATTGTAAATTTCATCATAGCTGAAATAATTTTACTATCTCGAAAGAGATTGAGATCATGAAAATTTTTAATGTCGAGATTTTGATGTTTTTATACGTTTTGAAGGTCCCTGATGTATGTGTATGTGTATTTGTAGACAAGATTACAAAAAAAGGGTTTGAGCTAGAATAATGAAATTTGTTACACGGACATTCGTAGTTTTCTATCAATTTTTGAGAAATGTAGCTCATTCGGAAGAGGACCACCAAAAGAAGGTTGAAAACAAATGCTATTTCATAAATTTGCGCAACTCACAAAAATATAGTATAGAGCCAAAAAGTCTTCTTATTTCAATAAAATGTTATCAGTGAAAAAAACCTTAAATCCTATGATCGGATAGAATAAAATTTTAATTATTTTTCAAATTTAGCAAAAAGTTTGATCATCCATTTCAAATTTGCGAGATAGTCGTGTGGAGACACTCCAGATATTTTAAATTTAATTTTGTAAACATACTTAATAGAAATTGATAATTGTATTAAAAAATAAAAGAAAAACTTTTAACCATGATTTTTTCATTAATTCAGTGACAACATTATAAAATTTAGTGAAATTTATATTATTATATTTACAGAGTTATATAATTAATTCCTTTCGAATTAATTTTAATTCAGTTAAAAAATCTAATAATAAATAAAAATAAAAAACCTATAAATTCACATGCTAATATAATAAGATTGAGGTGAATCTATTTATTTAAAATTTAACAGTTTTGTAATTACATAATATTATATTATTTTTCTAACTGAAAGAATTAAGATCACGATAATAGAAAATTTATGCGTATAGAAAAGACGTCATCGGTTTAATGGTTTTATCTTAATTCTATTCAGTGAAACATCGATTTTACACTTCTTGATTTTATATTTTCCTGTTGTTATTTGTTGATTTTCTCAAAATTAAAATAATTATCATAAAATTAAATTAAATTATCTATGGGTGTTAAAATTTATTAGAGAAAAAATAAGTAAAATAAAATATAAAAACTTATTATATAGGAGATGATACAAAATAAAGAAAAAATGACAAAAAAAATAAAGTAAAAAGGGAATTTTAACTATTGGTTGAAGAAAAGGGTGGGAAGAAAGAGAAATTTATATTATTTAGAACTCACCATTCGATAGAGATGATTGATTTTCTTCCAACATTTTCAAAACACGATAAATCTGAAAAAAAATAAAATATAAATATATAGGTATAAATTGATTTGCTTTTTATGTATAACAGTGATTCTCAACCACTCTGCCGCGGTACTTTAGTGTGCCGCGAGATTACGAGGCTCTTAAACTTTTTTTTCTACATTTTTTCAAAATTTGGTTCTAAAAAAAAACCAAAACCGTTTTTGCGACCACTTTTTTACTATCTCGTAAGAGATAGTATTGCGATCACGAAAATTTTCGATGTTGAGATTTTGATGTTTTTATACGTTTTGAAGGTTCCTGAATCATTTTCACTAAGGTTGAGAAAAATGTCTGTGTGTGTGTGTGTGTGTGTGTGTGTATGTATGTATGTAGACAAGATTACGTAAAAACGGTTTGAGCTAGAATGATGAAATTTGGTACATGGACATTATTCAAAATTCGTAGTTTTCTATCAACATTTGAGAAATGTAGCTCAACCGGAAGAGTGCCATTACCTACAACGTTTTGATTTTTTTTCCTCTAAAGTGACCGTAAAAATAAAGATATATGTTTGATAATTTTTCACATGATTAATAATTGTATAAAACTGATATATATAGAATTTCAGCTTGATTGAATTCCTGAAAGTACCAGAATTAATTTTTTAACACTGCAAATCTCACGCGCCAACACGTGCCATGGTGCCATCAATAAAAAGCCAAACATGCGCTGGTTTAATATTTATTATTTATAATTTATAATTAATTAAATTTAATTTAAATATAATATATTATGTTATTTAATCCAATTCAAATTGCGAGATAGTCGAGTGGAGACACTCCAGCTTATTTTAATATCGTAAACTTTTACACTTATCTTTTTCTTTGTGTCCGACAAATTTTTAAACCGTTAAAAGTGCGCCGCGGTAAAAAAAAAGGTTGCGAATCATTGATGTATAATAAATAGATATTATTGATCACAAGTGATACTTTATTTAAAAAAAAATTTGAAGATGAATATCTGAACTTTTTTTGTTAAAAATAACAATATTTTTTTTTTACTTGAAAATAACAAAATAACTTCCATATGTTTTTATAATTAATAAATTAATTACTAAGTTATTTTCAATAAAAATAAAATACTAAATAGATAGTTATAGTATCACAACCGAGAGAATTTTAAATTCTAATATTAAAAAGAGAGGGATAAAAAAAATACTCTAATTCTATTGCAATGAATCAAATAAATAAATGTATTAATTAATAATCAATAAGAATGATGAGAACATTAAAATTGAAATGAAAATGATGAGAAATCATCATAATAAATTATTAAATAATTTTTGTTAAAATCATTATAAATCACCTGGTAATGTTCACTCAGCTATCTTGGCGTCTTTTCATTTTCACTGAATAAAGTAAACTAAAGAAAATATTTTCTAATATATCTATAATATTTCAAGTGAATTGGCTGAGTGGCTTATCTCCTCTGCTCGATAGAAATAGAAGCACCCGAAATATGTTGGCAATGTTTCTTTTTTTGGACATTTAATGGCTTAATTAATATTATTATTTATTTTTTTTTTTTGGGTTCTGTTATTTTATATTAAAACATTTCTATTTTTATTAATATAAATTATTTTATTAATAAAAATATAATATTTTTTTATAAACATTGAATATAATTTTTTACTAAGAATTTATTAAAAAAATATTCATGTGAATTGGCCGAGTAGCTTATCGATTACTAAAAATAGAATCACACAAATTGGGCTGGTCATTATACACACACACACATAAATAATCTACTATATATTGGATATATAAATTATTGATTATCTGAAAATAATTATTAAAACATATTTTTGTGTAGTTTAAAATCATCAAGTATATAATATATGATAGTAAATGTTTGCATATTTCTTATTTTCATTTAAAGAATTAAATATTACCTACATACTAATTATGTCATTTTACTATTATTATTGTTAAAAATTAGGGTTATAAAATCGAGAAGGCTGCGAAGGGCAGGGCACGTGGCTTGAATGAGAGAAGAAAGAATGGCGAGAAATAAATTGGTGGGGAGACCGATTGGGAAACGTCCGGTTGCAAGTCCAAGGATGCGGTGGTTGGACAATGTAGGAAGGGACGTGAGAGAAAGGGGAGAGGGTGGGAGTTTGTTGGTTTTGGCTCAGGATATATATATATATATATATATATATATATATACAGGGACACTTGGAAAAATCTGGTTGATGCGACTAAGAACTTTCAAGTTCCGTAGAGCCACAGAGATAGATAGATAGATAGATAATGATAGAAATAATAAATAAAAATTAAAATAAAAACCAAATTACGAATAAAAATAAAAATAAATATTATTGTGAAAACATATATATTAATACATACTTAATTTATGCAAAGGGGATTTTTTCCTTATATATTAATATAAATTTATTATTTTGTGGTCTATTTACGATTTTAATTTTTCAATGTTTTTTATATTTTTTATATCAATTTTTCGAAATTACAAAGAAATGTAAATGAATAGTCTGAATAAATCCAGTCCTTTTAAGAAATGTTTTATGTTTATCGTTATTATAACTTCCTTATAATAACTTAAAAAAAAAAATTACTTAGTGCTAAAAATATAATAATTCGCCGATAATAATAATTATAATATTCATCTCCCTACTACATTTAAATTCTCAAATTTTACTAACAAATTTAACCATCATAATTTAATTACTTGAGTAAAAAATAAATTATATTATTCAATTTGATTTTATATGAATTTTTGTCAATTTATCAAATCACCAATTTCAGTGCTAATAAAATTTAAAAAAAAATAAAATTTCTGATCTTCTATTTAATATATTTTATAAATTATAATGGAAAAGAATAAACTATGATATAAATATAAAATATGAAGTAAATATATATATATATATATGAAGACTAAAGCCCACCTGCCTATTCATATATACTAATTAATATTTATCAAATGTCTACAGGTTGAACATTTCACGATCAGCATCTTTGTGTATTAATTAACATTTTTTGACCAATTGGGCGGTCGAATATGAAATGCCTTTGGGCAGTCGGCCCACGCTTTCAATCCACTTCCTCAAGACTCAAGACCATACCCAACAAAGCAGATGCATGATTATTAAAATGGATAGTTTAGTGGAGGAACTGGGGAAACATCATGCAAGTGTTTACAATTTCTATTTTCATTTTTACTAGTACTTGTCTACTAGTTTTATATTTTGATAAGTATTTATCTTTATATATTGAATAATGTTTATCAACCTTAAAAATTTATAAATTATTTTGCCATTGCGCTTAAGAGGAAAAATTAGCTGGAGTGTCTCCACTCGACTATCTCGCAATTTGAGAATTGGATTAAATAACATAATATATTATATTTAAATTAAATTTAATTAATTATAAATTATAAATAATAAATATTAAACCAGCGCATGTTTGGCTTTTTATTGATGGCACCATGGCACGTGTTGGCGCGTGAGATTTGCAGTGTTAAAAAATTAATTCTGGTACTTTCAGCAATTCAATCAAGCTGAAATTCTATATATAGCAGTTTTATACAATTATTAATCATGTGAAAAATTATCAAACATATATTTTTATTTTTACGGTCACTTTAGAGGAAAAAAAATCAAAACGTTGTAGGTAATGACCCTCTTCCGGTTGAGCTACATTTCTCAAAAGTTGATAGAAAACTATGAATTTTGAATAATGTCCATGCACCAAATTTCATCATTCTAGCTCAAACCGTTTTTGCGTAATCTTGTCTACATACATACACACACACATACACACACACATACACACACACATACACACACACACACAGACATTTTTCTCAACCTTAGTGAAAATGATTCAGGAACCTTCAAAACGTATAAAAACATCAAAATCTCAACATCGAAAATTTTCATGATCGCAATACTATCTCTGGCGAGATAGTAATAAAATCAATTTTTTCTTGAAACTTTTTTAACTGCGATTTTAAATTTTTTTTCTTTCCCCACCAATGTAGTTAGATATACAATATACAATTAAAACTATTTATTATATTATATTTAAATATTATATTACTATTACTATTGATAGTAAGTATTATTAAAATAATAAATAAGACGAGTATATATACCGAGAGAAACCGATAAGAAAAAAATTGCCAAAAGACGATACGATGGCCAGTAGTTATGTTAGTTCTATCTCAAGATTATGTATGCCTTCGCCAAGGAAACCTATGAAATAGATCGAATCTGGAACACAACCACTAGTGAATACAATTTCTCATGACTGACGAAACTAAAGTGGGTCAAAGAGAACTATAATTATAATAGTATACAATAATATTCTGATCATGATTATTTCTTCAACTTGAACCAAGTTATCGAATATTAATTATATTTTATAGCTCGTAGTTACATTATTTTAATAAATATGTATGTAAATACAAATCAAAGTGTAGATACCTATATAACATATTAGCTATTATATTTCAGTATTATATAAATAAATAGATAACAAGAATAATTTGATGATAACTATATGAAAAAATATTTTGGTATATTATTATTAAAATTAAATAAATAAATATTGTTTTATAATTGTAATAAGTATAATATGTAATAATTAGAAGTTAAAATTAAATATATTTTTAATTTCTAATTTAATTAACAATTTATTTTGATATATATATATATACATATATCTTTTATGGAATATAAAATTTATTATTATATTAAAAAAAAGGTGTATGTATACACATCTCTCACACAAACACTCTAGAACTGGCAGGTAATAAAATTTTATTGGCACATTGGCGATTTACATGGATTTACATAGAAGATCATTTTATTCGTCTAATGACTCAATTATTTCAATTCATTCATAGAAGCTTTATTCCATTGATTTTAAAAGAATAATAAAAAAAAAGAAGTTTTATTTAATTCTTTCCTAGTAAATAAATAAAGTTGTAAATATAAATGTTGCAAGTACATTTAATTAGAATAAATATATCAGTGGAAAAGATTAATAATAATAATATTTAGTATGTATAAAAAAATAGATTTAGTTAAAAGATACTTTTATAGTAACTGTGAAAGAAAAATGATTAACAGATTGATGAAGTATCTTCATTAATTACTAAACAAGTAACTCTGTATCAAAAGATGATAGATATTCTTTATATAGAAATTGAAATTATGAAATTTTTAATAGAAAGTTTGTTGTTCTATAATTGAAATTAAGCCAATTTTTAATTATACATTTAATTCAACTTTATCGTGATAATCACCATATATAATACAAATTTACATATAAGCTCATATCTTTTATTCAATCGTGATTATATATTCAGTTTAAATAGATAATCAATTGAATTATTTCTTTTTCAATATTATTATTATATATTGTATTGTGTAAATAGAAAATAGAGAGAATAACACCTGGTCTGAAACAATGAATTGTTACAAAAGAAAATATGTATAAGTCAATCAGTCAAGTATTGGCTGGTATCTCCTTAAAGAGCTCGAGTTCTTTCGTGGTGTGTGATTTCTGAATGGACTGTCATCCAGGAATCCATGCCCTATGTATACCAATTATATTCGAGAAGTTCAGGGTACAATGAAACGTTGTGTGGCAGCTTGTAACATCTTAAGAAAGGGGTTCACCTTTGTTCCCATCCCAACACTCGGACATCTATATTGAACCAAACAACGGATTATTTCCGACGACCACGAAAAGGTCTAAGAGGGCAACCATTGACTTGGGCGAAGAAATAGCACAGAACACTCCTTCCTGCTGAGACACCGCCCTCCTAATGATATCACCATTACAAGCACCCACCAATCGAGATTCTAATCAAAAATAGACTTTATTCAGACTCTCCCTTCTTTATATTAATTATGTGCTATCCAATTTTAGATTTAAATCAAATATTTACTAAATCAAACATAGCTAGCTATTACTTATTAGATAAATCGTGATTTGATTAAATATTCTGCAAAATACTATTATTGGGTGAGTCGCTACTGAACTTAAAATAAAACAATAAAATTCATGCCAATGTCGTTTATATAAAATAAAGGGTCTTTTGTCATTTATGAAACTACATATAAAGACGTCCATCATTAGAAGTATAATAAAATACATATGATTAAATTAATGTATTAAGAGAAGAAGAGTATTAATTTATTGTCTGTCATTTAACATGCAGGTATACTTCCAAGATTAAACTTTCTGCACTTTTATAATTACAGTGAACGCTCTATATAAGCAACTCATTTGAACCAATTTCAATAAAATAGTTACTTATTGGGAAAAGTTGTATGTATGAAAAATTGTAATGTGCACAAAAATAATTAATTAACAGAAACTAACAAAAATTCCAGTAACTATTCAAATTATCAGAAATTAACTTCAATACTGACAGCACAAAATACAAAAATATTCCAATAACATAATTTTTTACAATTTGTGGTTATGTTGTTGTGAACAGCTGTCAACTCAAATATTTAACTTTAAAAAGTTGCATATACAGAACAGTAGAACTAAAAAAGTTGCTTGTATAGAGGTTGCTTATAAAGAAAGTTGCTTATATAGAGCGTTCACTGTATTTATGTTGAGAGAAATTATTACTAATTATTATTACTAATATTAATTATTAAAAATCGAAATATTATTTTCTCAAAATTCAAATATTTTTTTAGATGTTTTAGATTGTAGTTAAATACATTTTTTAGATTGAAACATTTGAAAGTATCACTGAAGAGAAGCATTAGGTGGGTGGAGAATAATCTTAAAACCCTTTTAAATAGAAAAGAAGAAATATTCAAATAAAATAATAATAATTTAATAAATATGAATGAAATGTTTTATTAAATTAATTCAAATGAGAAATTATAGAATAAATTATATAATTGAAATGATATTTGAAAATTAGAAATGAAAATAAAAATTTAAATAATATTATCATTATTGGTGAGAATTACTAGAATAATTAATAAATAATTTTATTGTCAAGTATTCATGGCACAGGTACTGAGCCAACGAAGGATTTAGATGAACCATACATAGCATTATATAAATTTTCAAATATTTTAATTTCTGCAGTTTTTAATTATTATATTGATAAAAATTGACGAAAACTTTTTATATATATATATACTTATTGTTAGATGAAGAAGGTTTAATGTGATAATTAATTTTAGTAATGATGTGTGTAGAATAGAATATTATTTGGTTAGGTAAAAATATCGTCAGGATGGCCGAGCGGTCTAAGGCGCCAGACTCAAGGGCAACCTTCCCATGTTAAATGCATGGGCTGAGCATTCTGGTCCTCTCTGAGGGCGTGGGTTCGAATCCCACTTCTGACATATTTTTTTTATTTTTGTTTATGATTATTTTCATTTATTATTATTAGTGTTTAGAGTAAAAAATAGTTATTTATTTATAATTATTTGATTTCTATTTTATTTATATACGAGGTCAGATCAATAAGTCCGTGACTTTTTGAATTTCCTGACTCTTAAATGAAATGGTAACACTGCTGTAGTCAGTAGGAAACTATCAGCTGATTTCTGTCGAAATATGAACTAGCTGGGTCTTTTAGTTTTTGTTTGACATTAATAGCAGACTATCGGATTTAGCCCCGAGTGACTATTTCTTGTTTCCAAACCTGAAGAATTGGATCGGCGGAAAAAGATTTGACTGAAAATCATCTTACAAACAAATACCTATTTTAATATCCTCAACAAATCTTATTTTTTGGAAGAGATAAGAAAATTGGAGAAACGTTGAAAAATAAAATAATTCTTTATCCAAAAATCTGTTTCATTCAAAAAGTCACGGATTTGACTATCCTCCTATCCTCGTAACCTAGCCACTCACAATCAGATCCCCTTCGCATCTAAACATCCGGAACTCTAGGAAACTGGAAAATTTTTAATCACAACATCTACATTCCTCCAACTGTCACTATTTAGAGCCACCTCCATCTAATAATTACTTCTCACGTTCCTTTATATTATTTGTCCACTACATTCATCTTTTTTGGTCTATCAACTGAACGTTTCTTAATTGTTCTACCCCTAAGCAAGTTTCCAGTTCGTCTTCTCTCACATAATCCGCCTATCGCCTATATTTTTTTATTTAATATTTTCAAATAAATTTTTTTATAAATGTAAAAATAAAGAAGATAACGATATAATAAAACAGCAATCCTCATTAAAATTAAAAAAAACAAATACACAATATATTAAAACTATAGGTTTTTCTAAAGTTTACAAATAATATTGATATGATTTGATGTTTTTTGACTTGGCCAGAATTCAAGAAGATATTTACTTGATATAAGAAGTTACCCATTGCCCCCACATATTTGATTTTGCATGGAAGCTTTGTTGAGCTTGAAATACATTTGTCAAAAATTCTGGGTTTTTTTGATTAAATATTGATAAAATCTATACCTTAAATACGAATATTTTGAGTATAGAGCGACACACAATTTCCCTGGACAGACAAACATGAAAAATTCTAAAGTCACATTTGGATTCTACAGGTCATGAAACATGAAAATAACAAAAACCCTTATACTTATAGATAAATATGTATATAATTGGCAATAAAATTCAAATTAATATATATATATACTTTTTCAAAACCAAAATAAAAACTCATTTTTTGTTTATTGCCGTATATTTTTTACCAACCGACGATAGTAAGGGAGGTATTGTTTTCTCATCAAATTTCACATGTGGAGATTTTTACATATCTCCACGAATCATGCATTTTCTTAACAGAAAAAAGTATTTTTAGCATCATATCTGTCCGTCCGTCCGTATAGATGTTTACGGCTCAATGGATTTTGATGAAATTTGGTATATTTACTTAATGCATCAGTATGATGAATTGATCAACTTTTGGTGCAAATCCGGAAACCGAAAGTGGTAGTAAAAGCAATCGACGATAGGAAGGGAAGGGTTATTTTCACACCAAATTTCACATAAGGAGATTTTTTACGAATCATGCACTTTGTATTGGTTTTATCCTCGAAAAAAATCATCTTTACTAGTTTTATCTTAATTTAAAATTATATGACGTCATCCAGGCATTCATGACTTCACAGCCTGGTCTTACATATATATTATAAATAAAATAAAATTAAAAATATTTATGTTATATCCATATCTGTTGTTTATTACATTAATAGATATATTTAAATTATTTGAAATTGTTTCTGATGCTTGAAATTAATTTACTTCAAACCGCCGGTCGATTCGGACCTGGCCACAGGTCAACTTATTATTAAATAATTTTATATAAAAAAATAATATATAAATATAATTTTCCAAACATTAAAACTATTTAACTATTGCAAGTTTTCGATTGATGAAGATATCTTATAATTAAAATTTTATCATTACTATTAGACTTTTATAATTATGTTATCTTTTTTTAAAAAAAAGAACATGCCAAATTATATACCTATGCAATATGAATATTATTATTATTATTTAAATTTCATCAATTAAGTGATATATAATTATAAATAGATAGTATAAATGTTTATAAATTGATTTAATATCTTTCAATTTTTTTTTTTTTATTTTTTCAATTTTGATGAAAATTCAGATGTGGGACAGATGGTTGTCCATTATTAAATTGATTAAGTCCCTAGTCGTCAAACAAGTATAATTCTGTTCATGCAAAAACCCAATGACCTTTCCCATCGTTTTCTCAGTCAATTCGTCCAAACCGATCAACGAAATATTCTCTAGTAAGGTCATCCCATGGAGGGTTAATTATATAGGTAAGTTTTATCCTAAGTACAATCTAAGAAGGACTCAGCAATATCCTGATTGAGGGAGAAGGCAACCTGAATTCCCTCCCTTGTATATACGTGGTATGTTCGCCTTTTTGCTTTGAATCTGATCTGATATCGTTCAACTATTTAGCAATCGATCAATAAATTACGAGCGAGATCGCTGGCTATGTTATGTGAAACGGCGAATCTTTGCGCACCAACTTAGTTCCATTATGCAATGGCGATGTAAAACATGCTATATTAAGATGGCTTCAACTCTTTTGTATAGAATGAGGGCCTAAGCTCTGGTTGTTATCTTGATCGTGATTGATGTCTTGATACACTTGGCAAAAGGTATTTGCCCGATTCGAGAGGGCGAGTCTCGGAATAAATCCATAGAAAATCAAACGAAATTTCGTATCAACATTCAAAAAATTATCCGCTTTTAAACAAGTGAATCAATATAATGTTTTCCAATATTAGAATTTTAAATGATTTCACTCATAAAAAAAAAAAAATAAGTTAAATTATTTAAATTTAATTCCTTAAAAGATCTGATATATAAAAAAAAATAATAGATTTATTTAATATAAAAAATAAATAAAACAAAACAACAAAAATTGCATATAATTTTCATATTTTCATAAGAAAAATGAATAAAATGTAATACTATTATATTATATTAATAAAAATATTGTTTTAAATTTGATTATTTTATTCAAAATATATACATCGTATGTTATGGCATAATCTATATTATATCTTATATAATCGATAGGAGATTAGATATTTGAGTTTTAAATCACTTATTCATCATGCCCGCAAGAAAAAATAAAAATAAAAATTGAATTTTAACATTAAAGAGATAATAATAAAAAATATATATTCTTGTTGTTAATATTGAAACTATTCAATCTTATAATATATTACTAACAAAAATTGTAAATGCAAGTATAATGGGAGTTCTATGTATTTTTAATAAATACATTCAAAAAACCTTAATATGGTAAAAAAAGGTGTAGGATCCAACTATTTTTATTTAAAATCATTATAATTGTTTTTATTTAATCAAAAAATTTAATAACATGTATCAAATAGCTTTTGAAAATATATATATCATATTCAAGTATAATATAATTATATATTAAAATTGTTAAAAATTTTCTCTCCATTTTTTTAATTGATATTCATTTAAATAAAATGATAATTATATAAAGTAACATTATCTTTTTATTTTTTTCTAAAACATTAAATAAATCTGAGCTAATTAATTTCACCAATTAACCTAAATAATAACTTTTGGAAATAATTAATTAAGTAATTTAAATATTGATTTACTAGAAATTGAATAAATTATTTATGAAAATATTGATTTTGTATTTAAAATTAATTTTGGAATCAATGTAGAGACAAAACTATTATACGAGTAAGTAGGTACGAGGTCAGGTCAATATAAGTCTCCGTGACTTTTTTCCTGCCTCTTAAATGAAATGGCAACATTGCTCCTGTCAGCAGGCAACTATCAGCTGACACCTGTCGAAATTTGAACCAGCTGGGTCTTTTAGTTGTTGTTTGACATCCATTAATAGCAGACTACCTCATGATTTGAGAAGAAAATGAAAAAAGTGAATTTCGTCTACCCATTAATAAGTATTATTTTTCGAGGATAAAAAACATTACTGAAACCGAGTTATTGCGCGGTTTTGTAACTGTGGATGAAACGTGAATCCACCACAACACTCCAAAGACCAAACAACAATCAAAATAGTGGGTTTCTGGGGGTGAATCGGCACCAAAGATTTCCTCGGCAAATCTTATTTTTTGAAAGGGATAAAAAAAATTGGAAAAATTTTGGAAAAAGTGAACAGAGCTCAAAGGAGACTAAGATAAAAAATAAAATAATTTTTTTATCCAAAAACCTGTGTTTCATTCAAAATATCACGGGCCTTCACTCGTATATTCTAGTAGATTTTTTTTAGAACACTAAGAAACAGTTCAGTGAATTGTTATTTAAAGAAATAAAATCATAATTTATAATTGGTTGTATTATATATTAAATAATTTTCATTTTATTACAGAAATTGGATATCGATGGATGAATAAGCAATACCTAATCTTTGGTTTTGAAATTTTATAAATTCCAACAAAGTTAACTTCAATAAAAACACATGACAACTATAAAATAATAATTATAAAAAGAGGAAATGAATTCGTTTACAACAAACGGGTTGTTAATTAGTTAAAGTTACCACGAAACGCAAACAGGGAGGGCGCCTTATTGAGTGAAACCACCTTTAAGAGTCACTGTTTTCTTTGCATTGAATTGTATTGGCTGCCTCGTGCCCACTGGTAATTAATACCTCCTGCAGCGGGGATTATTGTTTGATTATAAGAACTTTACGTGCCTGTCATATACTATTAAGACAAGTTTCCATCTATGTTGTGCCTCATGAAATATCTAAAGAGCGACGCGCCAGAGCCGCGTGCGAGGAGTTAAAAGCGCGAGCAACAATGATACCCTTGGAGGGTCGATATCATTCGCAAAAACTTGCTTATGGTTGTGTGGCTTTTCATTCGGATAATCCACTACTTTGAGTGTACCAATCGAACACTCAGGAAAAGGATCCATGCTCCGTTGTTTTTATCCAATCAATAATAATTATTAAACACAGAACTTGTTCTTCTGGTAATGTCTTCCATGTTATTTATCGCAAATAAATTATTCACTGGAATTGTTTTATTAACATTAGGAAATTAATCAACAACAACAACAACAAAAACTCGTTATGTATTGTAGATTTATCGAGTTTATACTTGCTTGGGTTTAAAAATAGCAAAATGGGTAAAAATTTAGTTTTGTAATCAATTGACTATCTCAACTATTATAAATTTGGAGAAAAATCAATTTCTAATTTAAGTAAGTACATATTTATAATATTATTTTTTTATTTTAACTTATTATCTAAAATTAAATGGAGAAAGAGAATAAAGAATTATAATATTTATTTATAAAAAGAAATTCAATTAGAATCGTCACATTCAACTATGTAAGTTATTTCTAAATTTAAATCCTTAAAATCATTTTATGATTGAGAAATTGATTTAAAAAGTTTAATTGGATTACATTAAGGTATTTTCAATCCCTAATATATTAGTTCACACTCTCCCTTTATATATACTTATACAATATATCTTGTACATAGATATTTTGATAAATTGTATATTTGTATATTGTATATTTTGATAAAATACTTTTTATTTCTCCACTCAAGTCCAAAGATAGTATTGCAATCACGAAAATTTTCGATGTCGAGATTTTGATGTTTTTATACGTATTGAAGATCCCTGAGTCATTTTCACTAAGGTTGAGAAAAATGTCTGTGTGTATGTGTGTGTATATGTAGACAAGATTACGCAAAAATGGTTTGAGCTAGAATCATGAAATTTGGTACATGGACATTATTCAAAATTCGTAGTTTTCTAACAGCTTTTGAGAAATGTAGCTCATTTGTAAGAGGACTATTAACTACCACGTTTTCATTTTTTTCCTCTAAACCAGTGATTCTCAACCTGGGCGATCGACATCTTAAAGGGGGCGATTATTTGACTATACGATTTTGGGGGGAGATAAGTTATTTTTGGGGGGCGAAATCATTTTCAACTCTAAAAAAAGGTAAGATGATTTTGTGAACAGGCTTTTTAAACATTACCTCTTTTTTTCAATTTTTTTCAATATGGTTCTAAAAAAAGTTCAGATGATTTTGCAATCAGGTTCTGAAACTCGATTTTTCAATATGGCTCTAAGTATCACCTAGTTTATCTACCTTATATTAGGGATCATCATGCAATTTTTATCTATAAAAATTTATAGGGGGGCGAATTAAGAAGCGGGTCTTTCAAAGGGGGCGTTTGGTCCAAAAAGGTTGAGAAACACTGCTCTAAACTGACCGTAAAAATAAAGATATATGTTTGATAATTTTTCACATGATTAAAAATTATATAAAACTGCTATATATAGAATTTCATTTTGATTGAAGCGCTGAAAGTACCGGAATTAATTTTTTAACACGGCTGCAAACCACGAGTCAGCACGTGACAGCAAGAGCAAGAGCCAAAGACGCGCTGGTTTAATAAATGTTATTTTTTAATTTTAATTTATAATTTAATTAATTAAATTTAATTTAAATATAATATGTTATTTAAGTCGCCATTGGATGCGTGGGTAACGAACCTGCCTCACATTCACATGTTCCCGGGTTTAAGTCCCGGGCCTGGCAAGGGAATTTCCATAGCTGAGGTCTATGGGTCGGAGTCAACCCAGCCTCCGGGAACAACATTGGGGAAAAGCTACTTGATAGCGCCTCCGATCAAGAAAATCAAGATAAAGGTTGGGAGGACCCGTTCTACTGATCATAGGACACCTCATTGATATAACCCGCTTGATAGGCGTTGTCCTCGCCTAGGAGGTACAAAAGTCAGAGGTTTTTTTTTTATGTTAATTAATCCAATTCAAATTTGATAGATAGTCGAGTGGAGACACTCCAGATTTTTTAAACTTATAGTGGATGACACTTTACGTTAATGCAGTTTTTTTTTAATATTAATTTATTAATTAATTAAATTAATTAATTTCTATTTAGTTAATTTAATTTTTCATATATAAGATATCTAGGAGGATATAAATGTGTCTTGCAATGGCAGCAGTTAGTAGAATTTTAACTCATTATTTTTTTTTTTTTGTTCATAACTTGATTTGTATAAAATTAAAAATTGTATTATATGTGACTTGATTCCACATTCAGAGTCTCATGTCATACAAAATCAACCACGTTCTTTTCAAAACTATATTTATTCCCTTTTACAAGTTTTGATTTTGTATCTACAGAATGCAGCCTTCTATTTTTAAGCGTTGTTGCTTTCTTTCTATTCTTATTGTAGATTGAGATTCTGACTGCCTATATATAATAATGATCTATTTATTTATAAGATTTCTATTGTTCTTCTTCTGGCTGTTTGTTTTCATATCAGGGCCAAGTTAAGATTTCAGACACACGCTTACTTGTACGAATTTGCATGCGCGTGTGCTCTCCTGTGTCTCCCCTGAATCAATGAAAGAGCATGGAGACGAGGGGATGGGCGATAGATGTTTGGGACTCTCGTATCCGGAGAGGAGACCCGTGATGGCCCACGGCCTCCTTGGACAAATAAATCGCCGGATGGAACGGAAACGGGTAGGAGCTTCTCTTTGGAATACGAAGTGCATGATTAAGTAAAGGAGTTGGTCTCGAAAGAACTCGCAACCAATACATCCGAAGCTCATGAACAAACAAAACGTACGTGCCTCAAAGGCCCCGGTGAATCACGGCGCCGAGGAAATGAGACCCTAAATTGAAAAAAAAAAATCTCATTTCAAAAATTCTCTTTCGGAACCAGAACCTATTCAAAGCTAGAAGACATTTACAAAACTCATTAAATATAAAATCGATTAGACAGGTAGAAACTAATCGATCTTTTTTAGGAAAATTAAATTTTGATTGGATTTGTTTACCATTTTTCCATTTTTTAAACTTTTAATCGATCCATTTCATCCTATTCAGGTTTATTGTTATATATTGAGTTAATATATCTTTGCATATTCAAAAAAAAAATTTAATTTTATTATTGAAGTAAAATATGTATATTTTTGAAAAAATCCAAACTTAATGTTCCAATAAGAATTTGCAGCGGATCACATAGATATGTGAAATGCAAAATTTCATTATAATATTTAGCATTATTTTTTTTTTTATAATATATAGTTCATTGCAAATACACTAATTCACCAATTTTAAAAACAATATAACAATAAGTTGACCTGTGGCCAGGTCCGAACCGACCGACGGTTTGAAATAAATTAATTTCTAGCTACAGAAACAATTTCAAATAATTTTAATATATCTATTAATGTAATAAAAAACAGATATGAATACATAAATAATAAATATAAACATTTTTAATTTTATTTTATTTATAATATATATGTAAGACCAGGCTGTGACGTCATGAATGGCTGGATGACGTCATATAATTTTAAATCAAGAAAAAACTAATAAATATGATTTTCCCGAGGATAAAACCAATACAAAGTGTATGATTCGTGGTAATATATAAAAAAATCTCCTCATGTGAAATTTGGTGTGAAAATAACCCTTCCCTTCCTATCGTCGATCGCTAATACTACCACTTCCGGTTTCCGGATTTGCACCAAAAGTTGATCAATTCATCCCACTGATGCATTAAGTAAATATACCAAATTTCATCAAAATCGGTTGAGCCGTTCAGGCTGTACACATCTATACGGACGGACAGACGGACAGACGGACGGACAGACGGACAGACATCATGCTAAAAATACTTTTTTCTGTTTAGAAAATGCATGATTCGTGGAGATATGTAAAAATCTCCACATGTGAAATTTGGTGTGAAAACAATACCTCCCTTACTATCGTCGGTCGGTAAAAATACAATAAGTATAATTATGTTATACATATTTAAATATATATATTTAAAATTCTTTTGATATGCATAAAAGAATATTTTCAAAAACTTTTCGTGTTCTGGAAAAAACTCAGTTAAAGGGCCGAATTTGGCCCGCGGGCCGTAGTTTGGACACCTCTTGTCTAAGATTTTGGATTAATTTTAAACTTTTTAAAAAATAATAATTTTTATATATTTTAATAAAAAAATATATTATAAATATAATAGAAAAAAAAGTTTGTAAACTTTAGATATAAATAGATATTAAAATTTTCCCAAACCGTGAATAAGTTTGAATCTTTCATTGTCATGATAGAATTCTTCTATTTTCCTTTCCCTTTTGTTATGTTATTAAGACTAAATTGATTTGATAGTTTCTAATATATAATTTATCATTTTTTCGGTTGATTAATCGCGTAATTCAGTCGCTTACCTAAATCTAATCCATTGATTAAATTTAATAATTATCATCAAAAAGAAAGTAGACATTCTTTTCAAAAATTTTTTGAAAGTTATAATTTTTAAAAAAAAATAAAAATCCCAAAATAAATTCATTCTCTTTTTATTTTTAGGTCCCTGTTTATATTAATCATTTGATAAATAATTTGTTCTCTTTTATTTTAATTTAAAATAATATTTTATTTATTTTAATTATATATTTTTATAATATATTAAGTAGTTAATAAATTAAAAATACTTAAAAGAAATTTCTTTCAAAAATAAATAAATAAAAAAAAAAGATATATAGTAGTATTTATTTATTAATGACTTATTAAACTAAGTCATCTCAATTATGTTATTTTTATTTTTTATTTTTTTTTTTTTTTTTATTTTTAATACTTAATTATATTTTATTAAAATATACTCTATTAATATTTGATGTTAACAAGATTTTAATTTCTATAATTATACCATTTGAATCTTATAGCCTCGAGTGTGATTTTAAAATTTTTATTTGACATAATAATAATTTTAATGAGGTATATTTTAAACATTTAAATGAAACTAAAAACAAGTATAATCATATTAATAAAATGGAATGAAAATAGGAATAAGAGGAGAAGAAGAAAAAGAAGAAGAGGAAGAAAAAAAAAATGATAAAGCCACCAAACCAGAAACACTTAAAATCAAATCAATTTTCACGACGAGGATTGGTTCTGGTCCATTATAGGTTTGAAAGTGAGCCAAATCCAAATGGTAAACACATGGAATTATAACTTGTTTATGTTTCGCCTTTCACGCGATGTGATCCAATCCCGGGATGGATAATCCCCTTTCATTCAATGTTTCATTAGTTTTATGTTTATAATCTAATTACTATCGCACTCGCTGGCTCTTTGATTGGTAGGTATAAACCGCAGTTCGCTAATGGCCCCAGAAGGAGACGAAGAGAAGTCTCTCTTCACCGTGTGGGAATCATCGAGATTATCATTAGGCCGATAAAAAGTGTGTAATCAGAGCTAATTGAGCCGGCGTGGCAAGAGCTGGACCGGCCCGGGGCATTTCCCGTTAGGCTCGCTAGTGGCCCTTTCGGGACGTATCCATTCAGTTTCATTAATTTGCCAAGGAGCTGCTTCCTGTGCCCGGATACCTACCTACCTACCTACCAAAATCTCTGTGACAATCACCATCTAATGAAATATCACCTTTCATATATATATATATATATATATATACCTATAATACTTTCCATTCTAGGAAAAAAAAATTCTATCAGCATTGACTTATACTCATTAAAAATAATAAATTTGATGATATCGAAATAAAAAGATATAATTTATAGTATAAATTGAATGGGAGGATGTTCTATTGAATGAAATAATTAAAATGTATAGATTTTAATTCATTGAAAAATATTTTTTATTTTATGTAATAGGTATCTATTGAATGTTTATAAAGATTCTTATACATTTACATTTAGAAAAGAATGAATGGTGGCCAGGCACAGAATCGACCGGCGATTTGAAATAAATTAATTTCCAAACAACATTATATATCAAAAAAAAAATATATATTTTTAAAACTTATATTAAAATGACTAAATTATATTATCTTGGTTTTTATTTTAGTTTAATTAAACTAAAATAAAAACTAAATTATTATCAATTATTAATTATTACTGTATTTTAAGTGAAAAATTTCCGACAATGAATATAAAATTAATACTTTGTAAACTACCACTTTTGGTTTCCGGTTATACACCAAAAGTGAATTCATGCTGTTGATACATTAAGTAAATATACCAAATTTTATTAAAATCTGTTGAGACGTTCAAGTTGTACACGTCTATACGGACACACAATGAAACAGATGAATGGATGGACAGACGAACGGACGGACAGTCGATCGGACCGACAGACATCATTCTAAAAATGTTTTTTTCTGTTAATAAAATGCATATTTCGTGGAGCTATGTAAAAATCTCCACATGTGTGAAAACAATACCTTCCCTTTCTATCGACGGTGGGTAAAAAAAGAATATAAATTATAGAAATCCATAAAATTACAAAAAAAAAAAAAACAAAAAAAAATGTGTTTTATTAGAAAAGAAATTGTAGTGTGATATTCCAAGTAGGTTTATTAAAAAAAAAAAAAATTGTAAAACATTTCAACTAAAAAAAAAATGAAACCACTGTACAAGAGGTCATTTGAAAAGTCATTCAACAACATGGATTGAAGATAATCTTTATTTATGGCTTTGGTGGTAAACGAATTGATTTAATGTACTTTCATTTTTATTATTTTTTTTTTTTTTTTAATACTTAACTTTTAAAAAAATATACTATATGCGAATAGAATTCTTAAAAGATTCTATATATTCAGTAAGTAATTTTAAAATATAGTAAGTAATTTTTTAAAATATAGTAAGTAATTTTTTAAAATATAGTAAGTAATTTTTTAAAATATAGTAAGTAATTGTAATAATAGTTAGTAATATGCGTAATATTATTCAAATACTAATTTACTTTGAGTGAAAGACACATTCATACGAAACAAGTTTATTAATAAAAAGTAGTCATTGTTTTCTGATTTTTTTATTTATTTTTTTTTTAATTTATTAAACTAATAATAAAGAACTAATAAACGAAAAGTAAACATTCCATTAAATATTTCTCAATACGATTTTAGAGATATTCTCATTATATACGATGATGGTTCATGGTGAAAGTTTTAAGTTAATAAATTTTAATTTCATCATTTAATTTGAAAATCTAAATTAAAAATTCATAAAAAAAAGATATTGATTTTTTTTTACACTACAAAATGCATTATATTTATCTATCTATAGATAAAATATATTTACAATTTTTTTTTTCTTCAAATAATCATTTTATTAACATCTCAATTAGTACGACAGATAGGTAAACGAATAATTTTTTTCACCTGTTTTGAAAAATTAAATTTTATGATCATCAGTGAATAATAAATTGTTTTAATAAGCTTTCAACAAAAATCTAGATTGATTTATTTATTACTAATTTTTTTTTTCATACCTTATTAAAAATAATTGGGAAAAATCAACTGTGAGAAATTTCCAGTCAACCATTATTTTCTATGATTTATTTTTCAACCATAAAAAAGATCATAATTTTATTTAAAAGAATACATATCAATAAAATAATTGTTTATTTTGAGAAATCACATAATTCATTTCCATTCATTTCAAATTAATCTTCTTCTATTTTCTATGAGAACAATCAATATTTAGAAATTTATTTATCTTTGACACAAAATTGATTCTCATGACTTAAAACTATCAATAATAATAATTTTTATTTTATTTTATTTTAATAGTATTGAATAAAAATATTGTGGAATTATTAAATGATATTTTTATAATCTTTAATTTATTTAATTAAATTAATTAAATCAAAAGAGTATTTCGATTTAAAATAAATTTTATGAATTCAAAATGTATATCTTGTTGTAATTTAAATTCCACATTATCAAATAATCAATTTACAAGATTAATGAAAACACAATAAAAAGAAACAACTTAATTAGATAAAAAAAATAGTTATTAAAAAAAATCTCTTATGATAAAATAGGTTGTTTAAAAAGTTTTTAAAAATTCGCTTTTATAATAATAACAGATATAATATGAATAATAAAATTTCTTAAAACTGCTCCCTGGTACCTTTTGAAGGTTTTTCAACTCCTGACTAATAATATTAATAATAATAATAAGTTGACCTGTGGCCAGGCACTGAACCGACCGACGGTTTGAAATAAATTAATTTTCAGCTACAGAAACAATTTCAAATAATTTTAATGTATCTATTAATAATAACAATAAAAAACAGATATGGATATAACATAAATATTTTTAACTTTCTTTTATTTATAATATATAAGGAGGCGCTGGCTGTGGCGTCATGAGGGGCTAGGTGACTTCAAATAATTTTAAATTAAGAAAAACCTAATGAAGATGTTTTTCACGAGGATAAAACCAATACAAAGTGCATGATTCGTGGAGATATGTAAAAATTTCTACATGTGAAATTTGGTGTGAAAACAATTTCTTCCTTACTATCGTCGGTCGGTAATAATATGAATGAAAGTATATTGTTTTAAATAGTTTTGCTAAAAATGATTTGTTTAAAATTTTTGCCAGATTGTATTATTGTTTTGAAATAAACACAAAACTTTATACATTAAAAACTTTTATTATAATAATATTTTCAATCTATCATATTTTTAATTATAAATTTAAATTTTTTATTTATTTTTTTTTGGTTAAATTAAAAAAGTGTTGTTAGTTATTTAATATTTTTCTTTTCTATTTTAAAAAGTATGAATGAATATTGACAAATAAAAAATTAGCTGGAGTGTCTCCACTCGACTATCTCGCAATTTGAATTGGATTAAATAACATAATATATTATATCTAAATTAAATTTAATTAATTATAAATTATAAATAATAAATAATAAATATTAAACCAGCGCATGTTTGGCTTTTTGTTGATGGCACCACGTCACGTGTTGGCGCGTGAGATTTGCAGTGTTAAAAAATTAATTCTGGTAATTTCAGCGAATCAATCAAGCTGAAATTCTATATATAGCAGTTTTATACAATGTTTAATCATGTGAAAAATTATCAAACATATATCTTTATTTTTACGGTCACTTTAGAGGAAAAAAAATCAAAACGTTGTAGGTAATGACCCTCTTCCGGTTGAGCTACATTTCTCAAAAGTTGATAGAAAACTATGAATTTTGAATAATGTCCATGTACCAAATTTCATCATTCTAGCTCAAACCGTTTTTGCGTAATCTTGCCTACATACATACACACACACATACACACATACACACACACATACACACATACACACACACACACAGACATTTTTCTCAACCTTAGTGAAAATGATTCAGGAACCTTCAAAACGTATAAAAACATCAAAATCTCAACATCGAAAATTTTCGTGATCGCAATACTATCTCTGGCGAGATAGTAATAACATCTTGAAAATTTAAACAGAAAAATTGAAATAGAAAATAAAATCTCGAGCATCCACGACGACCAGCTTTGGGACAATGCCAAGTGGATGATGAAAGTTTACATTATAAAGGACAAATAATTATGATTTTCTTTGTGGATAACCTTTTTGTTAGACAGAAGAATTTAAATTAAAAATTTAGATATTGTTCCAAAAAATTATATTATATATATATATATATATATATATATATACATTGAATACCAAAGTGGTATATATATCTTTAAAATGTCATAAACAATTCTCATTATGGTTGACAAAGATTGTTAATATAAATACATAGAATATCTTATGATTATATTAAATATTGAATTTTTTATAAAACCATATCATTTTATTTTATCATTTAAATTTTATAAATAAAACATTTTACTATACAAATAAAAGATATGTTAATTAAAATAATTAAATAATAATCGCACATAAACGATTATGCTACACCGCACCTTCTTATACGTCAGTTCCACTAAAGAATTTTAAAATTAAAATATAATTGGTTAACAACGATGAAAATGAGCATTTAACTTGCCATGAGCCATGTTAGGAAATATGTTATTTCCATAGCAAATATGCAAAAAAAAAAAAAAATGAGTATAAATTTCCATTTTACATATACTATTTTTTAAATTTAATTTTCTTAATACATAATAAATTTAGTCTATTTATAAAATATTTGACAATTTTATTTTAATTTTATATTTATCTCTCTCTCTCTCTCTCTCGTTATGAGAATGGTTTTCTTTTCATTTTTTTTAAGCACATGTTTACGGATTAGGGCAGACCACCTCGGAAGATCTCTTTCGTTTTAGTACCTCACCATATATAGTTGCGAATCTTCAATTATTTATTTGCATGTTTTATTGAGTTGTTTTTATTTGCCAATCAAATCGTACTAATAAAAGCAATTCTTCAATAATAACTATGATCATAAAATTAGTGGTGGCAAATTATTTTTGCTAATTACTTATTTCTTAAAGATCTTGAGGGGGTGGACTGCAGCACTATAAAATTGGAATCATGAATGCAAAGGTAACAATTAATTGCCGGGTGAAGAGAGAGAGAGAGAGAGAGAAAGAAAGAAAGAGAGACTCAAAGGAAAAGAAAGGGCGCCCACGCGCACCTGGAGCACCTGCCATTTCAGACTTTTTCTCTCGAGCTGTCCGAGTTTTCATCAGGATACTTATGCTCTGATCCTGAGGCGATCAGCCAGACGGGACCTCCTCAATTCCAAACAGATCAACTCATTCATAAACTGTCCACTTTGTAAATTAAAACCTGCTGATTCACCTGCGGAACGGTCGATGATTAATTCTTTTGGGAATTTTTCTTAACAAAGCCCATAGAATCATTTTTATCAAAAAAAGAACTGAAATCGAACAAATTAAAAGGGTTACAAGGGCCTCTTATTACTTAAAATTAAAACAAACATTTCTATCGTCATTTAATGGATGATTAATTGATTGTCCAAAGAGTCGAAAAGTTAAAACCCCGGGTGGGATGCCAAGAGGCGAAAAAGATCAAATTGGTAACGAATAATGAATATCCATCTCAACATCTCAGCGTAATATTTAATAAACAAAACGATAAATAATTGAAAAGAGACAACTTAATAAGCCACCAAATAATAAGATTAAATAATCAATTAATTAAATTGATAGAAACAAAAAAAATAAAATAAGCTGGAGTGTCTCCACTCGACTATCTCGCAATTTGAATTGGATTAAATAACATATATTATATTTAAATAAAATTTAATTATAATTATAAACTATAAATTATAAATTAAAATTAATAAATAATATTTATTAAACCAGTGCGTGATGGGCTCTTTGTTGATGGCACCACGTCACGTGCAGGCGCGCGATTTGCAGTGTTAAAAAATTAATTCCTGTTCTTTCAGCGATTCAATCAAGCAGAAATTCTATATAAAGCAGTTTTATACAATTTTTAATCATATGAAAAACTATCCAACATATATATTTATTTTTTCGGTCACTTTAGAGGAAACAAAATCAAAACGTGGTAGGTAATGGCCCACTTCCAGATGAGGTACAATTCTCAAAAGTTGATAGAAAACTACGAATTTTGAATAATCCCCGTATACCAAATTTCATTATTCTAACTCAAACCATTTTTGCGTAATCTTGTAAACATACACACACACGAAAAGACATTTTTCTCAACCTTAGTGAAAATATATTCAGGGACCTTCGAAACGTATTAAAACATCAAAATCTCAACATCGTAAATTTTCATGATCGCAATACTATCTCTGGCTAGATAGTAAAAATACAAAGATCTATTCTTATTTGATTATTAAATAAACAAAGTGAAATTGTTAATGTTTGTGTTTCCGAAAAATTTGAAGGGGTGTGAAAATATTTAAAAATTTATCTAGCATGAAAAATGGATTTTCTATGTTAATTTTACTTTTATAATAAAAATAAACAACAAATTAAGATGGATGAATATAATTTGCTATAAATTAAATTGATTAATTTGATAAGCTAAAAGGAAAAAAAAATACAAACTAGTTTGTTCTTTTTTTATGTAGTTTATCGACGATATAACAGCCAATTTTCGCTATCTTCATGATCTATTGTAATTACAAATAAAACATATAATTAAAAAAATTAATTCTAATTCTAAATTATATAATTTGTTTTAATAAATCCAAAAGAAGAAAGACGTCGACGAAAAATTGAAAAAAATAAACAAGTTTTTCTTCTTTTGTTTATATATATATATCTTCAAATTAGTTTTATTGTGATTAAACTACAATCATTAAATATTTAGATATCTTTAAAAAAAAAATAAATAAAATAAAATTGAAAACATATTTATATTTTTTAATATTTCTCATTAAATATTGGAACAAAAAATCTTCTAGTTCCTTTACCTTCTCTGAACTAATCTAAATTATTATAAAACAGGTATCTAAACCATATATATTAATTCTTCATTTTTAATTAATATATATTTTACTTTTTAATAAATCGATGAGTAATATTCATCCAATTTAAATAAGATGTATATTTTCGGGGGGGGGGGGGAGTGGATCAAAAATTAAAAGGAGAATTAATTTATTCAAAGAAATTAAATAATAAAGGATGATGATGCCGATTAGTAATTAAGACTTACAAAGACATTTCTTTAGTCACTAGACTAATACTTTTGAAATTTTCATAATTATATTGTGACAAATATGAATTAATGAATTAATTAAAGATATATAAACATTATTACGAGATTATAGTTTATATTAATGAGTATTAAAAAAGTGTGCAAATTATAAGAAATTGTTTATAATCATTTTATGTAATGTTACTAAAAACGTAATGAAAATAATTTTTATAATTTGAATGCTTATATGTTTGTTTAAATGTATTTTTTTTTTTTTTGATTAAAAAAAGTGTCAAATGTTATGTTAGAAATAAGAATTTATGAAAATAAATTATTTACTTAATAAGTACTATTAATATTAAAAATGAACTATTAAATAGTTTTAAAATATAATTGTGAAATTTAAATATATATATTATATTTTTGAGATACAGGGGTTGGACAAAAATATGGAAACACCTTGTGAAATGCACGTTTGAAAAGAAAGAATAATTTTAATGAAATATGTAGATGCCGTTGGCGTTTTTGACTACTGACTCCACCTATACAACTTCGTAAATGTGCTAAACAGTTCAGTTCTTGTCGGAGTACTGTTATGTGAGGTTGTCATTGCATTATGTCAGAGTTAACAGACTTCGAACGTGAGCAAATTGTTGGAGCACGTATGGTAGGTGCTTCCGTAAGCAAGGTAGCCGAGGTGTTTAGTCTATCAAGAGGTACTGTATCGAAGATTTATTCCGCATATTTGAAAAGCGGAAAAACATCATCTGCTAATTCACAGCGCGGACGAAAGTGTGTCCTGAGTGATCGTGACAGACGATCATTAAGGGCAATTGTGACGAAAAACAAGAAGACAACAGCTGCAAAAGTTACTGCTGAAATGAATGTGTTACCGAACCCTGTGAGTACCAAAACAATTAGAAGGGAGCTTCATAAACAGGGAATTGCTGGCCGTGCTTAAGCAAAGAAACATGTTTTTTTAAAGGTGTTTCCATATTTTTGTCCAACCCTTGTATATTTTATTATAATACATACTAGTATTATACATTTTGTTTAAAAAACAAAAATAAGAAGATTTGAATAAATTACAAACAATTAATTGAAATTATGTTTTATATATTATTTGATCAGTGTCGGAAAAATGTAAACGCCATGATGGCATTGTTGTCGGGCTATATTAATAGACTTTCTCAAACGGTTTATCGCCCGACAACAGCGCCATCATGGCGTTTACAGTTTTCCGTCTGGAGCCGGGACTTAAATAATCTTAAACAACTCTATTTTTACCGACCGACGATAGTAAGGGAGGTATTGTTTTCACACCAAATTTCACATGTGGAGATTTTTAGAGATCTCCACGAATCATGCATTTTCTAAACAGAAAAAAGTATTTTTAGCATGATGTCTGTCCGTCCGTCTGTCCGTCCGTATAGATGTGTACAGCCTGAACGGCTCAACCGATTTTGATTAAATTTGGTATATTTACTTAATGCATCAGTGGGATGAATTGATAAACTTTTGGTGCAAATCCGTGAACCGGAAGTGGTAGTATTAGCGATCGACGATAGGAAGGGAAGGGTTATTTTCACACCAAATTTCACATGAGGAGATTTTTTTATATATCACCACGAATCATGCACTTTGTATTGGTTTTATCCTAGGGAAAATCATATTTATTAGTTTTTTCTTGATTTAAAATTATATGACGTCATCCAGCCATTCAAGACGTCACAGCCTGGTCTTAAATATAAATATATACATATATTATAAATAAAATAAAATTAAAAATATTTATGTTATATGCCTATATGTTTTTTATTACATTAATAGATATATTAAAATTATTTGAAATTGTTTCTGTAGCTGGAAATTAATTTACTTCAAACCGTCGGTCGGTTCGGACCTGGCCACAGGTCAACTTATTTTATTTATAAATAATATTATGGATAGTATTTTATTCATTTGTTATTATTTTTCACTGAATTTTAAACTGAAATAAATCGATTAAGGATTATTAATTAATAATAAACTGTCAATACTGTACATATGTATAATCTATAATCTGTAAATCTGTAAAAATTTTCCCAAATTTTAGAACTAATAATTAAATTCTTTTATTTAATTTTTTTTTTATTGAATTGAATGTTTATTAAAAGACAAAACATTTTTTCCAAATAGAAATTTCATTGGAAATAATTATCCATATGTAGGGATATCCAATTTAAATAATTGTCTTCTCTTCATTCTGTCTGACAATGCTATATTTCAATATGTAGCACTTTCTACATAGGCGTTGGATAAATGGAACTGAATATTATAAACCTATAAACCATTTCTGAATTAATTTCGCCCGAAACCTTAAGGCGTGACCAGAGCAGATCGTTCTCAGTATTTCAACGAAGAACGAATCGCAAATTTATTATCCAGGTCGATTTGTTAATAAATTTGACAAAAGTTGCCCTTAAAACATAAACTAACGGCGGCCTATTGATTCACTGTTGCGTGGGAGTGGAGCTTGTAAAGCACAGCAATAAAATTAGATTGACAAATAGATATTAGTTCATTCGCGGTTGTTGAAAAAGGACCCTCGCGACTGAATTCATTGCATTCATTTATTAGTGATTGAACGCGTGCACTAGGAATTTAAATTTCCGATAGGGAAGTTTATAATAATTGAAAAAAAAAATTTATTTATATTTATAGAATATTTCGTGTAAAAACAAATGACATGACCAAGATCATAACCAGGATTTACATCACAACAAATTTGAGTATGTTTTAAACATCAGAATAAGTAGTTCAAACAAATAATGAGTTTGTTAATAGAGAACTCAAGTTGACCAATAAAAAGGAAGATGTTAGGGAATTAGAAGAAGATAGGAATTGGATGCAGGTGGTTATTGCCAAAAACTCTCGAGTGGACATATAGATAAATAAATAAATTCCATACCTTAATAAATTCCTCTCCCCAATGATTGGAAAAAATGAAAAGCACGTAAATAAAAAGAATGTATATATAAAAGGCTATTGATAAAATGAAATTTCCATTGAATATAGGTTTATAGATATTATAATGTACAAATAGGACTATTTTATAGGTAAAATATACTTTTTCCCTGTATTTTATGTGAAAATAAACGTGATAGAGAAACTTATAATCATAAAAACTGCATATAAGTTTTAAAAAATGAAAAATTTATTTAATAATAAAATTATGAAAGATGAAGATTTTTTTAATTAGAAAATATTGTGTTTTTTTTTTAATTTAATAAATTTTAACAAAGTAAACGATTGCCATGGTATGTGTGATTCCAATAATTGTCTAATCATAACTATGTGGTACTATTGGGTCTTAAATGAAATTTACAGTCTAGGACTTGAATTGTGTAATCTAATACAATGACATCGATTATCTCACTTTTTATTATATTATATTATAACGTTTTTCTCAACTTCACTTGGCGTCTATCTCTCTGTCTGTGTTCGCTCTTTTGACAAATTGAAATTGATTTTTCATCATCTTTAGATTGAGATAGACTTTTGAAAATTTTTATAGATATTTCAATCGATCTCTAGAAGGTATAGAATAAATATAACTGAATTATAATTAATTAATTGTAATTAATTACTTTTAGTAACTAACTCCTTTTGTATTGCTATTGTATTTTTTTAACGGATTTTTAAACATAAATATTGATTTTAGGATAGATTTTCATTTTGAACGTATTTAAAAATATTTTATTTCATTAACATTAATGATTAATTTTTATTAATCAGCACTAGCGTCGATGAAGTAGGGGTAGTATTCCCCTCAAATGGCATAGAGAAAAGGTCCTTTTATATATATATATATATATATCCCAGAGAGAAAAATAACAAAAGAATGACCTTTTTTTGAAGACAATATGAGTACAAACAATATCCTAGGTATATACATTTATAAAATCTCATATTAATAAAAATTATTTATTTATAAATATAATATAATAATTATTATTCAATAATAACATTTACTTAACATAAACGCTTAAAATCAATTTTGGAAAATCAATATATTTTTTTGTTTTATTCAATTTTCGTATAACTTCATCTTTTCTATTTCTCTTGTTATATTAAATACATTTATCAAATTAAAATTGCATTAAAAAGAATAAAATAAGATGAATATAAAATTTTTTTATAAAATAACGTTTTTCCAATGGACTAAAAAGAATAAAATAATTTTTCTATAAGCCTGACAAAGTTTATGGATGAATTGCTTCATATTCAACAAAAAACGTTGGGCGCTTTTAGTTTTCATTTGATTTCTAAGCAATTAACTTCCTTTAATGAGCTATAATTCATAAATATACATACATATCACACTAAAACACTTAATTAACAAGTAACACTATTTCTTCTAATATAATCAAGCATTTTGGATTTGATTGATAATATGTAAATTTAATAAAAATTCTTTTAAATTTTGATACATACTTTGATATAAGTATATTACAGTGAAAAATCATAAAAGATTCATTTCTTAGCTATCTATCTAACCTATCAATTTTATTGCATGATAAAAAAAATTTGTAAATTTATGTGTTTAACAAAATTTTTATTATTACAAAAATTTGACTTTATTTTTCATATGAATAAATAAAACTTAATGGGCCCAACGTTTTTCGTTGAATATGAAGCAATTCATCCATAAACTTTGTCAGGCTTATAGAAAAATTATTTTATTCTTTTTAGTCCATTGGAAAAACGTTATTTTATAAATTTTTTTTTTATATTTATATTTTTTTCCTTTATTTAATTATTTTACCTTGACACTCGGTGCTCGCTCGATTGAATGGTCGAAAAACAAATATTTAAAACTCCAGTCAGTTCTCACATCTCACTTTCTTAATTCCATTTCTATATATCTCTGGCTAAGATAAATGTGCCGGTATTAATTTCCATAGACCACACACGTGAAATGTTTGAACCCGAGAGGAAGGAATATAAAATGCTTGAACGCCCAGGTAATCTAGAGTATCTACCAAAAAGGTGATAGGACTTTGAAAATAAATCGTTGAGGAAAATTGAAATAGTTAGCTTCATAATTTATTTTGCTGAACAGCAATCTTACGTATTTATAATTCATAGAACTCATTTATTAAGGAGTATTTTTCGAAATATAAAGAAATAATAAATCATAGTTACGAATTGCATTTAAGTATATGTTCCTTTGTGTAAGTGACTTTCTTTAAGTGAATGAATCTTTCATAGACTAGTAATTTGTACTAAGATACGCCCCCCCTCAAGGCACACCCAAATAAAAATTATTTTAGTTTTTCATAGTCAATCATCATTAAAATTATTATTTAATTATTATATTATCAATTACTTACATAATAAATTTTAAATAAGTTTGTGTTTAGATATATAATATTAAAACTAAAATTCATATCATTTTTTAGTCAAATTTATATATTTAAATTAAAAATTAAATATATATTTATATACCATATACATATATTATGATTTAGTTGTTAAAATGGAAAATTGTAGTTTATTTTCTTTAAAAAATATTTTTACCATTGATCCCCTCTTTCTCTCTCTATGAAGGGAAAAAATAATTAAAAATTTTTTTTATTAAATATAAAATAGGAAACCATTAAAAACAAAAAATGGTAATTATTCAGGTAAACTCATTTTGGTGGATTGGGATAATACTTATAATACTTTACCAGTGGGTTCCTTTGGCATTCCAAACAAACTTTTCTTATTATTAATTTTATAGTTTTCGAGATAAAAATTAATAAAATAAATTTTTTTTAAGTTTGGCAGATTAGTAGTGTCATTAAGTAATGTTTTATTGTCTAGTTCACTAATTTTCGGTTTATAACCGAAAATTAGTGACGCGCTCTGGTGGTCAATTGATAAAACATGGTAGCTAAATAGAATATCAATGGATTTATATGCAAATTTTAATAATTTTTATCTCAAAATTTATATGATGCCGGGAAAAATTTTATAAGAAAAGTTTATTTGGAATTGCAAAAGGAACCCACTGGAAATTACTATATAAAACTAAATTTTTAATTTTAATTTATTATTTAAAAATAAATTTTTAAAAAAATATAAAATATAATTGTAAATCAAGGTTTATACTTTTAATTTGTAGAGAAAATTTTCAATATTTCAGGAATGTTAATTAGTTTTTTTTATATGTAACCCACTCTAATATGAAATCAAATTATTTTAATTAATGTTAATTCTAATCAAATGATCTTTCTTCTTTTATAATAAATTCATTATTTATTCATTAATTTATTTTTTCTCTTTTTTTTTTTCTAAATCAATATTCGCGGTGTAATTGGATTATGTATTGATTGATAACCGGAAAATGATTTCTTCATTAGATAAAATTATAAAAATTAAAAAAGGTAAATATGGATGTGACAGGGGGGAGAGGGAGAGAGAGAGAAAGATTTGTTGTGTATTGATTGATTTGATAAGGGTTAATTTGATTAATCAATGAATTAAACGATGATAATCCATGCATCTGGAAAAAGTGGTTCTTGCAATCCGAATAAATGGATAATTAACGTTGTTTGTCAATCGAATGCGTATATGGATATTGCTATTTTCGGGTAATTAAATAACTGTTAATAATTCAATTTGGGATTCAGGTGAGCAAGTCGAAGCGACTGAGTGCAGGTGCAGGTGAAGCCATTCTTTGTCTTGGTTTCTCCAACCGTTTCATGGTCATCATTAACAACATAGATACAATTTCATCAAGAATTTGCTCATTGAAAGAAGAGCAGAGATTTCTCCGAAGTGGTCTTTTCCGTATTTTCCCATTTAAGGTAATTTTTCATCAAGAAATACGATCTACTATTTAATAAATAAAATCATTATTTTGATAAATAAAAATAAAAAAAAAAAAATAAAAAAATATAAAAAAATAATAATAAATAAATATTTATTGAAATTGTGCATAAAGCCTCTTTTGAATTATATGCTTATTAAGAATGAAATTATATTTTTCTTTATACTTTGTGTGAATGAAATGATAAAATTTTAAATACCATATTAGTATCATAAAAATATTATAATATGTATAAATTAAAGAAAAAAATAAACTAAGAATTTTATTTAAAAAATACTATAATATAATATTATATAACATTCCTTTGATGTTTTTTTTAAATTCTCATGAATTAAAATAATAGAAATAATAAAAGAAAATTTTATGGGAATTATTGAAAAAAAAAAAAAAAAAAAAAAAAAAAATATATATATATATTAAATATTTAAAGTTTATCAAAATAATATCTATTCTTTCTATTATCCATTAAATTTTTGTGTATGAAATATATATAAAAATAAATAAGTATATATTTTTTTTTTAAATTATAAAATTCTCTTACAAAAGCAGTAAAGGGATTTTAATTTTTTAAAATGACATCCCTTGTCTAGGAAAAATTAATTTAACTAGAAGATAATAATAATAAGTCTGATTTTTGAAACTCGGGCATATTTTCAAGGCCATTCATAAGACACGAAATTAATTGGACAAAAAAAAAAAAAGAAAAAAGTTTTTAGATATAAATATATTATATATGCCATTTTTTCAATATATTAGTTATTAATGTTATTTAATATCATATGCCATAAAATTTATTAAAAAGAATATGTAATATTTATTTATTAATTTAAAATTAATTTGTGTGAATCAGTATTCGATTTTTTTTCTTAATAAATTAATATTAAGCAAATTAATTTTTTTTTTTTTTTCAAATTTTCTTTTTAAATTCTAATTTTGAAACGTTCACTCAACTTGATAGTTATCTGACCTGAATAATGTTGAAATTAAATTTAGATATTCAGACAAATAATTTTTTAACTAAGAAATTCTATCTAGATCCAGATTATGGGGGAGTGGATTGCATCACATTTTGTTGGAATTCGAGATTAAAATTGAAGGTGGTGGCAGGTATCGCAGGAGGTAACGGACTAATCGCATTCGCTGAGCAAGTTTCCTTTCATGCGAGTACAGCCGGGACATTGCTTCATTCCGAGATTGGCGAGTTGGTTGATGTTATATAGGGTTTCTCTAAAAAGTCAATAGGAGATCAGAAACAGAAAATTAATTAAAGAGAATTAAATACACCATCGAGGAGGAATTCTTGATCGATTACAACAACAAAAAAATAAATAAATAAATAAAAAAATAAAAGACGATAGAATTCCTAAGTAACGTCTAGAAATCAGTGATTATGTGGAAGCTACCTTTTTCTACTGGTAATAAGATCGAGTATATAGATCACAACCATCTGGACACAAGGATTTTTGTTATATTACAAGAATAAATTAAAATCAATTTCTAAAAAGAATATTCTAGTATTTCACAATAAATAATGAATTAAAAAAGAAATAACGAAAATAAACTACTTAATTAGGAAATTTAATGAAATATATATATATTATGAACTAAAAATATATAAAAATGTGTATTTATTTTTTAATTATTTATTATTAATATTATATAATATAAGATAATGATAATTTTGAATTTAAAGATTCGATGGATAATAGTTTCAAATTGATACTTTATGCGCATTTCTGACTAAAAAAATCTAACCTGAAAATTATAATTTCACATGCAGGGATTACATTGACAATATATATTCGAAAATGTTGTTATATTGGAACACATGGGGGAAGGAAGATTAGCAATAAATTTATTTCTAGAAAAACTAATTGAAAGAATGTGGAGTGGACTTAAGATTGAATGTGGTTATTAAGGCTAAGAGCCGAACATTCGAGTTAGATGCGCAATTTTGAAATTACAGTATTCAAGTTTTTTTTTTTTTTTTATCATCAATTGAGTTCTAAAGAGTGAATAATTGAATTTTTCGGAATTTTTCTGATTGGAAAAAAAATAATTGAAAAATCTAAATTTTGTGAAAATCTATTAAATGTACTAAAAATAAAAATAAAAACATTTCTGTGATACAATTTTAATTAATTTTTTGTTTTATTTCATTTATATTCTCTATTTTTAAAAGAAAGTTCGAGTTTGATCTATTAATCAAATATTAGGAAAAAAAATTTCATTCTCTATTGACTATACTTTTATAGATATAATCAATCTTCTACATAAAATCAGATTTTATTTACACGAACGAATTTAAGTTTTATTTGTTTTTCGCATATTTTCTAACTTACTCAAGCACATTTTCAGGTTTATTTTTTTTTTAAATGAATAGAGCATCTGTTTGATTTAAATTTCTTTTTTTTTCTCTTCTTGAAAAAAGAGAATTACATCGGTTTTATTGGCGGTAATAATTTTTGTGATAAAATTTAAAAGAAAAAAAAAATTTCTAGACACTTGGGTGTCTCTTGTAAAATAGTTTGAAATCTTTAGTCAAATTATTTCCAATTACATTCGAATATATTTCTTCATTTAAAGAATGTATGCTTGAGTTTTTTTTATTGTTTGAGACATAAACAAGATGACAGGAGCAATTTATTAATTCTTAGTCTATATTGAATGAATTGAGCCAATCTAGGAGACAGGCATTGGTCATTTGTCAGGGTCGAAGAATGTAAAGGGAAAAAGACCCTCAGCGGTAGATAAGAAGTCGAAGAGAGAAATAAATGAAATCCTTTAACACACAGGCACATCGGCATCGTGTCAAAAAAAGGTGTACATAAGATCGATAAGATTTGATAAAGATCGATCACCAGCTGTCAGCAATTTTGATATTATCGTGCAACTTCATGGACATTTTATAGGCGTTTTCATTCAAGATTGTCACTTTTATATCATAGCTAATTTTAAACTAAAATCAATTGAAATATACGTAAGGATATGTTGATAAATTTTGATATTTATTGGAAGATAATGTAATTTTTATTTAGAAATGAAAGAAGAGTGAAAGATGTACTCAGTCAGGCTTAGCAAAGAGGACCGGTTCAGTATAAATACACCACACACACACACACACATCCCTACATACATGTTTCAATATTGTTTGATTTTTTTTTTCTTTTTTTGATTTTTTTTTTTTGATTTTAGGTCGCTGTCATCTATTCGAAAATGAAAGCAACATGATGCACGCGTGTACTTGTTTGACATCAGCTGGTTGTTCTCGGATCAACTGTCGGTTTCGAGGGGCATTCCATGGACCATGTTTCATGAAGAGTTCGCACGCCCTCGCCTTCTATTAGTCAGCGAAACAGCTCCAGTACTTCCTTCACCTCTGACAACCGAAGAAATTCATAGTCCACAGTGAAGAAAAGAAATTTTCCATTGCATTTCATTTTATAAATGAGATTCAATGATTAATATTTATTTGATGAAATTAATAAAAGAGTTAACCAATAGAATTGAATTAACCTAGGAATAAATTCAATATTAAATTAAATAATAACAAAACAAAAAAGGAAAAGATAAACAGAGGTTAAGTTATTTTTATCATTACCATTTAATATCTTTTTATATATATTTTTAAGGCGCCACAGGGTGAGAGGTTAGCAAAGCTGCCTCACATTCTTGTGATTCCGGGTTCAAGTCCCGGGCCTGGCAAGGGAATTTCTCTATGGGACGGAGTCAACCCCAGCCTCCGGGGTCAAAATTGGGGAAGTTACTTGATAGCGCCTCCGATCAAAAAAATCAAGGTAAAGTTTGATAGGACCTGTTCTACTGATCATAGGACACTTAATTGATATAACCGACTTGATAGGCATTGTCCTTGCATAAGACGAACAAAGCCAGAGGTTATATATATATATATATTTAATTATTATAAATTAATTTTTCAATTTTGGTTTTATCACAAAATTATTGAAAAAGAAAAAAATCAATATTTATTTATGATTCCCTACGCCCAGTGAAAATGATTCATACATGTAATTAACATTTTGTGAAAAATAAATATTTAGATATATATAAAATCCTTATACGAGTATATAACTTAATATATTATATTATGTTTAATTATTTTAAATTTCAAAAAAAAAGTTAATATTATTCTATTTCCTTGTAAAAGAGAAAAACTTTACTCATTTTAAAGGCAACTTTCTCTTGACTTCAAATATAGAAAATAAATTTCAAGTAATAAAGTATTAATTGAATTTCTTTTCTATTTTAATCAAAATTTAAAATAAAAAACAAATTTTAATTAAATATTACTTATTATAAGCATTAGCTATTATAATATTGTATTTATGATAATAAATAAATAAACTATTATAATATAATATAAAATGACTATTATTATAAAACTATTATGATAGATAATAAAAAAAAAGATAGGTAACACAACAATACTACAAAAATATTTCATCTACCTTCTTATGAATAGATAATATAATGAGAAATTGGGCTCGTTAAAAAAAGTAATATAATAGGTATCATGAATACTTAATCATATTATAATTAATATTATATACTAAATTATAAACTTAATATTAAGTTTTTGAATTAAAAAAAAAATGAAAAGTTAATCCGCCTAAATTTTTAAAACTATATCCTAATTTTCATTAGTTTTAGTTGATTCAGTATTTTCAAAAAAAAAAATTCATAAATCTTAGATCAGTGATTCTCTACCTACCGCGGCACACTATTAAGGGTTTAAAAATTTGGCAGCACACAAAGAAAAAGATAAGTGTAAAAGTTTATCATATTGAAAAAAGTGATCCCAAAAAAGGTTTACCTTTTTTGTAAGAACCAAATTGAAAAAATTTAGAAAAAAAGTCGGAAATGTTTATGAGTCTCATAATCTCCCAGCACACTAAAGTGCCGCGGCACAGTGGTTGAGAATCACTGTCTTAGATATATATATATTTTAATATATATATAATAACCTACACGTTAAATTAAATATTATTTATTAGACTAAATAATTAAAAAAAACAACAACTAAATTTAGACATTTTAATAATAAAAGAACAATAATATCAGGTTAAGTTAGTAAATCAGACCCTGTCTTTACTAATTGGAATGAATCTTAGACATCAAAGTCGTAATGAATCTGGAAAAATGAAAAGAAAAAAGAGAATCCATACAATACAATCAGGTTTTTATTTAAAATATAAATTCCTAGAAAAAAAGAGATGTTTTCTTATTAAGTCAGCTTTGATGACTTACGATGATGGGTATCAAAGAAATAATTTTTCAAGTCTCATTATTTTCACTAAAATAGGAAATACAGTGGATAAAACGGAACTTTATCAACTCTTTAACACAAATGAATCTATTTACTTTCCAAAAATAATTAAATAACTCAACTAATGATAATCAAATAGCAGAAAATAAAATGTTTTATTTTTTTGCTAATGTTTTATTATGCTATTATATACATCTAAACAACTTCATTAAAATGTTTTTATTTCCGTATTAAAATCTAAATTTAATTTAATAGAAAATGGATTCAAAAATATTAAACAAATTTGATTTGTTTGAATTAATCTTTGTTCGTATTTGTTAAAACCATAATAATATTTGGAATGAGTAAGTATAACGTTTGCCACATGGTACAAGAAGTTGCATATCATCAGAGATAAAAAATCTGGAGTGTCTCCAATCGACTATCTCGCAATTTGAATTGGATTAAATAACATAATATATTATATTTAAATTAAATTTAATTAATTATTAATTAAATTTAATTAATTATAAATTATAAATTAAAATTAATAAATAATATTTATTAAACCAGCGCGTCTTTGACTCTTTGTTGATGGCACAACGTCACGTGCTGTCGCGTGATTAGAGGTCTTGTTAAAATATTAATTCTGGTACTTTCAGCGATTCAATCAAGCTGAAATTCTATATATAGCAGTTTTATACAATTTTTAATCATGTGAAAAATTATCAAACATATATATTTATTTTTAAGGTCACTTTAGAGGAAAAAAATCAAAACGTTATAATTAATGACCATCTTCCGGTTGAGCTACATTTCTCAAAAGCTGATAGAAAACTACGAATTTTGAATAATGTCCATGTACCAAATTTCATGATTCTAGTTCAAACCATTTTCGCGTAATCTTGTCTACATACACACACACAGACATACAGACATTTTTCTCAACCTTAGTGAAAATGATTCAGGAAACTTCAAAACCTATAAAAACATCAAAATCTCGGCATCAAAAATTTTCGTGATCGCAATCCTATGTCTGGCGAGATAGTAAAAACAAATTTTTGAATGTAAGTATAATATTAATTACTCCTAAAATTTTTTGAAACCAAATTACAATATCCAGAGACATTTTCTTAATTACTCAATAATTCATTTTATCTAAAATATGGAATTAACATAAAAAGAAAATATTTTAATAAATTTATATTTTAATTTTATAAATAAATGTAAATTGTTTTAAAAATATTGTAATATTAAAAAACTTATGTATATGAAAAGTATAGTATAAATAGTATAAAAATATTAATATATGAATATATGTATCTTGTAAATATTTATTTATTTATAATTATTTAATTATTTATTTATTATATATTGGGAAGTAAGAAAATAAAATTAAAACAAAGATAACATAAAAAAAAAATTTAATAGATATTTCACATCTTAATCTTATATTAATTTTTTTGAATGATTTGAAAATTGATATTTTAATAGTTTGCTTATCTAAAATATATATTCTTAAATATAATTAAAAGAGAAATAAATACGATAACTTACCAGATTTGGTACTTCAATCACCTGAAAAAATGAAACAAATTAAAAAATTAATTATGTATCTTTAAAAAAAATATTTTTAATAAATAATTAGCAATCAACTTTTATTTTATTTATTTTAATTATAATCAAACAATAAATTCAAATTTAAATTAAATTCGTTTATATTCATTATTAATTAATTAATTAATAATATAAATAATAATAATAAATGATTTATTCAATTGAATAGGACAAATTGTTCTTTAATTAAAAGGATATTTGATGGATAACTTGTTTATTTTAAACAACCTAGAGTCAACTCAGTCAATCATTAATTATAAATTTTTAATTAATTAATTTATTTATTTTAAACAATATTTTTCTATAAATCATTATTTTATATTTTATCTAGAAAAAAAAAAATTTGGAATAATTATAAAATTTTACTTTTAAAATTAATTATTACTTTGGGTTAAATTTCATTTTGTAATATAATTGAAAATACTTTTTTTTTGTTACTTTTTTATAATATTAGCATTTGATTTTGAAGAAGAGTGGGAAATCTTATTACATTTAGGAATTTGTTAAATAAGAATGGAGAAGAAAAAATCTCAGATCCGCATCAAAAGACAATATCATTAAAAAAAAGATCATTTATCCTCTTAAAACATTGAGGAACTCAATTAGGATTCTTTTCTAGTGTTTTTTTGTAATTCTATACAAAATATAGTTCATTCAATTTTTTTTTTCTTTGTTTTTGTCTTTTTTCTCACATCATATTATATTAAAAATTTGAAAAATCAGACATTAATTATGACACAAAATTTTTAAAATTTATTTTACTTTAAATGTTTTTGTTTTTTTTTTTGTCTTTATTTCATGTTGAAAACTTATTTATATTTAAATTTGATATGATGAAATTATGAAAGGGTAATGTGATACTTGACTAAAAGGGGAGGCCCTATTTTCAATTTGAAATGAAATTATTGAAGCACGGTAATTTGAAAAAAAAAAACCTGTTCGTATCCGACCTTGTCACTTTTTACATTTACTCCAGTTTGAAAGAATGAACTGACCTGACCTTTTTGAAAGACCCTCCTCAAGTGCTCTAGATAATTACGTGGGGGGCTTTGCTGTTAAAAGAAGCGTGTGGGGCACGCCCCGTAACACGAGCTTGCTAACGCATGACACCACACCAATTAACTGCTTTGTCAAATAGTCGGATCTCTACAAGAAAGAAAGAAAAAAAAAACTTGCCTTTCTTTACGCTAAGGGTAGAGCGTGGCTAAAAACAAATAAAATATTCTACTCAATACAATTTACAATTTATATAAATTTCTAAATTAATTTACCATACAATTATGAATGAATACTGAAAATGAAATTTATAAATGTTTTTGTGGTTATTTTATCTTTTGACTTTTTACTATCCCACCAGAGATATTGCGTTCACGAAAATTTTCGATGTCGAGATTTTGATGTTTTTATACGTTTTGAAGGTCCCTGAGTCATTTTCAGTAAGGTTGAGAAAAATGTCTCTCTCTCTGTGTGTATGTGTGTATTGTAGACAAGATTATGCAAAAACGGTTTGAATTAGAATTATGAAATTTGGTATATGGGCATTATTCAAAATTCAGTTTTCTATCAACTTTTGAGACGTAGTTCATTACCTACCACGTTTTCATTTTTTTTCCACTAAACTGCCCGTAAAAATAAAGATGTTTGATAGTTTCTCATATGATTAAAAATTGTATATAACTACTATATATATAATTTCAGCTTGATTGAATCGCTAAAAGTACCGGAATTGATTTTTTATCACGACTGCAAAACACTCGCCAGTACGTAACGTTGTGCCATCAACAAAGAGCCAAACACGCGCTGATTTAATAAATATTATTTATTAATTTTAATTTATAATTTAATTAATTAATTAATAATATTAACTATCAATGTAACTCAAGTGACTGGCAGTCAATGTGTTAAATTTTGACTTAAAAATGAAGATAAAGGTTTAATATTTAAATTTAATATAAGATAATTAATTAATTTAATTGAATAACAATATACTGTAAGTTTTAATTTTTTAATTAATTAATTCAATTCAATTATACTTAATATATATATAATTAATTAAATTTAATTTAAATATAATATGTATTTATTAAACCAATTCAAATTTTCGAGATTGTCGAGTCGAGACTCACCAGATATTTACCGACTGACGATTGTAAGGGAGGTATTGTTTTCACACCAAATTTTACATGTGGAGATTTTTACATCTCTCCACGAATCATGCACTTGGTATTGATTTTATCCTCTGGAAAAATCATCTTCATTAGTTTTTTCTTAATTTAAAATTATATGACGTCACCCAGCCCTTCATGACGTCATAGCTAGCGCCTCCTCTTATATATTATATTATAAATAAAATAAAATTAAAATTATTTATGTTATATCCATATCTGATCTTTGTTGCATTAATAGATACATTTAAATTATTTGAAATTGTTTCTGTAGCTGGAAACTAATTTATTTCAAATCGTCCGACTGTGCCTGGCCACAGATCAACTTATTTGTTAATAAATTAACAAAAAAATAACACGTTGATTTTTAAAATAATTTGTATTTTTAAGATTAATTTTATTTTACACGTATATATGTATATTGTAAAGAATTCTGAGAAATTATAAACCTCATTATAAATCCTTTAAATTATAGAGTAGTATTTTTCAAACATGCTTTTTCAGCTCAATTTTCCATTATACCTATATAATATTTATTTATGATGTATTTTATGATATATGAATATAAAATAAGTATTCGCTGTTCTATTCTTCTATAAATATAGAGATTTTAAATAATAAATAGAACAATTAAAATAAAATATATATGTATATTCTTTACAAGAGAGATAAACAAGTAAAAAATATAATTTATCTTTTATTTTATATATACTCGTATATTCTAAAGAGATAAGTCAATTCATGAATATGAAATCTAAGAATTTAAAAAAGATATATCATATTATAACAATAACAATACATATAAGTATAATAAAATTAACATAAGAAAAGATGATTGATCAAGAAAATAGAAACAAAATAACATTTTTTTTTTAAATAGCAAAAGATTTGATTTAGAACTTGTGAATTTATTTTTTCTTGCATAAAAATAAATAAATATTATTTGTAGATATTAAATTATTAAAGCTTTGGTGGTTGTTTTGTAAATTATTCCACATATTGATATTTGTTATTGTAAATTTAATCAAAAAATACAAAAATATACACAACGTTTCGACTGCAGAAGTAGCAATTGATCTTTGTTATTGTAAATTTATTCAAAAAATACAAAAATATACACAATATACTTCTGCAGTCGAAACGTTGTGTATATTTTTGTATTTTTTGAATAAATTTACAATAACAAAGATCAATTGCTACTTCTGCAGTCGAAACGTTGTGTATATTTTTGTATTATATTTTTTGAATAAATTTACAATAACAAATATCAATATGTGGTTTAATTTACAAAATTCCGTTATAAATATTATTTGTTTTTATTTTTTAATTTCGAAAATATAACAAATAAAATTAAATATTTTTTTTTTTATTTTTGAGATTGGAATCAATAATAATGATTGAATGAGACAAAGAGAATTCGTTTATGAGAGAAAAATGGCATTCCAACTAGAAGATAATATCTTCAATCAAAGTCTGCTTCTCTCTCCTTCTCTATCCATAATATCTCTCACTAATAACAGGACATAATTGTCTGTAAACAATTTCTTTACGTTCCCTACCACTTTTTGTACTTCAGATCAATACAATGAATTATAGGATATTGTCTATCACGTTATAAACTGCAGTCGATTAAAAGACTATTATAATGTTCCAATTTTTAAATCAATCAAACCATTAAATTTTATTATATAAATGAATCATTGGTGGATGAGAGGAGATTTTTTTTTCTTTATTCATCCCGTTTAAGTAGAACGAAATAAAAAATTAAATAAAACTTGTTCATCCCTTCTTGAACAGACCGAGAGCAACGTTCGAAATTTCGAAAGTCTTATCAATACGGAATATAATAAATCAATGGTGAGGCTCATCGATAATATCGAGTGTACGAGATACTTTCGAATTCGTATTGATACTTGCGTGTAATTTGCTCTAGTTCGAGTTCTGAAAGTCAATCTGGGCATCGATTGACGCAATCTGTTTCAGTTTGTTCCATATTTGGGAAAACGGTAAAAGCCATTTTTACAGAATGCCACGAATTTACCTTCCAAGTGCATTAACAAGTGGATCACGATCGTAATTCTATTTTAGGGAAGAAAGGAACAATCCGATAGAGAGAACAGGATTATAAATCGTTCAAAATGTCTCCTAGGTAACGAAAATAAATGGAAAAAATATGAAAATGCAGAAAATTTCAAACAAGTAGTTTTTTCAAAATTAAAAGAATAAAAAAAAAATAAGCTGGAGTGTCTCCACTCGACTATCTCGCAATTTGAATTGGATTAAATAACATAATATATTATATTTAAATTAAATTTAATTAATTATAAATTATAAATAATAAATATTAAATCAGCGCATGTTTGGCTCTTTGTTGATGGCACCACTTCACGTTCTGGCGGGTGATTTGAAGAGTTAAATTTAATTCCGGTAATTTCAGCGATTCAATCAAGCTGAAATTCTATATATAGCAGTTTTATACAATTATTAATCATGTGAAAAATTATCGAACATATATCTTTATTTTTACGGTCACTTTAGAAGAAAAAAAATCAAAACGTTGTAGGTAATGACCCTCTTCCAGTTGAGCTACATTTCTCAAAAGTTGATAGAAAACTATTAATTTTGAATAATGCCCATGTACCAAATTTCTGGCGAGATAGTAAAAATGATATATACACAAAAAAATATTATTTAAAATATAATTATCCGGCACTGATTGTTTTATTTATTCTCATTGTAATTATGTCGGGGTCAAATCTTAAATAAAAGCTTCTTTCTTTTTTAAATTGAATTGGAATCATCTATGCATGATTATTTTTATAATTTAAATATAATTATGAAAAATTAATTGACTAAAATTTTTAATTTTTTTTTTTTTTTTTTGCTTTATTTTTCAATATTCAAGATAGCTGAGACCTGTACGATGTCAGCTGAACGTGTGCGAAATATTTTGCACAACCATTTGAACATGGAAAGCTGTGTGCAAGGTGGTTGCCGCGTTTGCTAACGTTAGACCAAAAACTGCTTCGAAAAACCATTTCTACAGACAATTTGGCGCTGTAGGCGTAATCCAAACGAATTTTTGCGTCGATTCATAATTGTTGATGAGGCTTAAATTTAATTAATTAATTAATTAAATAGAAGACCGTTATGAGAAATGTATCAGTGTTGATGGAGATTATGTTGAAAAATAAAGCAAAAAAAAAAAAAAAATTTAAAAACATCGTTTTTCTTGGTCAGGCCGGAAACTTTTCACTCCACCCTCGTATTTTCACCAAATTAAAATTAAAGTTTATTAATTTGACTTCTTTTCCCGCTTAAAATTTAAGGTATAATAAAATTGTTACACAAAGTTGGAAATTTGGAAAAAAAAAATTGTGGATTAATTAATAATAACTAAACAACTGCACCCTTTCACAATTTTCTAAGTTCACTTTGAATCGTTACAATTATATTTATTTATAATATAATTTTTTATTATATGCAAATTTTTATATTTATTTACTTCTTTGACCTTTACTTTATTTCTTATATAGTATAAATTAATTATTATTTATTATTTAATATTATGTAAAAATTTTAAGTAAAAATAAGATACCTTTAGAAAACACTTATAGAAAGTCGTAAATGGATTCTTAAGTCTTTATAAGTTTAAAACATAACTAAATTCCTAAAACTGCTCAATTTTATATTAAAGTAAAATATCCTGGCGCCAAATTTTTAATAGTGCCGATATAAAAATAAAATATTTTTCACATACATTATTTTTTGTCTTTTTTAATATTTTTATTATTCTTGTATGAAAGAGCACCAAATTTTGTTTTGCCCGTGGCGCTCAAAACCCTAGAGCCGGCTCTGAAAACAATATAATAATGTAATATTACCTCTTTTATTATTGTAAAACGATAAAAGTAATTTTTATATTATTTTTTCATGTAATAAGACTATAAAATATTTAATAATAAATATAATACCATTATAAATTTTCAAAAATGACTAGTATTACTCATTCCTCAAAAGATGATTAATTATTATTATTTATTAATATTTTTTTAAAAAAATGATCATAATTATTGTTTTATTTTGATCTTATATAATAATAATAATAGTATATATTTATTTGAAAATAAAAATTGAATTCATTTTTAATTTATCAATTTCAAAAAGGTGAGGGTTCTATATTTCAGACCTCTTGTCTTCTAAAATAATAATTATAATAATTTTTATGATCGTATCAACTCATAAATCAATTTTCAATTCGTTTTTGGATTCTTCGACCTTCAAATGTAACGATTGAGAACAGAAATGAAATAAAGTAAACGTACAAGGTTATTTGATCCAATTAAATAGTTAATTGACTTTAAACGTATGAAGTCATCAATAGAAGTCAACTATGAGAGAAATTGATTAATACTTAATTGGAACAAGAAACTTGGAGCAATCCGTCAAATAAGTATCATGTTCAATTCAGCATATCAACCAATGACAGATCATTACACGAAAGGATTATAAAAAAAAAGACTTTATAAATATTATTCCATATTCAGAGTAAACAAATTAATTCTTATTATACCAATAAAGTAAGACAATATTTATTTCTCATATAATTTTAATATCAATATATGTCATTTTGTTTTTTGTACTTTTTGTTTACCCAAAAATGGCCAGACATGGTTTTTTACCGACCGACGATAGTAAGGGAGGTATTGTTTTTAGAGATAATAAGCTGGAGTGTCTCCACTCGACTATATCGCAATTTGAATTGAATAAAATAACATATATTAAATTTAAATTTAATTTAATTAATTATAAATCATAAATTAAAATTAATAAATAATATTTATTAAACCAGGGCGTCTTTGGCTCTTTGTTGATGGCACCACGTCACGTGCTGACTCCTGGTTTGCAGCCGTGTTAAAAAATTAATTCCGGTACTTTCAGCGCTTCAATCAAAATGAAATTCTATATATAGCAGTTTTATACAATTTTTAATCATGTGAAAAACTATCAAACATATATCTTTATTTTTACGGTCAGTTTAGAGGGAAAAAAAGTGAAAACGTGGTAGGTAATAGTCTTCTTACAAATGAGCTACATTTCTCAAAAGCTGATAGAAAACTACGAATTTTGAATAATGCCCGTATACCAAATTTCATGATTCTAGCTCAAACGTATTTTTACGAATTTTTGTCTACATACACACACACATACACATACTTTTTTCTCAGCCTTAGTGAAAATGACTTAGGGACCTTCAAAACGTATAAAAACATCAAAATCTCATCATCGAAAATTTTCGTGATCGCAATACTATCTCTGGCGTGATTGTAAAAAAAAATTGAGAAAATCTATTGCTATCAAAGAACAAAATATATTCAATCAAATTTTACTAAAATTTCAGGTATTTTTCAATTAAATTTTAAAAATTTATTCATTCTTTTTAACAGAAAAAGGATTTAAGTTTAAGATTATAAACAGCTTAAGTAGGTATATATCGAATTATATATTTAAACCGCGATCAATATATAACATTAATGCACTCATCCCCTCCCATCTTCCGCTTCTTTGTATTTAATGTAGTTTGAAATGGATGAAATAAAATTTGTGAATGAATGTTGATATGAACGCGTGTGTCCTTTACCCGCGTGCTAACGGGAATGCACTTAAGACAGCCGATGATATGGATCCCGTCAAGGGCGAGCATGAAGAGAAAAATCCTTTTTCGAGATCGATTGGATAACGGTAGAAGTAGACAATTTATGATTGCATTGACAAGAAAGAATTGGAGATTTATTTGTAGAGGAAGAAAGAGATACACGCGTCAACTGTCCAACAAAATTATGTTCTGTGTAAAGGAAGAGCAAGCAAGATTCGTCGAATCCAAAAGGAGATCATTCGCCTCTTATTCATCAAAAATATCACAAACGATCAACTTTTTCTTTAGAAGAACATGATTAGACTAAGGAACACAAAAAAGAGACCACCAAGTTTTAGGCCGGTTTCATAATTAAAAAATAAAAAAAACACTAAATAGATTAACATGGTATATACACTGAATAGTTATTAAATAATTAAACACACGAGCACACATATTTAGAAAGAAGAAAATCTCTCTGATTTTGATGAATTTATTTGAAGTTTCTTAAAATTTAATATTTTTTTTTATAAAGAATTGTCAAAATACTTTCACTTTATATTGGTATTTGTATTATTTATAATCAAATAATGATCAAATGAAAGTTTTATTTTTATAAAAAAAAGAAAAAAAACTATAAAATAAGTATAAATAGTTCTTACTTTTATTTAAATATAATCATTTTTTATTAAAATTAGATTTTGATGGTAATATATAAATAAGTGAATCATTCAAATTTTCAAATCAAATATTATTCTTTTTTTCTTTTCAAAATGAGAATAGATTGATAATTTCTGATTAATTTAAAATCTGATTTTTTTTCTCTATAATTAATTTTTGACTTTCCCGCATACTTCGTATAAGGGAAGTATTGGAATCGTCAAAAATTTCGACTTCGAGATTTCGATAGATCTTGACGTTTTAGACCTCCCTGAGTCGGAAAATACCATTTTTCGAATTATGTCTGTGTGTGTGTATGTATGTATGTATGTATGTATGTAATATTTGTCAGTGAGCGAATTTACTCAGAAACTAATCAAGCTAGGACTTCGAAATTTGGTACACCGATATTATTCACAGTTTGTAGATTTTTATCAAAATTTCGTCAAAATCGGTTAACCGGAAGTGGTACTTTACCTACACTTGTTGCGTTTACCTTGCAAGTAAAGTACCAGTTTGCTTAGAGATATTTGCTTCATATTTTGTATGTAGATTTAAAAATATGAAAAAAATTCAGATACCAAATTTCATCATGATCTGACTACCGGAAGTGACATCTTACCTTGTATAGCTAGTAGCGTTAGGTGTAAATTATAAATATATATAATAGTGTTAAACCATTTTACTTTATAATTTAAATTAATTAGTTTGTTTATTTTTATTGTTGTTAATTATTTATGTTTTATCGTTCTAAAGATAATGGTTAAAAATAACTTGTAATTTAATTTATTCTAAATATTCATTCACAACTCTTTATACCTATTTATATGCGGAAAAGTCTAGGGGAGGACACTCCCGATTTTTAATTATTTATATTATCAATGTTCTCGGTTAATTACCCCACAAATCTCAATTTTGATATTTAAAATTTGTTTTAAAAATTAATTAGAAAGAATCACTGTTATTTTTTTAATATTTTTAAACTGTATATAGTGAATATACATTTGAATCTCTCCACCTGTTTGTTGGATTGTGTTTTTTGTTTTGTTATATTTTTGTTAAAAAACGCCAACCACAAAATCTTTTTCGAATTACGAATAATGATTAATGAGGAAGTGTATTTGCTAGTATTTTTGAATTTAGTTAAAATTATAATGGAAAAAAATCCTATAACAAAAAAAAAAAAATGTTACGAGAAAATTGAGACAGTTATAATAATGTAGATATGCACCTGTTGCTTTTATTTTTAATAGTACCAAAAATAGCGTATCTAAGAGCACGAAAACTCTCCCTAGAAATGTAAAAAATATTAAGAAATATTAATTTTATTATATATACATCAGTGATTCTCAACAATTTTTTTTTCCGCGGCACACTTTTAAGGGTTTAAAAATTTGGCGGCAAAGAAAAAGATAAGTATAAAAGTTTACCATATTGAAAAAAGTGGTCCAAAAAACGGTTTACCTTTTCTTTAGAACCAAATTGAAAAAATTTAGAAAAAAAAATTTTTAAGAGCCTCGTAATCTCGGGGCACAGTGGTTGAAAATCACTGATATACATAATACGAATAAATTAAATAGAAATTATTTAATAATAAAATACTGGCGATCAAAATCATGGAATTTATTAAAAAAATGAATACATTTAAAATTACTTTACAAGGTTACACTAATTAAATAAATAGTTTAAATGGAGAAGTACTTTCCCTAAAATTTTTTCCTCTAATCCATTTTCTACTTGCTGTTGAGATTGAATATTTCTATAGTTTAAATTTGGGATATAATCTGAAGTTAATGAATCATAAAAACATATGTGTTAATTAAAAATAAAATTATAATTAATAATTAATTTATTAAAAAGTAGTCCGTCCGATGAAGAAAATCAAGATAAAGGTTGAGAGGATCCGTTCTACTGATCATAGAACACGTTTACTTTAGACGGCAATTGAAATAATAAGCGTAGTCCTTTCGTAGGATGTACAAATGTTAAAGGTTGTTTTTAAATAAATTTTTATAAAAGTATCTAAATGTTAGATATTAACCTATAACAATATCTTCGTGGTGTGTGAATTTTTCCCACCAATCAATTTGGAAAGAATGACAAAATAAAAAATCTGGAGTGTCTCCACTCGGCTATCTTGCAATTTGTATTGCATTAAATAACATATATTATATTTTAATTAATTAATTAATTAATTAAATTATAAATTAAAATTAATAAATAATATTTATTAAATCAGCGCGTGTTTGGCTCTTTGTTGATGGCACAACGTTACGTGCTGGCGCGTGATTTGCAGTTGGATAAAAAATTAATTCCGGTACTTTCAGCGATTCAATCAAGCTGAAATTCTATATATAGCAGTTTTATACAATTTTTAATCATGTAAAAAATTATCAAACACATATTTTTATTTTTACGGTCAGTTTAGAGGAAAAAAAAAATGAAAATTTGGTAGGTAATGACCCTCTTCCAGATGAGCTACATTTCTCAAAAGTTGATAGAAAACTACAAATTTTAAATGATATCCGTATACCAAATTTTATTATTATAGCTCAAATCGTTTTTGCGTAATCTTGTCTACATACAGACACACACAAACAGACATTCAGTGATGCGTCGCATAACGAATGCCTTGCACAGCGAACGCTGCACACAACGAACCATAATGAACTAAATTTCATGATTCATACAACGAACTTCGTTTCACGCAACGAACTCGTCCGAGCTTCCACGATCGCTGCCGTTGTATTGCATCCCCTTGCGTTTCACATAACGAACTTTTCGCATAACGAACTTGCTCCTGGAACGAATTAAGTTCGTTGTGTGAGGCACCACTGTTTTTCTCAACCTTAGTGAAAATGATTCAGGAACCTTCAAAACGTATAAAAACATCAAAATCTCGAAATCGAAAATTTAAAAAATAATATTAATGAATGTACAATTATTCTATTTAAATAATAATAATCATCAATAACTCTTTAATATGAATGTTTTGAATTTTATTGTATTTTTTAATTGTGTTTGAAAAAATATTTAGTGACCTGTTAGACAAAAAAAAAAGGTTTATGTATGTGAATTTCTTTAAATAGTCCATTTACTCAAAACCCTAATTTTCTTCGGTCTAAATACGTGTATTTAGTGAATGTGAGCCGCCCTTTACAAAACTTGTTAAACCACCTCTTTGTTTATAATGAACGGTGATTGTATTTCCTCTATCATCATGCACAGGTATAAATATATAGAATAATATAGACATAAGCGAGCAATTACCTGATCTAAATATCACACACACCCTACGTCGAGCCCACAACAAAGCAGGGAAGGTCAGACCCACGAACGTTCCCAAGGTTCCTGAGTTCGAGCCTCACTCGTACAATACTAATAATTATTATTGCGAATTGGAATGCAATTGTATTGTCTCGTTTTACTCTTTTCAAGATCTAATATAAAACATGATTCACAACCAGAATGTAATGAATGGTTGTTTACAAAAATGAAATCGAGGATACTTGAATATTTAAATGATCAATTGATTTAATTTGTATTTTTCAATAATAGAAAAATAAAAGAAGATAGGATATTAGTATTAATTAGAAAAAATAATCTAAGTATCATTTACATATGTATATATTGTCTATTGAAATGCAAAAAAAATACAATAATTACATTCATTTCTATAAACTATTTAAACTTTCAATAAAAATAAATAATATTTTATTTTACTTTTTCTTAGAAAAATAGAGAATGAATTAAAAGAAAACAATTTTTACATAAATTACTTTAATATAAGTAAATATATTTTACACATATATATATATATATATATAAACATATTCAAATTTCTAATAATAGATATAATATTTAGTTCATGATAAATATATGAATGTATTTGCATTTTTACTTATACACCTAAATAAGTATGATTTGTTAAAAAAAGTAATTATAATGATTCGAGATTTGTTTCTTGAAGATTGTCTGAGTGAAATGAGAATAAAGACCAAATTATCGTTTTCAGAAAGAATTTAAATTTTTTTTTAAAAAAAAAAAAGAAAGAAAATCTTTTAATATCATTAAACAGATTAAAAATTGGCTATAACTCATTAAAAATTATTTCGAATAGATTATAAATTGTGAAATTTCCCTCATGTTAGTGTGAACAGGAGGCTGAAGAAACAAACCCTATCTGGTTATAGTGTGTACTTTTTAAGAATTTCTTAATTAAACAACTTGAAGATAACTTTGAATAATTAATCAGACTAGATAAATCAAAAAGTAGTAGTTAAACTTATAGCTAAGTAACATCGATTAGTAAAACCAAATCTAGGATGCATAACCAATTATTACTTTGAGACAATATGACCGACTACATGGTTAAAAGTATAAATAATATACGAACCAAATTTCCTCAATGTTTGGCTTGAAAAGTCAAATGCTAAGATGATCCCTGATCAGGGGTTTAAATCCCCATTGGTAAGAAAATTGAACTAGTTGGGGTCAACTCAGTCTTAGGGATCAAAATTGGGAAGTTACTTGAAATAAAATGTACCGCCTCCGGTTAAGAAAATCAATTGAAAAGTTGAGAAGATCCGCACTCCTGATCATAGAATACCTTTACCCCGCTTAGGCGGTAACTGTCTTGATAGGTCTGTCGTTTCATAGGATGTACAAGTCAGATGTCTCTCTCTCATTGAAAATTGATTATAAAATTAAAATTTATAAAATATTTACTTCTAATATAAAAAAAAATATTTTAAATTCATTAAACTTAATAATACATATATACTAGTAATCACAATTTTAATCTTTATTCATAATTTTATTTTTATTTTTTTTTTTTTTACATATTTCATTTTTTCCTTATATTTCATCCAATCTCAATTATAATTGATAATACTAATTATAAATCTCAAATAACTAAAATACTTCGGTTCTATTTTAAATAGAGTGAAATCATTAAAATAAACGATGAGAAGAGATAAATTAATTATATTCTCATCCATTAATCAATTAATCTTAGCTCATTAAAAACTAACATCTTGTTGTATCATGAAACTTTAAATGATAATAGTAATTATTTTCGTTAGTTATAGTTATTAGTGTCGTAATAGTGAGTTAACGTGATTAATTTCATAGCATTGTTTCTAGTGGCGATTGCCCAATCGATCAGCGATCGATCGACCTCTTGGGAACAAATCACTCGAGTGAGAAAGGCATGAAATGACAATCCAATCTGACTGGCCCTGATCTCATCGAATTGATACCAAAAATAAAAATTTGTAATGGAAAATCGTACATTTCAATCAGTTCTTTACTGAAAATTATTTCAAAGAATAAATTATATTGAATTCATTATTTTAAATATGCTAAAATAAAAAAAAAAAAAAAAAAAATCAACCCTATTGAGAAAGTAAAGGATTTTTTTATATTGATTCTATTTTTCTTAAACAAAGCGAATAACGTGGAGGTAACAAAAATGTGTATAGGCAGATAGGTTTATTTCTCTTCGAAAGATGACAAGAAGCTTGTTTGCCATATTTAAATGGATTTACATGTGCAAGTAATAAACTGACCAACTGACATTCGTGTATACATTCTGTAGTCAGCATCCTTGAACGACTTACATGCACGACCCCCGATAGAAATTGCGTGAACCGAGTGTAAACTTGTACCAGGAGGATAGTTACCTGTCTAAATCATAGTTAACAACGAACTAGTTTATTAGTTGAAAGCTACCTGAAAAAAAAAAAAAAAAAAAAATAAAAATAGTATTTTGATGGGATGAGTGTGTGTGTGGTTGCCAATCTCAGTTAATTGCATCTTTTCCGAATGTCATTGAAGGAAGGAAATGAGAAAGCGCATCAGTCGCAACACAAATATTTCATATTAAACCTGGTGTTAAAGCTTTCATAGTAAATTTACTCAATTCAATTGAAAGATCCTTGAGAAAATTGCATCCTAAGTTCTATTTTAATATCTTTTTTATCCTTGAAAAAAAAAAATAAGGAGAGAGGGATGGCACGGACAATTGTTAATTATACCATCAGATGAATAATGGCCAGAAAAGGATTTTGAACAAATTCATAAAGAATTTAATTCATTAATCATGATCTTTTACAATCTTTAATTTAATTAAATAAAGTCTTTAATGATTTTTGAATTAAAAAAGAAAAAGAAAAATTCAATTAAATTTACTGGTTTAGTCATGATTTAATTAAAAGAAAAAAAAAATATTCTCAATTTTTTTTTTCTTCTACCAAAAATATATATGTTTATTTGATAAAACTTCAAATAAATGCCGTTGTTTAAATAAAATAGAAATATCACTTTAAATGAGCGAATTGGAAGGTGTCTCCTTAAAGAGGCACGATTATTTTGCTAAAGGGGAGAGGAGCCAAAATATTTTAATAAAAACTTCAGTTTTATAACATATATCATTCAATGTACAAATAAATAACACTTTGTATCGTAATACTGTATTTTTCAAATTATTTCAAAGATTTTGATTTTTCTAAGATTTTTATGAATACAGAATCCATTTGTTGACAATAAAGATGATCTATTTGGACTGACAACCACTAATAAGAAAAAATTGATAGAACTGTCATGTAATAGTTCTCTAAAAGAGAAGTTTCAAAGTGAAACTTATTTAAAATGTGTTTATATTGTTAGATCTATTTAAAAAAAGCTGGAGTGTCTCCACTAGACTATCTCGCAAATTTGAATTGGATTAAATAACATTTATTATATTTAAATTACATTTAATTAATTATAAATTATAAATTAAAATTAATAAATAATATTTATTAAACCAGGGCGTGTTTGGCTCTTTGTTGATGGCACCACTTCACGTTCTGGTGCGTGATTTGCAGAGTTAAAAAATTAATTCCGGTACTTTCAGCGATTCAATCAATCTGAAATTCTATATATAGTAGTTTTATACAATTTTTAATCATGTGAAAAATTATCAAACATATATCTTTATTTTTACGGTCAGTTTAGAGGGAAAAAAAGTGAAAACGTGGTAGGTAATAGTCCTCTTACAAATAAGCTACATTTCTCAAAAGCTGATAGAAAACTACGAAATTTGAATATTGCCCGTATACCAAATTTCATGATTCTAGCTCAAACCGTTTTTGCGTAATCTTGGTTACATATATACATACATACACACACACACAGAGACAGACATACATTTTTCTCAACCTTAGTGAAAATGATTCAGGAACCTTCAAAACGTATAAAAACATCAAAATCTCAACATCGAAAATTTTCGTGATCGCAATACTATCTCTTACGAGATAGTAAAAAAATAAAAGATGGGGAGGCAAGGGAATTTTTAGGAAGGCATATACTAACATAAAGATTGAAAACCGCTGCTTTAAATACTTTTGAATTATTAAATGAATTGAACTTTATTTAAATAAAATCATACGGGCAGGGAACGTGGCTAGAATTGGAGAGGAAGAATGGAGAAAAATATATTGGTGGGGAGGCTGAGTGGGAAACGTCCGCTTGGAAGACCAAGGACGCGGTGGGTGGATAATGTGGGAAGGGACGTGAGAGAGGGTAGGAGTTGGATGGTTATGATACAGGACACTTGGAGAAGTGTGTTTGCTGCGGCCAAGAACTTTCGAGTTCCGTAGAACCACAGAGATAGATAGATAGCTTCTAAGATTTAGAATGAAAAAAACTTTATATTAAAAAGATGATAATATATTCTTTAAATAAATTCAAGATAAAATCAGGAACTTATACGTACATATTTGATGGATGAAATTGATTATTATTCTAATTTCATTAGGATAATTGTTTCATTTATAACCACTTTTCAAAGTAACATTTATAAAATTGAATTTAACCAAAATTAAGATATTTTAGATTATTTCATTTTATTTTGATGTAACATTTGTCTTTTCATTATTATTAATTCATTGGTGTTAGTATTTATTTATTTATTACAAACTCGACTAGTTAACTTGTAAGTGTTGATTGATTAATTTATAATTTTATTTGTTTGAATGATTTAGGTTTTAGATAGAGACATTTAAGATGAGTTGGGATATCTTTTTTAAATTGGTATTACTTTAGGCGATGAAATGATGAAAATTCTTTTTACTTTTTTTTTTTTTTTTTGAAGATCGCGTGACTGTGAATGCATCTGATAAGGTTGGCGCACGTATAAAAGAGATGGACTACTATGAAGAACGAAACGTTTTTATTGTTTTCAAAAGAGACTAAAAAGCAATATCAGATACAATGTGATGGTCAACAGGCCAACAGATGGTTTAAATCCTCACACTATTCATTTTTGTTATTCATTCATGCAATATAAACATGAAAATATATTATCTAAAAAAACTTAGTATTTATTTAGTATTTAACCATTTTTGAATTTATTTTAGTCTAAAGAGTCCGATGTTGCCAATTTTATCTATTATTCAATTATTCATACGAGGGCAGGTCAATAAGTCCGTGATTTTTTGAATCAAACACAGGTTTTTGTATAAAAATTTATTTTATTTTTCAACGTTTCTCCATTGTTTTTATCTCTTCCAAAAAATAAGATTTATCAAGGAGATCAAAATAGGTATTTGTTTGTGACATGTTTTCATCGTTGGAGTCGAGTCGAGTCGAATCTCTTTCCGCGGAGCCATTTCTTCAGGTTTGAAAAGAAGAAATAGTCACTCGGGGCTAATTCCGGAGAATAGGGAGGTTGAGGGAGCAATTCGTATCCCAATTCATGGATTTTCAGGGAAATTCACTTTTTTCCATTTTATTCTCAAATCACAAGGTGGTGGTCTTCTATTAATGGATATCAAACAAAAACTAAAAAATCCAGCTGGTTCAAATTTCGACAGGAGTCAGCTGATAGTGGCCTGATGACAGGAGTAGCCATTTCATTTAAGAGACAGGAAATTCAAAAAATACTTATTGCCCTGCCCTCGTATGATTTTCTATATTAAAAAAAATTGAATTGTCACATGAAAATGTTAAAAATTATAGCTGTAATAACAATTTTAATATAGTTTAAATTAATTATATATTACATATTATATATTTTTAATGATTGAGTAATTACCTATAAACAGCAATAATGAAATTAATACTATCGTCATAATGAAGGTTTGTATGATCTTTATATAATTCAAATCAAGATAATTTGGTGTACTTTGGCATGTTAATACAATGCAAAGAGATAATTTTAATCAATAACAGGAAAAATAATATAAAGTTGTATTTAGATGATAAGAACACAATGAATCATAACCTGTTTACCAAAATAAAGGAAAAGATCTATTAAGTCGGATTGAGAGATTTTTTATGGGTTGTCAGATTGAATTGTATTTAGAAATCTCGATGTCACCAACGTGACATTGTATTTTCGGGGGGGGGGGGGGGTGGAATGGGGCGCATGAGGAGACTTGGCTTAACACGCCTTGACATGTATCCACCCTGTAAATGATCATGTATTATCTCCTCTCTGGCCCTCTCTACTTTCACATTCATTTTTAACACACTTTTCTAAATCAGAAATTTATATATATTTTTTTTATTTAATTTCCTCTCATTTATTAATATTATAGAATTGGGTTTATAAATTTATTAAAAAATATAATTATAAATAAAAAAAGGTAAGTAAATTTATATATATATATATATATTTATTTTCTGACATAAATATTTAAATAAATAGATATTATTCATTTCTATTTCTTGATTTATACAAATCCTGGATATACGCCATCATTTCCTTGTGTCGAAGTGGAAGAAGAAGCAGCACGATCGAGTAGTCTTAAAGGTTAAATCAAATCATCTCCAAGGCAGGCGGGTTTCTACTTTTCATTTAAGTTTAAAAATTAACTTTAGCTAACTGTTGAAATTAATATATAGATAGGAACATTTTTTCTTCTAATAGAAATATCAGTTACCTACATACCAACACATTTTTTTTTAGGGGAAAAAAAACAAGATTGTCAAAAACAAAATATGTAGTTTTTATAATTGAATTTTGAAACTAATTTTTAAATTAAATCATGAATATATTACTATAAAACTAGAATTCAAAATTATAATTAATTTTAATTAAGAATAATGAATTTTGACAATGAAATGATGAAAGAATTTGATTAAAGAATATTAAACTTGTATTAATAATAATATTCCACAAGTGAGAGAGTTAGGTGCAAAAAAATAAATAAATAAACTGCACAAAAAATAAAAATAATTAAGTAAATGAAAAAATATAGCAACTCAGTAATATAATATTTAATTAAAAGATTTTATTATATTTATATGACATACGTATAATTTAATAATAAGTGAGGTTAATAGTTATTATATTATGATGAAAGAGGCTTTGGTAAAAGAAAATTAAATTTTTTTTTTCTGTTTTTAAGTAAATAATTAAAAAGATAAATCAAGTTATACCTTTGTGATGTATAAATAAACAAAAATAAATAAATTCTGCAATATTTTCTCACTATAATGTAATCTTAGGGAGGTAAACTCGTATTATTCCATTGTTTATTTATTTATTCTTTTTTCAGTCGGATACAATTTGCACTTGACAGCCATATGTGCTAATAGACTTGTAATGAAAATCAAGATAAGGTCGAGTTAAGACGAAATTAATGTTTAATTCTGAATAATTAGCCTGAATTGATAATATCTCTCTTTAGTTTGGAAATGAGTGCAAGGTCTTCATTGCAAAGAGGCAAGATAACAATGCATGAATCACCCGAGGAAGAACTTGTCTGATCAATTGACGGTTTTCTCGATGAAATGAAAAATCAATTATAAATTATTCTTCCACACGCCGATAATTCGACGGAAGCCTCAACAACGGCAACACACAAGACACGAAGTATCTGTGTAAACCATCCATTGGAATGGACGGTGGTAATTTGCATGAAAAACAAGAATATTACTGAAGCTAGTAGTATGGATTTTACATCTTTGATGTCATAATGAAAGTTAGTTTATGGGTCATGTTTTGTATTCTTCTTTGAAAAAATTTAATAATAATACAACAACAACAACAACGTCAACAACAAAAATTTTAAATACAATCATTTCCCTTTCAAAATGATGACTCTTATATTTTTACAAAAACCAAAACATTAGTACTTTAAAAAAAAAAAAAATATTGAATGTTTTGTTTTTATCTTAGAAAAAAGAATATATCTATATTCTATATTATTACTCGACAGAGATAGTATTGCGATCACTCAAATTTTCGATGTCGAGATTTTGATGTTTTTATACGTTTTGAAGGTCCCTGAGTCATTTTCACTAAGGTTGAAAAAAATGCCTCTCTCTGTGTGTGTATGTGTGTATGTAGACAAGATTATGCAAAAAAGGTTCGAGTTAGAAGAATGAAATTTGGTATATGAGCATTATTCAAAATTCGTAGTTTTCTATCAACTTTTGAGAAATGTAGCTCATCTGGAAGAGGGTAATTACTTACCACGTTTTCATTTTTTACTATCTCGCCAGAGATAGTATTGCGATCACGAAAATTTTCGATGTCGAGATTTTGATGTTTTTATACGTTTTGAAGGTTCCTGAATCATTTTCAATAAGGTTGAAAAAAATGCCTCTCTATGTGTGTGCATGTGTGTTTGTAGACAAGATTACGCAAAAACGGCTTGAGCTAGAATCATGAAATTTGGTACATGGGCATTATTCAAAATTTGTAGTTTTCTATCACCTTCTGAGAAATGTAGCTCAACCGGAAGAGGGTCATTACTTACAACGTTTTGATTTTTTTTCCTCTAAAGTGACCTTAAAAATAAATATATATGTTTGATAATTTTTCACATGATTAAAAATTGTATAAAACTGCTATATATAGAATTTCAGTTTGATTGAATCGCTGAAAGTACCGGAATTAATATTTTAACAAGACTGCAAATCACGCGACAGCACGTGACGGGGTGCCATCAACAAAGAGCCAAACACGCGCTGGTTTAATAAATATTATTTATTAATTTTAATTTATTATTTATATTTAATTAAATTTAATTTAAATATAATATATGTTAATTAAACCAATTCAAATTGCGAAATAGTCGAGTGGAGACACTCCAGCTTATTTTTAATTTAAAATATAAAATATAATAAATCAATTATAATTAAATTAAAAATAAATCAATCTATTTGTCTTCGAATGTATTAAAATATTAAATATTAATAATATTAAAAGTAATAATTGAGAATAGACTTAAAAAAATTTTGAAAAAGTAAGTTTTTTTTAAATTTTGATTCAAAGAGTTAGAAATGAAAATGTTCAAGCCCCACGTTTATCTTCTTAATTGAAAATTAATTAATTGTATAGATCACATCACACAAATATATTATTATATAGGCTGTTCCAAAATTAACACAAGATTTTAATTAAATAGAAAGCACGGTTTTTAATCTTTAGATTCTTATTTTTCATTGAATTTACTTGATGAGTTATTTCATTAATAACGTTATCCTATGTGTATTTTATGATTCAATGAAAAAATAACAACCTAAAAACGTAAAATTTCTATTTAATTCAAATCTACGTTAATTTTGGCACTGGCTATATAATTAAATTTCAATATTATTTCATTTCAGATATTTAGAAGAAATATTTATTATATTTATGAATTTATATAAAACAAAAATAAACTGACAACATTTGTTTAAATATAATTATCAAAGAAATTTAAATAAAAATTTATCTATAAATATACTAATTCTATTAACGTGTTTTAAAAAATAGTTATTTTTTTTCTAATATGTATATTTTTTTATAGATCTTGAATAAATCTTTATCTGGTCAAATAAGTAAATAGCTGTTTTTTATTTCATTTGCGTCAATATATAAAAAAAGTTCGGATTTATCAAATACATGGGTTTTGCATCATGATAACACCAATTATTATTAGCTAGTTCACTTTTCGATTAATTGGTTTTGATTTTTTCTAAAAATACTCGATCTATCTTTATTTCTAGGTCGCAGCAACCACATTTCTTCAAGTGTCCCTATCCTAAGCTATAATCATCCAACTCTCTTACTTTCTCCCATCTCTCTCACGTTCCTTCCTACATTGTCCACCAACGCGTCCTTGGTCTTCCAAGCGGACATTTCCCAATCGGTCTCCCCACCAATATATTTTTCGCCATTCTTTCCTCTCCCATTCTAGCCACATGTCCTTTCCTTCCCGATTTTAACACCCTATGTCTAAAAATGTTTTACAAATTATTTATATTTATCATATTAATAAATATATCAAATAACCATAATAGATCATTTAGTAGAATTTATTTTATTTTTTTATTAACACATGAAAGTACAAAATGTTCCATGTTTTTTTATTGAGATCCATTACTTTCTTTAATTATAAGATAATTTTGTTTCCCAAAACACAATTTAATTAATTTTGTTTTTTAAATATATATATATATATAGAATTTTTCTAAAATTTTTTCGTTATCAATTTTAATATAAATATAGTCAGTTATTAAACCTTAGTATTTATATATAATCAAAATGAAATTGTAGATATTAAATTATTAAAGCTTTGGTGGTTGTTTTTATTTATAACGGAATTTCGTAAATTAAAACCACATATTGATATTTCTTATTGTAAATTTATTCACTTGTCACTGGACACTCGAACAGTGCAGTCGCTTGATAACGATTGCAGAAGTAGCAATCGAAACGTTGTGTATATGTTTGTATTTTTTGAATAAATTTACAATAACAAATATCAATATGTGGTTTAATTTACAAAATTCCGTTACAAAATGAAATTGAATGTAAAAGTGATGATCGGAAAATATTAATAATTTATTTGTTTGTTTTTTGTTTTTCAAATAAATTAATTTTCTTATTTTTCAAGTTATTTTATCATTAATAAAAAAATTAAATAAGACAAATTGAAAAACTTTTATTTATAAATAAATATTCATTTTTTTTTCTTATTCCATTCATTTGTTTTAAATTGAAAAAAAAAATCTAGTCATCCTTATGTAACTTATGGAAGTCATAATTTTCTAACGTTTGAAACATTTAACTCAATTGATAGACGGATTTAATAAATCTTAATATGAAAAAAAAAAAATACAATTTATTGTGAATGATAAAAACGTGATGGAAATGCCTGAAGAATGCTCCATTTTTCAAAACACTTTCAAGCTTCTCATGACGTTCCAACGCATAACGTGTGATTCATGGCTAATGGATCTTATTGAAAATTATAGGATTGTTGATTGATATAAAAACATATAAGATCAATTTTAAATAGTCCATTTATTGTCATTAAAGATATATATTTATGGAAAGACCAAGTTATAAAATTAATTACATTAATGAGAGAGAGTGAGAGGGAGACAGAAAAAAATTGTTGGGGAGTTCACATGATATGATGTAAGAGGTAGACAATGTTTAGATCCTGTAGAAATAAAGCGGAACCTTATTTGTTTACAAAAAAACAAAAACAAGCAATCGAACTGCAAAGAAAATGAGTTTTATTATTTATTAACTTTTAAATAAGTTAAATTCTTCATTCATTTTAAATTACATACGATTATCTATAATTGTTATCAAAATAATTTTCAAAAGTAATCGATTTATATTGAAAAAATAATTTTTTTCCCCTCTTTAATTTTGCAATCACTTATAATCAAGTGCTTGAGAGAATAATGAATTTTTAAAAAAAATGTAATTTAATTTAATTTTTAAACATTATCGAAACTTATTTTAATATATAACAATACCTCCCTTACTAAAGTTGGTTGGTAAAAATCTGGAGTGTCTCCACTCGACTAACTCGCAATTTGAATTGGATTAAATAACATAATATATTATATTGAAATTATATTTAATTAAAAATAAATTATAAATTAAAATTAATAAATCATATTTATTAAACCAGCGCATGTTTGGCTCTTGGTTGATGGTACCACGTCACGTGTTGGCGCATGAGATTTGCAGTGTTAAAAAATTAATTCTGGTACTTTCAGCGATTCAATCAAGTTGAAATTCTATAAATAGCAGTTTTATACAATTATTAATAATGTAAAAAATTATCAAAAATATATCTTTATTTTTACGGTCACTTTAGAAGAAAAAAAATCAAAACGTTGTAGGTAATGACCCTCTTCCGGTTGATCTACATTTCTCAGAAGTTGATAGAAAACTACGAATGTTGAATAATGCCCGTATACCAAATTTCATGATTCTAGCTAATCTTGTCTACATACATACACACACGCACATATACACACACACAGACGTTTTTCTCAACCTTAGTGAAAATGATTCAGGAACCTTCAAAACGTATAAAAACATCAAAATCTCAACATCGAAAATTTTCGTGATCGCAATACTATCTCTGGCGAGTAAAAATTACTCAAGTTAGTAATATGATAATGTACCACCTATTTATTTATTTTTTTATTAAGAGATTATTTTATTCATTTTTACAAAAATTCAATGTATTCATGGATATATTTTAAGAAAATATTTAATTATTATTATTTGCCAATAAACCCGGAGGATCACGTAGAACTTTAAAGGGAAATTATTCATTATTGAATTTCCCTAAGCTCAAATTCGAATCTTCAATGAGGTAGACTGTCGTGCTAACCACAAAACCACCGAAGAGTAAATCGAAATATTTTTTAATATTAAATATTTTTGATTCGCTCTAATATAAATATTCATAAAATAAAAATAAAATAAACTATTTATTTATTCTATTCATAAAAAAGAAATTATTTGTTTATTTTTATATTTCTTAATTAATTATCTAAATTTATTATAAATAATTTGCAATTTCAATTTTATTAAAAATTAAATCTTCAATTTAAAAAATAAAAGTTGTTTTTGTTTTCAAGGGTATTAATTAAAGAGAATATTCTATTTATGTGTTTTATTTATTGATATAATAACACTATTGTCATTAATTATATCATTGGCACATAGTGATTAATCACTTGCTCATAAACGATCGTAAAAGAAAAAAAAACGTTAATAGGAAATCTCGACCGATGAATCATGAAACGTCCACATATAACATATATGACTATTAAAAGGAGTTGGGGTGAAGGCGGCACAGTGATGCTCCCTTCCCATCTCTCTATATCTAATAGGAATCTTACTATTATAGTAGTAGTTGAAGTATAATACTACTCATAAGTTTTTACGAAATACTTAAATAATACATATTTTAATACCTTTTAATTTGATTAATTAATTAAATATTAAATAAATGGTAAATGATCTTTTAGTTAAAGTTTGAATTAAAATTATTATTGTGAATTTCATTAATTAATTAATTTTTCAATATTTAATATACAAATCGTAATAATTTTTTTTCATTTGATTGTTTTAAAATATTTTATCAAAATTTAGGAATTTGTTAAAATTCATATTATACAATAGATAGATTAAAATAAAAAAATTAGAATAAAGGTTGATATATGTAAAATAGCTATAATGAGTTATATGTTATGTCCTCGAATGAGATTTAATATTTCAGAGATTGTCAGGTGTAGGTTGAGATGTCAGCAAATTGGATAACATGATTATACATTTTAGTTACTATGAATGAAAATTTGAATCAATATCATTGAAATAGATTTATGCCTTTGTAATTTTCATTTATTTATTTGTTTATTTTAATAATATGTATCATATTTTCAAGAAAACAATATATTACGATTACACAACATTCTAATCTTTAATTGTGTGTTTGTTTTCAAATGTTGTGAGTATCCCTGAGAGCTCCTTGTGAAATTTGATTTGTTTGTTTATATAATAAATATAAAAAGTTAACAATAAGGTGTTATTACAAAAAAAAACAAAAAAAAAACAGAAAAATAATTTAAATTTCCAACACACACCAGTCAACGATCAAAAGTATAATTCAGCGCATTCAACTCTCCATGTTTATGATATTTACTAGCAAATATCAATGCAAGATCTCTTCTGTATGCTATTGTCAAAGTTGAATTTCGAGGCAAAGACCTCTTTTCTTTCTGCGAAGGCGTTGGTAGGCGCATTTCCTGTCTTGTTCATATTGTCTTAAACAGAGGGAAGGGGGAGGGAGGGGGCGAGGGCGATCCCGTTACCCCTCCAGCCGTTCATCTTTAGTAGTTCTCACGGCTCCTAGAAGAAAACACTCTCTTTCAATCGGCCTTGATCTGTTTCCGACTCTGCGCGTGTTTCTACACCCAAAAAGGGATATACGGCCAATTTCGAGAAGTAACTTTATCGTCAATCGCACCTGAAGGTCACCCCTCAATCATAGAGTCAACTGGCTATTGTATATCAGGGGTGGAGACGAACAATTTTGTTGTTAATCATTGTTATTTAACCATACACTCAAGATTTAAATATTATCAAAATTTAAAATTAACAAAATCACTTCATTAATATAACCAAAATATATATTGTATATATATATATATCCATTCAAAACTTTCACTTTTTAGAAACAATATGAAATAAGTTTAAGAATACAATAACAATTTAAAAGATAATTAAACCATTAACTGCATAGTCAATTAACTGTGCATAATTAACAAGGTTAAAGATTGAAAAATAATGAAATTATTCTATGAAAAGATGAGATTAACTATAATCAGTCATAAAGAGAGATTCTTTCAATGTCACACGTTGCTTCACCTCAATTATTAAACAATGAGAGGTTTCGTTTTCATTCTCGCAGAAAATGCACTTAATCAGCAGTCCTTTCAATTTTTTTTTTATTATTATTGTTTTTATATTCAATATAAATAAATATATTTGCACAATATATTAAATATATAAAAAATTTATAATTAAGAAAAAAGTATATGAGACTAAATACAAAAAATAAGTAAAATAATATTCAAATAAATATTGAAATAAAAACATTTTTAGACATTTTCATTTTAACTTTAGGAGATATTGTACTATGATTTTATTTTATTTGTTTGTTAATCAAATACTAATTACATCTTTCAAACGAATATTACAATTTAAAAAATCCAAGAATAAATTTCGTCTATAATGTTTCGGTTGGTAGATTAGTAAACCATTTGAATCATTGAAATGTATAATTATTTTATTTTGTCATGAAAAATGCATTTTAAATTAATTTCCCCCTAGATAAAAACCAAACAGTTAGATTTTGTTTTAGTTTGAGAAGGTCAAATAAGAGAATAGAAAAAATAGAGAATTTCAAATAAATCCTTAGGGGCATTTTCTAATTCAAAAATCTATTTTAAAAAAATATTTAAAATTTAAACACAATTTAAATTTTTATAATCTTATAATAATTTATATTAATTTAATAATAATTATAATTATAATGAATATATAAAATTTCAGTCGTATTTATATGATATCTATAACATTATGAAGTTAGTTATAAATTTTCAAAATTATTAATTTGTAAGTTACAAATTGTAACTAACTTTAATTTTTTAAAAATATGTTTTGTTAAATTAAATAAGTGTCAAATAAAAAAAATAAAAAATTATTACGATGATTTGAATAAGGTTAACATTGTGTTGTTTTGTAAGTATTTGAAATGTTGTTTTATAATGTCCCTTTAAGAAAAATCTTATGATTCCGGGAATGGCTAGTTATAATAATTATAATTTATAATAATTTTATGGTCAAACATCAAATGGACAAAAGATATTTTAAAATAAGGGAAAAATATTAAATTGACAACATATTATTTTATAATACTTTATATAAAAGCTTAATTCAGTAAAAAACGAAAATTTAAATATTCTTACTATCATTTCCCTAATTGTCTCTATGCTAAGCTATCTCTGTCTAATTCCTATCTTCAACCAATGGAATTAAATCGTCATTTATATTGATTATCACTCGAGGAAACTTTTCTATTAATGAATTTATATTTATCAAATGCCTCCAGGGTGCGAGAATAATTTCCCCTAAACCAACCCCTTCTCCCAAAGTTGTTAAAAATTTACAAATAAAAAAGATAAAGTAAATTTAAGTTAATTTAGTTTTTTAAAAAATTGAAAAAAAAATCGAAAGTATTTAAGATCCTGATCACAAAATCATTTGACCTTTTTTTTAGAACATATAAAAAGAATAAGTACTTTTAAGGCGGCTCGCGCCGCCCCCCTAGACTTGCCGCCAAGGTTTTTTTTTCTAAACATTTTGACAATATATTTCAATCTATTTGCAGTTTTTTTTATGTTTTATTTTTCATTTATATTGAATTTATTCAATTAACAAAATATCCAATATTTAGTACATCTTCTCCTTGAACTTTTTACAGATATTTTAGATGATTGCAATAACTTGTTTCTTTTATTTTTTTGCAGTAACAATTTTTTTTTTCAAGTATTGTTCATCTAATATTACAACAGAAACTAATTTCTTTTTCACGAATCTAAATATAAATCGCCAAATGCATTTATTTCTCTTTATCCAAAGGCTATCATTTCAATTCCGGGAAGGTTAGTTGCATAACTGAAGAGCAAAACGGCGTGTTTCCGGTTCGGAAATCGCTAAACGGAGCTTCTTCTACTAAATAGAATGTTGAAAGAAGGTTAAATATAATATCGCAACAAGCTATCTCAAATCAGCTTCGAGAATATAGTCCAAGGCCAATGTTAAATAATGAATATTTTTTTATTATTTTTGTTTTAATTTTTCTTTGGAAGAACTTGGAAAACAAAATTGCACATTCCATATTGGGTAACGAACAATACATGTGCTAAATCGCGTAATTTTCATTGTTTATTTTTTTCTCGGTGTGGTTCTTCTCCTCTAAGAAGTGGACTGGGCTCCAAAGACACGGCTAATTAAAGATGCGTTGTGGATTGCAGGCATTGGGACGCGATTCCGGCCCCAGAGCAACAAACGATTGCCATGATGCAAGATGTCGAAAAGATACAATCCTTTTTAATCAATTCATCGACATCATCTTTAAAGGAATCTAAAACTAATAACTATCTTTATATTTATATATATATACATTAATGTGTGTATATATCTAGTTATGATCAATTAAATTTATACTAATGACTTCCAATTAAATACTAATTAATTAGGTGCAAAAAATAAAATAATTTTCCAAAAAAAAAATATTTAACATGATCGAAGAAACCCGCCCCAAGAGGAACTAAAAAAACCTATAATAGGACATTAATATTTTTTTTGTAGAGAGTGAATATAATAATATCTTGGAGTTTTATACATTGGTGTATTGGGAGGGGAACGCGGGGGAACGACGTTCCCTTACCTTTTTTCAGAACCGGAACGAGTCCAGTACTTTTTCATGTCCCGACAATTCCCATTTAAATCTACTAATAGAATTTCTGTTTTTGTGTTTGTTAATCTATATATATAAAGGAGAGTGTTTGTATGTATGTATGTATGTATGTATGTATGTATGTATGTATGTATGTAATTTGTTTACTTTTTTGCTGTCATAGAAACAAACAAAAAAGAAATTTCCTACTTAACCGACACTTTACCGGTAATTTAGAATTATGAACATCAAAAAATAAGAAACGATTTCTATGAAATTATATCACAATATTCTTATATATCTCTATGGTAACATAGGCTATAGATTTTATTAATATCTAATTCTAATCAATAACCGCAGAATTTAATTTTTTAAAGTTTATATAGTTCTCCGTGTTGTTCATTCAAGAGCCAGGCGTGGCCCACTGACTGGCGGACTCATTTTACACAATGTATATAACTAGCAATCAAAGAATTATTATAATATTTAACTTTTTATTTTAAATTCTAATATTCAAATATCATTTCAATTAAATAATTTATTCTAAAAGTTCTCATTTTAATTAATATAATAAAATATTTAAATCATATTTAACTTAAATTATTTTGTATTTATTCTTTCTATATTTGAATACTTCTTTTATTTTAAGGGAGGGAATTAACTATGATCTAAAAAAATTAATAAATGAACTTAATAATAAAAAATCAAATAAATCCATTAATTTAATTTAATACTATTAATGAATGTATATATTGTTAATTTATCTTTAGTTTTATCTATACTTTTATACCGTTAATTTTTATAAATTGTCTCAAGTCTCTAACTTTGCATTTTCTAAAATTTTATTATAATTAAAAATATTCAATAAAAATCAAGCAATGAAATTAAAATATCAAAATGAAATGATCAAGAAATATTATACTCTATTATAACATATACAATACTTATAACTATAGGCGGAGGAAATATTAGACGATATCATTGCGGGTTCATGCCAAATCGATCAACATTAATTAAGATATTTTCATTATGACAGATATTAAAAAAACCGCGAATTCAATATCTCTGTTCACTAATTATTTGTAGACTTTAGTAAAACATAAGTATGACTCAATAGATCCGGATAAACTTTTTCAAATTTTGATCTTAAAATATATCTTGAAGGTAGTAAAGAAAGAGTAAGATGCGGAAATAATTGTAAAATATTAGGTGACCCAGACGACTTAAATATAATAGGAGATTCGGCAATTGCAATTACAGATAGCGAGGAAAAATTAATCGAGGTAGGAAAAGAGATGAGGTTTGAAATTAATAATGATAAATAAATATATTTAGAAACAAACAGGAGCAGTATTAACATACAAAATGTAGAATTTGAATATGTAGAAAAATTGAATGTAATCACGAAGGATAATAATATTTGAGAAGAATTTAAATCGAAGTTGCAATCGGGAAACGCCTGTTATCATGCAGTAAAGAGGCTTATCTCATCAAAATTATTATAAAAGGGAATGAAAATTAAAATATATAAAACAATTATTTTGTCTGTTGTATTATATGAGTGTAAGACATGGTCTATGATCTTAGGAGATGAGAGTGGATTCAGAGTATTTGAGAATAGGATTCTTCCCAGCATTTATGGGCCAAAGATGAGGACACCAGGGAATGATGTAAGAAAGATGGAACAGAGGCTCAGGATAAGGACACTTGGAGAAATGTGGTTGTAGCTGCCAAGAACTTTCGAGTAGATAGTTATAACATATTCAATAAAAATATATATAATTAAATTACTGATTAAATTAAAATATATTTTAAATAATCACACAATAAGAAATGAATGTTTTATGTTATACATTGATTGAAACAAAATGGATGAAAACCTTTTACTACTTTCAACCAAATACTATGTACCACTCGGGGGTACAGGGGGCGGAGCCCCCGTCTAGATGTGAAGAGCGACGAAGGAGCTCTGAGCAGCTAGTATTTTATATAGTAAGAATAAGAAAAAATAAAAACATATGGAAAAAATAGTTTACTGAAAATAGGACTTTTTTTTGCTCCCACTATGTTTTCCTTTATTTCTTATTTTACCATTACATCACTAGTTTTAAATAAAATAATATAAACAATTAGAGTAAGTGTACCACTAGTTCACACTTGTATATTTAATATGGGATAATAAGATTTAATACCTGGAACACCGACCCTTTAACAAATTTATACACTATGATGTATTATCATAAACTAAAAATCTTACAATTTTTAAATTATTTATTGCAATTGTTAAATGGGTTTTCTAAAAATGACCCATCAAAAATTTGTTTCCTAAAATGGTATAAACTAATTATATTAAAATAACTTTATTTTCATCTCAAAATGAAAAATATATTCAAATTTACTTGATAAAATATTTGATCCTATATTATATATATATATATGTTGTTATAATTAGATGGATTCACCATTATATTTTTCAAAATATCAATAGTTTATAGACTGTTTCGACTATAGCGATTACTATTGATAATAATATAAATTCTGAAATTATATTGACACCTGTCTATATTTTAATTAAGAAAGGAGGTTATATTTTTTTCTTTTGATTTATAATTATAATTTAAAAAAACATTTTAATTAATATAATATAATTTATTTAATATTATTAGATCAAATTTATTCAACAATTTATTTGAAATCCCTTCCTTTATATGTTGCTAACTTCATGAATAGTTTTTTTTTTGTGTGGGGGGAATGATAAATATATTTCGTAATTTTATTCTAAAATATTATTAAAATAAATATTTTTAATTATATTTCGAAATTAAATAAAAAATTTTAAGATATTTTAAATATAAAAAAATATTAATACAATATCCATTAAAAAAGTATGGTATATCATATATACAATTTTTGCTAGTATAATAAAGATTAGATCTCTGTGTAAGCATTTCTAAATGCGTTATATGAAAGTAATTCCTTCTCTATTGAAGATGTGTAAATATAAAAGTTTTGAGTCACCGTTTGATTAAACGGCACAAAAATTACTTTTTATAGAATAGAAGATCGAACAATTGGATATTTTAATATTTTGTTTTTCGAATAATAAAGGAAGCAAATCACTAATTTTTATTTTTATTTTTGTTGCCAACAAAATTAAATATTATTAATTGAATGCCCATATTACCTAATTTTAAGGGTGTCGTCTACTAGTGCTTTTATATGCTAATAAAACATAAAAAATAAAAGAAATAGAAAATTGCATTGGATTGTAGATAAATTCTTCATTATTAACCAATGAATCATATCACCCAAAACTCAAATTGATATCTGGTAAAATTTCTCCACTTGACTATCTCGCAATTTGAATTGGATTAATTAACATATATTATATTTAAATTAAATTTAATTAATTATAAATTATAAATTAAAATTAATAAATAATATTTATTAAACCAGCGCGTGTTTGGCTCTATGTTGATGGCAACACGTCACGTGCTGTCGCGTGTTTTGCAGTCTTGTTAAAATATTAATTCCTGTACTTTCAGCGATTCAATCAAGCTGAAATTCTATATATAGCAGTTTTATACAATTTTTAATCATGTGAAAAAACTATCAAACATATATATTTATTTTTACGGTCAGGTTAGAGGAAAAAAATCAAAACGTTGTAGGTAATGACCCTCTTCCGAGTGAGCTACATTTGTCAAAAGTTGATAGAAAACTACGAAAGTTGAATAATGCCCGTCTACCAAATTTCATGATTCTAGCTCAAATCGTTTTTGCGTAATCTTGTCTACATACATACACACACACAGACATTTTTCTCAACCTTAGTGAAAATGATTCAGGAACATTCAAAACGTATAAAAACATCAAAATCTCGACATCGAATATTTTCGTGATCTTCTCTGGCGAGATAGTAAAAATAGAAAAGATCAAATTTTCTTCATAAACCATATTTCATTAAAGATTTATTTTTTAAAATTGAATTTCTAAATATATAATAAATAAATAAATTGAATTTATAATTGAATAATATTGTGTTTATATATAATATAATCATAATTTAAAAGTTTGAAAATATTTCAAGTAATGAATAATTCTCCTATAAAATTAGTTAAGGTTGAATTTATTTAATAATTAATAGTTTATTATTATTATTATTATAATCAATTTGATTATTATTATCTATGAAGTTATTGAAATGTTGAAGTTAAAATTTATAATAACATTTAAGTTTTTATAGATAATTTTTTTTTTGTTCAACAATAATATTAAGATTCATTTGAAATAAAAAAGTATTTTAAGTATATATTTTTTACTAATAGTTAAAAGTATTTATTTTTAATAATTAAATAATGCATGTATTATTATTTATTTCTTACTTTAGGCTCCTAATAAGAAATTTTTTCTTATTTCTAACAAAATGCAGTGTAGATATACATAAATATTTTTTTAGCAATAGGTAAGAAAGAAAAAATAAATAAATTGATATTTTCATAAGATTTTATTTGTGGAACTTTGTATATTTTAATTATTCCCAAGTTTTTATTTTTTGTTCTAATTTTAATAAAATATTTTGAATTATGATTTTAATAAATATTTGTTCAATTTATTCAATTTTTTTTTGAGCAAAAAGTTAATGATATTAAAAGACAAGAAACTAAATATAATTATATATTTGTTAAGATGTTTTAAGATAAAATTTATAAAAAACAAAAACCGAATTGTTTGGTTTGTTTTTTGTTTTTTTTTTTTTTTTGATAATCCTTACATCACAGATTAATCAAAAAGGTCAAATAAAGACTGTAAGAATGAAGACATTTTAAATTTAATGTATTTCTTTATATTTTAAGTAAATAATCAGTGGAAATGAAATTTCCAAAGAAGCTGTTGTGTGTTTATAAATAAAAAAAAATCTCAAGCGGTGGAAGGTCATCGTTTACATCCCCGTGCTTGTATTATAGAATGCAATCAATACAATTGAATTGTATGGCCAACAAAGCCCGGCTGCAAGCCGTGGGAATTTCTTGGGCAACGCCACCATTGAACTACAAGTGCGCCCAGGCGCAAGGTTATCACCCGCGCGTGCCAAAACGGCTGCAACCTGTAATTGTAACCCAGTTCCCCTGAAATGATGAAACCTGACCTGGGCACCACCACCACGACAATAGACGGCAACTTAACCTCGAGGCGATTACGAAAAATCCTCTCATTAAGATTATGACCTGACACTCAGTGAAGGAAGACAATCCGAGCTAAAAGATTTCGTTATTTAAGTAAATTCTGCAATTTTTGTGTCATCTCATGTAATATTTAATGTTTTTATTTAATTTTAGACACTTATTCATCATAATTATGATTTGTTTTTATTATATACCTACAGATTTTTGTCATAATAAAATAAAGTAAATTAGAACTTTGTTTTTTAACATTTATGAATATTTATTTAATTAATAAGTATTAATTAAAACTATATAAATACGAGGGTAGATCAGTAAGTCCGTGACTTTTTGAATTTCCTGTCTCAAAAATGAAATGGCAACATTCTTGTCAACAGGCACCTATCAGCTGACTCGTGTCGAAATTTGGACCATCTGGGTCTTTAAGTTTTTGTTGGATTTCCATTAATAGCAGACCTCGTGATTTGAGAAGAAAATGGAAAAAGATTTTCGTGTGCTCATTAATAAGCATGATTTTTGGCGGGAAAAAAACATCACTGAAACTGAGTTTTTGCGCCGTTTCGTAGTCGGAGATGAAACGTGGATCCACCATACACAAACAGCAGTCAAAACAGTGGGTTTCTCGAGGTGAATCGGCACCAAAGATGCCCTCGACAAATTATTTTTTGGTAGGGATAAAAAAATTGGAGAAACGTTGGTCGAAGTTGGATTACGTTGAAAAATAAAATAATGTTTTATCCATAAACCTGTGTTTCATTCCAAAAGTCACGGACTTATTGACCTGTCCTAATAGTTATATTGATGTGGTATCCGACCTGTTTTATCATATATTAACTGATTATTAAATGACCATGTAATTGATTTGAGTATCTTCGAGATTTTTTAGAGAGATTTACTATATATATTAAGTGTATCAAGATAAAAATTCTTTCAATTTCAAAAAAAAGATCGGTTTCGTTTATAGATTTAAAAGCTATTAAATATCGAGCATTTTTAAGATGTTTTATATATTCGTCTATTTTCTTTCTTTCATTTTTTATTTTCCTAATGTTTTTCTTTTCTTTCATTTCTAAGTGGAAACAAATTCCATGCAGTGAGTTATCTTCGCGGGGCGTGCACAAGACTCTGGATAAACAAACATAGACGGTCTCCGGGTTCTTATCATTGCTAAAGATCTCCTGGCCCCTGGTGATGGATCGTTTTGTTGTATGGGTTCAGGTATATAGGACCTAGCAAACAACCTAACGCAAAGAAAATCGAGTACGAAGAAAAAGTGAACTTTGTCATTAATCCGATGTCGTTTTGTTTAAATAATGGGATCACTAAATGAACAAAAGGACAAAATAATATCCATACCTGATAATTTTGATCAGATGAATTTAATTTCCAAATTGTTTACTGATATTTACAATATAATCATTTTAAAATTGTCAGTCAGTTAATGTTTCTGTTCTATCAACTCAACTTTGATATAATAAATAATTTTATGTAATTTAAACTTTTATTAATTAAGTAAATTAATGAATTTTAATCAATTCATAAATTCAATTAATTTCTTTCTCTCTCTCTAAATATATATACAGGTATATTTATGAGATAAACACTTTTAATAAGCTGAAAAATTGATCTAAATTTTATTTTATTTGAAAAGCGAAAACAAGAATTGTTGTCTTTGAAGTGATAGTGGTCTTAAAATGGTTCACAATAGAAACATGTTTTGAAAAAAATTCTTGCTGTCCGTTATTTTTTTGCTTTTAAAAAATCTATATATAGATTATCAATCAAGATAGACATGAAATGGTAAAGTGTTAAAGGAAATGTTGGTGTACATGCACTCGAAGATAGCTGTAACAAATACCTGATAGCCCATTAGCTATAATGAGTTTAATTTGCGTTAATCGATCTTTAAAGATCGAAAAGAAATAAATAAATAACATACTGAACTTTTCATTGGATTACAGACTCGATCTTTCTATATAATACGTTCTAGTTTGCGTGTTGGTTCAAAAGTAAAAAAAAAAGAAGGAACAAAAATAAAACGTATAACAACACTTCTTGGGTTCATCTAAAGAACAGGGACCACCAGCAATGGACAGCTTAAGAAACATACCTGGGGTGTGTAGGTGATTCAGAACAGACAACGTATTTGATTAGTTTTCAAAGATTTTGTTTTTTTTTAAAAAGAATTGTTTAACTAAAGAATTTTTTGTTTAATTAAAATAATAAATTATTATACATATTATATAGAAGATTTATGAAAATTAATATATATTTAATATTAATTAACAAAAAAGAAATTAGACTTAAAATGAGCAGCAAACGCGGTACGTAAGATGAATGATTTTAATGTTGCTCACAAAAATGTTTTTTTTTAATAGAAATAGTTCAAATGGATATTTTACTTTAATGTTTTTTGTTTTTTGTTAAAGTTTATTTTGCTTTAGTTATGTCAAATATGTTTTTAAATTTATGACAAGGACTGGATAAAAGATTTCACACCTTAATGAGTTTTTTTCAATATCTTTTAAACTTGTCAAAAATATGGTATTTTAAAAACACTTTAAAAGAAAAAAACAAAAGGAAAACAATAAAGTGCAAACATCTCTATACATTTTAGATTATTCAATTTGGGGTTAATTTAAAAATTAAAAATTAAATTGAAGATAATGGAAAAAGTTCGATTGCAATGATTTAATATTTAGATAGTTGATATTATCCCATGGTGAAGAGCAAAAAAAGAAAAGAAATCGCCTCTTTTTAACATGTTTCCTATTATAGCCCCCCATGATAATTTTGAAAAGAAAACAATAACTAAAAATTTAATTTGTAAAAATACTAACACAGGTTTATAAAATAGCAAATTAAAAATATATACATTTTACTCACAAAAGTTTTATTTTTACCCCCCAAAATTTCATTTTTACCCCATTTGGGGTAATTTACCTCGATTCCCCGATCGCTGGTTTAAATATATGGGACTACATATATTAATTTTCGAATACATAATACCTATAAAATAAAATAAAAATAATAATATAATTAAACTTACCTCACCAAGGAATCTTCAATAGATGGACGGTTTATATTCCTGAAAATATAAAGAAAAATATTAATTTTAAATCTTAAAATAAATAAAATATTAGAATAAAATTGATATATATGTAGTGAAGTCTCAAAATGGTTTTCGAAATAAACATTTTTTTTCTTTCTATTTTTGTTTTTTACAAAAATTTGTAACTCACGTTTATTAAATGATAAATAATAAAAATTAAAATTTATAATAAATTAATTAAGATAGATAAACGTAAGGTGTGAAGAATAACAGGATTGAAAAAATGCTTGAGTTAAAATTAATGAAATTGAATTTAATCCATACGAAATATATATATTTAAAAAGTATAAGAAACAAATAAATAATTAAAATAATATTTAATAATTATTAAATATTAATTTAAAATAATTCGATATATGTTAATCACCTGGTAAAGACTCAATCAGACATTTTGTCTTCTTTTCATATTCACTAAGCAAAGCAAACTAAAGAAAATATTTTTTAATTTTTTTTATCTATAATAATTCAAGTGAATTGGCCAAGTGGCTTATCAATCAATGCTTGGAAGAAATAAAAGCACCTGAATTGTGCTGACAACGTCCATTTATGTTTCTTTTTTTTTAATATTTAATTTATTTTTATATTATTGATATTTATTTATTTATTTTTCATTTCCGTTAATTTATATTATAAAACATTTCTATTTTTATTAATAGAAATAATTTTATTGTTAAATATAATATTTATTTTTATAAACATTGAATATAAGTAATTATATACTAAGAATTTATTAAAAAATAATATGAACTAATCGTTGGTACTTTTTCTAAAGAATATATTATTTATTAATTTTTAATATTTTTTTTTTTATTTTTTCTTTTTTTATTTTATAGATAATAAAATGTAATCATTAATAAATTATATCTGTAAAATTATAATAAATAAAAATTAAAAAAAAAAAAAAACAATATTTTCTTCTAATGAAAGTGAATGATTAAATAAGACAAGGACGTAAGACTGGCTCATCATTACTTTTAGATAAATTATAAAAACAAAATAATTTATATCCCTTTATAATCATACTCCTAATATATTATTAAATAAAAGTTGAGTGCTTTACCTTATTAACATATATTATCTTGCTTAATATAAGTCTTAAGTCTTCTATATATATAAAAAAAGGTTTTTGTCTGCACATTGCTCAGAATTTAAAAATTTTTGCATATCTTCGCGTTTCATGACCTCTAGAATCCAAAAGTGACTTTAGAATTTTTCATGTCTGTCTGTCTGTCTGTCTGTCTGTCCGGAAAATTACTATTTTATAGACTCAGAATTGGCTGAACCGATTTCTTTGAAATTACATCACAATATTCTTATATACCCCTAGAGTAACATAGGCTATAAATTTTATTAATATTTAATCAATAACCGCAGAAATTAATTTTTTAAAGTTTATATAATTCTCCGTGTTGTTCATTCAAGAGCCTGGCGTGGCCCACTGTCCCTAGCGAAATCATTTCAAACAATGAATTATCATAGCGATTCCCAATTAAAGAATTATTATAATATTTCACTTTTTATTTTAAATTCTAATATTCAAATATCAATGCATTTAAATCATTTATTCTAAAAGTTCTCATTTTAATTAATTTAATAAAATATTTATTAGATCATATTTTTATCATAAATTATTTTTTATTTAATTGAATATTTCTTCTTTTCTATAATACATATAATATAATAATATATAAATTTTATCATTGAATAATAAAAAAAAAATATTATTTAGTATTTTATGAAGTGAAAATATATAAAAATTAAAATATGATGATATAAAGTTATTTTAAATTTTTGACATTTTTAAATTGGGTATATTTTTTAAATTTATTAAAATGTTTTTTATTATTATTATCTATATATATAAAAAAAGGTTTTTGTCTGCACATTGCTCAGAATTTAAAATTTTTTGCAGACCTTTCATGATCTTTGGAAGCCAAAAGTGAGTTTAGAATTTTTTATATTTGTCTGTCTGACCGAAAAATTTTGACGTTAATTATATCTAATCAAAAACATACCTGTTAAAAAGGGGGCCAAGTTCCTATCGGCTATTTGTTTGCCTAAAAAAGGGTTCAAATCCATCCCAATGCCAAGTTTAGATGCACTTCAAAATCATTCATAATCATTTTTATCAACAGCCTGATCCACTGGTAAACATTTGGCATTCCAAAGAATCGCCACCACACCCAGTCCTCCGCCTCCTGCATCCAGGCACGCCACTTTATTCACGTCAACGGTCCATCTGGCCGAAATTCACTTTACCAAACACCCAACTTAAAATATGGTATAGTTGTTAAAATACGTAGGTACATGGTTTAAAATATCTAAAATTATAATACTTAGAAATTTGAACTTGGCAGGTTTTCGTGCTGTACAAAACACTCAGTCCCACACCAAGTCCTCCGCCTCCTGCATCCAGGCACACTACACGCCACTTTATTCACGTCAACGGTTCATCTGGCCGAAATTCACTTTACCAAACACCCAACTTAAAATATGGTATAGTTGTTAAAATACGTAGGTACATGGTTTAAAATATCTACAATTTTAATACTTAGAATTAGCAGGTTAATTTATATATTTAAATAATAAAAATATAATTATACAATTAATCTAGTGTTACGTACAGTACGAAAACCTGCCAAGTTCAAATTTCTAAGTATTATAATTTTAGATATTTTAAACCATGTACCTACGTATTTTAACAACTATACCATATTTTAAGTTGGGTGTTTGGTAAAGTGAATTTCGGCCAGATGGACCGTTGACGTGAATAAAGTGGCGTGCCTGGATGCAGGAGGCGGAGGACTGGGTGTGGTGGCGATTCTTTGGAATGCCAAATGTTTACCAGTGGATCAGGCTGTTGATAAAAATGATTATGAATGATTTTGAAGTGCATCTAAACTTGGCATTGGGATGGATTTGAACCCTTTTTTAGGCAAACAAATAGCCGATAGGAACTTGGCCCCCTTTTTAACAGGTATGTTTTTGATTAGATTTCAATACTTTTTTTTAAGAAAGCTTTCTATTTTTTCCTTTTTGTGCCGCGCCCGCGTCCATTCTTAGCCTTTGAAGCAATTTTGTGTTTAAAAAAATTGCAAATTTTTTTAAATTAAAATTATATTTGTTTATATATTAAATATAATAATTTGATTTGATCTTTTATTTTATAGTTCTGAATTTCCAACTTGTATTGAATAATAAATAATTAGAACTATTAATATTAATTGAAAATTATATAGAAACTGTTAAGTTATAACAATAAAAATAAACAAACATTAATTTAAATTATAAAGTGAAATGGTTTAACACTATTATATATATTTATAATTTACACCTAACGCTACTTGTATAGGTAAAATGTCACTTCCGGTAGTCAGATCATGATGAAATTTGGTATCTGAATTTTTTTCATATTTTTAAATCTATATACAAAATAGGAAGCAAATATCTCGAAGCAAACTGGTACTTTACTTGAAAGGTAAACGCAACCAGTGTAGGTAAAGTACCACTTCCGGTTAACCGATTTTGACGAAATTTTAAAAGAAATCTACAAACTGTAAATAATATCGGTGTACCAAATTTCGAAGTCCTAGCTTGATTAGTTTCTGACAAAACCAATGAATTCGTTTGAATTCGTTAAAATCGCATTGATATTCGATTATAACAACTCAAGCTTGACCGATTTCTTAAATTTCATAATTTTTTGTTAACCTACTTATAACACACGACCTGTATGCCAAATTTCATAGCGCTAGGACAATTGGAAATACCCTAAGAATTTTGTTGACCAATCAGTGAATCAGTTCCAAAATAAGCTATTTTCACAGGGTCATATTTCAGGATCTACTAAAGCTATAACTATGAAATTTGGCATATTGCTTTAGTTCTAGTACATGACTACGTAGATAAAATTTTATCTCTGTACTTGCAATAGGCACTGAGATACAGGGGGGTCAAAAGTGACTCCAAACCATTCGTGTAAATATACTTACGGCATGCGCGCTGCTTGCTGGAACTTGGCCGGCGCACTGCCGTGCGCATAGATCACAGTATTCTTACATATCTCTATGAATGTTTTATGTAATATACTGATTGAAACAAAATGGATGAAAACCTTTTACTACTGTCAAGCAAATACTATGTACCACTCGGGGGTACAGGGGGCGGAGCCCCCGTCTAGGTGTGAAGAGCGCCGAAGGCGCTCTGAGCAGCTAGTATATAAATAGAATATATACCAATATATATTTTCCTAATTTTATTTTATTTTATTTTTTATTTATTTATTTATTTTTGTTATATTTCAAAAAGTTGGAAAGGAATATTTTATTATAAAAACTCTTTTGAATATTTATATGTATATATTAGTTTAACTATACAGAATTCTTTCGTAGTACAATTTCTATTATGGATGAATGATGATAATAATAATTCTATAATCTGCGTATATATGCTTATTATACAAATCCATCTGAATATACCCACATAATGAGATTCTTGAAACAAGAATAGCTTTTCTTGTTGTCTCCAGTTTTCTCGACAGACATAATAATTTTATTGAATTATTATTATTTATAGTATTTTTTTTTTATTTAAACAATCCAAACGCTTATCTGATGAAAATTATGTATATAGAATCGTTTTATTTATTAAATAATATAATAAAATAAATCTTTTCCTATAATCTTGTATCTTCTTTCTGATTCTGTATATTTTTATCCATTATCCCTCTCGTTAGAACGATTTGTCTCTCTTCTAGTCACTGGGAACAAACTAGTGTGGTTTGTATGAATGTTTTTTTTTTTTTATTTCAAAAATGAAATATTTCATTTTCAGAGTTCAAATGTAATTTCATAAGAGCAATATTTTTGTTTATTTAAGCTATTTATTTATATTTTTTTTATAACATAACATGAACAAGATAAAATATATAGTTTTTATCATGAAATAGATTTAGAGGCGTTAAATTTTAAATAATCTTGTCGTTTTTTAAACATTTCAAATTTGTTTTGAATATAAACAAGTTTGACGTTTATCTTATATACTATATTATTAATAATTATTATTACAAACAGGTGAAAAAATAATATATAAGTATTATTATGCATAAAATTAGAAATTATTGAAAGTAATTGTGAAATCCAAATAAGTTGACCTGTGGCCAGGTCCGAACCGACCGACGGTTTGAAATAAATTAATTTCCAGCTACAGAAACAATTTCAAATAATTTTAATATATCTATTAATGTAATAAAAAACAGATATGGATATACATAAATATTTTTAATTTTATTTTATTTATAATATATAGCTGAAGTAGCCGGCGTTGCCGGCGTTACCCGAGGCTGTGACGTCATATAATTTTAAATTAAGAAAAACATAATGAAGATGATTTTTCCCGAGGATAAAACCAATACATTCGTGGTGATATGTAAAAAAATCTCCTTATGTGAAATTTGGTGCGAAAATAACCCTTCCCTTCTTATCGTCGATCGTTAATACTACCACTTCCGGTTTCCGGATTTGCACCAAAAGTTGATCAATTCATCCCACTGATGCATTAAGTAAATATACCAAATTTCATCAAAATCCGTTAAGCCGTTCAGGCTGTACACATCTATACGGACGGACAGACGGACGGACAGACATCATGCTAAAAATACTTTTTTCTGTTAAGAAAATGCATGATTCGTGGAGATATGTAAAAATCTCCACATGTGAAATTTGATGTGAAAACAATACCTCCCTTACTAACGTCGGTCGGTAAATACTGGTATTTAAGAGCAATATCCACACTAAAAGTTTATATTTGCAATTTTAAAGAAAAGTATATATAAAATTTAGTTTTTTTATTAATATAATTTGATTTTCTTAAAAATATTGATCCTTTAAAGCAGTGCTTCTCAACCTGTGGGGCGTGACCCCCTGGAAGGGGGGGGGGCGAGTATATTAAGTTTTGAAAATTTTCGATTTTTTCTAAATATGGTTCTAAAAAGAAAAAAAAAGTCAGATGATTTTGGGATGCTCTGAAACATTTTCGACTAAGTCAGTGAGTATAAAAGAGGCTCTCAAACAACATTTCCGACTTTTTTATTAATATGGTCCTAAAAAAAAGGTAAACTGTTTCATTTGATTATATGCAGTAGGGAAGGGGGGCGCGATGAAAATTATGATTGAAAATCGGGCCGTGAATACTAAAAGGTTGAAAAACACTGCTTTAAAGTTTTTTTTATTTAAAAATATATTATAATTATCTATCGTCAATATAAAATTTAATATTTAAGTCCGTCCCAAAAAGAATTAAATTATTTCTCTTTTTTTAGAGCAGGGGTGGGCAAAAGCCGACCCGCGAGCCGTTTCCGGCCATTTTGCTTATTATGGTTTGGCTCTTATTTCGATCTTTCATTCAATATGGCTCTAAAATAAAAGGTAAATTTTTTCTACAAATGTCCCGGTTTGGTGTTTTCGAAATATGGTCATCTGACCCGGGAGACATTTTGAAAATTTCATTTTGGCCCGCGCTTAAAAGTATTTGCCCACCCCTGTTATAGAGGCAATTTCAAGTTTTTAATAAAGTTCAAATTTTTTTCATTTTGAAAAACCAACTTTTTTTTATAAATAATTAAATGTTTTTAATATTTTTTTAAATAGAAAACCAAAAATGTTCATATAAATTCATTCTAATAATTATTTTTTTTTTAAATTTATAAAGAAAAAATTTTTCCCTTTGATATTATATAATTAACATTTATTATAGAGTGATAGACTTTCTTCACCCCTAGAATTATTTCTGATTAAAAATTCTATAATGTTAGATAATAGGTATTTCTAATTCTATTCCTTTCCTTTCATATTTGAAAGTGAAGAAAAATTTAACTATTTAGTTATGAGAAATTTATAGTCATATTATTTTTTATATAAAATGTTAATATTGATATAGGAAATGTAAATTATTAGTTATCCTTGTGTTTTTAGTATATTTGATTTAATTTTTATTTATTTATTTTTTTTTTTTTGATTTTCATTTCATGTTGAATACCTTTAACATTTATACGTTAATATATTATATATATATATATATGGTATATATAATATAATATAATATATAAAATTTCGTATGAGGGTGGTTAAAAAAGTTAAATATCTTATTACACCAATTAAGCATCGGGTAACGTCATTGTCTATCACCTTGGGCCCGATTTCACGTATCGGTCACCTTATCACGTCACATTATTAAATGGGTCACAGGCCAGGGGCTTCTTCTTCTTTCAAGACATTTTTGTAAATAAACCATAATTTATTATGCTTTTAAGTAATTTAAAACTCGCCCATGTGTAAATAGGCTCAATGTCAATCACTCTTTAGAAATTGACATCAATTTCGAAATAACTCTTTTTTGAATAAGTATTCAATAATATAAATATACATATGTAAGGATTTTTATTAATTTATTTCATTTCGATATATTTATATATAATATTTTTTTATGAGTGTAGAAAACATAATAAATAAAATTGAATTTTATTTTTCTAAATACTACGTGTTTTTATAACGTTTTATCAACTTCACTTCATGTCTGTCTGTCTGTCTGTTCGCTCTTATGACAAATTAAAATCGATTTATTTATCAACTTTAGCCTTTCTTCCCCCAATCATTTTGTTATTCTGCCTTTTTTGGGGTTGCACACATGTCATGCATTTTGTTGATTCATTATCTACTATTATCCAATAATAAATCAAATAATATAAAATATTTATTCAATTTTTACTATTAGATCACCATATATATATATATATATTTATTTTGTACAAATTTTCAATCATTAAAAAAAAATATTTTTTATTCATCCATTCAAGTTCATATACATTTTTCTTTAATTTGCAGTGGATGACAAATGATTTTAATACAGTTTTTTCAAAGTTTAATTCTTTTATAAAATTGAATTAATTCATCTATTTATATGAGGAAAAACATCAAGGCTTAGGATCGAATCTCGTCGGAGCATAATATTTTTTTATTTTATTTTCAATTAATTTTTAATTATTTCAATAGAGTTTTAGTTGTGTGTGTTTTAAGGAAGAATCGATTTTTAAATTTTTTTACTATCTCGCCAGAGATAGTATTGCGATCACGAAAATTTTCGATGTTGAGATTTTGATGTTTTTATACTTTTTGAAGGTTCCTGAATCATTTTCACTAAGGTTGAGAAAAATGTCTGTGTGTGTGTGTGTGTGTGTGTGTCTGTGTCTGTGTGTCTGTGTGTGTGTATGTAGGCAAGATTACGCAAAAACGGTTTGAGCTAGAATGATGAAATTTGGTACATGGACATTATTCAAAATTCATAGTTTTCTATCAACTTTTGAGAAATGTAGCTCAACCGGAAGAGGGTCATTACCTACAACGTTTTGATTTTTTTTCCTCTAAAGTGACCGTAAAAATAAAGATTTATGTTTGATAATTTTTCACATGATTAATAATTGTATAAAACTGCTATATATAGAATTTCAGCTTGATTGATTCGCTGAAATTACCAGAATTAATTTTTTAACACTGCAAATCTCACGCGCCAACACGTGACGTGGTGCCATCAACAAAAAGCCAAACATGCGCTGGTTTAATATTTATTATTTATTATTTATAATTTATAATTAATTAAATTTAATTTAAATATAATATATTATGTTATTTAATCCAATTCAAATTGCGAGATAGTCGAGTGGAGACACTCCAGCTAATTTTTTTTTACTTTTTGAATTACTTGTTTATTTTTAAAATCATTGAAAACAAATGATTTTAATACAGTTTTTTAAATTTTAATTCATTTATAAAATAAAATTAATTAATTTAGTTTTTTATATGTGTCTTGAATAGGAATTGATTTTATTACTTTTTTTATTTGTATTACTTGTATATTTTCAAAATCATTGAAAACAAAAATTATCTAAGCTTTGAATTGAGGATAACCTAAATGCCATCAATAGAAAATTACTTTCCATTGATAAGATATATGTTCAATTCTAAAAGGACATTTTTATCACAGAATATATTATAGGTTATTTGGAAATATTTAAAGAGAAGAATTATTCTTATTTCGAAATAACAGAATTTTAATTTTCTTTAATAAATATAATCGATTATAGTTTCTATTTATTTATAAATTATGTAATTGAAATCACTTTTGATATAATTAATAAGGAATATAATAAAACGTGTATTATGAATAGATGGGGATTATAGGTGTAGAGTAACCAGTATATATATATATATATATATATATATATACTTAACTATTATTTTGTTTCTTTAAGTATACAAATAAAGTTGATTTTCTAATTAAAATTCATTGGGCATTCGCTGTTCGGAATATGACCTTTCATCGACATAATTACACTTGTGATTCCAGTTCCATTAAGGGACATTGAGTTGAGTTATTGGAAAGCGAGGCAAATGAAGTGAAGCCAAATGCGCGGGTGATGCTCCGCGGGTTACGCAACTTAAGTGTGTCGCCGGTGCGATTACCAACGTTGTTGTAGCATCGTGTGCCAGAACCAATGGACACCACATCCACATTAGTACGGACAAGCAAATGTGACGCTGATGATGAAACATAACAGACAACACACTCTTCCAATATTATTTTACATTACTGAACCACTTCGTTCAAGGGTTCTTCAAAAATAAAAAAAATATTAAATAAATTCTACATCAATTTCTTTTTTTAAAATTCAAATATCATAAGTATTCTTGTTATATCCTTCTTTATTATTATTATTATTATTATTAGATTAGGCAAGTGGTTTCCAACCTTTCTGTACCGGCGCCCCCTTTTTCTTGCGCCCCCTTACACATTTCTGAAATAATATAACAACGGGGAACAGGGGTGGGCCATGGTTGAGAGCATTGCAAAATCATCTTACCTTTTTTTTAGAACCATATTGGAAAAAAATTGAAAATTTTTAAAAGTTTGCGGGCACTTGAATTGCCTTCGCGCCCCTCAAGGTGGGCGCGCCCCACATGTTGGAAACCACTGAATTAGGCTTTAACCTCTCATCTATTTTGATTGTTTTATGAATTTCGATTAAATATTCTTTGTCACAATTTTAAGAAAATATAATATCCACCTTAAGATATATGAATGTAATTATATACCTTCTTTCTTTCAAATCTATTCATATTGATGATTGAATTCTAGTATAAAAAATATTTATTATTGATTTAATAGCATAGTATTTTTCTTCTTCAATATATTAAAATTTTTAAATGAACATGTTATAAATTATAAATACATTGCATTATATAACCAAGTCAATTACACGAAATTACTTATGCATAATCCTATAAAAAAATGATGTTCTTTTTATTGTTTTTTTTTTATATATGAAATAGAATTTTGTAATTTTTCCATATTACTTATCCTACATCAACAATTTACTACATATTAAAAATATTATTTATTGTTAGTCTAAATTTACAAAGTATTTATTATTATTATTTATTTTATTTTTTTTTTTTTTGTTTCTTATTATTAAACTAAATAAAAGAAGTAGATTACGTATAAATATAAAATCATTCCATCTTTCTATTAGAAAGTGATTTGTTTTATCAAATGTTCAAGTATTTGGTAACTTTTCGATTTTATTATTATATACATAATAGCTATATAAGTATTTAAAATATTTTAAAAGTGTGATGTGGAATATAATAAAATAATACATAGGTTAGAGCAATGTTTCTCAACCCTTTTGGACCAAACGCCCACTTTGTAAGACCCGCTTCTTAATTCGCCCCCCTATAAATTTTTACAGATAAAAATAATCTCTAATATAAGGTAGGTACGCTAGGTGATACTTAGAGCCATATTCAAAAATCGAGTTTCTGAACCTGATTGCAAAATCATCTGACCTTTTTTTTAGAACCATTTTGAAAAAACTTGAAAAAAGAGGAAATGTTTAAAAAGCCTGTTCGCAAAATCATCTTACCTTTGTTTTAAAGTTGAAAATGATTTCGCCCCCCAAAATCGTTTAGTCAAATAATCGTCCCCTTTAAGATGTCGATCGCCCCCCAGGGGGCGATATCGCCCAGGTTGAGAATCACTGGGTTAGAGTGATGAATATCTTATGATTATGTATTTCAAAATCCACATTGAGCCGTTCAAGCTATACACGTCTATATGGAGACACAATCGACAGACGGACAGACATCATGCTAAAAATACTTTTTTCTGTTAACAAAATGCATGATTCGTGGAGATATGTAAAAATATCTATGTGAAATTTGGTATGAAAACAATACCATCCCTTCCTATCGTAGGTCGGTAAAAATATCTAAACATTTTTAAAATTATATATTTCATAATTTTTACTTTCTCGCATACTTCGTATAAGGGAAGTATTTGGAATCGTCAAAAATTTCGACTTCGAGATTTCGATAGATCAATGACGTTTTAGACCTCCCTGAGTCGGAAAATACCATTTTTCGAATTATGTCTGTGTGTGTGTATGTATGTATGTATGTATGTAATGTCTGTGAGCAAATTTACTCAAAAACTAATCAAGTTAGGACTTCGAAATTTGGTACACCAATATTATTCACAGTTTGTAGATTTCTATCAAAATTTCGTCAAAATCGGTTAACCGGAAGTGGTACTTTACCTACACTGGTTGCGTTTACCTTTCAAGTAAAGTACCAGTTTGCTTCGAGATATTTGCTTCATATTTTGTATATAGATTTAAAAATATGAAAAAAAATCAGGTACCAAATTTCATCATGATCTGACTACCGGAAGTGACATTTTACCTATACAATTAGCGTTAGGTGTAAATTATAAATATATATAATAGTGTTAAACCATTTTACTTTATGATTTAAATTAATTAGTTTAATTTAATTTTTTAATAAATTCAAATAACTTCAAAGACAATTTTTATAATAATGAAAAATAATTATACTATTCATTGATTAAATTTACTATTACTCGTTATAAAAAAAATGAAAATAATATATCACCTAAATAAATTATAAATTAAATTCTGCATTTATGCAAATGCAATCAATTTTTTCAATTAATTTTACAGGATACAAAAAATTCGATAAAGAAAAACAAAGGTTTCAAGCAAAAAGGAGTAATGAACCTTATGATTTTTACTTTTTATTGAATATACTAAAGCAAAAATAAAAGGAGAATTGGAGAATTTTTTATTATAGACTTTGTTGAATGATATTAATATATTATGTTAAACTATTGTCTTTATATATAGTATTAATAGTTTTAATAAAAAATTATATCAACTTGAAAATTTATAATATATAGCAAACTTATTCTCTAAATTTTTTGTAGAGTGAAAATATATATAATTAGAAATAAATTCAAATGTTCTTAGGTATAGGTAAATATATTTAATAAATAGTATATATAATATAAATATATATCTTATCTTATTATGCTAGCTAAAATTGTATATATGTATTTATCTATATATCATGGTTCTCAAAAACCGCTCTAACGATTTTTTTCAAATTCACACTAGATATAGTATTTATAAAGAAAAATTAAGTTTTATTGATGATATCTCTTGAAACATACAGCTTCATTATTAATTTCTTAATTGAAAATTATATATTATATGGAAAACGTCAAAATTTTTAATACTGCCTGCTAAGACAGTAAAAAAATGACAATTTTTTATCTAAATACATATAGTCCAGCGGTTGGACTGATGTTTTAACGAGTGGATTTCGTCGGTTCGAAACTCGCCGGGTGAATCGTTATTTAAAAATGAAAATAATGATTTTGTTATTTTTTTTTCTTTTTATCTATTGTTTACTTTTTAATAAATTACTATTCTATATTTATTTATTCATTGTTCTTTTATTAATAAAGTTTTAGATAGTTTTATAAGTTTTAATATTTTTTCAATAAAATATTATTCAATATATTTATTAATATTATTTTATTTATTATTATTGAGTACCCGAAGTTCCATTCATTTTAATCAGATTGATGCAATGATGCAACAGTTAATAATTGTAATATTGTAATAAATTTCTATCTTGAAAATTGTTACATATTATTCAGGATATTTTAAAAACTATTTCTTTCTTTAATTAATATTCATTTTTTCTATAAGTCAGATATATTTCCAAATATTAAATAATTTTTGAAGTGAAAACTTCTTTAGCGGCGTTGAGCACTTTTGCGGGATGGGGAAAAAGTATAGAACTCGCGTGATCGTGACCAACACCATGAAACCATCTGCTTTCAAATTTCTTATAACAGAGCGCGAAATTTGAATTGTCATTAGAACTGTTTTATAAATTATCTCTAACATATAAATATATATTTATTATGTAAAGTTCATTTCATATATACATATATAATCAAAATTATACGAAATGAACTTCACATAATAAATATATATTTTATGTTAGAGATAAGAATTATAAAACAGTTCGTATTGCAATATTTTAAACAAAGTTGTGTATTTATATATATATAAATATAAGTTACAAATTTGTTTAAAATATATGTTTAAAATAATATATAAGTTATATATATATACATGCATATGAAATTCATCTTTCTCGTGAAATAGCGCGAATTTCGTCTGTTTTAAAATTTCTTACGCAGAAGTTTTCACTTCTGTCGGCCAGTCCCACGACTGCCAATTTTGCTTTTTTAATTCCGAAAAGCTGCAAAGCACGTTTTTTTGTCTTTAGTTTGTTTTATAACCACTTGGGGCGCTAAACAGTTTTTCAAAAAAACACTATAGAAAAAAAATATATGTACCTATATATTATATATTTATGTATTATTGAGGAGCACAAGTTCATTAATTTTAATCAGATTGATGCAAATGTGTAACATTTAATAATTGTAATAAATAATTAAAGAATTGTGTATCAATATTTTTTAAAGGGTAGAGCGAGAGCTCGGTGTCCCAGGTATTAATATTACCAGCCAAATCCAATAATAATGAATCATTTTTTTTAACTTAAGTACCGAGCCGAGGCTCGGGGTCCCGGTACTACATTTATTATACCTAATTGTATTATGATAAACAGTGGTGTATTAGGAAGGGAAAGCGGGGGAACGACGTTCCCTTACCTTTTTTCAGAACCGAAACGCGTTCCAGTACTTTTTCATGTCCCGACAACTCCCACTTAAATCTGCTGTTAGAATTTCTTTTTATGTGTTCGTTAATATTTTGTATACTAGTATACTAGAGTATAAGAATAAATTAGCTGGAGTGTCTCCACTCGACTATCTCGCAATTTGAATTGGATTAAATAACATAATATATTATATTTAAATTAAATTTAATTAATTATAAATTATAAATAATAAATATTAAACCAGCGCATGTTTGGCTTTTTATTGATGGCACCATGGCACGTGTTGGCGCGTGAGATTTGCAGTTTAAAAAATTAATTCTGGTACTTTCAGCAATTCAATCAAGCTGAAATTCTATATATAGCAGTTTTATACAATTATTAATTATGTGAAAAAACTATCAAACATATATATTTATTTTTACGGTCATGTTAGAGGAAAAAAATCAAAACGTTGTAAGTAATGACCCTCTTCCGGGTGAGCTACATTTGTCAAAAGTTGATAGAAAACTACGAATGTTGAATAATGCCCGTCTACCAAATTTCATGATTCTAGCTCAAATCGTTTTTGCGTAATCTTGTCTACATACATACACACACGCACATATACACACACACACACAGACATTTTTCTCAACCTTAGTGAAAATGATTCAGGAACCTTCAAAACGTATAAAAACATCAAAATCTCAACATCGAAAATTTTCATGATCGCAATACTATCTCTGGCGAGATAGTAAAAAGAATAAAAACTTATATGGAAAAAAATGCTCAAAATAGGACTTTTTTTACTCCCATTATGCGTTCCCTTACTTCTTATTTTAGCAATACATCACTGATGATAAATCATCAGATCAAAAATTTATCGGCCTGAGTAACTCGATAAACATTCCTCTAATAGTTTCTATCCTAAACCACCTCCATCCAATTTCTATTCTCTCCCAACTTCCTCAAATGTATCCTTAGTTTACTATTAATGTTTTTTTATATTAAAAATAAATAATAAATATATTTATACGTATATATAAATTTAGACTATGCAAAAGAGAGATGGAAAAGTTTGATTGCTTTTCCAGCTGTTGATCTTTGACTTCTCATTTAGAGATTGTAACATTTCAAATTCCATTTCCTTAGCTCACTATCTAATTGAATTAAGTTTAATGATTCGTTTTAAGATAAATTGAAGAAATAAATTATTATAAGATCGATTAACGATTATACTTAAGTTTTTTTTGTTGTGTCTAGGGAATTGTAAATAAAGCCTAGTGGGAGGTGCTGGCCAATGTAAATAAATGATAGCTTTAATTTGCCCGAGTCATGATCTCTTGATAGGAGCCCTGGCGCCTCCAGGAGAATATTTCTTAAAATCCTAGAACAATATCGACGAGCACGCGGCATAAATTATGACAACAAATTAATACGTTGTTTAAACTACGTAATGTGTCGATAGAATCTTCATGATGGAGGTCGTGAAAGCCAACCGTGGTGCTTTATTTACTTGTGGCAATCGCAACGCCTTTCCAGTTGAAGGCTCCAGTGCTCACTCGGTCTGGTGGGTGGATCCGGGCTTATCTGGACCTCGAGCCAATAAATATCTCATTCATATAGCTATTGTCTGTCCAACTGTCTCAACGATGACATTACCATATAATTAAAATTAATTATTTCGATAATTTTAATAATTTTTAGCTTTCATAGATGTTTTGGTTTAATTATGCTCTCTTCTGTGAATCTTGACATTTAAAAATTCAAATCTTTTATTTTGTTTTATCTTTTTTAGAAAGGAATAAAAAACAAAAGCAAAAAAAAATAATTATTTAACAATTCTTTCATTTTTAATCATGGACTTTTAGTATTCATATCTAATTTAATGCCATAATTTGCCAACATCATTCAGATGATGTAAGACATTTATCTTAATTTTTTAATTATAGTATCATTACATACATTATAATAAAAATTCCAAAGTACAAGTTTTATATTTCTTTCCATTAATTAATAGATAAATACATAAACATGAACAACATCATACAATGAAATTTTATTATTAAAAAAAATATTACTTTAAAGTTAAAATTGATCAATTTAATAAATAATTTTTAATTAATAGTATTTTTAAATTGTGATTTATCATATATTTATATCTTCTCATTTGAATTGAATTAAGAGTTAAACATGTAAAAATATAAAAATGTATTACTTTATGATTAACAAGTAACTAATAAAATTTTAAAACATCTATAATTTAATAAGATAATGTGTGACGATAAATAAATTTAATCTATGAATTTTTATAATAAATAGATTTTGTTTTCTTCATTAAAATATAAATTGAAAAAATTCAATTTAATTGTTTATTCTTTCTTTAATATCTATCTATCTATCTCTGTGGCTCTACGGAACTCGAAAGTTCTTGGCCGCAGCAACCACACTTCTCCAAGTATCCCTATACTGAGCCACAACCCTCCAATCCCTACCCTCTCCCATCTCTCTCACGTCCCTTCCTACATTATCCACCCACGCCGATCTTGGTCTTCCAAGAGGGCATTTCCCAATCGGACTCCTCACCAAGATATTTTTCGCCATTCTTTCCTCTCTCATTCTAGCCACGTGCCTTATCGATTTTATAATTCTAACTATATCTTGAGGTAATGCAATTCCTCGTTATGCAGTCTGCGCTATATTCCTCGGTGACCTCATTTTTCTTTGGCCCATAAATACTGTGAAGATTCCTATTCTCAAATACTCTAAATCTACTCTCGTCTCCTAAGGTCATAGACCATGCCTCACACCACCAGCAAAATAATTGTTTTATATATTTTAATTTTTATCCCCTTTGATAATAATTCTTACGCGAGCGATAAACCCCTTTATTTTTTTTTAATATATAAATAGAAAAATAAATAAATAAATTTAAATTGAATATGTGTAAAGTAAGTAAGTATTATGTATATAGTGATTATATACATTTGTTAAATATTAGAAAATTTATTATTGTAAATACTTTTACTTTAAGATTTTTATAATTATAAAAAAAAATGCAGAAACATTTAATAATTTTTTATTTAATTATTAACCTGTCCCACATAAATAATTTGAATTTCTACATCTCTTTAACCTAGAGTGGATGATATTTCGTATTATTAATATTATTATATAATATATAAATTTAAATATATTTATTTATCTATTGGGTATTTTATATTCATCACTTGTAAATCTAGGTATATGCTAGATATATAGATGTATCTGCCCCTCTTATAATGAAAAATATAATTTAATAAATAAGGAAAAGTATTTCAAAATCTTATTTTATTTATTGTTTTCGATGAATTAAATCAAATCTCCTATATTTTCCTATTTAAGATTAAGTTTGTGTTGATATACGTCTGTATATTTTTTTCATCTAGCCAATCATTTATGGTGCGTTGGGATTCTTTCGAAATGGCTAAGATATTCATTTTTTTTTTTCGTTATTGAAAATCCATATAAAAATAAAATATTTTCTTATTCTTATTGAAACATCAAAGTCTTTTAGGTTCCGCTTAAGGAGAACAACACAACAAGAAATAAATATCGGATACAGAACGATAAAAATCAATAAGAACCCGATCTATAACACAGTTGACTCGTTATATGAACGAGTGACTAATGAACGACTCCGAGATCACTAGTGACAAGTGATTCAGATGGTTGTAATGCGCGTGCAAAACACTGTCGAGAACACATTATTAGCTAATCATAGTCATGGAAACAGATTGAATGAATAAAATCTACAACTTTTTTGTCTTTGTCAAGAATTGTATTAGAAATGCCATTTGTCAATTTGCTTTGGAATGAAATTTTTCATTGCCTTTGTAATAACATTACAATCCTTGATAAATCATTTGCCTTTCTAGACGATTTTTAATTCATAAAATCTTTTTTCAGGCATTTATAGAATTCTTTTACTCGTGTTTATATATCTATATACATCATCAGATTTAATAAGATCTTCTGGATACATTTATTTATCTATAATCACATTTATAAATTGCATATTTACTCGAACATACATACATTAAAATACAAAAAAAAATTAATAAATAATGTTTTTTTTTAAAAAACTAATTGAGTTAATTTAATGTAAACTTTGAATGAAGAATGACATAAAAAAATAAATAAATAGAATTACCTTTATAGCTTAATAATTAAATTAACAATTGCCCCATCTTTTTAAGATTAATTAAGTATCATATAACTAAGCATGGTTTGGAATGGCGTAGATTTAGAAATATTCCATTAATTGTAAATTATTTTCAATTATATTAATGTCCTTCAAGTAATAACATAGATTTAATTAGAGGATAAAAAGAAATTAAAAAATGTCTTCATCTACGTTATAATTTATGGTTAAGAGTGTAGTTTTAACTAAAAAGTACAATTATTAATTTTTTTTAAAAAAAATTCTTAATATACTACTACACTTGTACTTTAATATGTTTAATGTTTCATTTAATATGGAATATAACTACTTGTTAAAATATTTCCATCAAAAATTCAATAAAAGTTTGAGTATATAAACTATATCTTATCTTATTATATATTAGCAAAAATTGTATATATGTATTTGTATATATATTTGTATATTTTTTAATTAATTTATTAATTAACTGCTCAAAGAATTTTTTTGAAACTCACACAATAGATAATATTTATAAAGACAAATCGATATGTATTGGTTTCAGCCTAGAGAAAAATTATCTTCATTAGTTTTTTCTAAATTTAAATATTTGCCTCTTACCATTCTTTTTTAATTGAAAATGTATTAATATTTTTTTATATTTAAAATATTTTAAAAATTTTTATTTAATTTCGAAATAACATTAAAAATATTTATTTTAAAATATTTTAGAATCAAATTAAGAAATATATTTATTAATCTTTCTCCAAAAAAAATCTAAAAGTTATCTTATTTCTCTTGCAAACATTGTAAGTTTATTTATGATATTTTAAGAACAATTTTTATTCTGTTTTGTTGTTTAATTTTTTGTTAATTCTTATAAATTTTTATTAGTTAATTTTATATGTTTTTTTTTATTTATTTTCGCGTTTATTTTTTATTAAATTATTAATTTATATTTATTTATTCATTGTTCATTTATTAATTAATTTTTAGATAGTTTTTATAATTTTTAATAGTTTTTCACTAAAATATTATTCATATTTTATTAAAATTATTTATTATTATTGAGGTCCCCAAGTTCCATTCATTTTAATCAGATTGATGCAATGATGTAACATTTAATAATTTTAATAAATAATTAAAGAATTGTATATCAATATTTTTTCAAGGGTCGAGAAATAGCTCCGTGTTCCAGGTACTAAATTTGTTGATTCATATTTTGATTTTTCATAATGAATTGAAAATTAATAATAATAAAATAAATATTTTTATTTACAATTAATTCAAATTTAATTTATATTATATTTAATTTCTATTTTTTAAAATAAGATGTATTTTTTTTTTTTGAATTAGTGTGTGTGGGTGAATGCTAACTCATAGAGTAAGGGGGTGACAATTATGAACTTATGACTTATGAATTTAAAATTAATAAATTTTAATTTATGATAATTGAAAATTAAATTAAATGTTATAAATAAAATGATGAGGAGCATATAATCATTAAAATCATTAATTAATAAATTTGGAGAGAAATAGTACAAAAAATTTCTATTGAAGCTGATTGGGAAGAATCACACTGAATTGAAAATAATACAAATTTAATCGAAAAAAATTTTATATGGCTTTTTGGATGAATTTTGAATTGAATTTTTTTTAATATTTTTATTGCAAACGTGATATAATTTTCTTTTTTCACACGTTTCGGATGGCAGAACGTTAATACTTCATCAATTGTTGTCTGTTAAAATTGAAACAAGCATGCATGACTAAATTGTTTAAAATTACATGATTAATATTTGAATAAAATTTTTTTTTATAATTTATAATACATATTTATCTTGTCAGGCATGTCACCTCTCATTCATCGGATAACCACCAAAAATAACAACACTTGAAAATATACATATATTAACTTACAACTTTAATTTAAGTACATCTATAAGTACATATATTTATATATTTCTTTTCAACAAGAATCACTCATACTATTGGACTGTTCAAAATTCAACTCGATTTAAAACCAATATTAAATACAAAGTTAATTTCTTAATGAGTTCATTGGCATCAATTACAAATACTTATTTTTTTTTTACTTTTTAATTATTTATTATTTATTTGTATATAAATGTAGGGTGATCATGTTTCGAAAACACCTAACCGGGACATTTGTAAATTTTTTTTTTACCGACCGACGATAGTAAGGGAGGTATTGTTTTCACACCAAATTTCACATGTGGAGATTTTTACATATCTCCACGAATCATGCATTTTCTAAACAGAAAAAAGTATTTTTAGCATGATGTCTGTCCGTCCGTCTGTCCGTCCGTATAGATGTGTACAGCCTGAACGGCTCAACCGATTTTGATGAAATTTGGTATATTTACTTAATGCATCAGTGGGATGAATTGATCAACTTTTGGTGCAATTTCGGAAACCGGAAGTGGTAGTATTAGCGATCGACGATTGGAAGGGAAGGGTTATTTTCACACCAAATTTCACATGAGGAGATTTTTATATATATAACCACGAATCGTGCACTTTGTATTGGTTTTATCCTCGAGAAAAATCATATTTATTAGTTTTTTCTTGATTTAAAATTATATGACGTCATCCAGCCATTCATGACGTCACAGCCTGCTCTTGTATATATATTATAAATAAAATAAAATTAAAAATGTTTATATTTATTATTTATGTATCCATATCTGTTTTTTATTACATTAATAGATATATTAAAATTTTTTGAAATTGTTTCTGTAGCTGGAAATTAATTTATTTCAAACAGTCGGTCGGTTCGGACCTGGCCACAGGACAACTTATTTTTTTAGAGCCAATGAAAAATTGAAAATAAGAGCCAAACTGATTTTGAGCAAACGTTCCTCGGACATAAATATTTAAAAACCGGGACAATAGACTGTCCCGAAGATATTTTTTTGGGACGCTGGGACAGAGCACCTAAAATCGGGACAATCCCGGAAAACCGGGACGTTTGGACAGTCTATATAAATGTAACATATAAAAAGAATATAATCTTTTTTTTGCTAAATTATAAAATTTTTATTTAAATTTATAAAATAGTAAAAAAAATTAAATTTTTTTTTAGAGCCATATTGAATGAAAAATCGAAAATAAGAGCCAAACTGATTTTGAGCTAACGTTCGTCGGACATAAATATTAATTTTTTTTGTTTTCTAAATAATTTTTTCATTTATTTATTTTTTTTTTTTGATTTTTTATAAATATTTAAGTACTATTCTACGTACTAAATAATTTTCTAAATATATTAAATTGTTTTATTTCTTGATATGTTGATCTATTTTATTAATATATAATATGTATAATATAACTAGAAAAGAATGATGAAATTCAGTGTTGGTTGACAATAATTATCATTGATTTATGATTATTTTTCTCGATTCTCGATTCTATTCTCGATAGTATTATTATTATTATGGTATATTATGGTATACTAGTCGCACATTTTCAATGCATCAATTCACGATTGAGCAAAATCCTTGGCGCCATCACCAGCAGTAGAAGAAATAAGAAAATAGATTGATTTGAAAATAATATCTGATCTCATATTGATTAGATATAATTTAAAAACTTTTTCTCAGATACGCTACGACTTCATTAAAGCTCATATAGATTCTTGACACACCACTTGAATCAATAAATCTATTTAAGAATAATAACTGTAACGGGATACTCCAAGATACTAAAGAAGGAAAATTTCTCAAATTCCTCAAGCTATTTAATAGCTAATATTATTTTGCAAATTTGAAAAAGTTTTAATATACCATTAAATTAATGTCTTATATGTTTCACAGAATAATTTCACAATCACGATCAATTATTATTATAAATTTTTGTGTTGGATTAAGTCGTTTAGTTTTTAATTATGTAGGTATATGAAAGAAGAAGAAAAAACTTTTATCTGATTAAATAAATAATTTTAAAATAAATAATTAAGAAAAAAAAAAAAAATCAGAATCGTTTTTTATGCCACTATACTAGGTGAGGTTTTTGATAACATTTTTCATTAAAAACAATAAAAAATTAGAATTAAAATAAAATAATTGAAAATAACAATTATATCAAAAATAAATAAATAATTAAATAAATAAATTGATGACTTACTTGTATTAATAAGGGATTCAGATAACTACTATCGAAGAGGAGAGCAGAATTAAGAGAAAATCAAGCAACCCCTCAAATGTTTTCGAAATTAATTAATTATATATCTAAAAAAAAGTGTGGATACTATAATTAATTAATAAAAAATAAAAGTCTGATAGCAACTGAATTTCTCCAATCTCTATTCCATGCCTCCTCCATTTAAGTTATATGAAATTGTTTAATTAATTAGAGAATTTAGTGGTATATTGTCAAAAATTTCATTAAAAAATCGGGCACTTTATCAATATATAAAATCTCTTACTCATTTGAATCAAATCCATATTTGTTTCTGAGGATTATAGCCTACTTTGTATTAAGCGCCACGGGGTGGGAGGTAGCGTAGCTGACTTTCATTCTCTTGATCCCGGGGCCTGGTAATGGATTTTCTCTAGCTGTGGTATATGGGATGGAGTTAACCCAGCTTCCGGAATCAAAATTGGGAAGCCAATTAATAAAAAGTAGCGCATCCGATCAAGAAAATCAATGTAAAGGTTGAAAGTACCCGTTCTACTGATCATAAGACATATCGTTTAGTTTTTAATTATGAGATGATAGGCGTTGTCCTTGTATAAGACATACAAAAGCCAAGAGATTTTTTTTATAACATACTTTTTAGTATCATGATTGATTGAAACAATGTTTAAACCACTTAGAAAATTGAAATCGTATGAAACTGTATAAAAAGAGAGAAGTAGGTTTATCAAAGACATAAGTATTGAATTATTTTTTAAAGTCAAGACATAGATATAGATCCGGCACTCTGTTTAGTTTTGTTTTAAATAACTTATTAGATCAGAAGGCAAATAAAATTATTTACTCAGAAATTTATATTTTTTTAAAATATTAATTATATATTTTGATTGGACACCTTTTTATTACTTTTCAGTTTATGGTGTAAATTGTGTTATTGTAGCGCCCATTAGGGCGATCTCCCTTTTTCTATACTAAAATAAGGCCCTTCTCAAGGAAATACCAAATTTTAAAAGTGTTTAGACTCGAGATAACCTAGATCCTAGATTTTAATCTAAATTAAAAAAAATGTAGACAAGTTTGAGAAAACAAGGTTTAGAAGTTTAGAGTGAATAATAATACTTCAGACTTAAACTGAAATTGTTAAAAATTTTATTTTATTTTATTTTTTGGGTTTAATCTAACTACATTATCTACAAAATTATTTCAAATTGACCGGTTGTTGTTTTATTTTGATTAATTATCAAAAAAACTGGATTAGTGTATCACACTGATAGTTGAACATAGAAAACCAATTTGTAATTTATCTCGGTTCTAATGTGAAATTGTAGTCCAATTAATATCTTTTAAAACATATGTTTTTAAAATATATATAAATAGAATTAATTTTAAAAGTTGAAAAAATTATTTATTATAATAAGGTGACCATATTTTGAAAACATCAAATCAGGACATTTTACCTTTTTACCGACCGACGATAGTAAGGGAGGTATTGTTTTCACACCAAATTTCACATGTGGAGATTTTTACATATCTCCACGAATCATGCATTTTCTTAACAGAAAAAAGTATTTTTAGCATGATGTCTGTCCGTCCGTCTGTCCGTCCGTATAGATGTGTACAGCCTGAACGGCTCAACGGATTTTGATGAAATTTGGTATATTTACTTAATGCATCAGTGGGATGAATTGATCAACTTTTGGTGCAAATCCGGAAACCGGAAGTAGTAGTATTAGCGATCGACTATAGGAAGGGAAGGGTTATTTTCACACCAAATTTCAGATTAGGAGATTTTTTTACATATCACCACGAATGTATTGGTTTTATCCTCGGGAAAAATCATCTTCATTATGTTTTTCTTAATTTAAAATTATATGACGTCACCCGGCCCTTCATGACGTCACAGCCTCGGGTAACGCCGGGCAACGCCGGCTACTTCAGCTATATAGAGCTTACAAATGGAGGACTATTCTCCCTAAAGTAGGACGATTGGTCACCTTAATCATAATAATTTTTTTAACACTTAAAATAAAGAGAGAAAAAAAAGATTTCAAATCAACCCTAACTATGTACATTACAATAACTATTGTTTAAGTTTAAGTGAAAATTCCTCGATATTGATATTTATATTATATTTTCAATTTTTATGTAAATCAAAGGTAATCAATCTTGAGAATGGGGGGGGGGTATGAAGGTAACATACAGGGGAGTGGGGAGTCTTCGCTCGGTGACATTCAATTCATTCGAATCCGGCACGACATGGCCAGGATGAATGGAGGCATTTGCGAATGAATCTGAAGAAATATCTAGACTAGTCTCATGGGCAGTAATGACTGCCATTACACGCTACAAGCTCTCCGATTCCGGTCTCACTCAGTTCTAAAATTACTCAACCTTGGATCTAATCTAAATGTTACGTAGATTCAATTATTTTCTGTCTCACGTTGTTTGCGGGATGTTCTTCAAGACGAGACGGAATAGTTGTGCGTCGTAAATGTATCGATAATGCGCACAGAAATTAAAATGTTAAAAGCATTTTACACTTAGGAATTTATGTAATTATTTTAATCTATCAAACAATTCTTAGATTTGTTGCTTAATCTTCGAAAGTTTTTTTATATTATTTTTTTTTCATCTATACCAATTATTTTTTGTTTTCTTCATTTACGATAAAACGAAACATTATAATAGTACTTTTATTTTTATTAAATTAAATATGTAAGTTTATTTTTATTTTTTTTTATTAAATAAAAATAGGATTTTATATTTAATATTTATTGAAATATATTTATAAATTATTTAAAAAAATAAAATACTTAATAAATTTATAATAAAAAAATTATTATTATAAAATCAAGAAGAGAAGAGGGTGTAAATAAGGGAAATCACATATTTATGTTTGCATGATCGTTCGAGATAAATCTTTTAGCTCATTTTGAGGAAGGCTTGTTTATTAGATAATGTGATACTTTGGTTGTTTGGTTTCGTGCTCGACTGAAACTTTTACAGGTTCGTACATTCGTTGCTCACATAATTAGTTGTGTACGCATTAAACAGTTTTATTTAAGCATCAAACTTTTTAAAAAATGCTATTTGGAATATATATTAAAATCAGAGGGATAAGGTTATCGACAGTTTCAAAATGACTTAATAGTGTAAATATCGTCTAGCCACTGGTTTGTAAATTTAGACTATTAGATATTTGCAACATTTATACTTGATCATCATAAAAAAACTCGTTAGATTGCTAATCGTATAAAAATTAATCAGTCAACAATTTTGAGACAATTAGAGCAATTGGGAATGATCATTAAGTCTGATGTTTGGGTTTCGCAAGACAGAATTGTGCGAAGCATTTATGGGCCAAAGAAAGATGAGATCACCGAAGAATGGCCAAGATTGCATAACGAGGAATTGCATGACCTCTATGCATCTCCAGATATAGTTAGAATTATAAAATCTAGAAGGCTACGGTGGGCAAGACACGTGGCTAGAATGGGGGAAGATAGAATGGCAAAAAATATATTGATATGGAGACCGAGTGGGAAACGTCATCTTGGAAGACAAAGGACACGGTGGGTGGATAATGTGGAAAAGGATCTGAGAGAGATGGAAGAGAATAGGGACTGGAAGGTTGTGACTCAGAATAGGAATACTTGGAGTGGTGTGGTTGCTGCAGCCAAGAACTTTTGAGTTCCGTAGAATCACAGTGATAGATAGTTATCACAAAAAAATTGGATTGACAGAATCCCTGCTTGTGATTTGAAATTGATCCATTCTTGAATCGTATAATCACAGGAGACGAAAAATGGATCGTTTATATTAATTTTAAACGAAAACGAAGACCATCAAAGAAAAATGAAGCTCCATTAAATGCAAAACAAAACAAAGCGTGGTTTACTGACGAATTTATGCAACAACCCAATAATTTCAAGTGTTAAGAGTTCTTGTTTTGTAATTAAACATGTAAAACACCTAAATGTTATTTTATTTTTTATATTCCTTTTCCTTTAGGCATTTTTAAAACATTATTAACAGTAGCTCATATTTGCACCACCAATCCTCTCAAATATTGATTTCCCAAAAAAACTAATTGAATGGGAAATGACATGATTTTAGAAAGAACTTTACTACAAAATACTTAGTAAACTTGCACCAGTTTATGTTGAAGGAATTAATTTTCCTTCAAGTTTATTTCTAAAACCTGATATTGTAGTCAAAAAAATGGTAGTCCATATTTACAGCTTCTACTATAACATAAAAAAATGTAAAATTAAATCATTACTTAAAACTGCTAAAACGCTATTTAAAGTATTAAAAATTAATTGAAAATTTAATAAAGAAAATTTAAACTTCGAAGAGATTTGATTCTTTTATTCAATACTTTGGAATTGCGGCCATTGTAAGACAAATTTATATAATGTAAATATCTTATATAAGAGAAATTTTTCTCCATATAATATTAAAATTAATTAATTAAATTTAATTAATGAATTAATATTTGAAAGGATTTATATAAGATAAATATATATATATTCATTAGGAGAGGATGAACTAATAAAGCTTTATTTTTTTAAAATTGATAAATTTTTTTGATAAAAGAATGTAGTAAGTATGACAAATTCATTAATAAGAGTGAAAAATTCGATTTGATTAATTAATTTAATTTTTATGCAAAAATCCAGTACAATATGATATAAGTATTACTTATCAACTAGTATTATCTCTTTTTTAATGGAGAAAATATATTAGAAATTTCTTATAAAATATTTACAATATCTATTTACTTAGACAAAGTTTAAAAGCACAAACATTTTATTTTAAATTAAATTCAATATTATTAATTAAATACTTTTTTTTAAATCAAATAATTTTACGTTAAGTTTTAATGGGTATTATTTTATTAAATATTTCTTTATATATATATATATATATATATATATATACTGTAATTAATTAATTTTTTTTATTTTAGGCGTTCATAATGTAATATTCTTAACTTTAATAAGGATAAGTTTATGTCATATTTTATAGTTTATTTTATTGGAAAACTCTTCGTCGGTTAAATTGTCAAACTTTCTCTCTAAATAGCATTTCAATTTAACGGTGTAGAGATTGAAGGAGGGGGGGGGGTCATTGAGTAACATTCTATGTATATACTTGTTTTATATAAATTATAAAAAAATTTCTTATGGTTTTTATAAAGTTTGGAAAAATTTATTATTGATCTGCCAGAATAATTGTTTTAGTTTTTTAGACGTATGAGCATGAATTGTGTAAAAGAAAATTCCATTTAAAAGAGGACAACAAAATAGATAAATAACACCAATTGGTGTGTCCTTGTTAGAACTCAACAAGTCTGATTTATGTTAATTATTTTTATGTTTTCTATTTCATTTCATTCTTTTCTTAAGCCTATTGTATTAACAACAAGTAGCATTCCAATGGAATTAAATACAACGTTTCTAACGTAAATCATGACGAGATTTTTATGTAATATGTATATTTATTAGATTAAAATTAAAATTATTCATTTAGCTATTATTTTGATAATTATTAAAGTGATAAAAAGCTCGTTAAATGATAAGTTATTTAATAAACTAAATTTTTATTTGATATTTAATTATATGGGACTTTTTAAGACCATTAAACTCGTTTCTAGCCAATTATAGAATATATTATATTATTAAAAAAATATAATTATAACATTAAGTTATACATTTATTTAAAACATCTAAAAAAAGAAAAGTATCAATATTATACATATATGTACTTAATTGATATTTGAATAATAATTTTTTTTTTTAAATTACAAAAGTAAAATGGCTTTTTAAGAATACTAATAATAATAATGTTTTATGTATTTTAATTTTAGTCATAAAAATAAATTAAAATATTAACAATTATTATTAAAATTATAAAAGCAAAAAAAATTATTTAAGTACATATTATACTATCATTTATTTTTTATAGAATAGAAAAATCTTCTAATTTACAAGGTGCAGGTCAACTGACTTCTCATTTCCTTAAATGAAATGGCAACACTGCTCCTGTCAGCATGCAACTATCAGCTGACTCGTGTCAAAATTTGAACAAGTTGAGTCTTTTATTTTTTGTTTGACATTCACTAATAGCAGACAACTTCGTGATTCAAGAAAAAAATTGAAATAGTCAAATACCATGAAAATCCATGAATTGGGATACGAATTGCTCCCTCATCCGCACTATTCTCCGGATTTAGCCCCAAGTGATTATTTCTTGTTTCCAAATATAAAGCAATGGCTCGGCGGAAAGAGATTTTGATCGCTTTTTTTGAAAGAGATAAAAAATTGGAGAAACGGTTGACGAAATGTATCGAGCTCAAAGGAAACTACGTTGAAAAATAAAATAATAATAAAAACCTGTGTTTTATTCAAAAAGTCACGGACTTATTGACCTACCCTCGAACCATAGAAATGTAGATATATAAAAAATGTATGCCTTTATTTATTTTATATATATCGTAAATTTATTCGATATTTTAAATTATTTATTAATTTGTATGTGATTATACTTATTTTTGTTAATTGATGAAAAATACTTGTTAAAGAAATATTTTTTTTTTTTGAAATTGCCTATAAGTATACTAAGTATATTAATTAATATTGAAAATATGAATAAAAGCCCATTCAGATCATATTAATATTAACTCAAATTATTATAATATATAAATTATAAAAGCATTATTTTGAGATTTTTATGAATCTTAATTAAAATTTCAAGAGCCAACTTAAAAATATCTAAAAATAAGCTGGAGTGTCTCCACTCGACTATCTCTCAATTTGTACTTGTGATTAAATAATATATATTATATTTAAATTAAATTTAATTAATTATAAATTATAAATTAAAATTAATAATAATATTTATTAAACCAGCGCATGATTGACTCTTTGATGATGGCACCACGTCACGTGTTGGAGCGTGATTTGCAGTGATAAAAAATTAATTCCGTTACTTTCAGCGATTCAATCAAGCTGAAATTCTATATATAGCAGTTTTATACAATCTTTAATCATATGAAAAATTATCAAACATAGATCTTTATTTTTTACAGTCACTTCAGAAGAAAAAAAAATCAAAACGTGGTAGGTAATGGTCCTCTTCAAAATGAGTTACATTTCTCAAAAGTTGATAGAAAACTACGAATTTTGAATAATGCCCGTATACCAAATTTCATCATTCTAGCTCAAACCTTTTTTGCGTAATCTTGTCTATATACACACATACACACACACACACACACAGACATTTTTCTCAACCTTAGTGAAAATGATTCAGGAACCTTCAAAACGTATAAAAACATCAAAACCTCGACATCGAAAGTTTTCATGATCGCAATACTATATCTTACGAGGTAGTAAAAATAATAAAATTAATTTTATTATTAAATTAATTTTGATCAATATATTTGTTTGAGATTATAGAAAAAATAAATATAAATAATAAAAAATATAACCTTATAAAAATTTTATTTGATTCTTAATGTAACTAGACTTCTCACACACCGAAAAATTATATTCTAAAAACCATCAGCAGAATTTCTTAAAATGTGTATTTTGTTTTATATCTTTCATTTAAATATCTAGGTACTTATACTATATATATATATATATATTCATAAATTATTCATAAATAGTTAGCTTTATATGTCTATATACGTAAATGAAAATAATAAATTAATAAATGTATATTTTTGCTTGAATGTTGATTAGAACATGGTTAAAACTATAATCTCAAGGATTACATTACAAAGAAAAATAAAAAAAAATTATTTTTCTTGTTCACGTAAGTCGAATAAGCTAGCTAGCCTGGCCTCTGGAGGTGCTTTAGCGTCTTCTTTCCTCCCCCTTTCCGCCGCATCCCCACACTACCATGTCTGCTCTCCAACAAAATGAGTTTATGTAGATATGTAGGTATGTATATGTGTCTGGATGAGTGTGTGTGTGTGTGTGTGAGTAAAAGAAAGAGATTTGCTTGAAGAGAAGATAAAATGTTTTAAATTTCAACATAAATTTTAAATTTGGTTTGATTAATGTAAATCATTTAATTTCTAAATAACTTAGTAGCTGTTCAATAGAACTTGGGACCAATTCTGAATAGAAAGATGAACGAAGACTAACACTTGATTTACTCATCAAATTATTAAGTTTAGTTCCTGCATCATTTCTTGTAACAAACATCGCTAATCCCGCGATTAATTTAAAGCGTGGAATTTGAAAAATGATCATGAGACTTCATATTTTTTTTTTTTTGTTTTTTGTTTTTTTTTTTAGTGGGGGTCGCGTTATCAAACCCATCTCTTTTTTTTTTGTTTTCATAATAGTTTTGAATAATAATTTAATCAAGCTTTCCAACTGGAAAGCGGTGGAGATCAAGCAGGACAAATTTTCTGAGGTGAATTGTTTGGGGTCTTTCATCAATCACAATTTACCTTTGTGACCTTTCCCGCACCCGCCCCCTCCTTTTACTTGTTGCTATTTAGGTTTAGTTTAACTTTATAGAGGATTAAAACTACAGTCGAGGTTCAAGGAGATGTTAATCGGATGGAGTGGGGTTTCTAACAAATCTTCAAATCTAGACAAATAATTAATTGTCTTGCAACTAACACATTTATACATTTGACGGAGAGTCTTTAGTAAAATTAACATAGTCATCCTCGAGTAGAAGAGAAAGCTTTCGCTAATCCTCATTTTCTAATTTATAATTTTTATAAAATTTTATGTTTATATTGAATTGTATATTTAGGAATCATATATTTTATTATGAATGAATGAATCATTCACCTGAATTGAGAAAGATCTCTTATAGATTGTTATTTGATGAAATAATTATTTATTTAACTTATTTATATTGTATTCTATAAATTATCAATTACCAATCCTATTCATATATGAATCTATAATAGATCATATATATTTTTTTATATTTTATAAAATTTCTATTAACATACTTTTTATATCATTCCATGATTCTTTATTATTTTCGATTTTAAGATTAACTTTTGACTTGAAAATCGCTTTCTTTCTAATTTCAAATTTTAATTATTCAAAATTAATTAATTTATCAATCTTGAGTTCTAAAATTTTTTTTTATTTAAAATTTATGATATTAATTTCATAATTACTATAAATTTAATATGTCTAAATTCGAACCAGCTGGGTCTTTTAGTTTTTGTTTGACATCCATATATGTATTATATAGCTTATTATTTTGACTTGTTGGAATTCCAAAATAAATTCAATTAAGTTGTCTACTTATTATTGGGTCTAATGTAAAAGGCTGGTATTATAGAAATATAAAAGTATTATTATCTATTTTTTTAGAGATTTCTAAGAGATGATATAAATTGAAAATTGTGGCAATCTGTTCTTCTAAATACTACGAGGGAAGGTCAATAAGTTTGTGACTTTTTGAAATTCTCGTCTCTTAAATGAAATTGCAACACTCCTCCTGCCAGTAGGTAAGTATCAGCTCACTCCTGTCTAAATTTGAACCAGCTGGGTCTTTTAGTTTTTGTTTAACATCCATAAAAGACTACTTCGTGATTTGAGAAGAAAATAGATCCAATAAATCCATGAATTGGGATACGAATTGCTCCCACAACCCCCCTAATTTCCGAGTGATTATTTCTTGTTTCCAAATCTGAACAAATGGCTAGCTAGAAAGAGATTTGACTCAAATGGTGAAATCATCTAATAAACAAATACCTAATTATTTTGATCTACTCGACAAATCTTATTTTTTGGAAGGGTTAAAAACACGAAGTGTATAAAGATCAAAGAATACTACATTGAAAAATAAAATAATTTTTATCTTTCTTCTATTCATTCAAAAAGTTAGGGACTTTTTGACCTACGCTAATATGAAATAATCTTTCTCAATTTGAGACAGAATATTTTAAATATAAAAAAAAGCTCAATACATAACTTTATTTTTTTTTTAATTGTAGATGTTTAATTAATGTTTATATAGATATATAATTATTCCTTATATCAATGGGGGAACAAAGGAAAGAAATTTAAATAATAAATGTTGTGAATCGATTTTCAAAATCAAAACTGAATCAATTTACATTCATCCATTGATACATGCTAGTAAATGCATCCTAAAACGCCTTTGGAAAATTGTATAAATATTTATTTATGAAATTACAATTAACTTTTTAAAGTTTGTTTCCCATTCACATGTTATTCATAAATTATCATATTAAAAAAAAAATGGTTAATTATTAATATTTTCATTAGGATATGTTCGAGGTTCATTTTCCTTCATAATTGTTTATTATTATCATAAATCTATTTATATCTCCATATTTTTTTTTAATTCAATGTTGTGATTGTTTTTAGTTTATTTTACAAATATCATAATATTGATGTATAATTATTATAAAAATAATATGAAATGATGAAAATCTTAATACAAATTAACATGTATGTACCAACCTAGATAAATAATTACATCATTGTTTATATTTTTTGATTTCATGGTTACAAATTCTAGACATCGCTATTTTTAAATCAATTTGATTTTAAAGAAAAATTAGCTGGAGTGTCTCCACTCGACTATCTCGCATTTGAATTGGATTAAATAACATAATATATTATATTTACATTAAATTTAATTAATTATAAATTATAAATAATAAATAATAAATATTAAACCAGCGCATGTTTGGCTTTTTGTTGATGGCACCACGTCACGTGTTGGCGCGGGAGATTTGCAGTGTTAAAAAATTAATTCTGGTAATTTCAGCGAATCAATCAAGCTGAAATTCTATATATAGCAGTTTTATACAATTATTAATTATGTGAAAAATTATCAAACATATATCTTTATTTTTACGGTCACTTTAGAGGAAAAAAAATCAAAACGTTGTAGGTAATGACCCTCTTCCGGTTGAGCTACATTTCTCAAAAGTTGATAGAAAACTATGAATTTTGAATAATGTCCATGTACCAAATTTCATCATTCTAGCTCAAACCGTTTTTGCGTAATCTTGCCTACATACACACACACACACACACACACACACACACACACAGACATTTTTCTCAACCTTAGTGAAAATGATTCAGGAATCTTCAAAACGTATAAAAACATCAAAATCTCAACATCGAAAATTTTCGTGATCGCAATACTATCTCTGTCGAGATAGTAATGAATGAAATAAAAATAATTAATTTTAATCATGAAGTTTCCCATAAATGTATAAAAAATATAATCATTATTATGATTTAATATTTTTTGCAAGATTTCTTTTGATAAATTCTAATTTATTTAAATTAAAAAATCACGAAATTAAAAAAAAAATACTTTATATTATTTAATTAATACTTGTTTTTAATTTGTACACACAATAATTTAAAAAAAAATCTGGCAATTTGAATTGGATTAAATAACTTATATTATATTTAAATTATATTTAATAAATTATAAATTAATAAATATTATTTATTAAAATAACCGCGTGTTTGGCTCTTTGTTGATGACACCACGTCACGTGCTGGCGCGTGATTTACAGTGGTGTTAAAAAATTAATTCCGGTACTTTCAGGGATTTAATCAAGCTAAAATTCTATATATAGCAGTTTTATACAATTTTTAAAAAACTATCAAACATATATCTTTATTTTTACGGTCAGTTTAGAGTTTAGAGGAAAAAAAATGAAAACTTGGTAGGTAATGATCCACTTCCGGGTGAGCTACATTTCTCAAAAGTTGATAGAAAACTACGAATTTCGAATAATGCCCTTGTACCGAATTTCATTATTCTAGCTCAAACCGTTTTTGCTTAATCTTGTCTACATACATGCAGACATTTTTCTCAACTTTAGCGAAAATGATTCAGGAATCTTCAAAATGTATAAAAACATCAAAAATTTTCGTGTCTGGCGAGATAGTAAAAATTAATAATAAAAATGTATTAATTTCAAATAATACATATAAAAGATAAATTAATATTATTTTTTTACAAGGCTTCAAAAAATTCATATGAAAGATAGTATAAATAATTTATTTTTGTTCAAATATTAATGAAATATATAAGTTTTTAATGAATTTTATTGAATTATGAATAAGAGTAGCCCAAACGGAAATAAAATTTATCCTAAAATTAAGATTTCAGAGATCGATCATCTCTTTCTCATTAATGAACATATTTATATTATAATCTTTATTCCAATAAAACTTAATAATAAACTATATTTTTAAACTATTATTGAATAATTGAATATTACTTACTGTAGTGAAGATTTTTTCCAGAAATTTTCTTGTCTTATTTCTGTAAAAGAAAATAAAATAAATTAATCGGTGTAAGTCAATGTATTAGAAGATTTGAATATTTAAAATGAAAATGAAAATAATAATTAAGAATATGCTTAATGGCTAAATAAAAAGTAAAACATTAAAATATTATAATTAATTAAATTTCATTTTCATCCATATAAATAAATGATTATAATAAAAGTATTGAAAACAAATAAATAAATATTATTAATCAATCTTAATAATTAAAGATTATTATTGTCACCTGTTTCTTATAATGCACACATTTATCCAGCCATCTTTTCATATTTACTGAATAAACCAAACTAAAAATAAAATAAAATAAAATAAAAATTATAATTTTTTTTTATCTATTTCAAGTGAATTGGCCGAGTGGCTTATCGCTAAACGATAGAAATAGAAACACCCGAATTGTTCTAATGACGCCCATTCGTTTATATTATAATAATAACAATATTCTAGGAAAAATATTATTAAAATAAATATTACTATCATTTTTTTTAAAAAAAAAAATAATAATTAATAGGTAGTATAAATAATTTATTTTTGTTTAAATATTAATGAAATATTTAAGTGTTTTTGATGAATTTTATAGAAATATGAATACGAGTAACCCAAACGCGCGGAAATAAAATTTCTCCTAAAATTAAAATTTCAGAGATCGAACATCTCTTTCTCATTAATATTCGAAATTACTCATGTATATAAATGAATGAACATATTCATATTATAATCTTCATTTCAATGAAACTTAATAATAAAGTATATTTTTAAACTATTATTGAATAATTGAATATATTACTTATTGTAGAGAAGATTTTTTCCAGAAATATTCTTGTATTATTTCTGTAAAAGAAAAAAAAATTGATGTAAGTCAAGATAGGAAAAATGAATTTTCGTTTTTTCTAAATTATATTATTTATTTATTTTTTAAATATGATATTTTTTATATTAATCTATAATTAATATACTTCAACGTTTATATTTTATTCAATAAGTTTTTTTTTTCTTTTATTTTTTTGCATCATTTTTTTTTCAACGCTTCACTTTTCTTAAGTTGACAAATCTATTAATTTCAGGTGACGGTATCAATAGAGTGGTGCTATTTATAAAACGAAAGGGGGATGCATGTGCTGCCGTTTAACATTTAATTCTGAAACGCACTAAGGGTAAGATGGAGCGAGTTCCCCTCTTGTTTTTTTTTTTTTTTTTTTTGAAACCAGATTCCGGGTGAGAGTGCGTCCTCACATTGTCAGAGAGGGGGGGACCTCTTCATTTGCAATCTGGACTAAACACCTCTATTCATCAAGAATTTAAATATTTAACATACCGTGAAGATTCACAAGCAGCTTTTCTGTTGATTTGCTTAACCGAATGAACAAAACAACACTTTGAACTATCTAAATATGACATATGACTTGATTTCAGATGCAAAGTTGGTACAAAAGGAGTCAACCAGTCATGGCTAAGTGGATCTATTGGATGAAGAAAAAAGCTTCTTGACAAAAGATGTGATGACTAGTAGCTTCAATAAGAGTTCAGTCAAGCGTGAGATGGTCCAGTTTGTTAAGAAATTGACCAATAAAATCAATTAAAGAGAATATCGATCAATTCTCGATCGTAATTTAACGTGTCAATTTGACTTTGATCTCAAGCGACGATCAAAATAGAGAATATCAATTTAGCAATAAAATTTTATTCGCATAAGAATTTAATGGGCCGTTGTTTCTTGTGCGTTGGTGTTAGTATTGCCGATGAGAAAGTTGACAATGAGTGGGAAATAAGAAAAAAAAAAAGAAAATCCAAAAAAAAAAAAATAAATAGTCAAATGATGATTCGATTAAATAAAATAAAATTAAATTTTTAAATTAAAATTTGAAAATAATGGATTATTAAATTTTTATTTATCAAAGAATACCAGAATGATTAGTTTAAATAAATATATTTAATTTATATTAAAAGATAATAGAGGAAATATTTATTTTAATTTACTTTTAACCTTTTTTTAGGCTCATGCATGGTTTTTATATTATTATATAATTATTAAATATACTTTTTTTATTATAATACTTTTATATTATAGTAGGATTGTTGATAAGAAAGGTGGATTTTGAATTATTTTGAAAAGTTTTTAATTATGTATCAATATCCATTTTGTCCCCTTCAAAGTAATTCCCCTTAGATATAATGCACTTATGCCAGCGCTTCTTCCAATCGCACTATAAAGCACTTCTGAAATGCGCTTTTCCATTCCGATTTTATCTTATCAATTGTGGCAAAACGCTTTCCATTCATTGTTATCTTCAGTTTTGGGAATAGGAAAAAATCGAAGAAAACTTTAAGAGCAAAACCTTCACATTTGATCGAACTTGGCGTGCTTTTTTTAAAGCGCTTGTACCACTTATAAACACTTTTTTGAGACGAAGTAGACTCGCCGAATACCACATTCAACATTTTAAGTGCATTAAAGCACTTTATTCCATTTTTAATTTAAGGTTTAATACAGATACTTTAAAAAACGTGACTACTAATCCAAAATGGCTGATAATGTCAACATATGAGAAACATATGTGTACCAACATAATAAAAAAAATTTCGATAATCGAATGTACCCAGCCCGCGAAAATTCAAAATTGAACAGACCTCATTTATAAAAAATTATATTTATAAATTTATATTTAAATTGTATTAAAAATGTATTACTATAGAATATAGTATTCGAATTGAATTGGTGTCTTATACTTAGGATGCTAGTATTAATCCATTTTATTTGATAATCTTAAATATAAATTATATATGAAATGAAGTAATTTTTACAGAAAGAAGCAGGAAGTATACTCTTATAATGCTTCACTATTGAACTTGAGTAATTTTAAGATTTCATACCCAAAAAAAGAAGTCTTTTGTATCTCTTTAATGGTAATCAATTATGTTTATGAAATTTAATTGTAGGTATATATATATATATATATATATTTGTAATTTGTAAGAAATTGTTTTTTTGTGATTGAAAATCAAATGTTCAAACTAAAAAGAAATCAAAAAGAAATTATTCATCTTTAGGTAATTCTAATAGACCAGTTTTTGGAATGAGTTATCAATACTACTAATCTCTGTCTGTTTGCAACCTTCAAATAAATAAATTTTTAATAAATTCTGAAATTACATAAATATTTATAACAATTTAATTTTTTTTCTATAAGTTTATAAGAAGAAAAATAATTATATTTATAAGGAAAAATAGATAGGATTATAATAAAATCTTTCTTGAAATTGTTTAAAATTATTTATTGGAATCCATAGAAATATATATAATATGGATTACCATATCATTACCATTGTCAATCTTTTTTCTTAACATCGATTTCAAAAGATATAAAAAAATATACCTACTTATATAGTATGACTTCAAAGAGACAAATGTGATTTTTTTTTGTTCGTTCTTTCTCTTGAAACGTATCGGTTATTTTTATTTTTAATTTCAGATTCATTAAAAAGTTTTTATCCATGTAATGTAGCTAATAATTAAAAAATTCCTACATAGTTTAGAACGACATCCAACCTAAGTATTCTAGCCAAACAGTGTTTTTGTAAATTAGGCATTAAATCAAACTGAAATGTTCAATTAATAAAACAGTGATCTAAAAAAAAAAGAGAATAATTAAAAATACATTAGAAATGAGTAGCATCTTCATTGGTAACGATTTTTTTTTTTTTTTAAGGAAGGATACGATTTTTTTTCTAATTTATTCCGAATTAGACGAAATGCTCACTCGGGTCAAGGTTGGCGAGATGATAGATTTGCCAACGAAAATGTTAAATTCAAATCAATTTAATGCGTGTTCTCATGCAAGTGAAGTGAAGAGGAGAGCAGAGAAGCTATAAGGCCATCAGTTTTTTAGTTTAAGCTTGTTTATCACGAATAAATCGCATTGAAGGAATCCAAGGCCGGGGTCCTCTCACAATTTACCACCACTCCATTGAAACACAACTCTTGTCATCCACGCTCTGGAGTAATTAGATTTATTAATTTCCTCCAGGAATTCTTTTCGCATCTTTTCTATACAAAAGAGAGAGAGAGAGAAAAAAAATAAATAAATAAATAATTATGTTAACACTAATTTGTTGTAATTTAAGTATTCCTGATGTTCCATGTCCTTGGATTAATTAGTTAATGGATATTTGTTCTCATCATCATAACAAGAGCCAGGATGTATTTGTTTGTTCATGGTGAACATCGGACTAAAACAAACAAGTGGATTAATTTGAATCGAACAAACTTAAGTCAATATCATTCTTATATCCCTACTTATTTGATCTTCATACTCTCTCTCTCTCGTTTATCCATCGGTCATATCCTTCCATTTTTCGATATCTAAATTAATATTATACTATAGTACCCAGTTTAACGAGCCGCGGCAAGGTATATTAAAAAAATTATATCTTATGAACTAAAAATATTTAAAATTAAGATTATTAATTAAAATAACGACAAAATATATGAAACAATTTCAAATAATTTAAAAGAACACAAATTAAATAAGTTGACCTGTGGCCAGGTCCGAACCGACCGACGATTTGAAGTAAATTAATTTCCAGATACAGAAACAATTTGAATTAATTTAAATGTATCTATTAATGCAATAAATAACAGATATGGATATAACATAAATATTTTTAATTTTATTTTATTTATAATATATAAGTAGGAGCTGGCTGTGACGTCATGAATGCCTCATATAATTTTAAATCAAGAAAAAACTAATAAATATGATTTTTCTCGAGGATAAAACCAATACAAAGTGCATGATTCGTGGTGATATATAAAAAAATCTCCTCATGTGAAATTTGGTGTGAAAATAACCCTTCCCTTCCTATCGTCGATCGCTAATACTACCATTTCCGGTTTCCGGATTTGCACCAAAAGTTGATCAATTCATCATACTGATGCATTAAGTAAATATACCAAATTTCATCAAAATCCGTTGAATCGCTCAAGCTGTACATATCTATACGGACGGACGGACGGACGGACAGACATCATACTAAAAATACTTTTTTCCGTTAACAAAATGCATGATTCGTGGAGATATGTAAAAATCTCCACATGTGAAATTTGGTGTGAAAACAATACCTCCCTTACTATCGTCAGTCGGTAAAAATAACAACCCTTAAACGTACGTTTTAATGCACCGAAAGACAGAAAAGAATGGCCTGTGGATATAACATAATATATATTTCATAATTTGATTAAAAAATATGATTAAGATAAATATTTTTAATTTTATTTTATTTATAATATTTTATATTTAAGAAAGCGCTGTGTGTGTGTGTGTGTGTCCGGTGTTGCCCTGCGCCATTTTTTTTATTATTAAAATTCCTATTTTAAATTAAGAAAAAAACTAACAAAGATGATTTTTCCTATGACTGAAAGCAATACAGATCGATTATCTATAGCAGCGGTTCCCTAAGTGGTCTATATCGACCACCAGGGGGCTACGGCATCGAATAAAAAATTTGGGGGTCCATGAAATGAAAATCGGGTTTACGATATTTACTTACATTATACTATATTCAATTTAATTCAATAGGGCTTTAAAAAAAAGGTAAATTTTTTTTACAAAAAAATCTGTTAAGTAGGGGGTCTACCCAGAACCGAAAAACATATTAAGGGGTCTACGACACAAAAATGTTTGGAAACATATGATCTATAGTGTGAATTTCAAAGAAATAATATTTCCAATTTCAAAAATACAAATATATAGACATATATATCATATATATATATATATATACAATTTTTGCTAGAATAATAAGATAAGATATGTAGAAAAAAAATAAATAAATAAAATAACCGGTAAGTTAGGTGCAGTTTCAAATTATGTTAGTGAAGAGAGAAAGAGAGATGGTGGGTGGGGTAGGAAGGAGGGGGGGGGGGTGAGAGTATACTCTGTGAATCAAATCAAAATCAAGGAATAGAACGAAAGTTATTAATTAATCCCGAGCGTTTTCGAGCCTATAAAATTAATGCCAAAACGGGTTCTTTAATTAAACAATTCAATTTTGTGAACGTATTCGCTTTTGTAAATAATTACAAAAACAAGTTTATTTAAATAGTCAGGCTATGATTAATTTAATTAGGATAAACAGCGGCAATCATAAACGCAAATATTTTCTATGCAGCAGATCAAGTGCTTAATTAACGCTCTCGCCAATCGATCTCCAACGAATGCCAACTTTTTTTTTTTTTTTTTTTATTTTTTATTATTATTATCATTATTTCTTTCTCTTTTTTCAAAAAAAAAAAATAAATAATAATAATAATAATATTAAAGAGAAAAAAAAAAATTAAATTAATGATCGATTGTGAGGACCTGGTCAGATTGAACTTGAATAAACATGAAATTAATATAGAAAAGATTTACGGCTAATTGATAATTATCGAGATTCGCGAATGGACTAACAATGAATGGATTTTCTTCTTGAACAAATCGCGAGGTTCGAGAAGTCACAGGTTGACAAGCGACGTCTTCGTGGTCAAACATGCCGATTGCCCATTGGCTCGCTTAATTGATCATTAAGTAGAACGCTCGAAAAGAAATGATGATGGTGATGAGCACATGGCCGCCGGCTCCTCTCACCAGTCGATTGGATATACGAGCGTCATAATTGAACGGTGATACATAATTCATGGACGCAAACGCCGAGGGAATTTATGGTGATTCTGTTTGCACTTTCAATTAAATTTTATATTAATTGCAAGGTATAATTTTCTATAAGTTTCTATAATAAATAACTCATATTAACTTATCATAATTCACATTAGCATAGACATTCAATGATTATTATTGAGAATTAAAAAAAAAAAAAAAAAAAAAAATTATAAAGTTATAAATTATAATATACCTATATAGATATATAATATTTATTTTATTGTTTAGTTTTTCATTTCTAGTAGAAACCTGTTTTAATAAATATTTTTATTATAATATATATATATATATATCATTTAAAATTATTTAATTATATCTACTATTTATATATATATATATATATATACACTAATACAAGTATAATATGCTAATATCTGTTTGTCTATTTACTTGTGAATACGGTAATTTCAACATACTTCCCTATAGAATATTTTATTAAATTTTATATGTATTTAGAGAATTGTGTTTTTTTTTTAATCTTGTGAAAAAAGATACTATCATCAAAAATTATTTCTATTAAATTGGATATATATATATATATATATATATAGCTACTTTACATTCAATTTAAAGTTTGTTTTAAATTAAAAAAAATAAATCTATCTAAATTTTTTAAATTTAAAATTAAAATATTTATTAAATTATTTTAATTAAAAATAAAATAGTTAAAACAGTAGTAATTACCAATAAATAATTTATAGGTAAATTTTTTAATTTCATCAAATAATTCATCTAATCTAATTGCTCCAGTATATTATGAACAAAAATACAAATATTATACCGATGTATATCTATAATTATAATTTATTCTTGATTAAGGAAAATTTCTCTGGAATTAAAAAAGGAATCCACTGGCAAAGTTTCGTCCAAATCCCAGAAGCTTCCCGGTTTGTAAACAATTACCAAATAAATCATGGGAGGTAAATCTAATTTGTGAAATTAATATTTTAAAATTTAGGATATATAATAGGTATAATATTTCAGAATTATCTCCATACTCGTATATATAAAATTATCTTACAATTATAATTAAATTTTTAATAATTTTTTTTTTAACAGATAATAAAATAAACCTTTCAAAAATTAATATAATATTATTTAAATATATTGCTAAAATAATTTATTTATCACTTAAAAAAAGAGCTTTAGGATATAGAATAAAAATAAATCATATATAATTTGATAAAAATCTATCATTAATTTTTTTTTTTTTTTTTTTTTAAATTTTTAGTTTTGTAAGAAAGGCGAATATTTTCTAAAGATCGATCATTCATTTTGTTGAGATAAATAGACTTCAAAGATGTAATTTATCTTGCAAAAGAGAGCAATATAAGTTCATAGAGGCCCTCGAAAGCGAAATCCTTCTTAAAAAGATCAGATTTATTTAGACGGTAATAACATAGGCTTTATGTGGCTGTTTATCATCTTTCTATGTTGATCCGGGATCTTGGGATTCAATCACTGGGAAAAGGCAGGAGTGAAGAAAATGTATCAGACGTTCGGTCTGTAATTACACGAAGATCGGACAAGATCCTTAACCGAAGATAGTTCAGGTGAAGAAGAGCTCTCTGGTCGATTCCGTAAGATTCACTTTGGAGTTGAGGAGAAGAGGTGGAGAGAAAATGACTAATGCTCGTTCCAGCGGATCCCAGACAGACCTCTGCCCCTTTTTTAAAGCCCTCTAATTCGCACCTCGCGTTTTCTATAAATTGAACAGGCGTCAAAATGTCCGCCATCGGGCCACGGATATCCGGACCGGCCACGATCCGCCAATCATACCTTGTAATCATATCGCTTGATAGCTGAGAGGCTCAACCTTCTGATGAAGGTGCCCGTTGAAAAGTTCACGCACAGTATAATTAATTGCACCAGGAAAGAAAGATCGGCTATTTTACCTTCGAGGCCTACATTGGCTTACAAAAAAAAAAAAAGAAATAAAAAAATGATTACTCCACATTGTTTGTGGATTTAAAAAGAGAAAAAAAAAAGGAAAGAATACGGATGGATTGAAGTAGAATACGAGTATTATATTTCGATGAATTTAATCTAATTTATGATTAAAGATAAGCACCTCATGTAATAAAAGAACCGATCGAAATTATAGACTTGAGGAATTGAAAGACAGTTATTAAATGAACGATAAACAAGACAACCCGGAGAATAATCAGTCATCAGACAGGCGCGAGTTACAGGATTACAGGTTCATTTGGATTTCAGATAAATATCAGTCGTAGGCGGGTAATTAGCCTATCAAAATTATTACAATTATACAATGGGCCGCTTGCTGTAATTAAATCATTAGCTAATACACAATGTTTAACACAAATGAAAGTTTTAAAAATATTACGTTTATTTCAACAGGTATTTTGGTATAAATTTCAGTAGCTCAGAGGTCACGTCTTAATGATTGAATTCTTTCTCTTTTTTGTATTGTTTATATCTTAAATGTCTCAGAATTTGATCATTTGTAATAATAAATAAGGTACCGATACTTTCATACAAAAAAAGAGAATCGAAACACTTCCTTTCGAACTAGAAGGCCGAAACAGGTCTTTAACAGGTTTGACAGATGATCCAACATTTTTAGTGTTATCTCTGCTTTCGAACTCTAAGGTTTATACATATTTGCAAAGGTACATACCTTATCATATTTTCTAATATATGCAAAAAAGTTTTAATTTATTACAAAATTAATTAACACTAATATTGGGAAAATATCTTTCATGGAAGATCTATTCAAATTCCAAGCTAATATGTATATAAACTATTACAAAACTTTTTAATTTGATTTTTTTTTTCTATAGAGAAAAACATTTTGAAAAATCTCCAAAAAAAAATATCGAAATACTTTCATTTGCGACTAATCATAAAGCAAATAAATTACCAGAGTTATAAGAAGGATAAATCAATAATTAAAATATTAAAATGAATGTCCACATATCAAAATAAATCATTCAAAAAAAAAAAATTAATTTTATAAAATATTTAAATAAATTGTAGTTGTTTACAACCGGGAAGCTTCAGTGATTTGGATGAAACATTGCCAGTAATGTTTTATTGACTGATTCATTAGTTATTCACTTATTCACTAATTTTTGGTTTTTTCGGTTCGGTTCGGATATAGAAAAATTATTAAATTAATTATTTTTTTAATTTTCCTATATTCAAACCGAACTGAAAAAAACACGAAAATTAGTAAAGCCCTCTGCTAGCAAAATGAATAAAACATGGTAGCTAAATAGAATGTCAATTGATTTATATGCAAACTTTAATCATTTTTATCTCGTAAACTAAAAGAGATCTAGAAAGTTTCTTTGTAATTAAAAAAGGAATCCACTAGCAAAGTTTCATCTAAATCCCTGAAGCTTCCCGTTTTGTAAACAATTACCAAATAAATAATTTGAGTAAATTTTAATTTGAGAAATTAATATTTGAAAATTTAGAATATATAATAGGTATAATATTTCAGAATTATCTCCATATATATAAAATTATCTTACAACTATAATTTAATTTTTAGTAAATTTTTTAATAGATAATAAAATAAAACTTTCAAAAATTAATATAATATTATTTAAATTATTTAGTTATCCCTTAAAAGATCTTCAGGATATAGAATAAAAATTAATCATAAGAACAATAAAAACAAATCGTTTTAATTAAAATTTTATAAAACCTCATCACAATGATAATATTATAAGAACAAAATGCGCATAAAGTATTATAAAATTATTCTTATAATGGTTTCTATTTATAAGTTTTCAACATTATAGTAAATAACTTAACTATAATATTTAAAAAATTTGAAATATTTTACGATAGATATATATAGAAAAAAAAATTTGTAAAATAAAAAAAAACAAATAATTGAATTTTGTGAATTATTTTAAAGTTATCACTTTAATAGAAGATTTAATTTCAATGATAAAATTTCGTCATCTCTTAATTGAAATAAATCGTGAAGTTAGGTTCGCCTCTGGATCCGATGGTATTCGATGAAAGAGATCCTGCTCTGGCGTTCTCTTAAGCGGACGATGACGGGAAGGAGGAGTCACAGTCAGGTCGTCAGGTTAAACGATGTTTAGGAGAGGCGGCGACGGTTCATATAGCACAGACACATAGCAAAAGCAACGTGGGGCCCCCAAACAGTGACCCCAATCGCCTGGCGGTGATTTGCAATTTGACCCCAGGGGGTCAATCGGACCTGTGGTGGGAAAAGCTTCGCATCGCATCGGCCCAATTGATGGAGTTTGGATTAAAGCTTCATTCGAAACGGCATTCGACATGATATCCTGAGCTTTCATTTTAATATTTTTTTTTTCTCTTCATTCTCACTTCAATAACTGTTTTACATAAAATACAAACGATTTAAAATTTTGAGGTATCATTTAATCAATTCTCTATACAATAAATTTTTTTGATTCCGTTATTTATTCTGAATCGAGATATAATTGAAGAATTTTAAGATATTTGTTTATAAAATTTACAAATTGAAAATTTTTATTCAAAATTTGTCATTGTATAAAAACAAATCGTTTAAATTAATTTAAATTTTAATATATCATCATTATAAGCTTTTGACTTCACAATAATAATATAATTATAAGATCAAAATTCTCATAAATCAAGATTTCTATTTTTAAGTTTAAATTTGAAATAGTTTTAATAATGTATTAAATGTTTCAAAGAGTGTCTACAATTAAATTCTATTTAAATTTCATGAATTTATAGAGTTAATATTAAGAGATCCATTTCAATATGTAAAATATTCTAAAGATTGAAAATCATTCTTTACTCTCTATTGATATATGATATTTTTGATATTTTTTTTTAATAGGAAATCTTTTCTCTTAATTTATTTTTAATAGAAAATTTAAAAAAAAAATTAAAATTATAATTTTTGGCAATTTTGATTGAATTATTTATTAAATTTGCATGTATAATTTGTGTTTTATTATATTCTATCGATCCAAAAATAACTAAACTTGGTGGAGTTAATATGAATTTGATCTGAATCTATTTTTACACTTTTAAATAAAAACAATAAAAAATAATTTCCTCATTTTTATTCAATTGAGAAGGCGTTAAAGTCACCAATCAATAAGATTTAAAATAAACCCATACAATATATAAATATATGTGTTTATTGGAAAACAACCATCAATATGGTTGGTATAGTAATTATTTTATCAAGACTGCGTTTTATAATGTGAGGGTTGATAATTTAAATATTCATTCAATCAATATGAAATACTACAAAAAATATCTAGTTGTATTATTTTCTCTTTTATTTCAAAATTTTAATTAATTTTTCGTATTTGATTTTACAAAAGTATTAATATGTTAATTCGTCCAAAAAAGATATTTATATAATGTTGTTGCTATGAAATAACTTTAATAAAATAATTATGTTATTAATTGATTGTTTCTAGGCGTTGTTAAGATGTTAGTTGATCTTTTAAATTAACATCCTAGTCTTACTCGTTAGGTGGCCACTTTTAATTATCTAGAGCGCAATTAAGTTATTATAATTAAATAATAAATTTATTTTTACATAACCACACTATTAAGTAGTCGAATGTCTAAACAATAAATTAACTCCAGCAAATATTAGAACTCTTCCAAGAGAAGAAAATTCAATTAACTCTTTCCAATGAAAAAAATTTAAAAAAAGACATTTTTAAAATACAAAATATACATACATATAATAAATAATACGGATTGTATCAAATAAATTATAAAGTAGGTAACTTTTTTTTGTAAAAATTTAGATCATTCATATATTGAATATTATTTTTATTGTATATGTATATTACATAATCTTGCTATGATTATATTTATATCAATACATTTTTTAAAGAACCTATATAATATTAAATTAATAGAAATAATAACAAAATATATACTTAAGAGAGGGGTTTGTTCATCAATTTTTACTATCTCGCCAGAAAGAAAATTTTCGATGTCGAGATTTTGATGTTTTTATACGTTATGAAGGTTCCTGAGTCATTTTCACTAACTAAGGTTGAGAAAAATGTCTGTGTGTGTATGTAGACAAGATTACGCAAAAACTTGAGTTAGAATAATGAAATTTGGTATACGGGCATTATTCAAAATTCGTAGTTTTCTATCAACTTTTGAGAAATGTAGCTCATTATGTTTTGATTTTTTTTTTCTTCTTAAGTGACCGTAAAAATAAAGATATATGTTTGATAGTTTGTCACATTATTAAAAATTGTATAAAACTGCTATATATAAAATATCAGTTTGATTTGATTGAATCGCTGAAAGTACCGGAATTAATTTTTTAACACGACTGCAAATCACGCGCCAGCACGTGACGTGGTGCCATCAACAAAGAGCCAAATAAATATTATTATTAATTTTAATTTATAATTTATAATTAATTAATATTAATTTAAATATATGTTATTTAATCCAATTCAAATTTCGAGATATTCGAGTGGAGACACTCCAGCTTTTATTATGTAACGAATAATAGTAAGATTGTGTGACTATCAGCCTGTTAATCATTTATTATATATATACAACATAAATGTTCGTTGATTTATTTTTTTTTTTTTATTTTTTAAAACAAAAAAAAACAAAAACTTGAAACTTATGATATTCCATTTACTTCCGACCCAACCCTAACAAAAAATAGAAGATCTTTCTTTTTATGTTTTGAGAAAGAGAACGTATAAAAATTGCAGTGTTTAACTTTCATGAGATTTAAATCTTTATAAATGACTTCTTGTCAGTAGAGTCAGGGATTATGCTAAGCAGGGGGCGACGACGATGATGAAGATGTCTTTTTATTTTGGGGTTGAACACACACACACACACACATTCAGTGATATATCTTCTTCTGTAGATTATATGTGAAGCGCTGAACACATGAATAACGGTCACAACATTAGAATAGAATGGCCAGTCAGCGTCAAGCAAAAGATAGAGACATCATCGACCAAAGTCACAGTCGCACTGACATTCCTTTATGTCAGAGTGTGCGAGTATTGAATGGCATTGTGTTTGCAGTCGTAGTAAGAAAGGTGTGTGTGTACGAGCAACAAGGGTGCAAACCACAATGCCCCTGGGTCAAACCGCATTCACAATTCCCTTGTGGATGTAATTCATTCAATCCAGATATGACCACAACTAGTTAAGTTAATATCAACAAAAAAACAATATTATGATTAAGACTTTGTTAAGGAAATCAACCAGAACTGAATGCTCTTTTTTATGTAGTCATTTGAAAAACCTTTCATTAAATAGAAATACAATAAATCGTTCTTCCCCCTTAAAACTTAATAAAAAAAAAATAATTATTGAATTATGGATCAATTAAATTAAATAAAATACATTTTAATAATTTAATTCTAATTATAAAACGTTAAAATAAAAAAACATTAATTAATTATTCGGTTTCTTAAATAGGTATAAAGATTCTCTACGATGGAGAGACATCGTACCTAATCAATTTTTATAATTGTTATCGAATTTGAAAAAAATACTTATATAAAAGTTTCTAAAATCAAATAATATAATCTCGTTCTCGAATAATACAGTCTAGAGATGTCTGAAATTTGGCCTGCGGGCCAAATCCGGCCCGTCATCTGTTTTTCAAGTGTTTTTGTAAAATATTTTGTATGTATAAGAAAAGTGATAAAAAAAGATAATTTAAAACGAATTTTATTTAATTATTTATGTATTTATGACAATATACAATCATACTGTAATTGAACAATATTTAATTGTAATCAAGTGTTATAAAAAAATTTAAATCTAAAATTCATAATGAAATTTTTAAATTCAAATATTTTTGAACAATTCGGCCCTAGTGACAAAAAGTTTGGACACTTCTGTTATAGATTAATACCATGTCATATAATAAGATTTAAATAATTTTTTATGGTTATTTCAGTTCATTGTTATTTTAATTGATATATTTTTTTTATTTATTTATATCACATTTTATTATTTTAAATTTTTCTAAACTTGGTGAGGATTGAACCCTCTCCTTATCAAGGTCCATAGTTCAGGTCTATACCGTTTGAATATATATGTTATAATGGCAGATGGCAATTTTAAGAAAATAGCATTTGCCTTGTCAAATAGCTTCAATTTTTATTTCATTTCAATTTGACTAGGAAAGCAGCATTTGCCTAGACCAGAGGCTGGCAGACCGCGGCTCTTGGCACAAGATTAGATTATCTGGCTCTTCTTACAATTCACTCAATGCCTGAAAACTTTTGAACATTTTGATTACTTTTCAATTTTTTTTGGAATATGGTTCTAAAAAAAAGGTCAGATGATTTTGCGATGCTCTAAAACATTTAAGTTTAATTTGAGGCTCTCTGAATTGTTAAGTCTGCCGACCCCTGGCCTAGACAAAAGCCATTTGGCTAAATCTTTGTTGGGGAAAATGCTTTCACAGTGTAATCTCAATAAACAAGTATATTTTGTTCGTTGTTTAATAAAAATGGTGGTGAAATGGCTCAATGAAAGCATGTGTTGTGCTTTGGTGCTAATGTAAGTAATTAAGATTCATGTTGGATTCATTTAATTTTAAGGATAGTTTATTAGAAACAAAATATATTTAACAATATACCCAAAGAATTCAAGAATAAGAAATTGTTATCAAAGAATTCCAGTTTAAGTATTATTTTTTCTTCAATTATTTTGTTTATATGTTTTTTCAAAAATATTCGTTTCCTTATTAAATTGTTTTAATTGATTGTATATTGTAAGTCTATTTTATTATTTTATTTATAAATATGATTTAATATTCAAAATTTGTAAATAGGAGTTGCTTTTTTTTAATTATATTCTCGACTTGGGATATTATCGAAAAGCACTATCGGCCGTACTTTCAGGATTTATAACTTACGTATAAAATATTTTTACTAGATAATAAATAATAAAATTAATCTAGAGGGTATAGATTAGAAATAAAATAAAATTGTAAAGCCAGTTAGAAGATGTTTGGAAGGATGAAAGTTAAAAAAAAATGGAAATGAGGTAATAGCGCAATCGGCATTCGACCGATATCAAATGAGCATCAAGAAGACAACCATCGACACCGGTTGCCTCATGAAGTGGATAGAAACGATAGATTTACGAACCTCGGATGCCTCTCGCTTGGGACCTTTGCTTGTGAGGTCGTCTCCAACCAACCTGCAGGTTACTTCATAAAACAATCACTAAACCCCCCACTACACCTTTCTCAAACACATTTAAATATATAGCCTACTCTTGGAAATAAATGTAACTAACGATAGCCAATGTTTGCCGAATTGTTTTCCAAGATCCAGCAAGTTTTGTTTTTTTTTTTAAGAAAATAAAAAGCTAAGTCATAAGACGAGTGGAGAAACTAATCGGTTAATGGCGTCAGAGAAAGGAGATAAAACAAATTCATTCGATAAAGATAAAAATAGATACCTAAAATTTTTATTCAGATAAAAATAAATATTATTACAATACATGCAAGAAATTTAAATTTTGTTTAGATATCATTTTTACCGACCGTACGATAGTAAGGGAGGTATTGTTTTCAAACCAAATTTCAGATGTGGAGATTTTTACATATCTCCACGAATCATGCATTTTCTTAACAGAAAAAAGTATTTTTAGCATGATGTCTGTCCGTCCGTATAGATGTGTACAGCTTGAACGGCTCAACGGATTTTGATAAAATTTGATATATTTACTTAATGCATCAGTATGATGAATTGATCAACTTTTGGTGTATATCCGGAAACCGGAAGTGGTAGTATTACCGATCGATGATAGGAAGGGAAGGGTTATTTTCACACCAAATTTCACAAAGAAGATATTTTTTACATATCTCCACAAATATTGGTTTTATCTTCGGGAAAAATCATCTTCATTAGTTTTTTCTTAATTTAAAATTATATGACGTCACCCGGTCCTTCATGACTTCACAGCCAGCGACTCCTTATATATTATAAATAAAATAAAATTAAAAATATTTATGTTATATCGATATTTGTTCTTTATTGCATTAATAGATATATTAAAATTATATGAAATGATTTCTGTAGCTGGAAATTAATTTATTCCAAACCGTCGGTCGGTTCTGTTCCTGGCCACAAGTCAACTTACAACATTTTATTTCTACTAAATGAAAATTATATATATAATATTAATTATATATATATATGTATATTATTTTTTGCTAAATATATACATTTATCAATTACATTAAATGAAAACAAAACACATTTAGAATTTAAATGAATACCAAATAAAATCTATTAAAATGCGCTGCTAAACGAAAGGGATGGTTAAGTGTGAGTTGAGACAATTAATCAGATAGAAGGATCTTCTGAATGGACGCCTTTTCGACAGGTAGGCCACTGAATTGCGGTTTTGTTCACTTCATTATTTGGGTCCTTTTAAAAATGCAAGGGTGCTCGTGTTTCTAGGTAGGTAGTTGGTTGTTGGCTTGTTTAGGTCGGTCCTCAAGTTAGTCAAACCTACCCTTTGCCTAACCGATAATAGGATGGGAAAACAGAGGTATACGTTTTTTCTACGAGTTTATGTTTTTTGAATAACTTTTTAAAGTGACTTTGATTAATATGAAAATAAAGTTTTATTTAAATAGACCATGAACCCTGGATAGTTGTCTCAAGCATCAGCGGACCCTAAAACTCACTAAAAAATAAATATATCCAATTGGTTAAATAAACAAAAAAAATATTCTATTTGGAAGAAGGGGGGGGGGTTCTTGGAGAGTTTTGTGAAACCAGTTATGGTTAAATGATCCATTATTTATTTATGTTTTATTAATTATATTTTCGTTAGCTGTTCAATGATAATCATGATTAGATAATATTTAAAGAAAATTTATAAGAAGATATCATATTATACGGGTAGGATGAAAAGTTTCCGTCCTGACCAAGAAAAACGATGTTTTTCATTTTTTTTTTTGTTGTATTTTTCAAAATTCAAGATAGCTGAGACCTGTACGATGTCAGCTGAACGTGTGCGAAATATTTTGCAAAACCATTTGAATATGGAAAGCCCTGTGCAATGTGGGTGCCGCATTTCCTAACGTTAGACCAAAAATTGCTTCGAAAAACCATTTCTAACGACAATTTGGCGCTGTAGGCGTAATCCAAACGAATTTTTGCGTCGATTCATAACTGTTGATGAGAGTTAAATTAAATTAAATCAAATTTAATTAATTAATTAAATAATTTATTAATTATGTAAATTAATTAGAACACCGTTATGAGAAATGTATCAGTGTTGAAGGAGATTATGTTGAAAAATATAGCAAAAAAAAAAATTTTAAAAACATCGATTTTCTTTGTCAGGTCGGAAACTTTTCATCCCACCCTCGTATATATAATATATAGTATATGAATAAATTATTTTATTTTATTTAAATATTAAATTAATATTTTAATTAAAATTCATTGGCATAAAATAGCTTTATTGTTCATGTAATTTAATGCAATTAATTTATTACATCGATGTAGCAAATAAAATTATTGTAATAAATCTAATGAAAAAATTATTATTATTATTATTATTATTATTATTATAACACAAAAAATAACACATTTCTTTTATATACTTGTACTTTAAATTTGAACAGTTTTCGAAAAAGAAGAGTTAAAGTTAAGGGGCTATAATTGTAATGTGATTATGTGTTTATATCTGGTTATTTATTAATATTAGCTAAATTAAAAAAAATCAAAAAATTTCAATATTTTGATGATTAAAAATAAAAAAAAATAAAATTTTATTATCTATTAAAATAAAAGTGAAAGTAATAAAAATGATTTAATCAGGAATATTCTTTAAAAAAATCTTTTAAAATAATAGATTTATTTACTCATTCTTGTAATAGAAAATTTTTTTTGAAATCTTTCATTGTAGGTAATTATAGAGATTGTAAGAGTTAGCTTAATGTTTTTTCAATAGGAATTACGAAATTAATAACTTTAACATGATTATGAAATCTTTTTCCAATTTGGCTTTTTTATTTATTTATTTATTTATTTATTTATTTATTTTTTATTTTTATTTAAGAAAAAAAAAAAACTATACATGACGTTTATTTAAAATGCAATAAATAATTTTTATTGATATCTCATTTCAAATAATTTCATATTAATTTGACATTTAATTTCAGAATCCAATTCGTGTAGTGGCCTTATCCATGTTCGAAATCACTTCTCACTTGTCAAGAAGCCTTTAACCTATTCTAGAAATGTTGAAACTTGTATTTGACAGTTAAGATAAATGTATAAAAATCGTTCTGTTGTTATTTAAAATTTAGCAAAAATCTTAAAGAGAAGGGTTGCTACATAATTTTTCGTTTTTAATTATAAAATTTGATGTCTCATCTAAATATAGTATAATTAATTCATCCCCAATCTATAAATTGATTTACTTATTTAATATATTTACATTAATATTAATAAATAAATAAAAAAATAAATTCATTACTTTATATTATTGTACGAGGGTGGGGTGAAAAGTTTCCGGCCTGACCAAGAAAAAGAAATTTTTTTTTTTTGCTTTATTTTTCAACATTTAAGATAGCTGAGACCTGTACGATGTCAGCTGAACGTGTGCGAAATATTTTGCACAACCATTTGAACATGGAAAGCTGTGTGCATCCACGCCGCGTTTGCTAACGTTAGACCAAAAACCATAACTGTTGATGAGACTTAAATTAAATTTACTTAATTTTAATTAATTAATTAACTTAATTAACTAAAATATAACACCGTTATAGGAAATGTATTAGTGTTGATGGAGATTATGTTGAAAAATATAAAATATAACTTGGTTCACCCCACCCTCGAAATTATTATATTGTATTATTGTAATATATCACCATTTTATGGATGGAGGGTGGAAACTGAAATGAACTCATACTCAGTAGATTATATAAGTATATTTTTATATTTACACGTATAAATAAATAAATCAAATATATCATAAGAAAAAGTAACATAATATAGAACATTCCCTAATTTATTATACTTTTTTTATTGTTGACCTCAGTAAATCACTTATATAAATAAATATTTGAAGTATATTAACAAATTAATAATGATTGATGAGACTATTTCATGTTTATTTTATTATTTATTATTATGGTAATTTGTTTTAAATATATGGTATATGAAATACTAGTAGAAAGAATGGAGGGTAGGGATATTAAAATTATTTTCAAAATAATATAGAATTGTACCGATTTTGATGAATATTACCAGAAGTAAAAATGACTGTCATTTCACCTTTTCACTTTTCAATTATAGTATTTATCTAATTCATAATACTATAATATTTTTATAAAGCGTGAAAGTCCTTAATAGGAATATACATAATATATATATATATATATATGTATTAATATGGGTTAAGATTGGAGGGAATGATGTGATCAGTTTTAAGGGAGGCGCGGAAGCTGCAAAGACGTGATTGCAGTTTTCTAATAGAAATTTAGAAGGCACACTTTCCTCACACGATGCATTGAAATTTTTCAAAAGATCAATTTAAACGAGGGAGATAATTAAAACTTTTTAATAAGTTAAAAAATTATAAATTCACGACAAAAACATAATATATTTTTTTTTATTTTATAAGAGTTAAAACTTAGGTAAGTATATTCATGTAAAAAATTCATTACATAAATAAATAAGAAAAAATTTTAAATAAACAATTTTAAATTAATTTTTAATCATAATAATATTAATTTAGTAAAATGATTAATTAAATTAGTGAGTAGTTGCATAATACATCAATATTCGTTAAAATTATCCATATTTTAATTATTATTATTATTATTATTATTATCTTTAATTAACATACGCACTACTAGAAACATTATTATAACTTAGGTATATTAAAAAAAAAATAGAAACCAATACAAGAATCATCTTTAATAAAAAATTCAATTAAGTTTCAAGTTTAGTTAAATATTTGCTTTATGCGCATTCTGCTATTATATCATCATTTGTCATATTTTGAATTTGATTTTTAAATTATTTTACTTTACATAAGTGAATGATTTTCATCATCTATTTGAAATTTGGATTGATTTATTATATGTAATTATCTACTTATGTTTATGATACTACTCAAAATGATGATGAACTCAAAATTACAATAACCACAGTCCTTCCTCCATCCCTCTCTTGAGCCACTCTAATGTATATTCTCTTCTTCATATCTGATCACATATTATCCTTCTCTAATTTTATATTTTATAAATATAGTATATAGTATAATTATATTATATTTGTATAAAATTTAACATTAAATAAAAATGTTAGACAAATGAGAATTTAGGATTTTGAGTGAAAAAGAACATAAGAATTATTTGCTATTTATAAATTTAAAATGTTTTTAAAAACTAAAACTAAAATTATTTTTAATGATTTTTTGTTTCCTAGTTTTTAATAAATAATAAGAATTATTATTATTATTATTATTAATCAAATTTAAAAATCATAAAATTAATTAATCTTATTTGTAAATGTGTAGTGATTTTAACAATTATTTAAATTATCAACAGATTCATTATTATTATTTTTATTTTTTCATCAAATAAAATTAATCTTTTGTCTGATGATTTTGAAAATGTTGGGACAATTTCCCATGCGGCACGGGGCCAAAGTGATGAAACAGCTCCCAAGAACCAACACAGACTATTATGCATTGTGACCAGATAAATACATTTTATATTAAAATGTTGCGTGAGCTCTTTAGATATAATATTCATATTATCTTTCTACTCTCTGTAGAATACAATGTGCAGCCTAGAACTCATTTTCATTGCTTTGTTAAAACTTCTGTAATCTTATAATCTAATTTAAGATTAAAATAATATAAAACAACCTTGATTTCAATTATTTAATATTTATGAATAAAGACAATATTGTCTGAACATTACATATTTTAACCTTTCATAATTTAATACAAATTTAGATTTGTAATTTTGTTTTTCTATTAATTTAAAATTGACAGAGACGCTTTTTATAGATATTTTCAAATAAATTTTTATAAATCTCAGTTTAAATATAATTTTTACCGGCCGACGATAGGAAGGGAAGGTATTGTTTTCACACCAAATTTCACATGTGGAGATTTTTACATATTTCCACGAATTATAAATTTTCTTAACAGAAAAAAATATTTTTAACATAATGTCTGCCCGTCCGTTGTTTGTCCTTATAGACGTGTACGGATTTTGATAAAATTTGATATATTTTTTACTTAATGCATCAGTAGCATGAATTCATCAACTTTTGGGGTATATCCGGAAATCGGAAGAGGTAGTTTCCAAAATAATTAATGAATTTCATATTCATTGTCGGAAATTTTTCATTTAAAATATAGTATAATTGAGTAATTAAACTAAAAATCAAAATCAAGATAATATAATTTAGTCATTTTAATTCAAATTGTAAAAATATTTTCTTTTTGATATTTTATAAATATATATAGGTAATGTTGTTTGGAAATTAATTTATTTCCAATCGTGTCTGGCCACAGCTAATTTTTTTAGTTTTTTAATTAAGAAAATTAAATATTAATTTTTCTCAAAAAAAAAAAAATTCATAAATATTTATGTTAACGAGTGGGTTTCACTCTTCTACTCCAGAGAGAATAATCGTTCAACAATAAATAAAAAACTATTAATTCTAGAAATTCCAAAAAAAAACTGAAAATATAAAGGAGTTTTAAATATAAAATGTAATCAAATATCAGTTATATTAGATAATTTCAAGGAGTATAGATATATTAAAAATATAAAAGAAATGACATAGATTTAAAAAAGAAGGTAAGGAAAAATAAGTTACATTCAACTCATATAATTAATATATATATATTTAAGTATACGAAGAATAATAATCATAATAGAAATTAGAAAATAAATAACCAATATAATTCAAACCCAAATTGATTTCAGAGATTTATAGCAAATTATTTTATTATTTTTAATGAGAAACATAAAAAGAACAAACCCGTTACCTATCATCATTCTTACTGGTTAGGTATTTTAAAGTCTTGACATTTTTTAAATTTATCAAATAAGTTCAGGTACCCATTGAGCAGTGAAATAAAAGATTCAAATCCTTAAATGGAATAAATGTAATTTGAAATATTCGGAAATCGTTTCAACATATAACTTTTTTTTTATAATCAATATGATTTGAAAGTATAATTTCTTTTTGGGAACAAGGTGCCATTATTGAATATGTCATTCACTGTACTTTAATATTTTTTCCGATCTTATACGCATGTCTGACCCTGTCTTGAATTGATCAGGAATATTTCAACTTATTTCTCTTTTTTTCTAATTTTCTAATTTTACAGATAAATTGATTCTCTATTTTTATTAGAATTCTTTTCATTTTTATTACTATCTCGCCAGAGATAGTATTGCGATCACGAAAATTTTCGATGTTGAGATTTTGATGTTTTTATACGTTTTGAAGGTTCCTGAATCATTTTCACTAAGGTTGAAAAAAATGTCTCTGTGTGTGTGTATGTGTGTATGTATGTAACCAATATTGCGGAGCTATATTTGAGCTATAATGATGAAATTTGGTGCATTGGCATTAGTCAAAATTCATAGTTTTCTATCAACTTTTGAGAAATGTAGCTCAACCGGAAGAGGGTCATTACCTACAACGTTTTGATTTTTTTTCTTCTAAAGTGACCGTAAAAACAAAGATATATGTTTGATAATTTTTAATTAATTAATAATTGTATAAAACTGCTATATATAGAATTTCAGCTTGATTGAATCGCTGAAAGTACCTGAATTAATTTTTTAACACTGTAAATCTCACGCGCCAACACGTGACGTTTGGTGCTATCAACAAAGAGCCAAACATGGGCTGGTTTATTTATTAATTTTAATTTATAATTTAAATAATTTAATTTAATTTAAAATAGTATATGTTATTTAATCCAATTCAATTTTGCGAGATAGTCAAGTGGAGACACTCCAGATCTTTTTTTCTAAATTGTCCAAACTTGTAAAATTAACAAATCAAAATATTTATCTATTTATCTTGTTAATACTATTTAAGAATCAATCTCATGATTTGATTATTAAATCTTCTTTTTTTAAAAATTATTTATTCTCATTTTCACTTGATATAACAAATAATAAGTTGGGAAAAAAATAATCCATTATTTTGCAGGTCGATCGCGTTAGTGAATCAGAGGTTCTGTTCACTCGACTGCACAATCTTAAATTTTTGTTCATTGTCAGGTGACATTTCAAAGTAAAGAAAACACCTTACCTTATTTTGTTTGGTGTAATTAGCTGTTAGTTACAGAGGACTAAAAATGGAGCTCAACAAACAGAAAATTAGGTACATTTTACAGATTTTTTCTTCTGTAAAGGGGAGAATGCAAGTCAGGTGGTTAAAATTGTTAACAGTGTTCATGGTGAAGGCACTGTAACAGCTAATCATGTTCAGTTCTGGTTTCGCCGATTCCGAGCCGGCATTTTTGATGTTGAAGATAAACCTATATATATATATATATAATATATAGACATATTAGTATTTATTATATATCCTAATATGTCTATAGTATTTATGAAATCAATTTAATTATAAATAAATTAGATTAAGATATAGATCAATTTATTATTTATTTAATTATTTTATTTAATGATTTTTTTATAATTTGTATTTTGCAATGTTAATTCCTATTTATTTTTTTTTTAATTTTATTATAAAACCAAAATTAAGTTCATACGAGGATATATTAATTTATATAATACAATATATAAACAAATAAGTAATAGTTACAATAAAACTAATTTATTAAATAACACTTTAATAATAATAAATAAAATAAATAAATAAAATTATTTTCCCATCAATGTAGATAGATCTATATTTTTAAATTATTAAAAAAAGATTTTAAACAAAAAAGTAGAAATCGTTTTTTTTTTTTCATCAATTCAAGAAGGTATTATTTATAAGTTAAATTGACATTTAATGTTTCTTTCGGAAAGCTACTTCTAAGATAAATTTCCGTCAAGTTCCTTCACACCGCCACAAGTGTCCCTCTCTAATCATCAGTTGTTTTTTTTTAAAAAAAAAAACAAAAACAAAAAACAACACCATCCTCTTTGAGACACAAGGGATGTCTGATGATTGTAATTTTAAGGGGTATATACTCGACACTCTTTTATTATGATTCTTATTATTTTAATTTCATTTTTTTTTTCATTATATTATATGTGCCTATTATACACAGGGAGATCCAAAATAAAATACTATTTTTTATTTTTAATGGTAAAAAATTACTACACAAATTTATTTTTTTTTTTCATTTTGGATTAAACAATATTAAGTTTATTAATTTAAAATCTGGTTCGGTAAAAAATTTTAAAAAAAATATTCTTTATTAACTGAGAATATTGTCCATGGATACTATTAATAAATTTGATGAACAGATTAATTTAAAACTAGTAAATGAAAACTTTCTTATATTAGAATAGGTTAAAACATGAGCTGTGGCCAGGCACAGAACCAACCAACGATTTGAAGTAAATTAATTTCCAAACAACATTGTATATCCGGAAACCGAAGGTGATAGTAATTAATAATTGAGTAATTACTACTATATTTTAAGTGAAAAATTTCCGACATGAATATAAAATTAATAGTTTGTAAAATACCAGCTCCGGATTCCGGATATACACCAAAAGTTGATGAATTCATGCTACTGAAGCATTAAGTAAATATCTATCTGTCTATCTATCTATCTTTGTGGGTCTACGGAACTCGAAAGTTCTTAGCCGCAACAACCACACCCCTCCAAGTATTCCTATTCTGAGCCACAGCCCTCCAATCCCTACCCTCTCCCATCTCTCTCACGTCCCTTCGTACACTATCCACCCAGCGCGTCCTTGGTTTTCCCACTCGGCCTCCTCACCAATATATTTTTCTCCATTTTTTCCTCTCCAATTCTAGCTTGTCGCAGCCTTCTCGATTTTAACTATATCTGGAGATGCATAGAGGTCATGCAATTCATCGTTATGCAGTCTCCGCCATTTTCCTCATCTTTCTTTGGCCCATAAATGCTGCGAAGAATCCTATTCACAAATACTCTAAATCTACTCTCGTCTCCTAAGATCATAGACCATGGCTCACACCCGTATAATACAACCGGCAAAATAATTGTTTTATATATTTTAATTTGAATCCCCTTTTATAATAATTTTGACGAGATAAGCCCCATTACTGCATGATAACAGGCGTTTCCCGATTGCAACCTCGCTTTAAATTCTTCTCGAATATTATTATCCTTCGTGATTACAGATCCTAAGTCTTTAAATTTTTCTACATTTTCGCATTCTACATTTTGTATGTTAAGTTTAAGTAAATATATAAAATTTTAACAAAATCCATTGAGCCGTTCAAGCTATACACGTCTATATGGAGACACAATCGACAAACGGACAGACATCATGCTAAAAATACTTTTTTCTGTTAAGAAAATGCATGATTCGTGGAGATATGTAAAAATATCTACATGTGAAATTTGGTATGAAAACAATACCATCCCTTCCTATCGTAGGTCGGTAAAAATATCTAAACTTTTTTAAAATTATATATTTCATAATTTTTAAGATATATTATATACAAATATTAAATAAAATAAATTAATAAAGGTCAAGTGAAAATTGAATGATATAATATCACATTTCAGTCTGTTCCTCGTATTTTCCATCCGAATTGATGAATGAAGATACCTAAAAAAGGTCGGGCTCTCCCTTTCATTTTAATAGAGAGTTTTACCCTCAGGGGACTACGTTACTATTGTCACTAGGGTCTCTTTTGTATTTTTAATTTTCATTGAATTTCTTTCCATACACTTTCACTATTTTTTTCTCTCAAGATGATTCACACTATATATTCTTTTATACAAATTAATATTTAATATTTTAATTTAAATTATGCTTCCATGTCTATTGTTTTAATAGAATTAATTAATAATAGAATAATTTAATTTAATTAAAACATGTATAACATTTATAAGTAATTTTAGACATTAAATTAATTAAATTTATTTATATTATAAACAAATTTATAATAAAAAAAATTATTTGTATTTTCGCAAAAATAGTATTATGATATTTTTTTTAAATTTTATCAAATATTAATGAAAATGTTTTTAATTAAAATATATTTTTTTTTAATCATTTTTTTTACAGTAACTGATCTTTATAATTTTTTGTTATCTTACAATACAGGAGTAAAAGGTATAAATGACCTATATAAGAAAAAAAAATATAAATGTCTTGTATGTATTATTTTGGTTTCTTATGACTTACGGTAACGGCAAATTGGGCTATAAAAGATTGTAGAAATTGTTTTTATGGTCTTATAATTGAACTTCCAATAGTAAGTTTCAGAGAAAAACACTTTTCCGCCACTTTTTATTGCTTAATTTGCCATAGACCTTACAAAGGTGAAAAAAGGAACAAAATAGATATTTGGGCCCGAAATTATTGCTTCTTAACTATATGAAAAGGAAAAATGACCTGGAGTTAGTAGCTCCGCTTTTAAATTTTGCGACAAATCAATTTATTATAAGCATATATGTATTTGGATTGTGAATATAAAATAAATTATACTCCCCCAATAAAATAACCTTTTGGTTTATTAAAATAATGGGTAAAATTAAAAAATAAATTATATACATATGTATCTTATATAGAAGTGGCATCTGAGAGAAACATGTTTTTTTTATATGTAATCAAGAAAAAAAATTATCAAATAAATTTTTTTTTATATAATTTATGAGGAAATCTGATAAAGATTCATTTTCTTTAAGATACATTAACATGGAATTTTATTCTATTGATTCTAAATTAATAAATAATTAAATAGAAATAAAATAATGAATATTTTAAATGAATGTCTCTGATTTGGAATGATATGAATTTGGTAATTGTTTATAGAACGGGAAGTTTCAGGGATTTGGATGAAAATTTGCCAAAGGATTCCGTTTTTTAATTCCAAAGAAACTTTCCTTATTCAATATTACTCTGTCTCTTCTAGTTTACAAGGTAAATCCATTTACATTCTATTTAGCTATAACGTTTTATTCATTTGACTAGCAGAGGGCTCCACTAATTATTTGTTGTTTTTTTTTCATTTCGGTTTAGAAATATGAAAATTAAAAAATTAATTAATTAAATAATTGTTCTATATCCAAACCGAACTGAAAAAAACCTGAAAATTAGTAAATAAGTAAATAATTATTGAATTAGTCAAATAAACATTATTAAATGGTTCATATCTAGTTTATCTGTCAAATTTAAATAATTTTTATTTCATAAACTTTAGAATTAAATAAGTTGACCTGTGGCCAGGTCCGAACCGACCGACGGTTTGAAATAAATTAATTTCCAGCTACAGAAACAATTTCAAATAATTTTAATATATCTATTAATGTAATAAAAAACAGATATAGATAGAACATAAATATTTTTAATTTTATTTTATTTATAATATATAGCTGTAGTAGCCGGCGTTACCCGAGGCTGTGACGTCATGAAGGGCTGGGTGACGTCATATAATTTTAAATTAAGAAAAACATAATGAAGATGATTTTTCCCGAGGATAAAACCAATACATTCGTGGTGATATGTAAAAAAATCTACTCATGTGAAATTTGGTGTGAAAATAACCCTTCCCTTCCTATCGTCGATCGCTAATACTACCACTTCCGGTTTCCAGATTTGCACCAAAAGTTGATCAATTCATCCCACTGATGCAATAAGTAAATATACCAAATTTCATCAAAATCCGTTGAGCCGTTCAGGCTGTACACATCTATACGGACGGACAGACATCATGCTAAAAATACTTTTTTCTGTTAAGAAAATGCATGATTCGTGGAGATATGTAAAAATCTCCACATGTGAAATTTGGTGTGAAAACAATACCTCCCTTACTATCGTCGGTCGGTAAAAAGGAATCCACTGGCAAAATTTGATCCAAATCCCAAATGCCTTGAATTTTTCTCCAAATATTTTTTTTTCTGATTGGATTTTATGATATGATTGTAAAAATGGCGTCATCCGTTGGTTTAAATGAAAACACCCTCTTGGTTATATTTATAAAACCGATTATTTACTCTAAAAACAGTTACTTTCTTTACAGGAGATTTCTTTTGTCCCAATTTTGTGAATAGGTTTTGCAGGTCAGAATTACTGTTTAGCAATAATGAATGACCTAATATTTTGTTTTACCTCTTCGAGACGTATGTTTTGTTTCTGTTTTATTCATTTTGTTTTTTATTATTTTTTTTTTTAATATCACTGTGTAAATCTATTCAAAAGACGATTTCGAGAGAAGGACAATTTATGAAACGCACTCCCAAAATTACATGTCTGAGCCTAATCAAAGACATGTCAACAATTTCCGAACAAAAAAATGTTCCTTCAAATAAATTCAGCAAACCTCGACTACACAACCTTTTTCGAAGCTTTACGAAGATTTATAACCTTACGACGTGGACATCTGCCGACACATTAAAAAATTGCATTGAAATTCAAAAAAAAAAAAAAACAAAAAAAAAAAAAAAAAATATGCTGTTCCAATTTTATTTTCATCGATTATTTTTATAAACAAGAATCTGAAATTTTAGAAAAGTCTTCAGAGAGTTATCTTTTTAATTCACTTCTATCTATATAAGGATGGATAAGATTAATGACTTGAAATTCCAAGAAATCAATTATTGATAATTATTTAAAAGATTTAAATAATAAGAGGTTAAATATTAATGTTTTCATTTGAAAGAAGATTTTTTTTTTTAAATTGCCTAGTCGTATCGTTAACGGTTCAATAGAAATATATGAATAGTTGATTCGCATATTGAAAAATAAAAAACAAAACGATTAATGATTTTTCTTTTTATGTGAATGTTTAAGAGAATAATTATAGATCAATTAAAATTAATATGTATAAATATATATTACATTATTGAAGAGAAAAAAAAGTAATAATAAATAAGAACACTTCATTCCGATTTCTTAGATAATCTTTTGGCATTTATTTCATAAAAATAAAAATATAATTAATTGTAATTTTCAAATTATATATAAGAGTTAAAATTATTAAGAAGTAATCACTTATCTATATATATATATATATATTTAATTATAAAATCTATACAAAATATTATAATAAATATTTAAAATCTTATATACTTTTTCTTTTGATATATTCAAGTAAAAAAAATTATCATATTCTTTTGATTTATTATTATTTAGACTTGATTTTTGTAATTATATATGGAAATAATACATATTCTATTATATAAAAAAATATAATAATAATACTTGTCACTGGACGCTCGAACAGTGCAGTCGCTTGATAACGATTGCAGAAGCAGCAATCGAAACGTTGTGTATATGTTTGTATTTTTTGAATAAATTTACAATAACAAATATCAATATGTGGTTTAATTTACAAAATTCCGTTATATATAATAATAATATTCCAAATATTTAAAAAAAATTATATACATATAATACATTTTCTTTTGATATATTCAAGTAAATATTATAATAATATTTTGACTTGGATTTTTGTAATTATATATCCAAGCAATACATTATTTTTACTATCTCGCCAGAGATAGTATTGCGATCACGAAAATTTTCGATGTTGAGATTTTGATGTTTTTATACGTTTTGAAGGTTCCTGAATCATTTTCACTAAGGTTGAGAAAAATGTCTGTGTGTGTGTGTGTGTGTATGTGTGTATGTATATATGTAGACAAGATTACGCAAAAACAGTTTGAGCTAGAATCATGAAATTTGGTACATGGGCATTATACTAAATTCGTAGTTTTCTGTCAACTTTTGAGAAATGTAGCTCAACCAGAAGAGGGTCATTACCTACGTTTTGATTTTTTTTCTTCTAAAGTGACAGTAAAAGTAAAGATATATGTTTGATAGTTTTTCACATGATTAAAAATTGTATAAAACTGCTATATATAGAATTTCAGTTTGATTGAATCGCTGAAAGTACCAGAATTAATTTTTTAACACTGCAAATCTCACGCGCCAACACGTGACGTGATGCCATCAAGAGCCAAACACGCGCTGGTTTAATAAATATTATTTATTAATTTTAATTTATAATTTATCATTAATTAAATTTAATTTAAATATAATATATTAGGTTATTTAATCCAATTCAAATTGCGAGATAGTCGAGTGGAGACACTCTCCAGCCTATTTTTTTTAATTAGTAGTATATATAAACGTAGATTTATTATTTTATCTCTTCTAATATAAATTTAATTAATTAATTAATTAATTAAAATACTTAATACATTTTTAGCTAAATTCTTAAAAAATTAATTTAAGGGTGTAGGAATATTTCAATAACATCTTTAAAAGAAATATTATTCTTGATTCAAACATCTGTTTAACAAAATATTTTTTACGTATTATAATATAGTGTTTTTAATTTTTATATTTAATTATACAGATTAGATAATAATTTAAAATGGATTTTATCTTTAAAAAGTGTGACAAGGATATTTGTCATTTGTTAAAAATTATTTGAAGAATTTCAATTCTTCAAGAATTTTCCAATTCTTTCTCATTAATTATAAGATCATTTACATTTGAATAATAATAATATATTACCTATAATTTTTCGAAACCGGCTTATTTCATTTGACCTACAGAGGAGGCCTTTTGAAAATGAGGGGAAGAATCAACGTTGAATCTCTCGAAAGAGAGAAGTTATCCCACTTTTAAATATTTCCATTATTTTGCTTAATATATAAATAAATTAAATAAATAAAATTTAAAGAAGAATATAAATTTACAGGATAAATAAAGAAAAGAGAAATGAAATAGAAAATATGATTTAAAATTTAATTGAAAAAAAAATAAAATAAAACACTCGTCATATTTTTGCCAAAAACTTAAAAAAATAAAATAAAATAAATAATTTTTGATAATCTAGCTTTATTAGAATCACATTTATTATTAAAAATTAGGATCCTATTTTAGATTTGAAAAATAAAAACCGTTATCATTTTCTTCCCAAGCAAAAAAAAAAAAAAAAATTATTGTCGTTTATATTTTTTTTAACAAATTTAATTGGGTCAGGTTTCTCCCTTTCCAGGAATATAAAATAATTTAGAAAATTCACATTACCCTCTTTGTAAAACAAAAAAAAAAAAAAAAAAAAAAAAAAAACAATTGCGAATTCGTCAGAAAAATAAAAAAGGTTAACCTTTGGGGAAAATATAGGCTTCTGTGAAGTTATGCTCGAAGTAATTTTCAAACACTATAAATTGTTTACCTTTTTATTTTTAAAATACCAATCCTAGTGAAAGATAAGTTAATTATTTTATTTTTTCTTGTTGTTAAAAAATCGAATTGGGAAAAAATTTAATAAAAATATTTTGTAAAAAGAGACATTTTTAAAAATTTAGTTTAGCGAGGTATAAAATTAAAAACAAATAATTTGAAAAGAAACGGATTTTTTTTTAAACACTAAAATTATACAATTTCATGATTTGAAAACATAAATCAAATTTTGACAATTTTTTATTTTTTATTATATTTAAAAGAAATTAAATTGAATAAATTTAATTATAAAATAGAAATATGATGAATTTTGTAAAAAATTTCTCATTATTTTTTTTTTTTTTTGTTTTGTTTTTATTTAATCATTTTCATTCTGATAAAATAATTTATAACAAATTATAGTGTGACAATCCTAGTGTCAAATCGAATGACAAATAAGATCTGTGTGTGATTCATGAAAATGTCAAAATCGTGCCTATTTACTAAATTAGCCTTATAATTCTCTTTCACTTGGAAAAAATAAAATATTACTTTTTTTATTTTTTGTTTATTTCCTGGCATTGCTAAATATGTTTATACTATACATATCACCCCAAATAATTTACCTATATTAAATTAAATATAAATGAAATATTTAGATTTTTAAATTAACATAATTAATTAATAATTTACTTAATTAATTAATTACTTACTAATTTATAATTACTAATTTAAAATAATCTTATCACTTTTATTATTCGAAAAAAATGAGATTTGTTCTTTTCAATCATTCTTAACTAGGGCTTACAATACCGAACTAAAATCTGAATCCCGGTATTTGGTATTTGAAATACCGGTATTATTAATAATAAATTTACTAGCTAAATTTCTAATTACCTCAGTTGTTATATTGACTTTTTAACAAATAATATATGAAATCCAATAAATATTGTTCTGAAATGAGTAGATATTATTTATTTTATTACATAGAGAGTAGGAGTAGATAGATACAAATTAGCTGGAGTGTCTCCACTCGACTATCTCGCAATTTGAATTGGATTAAATAACATAATATATTATATTTAAATTAAATTGAATTAATTATAAATTATAAATAATAAATAATAAATATTAAACCAGCACATGTTTGGCTTTTTGTTGATGGCACCACGTCACGTGTTGGCGCGTGAGATTTGCAGTGTTAAAAAATTAATTCTGGTAATTTCAGCGAATCAATCAAGCTGAAATTCTATATATAGCAGTTTTATACAATTATTAATCATGTGAAAAATTATGAAACATATATCTTTATTTTTACGGTCACTTTAGAGGAAAAAAAATCAAAACGTTGTAGGTAATGACCCTCTTACGGTTGAGCTACATTTCTCAAAAGTTGATAGAAAACTATGAATTTTGAATAATGTCCATGTACCAAATTTCATCATTCTAGCTCAAACCGTTTTTGCGTAATCTTGCCTACATACATACACACACACACACACACACACACACACACACAGAGAGAGACATTTTTCTCAACCTTAGTGAAAATGATTCAGGAACCTTCAAAACGTATAAAAACATCAAAATCTCAACATCGAAAATTTTCGTGATCGCAATACTATCTCTGGCGAGATAGTAAAAAACGAGCAAGTAAAATAAAGTAAATATTAAATTCTATGTTACATTTTACATATAATAGGCTCGTATGGTATTATATAATTAAAGAATTAAATATAATTAAAAAGTAAAAAATATAAAAATATAAATTGAAAGTATTTAATATTAATAACTTGCGTTTTTTTATTAAAGTTTGCTCTTAAAAAACACAACGAATCAAGCGTTTCATCATCAAGCGAGGACCGAATTTTCGTACAAATATAACCAGCGGCCGAAAAAGCTCTTTCTGATTCTACACTTGTCGGCACTATTGTCATTAAAAAATCATACACATTTTGTAAATTCGTAAATTCGTAATACCAAAATACCGGTATTTTTACATAAATACCGGCTTTTAATACCGGACAAAAATCGTCCGGGATCCCGGTATTGTTAGCCCTATTCTTAACTGAACAATTGTGAAAAACAAAAACAAAATTAATTTTAAATCAAACAAAATATATAAATATTATATGTAAAGAACTTGAAAAGATAGTTCTAAAAAAATAAATAAATAATAATAAATTAAAATGAAAATTATATCTGATTCTGATCTTTTCTAAATTTATTCTACGATATATAAAACTTTGCAAATTTTAATAATGATTTAATATATTTTGTTTAAACTTTTATTTTTATTTATATTCCAGAAGAAAATCAAATATAATTTTTCTTCTTTTAGGTTTTCATGTTTTCTTGTATAAAATATTAACTAAATATAGATAAAGTATTTATTTTATGGTGAAATTAACTTGGTATGAATTGTATTCCAAGACGTTTCATTAAAACAAATGGTAAATTGAAAAGTGTTTTATGATAGGATCTTAAATAGCGTTGGGCTATTTCTGATCAGGACTCGATCGAAATTCTTTGATGCTTCTGTCCACTACAAAACGATGTTTTCCCATGCATTAATATCCCATTAACACAACCAAGCTCAACACCTTCACGTCTCTAAACGAATAAAAAATATAATTTGTGACTGGTGGGATAGGCATTCTCATAGCATGACGGTGTCGTCATTGGACTGGTAATGTTTGCCTGCATCAGAAGATATCAATGAAATGCAATCAGATGCGTTTCTGAACATTTTTGTAGATCATTTCAGATATCATGATTTGATAATTGAGTAGCTTGCTTTTCCAGAAATCGTTTTCATATGATAAAAATTTTTCGCACAATAAAATTAACTTAATAATTAAAAGAAAATCAAAAGAAATCATTAAGATTTTTTTTTTATATTTTATTATTATTCCATAAAAGAATGAATAGGTTTCATTTCTTTTAATATTAATTTATTATATATTAAATGTATTTATTTATTTATTTATAAAATAGAAATAAACTCAACGCGCGTTACGAACAAATCGTATAATTTTTATACATCAACTACAACAGAGCTAATCATATTCTGAACTTAAATTTCATTGGTTATCACATTCAAGTATTGGTTTGTTTGGAACGCGGAACTGTCAAATGACATCATCACTTTCCTAGTCAATTACTTATAGATAATAGAATATAATTGAATATTTTTAATTAAACTCAAAAAAAAAAAAATAAATTATAAAACATTTATTTATTTATTTATTTTATTTATTTATTAATATAAAATTGTTAAAAATTATATCCTAATTACTAGTATTGTAGTTATTAAACTAGATTCAGGTTTCACATACATATTAAATAAGTTGACCTGTGGCCAGGTCCGAACCGACCGACTGTTTGAAATAAATTAATTTCCAGCTACAGAAACAATTTCAAATAATTTTAATATATCTATTAATGTAATAAAAAACAGATATGGATAGAACATAAATATTTTTAATTTTATTTTATTTATAATATATATGTAAGACCAGACTGAGACGTCATGAATGGCTGGATGACGTCATATAATTTTAAATCAAGAAAAAACTAATAAATATGATTTTTCTCGAGGATAAAACCAATACAAAGTGCATGATTCGTGGTGATATATAAAAAAATCTCCTTTGGTGTGAAAATAACCCTTTCCTTCCTATCGTCGATCGCTAATACTACCACTTCCGGTTTCCGGAATTGCACCAAAAGTTGATCAATTCATCCCACTGATGCATTAAGTAAATATACCAAATTTCATCAAAATCGGTTGAGCCGTTCAGGCTGTACACATCTATACGGACGGACGGACGGACAGACGGACGGACAGACGGACGGACGGACAGACATCATGCTAAAAATACTTTTTTCTGTTTAGAAAATGTATGATTCGTGGAGATATGTAAAAATCTCCACATGTGAAATTTGGTGTGAAAACAATACCTCCCTTACTATCGTCGGTCGGTAAAAATAAATTTTGTTTTTATTTTAGTTTTATATGATATGTGTTAGCTATTAATAAAATCAATTTAGTACAATAATCATTGATTATGACAAAAGTTCAATTAAATCTATTAACATAAGAAGAAGATATATAAATATATATATATACTTTTAATTATAAATATGATGAATTTCTATGAATTTTAAATTAATAATAATATTAAACTAGATAATCGAGGTTTATTTTGATATGAATAATTAAAAATGTCAATCTATTATCTTCATTTATTCCAGTCACTTCCAAAATCTACTACTATTTCATCTTTTAATTAAAAATATGGTAAATAAATAAATAAAATATAGAAATTCCCTTTCTCTCTCTTTCCCTCTATGTATATATCTATATATAGATATATATAATATATATATCTATATATATATATATACTACATGTGCTGAAAAGTACCGGGATTTTTCAATAGGTGACGCCACTAGAAAATGAGTTGACTCATTTCGAAAGACTCATCTGTCACTAGTTAATATATATGAAGTATCTTGACATTTCGTCGATTCGTTTACAAGCTACAGTCGTTTGAGAGTGGCTACCTTCGCCTTCATAAGAAAAATGGATAAACAGGAATATCGCGTCTTGATTAAACATTGTTTTTAATGGAAAAAACTTGTGAACAATCATTGAAGTGGTTGCAGAACTGTTATTCCACATCTGCTTCTTCGAGAACAAACGCGACCTATTGAAAAATCCCGGAACTTTTCAGCCCATGTAAATATATATATATATATATAGAGAGAGGGATAATATAAATATTGCATTAAAACACAAAATCTTAACATACAAAAGATAGAATATGAAAATGTGGAATTTAAATTTAATTTGATGTTGCAATCGGGTAACGCCTGTTTTCATGAATTAAAGGGGCTTATCTCGACAAAATTATTGTCAAAAGTAAGCAAAATGAAAAATATATAAAACAATTGTTTTGCCGGTTGTATTATATGGAAGTGAGGCGTAGTCTATTACCTTGAAAGACGAGAGCAGATTTAGAGTATTTGAATTTTTGGGCCAAAGGAAAATGAGGTCAATGGGGAATGACGGAGACTGCATAACAAGGAATTGCATGACTTCTATGCATCACCAGACATAGAGTAAAAAAATCGAGAAGGTTGCGATGGGCAGGACATATTGGAAAAATAAAGACTTTCGAAATATATATTTGTGGGGAGACCGATTGGGAAACATGCGCTTGGATGTCCAAGGAAGAAGTCAACGGACAATATAGGAAATGGCCTAAGAGAGTTGAGAGAAAATATGAGTTGGATGGATGTTAGTGGAAGATATAGTGACACTTGGAGAAATGTGGTTACTTCGGTGAAGAATTATCGAGAGCCGTAAAGCTACAGAGAAAGATATACAAATAGATAAAGATACATATAAAGTACGTTTACAATTTAATAAATTTATAAAATTATATTATAGTCGTATGTTATACACATGTATTGAATTATATTTAGCCCACAAAAATATGGCTATGGCACTTATACTTATTACTATATTTTTAAAAATATAAATACAAAAAAATTTTATAAAATAACGTTTTTCCAATGGACTAAAAAGAATAAAATAATTTTTCTATAAGCCTGACAAAGTTTATGGATGAATTGTTTCATATTAAACGAAAAACGTTGAGCGCATTTAGTTTTATTTATTTATATGAACAATCAAGTTTTGTAATAATAAAAATTTTATTAAACACATAAACTGACAAATTTTTTATCATGCAATAAAATTGTTAGTTTAAGAGCTAAGAAATTAATCTTTTATTATTTTTCACTGTAATATACTTATATCAATGTATGTATCAAAATTTAAAAGAATATTTATTAAATTTACATAATCGCTAATTAATTACAATTAATTAATTATAATTAAATTATATTTCTTCTATACCTTCTAGGGATCAATTGAAATATCTATAAAAATTTTCAAAAGTCTATCTCAATAAAAAATCGATTTCAATTTGTCAAAAGAGCGAACAGACAGAGAGACAGACGTTAAGAAAAACGTTATAAAAATTCAAAACAATAAGAAACATGATTTTGAGTAAATTCCTATTAAAAATATCGAATTTATTCTAAGGGAATTTAATATATACCCTACCATCTCTCTTGTCACGAATATTATTTCTACTATATATTTATTTTTCATTTTTTTCTCCCCAACATTAAAAATACATAATGTATTTATGTAAATTCCTATATTGAAATATATCCACCCAAATTAAAAATAAAAAATATATTTGGATAAATGTCAATGAAACATTTCCCACTTTCATTTATTTATTTTCTCAATGGATTTTTCTTTTTTAATATTAATTATTATCCAAAACTAGGACAATATATTATATGTTTAAATTTTCATATTATACTATTTATGGATTATGATTTATGAGTGTGATACACCTACTCGTTTATTTATTATTAAAAATCCTATCTATCTATTCTATTCTCATTAAATATGAAAAGTATTTCCCCTTTTTCTTACTGACACTGAAAAATGGATTGCTCGTTTCCAACTGGGTCTCTGTGATTGAGCAACGAAATATTATTATACATAAATTCATATCATCCAGTGTCCAAGCAAGAGCTCCATTTTGCGCGCGGCATGCAGGTCCCATTTACACGGTCAATTCAAATTAAATTAAGTCATTCGTCTTTGATTCGAATATGAAATATCGCTCCATTCATTTTGGAGTTATGTGAAATATTATTAAGTCGATCCGTTCTTGACAGTTCATAGGATTGTTAGTCGTGAAGTAGAAACAAATGTTCATAACCAATCGACTGATTGACAAACTCTGTGATTGTTATTAATCGACATCCTTCCAAAAGGCTTAATTGTAAAATATTATATAATATTTATATAAAAATGTTGGTGTCAAAATTCAATATTATTTCCTACTTTTAACAGTGATGTATTGGTAAAATAAGAAGTAAGGGAACGCATAGTAGGAACAAAAAAAAGTCATATTTTCAGCAAACTATTTTTTTCCATTTAAGTTTTTATTTTTTCTTATTCTTACTATACAAAATATTAACGAACACGAAAAAAGAAATTCTAACGTAGATTTGTCGGGACATGATAAAGTACTGGAACGCGTTCCGGTTCTGAAAAAAAGGTAAGGGAACGTCGTTCCCCCTCGTTCCCCCTCCCAATACCCCACTAACTTTTAAAAATGTTTAAGCTTCAATTTACAGCTAATAATTTAAAAAAAAAAACATACACACACTCATTATATCATAACATATTATATCACAATTACGCATTCAGTAGCATCGTTCAACAATTTACTTTAATTTATCAGATATTTAAAGGGAATTGGAATAAAAAAAAAGAAGCCAGAGGCGAAAAAGGCCCGGGACACCTTTTGAATACAACTTAATCTGTTCAATTAAATTATATTTTCAATTTGGCCTGAAGGAAGAAAAGAAAAGGAAAAAAAAAAATTCAAAATGTTAATAATAAATAAAATTTAAAAACATGATGATGATAATAAGTTAAATAGTATTATAAATCGTTGCTGTTACAATCTTAAATTATTTAATGTTTTAAATGAAAAAGTTGTAGTAATGTATAATTAAATAAAAGTTAATTTCTGGAACATATAATCATATTTTTTTTTTAGAATGTAAATATATTTAATTATCTATTAATACATCTTTGGAATTGTAAATAAATAGAGTCGTTTTTCAAGTTTGGAATGTATAAATTAAAAAAAAAAAAATTGAAAACGGTAATCTTACTCAAAAGTTTAACCATTAACAATTTAATAATATGAATTGTACAATTTTTATAAATTTAATTATTTTTTTTAACCCAAAATATTTATTAAATACATGTGTGTAGTAATAATAAGAGAGTGACTTTAGGGAAATATGTATCTCTCTTCCTTTTTCTTATATTATAAGTAAATTTTAATGAAAATCTTAAGAAGATTAATCAATCAAATTTAAAAATTATCTTAATAAAAATAATAAAAAACAAATTGTACTACTGTATGTAATTTTAAGGTAAGATTCCAAGATGTGGATAAAATTTAAGATATTTGAGATATTTTCTTATTAAAAAAGATTTAAGTGAGAAACACATTAGCCAAAAAAAAAATCAGCAAAAAGCATTAGAAAATGAAACTAAAATTTTATCAAATAAAATAATCTTACAATCAGCACTAAGAAAAATATCTCAATATTTTTCAAATGAAGTGAATATATTTGTTCTTGCTTTGGATCTACACAACGACATTTCCATACTTAAAGTTAACTAAGATTAAACAATGTTCTGTCCTATTGGGAATTCTTCATTATTATTCGAGAGAAAACAACTAATTATGATTCCTTGATTAGAAACATACAATCTTCCTATTATTGTTTAATTAATAAATTTTAAATCAGTAATTCTAAATTTCAATGAATAAATATTGTTAAGAATAGTTATGAATTTGCGGATCTGTTAAATCTATTAAAATAAGTTGACATGTGGCCAGGCGCAGAACCGACCGACGGTTTGAAATAAATTAATTTCCAGCTACAGAAACAATTTCAAATAATTTTAATATATCTAATGCAATAAAAAACAGATATGAATATAATATAAATATTTTTAATTTTATTTTATTTATAATATATAAGTAAGAGCTGTCTGTGACGTCATGAAGGGCTGGATGACGTCATATAAATTTAAATTAAGAAAAATCGAATGAAGATGATTTTCCCGAGGATAAAGCCAATACAAAGTGCATGATTTGTGGAGATATATAAAAAAATCTCCCCATAAGAAATTTGGTGTGAAAATAACCATTCCCTTCCTATCGTCGATCAGTTTCCGGATTTGCACCAAAAGTAGATCAATTCATCATACTGATGCATTAAGTAAATATACCAAATTTCATCAAAATCCGTTGAGTCGTTCAAGTTATGCACATCTATACGGACACACAATGGACAGACGGACGGACAGACATGCTAAAAATACGTTTTTCTGTTAGCAAAATGCATGATTTGTGGATATATGTAAAAATCTCCACATGTGAAATTTGCTGTGAAAACAATACCTTCCCTTCCTATCGTCGGGGTCGATAATAAAACATTAAATTTTATTTAAATACATTTAAAAGAATTTTAAAGAATTGATTTTAGGGGATCAAGTTGATAATTTCATTTATCTAACATAAGTAATATTAAAATTTTAATTTATTTCTAATTTATACACTTCATTAGATCAGACCATATTTTTTCATAAGAAATTTTAATTAATGTTTTTAATTATTATAATTAATCAATCTAATAATTTGATTAATCAATTAAAAAAAATATATAAAAATATTATTAATATATTATTTGATTAATCATTTATCATTTATCAACTTCTCATAATAATTAATTATAATAAATAAATAAAAAGAATGATAACTTCTTTTTTAATTTGATATTTCATTTATTTATTTACAATTAAATTAAATTAAACATAATAATTTTTTTTTAATATATAAAATAATTATCTTTCTTATATTATATGTAGTTTATGGAATGAGGTTATTCTAGAATATAAAGAATCTGTTTTAAATATCGTTTAAATATATCCAGTTTTATTTATTATATAAATTTGGAAGAAGGTGAGATTATTTTTTTTTTTTTTTTTTTTTTTAATAAATTTGTATACCGTAATATGTTGAATTGCATTCTTTAATCAACTTCTAAAAACATTGTACAGTTTTTATCCTAAACGAATTGTAATGAAAAAGGCAAAATTCAATTCCAAACGTTTATTTTTCATTCTTTATAAGGTGAACTGAAATAAAAATTTTTATTTGCCGATATTTCATTGAGAATGTTCGGAGTGTGTATGTGAAAAATGTGGGAAAGATGCTGGTTTAGGCGGCAGATCGAGTATCAATGGAGTATTGGGAGCCCAAAATGGCTGCGCGTGACTAACTCTGACTCATCTCCATAGAACACAATGGACATTGTCTAATTACACCCGCCCACGTGGCTCAACTCCTGCCCGAAAAATTACATATACCTTTAATTCTAGGCCCCTTCCAAATTTGAGGACTCTCATCGGTGAAAAAAAAACCCGAGGGAGACCTACATCAAACAATAACCCAATAAATTGTACTCGTGGAGCTTATGAAGACATTAACGACATATTAAATCATTCTTGGAGGAAAAAATAACTGGCAGATTATTTATACTCCAAATCATCAATTGAATTTAAACAGGTAAACTACAAAGTTGAGAAAGATTGAAAAACTAACAATTTAAAATATAATTCTTTTATTAAAGAATTTTAATTGAATTAATTAAATAGAAATTAATTAATGATTGGTTAACATTAAAAAAAACGAGGGATACAAGTTTTATTTTATTTTATTAATTAGTATCTCGCCAGAAATAGTATTGCGATCACTAAAATTTTCGATGTCGAGATTTTGATGTTTTTATACGTTTTGAAGGTTCCTGAATCATTTTCACTAAGGTTGAGAAAAATGTGTCTGTGTGTGTGTGGGTGGGTGTATGTATGTAGACAAGATTACGCAAAAAGAGTTTGAGCTAGAATCATGAAATTTGGTATACGGGCGTTATTCAAAATTCGTAGTTTTCTATCAACTTTTGAGAAATGTAGCTCAACCAGATGAGGGTCATTACCTACAACGTTTTGATATTTTTTTGTTCTAAAGTGGCCGTAAAAGTAAAGATATATGTTTGATAGTTTTTCACATGATTAAAAATTGTATAAAACTGCTATATATAGAATTTCAGCTTGATTGAATCGCTGAAAGTACCAGACTTAATTTTTTAACACTGCAAATCTCACGCGCCAACACGTGACGTGGTGCCATTAAGAGCCAAACACGCGCTGGTTTAATAAATATTATTTATTAATTTTAATTTATAATTTATAATTAATTAAATTTAATTTAAATATAATATATTATATGTTATTTAATCCAATTCAAATTTGCGAGATAGTCGAGTGGAGACACTCCAGCTTTTTTTTTTTTTAAAGATAATTTTTCAATTTAGAAAAAAGATAATATAAATAAATATTTTATTTTGTCACATTCCAATAGTAGAAATATAAAAAAGAGAAATAAAAATTTTTTTGTGAATAAATTAAAATTGTTAAAACAATTCAAACGAAGATAATTAATACAAAATTAGAAGATAACAGGAAAAATAGAATATATGAAATTGATTTTATTATTTTTATATCTGATAAAGAATTTTGTCCCATTACAAATTCAACGAAAATATAATTTTTAAATTTATGTTAAGATATAAATAATAAATAAATTTTATCTTCTGCTGAAATCATGATTATAGATATCTAAAAAAAAAGAATTTGACTATCTTATTAAATATTCAATAGTTTTAATTATTTTTTTTTTTTAAATAATAATAATTATAACTTGTAAAACAACCATATTCGTTAGTTTATTCAAAATGAAAGTATAACACCTACTATATAATTATTTGGGCCTTTCTAACATAATTAAAAGTTTGTTAATTAAAATCATGTGAATTTCTATTAAATATTTTTTTTTCAATTCTTATTCCAAGAATTACGATAAAATTTAAATTTTAGATAAGAAAAGTAATCTATATATGAAAAAGGCTATCCGTGGGTCATGGTCTGTTTAAAGTAAAATATTAGCAGTTGGAAAATTTTTGTGTTTAGATAGAGATTTATTAGAATTTTTCTGTAAAAAAAAAATATACTAAAAAATTTCATAAAATTACAATATTTCAAAACATTAAACTAAGAAAAAAATTATCTAATATATAATATGTATAAACTTGCTGATATGGTTTTGCATCTCATATGTGGGAAAAGAAGGAGAAAGAATATCATCTGTATTTTTATGTTTATGACATGAAACATGGTTAATTTATTTTTTATAATTTAAAATTAAATATATAAAATAGAAGATGCATGATATGCATTTATGAGGATAATTTTTATAAAATATAAAATGATTTTAATTAATTTTTTTATTTTTTAGAGGAGAGGGATGGCATGGTTTTGCTAAATTATATAGCAAAAAAAAATGTTTTCTTTGAATAAATATTTTTTTTTGCATATAAAATTTGAAATTATCATTTAAATTAATTAAATTTATTATGTTTATAAGATACTATATTATTAACATAATATATTGAATATATACGAGGGTGGGGTGAAAAGTTTCCGGCCTGAGTTTTTAAATTTTTTTTTTTTGCTTTATTTTTCAACATAATCTCCATCAACACTGATACTTTTCTCATGACGGTGTTCTAATTTAATTTAAGTCTCATCAACAGTTATGAATCGACGCAAAAATTCGTTTGAATTACGCCTACAGCGCCAAATTGTCGGTAGAAATGTTTTTTCGAAGCAGTTTTTGGTCTAACGTTAGCAAACGCGGCACCCACGTTGCACACAGCTTTAAATATTCAAATGGTTGTGCAAAATATTTCGCACATGTTCAGCTAACATCGTACAGGTCTCAGCTATCTTGAATGTTAGAAAAGAATAAAGAAAAAAAAAATTTTTTTTAAAACATCGTTTTTCTTGGTCAGGCGGGAAACTTTTCACCCCACCCTCGTATATGATGATCCTTTATATTCTTATTAATCGTAAAAAACATTAATAAATCATTAAATCGTTTTAATTATACGACAAATGCAAAATTAGTTAGTTTTTGAAGATTTTTATTACTATTATTTCTTTGGTAAATAATAATTAATTTATTATTTATTCATTAATATTAATTATTACACTGATTGATATTGTTTAATTTAAAAGAAAATTAATTTATAATCTATATTTGCTTCATATACATTTATTTATAATAATTATAATCTAAGACGTCGATAGACGTCGTTTGAACCTACATCAACGGTAGCCGGGCGTCTATAGACATTATTTACGTCAACGTATATATTTCCAATTTTATCAATTTATAATATATATACATATTTCTCTAAAAATTACTTTCAAAATAATATATTAACAATTCTATAATTATAATTTATTTATATATATTTACATCATAATTCTTATAATTATTAATACCAACTATTTTAATTCAATTCATATTATTTAATTAAGGAGGTGAATTTATTTTATTATATATATATATATATAATTAGTTAAAATAAATGATGACGTAACGACATAGGTATAGATATTTAAATTAAAGTCTTTTAATCCTTTTATAAATGAAGTTTAACATAATTAATTAGTAAAACAGAGAAAACACCAAACTGTGTTGTAAGATATATTTTATTATAAACTTTAAAATAAAGATGATTAAGCCGCTTTCATTAATCTAGATACGCGTGTGGTCCAAATGAAAAAAAAAAACTATTTAATTTACCTTATTTTTCGATTAAATAAAATGTTAAGTTTGATTTAAATTAATTGGAATTACTTTCAGATATTTTTGTAATTTAAAGAGGTAAAAAAAAAAAAAACATTTCTAATTTCAGAAGATAAAAATTAATTTCGAAATTTGAAAATCTGGTATTTTTAACCTTTCACATATTTATCTTTTCATTTGAGATGGGTTTCATTTCCAATTTAATAGGTATTTGTTGAATCTCATTGGACCAACCAACCAACCAAGGATCAAAATCAAGACAAGTATTAAATTAGTGTAACTTTATCGTGCATTTGTCATGACGAGAAATTTATCTAAATTGCTTCTTTGGTGTTCGGTCGGAGAATGGGTTTGAGGGTCCTTCGAGGTGATCTAGTTACGAACATAAGAAAGCCATTATTTATCGATAATTTGTACGGGAACTTAATGCGATGGCTTGTTCCGAGTTGAAATGATCATCAGATAGGAGAATAGTATAAATTGGATGGGGGAAGAGATAAATGTTGGTTGGATGTGTAACGAACGATGGTCGGTGAGGGAGTGAAGGTAGCAACGTGGTCGTCGGAGGCGACATGGTACTCCGACTCGTGGGTGGCCACGACACTAACTTTAAACTTCAACCAAACACAAACTATACTAATACCACATACTTAGTGCCCATTACGAAATTATTCACTCGTTTATTACAAGTAGACATCGCTCAGGCCCAATTGACCGCATTCTCGTTATCGGCGTCGCAACGTCGTGGCGGTGGTTTATGGCTGTTCGTGTAGGTGCACAAGTCGAGGTTCGAAAAATCCCCTCTTAACGAGAACGACAAACTCACCTGTTGCATCCTCGCTTCTAATTGCAAGAAATACTATCCAATATAAATTGGCAGGTGGATATTTATAGATACGCTCAAAAAATGTTCAATATTTGTTACAAGCTTATGTACATTCTCTGAATCCCGAAAATAAAATAAAGTACATTTTTAGTAATTGACTATTGTCTTTACATAAATAAATTCCAATTAAATTAAAACACAGATTTTCTTTTTAAAAATTTAATTAAAATATTCTTTTTAAAGAACATAGCAAGTAAAACTTTACTTTTGTTCACAATTCAAAAGTTGAATAATAATAATATTAATTAAATTGATAAAATTATTACTATCAGAAAATTATTACTCAGAGATAGTATTGCGATCACGAAACTTTTCGATGTTGAGATTTTGATGTTTTTATACGTTTTGAAGGTTCCTGAATCATTTTCACTAAGGTTAAGAAAAATGTCTCTCTGTGTGTGTGTGTATGTAACCAAGATTACACAAAAACGGTTTGAGCTAGAATGATGAAATTTGGTACATGGACATTATTCATAATTCATAGTTTTCTATCAACTTTTGAGAAATGTAGCTCAACCGGAAGAGGGTCATTACCTACGACGTTTTGATTTTTTTTCTTCTAAAGTGACCGTAAAAATAAAGATATATGTTTGATAATTTTTCACATGATTAATAATTGTATAAAACTGCTATATATAGAATTTCAGCTTGATTGAATCGCTGAAAGTACCAGAATTAATTTTTTAACACTGCAAATCTCACGCACCAACACATGACCTGGTGCCATCAACAAAGATCCAAACATGCGCTGGTTTAATAAACATTATTTATTAATTTTAATTTATAATTTAATTAATTTAATTTAATTTAAATTAATATATGTTATTTAATCCAATTCAACTTTGCGAGATAGTCGAGTGGAGACACTCCAGATTTTTAATTTTATTTTTTTCTTCAAATTCAAACTTAATTTAAATATATATATTTATATTATTTTATGTATTTTTTGAATTGGCTCGGTTGATAATTTTTTTTTTTAAATTAATTTACTATTTTTCATATCTTTAGAATACGATTAATTAATCATTCTTCAATAAATAAAATACAATTTATAATATTTATATTTATATTTTGGAATTAAAAGAAAATATTTTTCAAGAGTAAAAACTCCATTTTATTCGTATGTTCCCAATTCATTATATATATATATATATATATATATATATATATTTGTTTGAGAAGATATCGAAGAGCGTACGACTTTGCTGGGAAACAGCGTTCACCGATCAGATTAGATCCTAGAGAGGGTAATTAATGCTTTGAAGAGGTCATGAACTCTCGACCCCCTGCATAATTCCTTCCTCATTCAATACACTGTTTTATTCTACAAGTTGGAGCTTTAGCTAATTTACCAAATTCTTTTACAAAATATAAAACTCGGTTCATTGCTTCAATAATATCATTCAAATTACTAACACAAGGGAGGGGAAATAATCATTTCCTATCTCATCAAAAGAAGACACATGACTAGAAAATAATATTCACAAAGCGGATAAGAAGATGCTTTTAGAAATTAACTCAATTGCATCAAGAGAGAAAGATTGTTAAAATTATTTTATAAAATAAATGAAAGGTATGTATATGTAATCATGTTGGGAAAAAAAAAATTTTCATAAAGATAGTCATCATTTGAAGATGATGGTCTTATTAATCTTAGAAATTGTATCTTTACAATTTACTAAGCTAGTATTAAAATAAATTATAGAACGTAGCAAATAAAAACAATTTGTTACTTAAAATAAGAATAGCATCAATTATATAGATATTTCTAATTTCTTTTTTTTTAAATGATTTTAAAAGAAAAAAAGAATTAACCCTTACAAGAATAAAAATTAATTATAAATAAGCTGGAGTGTCTCCACTCGACTATCTCGCAATTTGTACTGGATTAAATAATATATATTAATTTAAATTAAATTGAATTAATTATAAATTAAAATTAATAAATAATATTTATTAAACCAGCGCGTGTTTGGCTCTTGCACCATGTCACATGATGGCGCGTGATTAGCAGTCGTGTAAAAAATTAATTCCGGTACTTTCAACGATTCAATCAAGCTGAAATTCTATATATAGCAGTTTTATACAATTTTTAATCATGTGAAAAATTATCAAACATATATCTTTATTTTTACGGTCAGTTTAGAGGAAAAAAAAATCAAAACGTGGTAGGTAATGACCCTCTTACGGTTGAGCTACATTTCTCAAAAGTTGATAGAAAACTACGAATTTTGAATAATACCCATATACCAAATTTCATTATTCTAGCTCAAACCGTTTTTGCGTAATCTTGACTACATACTCAGATACACACATACATGCACACACACAGACAGACATTTTCCTCAACCTTAGCGAAAATAATTCAGGGTCCTTCAAAACGTATTCTTCTTCTTCGTTGTCGATAACTTCCTAGCGGAAGTGTCGTGGCCCTAATAACTCCACAGGAGTCATAGGGTGTTCATGGGAAAATTTGACCGAAGTGGTTTCCCCTTGCCTTCTTCGGTGGGGCAGCCGATGTTAAATTTGAATTAGATTTTTATATTTATTAATTATTTAATTATTAATTATTAATTAAATTAAATAAATATATAATCTTGAGTTCTATGCTGGGATTCGAACTCAGGCTTCCTGTGTAGAAATCTAGTACTCTACCCACTCAGCCATGCTGCCCCATTTCAAAACGTATAAAAACATCAAAATCTCGACATCGAAAATTTTCGTGATCACAATACTATCTGTGGCTAGATAGTAAAAAGTATTAATTTCAAATAATATACATATAAAAGATAAATTAATATTAATATTTTTTATAAGGTTTCAAAAAATTCATATGAAAGGTAGTATAAATAATTTATTTTTGTTCAAATATTAATGATATATGTAAGTTTTTAATGAATTTTATAGATATGTGTGAATACGAGTAACCCAAACGGAAATAAAATTTTTTCTAAAATTAAGATTTAAGAGATCTAACATCTCTTTCTCATTAACATTCGAAATTATTCATGTATATAAATAAATGAACATATTTATATTATAATCTTCATTCCAATAAAACTTAATAATAAAGTATGTTTTTAAAGTATTATTGAATAATTTAATATTACTTACTGTAAAGAAGATTTTTTCCAGAAATTTTCTTGTCTTATTTCTGTAAAAGAAAATAAAATAAATTAATCGGTGTAAGTCAATGTATTAGAAGATTTGAATATTTAAAATGAAAATGAAAATAATAATTAAGAATATGCTTAATGGCTAAATAAAAAGTAAAACACATTAAAATATTATAATTAATTGAATTTCATTTTCATCCATATAAATAAATGATTATAAGAAAAGTATTGAAAACAAATAAATAAATATTATTAATCAATCTTAATAATTAAAGATTATTATTGTCACCTGTTTCTTATAATGCACACATTCATCCAGCCATCTGTTCATATTTACTGAATAAACCAAACTAAAAATAAAATAAAATAAAATAAAAATTATAATTTTTTTTTATCTATTTCAAGTGAATTGGCCGAGTGCCTTATCGCTTAACGAGAGAAATAGAAGCACCCGAATTGTTCTAATGACGCCCATTCGTTTATATTATAATAATAACAATATTCTAGGAAAAATATTATTAAAATAAAAATTATTATATCATTTTTTTAAAAAAAAAATAATATTTAATATTCATTGAACATATTGAAAAATGAATGAAGTTTATTAATATTTTATTTCCTTTTAAAAAAAAAAAATGGAATTAAAAATTTGTCTTTAAATTTTGAAAAATTAATAAATTGTGTGATTATACATACCTAAAAATTTTCTTTATTAACCATATTAAATATTTAAATTCAAAAAGTAAATAAATATTTTTCCATAATTAAATTAAATGTTCGTATTGAAAAATTATTTATTTTTTTTTTTATTAATAAAATTTTCTTATAGTGGGTGACACGATCTGTGTGTGGTAGGCCGACATAGTGAAAAATTTTAAAAAGAATACAAAAATGTAATGGTAAAATGTAATTTTTCACAGTGTCAAATTTGAAATTAATTTGCTTTGACTTTTTTTTTATTATTTCTATCTTAAAATCAGTGGAGAATTGAGAGGGGAACGCGGAGAACGACGTTCCCTTACCTTTTTTCAGAACCGGTACTCGTTTCTGTACTCTTTTATGTCCCGACAACTCCCACTTAAATCTACTGTTAGAATTTCTTTTTTGTGTTCGTTAATATTTTTTGTATATGTAGTAAGAATAAGAAAAAATAAAAAATTATATGGACAAAAATAGTTTGCTGAAAATAGGACTTTTTTTGCTCTCTCACTATGCGTTCCCTTACTTCTTATTTTACCAATACCTCACTGCTTAAAATGATAGAAGAGAAAAATATAGAGGGAGGGGGGACAATATACTATCCAACCCTAATGACGCCACTGTGTTTTAATTAATTGATTATACATCAAATAAAAACTTGATGCCAATTTATGATAAATTTCTATTTATAGAATTCAATTAATATTGATTTTATAATTCAATGAATTAGGCTATGTCAATCAGGATTGTAAACAAATTTCAAAAAACAAAATAGAATCAATAGTAAAATCGCTACACAAATAAAATATGGTAAATTAAATCAATTCAAATATTATTAAATAGAATTTATTTGATTTATTCTTTAATTCAACGTAATATATAATCCAATAAATCAATATTTTTTTATTTATAAATCGTTTTTAAATTGAAAATTTTTTTTTTTTTTTATATAATTTCTGAGTTTAGGCAATACGCGAATGCTGTTTAAATGAAAATTTTCTTAACACACTATGAACGGGGCGGGTATTTGTACCCATTGCGGGGACTGCCACTTATAAGCGGGGCGGGTATTTATACCCGTTGCCACTTATATGAGGGATATATATTAGTTATCGTTTAAAATAAGTAATTTTAAGTGACACAAGGGAAAAAAATATATTATATAAGTGGCAACGGGTATAAATACCCGCCCCGCTCATAGTGTGTTAATATTTTATTTAAATTTTGATATTTCTTTATGTTTTACGTTCTATTTTTGTCATTTAATGAGTATATGAATATAATTTGTTTCTTTCATTTTTTCAAAATCAATTCAATGTCTATAAAGTAAAAATAAAGTTAATATTATGGTTCTCGATAAAAGTTGACTAAAAATAATGAGGTTTGTTTGTATGTTTATCATTCCGAAAGTGGAAGAATTTAGTCGATTACAATTCTTTGTAATCGGTTAACTTGTTTAATTCATGTTTTATTTACGTCATAGAAAGTTTTTGTAGAAGGGTGCGGTATCCAAACCAACCCGATAAAATAGAACTGGTCTGCAGTTTAGGGATATCATATAGAAAGTGTTCCGAGCATGTCGTTACCAAAGTCTAATCATGAAAGGAATGATTGCAATGTGTTTACCTTTACCTGCTGAAATAGAATTAAACATATTCTTTAACAACTCTATTTAACCTATATTGACAAGGAAGAGATTACAATTATATAATTTTGCTAAACTTTTGAATTTAACTTACTTGTGTTTTTTACCTTTTATTTCTTATTTCTTTAGTTTTATTTTTTTTTTTTTTTTTTGGGACAAATGTTTGATAAAAAATAATGTACTTTGATAAGAGAGAGAGAGAGAGAGATTGTCAGGAGAAAGTGAAAATCATGACACTAGGTGTCGAAAAGTCAGTTGTGTGAAAAGATGTCTCGTCATTTTATTTTTCAATCATATTAATTCACTATAACATAACGCTGCATCATGAATTCATTTCTGAATGATTAAATTGATAGTTTAAAATTATTTAAAAGATTCTATTTATTTCGAACTAATGAAAACTTTCCAAATTTATTTATTCAAATTAAAGATCAAAGTAGATAGATTTTATGTAATTCTTTTTTTCTATATTTTTAATTGATCAACCATTCATCCTCGAAATACTCTATTCATGTAGGTATCACTACTACCTACACTTGTTAAATATCAAATTTATCAAAATGGCGGCTATTTTAATAAAAATATATAAAAGAAATTTTTTTGTTTTTTAATGACCGACGATAGGAAGGGACGTTGTAGTGATTGTTTTCACACCAAATTTCACATGTGAAGATTTTTACATAACTTTTCGAATTATACATTTTGTTAACAGAAAAAACTATTTTTAGCATGATCTCTCTGTCCCTCCGTCTGTAGATTGTGTGTCCATATAGACGTGTATAGCTTGAACGGTACAATGGATTTTGATAAAAATTGGAATATATATATACTTAATGCATCAGTAGCATGAATTCATCAACTTTTGCTGTATATCCGGAAACCGGAAATAGTAGTTTTTAAAGTAATTAATTAATTTTATATTCATTGTCGCGCGGATATTTTTCCCTTAAAATATAGTAGTAATTAATAATTGAGTAATTAAACTAAAAATACAAACCAAGATAATATAATTTAGTCATTTTAATTCAAATTTTGAAAATATTTTTTTTTTTACTTTATATATTGGTATAATAATGTTGTTTGGAAATTAATTTATTTCAATTCGTCGGTCGGTTCTGTGCCTGGCCATTTTTACGGACCGACGATTGTAAGGGAGGTATTATTTTTATTCCATCTAATCAAAAATATATATTAATCATTTAATATTATTTTTGTATTTGGTTGCATTTGGTTGTATTGTAAGTTATCAATTGATTTATTTATTTTATAGTCTCCTAATGAATATAAAGTAAATAAAAAATACAGTATTTTTTAGATTTTAAATCAGGGGTGTCAAATTCATAGGTACACTTGGGCCAAACAAACAAGGTTTAACTTTAGGTGAGCCGCAAAAAAACATTTTATCTTTTTTTAGAGACAAATTGAAATTTTTTTAAAAAAGTTGAAAGTGGTCGCGGGCCGCAAAATTTTTTTTAAAAAAGTCGCGAAAAACATTTTACCTTTTTTTAGAGACAAACTAAACTTTTTTTAAAAAAGTCTAAACTGGTCGCGGGCCGTGAGTTTAACACCCCTGTTTTAAATTGAAAAAAAAAAATATAATAATCATCAGTAAAGAAAACAAACCTACGCCACGAATGGGGTAAATAAAAAGATTTCTTTGATTTTTAAAATATTAATTTTCATAGTCATCATCATTCAACAGCACCTTCCAACAAAAAATTCATTTTTTTGTTTGAATTTTAAAATTTATAAATATTTTAAAAATAAAATTAAAATATGTAAATATATATACATATATATATATATAGTTGTCTTTTTAAAAACTAAAAAGAATTTTAATTCCCCCATTTCTTTTTTATAGGATAATATTATTTTACCTTTTATTTTTTTTTATAATTATTTTATATTGCTTAGATTTCTTTTTTTTATAATAAGAGTAAATTGTTGATTCTGAATTATTTGTTTTTTTTTATTTTTTTTTTTATAAATTATAAATGAAATAATTTTGTCGTAAATTTAATAACATCACAAGATTATCTAGCAACCCTCTCGTAAAGGGTATATTGATTTATATATATTTATTTATTAGGTAATAATCTTCCCAAATAAATTTAACTCTTTGTGTTTACATTTGATTAAAGATAACTTTTATTCGTTTAGCAAAATAAGGTGACTTTGGTAATAGTGTCTGCCCCTGGTAGCTGGTAGCTGTTTCTTTTTGGATCTATAAATTAAAATAAACTGTCTGACCGCCTGAGATAAACCATCCGAATAAAAAGAGGGAGAGAGCGAAGTCTTTTTTAGCTTCAATAAATTTCGATCCCATATAGTAATCGTAACATAGCCCTTTGAATGTCATCTAGCGCATCGTTAGATTTAGAGAAAAGAGGATACAGGTAGAAAATCAACGCAAGGGGGGTGACTGGCCAGGGGTCAGAGGGTCATTTGGGCGGGTCATAGACCATGGTCCACATGCATCCAGGTGGAAGTGAATTATGATCTTGAAGGACAAATCGTTGTCACCGGAAAATGGCGCAAGGCTTGACCAGTAGCTAGTTGGACCTTTTGTACCCTGTGGCCAGCCCTCAACCAATGTCATGCTTCTTGGTTTTTCTTTAAGGATGGACGTTATACGAGTACAACTCTTCCTCTCTGTAACGGTAATGAATTTAATAAATAAAAGATACAAAAGAAAATAAAACGTTGGAATGTTAAAAAAATAAATACTATTTGTCTAATATTATTACTAGGAAAATAAAATTTTTAATATTCTTAATGACACCATAAATAAATGAATGTATTCATCACAAAACATTTACTTAATATATATATATATATATTTTTAAAAATAAATTTTATTTCCTCCATTAAAGTACAATAATAATATAATAGATGTAGGAAATATAATATTTTTTACCCTAGTTTCTTAAAACATTTTGAAATTGTATTTTTAATTATTTCAAATTAATTATAAATAAAATACATAAATAAGTTATAGAAAAATAAAAAAAATATAATTTATATTTATAATAAGTTGACCTGTGGCCAGGCACAGAACCGACCGACGGTTTGAAATAAATTAATTTCCAGCTTCAGAAACAATTTCAAATAATTCTAATATATCTATTAATGCAATAAAAAACAGATAGGCATATAACAAATATTTTTAATTTAATTTTATTTATAATATATAAGGAGGCGCTGGCTGTGACGTCATGATGGACGGGGTGACGTCATATAATTTTAAATTAAGAAAAAACTAATGAAGATGATATAAAACCTATACAAAGTGCATGATTCGTGGAGATATGTAAAAAAATCTCCTCATTTGAAATTTGATGTGAAAATAACCCTTCCCTTCCTATCGTCGATCGGTAGTACTACCACTTCGGGTTTCCTGATATACACCAAAAGCTGATCAATTCATTCAAACTGATGCATTAAGTAAATATACCAAATTTAATTAAAATCCGTTGAGCCGTTCAAGCTGTACACGTTTATACGGACACACAGACGGACCGACAGACAGACATCATGCTAAAAATACTTTTTTCTGTTAAGAAAATGCATGATTCGTGGAGATATGTAAAAATCTCCACATGTGAAATTTGGTGTGAAAACAATACCTCCCTTACTATCGTCGATCGTTACAAAATAAAATCACTTTCCATATATACTTAACAATTAAATTTTTCCAATTATAGTTGATAATTATAATAAATAGCAATAGAAATATTTACATCGAAAAAAACAATAATATCATTTTAAATTTAAAATATTTTTGATAATTTTAATTAAATTGAATTTATTATTTTTAAAAATTTATATGCCTATCCGTAGAAGAAATATAAAAATTATTAAATTCATCTTGAAAACTTATCAATCTTTCTTTCCGGATTTGGTCATTCATAACTCGACAATAATATTCTTGACTATTAATAATGTTTTGGCCTTTGTTTGACTGAAGAGCCTTATAAGGTCGCAGACAGCTAGGAATATGAATTATAGAAACCTTCAATTGGAGATGTCAAATGCGAGGTATTGTATTAATCTATTCAATTCTTGATTTTATTGGCATTAATCTGAGAGTGGTATTCACTCCTCTTGAACCCCTTCCATCTGCTATAAATGAAATATACACTGTTGCCAGACTGGGGATATAATATGCAAATTAATAAAACATTGACAAAATAGCTTTTACCGGGTAATAAATTTCAATAACATCGCTTGAAAGAAAAGAAAAAAAAATCTTCTTCGCAATGACTATAGAAAAACAATTCCTAGAACCTTATTTGATTTTTTGGTTCGGGTTAACATCTTGAGAGAATGTTTGTATTTCGAGAGATTTTTCGATGATGTCAGTTTGAAAAGTTTTCTATCCTTATAAATGAGACATAACTCTTTCAAAAAGTTACCTTTAAAACTTAATGTATATTATTGGAGCTGGAGTGCCACTTGGTTGCTGAGCAGGTGCGCAATTTTAATTTTTTTTTTTATTTTTTCATATATATGTATATATATATATATATACATATATATTTAAAACATTTGTATGCTTAATATAGAAAAGAGCAAAGTAAACATTTAAGTACTTGAAAGATCAGACATACTTGGTTAAAATAGAAAAATATTCATTTCATTTCTTTTCTCTTTTAAAAAGGATCATAACTTCAGTTGATTTATAGAAAAGCTAAAATTATTTTTTTTTTTAGTAATTAATAAATATAATAAATTAAAAAAAGAAAATGTTTTTTAAATAATTAAAATAGATAATAAAGGATAAATTGATATAATATAATACTACAGTTTCAAATTTATGATTAAATGATTAAATATTTAAACTTAATCCAATAATTAATATTATAATTGATACAGGGCCAGTTCGCGGATTTTGAGCGTCAGAGTCAAAAAAGATTTGGCGCCCTTTTATACAAGAATACCACACTAATTTACGTCAAATTAAAAAATAGTTAAAAAAAAGCAAAGAATCAAAATTACACAAAAATAATGAATGTAAAAAAATATTTTATTTTTATATCCCCTCAAAATCTGGCGTCCCGGACAGTCACCCGCTTTGCCTGCTCCTTTATCCGGCGCTGAGTTGATATTAAAAAATTTGAAAATTAATTAATGGGCAATTTTATTGTTTGGATAAATTTTCTTCTCTTAATTCAGGAATATCAGGCAGAATGGATCTATTATTATAAGAGCCCATTGTTATTATAAAATATTAATAATAATAATAATTATTATTATTATTATTAGTTAATAATCTAATAAAGAGAAAAAATATATATATTAATTCTGTTTAATTTTTAATAAGTAAAGTAATAAAAAAAATATTATTTTATTTTTTTAATGTCATCAAAAACATCCCTTTTAAAAAATACTAACTCGCTTTTTATTTAATGGGTATTCATTCTTTTTTTATATAAATTATTTTCATAATACTTTCTTTATTTAAAAATTTTATTATAAAAATTCTCTAAAGACAAATTTAAAATATTTATAAAACATGTATTTATCAAGGATTTTTAAAGATCGAAATATTAGATCTTTGTTGATGACATCGGGTTAAAATCCATTTATCTAGTAAGGGTAGAATATAACTCTAAGTTTTGGAAAATTTTAGAAAGTCGACGTTCCGGCCATCTAGCGGTCTCTACATTAAACAAAAAATTTTTTTTCTTACCTTTTACTCTGTGCTTAATTACTTTCAAGAAGACAATTTATTTTATAAATGATGAATATTTATTTTTTGAAAAATTCGAGAATTTTATAAAAAATATTATTTAGAAGAAAATAAATATTATTTTATAAATTCAAATATTATTACTAGATTATGTAATAAAACTTTTTAAATAAAATAATGTTCATTAAATACCATGTACTTAGAGCAAAATTTGTTATATATAGGTATTTAGGTACAACGAATATTTAATTCGTCTAAATAAATAAAAATATTTCCATTCTATCATTAAAGTCTCTTTTCTTTTACTATATTCTAATTAATTTATTTATTTAAAAAACTACAAAAATAACTTAAAGCAATTAATATTTTAATTAAGAATAATAAATAAACATATAATAGTTCCAGACAATACTAGTAAATATTAAATGACAATCACTATAATATGAATTTTATTTTTATTGAAATTTAATGAAAATCTAAATGTAAAATTCAATAGATTCTTTTTAATTTATAATCTTATAATTACTTGAAATTATTTATTAATAAAAATTTAAAATCGTTTTTTGAATTTTTTAAGTCCTGAGTTGAACTTTGCTTATTTATTGATAGAAGCAGTGAAAGTTAATTAATTAATGAAAGTTGTGATGTATGAGGATAAGCGAATGATAATGCAGGTTGTCCAAGTGAAAGATTTCTAGTGAGGATTTGATGTTCTTGGGGACTTATCCGAATTGTCCGTGGAGGCGGCTGTACTCGATAGTGGGGGAAGCGATTTCTTGGGCAATCATCCACCAATAATGTTCCTGAAGCAGAGTTTCTGAGCCGGGAGGCGCCGGGGTCTGGGAGGGGCGAACGCAACGAGCGGCCCCGGCAGGTCCTCCACCTCCCGCCAGAGGTCTGGGGCGGTGCCCCCTCTTCAGGGGCCCTCTCCACGAGCACCGCTCTCCAACACTCCACTCATTCCCGTGGTGGACCTCGTCCGACGTGGTGGTCATCCGCAGTGTACTCTGAGTGTAACTTCTAGTGTGACCAGTGCCCTGTGACCCCGGAACACCCTATTGAGACATGCGTGTAGTGCCCTAGTTCCGTGATAACGTGTTGTTCTTTATCTTCGGAGCATTTATATTCAACTCTTTATTTTCACCGTAAGTATTTATTTATTTTATTTTATTTTTATTCTAATTTTATCAGTAACAATGTTTTGTAAATAGAGATACATTCTAAAACGCCACTAGTCAATCTTTTCTAATAATGAAGAATTTTCTCACGGCTCATAGAAAAAAAAAATCTGTTTTTATGTTGAGAGCAAGGTCGCAGTCGACACGCGCCGCGCTTCTATTACAATTGTCAGAAATTCACGTTTCCAAACTTCTGACATATTATTGTTGATTAATTTTGTTAAAAAAATAAGTGAAATAGGAAGTGATATCAACGCGCGGGAGGTCCCAGTGTATTATTATTATTATTGATTCTTATAACTCCACTTATCTCACGTTATGAGTTCGTGCTTCATCATTCTAATGGTCCATCATATATGTCTTGTTATTTATTATATGTGATATAAAATGCAATTTTAATTAATTTATCTATTAATTTAAGCCAAGAGGGAAATTTTTCTTTATTGATTATTATTTTATATTTTTTATATCGGTAACATAAATTAAGTTTTCCATTTATAGTATGAAATCTAATATGCTCGATTTCTTTTCCATAAGACCCTATATGTCAATGATGGACCGCGATCCCGTCCATCTGGCTATTAAGGGGCGTACGTGTGGTCATGACTTTGGCGGGGGCGCAGGGCGAGGGCGGAGGCGTGTGAACCAACGTAGGAGGTTGCCTCTGAGCCCAAGGTGTGCGGTCAGAGCATCAAAAATAGGGTTTCAAAAAGATATCTATAAACTTTCGATGACACTTACATAAATACTATTTCTAATAAGACATTTCTTAAGTGCAAAACAAGAATATATAACCTACCCATCAGAAAAGCAAACTTTGTAAAATTATAGTGAAATAAAAAATATATAGAAGTAAAATTAATTCATGAAATGATTTATAAATACAATTTATCCTTAAATGTGGAAATTAAAAATGTTTTAAACCTACCCATTAGAAAAGCAAACTTTGTAAAATTATAGTGAAATAAAAAAATATAGAAGTAAAATTAATTCATGAAAAGATTTAGAACTACATTTTATCCTTAAATGTGGAAATTAAAATTTTTATAAATAATTTAGTATCTTAAAATATTCTATTCACAATAATAATTAAAAATATATAAAAAATATTGAATAAGTAAACTTAAAAATTTTTATAAATAAATAAATTATTAATATTTCGATAAAGATTTGTCGAACGTAGCCTACTCCCGCATTGAAATCACCGAACAAAATCCATTTTTCTAATGATTATCTTAAATCTTTATATTTAATCTTTTGTGCTAATGTTTTTTTAAAAAAAATATTAAATTATCATTATGATTTAATGCTTTAATTCTTTAAATAATTAATTGAGAAGAGATTTATTTTATACCATTTATTTGTAATCAGTGTGAATAAGGTGATTCATAAATAAATGACTAGAGATGATTTTCAAGTTTTTAAAAGTTCGGCGAATTGCTTGTTAAACGCAGGAACAATAATGTGATGTTCTTATTTATTTGCATTGACTCATAAAAAAGTTATACTTAAATGAAAATGACTTGGACAAAATTATACAAGAAGATTGATAAATTAATTTTTTTTTTTTTTATATAATTTTTATAAAAATAAATCATAATGGAAGTAAAATTTTCTTATAAGAAAAAGAAAGCTAAATTATATTTAAAAAATAGAAATAAAATTGTATTAAAAAGAATATATCACTTGTATTTTATAGATATTTAAAATTATTTAAATTTTTATAATATTGTTAATGATGGTTAACGTTTATATATAACATTATATGGTATAAAATTGAAATAAATATTTTATTTCAAAAATTAAAAGTGGTGATTTGATAACAGTTAAAGGAATATTTATTTATTTGATTATATAATAATATTTTTATAATGATATATATATATATATATAATTTAAGATTATATTTATTATAATTATACTAATCACCAATTTAATAAATTATAGAATACTTAACAAAAAAGACTATGGTTGATTCTCAAATTTTCCTTTTCTTTTAAATTAGTTTCTTTATATATATAGCTATATTTTTTAATGTTCCAAAATATTTTTCTTCAAATTTTTTTAATATGCTATGATTTTAAATAATAGTTTCTAATAATTTATCACGGAAGAATTTAAAAGAATTTTATTATCATTTTTATGGTTTGAGAGATGAAATGAAAATTTGTAAATAGCTGCTGCCCATTTACCGACCTCTTGGTTTAGTAGATAGATGTCATTTTTGTTTTAAATTATGTTTGTTTTCTTTCCTTTTCAATTCCAATTTTTAAAACATTATTTAATGATGAGGGTATTCTGAGTATTAAATAATTCTTGTTAATGTTGTAGGCAATATGAGAAGAGAATATTAGAAAAGATTGTATATTCAAAGTAGATAGAAATTCGAGAATGGCTCTTTCTAGGTTTTTAAATAAATATTAAAAAATTATGAAAAATATAACTAATTTTGACAGATATAACTTAGTGGACCACCTGTTAAGTATTTGTAGTGTAGGGGAATGAAAAGAACGATTCGATGAACCTCTCACTCTCTTCCATTTTCAAAATGATTTATTTTTTTAAAAAGGTAAATCAGAGAATTAAAGATAATCGTTTTTTAGACTATCAAGCTACACAATAAAAACCAAAATAACTTGCATTTATATTGGTCAATAAGTTTTCAACCTTTTGACCCGATGTTTCATGTTGAATGTTAATTCGTTACACGTTTACAAAATAACAATAAAAATATTATTTAAATATAGAAAAATATATAAATTTTATTTATGAAGCTTATCTTCGATTACATCAAAGAATTAGGTCTATTTTTTTTTAATTTTAATCAAATTCTTCTGGGTGGCGACATTACAGATTGTTTTTTTTTTTTTTCCTTTTCAACCAGACATTTTTTCTGCCCAAGGTCTACTAGTATGCCATATATCCTTTAAGCAGTGAGATCTTCTTGCGCCTCAGGCAAGCGAGATAAATAATAATGATGTGCTGAGGCAATTTCCATATTCAATCTCACGGATGGCACTTGTTTTACTTGGCAAAAAAATTCCTAGTCATCTCTTTTATTTGCTTTATTTTTTATGTTATTTTTTTATATTTTATCTTTATTATTATTATTATTATTAATATTATTATATTCTTTAAACGAGGAAGAATTTATTAAATAAAGATTGGCATATGAAAAAAAAAGAAAGAAATAAAAGAAAATAACAATTTTGTTTTATTCACTTCTCTTCTTTAAAAAGCTAATAAGATATTCAATTTATAGACACCCGGTTGGCCCATATTTTGTTATTAGATTATAAATGGATGAAAGAAAAAAAAAAACTTTTCGATAATTTGATTAAACTATTAGGCGCTGCGGTATTTCGGGTAAACAATCTACTTAATACGGCAATTGTAAAGCGTGAGTTGGAAAAACAAAAAAAAAACAAAAAAACAAGTCACCAGAAATTCACCAGCTTCAGTGAACCACTTGATTTTTTTTTTATTTCGCCACCATGATATATTTTAAACTTAAATTTTTATCTTTATCCATTTTTTTTAATTATCTGTAAAAAGGAAAGCGACTGATTAGTAAAATAAAAATAAGTAAATTAGTAATTATAATTAATAAGCTAAGTAATTTAAGTCTCTAAACTAAAGATCGTAGTTTTATATTAATACAATTTTATATATATATATATTTATAAGAGAAAATATTAATTATAAAAATAGTTCCTAGCTAAAGATATAAAAATTTTTTTTTTTTTTTTTAAAAAAATAAATTTTATTTAATTATTATCAAAAATTAAATAAAATAAAATAAATAAATAATAAAATAAAATTTATTTAATTTTTGATAATAATTAAATAAAATTTTTTTATCCTATTAAAAAAATTTGATCAAACATAAATACTCTAATTTAATCAATTTTTGATGATAAATATCAGTAATGAGATAAAGAATTTTTATATTAAAAGATAACAAACAAACTAAAAAATTAATTAGTTAATTTTAAATGAAAAATTAAGGTAGATAATTTGATTGGAATTAAATTTTTCAAATTTCTTTTTTAATAAAATCCAAATTAATCTTGTTTTATAAATGTTTATGTTAGATAAATATATAATATAATATAATATTATACTTATAGAGTGTAAATAATTATTTACATTCTATTTCCATAATTAAAAAAAAAAAAAAATTAAATATTTATAAAGGAAAGATTCTTAATCCAATTGGTTTGTAGCTATTAGTAAAACATCAATTAATAAATGAATATCATGGCAATAAAAATCTCGTCCATTAGCAAAGTTATTAATAATCACTACCTACCTATAAGGTATTAAAAAAAAAAGTACGTGGTGCATAAATAAAAAGTTATATAGTGGAGCGGCGGTGCACGAAGTGATTTCAAATGCGGCATCGGTTCAAATGGCCCTCGGACTAATTAGCCATATCACCATTAGGGTTGGCGCATTAGTCCGGCCCGAGAGCCGAAGGCTAATCACGCACCCATCATCTGGCGATATATGGAACGGACGATCCTCGTGGTTCATCTACTTTATCGGAGGGTTCCGAGGTGTCCGGGCCGTGAGCTGCTCCGCCCTTACGCCCGCCGAGAATCGACAGCTCTCTTTTCCCATTTAATTAAAACTTTTGTCTAATTAATTGACCACGAAAATATGCAAGTTGTACCATGGTCTGATTGAAAACATTACGATCTTGTTTTTTTTTTTTTTTTTTAAACGTACATATCCGTTAAAATAAGAATTTCTTTAGAATTGAATTCTTCTCTTGAATTCTTCACAAAGTACCAATACATAAAAATTAAATCCATTCTATTTTAATCCAATCAATATCTATTAATTTATTAATTATAAAAATTTTATATTCAGAAAATCTTTATAAATTTCATTAAATGTACAAAATATCTAAAGAAGAAAAAATATAATTTGAGAATAAAATAAGAAAAATTTAAAAACACATACAAATATAACTTTGTTAATTTAATTAAAATAAATATTAATATTTTAAATATTTGTATTAATATAAAACCAATATTATTTTCGATTACTATTCCACTATTATAAAAGTTATTATTATTCTTAATTAAATAAATATTTTGAATTGTTTTTCTCAAATATATTATATTAAATCTGTATTTATTTACGGGTATTAATCTTAAACATATTGATTTAATATTTACAAATCCAATTAAAAATTAATTATAATGTATGACCATATTTAGAAAACACCAAACCGGGACAAACGTTTTACCTTTTTTTTTTAGAACCAAATTAAATTTTGAAAAAAGTACGAAATGTCGTAAATATTTAAAAAACGGGACAATAGGCTGTCCCGAAGACTTTTTTCGGGACGTCGGGACAGAGCACCTAAAAACAGGTCGTTTGGTCACCCTAATTTTAGATATATTAATGGTTGTAATACTTTAGTTATATTATATGAATTTTAGTTTTTAATATAAAAAAATAAATGTATTTTTCTAAAATATCTAATAATATATGGATGCGAGTATATATCTAATGAGAATTTAAATGTGAAATGGAAAAAATATTAATTTTTCTTGTACATCTTTCAATAAATAAATAGATATTTTTTTTTTGTGACACCCATCTAAATGTGTATTAAATATTTTTATTTTTAGTTAAACTTAAATTTTGTTGATTCATTTGTATTTTAACGGAATACATGAAATATTACTTAAATTAATGTAAAATCCGATAATAAATTTTAAACATTTTTATATAGATATACAACTATTTTATTTTATTTTTCTTGTTTGTTGTAGAATAATACCCTTAATATAGTTTTTTTTAATTATAGTTAATTTCTTATTGAAAATTAGTGAATTGTTTTTTTTAAATAAATAAAAAAAAAAGAAAAGAGATATGATTCTAAAGTCTTGGCGATTCACTTCTTGTAGTAACCTTTTTTTTGCGCAATCAACGCCATCAATCTCTGTCTCAGGTCATCTTTATTAATAAAGAATCGATTAAATAGATTTATCTGCTTTTATTTGACTTTTCCAGATAAATATATTATGTAATAGTTTATATTTTCATTTAAAAAAATAAAATATTATACTTACTATATATTTATTGTGAAGAAATCAACTGAACTTGTTTTTTTTTTTTTTTTTTTTAATATGAAATGATGAAATATCATATTAAAAAATCTTATAATATAAAATTGCAAATATTTTACGATTAATATCGAAATATTAATTGAATAAATAATGCCATTTTCTTATTATTTGAAATTTTAATTAATCGACGGAAAAAGACGGAAATCAATTGTGTTATTAGCAATATCAAGAAAATTTAATAATTTTATATTATAAAAGATTTTTTAATAGTTAATAAAATTTTGGATTTAATTATTTCTATTAATTTTATTTATTTATTTTTAATTTTGTCTATTCTTTAAAACATAAAAGTTTTAAAGAAGAGAATTGATTTAATCGAATAAAAAGAGATTTTTTTTGTTGTTGTTGCAGATTATATATCCAGAATTTCATTGAGATTTATGATATTTTTAAAAATTCGTTAAGAAGAATGAGGTGATTTGATTTTGGATGGAATAGAAATCGAAAAAATGTTGATTAAAATTTCACAATTATACATATAAAGTTAAAATTTAAACAATAAAATAAACTTCAACCAAAATTATTATATGTAGTTATTCATATTCTTCATTTTTTATGATAATAAAAATCAGATTTTTACAATTTCATTAAAAAATAAAACAATTTTAATATAAAATATACTTTTAAAATAAAGACTAATATTTTTTCAAGAAATATTAATTCTTTTAAGATAATGTTTTTCTAATTTAAAAATAATTTCAATGTTATTTATTTTATTTTTTTTTATTTATGAAATTTAATATTATAATTTTTAATTTATTTAAGATTATTAATTAGCTGATATTTGCCATTTTTTTTTCAATGATAGTTATTGTTAAAAAAAAAACATTTGCAAAATAAGGGCTGGAGGAGAATTTGGTCGCTATTGTTCCCCTTCATTGAAAGAAATAAAAAAAAAAATAATGCAGTTTAGAACTTCAACTAGAGCCAGACTAAATTAATGGGTATTAATTAGCAGCAGCATCAAGCAACATTCGAGTCGATATGTGTCCATGTGTGTGATGATTTATGACCCTTTTTTTTTATCACGCCCGTTGGATAATTTTTGTTTTTTGATTTTTATCTCTTTCGATTTAATTAATTAGCTGTTACTTTTGTGATCCAGTCAGGGTTGTGCTTGAAGTAATAAGGAAAGAATATTTTTCCTTCGTGCTCTTTAACAAATAAAATTAGTAATTGCCATTGGACATGATTCATACTTTATTTTAATAGTTTGAATCGCAATTTCAACCGACTCCCCCTTTCATCAAAAAGAAAAAAAAAAAATTATAAATATATTTTATACATACTTATTAAAAATTTATTTGTTAATCATTTTATTTTAATTCTCATTATGATCATAATTTATTCCTATTTTATTTAATTGGTTCCGTGTTTTCAGTTAATCAATGGAGCGTACAATTTGAAATACCAAATATATATATATATTTAGGTAGATAAATAATAAATACCTAAATAACCATTTGTCAAACTAATCAGATTAATCAAATTTAATTCAAAATCATGTCAAATAATTAAGTGAAAAGATTTTTTGAGGTATTTAATATCAACAAATTCGATCCAAATACCACAAGATCAAAGCATGCGGCTGAGTAGTTTCTAGTTACTCTGCAATGACAGAAGAAAGAGAAGATTAATCAGGCGAAGCTCTTAAATCTTCCGTTCATTGTTTCACTTATTAGGCATATCTGGTTGAATTTACCTATTTTGTCATCATCGAGCTTCAAAGTGGTTTTAAAGAACTTGAATTAATTAAAATGTTTCATTATTTTTCTTTTTTTAAAAAAAAGAAAAGAAAAATTATAAAAATTGTAAAATTAATTAGAATTTAAGTCTTTATAAGGAAAATGAAAAATTTCAATTGAAATTTTATTTATGGAATATGATTTAATTATTATTATTATGTTTTTTTATTTATTATTATATATTTTTCATTAAGTTTAACTCGATATATAAGCGCCATCTTTTCACTCACAACGAATCATAAATAGATATATAATATAATATAAATGTATATATATATTAAATTATTGATTAAAAAATGATTAGAATAATACACATGTTTAGTAACAACAACATATATTAATCTTATAATCATTTTTAATCAACAACCAATTATTAATATATTTAATGAAAAAAAAAACAAAAATAACATTTGGATACTATAGATAAAAATATTAATTCTATTTTTTATTTTGTTTTTTTATTATCTAAATGAATTAATTCTTAATTAATTTTCTTTTAGATGAATCAACAGTGTAAAGTCTGTGGTGAACCTGCTGCTGGTTTTCATTTTGGAGCATTTACCTGTGAAGGATGCAAAGTATGTATTTTTATAAATTTTTTCTATAAAATAAAACCTATTTTTTTTTTTATATTGATTTTTGATTTCAATTTAATAATAAAAAATAAAATTTCAAAATGAAGTAAACAATTATTTTTATTAAATTAATATTTATCTCTATGAATTTTCAAATATATGAAAATAGATGATACATTTTTTTTTTATCTAATATCAATATTATATTATATTATATATATTATATATTTAGAAAAAAAAAGAAATATTAATATTGTTTATTATTTATTTATTATAATTCAAAACATTTTTAATTAATTAAACAACAAAACAAATCAAAACAAAAGTTCATATTTATTGTTTCTTTATTTATTATATTTATTTAACTCGCCTAGAATGAAAGTTTTAAGAGTATATCTAATCTTTAATTTTTTATTTTTGATTGAAGAATATATTTTTATTAATATTGTGCAATGTAGTAAACATATTATCGTAAAGTTGGAAATTAAATACCACATATTTTTAATTAAAAACAAATAAATCGAAAATGCAATTGAGAGATATTTAATTTAATTCAATTAATTCAACGGCCGCCAAAGAAGTCCGTGAAAAAAAAATTTCCTGGTTATTTTTGTCATTATCATCTTTAGTCTAGATTATTATTTTCTACCATATCCAATGATAAAATAAAATTGATTTAATAAAATACGGCATAAATTAAACATGTTTAGAGTGATTTCGCAAACAAAATAAAGAACAAAAAAATAAATATATATAATCGTATTCCTTTCAATAAATTATACTTTGCATTAAAAATTATTTATTTTATTTATTTCTATATTTTGTGATCTAGTTTATAATTTATACCTATTATATTTATATATTTATTTACATTTTATTGGATTTTCATTAATGAATTCATTCGTATGCGAAAAGTAGATTGGTTTGTAAACAAAACATATTAATATTTAGAATTAATAAATAAAAATTATATTATCTCATATAATACCGGTTATAATTAATTATTTTATAATATAGTCATATATTTATATATATATATATGTTGAATATATTAATATTCTTTATAAAATTTAAAAAATTCATTAAACAGTGGTGAAAAAGATGACTGAAATAATTTTCATTTAATAATAATGATTAAAAATAAAGAACAAATGAATAGTATATTTAACCCACCTAATAAGTATGAATGTATATTATTGTAAATATTTTTTGTTAAATTTTCAAGGTTGTTATAAAAATAAATGACTGATTTAAAAATGATGTGATGTAAAATAAAAAGATTCAGCTATTTAATCATTATAAGTGTTATATACTTGAATAGTATATAACACATTGCGAACAAGCAATGAATTTGATTCTGGTAGAAATGAACCCAATGGTTAGAACGGGAGAGACTTTAATGCAACGGCCGAGCGGGTGCGCCTGCAGCCAGGATTGGCAGGCGGCAATTGCGGCTGCACCGCTCGCGAGAATTCAAGCGCAACGGGCGCCAACTCGAATAAGATTCCCATACACTTTTCATTCACCTTTTACTTTTGATAATCAATTTATATTAAAATGAATTAAAAATTATATAAATAAAAATGATTTATTTATTTTTTGAACAATAAATCAATAGACATTTATTTTTTAATAATAATAATAATAATAATAATAAATATTCATTTTTAATAATTTTATTGTATTAAATATGTTGATATAAAGAAGCTACGTTGTCAAAGGATATTTTTGACAAATTGCATATTACATAATGCATATTATATATTTAGTAAAAATGGAGCTTAACTACCATGAAATAAAAATTCGCCGAAATTGAAAGAATTGTATATTATTTGTCCTTATAAATAACTCAATAATATACAAATTCAATAAATCATATATTATATTATAGTTTACACCAATAATAACCATACACATCTCTCATATCTCATATCTCTCTTCCTAAAAGTTATTCACATTTTAACGTCATAACTTATATATATTATAAAATAAGTAAAAAGTTTAAATTAAAAAAGATGTTTAATAAAAATATATATTAAATATTATAAAAAAAATAAAACACGATAACATTTTACAGAGAAATCAAATTATTTATTATATTTCAACAAGTATATATTATATTTGAAGAATATGTAAATTTGACTAAAAATAGATATTTACAAAAATTTTACTATAAAATATTTATATTTTTTTTTTTTTTGCATTTTAATATTTAATAAAGAGAAATTATATTTTTTATTATAATTTTTTATCATTTTAGTTTCTTTTTACTCTTTCACATTTTATATATAATTTTAGAGTAAGTTTCTTAAGCTATTTCATTGAAATATAATTTCATTTCATTATTTAATAGAATAAATTAAACCTTCAATTAATAAATATCTACTTCTCATCATCTTGAGATAAGCAATTTTTCTTCCTCTTTATAATTTTATATTTAAATAATATAATTATTTTATTTGTTAAATCTCAATTGAAATTTCAATCGATTTAGTTAAAACGCATTTAATAAAATATATAAATTAATTTTCATTTTTTGTTTTTTTTTATATTTTAAATTAAACATATTCTTAAATAAATCTCTTAATTCCAAATCTTCATTGTTAAATAAATAAAACTCTCGAATATCATATACACAAAATTTCACGATTTTCTTTTATTTTGATAATTATAGGTATATTTAAAAAAAATGTATTTACCTACGAAGATGAAGATAAAATAAAAACTTGATTGAAATTTTTCTTTTACTTTCTTTTTTTTTAAAGATATTAAAAATTTCGATAATTTCCATGCTGAATTGTCTATTATAAAATTTTTCACAAATACTTTTCCTGGAAAGTTCTATGATTTCGATTCATTTCAATTATTTTTAATTTGTTCATTTCAACTGAAAAAATAATGTTAATAATTAACAACAATAAAATTATTAAAATTCTAATGATAAATTATTAAATTTTTGTCGATTATAGAATAATTTTAAAATTGATTTTTATAATTTCTTTAAAAAAAAAATACTCTAGATCCATTTTACATAGATTGAATTTCTTTTGGAATATTAATTATTTTTTGATCTAAAAGAAAAAAAAAAATTAGAACATGTTTACTTTAACAAAAATTACTAATTATATATAGTTTAAGGTCGTTTATTTCACAAAGATGTCTGTGATAATAAAGAAAAAAAAATAATTTTTTCATTCAATTTCAATTTTTGTTTTTTTCCTTTTCTAAGGAAATGGTTTAATTTATGGATGGCCCTACGATAAGTGGACCTCGTATTGCACGCAAGAATGCTTCCAAAAGGAAAATGGACAATAACAAAGGCGAAGTATTATGCAATGAGTTTATTATTTTTGCGACACCCGTTCGCGCGCGCGACCACAAATAGTTCGCCAACCGTGAATCTACCAGAGTTTTAATATAGTTCAATGGGTTTTCAAAATCTTGAAACTATTTTTTTTTATTTCTTATTAAATAAAAACGTAACAGGAATTTCACTTTTAGTATTATTCAACTATCAAATATGTCCTTTCCTGTATCTTGGAAGTGGTTTATATGCCCAAAAAAATAAAAATAAATAAATAATCCGTATGGATCGAAGATAGTCTCGTGTGATCATTTGATTCACTCCCCTTGAGAAATGCATCGTTACGGGTCGTCTAGTTTGATTCAATTTGTAATTTTGCCTTGAGCAACTTTGTACTTGTAGTGTTTATATTTTTTCAGCCATATTCGGTCAATTAACTTGCGTGCTTAAGAACCGTTATATTTGTGTCATTGGCAGGTTTAAATGAGATGGCTTGAAATCAATCAGATTTTAATTGAAATTGAATTTCCTATTAGAAAAATAAATTAAAACAAAGCAATTAAAATGTAATAAAAAATTGAGAAAAACGAATTAGTTGTATCCCTAATGATAATATGAAAAAATTATTATCGTGCATTAAAGTCTCTCCTATAAAAACACTCATTCAACAATTTTTTTTAATCTAATTGTTCTATTGATTCTTTTACCTGACTATCTTATTCCCTTCTCTATATCAAATAATGGATTTTGCTTCAATAGGTCATGGATTTCCTGAGCAAATAATAATTGGTTTGAAAAATATTCATAAAACAGAACAGGTTATCATTCTCAGGTTAAAAGGTTAAAAAGATTTAATCTTCTTAGTAACCCTTAAAATGATTTAACCTCTACAATTCAGATCTTATTTATAAATATGTATCTATAATAATAATAGTAATAATAATATAAAAATAAATTTTCCTTAATCTTAATTAATCCATCTGATATTTAGAATTTATTCAAACAAAATATATAATATTTCAAAATTTAATGAATATTTTGATTTTTATTTATAATAAAAATGTTATATTTCATATAATTCTATGATTAATTCTTGAATCTAAAATAAATTATAAATAAAAACAAATAATAACCATTTCGATTCAGTAAGGTAGAATATAAATAAATATGGATGGAGTATGATGAAGAAAAACTATGATTATTTAATGATAAATGTATATACAATACAATTGAGAAAGTTAAAATCATTAGATTTTTTTTTTTTGTTAATTTGTTTTATATCTTAAAAAAATAAATAGAATGACAATTAATTATTATTTATAGTAAAGTCAAATGTTTTTTTTTTTACCTTAGTATATTTATTTTATCTGCATTATATATCATGCACGTTCATCTTAGAAATTTTATTTAATTTTAAAAAAAAAACATTACAAAGAAGACATTTTTATATTTGATTGCTTAGTATTTATTTTTTCAATTTCCATTTTGGCTAACCATCAGAACATATTTTATAATTTATGTGTATGAATTTTTAATTAAATATTGACATTATTAATTGATTTACAACATAAACACATTTAAGTACAAATTTATGAATTTAAACGTTTTGATATTTTTTTAACTACTTAAATAGTTTTGAGGTATCGTTTATAATTATTAAGAAAATTTTTTATAAATTCAAAATTTTAAACCATAAATTTTTTTATATATAATATAATTATTTTTGATAAATATTTAAAATATAAAATGTATCTAAACTTTTGAACATATAAATATAATATGATTAAGAAAACAATTATATTATAAAATATTAAAATATTTATTTATAACTATTTAGAATAATATTATAATAATGTAATAATAATAATAATTGTATTTAATAAAATTAAACGCTTACATCAATTTAATTTAATCATAATATCAAATTCAAAATTTCTTCATCAAAATTATATTCAATAGAATAGAAGATTTAGCCAAATCATTACAATATTTTTTTTTCGGTTTTTATATTTTCTTCTAATTATTATTAAATATCATTAAAGAATTTTATTTATTTTTTAATTGATAATTTATTTACTTTTTAAAAAACTTTATTTATTCGTTTTTTACTATCTCGTAAGAGATAGTATTGCGATCACGAAAATTTTCGATGTTTAGATTTTGATGTTTTTATACGTTTTGAAGGTTCCTGAATCATTTTCACTAAGGTTGAGAAAAATGTCTGTGTGTGTGTGTGTGTGTATGTGTGTGTGTATAAATGTAGACAAGATTGCGCAAAAACGGTTTGAGCTAGAATGATGAAATTTGGTACATGGACATTATTCAAAATTCATAGTTTTCTATCAACTTTTGAGAAATGTAGCTCATCCGGAAGAGGGTCATTACTTACAACGTTTTGATTTTTTTTCCTCTAAAGTGACCGTAAAAATAAAGATATATGTTTGATAATTTTTCACATGATTAATAATTGTATAAAACTGCTATATATAGAATTTCAGCTTGATTGAATCGTTGAAAGTACCAGAATTAATTTTTTAACACTGAAAATCTCACGCGCCAACACGTGCGATGGTGCCATCAATAAAAAGCCAAACATGCGCTGGTTTAATATTTATTATTTATAATTTATAATTAATTAAATTTAATTTAAATATAATATATTATGTTATTTAATTCAATTCAAATTGCGAGATAGTCGAGTGGAGACACTCCAGCTTATTTTTTAAATTAGACCAATTTGTATCCTAATTTGTTGACAAATCATGTATTTTATTTTGTCCATTTTCTAAGGCATTTGTAAATATGATAATTTTGCTATGACATAAATCATCTTAATTTCTATACCAGTAAAAATATTGTAATAAATATTAATTTTAAAGGGTTTTTTAAGGTAATTTTAAATAATTTCCAAATAAATTACCTTAATAGGTTTTTTTTTGTTTTTTATTAACTCTTACACCTGTCCATTACATTACACACCCTCATCACTTTAAAAAATGCCAAAATTAAATGTATGAGCTTCGCGAATGGACAAAGAAAATATTTCATTTTGTCTATTCAGGTGAGACGAATTGATGTTTCCACCAAGTTTCTTAAAAAATACCTCTTGCTTTTTTTCCCTTTTCTTTTTCAAAGAGTTTTTTATTACCTGTCACTTATAAACATCTTTAATTTGAAGACAATTGAAAATCAATATAAAGAGAATAAAAAAAAAAAGCAAAAGATTTTTCGGTAATGTTGATCATTTTGCGAAGATTTTAATATTCAATTTGTTTAAAAAAAAAATTTGCAAATTCAAGTTTAGTTTCTTAATTATTTGTATTAAGTATAAACCACATATTTAATAAAAAAAATTGTTATTTCATGTTTCATTTTTTTAAAATGAATAAAAATTATGAATATTAAATGTTCAATAGAGTGGTGTTCTCGATGCGGTGGGTTACGCATCTACTTATATTAGCACATATCAGAAACATTCGTTTCGCGTACCAAGTACCTGATCGAAATTCATGTCCACCCTAAGACCTTGGTCACTGACATGAAATAGATAAAGACAATAGTTGGCTTGCTCAACAAAGTCTACTTTTTATTTTTTTATTGTTTTTTTCTTTATCATTTCACAAGGAAAATTTTATATTTTACTAATAAATATAGTTACTTATTCTATTTAATTTAAACCTTCAATTGTAACTTGAAATACAAAATATAAATTATGATCTTTATTTGAATATAATTTCAAAATTGGTTCATTTTGCTGAACAAATTTTTCTTTAAAGTTTTTATAAATATTACAAATCAATCGTGTTATATTTATTATTTATTTATAATTAATTTATATCTAAAATTAAACTAAAAATTAGAGTTGGTTTATTTATTTTATTTTCAAACTATCCTATTATAAAATTTGATATATGGAAACCATTTATTGGGGCGGAACGCTAATATTCCATACTTACAAGATCAATTAGCTAATACCATTGAACCTGTAAAATTAAAAATAAATAAATCAAAAGAATCGCACTTTATCAATCATTGAGAAATAAGATAATTTATATTTTAAATATTAAACATTTATTAAATTTATTTTTTAATATAATTATTTAAAAAAGGATATAAAAAAAAATAATGAATAACATTTAAATATCAATTTATAATTATTATAATTTTAAATTAAAATAATTAATTATATATATATATAGATAACATATTACTCGTATTTAGACATGTAATGATTAAATTGTTATGATTTGTGAATATTTTGCAATCATTTGTTCATTGGTATATTTCTACTATAAATGAAGATTTATTTCATAACTATAGAGGTATAAAATTCACTTAAGAATTAAAAATTGAAACTTATAATTATCTTTTTTTTTATTTATTTACTTCTTTTGGATGGTGATGAAATAAATCAATTATGATGTAAACTAAAGTTAAGATTAATTAATTAAATCTATTAAATTTTTATTTAGCTATAACTTTATATAATTAATCCATTTTATATTTAATACTATGTTTAATTTTAATTAATAAAGTGATAAAATGGAGTTTATAGTTGTTGAGATTATTTAGTTTTAAAATTCAAAGCTTTTCTTGAAAAATTAGAGTACAAATCCCTCCTTGCTCAGAACTTCTGGACTCTGGACACCTCAATGGTCTTTTTCGATTAAATATTTTTTTGTAATTAACTCAAAAAGAATTGTTGATTCAAAATTCGTAAATACATTTTTTTTCTAATTATAAAGTAAGATAATTATTTTTTTTTTTTAAATTTTAAAAGTATATAAGATCAGATATTTTATTTATTTCAAGGGAGGTTTAAAATCTTGAGAGGGAAAGTGGAAATTAAAATTTTCAATTATCAGATCTCTTATAAAACAAAGGGAAATGATTACAGCACGCGATGCTAAGAGGGCGGTCGATGTGTAAAGCTTCCGGTCTATTAATCTTAATGGTTATTTAACCCTGAACCAGTGGCCGATTTAAAGGTAAATTAGAAAACAATGCAATGACGAAGTTACACCATCGCTCAAACACCATTCTACGCGCAACCTGCGACGCATCCTCTACAGTTGAGAAACATCAAACGACCGACCTCACTTAATCTAAGTTATGCTAATTAACCACTCCGTTTTTATGCATTTTAATTTTCGGAAGACACTATTATAATGGAAATATCAGTTTAAAATATCTTGGGGAGGGGGTGTCTGATTTTTTTCATCACTTTATTATAAAACATGATAGATAGTATGAATATTCAAATTTGTTTATTAATTTTACTTTTTTTTTTTCTTTTTCAGTCGTTTTTTGGAAGATCGTACAACAACTTAAGTTCAATTTCTGAGTGCAAGAACAACGGGGAGTGCGTTATTAACAAGAAGAACCGGACATCTTGTAAAGCATGTCGACTTCGCAAGTGCCTCCTCGTGGGGATGTCTAAAAGTGGATCGCGATATGGACGGCGCAGCAACTGGTTCAAAATTCATTGTCTCCTTCAGGAACAGCAACAGCAAGCTGCTGCTGCTGCTAATCAACATCAACAAATGCAAAGACAGAAGACACCACCGCCAACACAACCAGCCCTTACGGGACTTAACCACCATCATGCTTCATTGCAATTGGCCGTCGCATTTTCTCAACAGCAAGCACTTGGCAGAACAACCAAAGAGGATCTCATGATGCTAGGATTAGATGATTATAAAAATTCCACCTCTCCTTCAATTTCATCTCCTGAATCACATAATTCCGATTCATCGGTTGAAGTGAGTGATGCAAGATTGGCGAGTCGAGGATTATTTAAGACCGTCTCCTCCAGTGAACCACAGCCACCAAGAGATATTACTTTTCCAATTCCTTTTTCACATTTCCCAATGTTTCCACAGGGATTTCCAGCATTGGCTGCATTCCCACAGCATGCGCAGATGCCTAATTCGTTCCTATTCCCCACTGGTTATCTTTATCCTCCACCTCCCACAAAGCCTACCGTGTCTCCCACTTTTCTCAAACAACCCCGATATCCTACCAATATTAACAATATCAATAACAACAAAAATAACTCTCCAAGAGATCCTGCAGATATGTTCAATAAACGATTTTATCTCGATGCAATCCTTCAATCTCAAAGATCACCTTCTACAAGTCAGGAAGAACGAGACGATGTTTCCTGTACAAGTCGAACACCTTCACCTGAGATTATTCAAGATAATCCGATTGATTTATCAATGAAAAGAACATCACAGACAAATATATCCTCTGAAGAATCCTGTAAAAAAATACAAAATATGAGTGGCGATGAAGGCACAGACAGAGATGAAGATTTAGATGAAGACATAACAGTTGATGAAGATATTTCTTCAGCTGATGAGGGTTGTGTTCAAGTTCCCAAAGTTAGGACAACTCCTATTGATTTAACAACAAGAGCATAAAATGTAGTTAATCAATTTTTATTTAGTCCACATATTAAAAACAATTAAAAGAAGTGTAATTAAAAAAAAAATAATAATAAAATAAAAAAAATTATTGAGAATAAATAATAAATACTATTGAAATTTCATTTCATATCAAATGAGAGGGTGAAATAATTGTATAATGGTATTATTTATATTATTATAATAATAATGGTATTATTTATTGTTATTGTTATCTAGCAGATTCAAAGATATTCAATACTTCTCATTTAATTATCTAGTTACCAAAATATTATGTAAATATACTTTTAATTTAAGTGGTCACTTATTATTCAAGACTTGAAAATATATACAAATTTTTAAATCTTTGTATATTTCAGATACCTTGTATATGTTAACAATGGCCAGTATTTGGGTATCTCTATATGTTCTTGTTATTATTTATTGTATGTTAATTGATTATGTTTATCTTATACTTATTATTCTTTTTTTTAATTTGTTGTATATATATATCTATATATCTATATATATAAAAATATATATAAATATATAATTAATAGTTGTTTTGAATTGCCTATATGGACGCTGTTTATGTTAAAATAAAGGTATCTTATTTATTAGTGGGGGAGATTCATTCATTTAATCTAAATTTTAATTTTTCTAGATTCTTGGTTTGTACAAAATAGTTTACTTTAAAAATTAAATCAACCATTACAGATTTTTAAAACTATAGAATAACTTGCCTGAAGAAATAAGTGTAAAATTGAATCTTCTTAAATATTCTTCAGTCTCTCCCCCTCTCAGTAGAAATTTTTTTCAAATTTTAATGAAAAGTATAAAAAAGTTTTTATATTTAAGAAATATAGAAAATGTTTTAATATCTTCACCCTCAAAACTTGTTTTTATTGTTACTCTTCTGTATTTATGTATAAAAAAAAATATTTCACATAATCACATCATATTTAAAGAAATTCAAAACTATTTTTGAAAATGTATTTTATTGTATTGATTATATATCACACTTTGCATATTTTGTAAATATTTTCTACATTCTATTTCCGTCCATGTATGTAGTCTTCTTTAGATATAAGATTAAAATCTGAAAATCAAAAATATTTCAAGTCAACACACACAAATATGTTAATTTAATATAAATAAAATAATTCCTTTTAAATTTTCAAGTGTTTTTTTTTTTAGTAATATTTTAAATTTTTCAATTTTTTTTTTTAAATTAGTTAATTTTTAATTTAAAAAATTAAGATTAAGAGAAAAAATAATGGCATTCATCATTTGTTAATTGAATTATGTCAATTAAAATTTTTATAAATTTTATTCTTCTGAATAATATTAAAGAATAGACAATTTTATATTTTGGAAAATGTTATTTATCAAATATATAAACTTAATTTTTTTTCAAATCTAAACTAGAATGTTTTGTATTATAATATTTATTATTTAATGAGAGTGATTAAACGTAGTCAGTAACTATTCGTTATTAAATAGAAAAATATATAATTAAATTAGTTGAATATTATAAAAATATGCAATTGTTATATGAGAAAAAATAAATTTAAATTAAAATAATTAAGTATGTGTTTATTTTTTTTTTAATATTATCTTAAATGAACAATTTGATAAATGTAATTTTTTTTCTTTGAACAAAAAGCTGGTAATCTAATTTAATAAACGTATAAATCATTGCTGCTTAAGTATAACTGAGTTATGAATTATTATAGTTAGAACTTGATTCAATGGAAACTTCTCACGATTCTTAAATTCATTACTTTTATAATACCATAAATATTTAGTTCAATTTTTAAATAAATATAGCTATTTATAGAAATAAGTCAATTTAAAAAATATCATATTTTTAACTTGGTCTGTAATTTGAATCAATTATACGAGTGAGCATTATAAAATATTTGATATGAGAGAACAGATTAGATCGATAAATATTATTCCCGAGTTAATTGTTGAACTATTCTATAAGTTATGTCTCGTAAATCACTTGAGTGAATTTCGGGTTATTAATAACCTATTGTATATACTATAATATCTGCTGGACCAATTGTAAAGGTGGATGAATTAGTGAATCGTGTCCAAAGGTTCGTGCCCAGTTGGGTCTTGACCTTATCGACCGATTCGTATGCCACACAACTCCATTCTAAAATAATTTCATATTCAGAGAAGAATTTCTTAATGAATTTAATCGGAAAAATTTAATTATATTTAAAAATTGTTTTATATAATATTTTTTTTTTAAATTTATAAATTTATAAATGAGTATTAAATAAAAGTCTTAATATTGGAATAATAAGCAAGTATTTTTTATAAAATGAATGCCATTTTTAGCCTATACACACACAAATTTAATAACGAATAAAATTACAAGTGGTAAAAATTAGTCGAAAAATTATTAGTTTGTATCCAGGATTGAATCTCGGGAGTTGATAGCACAGTTGAATCAACGAATCGACCGTACCATCTTGTAATTTAAAATTAAATTAAAAAATAGATGGTTATTAGTTTTAAATTTTATTGATTATGACTAAGTTGTTGCCTTATTTGCAATTTAAGTTATTTAATAAATTAATTTACATACACAATAGAATGTTTATATTAAAATTATAAGTTAGTGCCACAACATTATATAAGTGCAATATCCGAAAATAAAAAAAATAATCAAATTTATATTAATTGACATATCAAAAGTATTAATTAATTTGATAATTAAATAAAAAAATTATTGCAAAATAAAAAACAAAATTTTCTTACAAAAATAAAACTCTTGGTTATATAATTTTATGGAATTCTCACATAATTTAAATATACTGATTAAAAGGTAAATTATTTTATTGATTTTATAGAAAATATTTTTAAAAATTAAAATTTGTTTTATTTTTAAATAACAACTCCTTCTTTTATTCTTTATATTTTTTCTTCTTTTATTAGTTATCTATATTATTATATATTGTTGAACAATAAGGAAAAGATGTTTAAAATAATTTCTATTTTGAAATAAAATTTCTAAAAATTAAAAATTAATATTTTCTAAAATATTTTATTTTATAGTCATCTAAGATATAAAAAATTAACACAAAGTATATCATTATTCTTAATAATAAATATAAAACAATAGATTAAATGTTAGAATATAAATTATTCAAAAATATTAATTTGATTAATGATTTTGAAGTTCATGCATTAATCGAATACGATATGTACTTTTTGGGTCGTCCATACTTTTTACAATAAAATTCGCTTTCTGTCCGCCTCGCCATTGTATTCCCTAAAAAAATATTGAATAACAGAATTTATTTAATAAAATTATTATTAACTTTAAGAAGTGATTAAGAAGAAAGAATTATGAGTTAGTTTCGGTTTGGAATAAAAAAGTGTAATTTTATGAAGTTCTTTAAAAAATTAACAAATAAATAATATAAATAATAACTTACCATGTTATCTACAATAGAGATCTCAAGTGAAATTGAGTAAAGGCCACAAATTGGAAATCCTAGAGAAACTTGAGAAGTGAAGAAATCTTTATGTGGAGTTATAAGCTCAGTTAACGAAGGTGAAGTATCCACAGGCTAAAAATAATATTTGATATAAATGCTTAGACGATTTATTTATGAAGAAGGGTTATAAACTTTATGTATTGTTTCAATTTAATCTGACAACGAGTAACAAAGTAACTTTAAAGGAATAAGAAAGACTTTTAGTTTTTAATTATTATATGTATTAAAAAATGTTTATATATGAATGATTTATTAATTAATATATATATTACCTTAAAATCGAGATTTTTATGTCTGTCCTGTGGCAGAACATGAAATTGAATTATAAGATTTTTTATTTGTCGGAAAAGACCAGGTTTAGGTCCATGCACAATAACCCCTTCCAAACGTAGGCCAAGATGTGTTCCACTTGGAACACTTATTGGTTCACCTGATACTCGTGGCTGAGGTGTTAATGCAATCTACATAAAGACATTTATATTAGTAATATAATAATAATCAAAATACAATTTAAAAAATATTTCAATTTTACCTTAATATTTGTTGATTGACGAACTTGAAAAAAATAGCGAGGAATACACAATGGGGTTCGAGCAATAATTTCAACTTGTGCGAATAAACAATCAATGTCCTGAAACAAATCATTGGTAAAATTTTAAACATTACATATGATTACAAAAATTTATTATCAATTAATTTTAAATTTAAAATGAACTAACTGTATATCTTACTTTCTACATCTTTCAAAACTTTGTATTATTTATACGATGCTGAGTATATAATAAAATTATTTAAATCATAATATTTCTTAGAATTAATACCCCTCTATCTACACATGTTTTAAATAAATATATGTTTATTTAAAAGACGTCTAGCTGGGGTCTATGGGACGGAGTCAACCCATCCTCCGGGATCAAAATTGGGAAGCTACTTGATGAAAAGTAGCGCCTCCGATCAAGAAAATCAAGGTAAAGGTTGATAGGACCCGATCTACTGATCAAAGGACGCTAAATTAATATAGCCGACTTGATAGGGGCTGTTGTTGCGAATGTAGAAAATATATATATATATAAAAACGACTTACATGATGAGTGATGTTTCTTGTTGATGTTTTAAATTGTTTTGAAATAGCACTTATTTGTTTGCATGCTTCATGCATAGATATTGCTTCAAGTCCAGGATATTCAGCACTGAAAATAATAATTTACTATTATTTTATTATACTAAATAAATTTCAGAATATAATGTACAAATGGATTAGAAAAATTTTAAAGGTTTTAGCCATTAGTACATATATAGTAATTTAATTGAAACAAATGACTTTTATAAAAAGAAGTAAAATTATTTAAATTAATCAATTGATTCCTCATCGTGTAATCTGAACTATCCCGTGCGAATTTTTCATTCCATAAATTCTATGAAGAGAATTCTCCTTTCATATACCTTCTAACTATTCTCGTTTCATATTCATACAACCGGCAAAATTGTAGTTTTTTAGATTTTAATTTGGATATTTTTAATAATACTTTTGATGAAATAACTCTTTTACCGCATAATATGAGAATTAAAAACTTACTTCATTCACTTTGGATATGTATTTTTTTAATTTTTATGTAAATATTTAAATATCATAAAATATTAATTTGTGAATAAAAATAATCTACTGAATTTTTACACTATCATATTTGAGGTTTTTAGAAAGATTAGATATTTAAATTATTTATAATTTCTTTATTTAAATAATTCAATCATCATGAATTGTTTTTTTATATTTTTACTTTCCCGCATACTTCGTATAAGGGAAGTATTGGAATCGTCAAAAATTTCGACTTCGAGATTTCGATAGACCTCCCTGAGTCGGAAAATACCATTTTTCGAATTATGTCTGTGTGTGTGTATGTATGTATGTAATGTCTGTAAGCAAATTTACTCAAAAACTAATCAAGCTAGGACTTCGAAATTTGGTACACCGATATTATTCACAGTTTGTAGATTTCTATCAAAATTTGGTCAAAATCGGTTAACCGGAAGTGGTACTTTACCTACACTGGTTGCGCTTACCTTTCAAGTAAAGTACCAGTTTGCTTCGAGATATTTGCTTCATATTTTGTATATAGATTTAAAAATATGAAAAAAATTCAGATACCAAATTTCATCATGATCTGACTACCGGAAGTGACATTTTACCTATACAAGTAGCGTTTCCTTTTTACCGACCGACGATAGTAAGGGAGGTATTGTTTTCACGCCAAATTTCACCTGTGGATATTTTTAGGTACATATCTCCACGAATCATGCATTTTCTTAACAGAAAAAAGTATTTTTAGCATGATGTCTGTCCGTCCGTCCGTCCGTATAGATGTGTACAGCTTGAACGGCTCAACGAATTTTGATGAAATTTGGTATATTTACTTAATCCATCAGTATGATGAATTGATCAACTTTTGGTGCAAATCCGGAAACCGGAAGTGCTCGTATTGCCGATCGAAGAGAGGAAGTGAAGGGTTATTTTCATATCAAATTTCACGTCAGGACATATCTCCACGTGTTATGCACTTTGTATTGGTTTTATCCTCGAGAAAAATCATCTTCATTAGTTTTTTCTTAATTTAAAATTATATGACGTCACCCAGCACTTCATGACGTCACAGCCAGCCCTTATATATTATAAATAAAATAAAATTAAAAATATTTATATTATATCCATATCTGTTTTTTTTTACATTTAAAATATCAGTTAACCGGAAGTAGCACTTTATTCTATATATATATATATATAAATGTTACCAAATATCAAATTTGACACCAATAAACTAACGAACTGGCTCTTTATCAATACCAAGTTTACACATTCTAAATATGCATTCACAACTCTTTATACCTATTTATATGCGGGAAAGTCTAGGGGAGGACACTCCCGCTTATTATAACTACTTACCCAAGATCTATTGGAGGTGGTTCATCAGTATTATTTAAGTTAGCAACCTTGTCGATGGAGTATGCCAATAAAACACACATTTGTTGTAATCTATATTAATTTAAAGACACATTAAGAAAAATTTACTAAAATTTTCAAAACTAATTACAATTTCTAAAAAACTAAATAACGTTATTTGCTAAAGCAAATGAGTATACCACAAAAGATTTAATGAATAAAAGTATTGAAGAATTTTTTCAATCCATTTAAAAAAAAATGAATTGTGTCTTAAAATTAATTCTAATAGATAATTTTAATTTAAGATATTTTCTAAAAGAATTATTTTCAAATTCATGATGAAAAAGGATACATATGAATATTATATAATGTGGAAGGATCAGCATCAAATGAGCATTGATAAAGTTTCCATAATTGTTCACTACAATTTTTTAAATCTTTTGAACTTTTCCGCAACTGAAATAAAATATAAAAACACCTTATTCAAATGTATTTTAAATAAATAATATTAATATTTATTAATTAGATGCATTTTTGAAAATGGAGTTAATGTAAGATTTTCTTCTAATTTATTTTAAATAAATTTTAATTTTGATTATGATAGTATTATATAATTTGAAAAAAACCTGATAAATGACATGTCCACTTCTCAACATTGAATCTCGTTGAGTGTCTGCAACAGTACTTGCAATTGCTGCTGGAGGACTAGTACAAACACTTTGACATGCAGCTACTAACTGACCAAGACATTGGAGCATTTCAGTACGTAGTCGTAAATATTCTGTATGAAATGGAATAGTGCATGTGGATGAGAGGGTGGCGGCCTACAACAATATTGAGATTAAAATTTTAGATAAATTTATTTATTAATTAAATTGTTTTGAACAAATTCATTTTAATTTCTATTTATGTGCCTAAATTTAAAATGAAAGCTAACTTACTTTAATTGCGGCATAGGCTTTATGATAATGAGCACAAGCTAGTGTAATCCGAGTAAGAACAGCTGGTTTAGATACTTCATCATGCAATATTGCTTCGGCACGACTTAATTCCTCTAATCCAACAAACCAAAAGTGATAATGCTCACTTGACACCTGACTTAGCAATTGATCCCAGAGATCAATAGCAATCGAATGTTGGCCATATCGAGCTGCATTTCTTGCCACACGATACATCGACCAAGGGTTAATTTTACGAACAACTGCTTCAATAATTTGTCGAGATTCTGGTGTCCATTCATATCCAACATGGATTTGAAAGATTAGTCTTGTGAGCATTAACTAATAATAAAAAAATGAAGAATAAGCTATAGAAATTTAAATAAAATATTTGTTAAAATAATAATTACCACTTCATTTCCAATATTTTTATTTCTAGAATGGGTTAATTCTTCTAATTTACTAAGAAATATGTTAAGTGCAGGTTGTAAACAATTTGGGGAGAATTCTGCCATGGCACTCATTGCCTCAGCAATAAGTAAACTATTTTTACCTAAAATGAAATTCATTAATTCATTAAAAGGAAACTTCAATAATATTTTTTATATTTTATAATACCTTTCGTATTTGAAAATGAAGATGAAAGTAAAAGAATAAAATCTGAAGCTTGAGCAGGAAAAGTTTGACAAAGCCGAATGGCTGCCTTTAAAGCTTGCCATAGAAGACGAGGAGATGAAGTCAATGGGCAACTTAATAAAAGAATAGATTCAATTGGTTCGACAATTTTATCTAATTCAGTTTGATTTGTATCGAAAGTATGTCTGAAATAATTTAAATTGTCATAATATGAGCAATTATTGAAATTAAAAAAAAAGAAAAGAAATCAAGAATAAATTGTTAAAAAGAGATAATACTACTCTAATATAGATGATAAATTATAAATAAACAAATATATAAAGTTAAAATTGATCAAAGTTTAATCAATCATTATCTTAAATAATAAGAACATAAATAAAGGGAAAAGTTTTAATTATTGTAAAATATTTGGAAATTCAATCTATAAATGGAAATTAAAAATGTCATAAAAGAAAAGTTTTCAGGTTGAATTTAAAAATAGATACACTGGTTCAGTATGAGTTATCACAGTCCAATCTTTAAATATAATTATTTTAAAATACCTTAAACAAGTTAAAACAGTGTGGCAATATACAGCTTTAGTCGAAACTTCTAAATTTGTTGAATAACAACATTGATTGCACAACCTTGAGAGAGGAGAATCTATATATTTTAAGTTAAAAAATATAAATTTATTATTATCAATATTCTGTTTTGTTTTATAAGTTTTTATCAGAATAATATATAAATATATTAATCAGAAGTTACCTAAATCCATTTGTTCTTGAGCTGTTGCAATATTTTTTACAAGCATTACAGCCACATCTAAAACTAAATTAAGAATTTTTCCATCGGATGACTGTAATCCATAACGCACAATATTATTTAATGCGTGAGGGGGCCACAAGGTAGCACCTTGTTCAGAAAGAATAATTAAACTCTTTAAAGCATCATATTGAATTTCTCTTCGAGGATCATTATTAAGAAAACTCAAAGCCAAAGTAACCTTAAAAAAATTAATAATTATTTATTGAACTGCTACTGCCTAATATTTATGTTAATAAACATGTTAATTGGAAAATTATGTTAATAAGTTGCATTTAATCTAGATGATGTATTTTTATATACAATACGGGAACAAAGTTTAATGCTTGAATGCTTGAATTTTATATTTTTTTTTCTTCAATTTATTCTAAGATAAGTTCTTTTTGTTATACATGTAAAATTTAAATTATCTTTTATGTTAATAAATTATAAAATTATATATTATAAAATAATACCTGAGCAGGAATATCTACAATGGTAGATAAAGAAAGCGATGTTAAAGAATGTAGAGTTGCTTTTACAAAATCTTTGGCTGGATAAATTGGCAAAATATCAGTACATAATTTTCGAACCTTTAATAAAATAATATTTAATTTAATGAAGATTAATTAAATAAAATACCTATATATTAATCGCTGAAAATAATAATTAAATTAAAATTAAAATACCATAGAAGCAGTAGCAGCATCGGGATGAGTGTTTTCTAATATGGATAAAAGTTGAAGCTTTATATGAGCTGGAGTAGATAATCCTTGAATCATATTAGAAATTTTATTACACATACTCAAAGCAAAAGGTCTGAAAATATATAAAATATTTATTATTACTATTATTATTTATATTACTATATTTAAGTTTAAATTATAAAATAGAATACTAAGGAATGAGATTTAAGATCATAAGATTATTCATATAAATTGGTCTTCATCTCTCTTATCGTTGTTTTTCATTGAAACATCAAATATAAATGTTAAATCTCTTAAATATTTTAATATTTGATACATGATATTTGTATATAATAATTTTTAAATATTCAATATAAATTGTTGCCAATACTAATTTATTAAAATTCAAAATTTGTACATAGTTATTTTCCTTATATATGTTTTATATTAATTAAATTGTCTTATTAAATACTAATTTTGTATAACTGATAACTTGATATTAATTTATCCAACATTACCTAGATAATGCTGAAAAACGGATAGCAGCATAAATTGCAGCTTCAACTTCTATTGATTCATGAGAGTTAAAGGCTTCTCTAATCGAATGATGAACTTGTTGATTTTCTGGAATTATGCCTGCTATTGCACCCAAAGCTCTTAAAGTAAGAGCCCTGGCAACCTAGAAATGATAATGGATATTGATATGGCACTAAATGATACTTTAGAAATTTTATAGAAAAAATACTTACAGGATCATTTGAATGGCTTACACAAAATATTTTTCTTATAAATTCTTCTACATTAAATACTTTGTCCATATGTCTTTCAGTTAATTGAAATATTCGAACAATCCATAGTCTATTAAAATTTGTCCTAAAAATGCAAAAATTTTTTAATACATTAAAATAATAGATATCAAATTCGTAATGAAATTATTTTTTTTTATAATATCTTTAAAATTAAATATACAATTGAAATGATCTTACCCTGTTCGAAACAATTCACCTAGCTTTAGACAGGCAGAGTTGATTAAAATTGGGAAAGGAAATTTTTCAAATAATTTTGGAAATCTAACTATGGCTTCACATTGTTCTCCTAATAAGTTAGAACGTAGTCCTGAAATAATCAGACAGAGTAGATTAGTATAATTATATATTAATTTTTCAAACAAAATATTACCTTTATCTAATTCAGAAAAAGCAGAATTTGCATCATGATCTGATTCTCCTTCGTTATAAACAACTCTTCCACTAAGAGTGGTCATTTTAAATAAATTTTAAAATGTTCTTTTATTTGTAATGGTTTTAGGCAATATAACTATGTGAATCATTAATAAATTAATGTAATTATTCACTGAAAGTTTTATTTTGACATTTAGAAAAACATTTTTAAAATTAGTCTTTTCTGTCGTAGAGAGTTAAATAAGCTTTGCTATCTTCACACCACTTAATGCTGTTATATGAACCGATATGAACGTAAGGTTATGTTTTTTAAAAAAAGTGAATTCCAAATTTGTTTATTACGTTTATTAGCACAGACCATAAGTTAAGAAGATTTTATTAAATTCACTTTAAAAAGATGTTGAAAATTTTACAAACAACTACTAAATCACATTTTTATTATGGTAATAATTTAAAATTATTTAAATTCATTATCAAATGTTAATTTTTATGTTTTATTTTAGGATATCCTAAATATCTCACACAAATTCACACAAGTAGTATAAATTTAATAGGATTTTGGAGATTAGAGTAAGTTTTCTTTAAGATTTTTTAAAAAAATAATGTTTGATTCTTATTTATCTTCAGGGAAAAATTCGATTTTATTTATACTGCTTGTCTTAAATTAAATAAAGATTGTAAAAGTTAAAAATAGAAAATAAATCTTTAAATTGTTAACTTTTTTAACTTTATTTTATATGTTTCTGTTATAATAATTATAAAGAGGTGTCAATGTTTATTATTTTTCAATATAATCAAATCAGATGTCATTTATATTTTTTACTATTTTTCATCGAGTAAAAATATTTAATTTTAAGTTTATGAATAAATATTCATAATGTGTATCTTTTTATAATTAAAATGTCAGTTAAGGGTTAAAACATTTTCAAAATTTTGATGAGCAATTTTCAAAAATAATTATGAAATCATTAGAATTATTTTGGTTTATTAACTTTCTAAAGAACAAAAATATCAATTTGGTTCATTTTATGACTTATTATCAAGTTGTTAATATTCATATACATACTTACATCATATAAGTATTAAAATATAAAATTCATAAAATTAAATTATTTGTTGAATAAAATCATTTTCGGGATGTCTTTGACTGACAAAAGGAATAAACTATTTTAATCTATAAATATTTAATGTTAATTAATAAATTAATAACTTTATTCCAAAAGTATAAAATATTAGCTAATCTTTTCGCAATAATATTTTACAGAAATGAAATTTAAACTTTGGTAATTTTTCATATTAGTAAAAATTATTGTTGTAAAAATTAACAAGATAAACAAGATAAGTAGTGCTGTGAATGTGTGTCATAATTGAAACTTTTTTTTTATTAAATTATTGTAGTTTGCATAATTAGAAATTTTTATTTCTATTCTTAAAATATTATCAAAAATTAAAATAGTAACGAGTAAAAATGATGAAGACATATAAAATATATGGTAAATCAATATATATATATATATTTAAGAAATCAATACCCCAGTAGAATTTCACCTCATTCTTTATTAAATTATTACTCTAATAATTATGATTTATTAATATTTTCAAAAGGTTTATTAGAATTATACCATAATAATATTTTAGCAACTTTAATTTATCAATTTTTTTATTATTTGCCCATACAGAAATAATCTTGAAGAAAATCCAAATCAATATGGAAAATTAACAAATGCACCAGATTTTAGTTACAAGGATGGGCGTCCAGCACCATTAACCATTGGGCAAAAGAAACGTTTAAATCAACAAAAACAATTTACTGTAAATTTGAAATTAAATTTCTATTGAACGTATTTATATTAATTCTCTCAATTTTACAATTTTAGCAAAAAGCTATTCAATATTTAGAAGAAATAAATTTTGCTGTTGATAGATGTAAACAAGCTAAACTAATAAAAGTACAAGAAAAAGAAAATATTCTGGCAAATAAATTAAAAGAAAAGGGACAAAAAAAACTTAACTAAGATTAAGTTAATTCATATTTAATTTAGATTTACTATATGAATTTAATAAAGAAAATGTTAAACATAGTATAATATTTATATTTCTTTTTATGTAATAATAATAATTTTAATTTATCTTTCTGACAGAAATTTAATCAAAAGTTCTTGACCTCTTTAACCACTTTCCTACTATTAAAAAAATAATACTTATATTGTTTAATTAAAAAAAGAAATATTTAATATTTATTAAATTAGCCTATTACTTAAATTATTATTTCTCTTAAACTAAATACCTATATCATATTTCTTTTTGTAATTCTATTGTTATACATAAATAGTATTTTTAATATTTTAATAAATCGTTTATTTATGGGATACAAATTGCACAATGGATGGATTATTCTTATAATGTCAATCATATGAACAACAATTCATCTTGAGGGTCTTGATTTAGAAAACAATAAAATGTACAGGCATATATATATATGAAAGTTTTTTTAATAAAATTTCTTACAATATGTGTTATTGATGCAACAAGTGTAACTGACATATTTTCAAATACAATATTTTTTTTGATTTGATCCAATTAGAATCTAAAAATAATTAGATAACATTAAATGTTAAAATGATATCAAAAAAGTTATGATTTTATTTATTTTTTTTTTAATTAGGAATTAAATTACAATATTTTTCTCTTCAAGACATTAAATTTTCAATATTCAACATAGAATTATGGAAGTAATAAAAAATATTGTTTTCATATAATTATTCTACATTATACCCTATTAATAATATAGTATTTGAGAATAATATATAATTCATTAATCTTATTGCATTCTTTCAAAATTTTTTGATGCTGTGAGGGTTAACTTTTTAATTTAATTAAGGATTAGCTTTCTTAATTTTATAATTTTCTATTTTTTATATAATTTTAATATATATATTAAATAAAATATTGAGCTCAGGATTATTACTAGGGCATTTCAATATATTGTCTGAATTTTATTTGAAATATATATGTTTTAAATAGTTTTAAATTTATTAACATAATCAATTATGCTTTTGGCCTTGGCTTAATTATATTTTATAGCCATCTGATATGATTTTATTTTTACTATGATGCATCTGGTGAGGCTATTTTTTCTTGAACGTAATACATACAATGTACAGAGCTTAATATGAAATAATTTAATTATAAGCCCACAATTGATAAAATTTTAATTATAATGTATAAATTTTTACCCTAATGATAATGACATCAAAATAAATTATACAATCAATTCTGATCTATGCTACAATAGATATATATATATCTTCTTTGACTAACATTATTGGTCAATACGTTAAATACCATATAAAATTTTTTTTATTTTTAAAAAAAATATACAATAGCATTAGTTTATTTCTTTGATTTTTTTAATTTTATTCGATATCTTGTGTTTATTTATATAAATTTTGTCACAATTCACGCTAGCATTGCATTTAATATATAATTACTATCCAAAAAACAGAGTCAATCTTCTAAAATAAAATCACCATTTCGAAATTAGTCAAACCACTTTTTAATTGTTCATAGAGCAGGAGAACGTTTCAATTAAACTTTTTGAATGATTTTTAAGTAGTTCAAACAACCAAACGTTTCCAAAATTCGGGTATCAATTTATAAATATCTTTTTTTTTTAATGGCAATATTAAAAAAATAATAATATCTAAAACTATTTTTATTATCTTAAATCTTATAGTATAAATATATATTAGGATAATTTTAATAGAACCGTTAACTTTGTTTATATTAATTTATATTACTATATATCAATAAATATAATATATATATATATATATTAAAAGTTTAAACTATAATAATAACTTATCATAAAATAAAAAATAAACATTCTTAATACAATTAATTATATTGAATTGATTAAAAAATATTTGTCTTATGGATAATTTTGAATTTTAATAAAAATCCACCCTTTATAAATCTTTATGAAATAGTAAATAATATTAATGGATGATTTCTTAATAAAATAAACTAAGAAAAAATAATTTGTATTTGTACGTTTAAAAGGTTTATCAAAAAGAACTTACAAAAATTCTCTTATTTACTATAGATTGGGCATGAAATAGTAATATTTCCTGGACCACCTTTTTGAAGAAATTTGTAATTCTTGAACGCAATATTTAGGTATATCTACTTATATTTTATATTAGTTCTAAGCAATTTGTATTAGTAATATTAGCTAGTGTCCATATTTACTTTTTCGATAAACATAAACTTTATTTTTTTCAATTTGAATTCTAATGTTTTTTTTTCAAATATATTCTAATAAAAGATATAAATTAAAAAAAAAATAATTTTATTTTTAAAATATATTTAGATAAAAATCTAATTATTTTTATACTTAAATAATATATGACAATTGAATGAATAATAAACTATAAAGAATAATAAAAAATAATAATATCTAACAATTATATACAGTGATGTATTGGTAAAATAAAAAGTAAGGGTACGCATAATGTGAGCAAAAAAAAGTCCTATTTTCAGCAAACTATTTTTTTCCATATAAGTTTTTATTTTTTCTTATTCTCACTATACAAAATATTTACGAACGCCAAAAAAAGAAATTCTAACAGTAAATTTAAGTCGGAGTTGTCGGGACATGAAAAAGTACTGGAACGCGTTTCGGTCCTGAAAAAAGGTAAGGGAACGTCGTTTCCCCGCGTTCCCCTCCCAATACACCACTGATTATATAGTATTGTAATTATATTTATTTTATTACATATTTTTTTGATTATTAATGATTTTTTTGATTCCCTATAAAGTATTTATAATCAAAAATAATTGATTGATTTCTATATTACATATTTTTAATTACATGTTTAATTAAGTAATTATATGTTATTTATTTTGGAACAGTATCGGAAAAAAGTAAATGCCAGGGGAGAGCTATTGTCAACTCTCTTGCTCGACAACAGCATCCTCATGGCGTATACATTTTTTCGTCACTATACATATATTTCTTTACTAAGAACTCAAGCGATTTTTTAATTCACCATGGGATGTAATAAAATAAGAAATTTTATTTTCACCTTTGATATTTATGTTTTAATAAAAATAATTTTATTTGGGAAGGGGGGGGGGTATAAAATTTATTTTTATATTCATTATTGTCATTTAAACTTATATAGTATAGTTTTATTTATAAGATATAATAAATAGTTATAATTTCTTTTTTTGATTTATTCTTTTGTAAAATTATCTGCTTTACAAGTACAATATAATTACAAAAAGTGAAAATTAAATAATTTCATTTTCATTATACATATAGATATTTTATATATGTATTTAACATATAATACATATATTTCTGTAGATTTAGTCATAGGCTCTTTTCCATCAGAGAATAGTTAACAGTATCAACATTCTTGGTCCGAATCATTTTGTTAAACAAAGCATTCAGGTGATGATAAAGCACAGATTGATTAACTTACCAAAGATAAGTGCACCTCTTCTCGGGATAGATTAGAAGTACTAGAAATAAAGCAATTTAAGTGCCATGCACTCAAATACGAGGTTTAATCTATCCCGAACTCTAGTCCCAAAATAACCTATCGAATGGTGTCTAGCAGCCAAGACTAATTAATTAATATATATATATATATATATATATATATATTCAAATTCTATTTCTTGGTTTCATTTAAAATTTTTAACAAATTCAAAAAATATCTTAATTTTCAATTTTATATAATTAAGTTATAATCCTTAAAAAAAAATTGATTTCTTTAGATTAGCTATTCTCATTAATTTTTTAATTTCTTATTTTTATAAATTGATTAGAATTAATTAGAAAATATGGACACTATCATATGAATTATGTTTTGATGTGAAATGTCATATTTAATGTCATTTTTAATATATAAATCTTATTATTATTAATAAAAGATATAAATTCTTTTTTTATATTTTTCCTTTTTTTTTGATTTACAATACAATACGTATATATTTGATTAAATATTATTTATATTTCAAATCATGAATCATTTACATTCGGAAGATATATGAGTCACTTATGATTGATTATTTTTTTTTTTATTTTTGTATTTTATTATTATTATATTTATTTGTTAAACTACATGTAAATTTTCGCAATTTTTAAACTTGGAGTCCTCTTTTCCAAAAATCCATGTGAACATTTGTCGAGCTTTCATTGTTGCTCGCACCATTCCTCGACTTTTATACCAACCAGTGCTGGTCGATGTGTCAGAATTCGATATTTTAAGACGTATCTGTGTTAAAATTCCTACTAGAAGTTCGTCGACGTTATGACTTATTCCAACGGAGATTTCTATAAATTTCGCTCGATAAGTGCATGCCAAGCATTTACCATCTGAAAATTAAAATCGAAAACAGATTAATAATTAAAAAAAAAATTTAAAAACAACATATATAAATATGTTTTAGAAATTGTTTTAATATTAGAGCTTTGCCCTAATATATTTCTTATTTTTTTATAAAATAAAAGAAAGGACAAAAAAAAATAATTTGAGGAATAGATGATATAGTATAACTACTAGAGTTGTTCAATAAGTTCGCGGAGCGATAAGATATGGTATTGGAAGACCATCGATTGACTGAAAGAGATTTAACAGAGGCTTTAGGCCAGTGATTCCCAACCTTTTTTTTTTACCGGGGCACACTTTTAACGGATTAAAAATTTGAAGGAACACAAAGAAAAAGATAAGTGTAAAAGTTATTTACTTATTTACGATATTGAAGAAATTGAAAAAAATCGAAATTGTTTAAGAGACTGGTCCCAAAAACATTTTATCTTTTTTTTAGAACCATATTGAAAAAAAAGTCGAAAATGTTTAAGAGCCTGATACCAAAAACATTTTACCTTTTTTAAAAAAAACCATATTAAAAAAAAGTCGGAAATGTTTAAGAGCCTCTTTATATTTGTAGAATTTGGCGGCATATTTTGCAAATCTCGCGGCACAGTGGTTGAGAATCACTGATTTAGGCATTTTAATGGGCACAGTGAGCAATATTTTGAGTGTTAATTTGGGTTTCCAAAAACTATGTGCAAAATGGGTTGGTTTCTTCATTTCATTTCATTTCAGTTCCGCGCGAACTTATACAACAACTTATTATTATTAAAGTGTATATTTACATCCGTTTTACATGATCATAACGATCAATCTCTAAGGGGAACACACAAAATAAGAAAAAATTAAAATATTCTTCGTAAAAAAAAAATGAGATTTTTAGGGAATTGTATAACAAGTAACTTCATAATCAATCCATTTGGTAACGACTGGCATGGTTAAACAAGGATATGATAGATTGACAGAGGATATAAAATTGAATGGATTTTGTTTACCTATTGATTGTATATATTATTAATTTTTAATAAAAGAAATTGTAAAATGAAATATAATTTTAGAAAATTACAAAATAAATTAGAATGTTTAATGAAAAAATTAAAATTTTTTAATCTAATCGAGATTTCTACATATACATACATATGTACCATATAGTTCTAAAAGCTATTAGGATTGGAATTAAATAAAAATTAAATTAAAAAATAATAAAATAAAATTTAATTTAGGGTATAATTAAAACAGTTGTAAAATACTATTAATAACTTTAAAAAATATATAATTTTTTTGTAAAATATCGTTGACTAATAAAGTCAAGAATTTTAATTGATAAATCTATTAGGTATATTGGATGGAAAATTAAATACTTAATGCCTTTGAAAAATTAAATTAATTTTTTTTTATTGATTTTGATTAAATATGGTAAATAAATATTGCACTCTGTTTTTGTTCTTTTTACATTAATAAGTATAGGTTTTAGAAATAAATTGAATTCATTTAATTTTTCAATAAATTCTTAAATTAATCAAATAGTCATTTTATATATAAAGGTTTTACAAAATACATAAAATATTCTACTAAACATTGATATTTTTTGGAAAAATAACACCCACGTACCTGAGAAATCGTCTAATTTCAAATGAAATAATTGGAAGAAATTTTCAGATATACCTAGGTGTACTAAATACAATATCAAATCATTTTTAGTGATGATTTATTTGTTTTTTACTTTATTATTTATTTATTATTTATACTCTTTTTAATAATTTATAAATTATTGTTTCTTAAATACTACATTTATTAATCTGATCTTTCATCATCAATAATAAATAATCGGTAGGAAATCAGAAAAATTAAAATTTAATTATTGAATTAGTATTTGTTTAAAATTATATTACGAATTGGTGAAAGTTGAATAAGGAATATGAGGAGGGAGGGAGAGAAATCTTCTAAAATGAATTTTATATATTATTTAATAAAATTGATTTCTTATTTATATTTATTTTTATAAAAATAATAAAAAAAAGTTATAATTTTTTTGTTTCTTAAGTTTTTTTTTTAATTATATAGTGTAGTTCTAAAAATCGTATTATTTTCAAATCAGATTTTATTTATTGCAAAAACTGAAACTGTCTAAATCTAAATTATCGATTTATCAGATCAGAAATGATAATATAAAAATAAAAATATTAATATTAACTAAAAAATATAATTATAAAATAAGATAAATCAAATTATATATACCTATATTAAAGTTTAATTTAATAATCAAACAGAAACCCTTTCTCTTTGGGTTCTCCATCAATTAAGTAATCACACTAACCATATTATTGGCAAATTTACATTTTTTCATAAAGTTTTTAATTTACTTATATTCTCTAGACAAATGTATTTTTATATATTTATTTAATAATATTTTTGGTAATTATACAGGAGACTGGCGAAAGGAGGTAGGTGGTTGAAACTTACTTTGAGGTGTTCCTTGAATGATTCTGAACAACTTTATATGCAACTTTTTTATGATCTCTTTTAGTTTAATTAATAAAAAGTAATTAATTAAGCTGTGTATTTGTCCTATAAGAATGCTCAGTGGCTGACATACTAAAGTTATTTAAAGACTTTTTCGGTTTTTTAAATTCGGTTTATTTTATTTTAGAAATAGTTTTATTCATACTAAAGTTATTTAAAGACTTTTTCGGTTTTTTAAATTCGGTTTATTTTATTTTAGAAATAGTTTTATTCATACCAAAGTTATTTAAACGCTTTTTCGTAGTTTATATTTTCTAAAATAACTAAGCATTCTTATAGGACAAATACACAGTTTAATTAATTACTTTTTATTAATTAAACTAAAAGAGATCATAAAAAAGTTGCATATAAAGTTGTTCAGAATCATTCAAGGAACACCTCCAAGTAAGTTTCAACCACCTACCTCCTTTCGCCAGTCTCCTGTATAATTACCATATTTTTTTTTTATTTTGTTAAGTAAAATATCAGAATTTGACATCAATAAATAATTTAGTATAATTTTTAAATGTGAAAGATATTTGAATATTGAACTGAGAAAACATTTAATAATTATTTTGATATTTTAAATATTAATTCGACATGATTTTCAATATATATAAATATATATATTAATTAATTATAATAGATTGAAATGAATTCTGGATTCTTGACATATCCTTTTCCAATTAATATTAATTATTTATCAATAATTTCTGTTGAACGTATAAATTCAACTGATTTCCTCATTTTTTTTTATTGTTAATGTGTTCCATTCTTTAAGTTATTTATTCAAATTATTATACACGAACAAATTTAGTAAAAAATTAGAGATACAAATAAATGGTTTTTATTTATTGTATACCTTGTGCTGATACTGCTCTACTTCGGACCAGATCTACTTTATTTCCTACTAAAAGGGCTGGTCTTGTTCGAAGAAGATCCCAATCTTGAAGACGAGCAAGTTCGCCTTCTGCTCTTTGAAATGAGGCCTTATCGATAACCGAATATAGTACTACAAAAGCGTCAGGAGGCGCGTTTCGATCGAGGTCCTCCTAAAATTGTAAATAGAAAAATACAAATAAATTTTTAATTTAATTTTTGTTTTTGAAATATTTTTAAGTGAATTATGTTTAAAATCATATTAATTTATTTAATATAATAATAATAGAATTTGTTGATTTTTAATTTAATGAAAAGTACCGGGACCCCGAGCCTCGGCTCGGTACTTAAGTTAAAAAAAATGATTCATTATTATTGGGTTTGGCTGGTAATATTAATACCTGGGACACCGAGCTGTCGCTCGACCCTTTAAAAAATATTAATCTACAATTAATTATTTATTACAATTATTAAATGTTGCATCATTGCATCAATCTGATTAAAATGAATTGAACTGGGGTCCTCAATAATACAAACAAACAATTTTAGCTAGCATAATAAGATTAATCCAAGTAATATCGTCTATTTCTATTCGACACTATTTTCAGTTATGAAATGAACAGTCAGTAGAGAGTAAAAAAATTGTAATTGAAGACCGTTGTTTTTAAAAATAATTAAATTATTTTATAGATTATAAAATAAAAATTATTGTATTAACATTAAAAATATTGAAATAAAAAAATAATAGTTTGATTTAATAAACTAAAATATTATAAACATTTTTAATGTGAATTTCTCAGGGAGGTAGGGAGCCCAATTCATTTAACCATCCATGTTGTATAAGGAATCTTAATTTCTTAACACTCCGTTTTTTCAAATTTAAAATAGAGGGAGAGAAAGAGTTTCAATTATATTCGAATAGTCTATATATTCTATATATGAGTATTTTTTTTTTCTGAATTTAATACCAAGTTGATTTTCAAAATTTTCTATTCTTTATGCATATGATTGATTACATGTGTTAAAATTTAAACAAATTCAAATATTCTAATTTATAAATTTATATAAAATTTAATATTATTTTTTCGAGACTAATGGCAAATACCGGTGGCCCTAGTCAGAGCAAGAGAAGACTCCTTTTGGTAGCGGCCCAGTCGATGATGTTATATGGATCGGAGATTTGGGCTTTACAACTATATTTTAAGTGAAAAAATGATTTCTTGGTTATATAAAAATTAAAATATGATTCTTTATATCTTTATTATACAGAAAAGTAGGCGTGTTAATATAAAATATATACCTGGGACACCGAACTATCACTCGACCCTTTAACCAATTTATACAATTTATTTTTATATACTTTAAAAATTTTACAATTTTTTAATTATTTATTATAATTGTTAAATGGGATTTCTAAAAATGACCCATTAAAAATTTGTTTCCTAAAATGTTTCAAATTAATTAAAATAAATTGTATAAATGTTCATTTATAAAATCTATATATCTGTGAGTTTGTTTTTCGATTTTTTAAATTTTGATTTTGGATTCGATTAGAGCTTAAAATGTGTAAATAAATGTAAAGTGGTCTTGGTTTTTTTAAAATTCGTTTGGGAACATGGTCAAATCGGCAGTCAAAGTTGAAAATTCCCCATATATTATAACTACTGTAATTAGTATTATTATAATGTAAAATTATAAAGAAAAAATGTTTAGACATTATTATAGACATTTTCATTCTGTAAATTAAATAATTTTATTTCATTTAAATAAATATCTATTTTTAAATATTTTTTTCTCTCTACATTATTTATCTAATTCTCACAATATATTAAGATCATACCGGGACCCCGAGCCTCGGCTCTGTAATTAAGTTAAAAAAAAAAAATTCATTATTATTGATAAATATATATCGTAATTTATAATTATAAAATATTATTAAAATATATATTTTTAATTTTATTTCGAAATTAAATAAAAAATTTTAAAATATTTTAAATATAAAAAAAATATATATTTTTAATTTTATTTCGAAATTAAATAAAAAATTTTAAAATATTTTAAATATAAAAAAAATATTAATACAATATTCTTTAAAAAAAGGCGGGAGTCAAATTTCAATATAAATGTCATTTGTGATGTCATCAATATATAAATTAATAATAAATAATATTAATAAATATTAAATTTAATAAAAGAACAATGAATAAATAAATATAAAATAGTAATTTATTAAAATGTAAACAATAGATAAAAAGAAAAAAAATAACAAATTCATTATTTTCATTTTTAAATAACGATTCACCCGGAGAGTTTCGAACCGACGAAATCCAATCGTTAAAACATCAGTCCAACCGCTGGACTATATGTATTTAGATAAAAAATTGTCATTTTTTTACTGTCTTAGCAGGCAGATTTGATGTTTTTTATTTTATTTTTTTTTTTTTGAGAGAGATTAATAAATATCTATATATATTTTATTAAAAATAAATATTTTTAATTTTATTTCGAAATTAAATAATAAATTTTAAAATATTTTAAATAAAAAAAAATATTAATACAAATAAAAATGGAGGCCAATTTTGACGTTTTCCATATATAATTTTCAATTAAGAAATTAATAATGAAGCTGAATGTTTCAAGAGATATCATCAATAAAACTTAATTTTTCTTTATAAATACTATATCTAGTGTGAATTTGAAAAAAATCGTTAGAGCGGTTTTTGAGAACCATGATATATAGATAGATAGATATATACAATTTTAGCTAGCATAATAAGATAAGATTCTTTTTTTTTTTGTTTTTTGTTTCAAGGAAGTAATAAAATATATATGTTAAAATATGTATGTTACAATTAAAGCATAAATTGTAGTGAGTGAAATCACTAACTAATTGATTCATGATTTCATTTGTTTTAGTGAAAGTATACATTATTTCAAATGTTATTTACTATATCTAGTCAATGCATTCATACAGAATTAAGAGAATAATTGTCAACATCACTACCACCCTTCAATATTTGTAGGATAATAAAGATTCTTGGCTTATATATGTATTATTACTATCTCGTAAGAGATAGTATTGCGATCACGAAAATTTTCGATGTTGAGAATTTGATGTTTTTATACGTTTTGAAGGTTCCTGAATCATTTTCACTAAGGTTGAGAAAAATGTCTGTGTGTGTATGTGTGTGTGTATGTATGTAGACAAGATTGCGCAAAAACGGTTGGAGCTAGAATGATGAAATTTGGTACATGGACATTATTCAAAATTCATAGTTTTCTATCAACTTTTGAGAAATGTAGCTCAACCGGAAGAGGGTCATTACCTACAACGATTTGATTTTTTTTCCTCTAAAGTGACCGTAAAAATAAAGATATATGTTTGATAATTTTTCACATGATTAATAATTGTATAAAACTGCTATATATAGAATTTCAGTTTGATTGAATCGCTGAAAGTACCAGAATTAATTTTTTAGCACTGCAAATCTCACGCGCCAACACGTGCCATGGTGCCATCAATAAAAAGCAAAGATGCGCTGGTTTAATATTTATTATTTATAATTTATAATTAATTAAATTTAATTTAAATATAATATATTATGTTATTTAATCCAATTCAAATTACGAGATAGTCGAGTGGAGACATTCCAGCTAATTTTTTTTTTGTATTAATTGTCAGCAATGCGTATGGTGTGATATGGATGTTTATATAAAATTATACCTACTGGTGTAAGTATTCATAAATTTATTTGACTATACTTTTTCTGATTATTTAGTCAAAGTATGCTTTAGCTAGTGGGTGTATTCACTCACTGCAATTTATACTTTAACTGTAACACATACATATATATATATATACAAAATAAATTATTAAAAGTCACTAATTTTTCATATTAAACTTTCTATTTATTAATTTAAAAAATGTAGTAAGTTTTTCAATAGATAAATATTATTCTTTAATCTTTATCATTAAGAAAATATTGATTTGTTTATGTTTTAAAAATGTTTTATAATACCTCCTCTTCTAACAAGTAAATATGTTTATAATTATATAATAAATTAAATAACTAAAGAAAATATTATTATTAATTCTATATTGAATGAATTTTATAATACAATTCTACAAACAATGCTTACCTTTGTATTATTAATATTGATGAACCAAAGTTCAGACTCTTCCCCATTTAACATGATACACACCGATTGCTCGCTCGGTAAATCTGCAATTACAAACATATCATGAATATATCATAGTTTAATTTCTAATATTTTTAATGTTTATTTAATTTGATTTTTTTTCAAATATATTTTTAACTCAATTACATTCGGAAATTTAGGTATATAAAAAAAATTGTTTTACTTTGCAATATAAATTAAACATATCTATGCTATGTATCCTAAACTGGGAGGTATAACTAGATAAAACTTAATGATATTGGTTGAATCTATCGCGTTATAGCTCTATTTGCCAATGCTCCTATCGAATACATACTGACCCTTGATATAATATGCTATCCCATTATCTTCCTATTTAAAATCCTCATCCATGACAAACTCTATAACGCACATTCTGATTTGTGATGCAAAATCAATGAAATTGAACCCTAAAACTACATTTATACTCTGTTTCAAACATGAATATGAGGATATGATAATATGCTTTTTAACCAAATAAATATAAATAAATCAATTAATGGATCATATTTAAAATGAAATAATAGCCCAATTATAAAACACTTTGAAAAATAATAGTTTTAATTTTGTTTTATACAAAATATTAATTAAAATAACGTAATGATTACATTCATGCCATCTCTCTGGTAACTTATATTATAATACATTTGTCTCCTTTCGGAAATATTTTTTTATAAATATAAAAAATATAGATTTTCTAAAATTGTCATTTTTTTAAAATAAAAATTCTAAACAAAAATGCGATTTTTGAGATTATATTATTAATTTATTAATTATATGTAGTTAAATATTAAGTTTAAATTGATTTTAACTTTTACTTTTTTCTAAATAATTTATACTACAATAATTAATTAAGATATTAAAATAAATTATGAAATATAATGTAAAACAATCATTTTCTTCTATTAAGTAATAGTTTGAATTTAATGAATTAAAAAAGATATTAAATACATTATAAATGATCAGCGGATTCTTTACGGTATTAACCAAAAAAAAAAATATTTATAATATATTTTTAAATTATATAATATAACATATATATATATATATTATTAATTTAAATTTAAAAATTATTTTAAAATTTTCAATAAAACACTAATCGAAAATTGCAAATATTTTTTCAATAAATATACTTTTCCCAAATTGTGTGTAATGAGGCGTCGTGAAAATTCTTCTATACTAAATAAAATCTTTTTTTATAATTAAATTAATATTAAATTAATATAATTAATTATGTAGTAGTGATTTGATTTTTAAAATGAAAGTTACACAACTGTAGAAATTTTAGTTAAAACAGAATTCTTTAAACCAAGATGAAGAAGCATTTTGACTTCGATTGAAAAGGAATGAATTGGAATGTTGAATCTTGACACATTTTATTTCATTTTTAATTTCTATCTAAAATAGATAGATTTTATTTTTTCTATTATATTATTATTTATACCAACTATTTTATTATACCAAACCTTATAAATTATTACTATTAATCAAATAGTAACTTTAATAAAATAAATAAAAATTGAAAAAAAAAATATATGAAAATAAAAATATTCGAATTAAATTATTAGTTTTATTTGTATTTAAATTAAAATTATCATAAAAACATGAGATCAATGCGTATCTGACTTCGGAATTAGTAACATAAAGTATGCTCTGAGATATATTAAGGAAGCAAAGGTTTGGGAAACCCTATTTTAAATGATTATATATAAAGAATGTAAAAATATTAGAAATTTTTATATAAATAAAAAATAAAAAATAAAATAAAACTTGCTCTTATTTCAAAACAACATTATACAAAATTTTGTTGTTGGTATTTTTAGTTGACAATTCATTCATTCTTCGAATAATAATTAAATAATTAACTATTTATATTACCAAAAATTAAACTCAAAATATAAAATAATAAAAACACTGGAAAATTCAATGAATATAATTAAAATAGAAATAACGGGAGGATAATTTCTTTTTTTGATAAGCATACTCTTCCTAAGTCACTTCAGATGGCTGGTTTCTATCTAGGAAAGTAACCTTGGCCAATATTCATACAGTTACATTTAAGTTCTACTTGTAAATAAAGCAATCGAGAAATTTATATTAAGATTTGCGAATCAATTTACGAGGCCATTGAGAGGAATTCAACAGCAGAAAAATAAAGTCGAGTGTCTGTGATTGTTTATTTTTCAGAGGTCTTTTTATCAGTCTGAAATCTCCTATTAGATTCTAATTCAATTCTAATTAAACAATGAAATCATTTTATTAATCAATCACTAATTGATACAAAAAATGTTAGGTTTTAAAGAAAAATAAATATTAATTAATATTGAAATAAGAAGGGCTAAACTTATACTATAATTTGAACAAAAGATTTGAATGAAATGACTAGTTAAAAAAAAAATTGATTTTTATTTTTACCAATTTGAAATCTATATACAAATATAACGCGGGGTTTTTATCTGCTCTATGCTTCAATGAGTATAAATTAAATGAAGAAATGTCTCAAAATTATTTATATATAAATTAAATTAATATTCGGTTATAGTCTTGGACTGCCGTCTAGGGATCGAACCTCGCCAAGCTCATTTAGATTTAAGAATAAATAATAATAAACCACAATAATTCTGACTGGAAAGCTGGATAAAATGGGGATTTATTCAAATATGAATTTATTAAAATAATAATAATAATAATAAAAATATTAAAACATATACAATAGGATATTATTCCACTTCTAAATAATGTTTTAATATATTTTTTTAAATTATTTATTAATATGATTTATTTGGATTTCATTTTATATTTTAATAATTTGTATGTCTTTAAAGTTGTGAATTTATTTCAAAAAATGTATTATTATGTTTTATTTTAATATCACTTACTATTAGATGGAAAGCTTTAATATCTGATCCAGAAGTAAAATTACATTTTTTTTGACAGGTGGAGAGACGTTAGAACTAGAATTATATATATAATTATAATAATTATTTTTCTTCTAACACACACACACACACACACACACACACACACACGTTCCTCCCTTCAACAACTGAATATTTGTGATTCCATATACTAAAGCTCAACCATGGCTTCTTTTAAAATGTAATATTAATTTTTTTATATAATTTAATTTGACAACATTTATATTTTAATTTAAATTAATTATTCAACTTTTGAGCAAGACTCAATAGAGCGGAGAAAAAGTTTTTTAATGTTTAATTATAATAGAGAGGAATATATATTCCAATTTGCCTTGAATGTAATAAATGAGGTAAGGGAAGGTTGAGGTTGAACGGGGCAGAACATGATTAATTCTATGCCTACTTGTAAATATAGTTCAATGTATGCTTGACAATGAATTTAAAAATATTAATTATTAAAATATGTACGTGTCTAGAATGGATGAAGACTAGGGAGAAACTTGCTTGAGGGGAGACCAATTGGATAGCGGTACGCAGACAATAGGATATGGAAGTTTGGATGAATTTGGTTGCTGCAGTCAAGTTCCATAGCACCACAGAGAGAAAAAAGAGTTTCTTCTAAGAAGGAGTTAAACTCTTGACATTCGTAAAAGTGAATTGTGAAGAGAACAAACAACACGACACTTTTAAATAATAATAATCTCTTTCTCCAGATTTCCTTACATTTCATTATACGATCGTATACCATTTGTAAATTTATAGTATAATAAAATTAGAGAAAATAGGATTTAGGTAGGTGTAGCTCAGGATAGGGATACTTGGAGGAATGTGGTTGCTGCGGCCGAGAAGTTTCAGCCACAGAATTATGTAAATATGGATATATAGTATAATAAAATTAACCATAAGGTGTGTTTTATGTAATGCATTATATCATATACAATATAATATATAAATAATTTATGGTTTAAATTAATAAATAATTAAGAAAAGAAATAGAAAATGTAGGTTTGTTTGATTGTACTGATAAATAGAAAGCAATTACATGTTTTCAACAAAATAATGTACTATGTAGCGGTGGTGGTAGTCTTTGCAGCCAGTTTAGAGTTTAGTGGCCAAGCACAGAACCGACCGACGATTTGAAATAAATTAATTTCCAAACAACATTATATATATATAAAGTGTAAAAAAAAATATTTTTAACATTTAAATTAAAATGACTAAATTTTATTATCTTGGTTTTTACTCTTTTAGTTTAATTATTCAATTATTAATTTCTACTATATTTTAAGTGAAATATTTTCCCTCAATGAATATAAAATTAATACTTTGTAAATTACCACTTCCGGTTTTTGGAAATACACTTAAAGTTGATAAATTCATGCTACTGATGCATTAACTAAATATACCAAATTTTATCAAAATCTTTTGAGCCTTTCAAGCTATACACTTCTATAAGGACACACAATGGACGGACGGACGGACAGACAGATATCATGCTAAAAATACTTTTTTCTGTGAACAAATTGCATGATTCGTGGAAATATGTAAAAAATCTCCACATGTGAAATTTGGTGTGAAAATAACCCTTCCCTTCCTATCGTCGATCGGTAATACTACCACTTCCAGTTTTTGGAAATACACTTAAAGTTGATAACTTCATGCTATTGATGCATTAAGTAAATATTCCAAATTTTATCAAAATCTGTTGAGACGTTCAAACTGTACATGTCTATACAGACACACAATGGACAGACAAACAGACATCATGCTAAAAAATACTTTTTTCTTTTAAGAAAATGCATGATTCGTGGAGATAAGTAAAAATCTCCACATGTGAAATTTGGTGTGAAAACAATACCTCCCTTCCTATCGTCGGTAAAAAACGCATTCACCTTACACCTTACAAAAACAAAAATGTTTGTATGATCAGTCTAAATTGGAATAAAAAAAATCGAAAGTTGAAAATATTCTACTAAGTTGTTTTTATAAAATTTTTGATGTATAAATTACGTGACACACTCTGTATATTAATAGATTTCTCAATTTATATTCTACGTAACAAATTTTGATGGACAATAAAAAGAATAGCAACCTATCCTTTCATTTGTAATAAAAGATAAATCTCATAATTTTTTTTTTCCTCCACATTTCTTCTATTTATTGTGAACTCAAATAATCATAAATTCAAACCATCAACAAGCGTAAACAAGATTAATTTGTTCGATCCTTTATCAAAAAAAAAAAAAAAAAAAAATTAAATGACAGGGGAGGCAATAATAAATTACCTTTGGAATAAAATTAAAATTGCATTCAAGAAAAAGCTACAAGTAATGAAAATTTATCGTAGTTTACGTTTCACACCAACTTCATTCGCCTTATTACTTTATTTAATACTACTATGAATTTTAAATTTAACTATTTTTTCCATTTATTATATAAATTCAATTTATATTTCTAATTAAATACCTATATAATTTCAAAGGTGTGCAAACGTTGTTTTTATAATATTTTTATAAATTATTGATATCATTAAATTATATTTATAAAAATATTGTAGATTCAATTTATTGAAGTACTTATGTCATACCAATTGATTCTATTATATAGAAATACTTGTCAGAAACAGATGTCATTTTCATTTTTTTTTTTTTGTTAAATTAACTTCAATGAAAAATAATATACCTATATATTATTATACTATTTATTATTTTTGATTACAAATAGAGTAAATAAATATAATTTAATTTTAATATATATATATATAAAAAATCTCTGAATTCGAAATAAATAATTGAACGCCCAACTGCGGACAATCCAAATCGGGACAGGAAAGGTGGGGAATGAACTTGGCAAGACTTTCTTTCCTTCCTTCCATCCCCCCCCCCTCCCCCACGCTCCCTTAAAAAAAAGGTTTCTTTCTTCTATTTAACGATAGAAATAGCATTGTCGATTCTGGCGAACGCACACCATTAATTAAAAAAGTTACATTGAAAAAATTCATTAAAAAAAAATATACGAATATATTTAAGAAGATACTTAATTGTAACAAATGATATACTTTAATTAAATTTTCATATTAATTATACCTAACTCTATCCCAAAAAAAATTATTAAAATATAGATTCATAATATATTGCATATATTTTTACCGACCGACGATAGTAAGGGAGGTATTGTTTTCACACCAAATTTCACATGTGGAGATTTTTACATATCTCCACGAATCATGCATTTTCTAAACAGAAAAAAGTATTTTTAGCATGATGTCTGTCCGTCCGTCTGTCCGTCCGTCCGTATAGATGTGTACAGCCTGAACGGCTCATCGGATTTTGATGAAATTTGGTATATTTACTTAATGCATCAGTGGGATGAATTGATCAACTTTTGGTGCAATTCCGGAAACCGGAAGTGGTAGTATTAGCGATCGACGATAGGAAGGAAAGAGTTATTTTCACACCAAAGGAGATTTTTTTATATATCACCACGAATCATGCACTTTGTATTGGTTTTATCCTCGGGAAAATCATATTTATTAGTTTTTTCTTGATTTAAAATTATATGACGTCATCCAGTCATTCATGACGTCACAGCCTGGTCTTGCATATATATTATAAATAAAATAAAATTAAAAATGTTTATATTTATTATTTATGTATCCATATCTGTTTTTTATTACATTAATAGATATATGAAAATTATTTGAAATTGTTTCTGTAGCTGGAAATTAATTTATTTCAAACCGTCGGTCGGTTCGGACCTGGCCACAGGTCAACTTATTTGAATTTAAAATGAAATCTTTATTATATACCTAAATTTCAAATAGGAAATTTTTAGGAAGCGATTTTACATTTAAAAAACTTCCTATTAATTGTAATAAATTTACATAATAATAATAATAATAAAACATATTTTAATATTTTGAGAGTTTTCATTATCTTAATCCGCACCCTCCACCAATCCTTTCAAAATTTCATTAATTCCATGTCATACTATATTAATATTTATATATACACTATATACGATATATAAGATAAAAAAAAGATTGTATTTCTAGTAAAATGTGGCTATAATTAATCATTAAACAAAAATATTTTAAATTAATTAAATGGTCAGATAATTTCCTTCGTTAATTTATCATTCACCTCTCATTTCCTTTCCGTGGTGTTATCTTAACGGGTTTTCATTCCTTTCCTATTCAAACAGAAAATAATAAATTATGATATCAAAAGAAATATCAATAAAAAGATAAATGATAAATATATTTAATGCATAATACAATTGCAAAAGAGATATAGAAAATTAAATTTTCTTTCACCATTTTCTAAATTCATTATTAAAATTTGTGTAAAATTAAATATATATAGTACATAATAATAATAATAATAATAATAATAGCCTTTATTAGTTCTTACATGTACAAAATCATATTAAATAGTAATATAAATACAATAATAATATTTACAAATTTATATACATTTTTTTTTTTTTTTTTTTTTTTTTTTTTTTTTTATTTTTTTTATTTTTGTATGGAACTAGGCCCTTTTAGGGCATAGGCCTCTCCCAGTCTTTTCCATTTTGGCCTATCTCTTGCAATCTTCATCCAGTCTATTCCGACTTCTCTAATGAACTCTTTAGACCATCTATTTGGCGGTCTTCCTCGATTTCTGGTTTTATCCAATGGACACCATTCGGTAGTGATTTTTGTCCACCTATCGTTGTTCATCCTCGCCACATGTCCTGCCCATCTCCATTTCAACTTCCTTACAGCTATGTTGATATTTTCCACCTTTGTTTTCTTGTAAATATCGGTTATTCGTTGCTTATCCATCCTTCTCACACCAAGTATACTTCTTATCATACTTCTCTGAGTGGTTTCCAATTTTGTCGATATTTTTTCTATCATCGTCCATGTTTGTGAGCCATAAGTAAGTGTTGGTAAGATACACTTTTTAAAAACTTTTATTTTAGACGATATGTCTAGTTCTTTGTTTTTTAAGATAAATTTCAAGCCCCAAAACTTACCCCAAGATATTCCTATTCTTCTTGTTAATTCTTCATATGTTCTTGATTTATTAAAATTTAGTTTTTGACCCAGGTAAATTATTTCTTTTTTACATATGATGGGCGGTTCATTTTTTCCATAAGAAATATCTCTTTCGTCGCAATTTGTAATTATCACTGTTTTTTTGTTGTTGATTTTGAGGCCTATTTTTTTGCTTTCTTGATTTAATTCTCTAATCATACTTTTTATTTCCTTTTTTGAGGTCCCTATAACGACCACATCGTCAGCGAATCTTAGATTACTTAAATATCGTCCGTTCACTCTTAGGCCCCTCTTTTCCCATTTTAGTTGACGGAACACTTCTTCTAGAGCACAGTTAAATAACAATGGTGACAATGGATCCCCTTGTCTAACGCCTCTCTCTACAGTAAAGAAAGGTCCAGGATCATCAATAATAACTCTTGCCTGCGAATCCTCGTATATTTTTTTGATTAGGTTGGTATATCCAGTGTCCACACCTTGAGATATCATAGCGTGAAAGACACTCTCTTGATAAACCGAGTCGAAGGCTTTCTCGTAGTCTATGAACGCTAGGTAAATTTCTATTTTATATTCAATTGATTTTTCAATTATTTGATTTAATGTGTGCAGATGGTCGCATGTTGAATAGTTTTTTCTGAATCCGGCTTGTTCTACTGACTGCGAATTTGTAAGGATATTTTCCAATCGATTATTAATTAGTTTCATAAATATTTTTCCGATATTCGAAGTAATTGTTATCGGTCTGTAATTTTTAATATTCTTTGGATCACCTTTTTTAAATAAGATCATTATATTGGAAGTTTTCCATTGTTTTGGTATAATTTGACTTTTAATTATATTATTAAAAATAGATGTAAGTGGCTTTTTAATTAGTTTGATTGAGAGTCTCAATATTTCATTTTTTACACCGTCTATTCCTGGGGTTTTTCCTGATTTTAAATTATTAATAACGAATTCAATTTCACTTTCAATAAATAGAGGTATATTTATATTTTCATTTGGATGGATTAAGTTGTTGTTATGTTCCCTTAATATATTAGGATTACTGTATAGTTTTTTATAAAATTTGGTTGCTATAATTTTTATTTGGGTTCTATTAAATTTTTGATTTTTATTTTCATCATTGAGACTTGGAATTAATGTAATTCCCATGGATAGTTCTTTTTTTATTTTTTTAATAGAATTATATGGTTCTATATAATTTTTTATTATGTTATCATTATAATCTTTTAAATCTTTTTTTATGTGATATTTAACCAATTTACAAAGAATATTATGTTCGATTTTACCATTTATTGTGTTTCTTTTTATTTTTAATTCATTTCTTTGTTTTATTAGTTTTTTTGTATTTTCAGATAACTTGTGATTTTTTTTATATAATTCTTCGGATTTATCTTGCAACATTTTTATATTTTTTTCAAAAATATCGTATTGATCCTGTGTTTGTTGAATATTGAAGAAATTGATATTTTTAAGTTCATTTTCTACTTTTAAAATAATTTCTGTTGTTACATTTTGAATATTTATTATTTTCATGATTTGTTTATTGCATTTTGGATTTGGTCTTCCTAAAATTACACTCGAAGATAATTCTACCTTTATTAAACGATGGTCGGTGAAAAATGCAAATTTGTTATCAATTTCAAATTTACGTATCAAATTCATATGAGGAGATAGAATGTAGTCAATTTCGTTTTTATAAATTCCATTTGGAGCCATCCAAGTCCACTTTCTACCTGCTCTCTTCTTATAAAATGTATTTACAATTTTTAAATTGTTTGTTTGACAGAAGTGTACCAATCTAACTCCATTTCCATTTCTTTTTCCATAGCCATAAGGTCCGATGATCATCTTTTCTTCTTCTATTCTCTTTCCTACTTGGCTGTTGAAGTCTCCAATTAGAATTAATTTATTTTTAATATTATTACGGTATTCGTCTACAACATTGGCAAGCAAAATATAGAAGTCCTCGGTTGTTTGTTCATCAGCCTCCGCTGTTGGTGCATATACTTGTACGATTGTTATAGTACAATTGTTTTTATAGGCAAGTTTCAAAAGTGCTATTCTATCCGAAAAACCCCTAAACTCCACAATATATTTTTTCATGCTATTTTTTACCATGAAACCGACTCCCCGTCTTCCTCTTATCTGACCAATGTAATAAAAAATATAGCCAGATTTTCTTTGTAATATTTTTTCACCTATTCTCTTTACTTCTGACAGCCCCAAAATATCAATTTGAACACCCTCAAGAGCATTTTCAAGTTCGATTAATTTTTCCTCGTCTTTCAGGCTACGAACGTTTAATGTTGCTAGTATTATTTTTTCATATTTATTTTTATTATTTTTTTCCTTTGAATTATTTTTATTTAAGTTTCTATTTATATCTTTCTTTTTAAATGAAATCTTTTGTTTTAATTTATTATTTTCAGTATTATCATTAATTCTATTAAGGTTAGTATGGTCGAAAATATTATGAATTGGGAGGTTTTGGTCGGTTATGCCCGAGTTGACCAGACTTACTGGGCAGGAGTCGAGATTTTGAGTATTTTTTTCTTTCAGATGTTCTAAAGACCTAGCTCCTATGATCATTTCCTATTCATCGTCATCACTCTCGTCAGGCTTTTGGGACCCATCACATTTCTCTATTTTATTATAAAATGATGTTATTTTGCCTTCATTTAGTCTAATTCTTTTTTCTTTATTCTCTATTTTATCATTCAATTTATCATAAGTTGAACTATTTTTAGAATTTTCAGGAGAATTTCTTAATGCTCTTTTTTTAATATTTCTATTTTTATTCGATTCATTATCAAATTTTTCTATAATAAGTTGATCGTATTTTAATATGGCAAATTTGCCTTCCTTCCTTGCCTTTATTAATTTAGGAATTAATTCTTTCCTTCTAGCCAATACATCTTTGGGAAAATCATCAGTAATGTAATACTTCGAATTTTTAAATTTTTTATTATTTCTGAGGATAATTTTTTTATTTCTCAAAGACAGCATGGATATTAGAACTGGTCTTGTTTTATTTTCTGAGGGGCGTCCTATGCGCTTTATAATATTAATATGTTCAATATTAATCTCATTATTGGTTTTTTCTTTAACGATTGATATCACCTTATCCTCCAGTTCGCCAGGATGTTCCTCGTCTTCATCCAGCCCATGTAATATAATGTTTTTTAATTTATTTTCATGTTCCATTTTCCTCATTCTTTGTTCAAGTTCGACTAATCTTTTTTCAAACGTTTCGAATTTTTGTTCTACCAAAGAGAATAACTTAGTTTCAAGATGTTCATTATTCTTTTTTATTATATTTTTAATATCATCCTTCCACTCTCTTAAGAAATTCAATAATTCGGTTTTTTCCATTATTTTCCTCAAAATATTATATAAATGAGTCTCCTACCTGACAAAGTGAGAAAAGATAAGCAGATGTCCCCACTATAAGTTTCGGCAGCTCTCTCGAAATGCGTCCGTTCAGCTTGGACTCTCGCACTCGACTCCATATATAGTACATAATTACTTATAAATATAAAATATAAAATAAGTTTTTTTTATAATCAACTACTACTTTTCTATATATATATAAATTAATTAAATGGTCAGATAATTTTCTTCATTAATTTATATATAAATATATAATTAAGTATAATAAGTATAATAAATTAAAATAAATCATTTAAATAGATAAGAATTTCTCTTTATATTGTATATATTAAAAGGACTGGTCCATAAGTTCGTACCTTTTTGAATGAAACACAGGTTTTTGAATAAAAAATATTATTTTATTTTTCAAGCTAGTCTCCTTTGAGCTCTATACACTTCGTCCAACGATTGTCCAATTATTTTATCCCTTCCAAAAAATAAGATATGTCGAGGACATCTTTGGTGCCGATTCACCCCGAGAAACCCACTGATTTGACTGTTATTTGGTGTCTGGTGTGTTGTGGTGGATTCACGTTTCATCCGCGGTTACGAAACTTATTTTTTTTTTCTCATAATATAATGCTTAATGAGCACACGAAATACACATTTTTTCTATTTTCTTCTCAAATCACTTCTCTTAATGGATGACAAACAAAAACTAAAAGACCTAGCTGGTTCCAATTCCGACAAAAGTCAACTGATAGTTGCCTGCTGACAGGAGCAATATTGCCATTTCATTTAAGAGACAGGAAATTAAAAAAGTTACAGACTTATTGACCTGTCCTCGTACTTAAAAGAGAAATTCTTCAATTAATTTAAAGGTATTTTGTAAAAATTGTTGAAAAATATATTTCTACGGACAACAAAGTAAAATTATAATTTTTTTATATGTTACTTAATTGTAGTTCTATTAAAATTTGATTCAATATGAAAATATCTAAAGTTTAAATTATAAACTCATAATGGGGTGTGTTCTGTTTTATTTTTAATTTTATTCTAAAACTAAATTTTATCTCCAACATTTATTTATTCAAATGAAAAACATTTGAAATCTAAATTATAAAACAATTTAGCTAAAGAAGATATTTGGTTTTTACCACCTTGAAGAAATCCGTTGAGATCTAATAGGGTCCGTTCTATAGTCGAGGAGGTAAGAGTTGGTGCATGAGCCGACCCCACCCTCGGCCAAGTAGTTCTTGCGCTTGCTCCTACAAGTTCCTACAAAAACTAACCTAACCTAACATCGATAAATATTGTAAGAGGTGGGTGAATCTCAACTAATGAGATGTCTAATTCAAAAAAAAAATAAATAAAATGAAAATCTTTGTCAAAATTACATTTTTATCACCCGGAACGTTTGAGAGAGTAGAAGAGTGGAGGGGAAATCACTCTAGGTAGCCCCGCCTCTCCTGGCCACCACCCCTCATGCACCAACTCTTACCTCCTCGACTATAGAGGGCGACAAAGCGAGCATTTGGAAATATAATGGGCGGTAATTTGGTTATGAATTTAATAAATTTTACGAATATAGAGGAGCCAATTTATTCTATTGCACGGGTCGCCGTATATGCTAGAGCGGGGGCTGGATCTAAATAAGTTTTACAATATAATGAATATATATACTCGTATATATATGAGGAAAAATTTGATATTTTGATGACTATCAATTCTTAAAACAATATGATTATTTAAATTATTTTTCTTAAAAATATTCATTCATTTCAAATTTGAAATCTAATATTTTTCCCGATATTAAATTTTCTAATTTACTTTGGGCTGTTAAAACCCCTTTTTTTAATTATTTATTGGTGTTATTTCAATTAACAATGAATAATATTTTCCAGGATTTATTTAAAAGAAACCAACCATGAAATTCCATTTAGTTGGATTTTTCAATTAAATTATTCTTAGGTGTCCAATCAGTCATTAATAAATTCAATTAGGGTTGTATGGAAATGGGGTGACCAAGCACAAGTATCGACCTCACCCGAAGAGTTGCTTGCCCTTCGCGCCTTGTTGCGCTTAAGTTGAGGTGAACAGCAAATATCGAACGGTTACATCGATTCGCTACTTGTTGGTCATTAATTCCTGATTCTATTTCCTAATATAAGAAAGAAATTAGATAATAGATTGTATAGTAGAGTAGTAGTAGTAATAGTAGTATAGTAGAACATCACAAATTTCTTTTGCTAAATTTATTTTAAATTTATTTGACATAAATGATTTAATTTTAAGAAAATAGAAAATTTAGAATAATTATAATAATATTATAATATTAATAATAATTAATTTTTTAAAATAAATCTTTATAAATGTTTTTTGTACCGATCGAAGGGAAGGGTTATTTTCACACCAAATTTCACATGAGGAGAATTTTTACATATCATCACGAATTTGTTCACAGAAAAAAGTATTTTTAGCATGATATCTGTCCGTCCGTCCGTCTGTCCATTGTGTGTCCGTTTAGAAGTGTATAGCTTGAAAGGCTCAACAGATTTTGATAAAATTTGGTATATTTAGTTAATGCATCAGTAGCATGAATTTATCAACTTTAAGTGTATTTCTGAAAACCGGAAGTGGTAGTTTACAAAGTATTAATTTTATATTCATTGTCGGAAAATATTTCATTTAATGTAGTTATTAATAATTGAGTAATTAAACCAAAAATAAAAACCAAGATAATATAATTTAGTCATTTTAATTCAAATGTTAAAAATATTTTTTTTACACTTTATATATATATAATGTTGTTTGGAAATTAATTTATTTCAAATCGTCGGTCGGTTCTGTGCCTGGCCACAGCTCAACTGGTTTTATAGTTAGCTAGTAAATAATTTCTATATTAGTATATATATATATATATTAGTTTAATTTTAATGAGAATTAAAGAATTTTTAATGCTTTTGATTTTTTTTTGATGCTATTTAATTTTATTTCTAAAATATTTTATATATGATACTTGAATCTAGGAAAATATTTATTCAACGTTAAAAATTATTAATTTCTAATTGAAAATTAAATATACTTATGGTTATCAAAGAACTTGTTAAATGGGAAAGTTTTGATCGATTTTTTTTTTTTTACTAAAGTTAATTTAATTGGTCTCTCATCTCTAATGCCAGGCCAGATTCCTTTCCTCTAGAAATCCAAGCATCATTGTAAAAATCCAACATCCATTTGCTTTAGATGTTTTTGAATGGTCCATGTCGCTTCCGAGTTCAGTGAGTCTTCTTAGTGATTTTCTATTCTTTGTGTGGCTGTTATGTTAAGAGCTTCTGATCTTTATTTATGAAAATTCCTTTTTGGAACTCATTACTCATGAGTTTGTTTTTCATGCCTATTTTGACTATTATTATATTGTTAAAATAAACAAAGTCAATTGAGTAATCAATCTTAATAATTAATCTATTATATGGTAAATAAGTGGTGTCATAACGTATATGGATTTAATAAAATATTAAATTTAAATAAAAATCTATATAAATATAGTGAATTATATATATATATATATATATATATGTTGGTATAGGTTTCTCTTAGGGTTTTATTATTATAAAAAAATATTTCCGGGTTATTTTTACGTTCAATTGTTAGATTTGGTGCCCATTTTGGTGCTATTTTCAAGACAAGTTTTTAGGAGAGAATTTTTTTTGGGTCTGAGTGACCAAGTGTTGGGATATTAGGTGAGTTATTCTGGACATACTGTGTTCCGAAGATCTATAGTCGGGCACATTTCTGAAATAATATAACAGGGGTGGGCACAGTTGGTGATACTTAGAGCCATATTAAAAAGCCTGATCGCAAAAGCATTTTACCTTTTTTTTTTTAGGACCGTATTGAAAAAAGTCGAAAATGTTTAAGAGCCTGATCGCAAAAGCATTTTACCTTTTTTTAGGACCGTATTGAAAAAAGTCGAAAATGTTTAAGAGCCTGATCGCCAAAACATTTGAATGCGGGCACTTGAAAATGGCTTCGCGGACACCTGGTTGCCGACCCCTGCTCTAAAGAATCTTTGGCACTAACACTACCACTGAAATACGTCTGCTCCTGACGACAATCCGAGGTCTCCTAAATAAATTCTTTTGAAAATGGCGTAAGGGGCGCTTAAAAATCTCATAATTGAACGTGAGATAATAAATAAATATATACAATATATACATAATATATATATAATATATAAATATATACAATATATACATAATATTTATATATATATATATATATATATATATATATATATATAATCATATAATATGATGTGATCTATATTGATTCAGATTTTTTAGTTTAATACTGTGATAAATTTTCCCAAAAAACAAAAATACTTTTAATATTTTATTATTTAAATAATGCTAATAAATAATTCTCTACTTATTTTTTTTAAAATCGATATCATATGTTTCATTTAAAATAAGAATATTCACACATTAATGTATTTTTATATAAAATTTATATTATTTTAAATCTTAATTCAAAATATCAATGTCATATTTATTTATTTTTTCATTTTTTAAATAATTTAATGTAGCAAAAAATAAATTCAAACTTTGTGTTTTTTTTTTGTTGATTCTATAGTAGATAGAAAAGTTATAAACAAATAAGTTTTTGTTTTGACATCAACAAAATTCTTGAGATAGAAGATACAAATAGAAAAGCGAATGAAAATATGATGAGTATATGGGAAATTATTTGATAATAAATACTTATGAGGGACATTAACCTCGAATCATCCTGGCGATGTTCCAAATGTGGACAACGGGACAATCTGAGAGTATCGACCTTATTGGAGGGCTCCCAATGCCAAAAAATGTGTCTATTTCGTCAATATTTTCAATAATAATAAATTGATGTTGGTCCATCACACTACTTATTTTATGATATCAGATTATAATAAAATTTTACAATTAATTTAATTAATACCAAATTAAAATTAAAGAACTTGAATTAATGTTAGTATCTTTTATTATATAAAACTATTATATATAAAACTTTTATTTATTTATTCGAAGAAGTATTTGAAATTATTAAAGATACATCTTTAGTAGTAGTAGTAAGTATGTATTTTTATAATATTTATATGACTTATTCAAGTATAAATTAGAAATAGTTTTGGAAGTTGGTCTTTAGAAAAGTTTGTGGAAATATTTTTACCGACCGACGATAGTAAGGGAGGTATTGTTTTTACACCCAATTTCACATGTGGAGATTTTTACATATCTCCACGAATCATGCATTTTCTAAACAGAAAAAAGTATTTTTAGCATGATGTCTGTCCGTCCGTCCGTCCGTCTGTCCGTCCGTATAGATGTGTACAGCCTGAACGGCTCAACGGATTTTGATGAAATTTGGTATATTTACTTAATGCATCAGTAGGATGAATTGATCAACTTTTGGTGCAAATCCGGAAACCGGAAGTGGTAGTATTAGCGATCGACGATAGGAAGGAAAGGGTTATTTTCACACCAAATTTCATATGAGGAGATTTTTTACATATTATCACGAATCATTCACTTTGTATTGGTTTTATATTCGAGAAAAATCATCTTTATTAGTTTTTTTCTTAATTTAAAATTATTTGTCTTAATTTAAAATTATTTTTCTTAATTTAAAATTATATGACGTCACAGCCTGGTCTTACATATATATTATAAATAAAATAAAATTAAAAATATTTATGTTATATCCATATCTGTTTTTTATTACATTAATAGATATATTAAAATTATTTGAAATTGTTTCTGTAGCTGGAAATTAATTTATTTCAAACTGTCGGTCGGTTCAGACCTGGCCACAGGTCAACTTATTTTGCTTATAAAGTGATTGACCCTTTTGGATCCTAAAAAGTGAACTTCTGATTACAAATTTGTTTGGATGGTTGATTGCAAATTCTATTTTTTATATTTTTATGTGCTTTAGTATGTCTAGTCTGTTATAATATTATATACCAAAAGATACATGTAATCTGTGTTCTAAAAACTAATGATTCTAATATTTCCCCATTCCTCCCTCGGAAGTCACTGAAACAGTTAAAAAGCTCGGTTTTTATCAGTGTAATCATTTATGTGCTTCTGGGGAATTCTATCTATCTATCTATATATATAATTTTAATTAATACAAAATAAGTTTAATAATTAAAAAGTTATAATAAGGACGGGGAAATTTAATTCATAAAAAATAATATATATATATATATATATATATATATAAGATGTTGATTTATAAAAATAGAAACGGATATTAATATAAAATAAATAATTAATTCTGCAAGAGTTAAAATTTAGATTTTTAAAAGTAATTTAAAAAAAAATTAATTGTTAAGACTTAATTTAATTAAATTTTTACTGATCGACGATAGTAAGGGAGGTATTGTTTTCACACCAAATTTCACATGTGGAGATTTTTACAAATCTCCACGAATTATGCATTTTCTTAACATAAAAAATGTATTTTTAGCATAATGTCTGTTTGTCTGTCCATTGTATGTCCGTATAGACATGTACAGTTTGAAGGGCTCAACGGATTTTGATAAAATTTGGTATATTTACTTAATGCATCAGTATGCTGAATTGATCAACTTTTGGTGTATATCCGGAACCCGGAAGTGGTAGTATTACCGATCGACGATAGGAAGGGAAGTGTTATTTTCACACCAAATTTCACATAAGTAATATAGATTTTTTACATATCTCCACGAATCATGCAATTTGTTCACAGAAAAAAGTATTTTTAGCATATCTGTCCGTCCGTCCGTCTATCCATTGTGTGTCCGTATAGAAGTGTTTAGCTTGAAAGGCTCAACAAATTTTGATAAAATTTGGTATATTTAGTTAATGCATCAATAGCATGAATTTATCAACTTTAAGTGTATTTCCAAAAACCGGATGTGGTAGTTTACAAAGTATTAATTTTATATTCATTGTCGGAAAATATTTCACTTAAAGAGTAGTAATTAATAATTGAGTAATTAAACTAAAAATAAAAATCAAGATAATTTAATTTGGTTATTTTAATTCAAGTTTTAAAAATATTTTTTTTGGAACTTTATATATATATATAATGTTGTTTAGAAATTAATTTATTTCAAATCGTCGTTCGGTTCTGTTTTCACACCAAATTTTTTATATTAGTTACATTTATGTTTTAAGACTTTATAAGAATTATTTTAAGTATGACTTGAAGATTATTTACGAAATATGATCATTTTCAATAATCTCTGATCCAATGGAATAAAAATCAGAAAAAACCGAATATTAGAAAATAAAATGATTTGCCAATTGGTACAAAATTAATATAATAAATGCAGCTAATTTTGATTTATAGCAATAAAAAAAAATATATAAAAACATTTATTTCAATATATATAATTTTTCATTTACAATTTTTAGTAATTAAAATTGGACAATTAACCTGTAGAATTTTATTTGAAAAGTGTATATGTTTATAAATATATTTAAAAAGTTTATTTAATTAATAAAATAAATTTATTCATCGAGTGAAATGAAGGAGTGTATGATAAAAATTTTTTGAAAAGGATGATATCAAGTGGAATCAGGAGATGATAAGACCTTGCTTGGTACTGGCAGCCGTAGCTATAGTAATTCCTTATACTCCTTAGATTATCCTTTTAATAACAAGACAAAGGATAACTAATATTGCCATGAACGCCTGTACCAGTCATGTCCTGGACTTAGTCTCCTGTTAAATCTGAGAGAGAGGGGCGGATAAGAGGATGTGAATAGAAATACATATAATATATATAAATATTATATAATAATTATATAATAATATAATAAATACATTTTATAAAATGTATTAACTTATACGAGATTACTTATATAAATTATTAGATAATAATGAATTAAAGTGAAATAGAAACAAATAAACAGAAAAATTCAAATAAAAAATTATTTATATCTATATATCAATTAATCGATGAAATAAATTAATTTATGAAAAATAATCATGAAAATGGATTATTAATTCCACCCACATTCATACATAATCATTCATACAAAGAATGCAAGAAGATCATCCAATTGATTCCGAGAGAGATAAACGTATTTGCATGTCTACCATTTCACCACTAAATTAAACCATTAATTTCAAATAATTATTTGAATATGCTTATACACTGAGGTTATATCTAATTATATCATTATCTAAAAATAAATATAAAATCGTTAAAGAATATAAGCCTTTGATCGTTTATAAGTTATTATATTTTATGTAGAAAACAAAAATAATATCAGAAAAATTAAAGATGAAAGATCGATCAGCTTTAAAATATTTATTTCCAGTTGTTAAATTTATAAAAAATAATATATATTAGATAAATTAATATAATAATTCAATATCGAATTATGATAATCTATCTAACTTTGAGATTCAACAGAAGTGGAAAGTTCTTGTGACTGCAGCAACTACACTCCTACAAACATCCCAATCCTAAGCTACTCCCGTCCAACACCTATTCTCTTCCGACCCCATCATGTGCATCATTACATTATGCGTCCACCAAATGCTTATTCTACCATCCAGACGTTTCCCAACTGGTTTCTCTACAAACAAATTGGTTGCCAGCCTTTTGTCCCGCACATTGCAACATCCTCAATTTATTTACCCTAATTATGTTTGAAAATGTATAAAAGTCATGACAATTATCAGTGAAGTCAGACTTCTTTATCCCATATCAACCACAAAGAACCCAATTTTCAAATTCTCTAAGTCGATTTTCGTCTCCCAAAGTCATAGACCCCGCCTCACTTCCATATAATATAACCGATAATATAAATGTTGTATATATATTTTAATTTTGATACCCTTGGATAATAATTTTGACAAAATAATCTTCTTTACTGCATGATAAAAGATTGCAACCTTAATTTAAATTCTTCTCGAATATTAATATATTCCTTAAATTATGATAATGTAAATTAGAAGTGTGTAAAAGATTTTCACTAGATATATTTTTTTCTGAAAAATTCTATTTTCATTTTATATCTAAAAAAAACACTTATGAATGAAAGGGGACGAGGTATTTATAATATAGTCTACTGCGAATTTCCTTTAAAGTTTATTTTAATGAGTTAGATGATTATCATATTTTAATAAACATGTTAATAGAATATGCTATCTTTGAAGTTTTTATTAAGTAGATTTTATATTATCATTTATTTATTTGTTAATTTTCGATATATAGTATTATTATATCAACAATTTTGTATATAAATTTAGAAATAAATATGTGGATTTATTAAAATAAATAAAATCTTTTCTTTGAAACACAGTTACTACCGTTTCCTTTCTGTCCCACAGTACTTTATGTTCTTTATATTTTTTCATATCTTTATATTTTTTCAACACTTTTATATTGAAATTTTTGACGAGTCCTGAAAGAGTGACGACATGTAAATGCGACCACTGTAATATCATAAAAGAATGCAAAATTAATATTAAATTTTTATAATCAAATCCCTTGAAAGGTAAAGCTAAAAAATGTATTTAATATATCAATAAGGGGGGGGGGGGGTTATTTATTTCTAGAATATAAATTATTATATGTTGCCTATTTCCAAATGGGGTTCTTATATATATATATATATTTATTTATATATATATGTAGCCTATATATATACACTTTCTCTTAGACAATTAATTCAAGTTTTAAAAATATTTTAATGGAAAAATTGCTTATTATTACTCAATAAAATTTTTTTTTATCAGAAGATAAAGTAACAGCCTCTTTATTTATTGAAAATCTCATTCTCAATAGATATAAACAAATGATTTCCAATATTATATGCTTATTTCTTTTCAAATGTAAATATGTATTTTATGTTTATTATTTTTAATGAAATTGAATAGATATGTCCTACTTCAGGGCTTCACAAAGTGGGGGGATGAGGAATTTCGAAAAATGTGACACATAAATTGTAATAATTAAATAAGGTCATTGTTAACATTAGTAAATGCATGTATTGACTAGTAAAAGTTTCCATATAGAAATTTAAAATTATAAATTTAAGCAATCTAAACCAAAAATAAGCCGGAGTGTCTCCACTCTACTCTCTCGGAATTTGAATTGGATTAAATAACATATATTATATTTTAATTAAAATTAATAAATAATATTTATATTTTAGCTCTGTTGATGGTATCACGTCACGTGCTGGTGCGTGATTAGCAGTCAACGTGTTAAAAAATTAATTCTGGTACTTTCAGCGATACAATTAAGCTGAAATTCTATATATAGCAGTTTTATACAATTTTTAATTATATGAAAAACTTTCAAACATATATCTTTAATTTTACGGTCACTTTAGAGGAAAAAAAAATCAAAACGCTACATTTTTCAAAAGATGATAGAAAACTACAAATTTTGAATAATGCCCATGTACCAAATTTGATTCAAACAGTTTTTGCGTAATCTTGTCTACATACATACATACACACACACACACACACACAGACACACACACACATATATATAGGGTGACCCAGCCAGTAGTTGAACAAATAAAGCCAGTTTACCACGGATCCTGTTGTAAGTTCTATACTATTAGCCGTAAAACTAAGCTAATGGATTTTTAACAAAGCTTTATTATTGTAGTTATTAAAAAAAATATTAAACAGTGCTTAACTGAAAAATAAAAAGCAAAAAAAAATTCACAACATTTTTTATGATTTTATCCCAGTGGTTGAACAGACATGTCCAGTTTTTGAACGCTCGATATTCCAGTAATTGAACACCCGTTATTTCATAGTTTTTTTTTATTTTAAGTTTAGGTACACATCCAAAACGACTTAACAAATATCTAGGCCTATAGCTTGAGCACTCATAACACAATACAAGGCTGATTCACATTCCAAACATTGCTCAATGTTTAAATTATAATAATAATAATATAACAATAATATATTTATTTATTTGTTTCAAACAAACACCAATCTGCAATATACATATAAGATACAAAATTAAAAATATTTTTAAAATTTTTTAAACTTTTGATTTGGGAGTCGAGTCCCGTTACTGCATACAGATTCCTGGTTTTACTTTACTTTACTTTAGGCGAGTCCGTTTGTCTTGAAAGTGTTGCTTGGATTGCACTAACATTCAATGCTGAAGGCGAGGCATCAAAATTATGATTAATTTCGGGCTCTTTTTTAATACACTCAGACAAAAGGCCATTTGTCTGAGTTTCATTAAGACATTTGCTCCGAAGCCTTTTCCAAAACTGAAACAGTTCACGGGCCTCAATATTACCCTCCCACTCTTCCCCTGCACTTTTCTAAATTCTTCAGACCTACCCTTGGGGAAGAGGGATTCAAGGTATAAAAGGGATTGAACATTCACAGTCTGGTGATGTTTGATGGCGGGCACCGTTCACCACTGTTCAATTACTGGAATTTGTGCATTTTAACAGTGCCATTAGTTGAACAGTCAGTTTAGAGGTCTAAAAAATAAAAAATATCTATACCTTAATATCATACTTCAAAATGTATTCCTTTAGATTTAATTTAAGACCAATTCGGTAAAAATATCTCTAAAAATGACTAGGATGCACGTGGATTACTTTTACTTACCGTATTTTCAGTAGACTAGTCGTGAATGCAAAAACAAGCATTTCATTTGAGAAAAAAAATAATATCTCTGAGTACTCTTAAGTCACGTGCAGCAGACGATAGGTGTTTCAGTTGTGACAACATAACAACTTAAAAATAAAATAAAATTTCACGTTCCAAGCATGTTTCCTCTTGAGATTTTGGCGGATTTTTGGTAATTTGTTCAACTACTGGAAGGGGTTCAACTACTGGCTGGGTCACCCTATATATATATATATATACAGAGACATTAGTGAAAATGATTCAAGAACCTTCAAAACGTATAAAAACATCAAAATCTCAGCATAGAAAATTTTCGTGATCCTAATTTTTGGCGAGATAAAAAATAGGGGGGCCGTGACTTCAAAAAGTTTGAGAAGAACTGTCCTACGTGTATTTCTATTAATAGAAGGATTATAGAAAATTGATAACATTTTTAAAAAAGTAAAAAAAAAATTTTAAAGTTATTTATTATTTATTATAATAATATAATTAATTTCCTTAAACGACTAATAACTAAGGAATGTGATATCTCTTCAAATAACATTTTTTGTTTTCAAAATATTAATTTATGTTTGAACAAAATTTATAAACATCTATTTCTATCTATTCAGCTTCGTTTTCTTATATTTTAATTAATTAAATCGCTTAGAGGGATTAAATTGTTTGAATTAATATAAAAAAAAGGTGTACAAAGCAAATTTAAGTGTCAAACCACAAAAGGGCGAAGTTCACCTCCGGACATTCAGTGGGGGAGGGGAGCAGCTTGTTTGATGATGAGAGCTGTGCTTTATTGAAATGCCTTTCTTGACAATCGCTCTCCATTCAGCTTAAATTAGATAAGGACGTGGTCCAGAATTTGAATCATCCCTTTAATATCCTTTTGGTAAGTTTCCATTCAATGATGCTTTTAATATATATGGATTAAGTTTAATCAAAACTTAAATAATCAATGTAAATGAGAACAATAGATTATTTTTTTATTTTTATTTTAAAAGAAAAATTGAATAGAAATATTTCATTAAAAGTAAAATAGAGATACATCTAAAGAGAGAGAATGATTAAATTTTAATTTTAACAACCTAGACATTCAATCAAAATCTAAATCCTTTAGAAATAAGAAATAGTATTTTTTAAAATAATTTTTTTTATGTTTTATCCATTAGTAAAATTAAAAACAAACTGAGTGTGATAGATTTCATTTATAATAGAATTAAAACTTGGATGTAATTTTTTTAAGGATGTAGAGTTTGTTTGGAATAATGGTTTAACTACACAATTGAAAACCTTCTATAAAACCTTCTAAAACAGTACGTGCATATATATCAAGGTCTATTATATTGTTTGATTAAAAAAAATATTAAAAACAAATATTGGGTAATATACGTGTAGGTACTATGTATGTTTTTATTATATTTATTAAATTACAAATACAGTAGAACCTCAATAACCTCGGTAACTGAAAAACCTCTATAACTTCAAATAAGTTGACCTGTGGCCAGGTCCGAACCGACCGACGGTTTGAAGTAAATTAATTTCCAGCTTCAGAAACAATTTCAAATAATTTTAATATATCTATTAATGTAATAAAAAACAAATATGGATATAACATAAATATTTTTAATTTTATTTTATTTATAATATATATGTAAGACCAGGCTGTGACGTCATGAATGGCTGGATGACGTCATATAATTTTAAATTAAGAAAAAAATAATAAATATGATTTTACCGAGGATAAAACCAATACAAAGTGCATGATTCGTGGTGATATATAAAAAAATCTCCTCATGTGAAATTTGGTGTGAAAATAACCCTTCCCTTCCTATCGTCGATCGCTAAAAATACCACTTCCGGTTTCCCGATTTGCACCAAAAGTTGATCAATTCATTATACTGATGCATTAAGTAAATATACCAAATTTCATCAAAATCCGTTGAGCCGTTCAGGCTGTACACATCTATACGGACGGACAGACGGACGGACGGACAGACATCATGCTAAAAATACTTTTTTCTGATAAGAAAATGCATGATTCGTGGAGATATGTAAAAATCTCCACATGTGAAATTTGGTGTGAAAACAATACTTCCCTTACTATCGTCGGTCGGTAACAATAATATGTTCCCTTCCCACCAGAGCTTAAAACCTCAATAAATTAAAAACACAACAAAAATACATCGTTTCAAATTCGCTTGGAATTCTCGTTGTATTTTTTGTGTTTTTGGTCATTCAGGCAATGCAATAAATACGCCACCTCTATAACTTAAATAAGTAATCTCTGTATTGGCCCTCATAAGCTGAAATCTTGAAGAAACCAGAATCAGCAGAAAGTCTTCAATGTAAAACACGAAAAATTGCCGAATTCCCTAATTTAGAACAATGTTTGTTTACGTGGTTCAAACAATGTCGAAACAAAAACATCAGTGAAAGAGGACCCATACTGAAAGAAAAAGCTGAAGAGTTCGCTAATTCGCTGAAAATCAAAAATTTTAAAGCCAGTAATGGCTGGTTAGAGAATTTTAAGAAACGACATGATTTAGCCTTTAAAAAAATGTTATTAACCAATCCGCCTATCCCTTACATAGACCCTTGATAACTTAAAACCTCCACAACTTAAAATATTTTGTGCTTCCCTTGGACTTTAACTTATCAAGGTTCTACTGTAATTGTGGAATCTTATGAATATAGGACAAATTAATTAAATTAAATTATTAAAACTTTGGTGGCTATGTTTATTAATCAATAAATTTTGTAAATGATACCATATAATTATACTTTAATGCACCTTTATTAAAAAATACAAAAAATACAACATTTCGATTTCTCTTTCTGCAATCATTATTAAGTAACTGGATTGCCCGAATGACCAAAAACCAAGTGACTGATGTCAAAAACACAAAAAATACAACGAGAATTCCAAGCGAATTTGAAACAATGTATTTTATTTGTGTATTTTTAATAAAAATGCATTAAAGTATAAATATGTAGTATCATTTACAAAATTGATTTATTGTATGAATTATAAATAAATCTTTTTTTACCGATCGACGATAGGAAGAGAAGGTATTGTTTTCACACCAAATTTCACATGATTTTTACATATCTCCACGAATCATGCATTTTGTTCACAGAAAAAAGTATTTTAGCATGATGTCTGTCCGTCCGTCTGTCCATTGTGTGTCCGTATACGCATGTACAAGTGGTAGTTTACAAAGTATTAATTTTATATTCATTGTCGGAAATTTTTAACTTAAAATACAGTAGTAATTCATAATTGAGTAATTAAACTAAAAATAAAAACCAAGATAATATAATTTAGTCATTTTAATTCAAGTTTTTAAAATATTTTTTTTTATACTTTATATATATAAGATATATAATGTTGTTTAGAAATGAATTTATTTCAGATCGCCGGTCGGTTCTGTGCCTGGCCACAGCTCAATTTTTTTAATATCATCAAATTTTAACATTTATATTTTGCTGAATCACATTAATGAAAATTAATTTCTATTTCTACCCTCAGAGCTTTATTATGATCTCATTCAAACCTTTCAAACCAAACCTCACTCCCTCTCTGTCTTAGAGGTAAAAAGAAAACAATGTTTACTTCGCATCATTAAAATGTCAGAAAATTCAGTAAAATTATGTAACCGAGTTATCTAGACTTCAAACATTTGGTGTATGTTCATTTGTTATTTGTTTCTTTTAAATCAGATAGATATTGAATCAGTTTTTTAAAAAAAAAAAGAAATGTAGTTTGAAGTTATTGATTTTCAGTTTGATTCACTTTCTAAAGACCGGAAATATTTTTATCGAAAAATCTCAACATCCCCCAAAAAAAAAATGATTGCTATAAAGATAATTCCAAAGTTATGAATAATTTGGTTTCCATGTTAATGTAAATTCAATCTCAAAAAATTAACGATTATTTAAAAAGATTATAACAATATTAATCTAATATAATTTATTATATATAAATACTTATACAAATGTCTATCCCGGGCGCCAAATTTTGAGGGGCGACGATATAAAAATAAAATATTTTTTTACATTCTTTATTTTTTTAAATTTTAATAATTAGAATTGATCATTTTTGATGAGACATCGATATTTTAGCAATCAATAAATTGTTTTTTCTTTAATAATATCTTATAAAGGTTATAAGGCTAGTTATTTTATTATTATCAACAGATTGAATAATCGTAATATTATAATATTTATAAGAAAACAATTTGTATAGTCAGAATTATAATATTATTAACTCAAAAAAAAGATTAATAGACAAAACAAAAAATTTACTAATAAAAATAATGAAACCTAAGAATTTTGATGACTTTTATTACACAATATTGATGCAGACAAATGCTTTTTAATCTCTAAAAAGTTTAATTTTATTTATATTAAAAATAAAATTTTTAATCAGTATTACTTTGCATTAACAACACTTTCCGCGCTTTGAAATAAAATATAAAAAAAGTTTTGTTACCTATTCGTTGTGGAATTAATTAATTTTTATTATTTTTATGTTACATAAATTTTGATAAGTAGGTATCCACGTAAAAAATAATATAAATTAATTATTGAATTTATTTCTTTTTCATTGTGTAATTAAGATTTTTTTTATCCTTTTTACTATTTTTTTTTTGTTTGTTTGTTTTTAATTTGCAGTAATCTGTATATCCATGTATAAAAGGGCTCCAAACATATTAATTTTATAAACTATTGAATTAAAATTACAGAAAAAAAATTAAAGAAAAAAATTAAATCACCACATAAACTAATAGGTTAAAGTTTCATCTTATCTGTAGCAATTTTATTATAATTTATATTAATTTTTATTTCTTTAGCTATCAGTAAAAGCATTTACGTCAAAACTTTAAATGTTTTGTAAATTCACAATTATCATAATATTAATTTAATTTATGGTCTCTTTTGTATGTTCTTTTGTTCTAACATCTATTACCTTTCCAGTTTTCTCTATAAAGAAATATTTAAAATCCCCTTCCTTTTTTTCACTCACATTCTAACAGTGACAGCATCGATTCCATCTGTGCGGGGCAGATGCCCCATTTGTCACCCCCTCGCCCATTCACATATTGAATTTTCAATAAAGTTTTATTTTACAACAAAACTTAAAATTTATAATAGGTAAATTTAATATTAAATTTACATATGTATATATAAATAAAAGGACATTTGAAGAAAATCATATTGAACAGCAAGCAATTTTATTTAGAAATAAGTTGACCTGTGGCCAGGTCCGAACCGACCGACTGTTTGAAATAAATTAATTTCCAGCTACAGAAACAATTTCAAATAATTTTAATATATCTATTAATGTAATAAAAAACAGATATGGATACATAAATAATAAATATAAACATTTTTAATTTTATTTTATTTATAATATATATGCAAGACCAGGCTGTGACGTCATGCATGGCTGGATGACGTCATATAATTTTAAATCAAGAAAAAACTAATAAATATGATTTTTTTCGAGGATAAAACCAATACAAAGTGCATGATTCGTGGTGATATATAAAAAAATCTCCTTTGGTGTGAAAATAACCCTTCCCTTATTATCGTCGATCGCTAATACTACCACTTCCGGTTTCCGGATTTGCACCAAAAGTTGATCAATTCATCCCACTGATGCATTAAGTAAATATACCAAATTTCATCAAAATCCGATGAGCCGTTCAGGCTGTACACATCTATACGGACGGACGGACGGACGGACGGACAGACGGACGGACAGACATCATGCTAAAAATACTTTTTTCTGTTTAGAAAATGCATGATTCGTGGAGATATGTAAAAATCTCCACATGTGAAATTTGGTGTGAAAACAATACCTCCCTTACTATCGTCGGTCGGTAAAAATTAATAAAATTAATTATCATATTTTAAATGAATAGATATATAAGTCATAATTGCAATACTTTAAATATAATATCATTTTACAGACTTCTATAATTTATTAGAAATAAATATAAGATATATTAACAAAATTTAATTTTTCTAGTGATACTCACTGGAAATTATTTTATACCATTATTAACGATTATTCCATCAGTCAAGATAATCAGATTAATTATCCTTATTGAAAATATATTTAACGTGAAAGTGCACCATTTATTTTTTAAATATTTTAATTTATAAAACTTTTTATAATTTTTTTTTTCTAAAACCTGCCGCCCCTATTAGAAATCCGCCTGGAAAATTCATCCTTCCATAAGTTACTGGATTCTAATACTTATTATTATTATTATATTAAATAATTTTTTGAGGTGTTTTGATAGAATTGTTATAGATTATTTAAATTTTTTAGAAATAATTTTATAATACAATATATTAGACCGATTTAAAATGTATTGCTCAATAATATTAACTTGAATCTTGATTATCATGCCATATGACTTGTTTGATTATGTAATGAAAGATGAAAACCAGTATATATTTACACCCCCTATTTTTGATGACCTTTTAGAAGTTCACTTTAATATGAATCAATTAAGATCAGGCTCTGTTTTGTTATCTCAATTAGACAATTACCATTTTATTACTTGAGAGAAGATAGGTATAATTATCTGGTAGTTTACATTATAAATGTGTTTATTGCAAAGAAATTCTTAGATAATTTCTATTTGCGCTATAAAATAAGACAGTTTCAAAGAGTATACAAATAAAATGACTATTTAAAAATAGAGATTATTAGAACTTTACAGAAAAGAGAAAGATACAATTTTTTTTTTTATTTTCCAATTATTTTTTCGAAAAACATAAATAATTAGACAACTTTTAAATATAAGGAGTTCTTAAACTTAATTTTACAGGCAAAAAAAAAATTAGTTTTAAATAAAAGAAAAGGTATCAAGCATGTTTATTTCAGTCAGCGTTGTGTCAGTCACATTTATAAAAGTTAATTACACAATTTATGTGATGAACATTGAATGAATGAATTGAGTTGTGACAAGAGCAATCAAATCCTTGTTATGCGACTCATTTATAGTCAGTAGATAAACGAAATATATTTTCCATCAAAAGATGATTGATAGTATACAATAGAATCTTCATTGTGGTCAAACTAATACTAATTAACAACAGAAAGATAAATAAAACTCAAAAATAAAAAAATAAAAAAAAATTATAACTTATTTCATTGTCCTAAAAGCTTAGAAAAATTTAAAGTTTTAATTCAATTCTTAATTATTCAAAAAGCTTTCATATGATGAATCTAGTAAATATTGACAGTGAATAATAAATAAATCATTTCACAGGAATATTTAATAATTTATATTATTAAAAATTCTATAATGTTTTGTTTTTTTTGTTTTTTGATAAATAAATTTATCTTTAAAATTAACTAAGATATTAAATTGAATTTTTAAAATGTTGATAGAATTGCACTGCAAATAAATAATTGAAAAGCAAAAGTTGATATTTTATGAATGAAGATTAATACCATTAATACTATTGAATTTTAATAAAAATAAAAAACAAAATGAAATCTGATGTAAATACCAATTTCAATTTTTAATATAGGTTTTATAAAATTTTAATTAAATCTTAATTATAATTTAATTATTTATTTATTTTTTTATATCTCATCTTAGAATTATTATTATTATTCTCATTATGAAATAAGCATTCATGTTTTATTTGAGAATGCGTTTTAAATATTTTCCAAATATCTAATCTGATTAAATTAGTGAAAATCAATTCACCACGGTGTAAACTTGTTAAAATATTTCTATAAATAGATTGGAAAAATATAAACTCACGTTTCACATCATTTTAGACGTGACTGGGAATTTAAAAGCCAATAATGTCAGGTGACTTAGAAAATCATTTCCAGTTGTATAATATAGGAAATAATTAATTTTTTTCTTTATTCAAAGGCAATTTTTAAATAAAAATAAATTGTATTAAATTCTATTTAAATGTATTCTTTTATATCATATTTAAAGAAAATATAGATAAAATTATATAATATTAAAGTTACTCTTACTAATAATAATTTAACAAGAATAATTGATTAATTAAAATGATTATATCATATATATGTATAATAATAAAAAATATTTTTAATATTTAAAATAATTAATGTAGATCACAAAAATTTAATGGAGTTAAAATAGCATAGGCATCGTCATCATTTATTTATTTTCTTTTATTTGAAGTCATTCATTAACAAAGATTCAAATGAAATGACTAAAAGAATAAAATATTTAAGTGAAACCAATAAATTATAATAAAAAGCTAATTTTTACTATCTCGTAAGAGATCACGAAAATTTTTGATGTTGAGATTTTGATGTTTTTATACGTTTTGAAGGTCCCTAAATCATTTTCACTAAGGTTGAGAAAAATGTCTGTGTGTGTGTATGTATGTAGACAAGATTACGCAAAAACGGTTTGAGCTAGAAAAATGAAATTTGGTATACGGGCATTATTCAAAATTCGAAGTTTTCTATCAACTTTTGAGAAATGTAGCTTAACCGGAAGAGGGTCATTACCTACAACGTTTTGATATTTTTTCCTCTAAAGTGACCGTAAAAATAAAGATATATGTTTGATAATTTTTCACATGATTAATAATTGTATAAAACTGCTATATATAGAATTTCAGCTTGATTGAATCGCTGAAAGTACCAGAATTAATTTTTTAACACGTTGACTGCTAATTACGCTCCAGCACGTGACGTGGTGCCATCAGAAAAAAGCCAAACACGCTATGGTTTAATAAATAGTATTTATTAATTTTATAAATTAATTAATTAAATTAATATATGTCAATTAATTCAATTCAAAATTGGCTGATAGTCGAGTGGAGACACTCCAGATTTTTTAATTAATTTATGTATTTTTTATTATATTAACTAAATTATAATAACAGCCGAAAACATAATTTTTATCTACTTCTTCATTAAATCTAAGCAGCTCAAAAGTATTGGAGTGGAATTGTTCATTAACAATTTGTAAAACAACAAAACAGTAGTTCTTTTCAAAAGATTTCAGAGTTTCCTTTTCATTCACTAGAATAATACCAACATCTACATACATATCCTCTTAAATAATATATATATATATATAATAAATATTCCCTAACTTCTTTCTATCCATATGTTCGTTTCTCTCGTTTTGTTTAAAATTACTTAGCTGTTATTTTAATAAATTATTGTCATGACAGGTGAAATATATTTTCCCTTTATAAATAGCAAATAATATTTTAATATATGAAATTCCTACTCTGAATATTTATAAAGATCGAAAGATATCTGCTTATTTAGAAATGTTTATAAAGGCCAGGACAAAACATTTTATTTTATTGTTGAAACAATAAATACTATAAAAGAAATAGTTTTACCATATAATCATTTAATTTTACAATTTTTAGTTTAAATATTGAATGTAAATGTTGTTTATTTGTTTTTTATTAGTATTACTTTTTCTTCAATTTTATGGTATTTTACCGACCGACGATAGGAAGGGAAGAGTTATTTTCACACCACAAATTTCACATGTGGAGATTTTTTACATATCTCCACGAATCATGGATTTTGTTAACAGAAAAAAGTATTTTTAGCATGATGTTTGTCCGTCTGTCCGCCCGTCTGTCTGTGTGTCCGTGTAGATGTATATATATATATATATATATATATAATTTTAATTAATACAAAATAAGTTTAATAATTAAAAAGTTATAATAAGGACGGGGAAATTTAATTCATAAAAAATAATATATATATATATATATATATATAAGATGTTGATTTATAAAAATAGAAACGGATATTAATATAAAATAAATAATTAATTCTGCAAGAGTTAAAATTTAGATTTTTAAAAGTAATTTAAAAAAAATGCATTGTTAAGTCTTAATTTAATTAAATTTTTACCGATCGACGATAGTAAGGGAAGGTATTGTTTTCACACCAAATTTCACATCTGGAGATTTTTACATATCTCCACGAATTATGCATTTTCTTAACATAAAAAAGTATTTTTAGCATCATGTCTGTTTGTCTGTCCATATAGAAGTGTATAGCTTGAACGGCTCAACGGATTTTGATAAAATTTGGTATATTTACTTAATGCATCAGTATGCTGAATTGATCAACTTTTGGTGTATATCCAAAAACCGGAAGTGGTAATTTACAAAGTATTAATTTTATATTCATTGTCGGAAAAAATTTCACTTAAAATATAGTAGTTATTAATAATTGAGTAATTAAACTAAAAATAAAAACTAAAATAATATAATTTGGTTATTTTAATTCAAGTTTTAAAAATATTTTTTTTTGATACTTTATATATATATATATATAATATGTTGTTTAGAAATTAATTTATTTCAAATCCTCGGTCAGTTCTGTGCCTGGCGACAGCTCAACTTATTTTTTATTAATATCTGATCAATTTCAGGTTTCCTAACAACGGATTGAAATTGAACCCATTTATTGTTACTTCTATAATATTTTTGATGAACATGTTTCAAATATTATATATATTTTTAATTCTTGTTTAAAGTTTGAGTAAGTAAATTTTCTTTGTGTGATATATAAATAGAAACTGGAAATTACTTTATTATTTATACTCACAGAAGCAAAATGTGGGCGTGGCGAAGAAGGCACCTTTCCCGGTTGCAATGGTTTAGGGGTGGAAAACAAAGCATTCCTACCGGCTGGTTTTTATTTTACTTGACCATTCTAATCTACATTAATCAATATACAGTCTTGCCAAAATATTAAATTATGAAGATATAATAGATTTTTTGCAAATTAAAATTACATGATTATTGTTTATATATTTTTTTATAATATTATTTTAATGTAGTCGTTCGCAACCTGGGATTCCGAGAATTTTTTTAATTTTTACTCACTAAAAAATTGATTTAAAAAAATTGAATTATATTATATTTTGTAATATTTTTTTAAGATTTTTTTCATGTCTATTATTATTAATTTTCTTTTTTTTTTATGAAATAATATTCATTGTTTTTATAAGTGACAATAAATAAAGCCTAAAAATATATATTTTATTAAATCCTATAAATTATTTTCAATAATATTTTGTTACAAATTCCGCAGAAAAAATGTGAAAGTAAAACGGGTTTACAATTCCAAAAATTGTTTATAACCTATGTTTTGTAATCATTTTGTTTTTTTCAAACATTGAATAGGAATCAAGTTCGCTTCTAATTTTAGATTATAGGTTATTCGTTCATCCTTATTTTCTATATATAGCATATATTAATATAAAGGCATGTGATATGATTAAAATATAGTATTTACTTTTGTAAAATTTATAAAAATTGTTATATTAATTATTTATTTATTCTTATTATATTGATTTAGGAAGAAGAGCAAGTCACACTCTCTATACTCTCCTGTTGTTTCTTAAACCCTAAATATATATATATATTGAATTTTATTTATTTATAAATTTACAAGAAAAACCCTAAAAATATTAGTCTCGAAATTTTTTCCATAATGAATCCCATATAAAACAATACCTTCCCTTCCTATCGTCGGTCGGTAAAAATGTAAACCAAAACTTAAGGTTTTTTTTTTTTTGGGGGGGGAGGGTTATAATTTCTATTTATTTCTGATAAAATAATAACATGAGAAACAAAAACAAAAATAAAATGATGATTTCAATATAGTGATTGAAAAAAAATTATATATCACATTAGTGTTATTATAAAGAGTAGGGACCCCATTCCAGCTGGGAAGAGGAGTTAGTATTATTATACAATATAATATATAACATATCCTTAATATTAAAAAAATACAAATTGGCAGTTGTGGGACTGGCCGACAGAAGTGAAAACTTCTGGGTAAGAAATTTGAAAGCAGACGGAATGCGCACCAGCTTCACGAGAAAAATGAATTTTATATACGTATATATATATATATATATATATATATAAAATTCATAATTATTTTTTTCAGTAAACTGATTATTATTACAAAAATATTAAAAATACGATGTGTATGAATATATATATATATATATATATATATATATATATACAACTTTGTTTAAATTATTGCAATACGAACTGTTATATAAATTGTTATCTCTAACATATAAATATATATTTATTATGTGAAGTTCATTTCGTATAATTTTGATTATATATGTATATATGAAATGAAGAGATAACAATTTATAAAACAGTTCTAATGACAATTCAAATTTCGCGCTATGTTATAAGAAATTGGTGTCGGGTCGGTCACGCTCACGCGAGTTCTATGCTTTTTCCCCATCCCACAAAAGTGCTCAACGCCGCTAAAGAAGTTTTCACTTCAAAAAAACCGTCCTACGCAAGGCCAACACCTATGAAGTTAGTTATATTAATGAGGTGCCCTATATGATCAGTAGAACGGGTCATATCAACCTATACCTTGATTTTCTTGATCGGAGGCGCTACTTTTTATTAAGTAGCTTTCCAATGTTTTATATCTCGGAGGCTGGGTTGACTCCGCCCATAGACGCCAGCTAGAGAAATTTCCTTACCAGGCTCCTGACTCGAACCCGGGACCACGAGAATGTTACCTCCCACCCTCTGGCGCCTTATTCCTTTAATATTATTAGATAATATAATAGCAACCACCTTAACCCTAATTTAAATAAAAAATAATTTAATTATTAAAATAATTAAATTATTTTTATTGGATAGCAGATAGTATTATTTTTAATACTTATATTTTTGATATACACATACCCTAACAAGAATTCAACATTTGTTTTATAATTTTACATGAGTAAAAAAAAAATCTTTTTCAAAGATGTGTGCAAAAATTTTACTGGATGTTCTCTAATCGTAGAATGTTTAATATATTTAATGAGCAAATGTTTGTCTCCTTTTTTTCAAATTTTTTATGGCAAAAAAAAAATATTTATTTAAGAACCCCTAGAATTTTATTAAAATATCTCCAGTAAATATTGAACAATGAATGTTTCAAGAAATTTTAGAAGATTAAAAAATCACAAAGATTACTAAAAAATAATCTATAGATATATGTTTAAATCAGTGGTGTCTAAACTGCGGCCCAAAACCCTTAGAGTTGTGGCCCAAACGCAAATTAAGAAAAAATTTTTTCAATATGGTTCTAAAAAAAGGTAAAATGATATTTATCTGCGTCCCGGCATATTTTTTTGCAATGTGGCAATGGTCATAGTTTAGACATTCCTGGTTTAAATGGTTCTATTTTCAAATTTTTTCTTGTTGAAACTTAAAAAAAAATTATTGGTATTTGAAATAAATAATAATCATAGAATATTGTAAAAATATATATTAAACCTATTTATCACCAAAAAAAAAATATTTATTTAATAATTTTCCTAAAATCAAAACTCCATTTGGAATGAAATTACTCTAATTATTTAAAAATTACTTGATCTAATTAATAAATTTGTATTTAATACCGATTCTCTAAGATTTAGAGTTGCATGTTAATTTATTAAATTTTATCTTTATATATAGGTATATATGACAAATGCACTAATAAAAATAAATAGTTTCCCAAATATTATCCAGATTAAGAAATTGACAAAAATAGGATCAAAAATAAATCACAAAAAAGTAAAGTTATTGTAGTCAATATTACAACAAATCTTGATCAAGGTCAGAAGATTTATATTGTTTTTAAATAAAGCATCAAAAATATAGACAGGCACTCCTGGGAGTGTAATACATTTCGCCACGACATTGCAATATTTCATTCGGTGGAATCAAAGTGAAAATTTAGAAATTTATTAACAATGTTGTATATGTATAATGGAATGTATAATATGATGGTTATGTTAAGCGTGTTAAATATTTCTACAATTTACATAAATAACATTAAGACTGAGGTTGTTTTGGTGACACTGTCTTTTATTATAATTCTTAAGTCATCTCTCAATTTTTAAGACAGCTCAGTAATCTGTCACTTTTTGTATAATTTTGAAAAAAAAAAAAATTATAAAAATGCTTACAATGCTAAATGAAATCTTCTCACCCTTAAATTATTCCCTCGATCATAATAAAGATTTTTTTTTAAATTTAAAAAAAATTATATAGTGTAGAATATCAGAAATATATAGAAAAAGATAAAAAAAACTTAATTAATATAGAAAAATCAATGTTGACAATATTAATAAAATATAAAACAAAAAAATATAAATGTTTATATTTGATTTGAGTTCTATTTATTTTTTTTTTTTATTTTTATTTTTTCCGGTGGGAGATTGAAATCAAATCTAATTATTGTATTTTGTGATTTCTTTTTTAGCACTTGGAATTTTTATTTCTTTCTTTACACCATAATAAGTTAAGACATCTCCTTTAAAATAAAGATTAAAATAAATGTAATTTTAAAAGATTGATATTTTATTTTAGTAATGAATAAGAGATGAAGATACAACTTTTACCATTATCTAAAATTTAAAATATTATGGTATCAGAAATATATAAATATAGTAAATTTATAAAATCTTAAATAAAATTAGCTGGAATGTCTCCACTAGACTATCTCGCAATTTGAATTGGATTAAATAACATAATATATTATATTTAAATTAAATTTAATTAATTATAAATTATAAATAATAAATATTAAACCAGCGCATGTTTGGCTTTTTATTGATGGCACCATGGCACGTGTTGGCGCGTGAGATTTGCAGTGTTAAAAAATTAATTCTGGTACTTTCAGCGATTCAATCAAGCTGAAATTCTAGATATAGCAGTTTTATACAATTATTAATCATGTGAAAAATTATCAAACATATAGCTTTATTTTTACGGTCACTTTAGAGGAAAAAATATCAAAACGTTGTAGGTAATGACCCTCTTCCGGTTGAGCTACACAAAAAATCAAAAGAAATCAATTTAAAAAAATAGTTACATATATACCAGGGATGGCGAACCTTTTTCAATGTCCGTGCCACAAAATTATAAAAAATCTTTTTGAAGTAGATAACGTACAACAAAATTGCCATGATTTTTATTCCCCACCACCAGTTAGCTTGAATTTAAAATCGAATATTTTTGTATAACTTCTAACTATCCTGTATAAAAGTGTTATAATTTTAAATATTAAACTTTATACCAAAAAGTAAAATGATTATTAAAAAATTTGAAATTTATTTGTGGTAAAAATATATCTTTCCTAAAAATTGTCTATTATTTTTTTTTTATTTTTATTGTATGGAAATTCTTTAATTGATTTTAGTTTGTAGTTTTTAGTTGTAGATAATGACCTAATAGCAAAATTTATATCTAATACAGTTTACAATTTCTTGTTTTGACAATGCTTTGTTAAATTCTAGAAAAAGATTGAGATTCTGGCTCTCTATTCTCCAACTGTCTCTACGGGCAAAGTAAAGTTTAGTTAAGCTTGATATAAATTTTAATATATTAATTTTTCTTTTTTTTAATAAATATTGATAAAATATATAGCATATATTAAAATATAAGTATATAAGAATATTCTGGTAATATTTCATCGCCCCAATCAATTTTGAGTTTATAACTTCACAATTTCCCAAACAATCAGACAGTTGACAAATATGAAAAATACAAAAGTTACATTTGGATTCTCCAGGTCATGAAGAGTGAAGATTTGCAAAAAATTTTAAATCCTGAACAATGCGATTTGGACGGCAACAACACGTAATGACATTAATAGAAGTCCAAACAGTATACACTGTATTTATCATAAATGTTTTTATACTGCTAGGGAATTCAAGCGATATTTCAGTAATAAAATATACAATTTGCCGGTTTAATCTACTAAGATAGATACATAAATTTCATTAATTGTAATTTTAATGTGAATTGAACAATTTTAATTCATTTCTATTGAAAAAAGTTATAATTATTAAAAAAATAATTTTGTCTTTATGCGTACCATGAAATTTTTCAAACGTGCCACTTACGACACTTACTATACTATTGAATTTTAAAACTACCAAATTGTAGCGTAGCGATGAACGAACTTCAAAATTCCTCCCTCATAGAAATCCGCCGCCTGAGTGTTGAGCTTGTTTTTGTAGGCAAAAAAGCTTAAACCCATAGAAATTTATCGGCAACTGTATGAACTGGAGGAAAAGATCAATGAAAAATTAGAGCAAATCGTCGTTTCACCATTCTTTCAGTTTTCTGCAAATTTCACGCATGATCTCCGCGCGGCCGTGACTGACTGGCTCAACACTCAGGCGGCGGATTTCTATGAGGAAGGAAGTTCGAAACTCGTTCATCGCTTCGATTAAAGTCTCAACTTTTTTGGCGATTATGTAGAAAAATAGTATTTTAGGTGCTCTTTCAAATGTATATAATAAAAAACAATTTCCTGTACTAATTTTGTCTTAATTCCAAAACGTAACCTACTTTGTGAATTGCCCTCGTTATTATGTAAAAGATCCTTAGTAAAAGTAAAGAAATACAAATTCTTATTTTCAGTAAAATATTTAAAGGAATAGACTTTATTCCTAATAAAATAATGTTTTTTTTTATTTAAACGTATAATTTTTCTATTTATTCTAATAACAAAGCACACATATCTAAATATATGGAATAGTAATTTGTTATATGTTATAAAATAGAATTTATAATACCTATAAAAATCACTTAATTTATAAATTATCAAATTAAGTTCTTAGCGAATCAATAACTTTCATGTAATTTTAACTAATTGGATTCTATTTAAAATAAATAAAAGAAGATAAAATATTACTAGTATAAATCTTTCAAATATTAGTCATCGAATATGTCAAATCCTTTTTAGATATTTTAAAAATTGCATATTCACTTATTTGATTTAAATTAATAAAATATTTAAAAAAAAAATTGCAAAAAAAAAAAAAAAAAAAAAAAAACTAGATTGGATATACTCCAAGATCAATGCACCTCGATCCCAGATTCCCGGTTTGTTAACTTTATGCCATCGGCCGGCCATATCAAAGAGAAATGAATGACATTTCATTTCGAGTTATCTATAAATATAAAACATTTAATCTTCACTGGAATGAAAAAAAAATAACAGATAATTTTAACAAGGCAAGCAATGAAAGGTAATTCTAAAAAGAGACTTTGTAATAGCACCTTTTAATCGGATACAAATCTTAATGGACTGCTATTATTCGATTCAAAAAAGATGTACTCTTTTTAAATAAATATATGTAGATTCATATATTTAATACAACATCATCTGGTTTAGCGACTATTTTAGATCTCTCAAGATAACAAATTATAGAGTGGTGTTTTAATGCATTAACTACGACCCTCCAAAATAATCTATTTTAGTTTTTCACAGAATTGATTAGATGTCCACTTTTCCATCTCTATATTTTTCTATTACCACATTATACAAAAACCAAAAAAAATAAATAAATAAATAAATAAAACTATTAGTTACCTCCAAATTTAATAATATTTAATTTTTCTTTAATAAATTTATTTCAAGGGTCTTTTAATTTAATAACTTAAATCGGATTAGATGAAGTAAAAGTGTAATTATCAATACAATCAAATAAATGTCAAAAAATATTTCATTTATAAAGTTATAATATTTTTGTTATATTATTATATTTAAAGCAGGGGTGGTCAAAAGCGGCTTTTTGCTTATTTTATCCGGCTCGTTGAAAAAGTTTGGCTCTTATTTCGATCTTTCATTCAATATGGCTATAAAAAAAGGTTAAATTTGTTTCTGATTTGGCTCTTAAACATTTTCGATTTTTCGTACAATATGGCCCTTAAAAAAAGGGAATTTTTTTTACAAATGTCCTGGTTTGGTGTTTTTTTAAATATGGTCACCCTATAGTCCTGAAGATGAGAGTTGGTGCACCCACCCTCGGCCAAGCAGTTCCCGCGCTTTTGCCCACACCCCCCCATTCCCACAAAATCCAACCTAACCTAACCTAACCTAACCTCGATAAATCAACTAATGAGATGTCTAATTCCAAAAAAAAAAAATAAATAGAATAAAAATCTTTGTCAAAATTACTTTTTTATCACCCGGAACGTTTGAGTAGAAGACTGTGGTGGAGTGGAAATCACTCTAAGCAGAGGGGGTAGCCCCGCCTCTCCTGGTCGCCACCCCTCATGCACCAACTCTCATCTCCCGGACTATAGGTATAGTCCTCCGGCCCAGGGGACATTTTGAAAATTTCATTTTGGCCCGCGCTTAAAAGTATTTGCCCATCCCTGATTTAGAGGGACGGTCAAAAAAATTAATAATAAATATTGATAAAAATAGGAATATCAATATTTATCCTTTATTATAAAGGAACATATTTTAGTTTATTTCACTTGCTATCTTATATGAAGTGCTTATATTTAAATATATATATATATATATTTAATTTTGTAATTTATAAAACATAAAATTAATTATTTTATAAAAAATAAAATATTAAAACTTAATTTTTCATTAAATTTGAAAAAAAATATAAATTATTTTCAAAATATTTATATTCATATAATATTTATATAATATAACTTATCTTAGATGTAAAATCTATCTTGATAGATTTAATTTTAAATATTCGGATTATTTTCTATCAATTGTAATAAGATTGTTTATATTAAAGAAATATTTCTTATTATATATCTACATACCTATACATATAAAAAGGAATCATTGTGTCATTGTATATAAATTATATAATATGTAGAATATTTAAGATTTAAGAGATATTTTTAAAAAGGTGATATTTGATTTACATTATTATTTCCAAGAAGTAGATATTAAAAGCATTTGTAATAAAAAGAAATATAAAAGATTATATAAGAATAAAGTAAAAAAAAAAAGTCTGTGCAAGTAAATCACTTTAATATAAAAGAAATGAAAAATTAAAGAGGGATAAAAATATTTCTATAATAATGGAATAAATAATTTAATTACATTACTTCCAGTGTTCCAGTTGAAGTATATTTTAATATAAATTTAAATTAATTAATATGATTAATATAAGTAATTAATTAATTTTTAATTCAAATAATTTACTAATTAATTTGAAAATTTTAAAAGAAATTAGGGAGAAAATAGGAGTTGGATGAATGTAACTCAGTGTAGAGGTACTTGGAGGAATGTGATTGTTGAACTTTCGAGTTGCCTAGAGCCATAGACATAAACAAATAATGAAATTAGATACAAGTAATTTGAAAATAGAAAATTGGATTTTTTTTGTTCCTTTATATAAAATTCTCTAACAATAGGATTGAATTCTAAAGTAAGTATATTTTAAGTTTTCATTTAGAAGAATGTTTTTGATTTTTTTCATTTTATTTCTTTATAAATAAATAAATGAAAATTAGTTCTTTTATATTAGTTGTAATATTTTTCAAAAATAATTTATGTTAAGATGTTCATTGAATGTTGTTTTATTTATAAAAAAAGAAAAAAAGGGGGGGAATATTTTTTCTTTATAGGGTGCTTTAATATTAGTCATTCCCATTTTCGAGGCAGAATTGATTATGATAGTTGAAGAACAACGTCTTTGTTTATTAGATAAACAATCCTGTTCCATCATCATCTTCTTAGAACAACTGAAATATGCCAGAAGACAAACTGATACTAAAAGAAAAGAAAACTGGATTCGAAATATAAAACAATTCTCTTTAGAAAGAAAATTTCTAGGAAATTTAAATATTCAAAGATAATATAATATTGCCGTTGTCAATGAATTCTTTGATTATATAATTATATATGCAAAAGACGTTTCTTGATTGATTTAAGTGAGATTAAGCTTAAATCCATTTCAAGAGCCGGAAATGTATATTTAGAATTTCAATTTGACATTAGATTACATTAAAGAAAGATGCATATCGCAATTACTGTTTAAAATAATCTCCATCATAATTTAAGTTAGACATGTTTGGAATCCATTCTTTTATGTTTATATATTTGTATATGTATATATACGAGATATATATCTTATATAAAATATTCAATTATAGAATATTATTTATCGTTTATTTTTAATATCTCGCCAGAGATAGTATTGCGATCATGAAAATTTTCCATGTCGAGATTTTGATGTTTTTATATGTTTATATATATATATATATATACTAGCTGCTCCGAGCGCCTTCGGCGCTCTCCTCACCTAGACGGGGGCTCCGCCCCCTGTACCCCCCGAGTGTCCCTATCCTGAGCTATAACCATCTAACTCCTACCCTGTCCCATCTCTCTCACGTTCCTTCCTACATTGTCCACCCTGTTCACAATTGGTCTTCCACACGGACGTTTTCCAATCGAACTCCCCACCAATATATTTTTCCTCTCCCATTCTAGCCATGTACCCTGCCGATCCCAGCCTTCTCTATTTTATGACCTATATCTAGAGATGCATAGAGGTCATGCAATTCCTTGTTATGCAGTCTCCGCCATTCCCCAGTGTCCTCATCTTTCTTTGGCCCATAAATGCTGGGAAGAATCCTATTCTCAAATACTCTGAATCTACTCTCATCTCCCAGGGTTATAGACCATGCCTCCCACCCATATAATACAATTAATAATTTAATAATTTTGATCCCCATTGATAATAATTTCCCAATTGCAACCTCGATTTAAATTCTTTGCAAATATTATTCGCTCTGATACTAATTATTTTGCATTATCACTATTAATTTCAAACCCCATCACTTTTCCTGCCTCGATTATTTTTTTATGCTACTTTAAATGTTATTAATTTATTTTAAAAAAAACAAAGTAAACAAAATAAAAATAAAATATAAAGAGATTAGCATAACACTAAACTACTATAAAAATAATATTAAAAAATATATATTAAAATCTTACGTGAAAATTCAATTATGAGATCAAATTTTCTTAATTAAAATGATTTACTCACATAATCTTAAAAATTAATAGTATTAAATTATAGCCGTAATGTGAATGTTTTCAAAGTTTAAAAGGCCAATAAGATCAATTGAGATATTGTAAATATCAATAGATATATAAAAAGATTTTTATCTGCACATTGCTCAGAATTTAAATTACCGCCAAATTATCGCCACCAGCACCTCTATGATCTAGTATGGTAACTAAACTATTTTAATTAATTAGCACCCCCTGGCCACACCTTACCAATTAGTGGTTTAATGAAAGAATTCTGACATGCCCTGAGACCTACTGAATATGCATAAAAAATTTCATAAGAATCGGTCCAGCCGTTTCGGAGGAATATGATTTCAAAGTTTTGTGACACGAGAATTTTATATATAAGATATATATATATATATGCTTTTATATGTTTATATAGGTTCCTGAATCATTTTCACTAAGGTTGAGAAAAATGTATGTATGTATGTACATATGAAAGTAGGTATGTATGTATGTAGATAAGATTACTCAAAAATGGTTTGAGCTAGAATCATGAAATTTGGTACATGGGCATTATTCAAAATTCGTAGTTTTCTATCAGCTTTTGAGAAATATAGCTCAACCGGAAGAGGGTCAACCTACAACGTTTTGATTTTTTTTTCCTCTAAAGTGACCGTAAAAATAAAGATATAGGTTTGATAGTTTTTAAAAATTATTAAAAATTCTATAAAACTGCTATATATAGAATTTCAGCTTGATTGGATCGCCGAAAGTACCGGAATTAATTTTTTAACACGTTGACTGCTAATCATGCGCCAGTACGTGACGTGGTGCCATCAACAAAGAGTCAAACACCCACTGGTTTAATAAATAGTATTTATTAATTTTAATTTATAATTTAATTAATTAAATTTAATTCAAATTGCGAGATGGTTGAGTGGAGACACTCCAGCTTATTTTGCGCTATGTTTATGATTAAATTTATTGCAAATTTCATTTGTATCTTAATTTAGTTAATTTCCAATATAAAATCTTTAAATTCAATTTATAGCTTCTTGAATGCAATCAGATCAAATAGAATGTATACTCTTTTACATATTAAAATTTATAAAAAAAAAACTCCCTGCCACGATAAATTCAAATTAGGATAGGTTTGAATTTCAGATTCATTCTTTAATGTTAACGTTGCCATTTAAAGAGGAACCTATTTATTCTTTGAAAAATAGGTGAAATCAATTGAATTCAAAAATAAATATAAAATTACTTGAAGCCTTTGTGTATTATTTTATTTACTATTTTAACCCCTTCTCCAATTTGATTAAACATTTAAAGGTATAAAAAAAAATTATTATCGTCAGGTAATAAATAATAAATTACAATTTATCTCCAAACAGTTGTTTTTTTATTTACTTTACTTGATCATGAAGGTATATTCCGACAAAGATAGATAGATGGTTTTACAAAATTTCTATTGATAACAGAATAATTGGCAAGCGAAAAAATATCCTTTGAATCAAACTTCAAACGAAATAATATATTTGTTTTTCTTGTTTTTTTTTTTCTTTATATATTCTCTGTTTTTTTTTTGTTTTTTTGATTATGGAAATCAGTAGTATACATTATCAGAAAGATCAATATTATTAATTGAAAAACACTCAATTTTAATTGTTAAGTTGACCAATAAATACAATAAACATTAATGGATAAAAATTTAAAAATAAAATAAAAAATAATTAATGAATAATAAATTCATATAAATTTTTATTCACATTTGTAGTCAAAATATTTTCTTTAAATTAATTTATATAATCATATATAATAAGTTGGAGTGTCTCCACTTGACTATCTTGCAATTTGAATTGGATTAAATAACATAATATATTATATTTAAATTAAATTTAATTAATTATAAATTATAAATTAAAATTAATAAATAATATTTATTAAACCAGCACATGTTTGGCTCTTTGTTGATGGTACCACGTCACGTGCTGGTGAGTGATGTGCAGTGTTAAAAAATTAATTCCAGTACTAGGAAATACAGTGGATGAAACGGAATTTCATCAACTCTTTAACAAATGAATCTATTTACTTTCCAAAAATAATTAAATAACTTCAACTAATGGAATCAAATAGAAGAAAATAAAATGTTTTATTTTTTGCTAATGTTTTATTATTTTATTATATACATCTAAACAACTCCATTAAAATGTTTTTATTTCCGTATTCAAATCTAAATTTAATTTAATAGAAAATGGATTCAAAAATATTAAATAAATTTGATTTGTTTGAATTAAACTTTGTTCGTATTTGTTAAATCCATAATATTTGGTATGAGTAAGTATAACGTTTGCCACATGTACAAAAGAAGTTGCAAAAATCTGGAATGTCTCCACTCGACTATCTCCCAATTTGAATTGGATTAAATAACATAATATATTATATTTAAATTAAATTTAATTAATTATAAATTATCAATTAAAATTAATAAATAATATTTATTAAACCAGCGCGTCTTTGGCTCTTTGTTGATGGCACCAGGTTACGTGCTGGCGCGTGATTAAAAAATTAATTCCGGTTCTTTCACCGATTCAATGAAGAAGTAATTCTATATATAGCAGTTTTATATAATTTCTAATCATGTGAAAAACTATCAAACGTATATCTTTATTTTTACGGTCAGTTTAGAGGAAAATAAGCTGGAGTGTCTCCACTCGACTATTTCGCAATGTGAATTGGAATAAATAAGATATATTATATATTTAAATTAAATTTAATTAATTAAATTAAAATTAATCTTTGTTCGTATTTGTTAAAATCATAATAAACTATAAAATATATATCTTTATTTTTACAGACACTTTAGAGGAAATAAGTTGACCTGTGGCCAGGTCCGAACCGACCGACGGTTTGAAATAAATTAATTTCCAGCTACAGAAACAATTTCAAATAATTTTCATATATCTATTAATGTAATAAAAAACAGATATGGATACATAAATAATAAATATAAACATTTTTAATTTTATTTTATTTATAATATATATGCAAGACCAGGCTGTGACGTCATGAATGACTGGATGACGTCATATAATTTTAAATCAAGAAAAAACTAATAAATATGATTTTTTTCGAGGATAAAACCAATACAAAATGCATGATTCGTGGTGATATATAAAAAAATCTCCTTTGGTGTGAAAATAACCCTTTCCTTCCTATCGTCGATCGCTAATACTACCACTTCCGGTTTCCCGAATTGCACCAAAAGTTGATCAATTCATCCCACTGATGCATTAAGTAAATTTACCAAATTTCATCAAAATCGGTTGAGCCGTTCAGGCTGTACACATCTATACGGACGGACAGACGGACAGACATCATGCTAAAAATACTTTTTTCTGTTTAGAAAATGCATGATTCGTGGAGATATGTAAAAATCTCCACATGTGAAATTTGGTGTGAAAACAATACCTCCCTTACTATCGTCGGTCGGTAAAAAAATGAAAACGTGGTACGTAATGACCCTCTTCCGGTTGAACTACATTTCTTAAAAGTTGATAGAAAACTACAAATTTTGAATAATGGTGTGTACCAAATTTCATTATTCTAACTCAAAACTTTTTTGTATCTACATACACACACATAGACGTTTTCCTCAAACTTAGTGAAAATGATTCAGGAACCTTGAAAACGTATAAAAACATCAAAATCTTGACATCGAAAATTTTCGTCATCGCAATACTATTTCTGGCGAGATAGTAAAAATTAAAAATAAACAAATTAATAAAAAAAAAGGTGTGGGTTTTAATAGTTTTATAAACTAAGCTACCAACTTAAAATATTTATATTATACTTAATTAACTTCTACTTTTGTTTATTTAAAAAAAAAATATAAAATTAGCTTTTTTATGGATGTGGTAGATAGATAATAAACTCCCATCTTTTTTTAAAAAAAAGAAAAAAAAGGGTTAGTCTAATACGATTAAATAGATTTATAAAAATATTATTCTTAATTTTTTTCTATATTTATAAAATTTAATTAAAATTTCTATTATACAATCGAATAATTCTTAAAGCAAGAGAAAATGATGGATGGTGCCTCACCTCTTTGTCGATCGTACCAAGGGTTGATACATTCACTGGTCATGAATTGGGAGACGAGAGCAGTCTTGCCGACTCCAGGAGCTCCCAGGATGGCCACCCTATAAGCGGTCACGGGGGTGTTGGCCCTGGGGGGTTCCGCGTGAGGCGCTGTCGGAGTTGTCGCTCCAGAGACAACAGGACTAGGCTCCCCACTTGTCAGGACATCAGCCCCGAGCGTAGGGGGCGCAAGACTGTTGCTTCTGGAGCGACGACGTCGAAAAGAATCGCCTCGGTTCACCACACCTGAAACAACCAATCGAACATTCATTGAAAATAATCGATCCATTTAAATATTGATCAGAATTAATTTTATTCATTCATTATAATAAATTATCGTGAACATGTATTAACTAATTTAATTTATTAATAGTTATAATTGAAATTTAGTAGTTATTAAATGAAATCCTATATTATAATTTCAATTTAATCATTAAATTCAATATTGTTGGCATCTATAAATTCGGTTATTAGGATATTCTATAAATATATATCTTAATAAATTTATATTTTCATAGAAAAATATTTAATTAATTGTTTTTAGAACACATTCGAACCTACTTTTAATATTCTTTCTCCACTCGATTATTTCGCATTTTGAATTGGATTAAATAACATATATGATATTTAAATTAAATTTAATTAATTATAAATTATAAATTAATAAATAATATTTACTAAACCAGCGCGAGTTTGAGTTTTTGTTGATGGCGCTACGTCACGTGCTGGCGCGTGATTTGCAGTGTTAAAAAATTAATTCCGGTACTTTCAGCTATTTAATCAAGCTGAAATTCTATATATAGCAGTTTTATACAATTTTTAATCATTTCAAATACTATCAAACCTATATCTTTATTTTTAAAGGCACTTTAGAGGAAAAAAAAATTGAAAACGTGGTAGGTAATGACCCCCTTCCAGATGAGCTACATTTCATAAAAGATGATAGAAAACTACAAATTTTGAATAATGCCCGTATACCAAATTTCATTATTGTAGCTAAAACTGTTTTTGCGTAATCTTGTCTACATACACACACAGACAGACATTTTTCTCAATCTTAGTGAAAATGATTCAGGAACCTTCAAATCTGGCGAGATAGTAAAAATTTTGATTTTTTAAAATTTCATTCAATTTGTTAAGAAACACAAAACCATTCAAAAAATTGTATTAATAAATATTTCTAAGATATTTTAGTTTTGTAATTAAATTTTATTTAGCTTCTTGTGATATAAGCCTTGAGTTAAAATTAAAAGTACTACAAATTTTATATTTAATTTAGGAACGATCTTACTCTAAATTTTTGTTAAAATTAAATAACCCAAAAAGCTGTTTTATTCTAAAAATAAATATCGTTTCTAAAAAGTTGATACATCAAAGAGGTAAGTCCATACCCTCGTCAAAATATTATAATTATTTCCATCGACCCTCTTAGAAAAAAAAATTTTATTTACTGAAACTTTTATTAAATTCGACCGCTAAATTAAAATTCATATTTATCTTAGATGCTAATTTTCTATTAAATATATTTTTTACTATAGTAAAGGGTAACAATAATTTATATGAAACTTAAGACTTTGTATAGATTTTCTTGGTAATTGTTTACAAAACGGGAAGGTTCAGGGATTTGGATGAAACTTTGAAAACGAATTCCTTTTCTAATTCCAAAGAAACTTTCCTTATGCAACATTTCTCGGTCTATTCTAGTTTACGAAATAAAAATTATTAATGTTTGACAGATAAATTAGTTATGAATGAGCATTCATTTAATAATGTTTTAATAATTAATTATTCACTTATTGACTTACTCGTGTTTTTCTGTTCTTAAAAATAACCCACGAAAATTAGTGGATCCCTCTTCTGGTCAAATGAATAAAACATCCTAGCTAAATAGAATATCAATAGATTTATACGCAAATTGTTATTAAAATTATTATGTTTATTTCGTAAACTAGAAGGGACCGAGAAAAATTTTATAAGAAAAATTTCTTTGGAACGAAACAAGTAACGCACAGGTAAAGTTTCATTAAAATGCCTGAAACTTTCCGTTTTGAAAACAATTATCATTTTCTTTATTGTTATTATTACAAACATAAACCTTATTAACAACTATAATTAAGATTCCATGAAGCTATCAAAATTTTATATTTTGAGAGTGCTGTGTTTTTGTTTTCAGCTCACAAAATGTAATTTTTGAAAATTGTATTTTTTTTTTAATTTTACTATTATAGATATTTATAATTTAAGAGAGTTTAAACTTAATAAAAAAATTATCTCTTTAAATATATTTGTTTATTAATAATAAATATATATAAATTATATGCTACCCTATTCCAGTTACATTTAAATTTGTACAACTTTTTTTCCATAAAAAAAAACAAACGAAATTGAATGATTTGCTATATTTCGCATACCAAAACATGATTATATCACTTAGCATTTAGTATAAATTTCGTATAAGAGTTGAAAATGAAAAAAAAACATAAAAAATCACTCAACTGATTGAATTTATCTACTCAGGTAATTTAACCAAATTATTATCAAACACTCAAGCTGATCCTTGTAACAAGATATTTCAATATCGATTTTTTTTTTTTTGTTCATTTTTTAGTAATATTTTATATCCAATTATAAATTTATTTATAAAGACCGAGATAGATTTAAAAACTATATCAAAATTCATTGACTTTTTTAATTTCAGAGTATTACTACCTACGAATATATTTTAGTATTTTTTCTTCATCTAGAGTCATACAAACGAAAAATATTTCAAGATATTAAAAAAAATATTCATAAAATTAAATGTATCTAATTAATATAACAACAAATCATTTGTATAAATTATTTATTTGATAATTTTGATAATAATAATATAATAATAACAATGACCATAATAATAATAAATATTGAATTCAATTTGAAAAAATAAAATAAGCTGGAGTGTCTCCACTCGACTATCTCGCAAATTAGTTAACATATATTATATTTAAATTTAATTTAATTAATTCAATTATAAATTAAAATTAATAAATAATATTTATTAAACCAGCGCGTGTTTGGCTTTTTGTTGATGGCATCATGACACGTTTGATTTCCAATGTTAAAAAATTAATTTCGGTACTTTCAGCGATTCAATCAAGCTGAAATTCTATATATAGCAGTTTTATACAATTTTTAATAATGTAAAAATATATCAAACAAATATCTTTATTTTTACGGTCAGTTTAAGAGGAAAAAAATCAAAACGTTGTAGGTAAAGATCCTCTTCCGGTTGAGCTACATTTCTCAAAAGTTAATAGACAACTACAAAGTTTGAATAATTTCATGATCCTAGATCAAATCGTTTTTGCGTAATCTTGTCTACACACACACAGACATACATTTTTCTCAACCTTGGTGACCTTCAAAATGGCTGGCGAGATAGTACAAAAGCTTTATATATATTATTATCAGATTTATCAGAGATATAATTTTGTGAGATTGTTTTCTCGACGATTCGGCACCCATTTTGGCGCCATTTTCAAGAGATTATTTAGGTGGGAATATTTTTTGGGTTTCTGGGTATTAGCCTGTGTGTGACCAAGGGTTAATATCGGGATTTTGGGTTGATAGGTTGGATGGTTTTGTACTCACAGAATCCCAAAAAATATTCCCACCTAAATAATCTCTTGAAAATGGCGCCAAAATGGGTGCCGAAACGTCGAAAAAACAATCTTACAAAAATACCTGATTATATCCCTGATAAATCTGATAGTAATAATAACAATAACATTCACGGAAACCTAAACCAACATATATATATATATATATAGTAGATATTCATAGTCACAGCCGCGACCGAATATCAGACTACATAAACATATATAACCAAAGTAAAACAACAAACAAAACGAAATCAAAGGCAAATAATAATAATTAAGAATATAAATCTTATCAATAGTTGAATTATTTGATAAAGCAATGGACTTCCAGGCATCCTTACAAAATTTTATTTAAGACTCCAAATCCGTTCCCATCAGGAAAACTTAAATTTCTCCAAAATTATTATAATATTTTTACTAGGTCATTTACCTTTTCTTTTGAACTTAATCACTTAAAAATTATTTTCATATGAATTCGCCCTCTGGATCTATTTATTGGTTTGTATAATAAAATATGATTTTCTATGTTATTCTAATAAATTAAAAACTTTTTTGACATTTCATAAAATAAAATATCTAGGAAAGATCTCATCAGGTAATCTATACGAGGATATGTGTAAGAGATTTTATTTTTCTCAATTTATATTGTTGTGATGATATACCATGACCATGCAATGAAAGACAATTGACCATCAATTGGTCTTCATATCTACATAAAAATTCAATACATTTATTTATTTTTTTTATACAATTTTTTGAATTAATTTAAAAGAAAAAATCAGTAAACTTTCTGGATCACTGATTTTCTAGAGTAAAGTATTCAAATAAAGTGTGGTGGTAGCTACCATTTCACTTCAAATATAATGTAGTTGAATAAAAATGAGTATAGAAATCATATTTATAAACAATTTTTAATATTTTATATAAAGCAATTGGTAAACATTTCAAATATTTTATAAAATACTTTTATAAAATTAAAACCTCGTGAATAAAAGAATATATTTATATTTGAAACTATATATAAAAAATACTTATATATATCTATAAATATCAAATCTCTTATAAAGAATATTAATAATATACATATCAACAAAAATAGCTTAATAAAAATTTAATTTTTCTTAAATTTTATTTTTATAATCTCGATTATAATATCTATAAGCCTTTACAAATGTGGGAATAAAAACCGAGATCAGAAGACGACAGGGGTGTTTCGACTTCCTCACTCCACTTCATTGCCCCTGGTTGTAAAATGCACCCGAGGGTAGCGGAAACGCCGCAGGTCCCTCACCCCTGATCATGCTTGAGGCACGGCTTTTGATGACGTCCAGGAGAAAGTCTCCCACCCCCTTCTCCCGCCACAACCGATGCTAGGTATGAGCGGGATTAAGATATAAATTGAAACGCGAACTCCCGCAAGGGATTCTTCTTAGATTCTTGATTCTTCGATTGCTTGGCCTTGATGATGAGAGTGTTTGTATTTGTATATGTGTATTTATGTGTAAATAAACCATTTTATAGAAAAGCCCAAAAAAGAAGTCTTCCTGTTGCTCTATAGAGAAAAAAAAAAAAAAATTTATCCTAGACACCAATCAAATCCCTTCCACATTGCTACATATATATATATGAAGTGTTAAAAAATATTAAATATTGAATAATTTTTCCATTTATTCATCATTATCAGAAAAAAGAAAATTGTTATTTAAGAAAATTTCTTGGAAAATTTCAATTTATGAATAATTAATTCATTCATATCCTAATGGATATATCTATTTAATATCTAACCAGATAAAATAGAATATAGAAATGGTTCATTTTTGAAGTTAATAAAAAATTAATTATTTAAAATATTCTTTATTGCTATTCGGGAAAATAATTAATTCTGTTTTTAAAGCCTCTTAAATGTGGTTTTTCGATTGCTAAACATTTACAAAAAAATAAAACTACACCAACTGATACTATTAATATAATATATGTATGTATTACAACAAATATAAAACCACTTCATTATTTCAAGCAACTCTGAATTAAGTAATTATTTTAACTCTTTCTTTTAAATATATCCACTAATCATCCAATACAAAAAGAGATCCTTTTGTATGGTTCCTCGACTTTATATTACTTTTTTATTCATTTTTCATTCAATTAATATGGAATCTCTTATTTATTAACCATCTCCCTATGGTATGAAAAAAAGTTGAAATGACTGTTAGAATATTTATATTTACTACACACTTCTTTTTGAATTTTTTTTCTTCATTAGATAAACTAAAAATTGATAGTTATGCAAAGGGGAACATAAGGAAGGTTGATCAAATCATTAATAAGAAGCTTCAAATTTAAACTTGGTTTAGTTTGTTTATTTTTTTAAGTTCTCATAAACTTCTGTGAAAAAAAACTTAGTCGAAGCGAGGATAGTATGAATAATTTAGAAATGGATATTGAGAAGTTTAAGGGGGGGAGGGGATGGGATCGAGATAAAAAGTGTGGACATATTAGAAGAGATGTAGAGATCCTGATACTCAGCATAATAATAGTGATGACAATATTTCAATCATCATCAATCATTTATTTAATTGAAATAAAAATGAAATTCCATCGTTCATTTGAACTAATGGGAAATATATTAAGATCGTAATCAACACCCTTTTCCCTTAACCCCCTTCCTCCCCCTCCCCTTTCTTCAGATCAACATTTTTTACTATCTCGTCACGAAATAAAGATATATGATTGATAGTTTTTCACGTGATTAAAAATTGTATAAAACTGCTATATATAGAATTTCAGCTTGATTGAATCGCTGAAAGTACCGGAATTAATTTTTTAACACTGCAAATCACGCGTCAGCACGTGACGTGGTGCCATCAACAAAGAGCCAAACATGCACTGATTTAATAAATATTATTGGCAGCATGGCTGAGTGGGTAGAGTACTAGATTTCTACACAGGAAGCCTGAGTTCGAATCCCAGCATAGAACTCAAGATTATATATTTATTTAATTAATTAATTAATTAATAATTAATAAAAATAAATATAAAAATTTAATTCAATTTAACATCGGCTGCCCCACCGAAGAAGGCAAGGGGAAACCACTTCGGTCAAATTTTCCCATGAACACCCTATGACTCCTGTGGAGTTATTAGGGCCACGACACTTCCGCTAGGAAGTTATCGACAACAAAGAAGAGAGATTTATTAATTTTAATTTATAATTTATAATTAATTAAATTTAATTTAAATATAATATATTTTAATTAATCCAATTCAAATTGCGAGATAGTCGAGGGGAGACACTCCAGCTTATTTCTTCCAAGTAAATATTCCATTTTAATAATTCGTAAACATAATGGAACTGATTTGTGTTAGATATAATCTATTTCACGATAAAAAAAATTGTTATTTTTTACTATCTCGCCAGAGATAGTATTGCGATCACGAAAATTTTCTATGTTGAGATTTTGATGTTTTTATACGTTTTGAAGGTTCCAGAATCATTTTCACTAAGGTTGAGAAAAATGTCTGTGTGTGTGTGTGTGTATGTGTGTGTGTGTGTATGTATGTAGACAAGATTACGCAAAAACGGTTTGAGCTAGAATGATGAAATTTGGTACATGGACATTATTCAAAATTCATAGTTTTCTATCAACTTTTGAGAAATGTAGCTCAACCGGAAGAGGGTCATTACTTACAACGTTTTGATTTTTTTTCCTCTAAAGTGACCGTAAAAATAAAGATATATGTTTGATAATTTTTCACAAGATTAATAATTGTATAAAACAGCTATATATAGAATTTCAGCTTGATTGAATCGCTGAAAGTACCAGAATTAATTTTTTAACACTCCAAATCTCACGCGCCAACACGTGCCATGGTGCCATCAATAAAAAGCCAAATTTGCGCTGGTTTAATATTTATTATTTATAATTTATAATTAATTAAATTTAATTTAAATATAATATATTATGTTATTTAATGCAATTCAAATTGCGAGATAGTCGAGTGGAGACACTCCAGCTTATTTTTTAAAAATTTGATAAGGTAATTTATGGTCGCCGTAGGGAGGAATCTATAATAGGAAGTATAATAGACTCAGAAGTTTTGTTTTAATCCCATATTTCGTTTGATTGTATTTTTATTCACAAGAGAGATGACTATAAATTTCAATGTAAATATACGTATTGATATTTCGAACCCAGGAGATTCATCCTGTAGAACTTGCAAAATCAACAGACCGGAAATTAATATAATATCATAGTCAAAGAAAATAATATTTTCTATTCTTTCTGATTAAAAGAATTTGAATTGAATTGACTATCCAGAATAATACAAAATGAAATATTTATTTAAATTACAAATCCAGTTTCAATTTCAGTTAAATTGATTATTCTATTTTATATATACAGAGTGTCCCAAAATGAAAGAGCAGATTTCAATTTCGTATTAAAGACAAATTATGTAAGATAGAAACACATTGCGCATGATCATTGGGTAGAGGAAGGTTTAAAGTTTTGACACTACATCGTTCACTACATCATACACTCAACATGAGCGTCATGTGTTACTCTAAAAACATCGAAACCGTGGTCCATTTCATTTCATACAGCTTCAATAATTCGATTTCGCAGATCTTAAAGAGTAGCTGTCATAGGTAGGACAAACACTGTCTTTTTTATGTACCTGGGAGGCCAGAAAAACAAAATAACTTTTTCTGTGGTGTAGACGCCATGTTGCTATAAACAAACAACAGTGCTGCTGTGTCAAAACTTTGAACCTTCCTCTATCCAATAAGATGTGCAAAATGTGTTTCTATTTTTCATAGTTTGTCTGTAATACGAAATTGAAATCTTCTCTTTTTGGAACACCCTGTGTATATATATGAAGGTATATGTTAAAAAAAATATATATATCCTTCAAAATATTTATCTAATCATATTATTTAAACAAAAATAAATATATCATTCATTACAATAATCCATATTCATTAATTTTTTACATTGAATATATATATATATTTATTTATTTATTTAATTTATTCCTAACAGGTAACTTCATTTAGATAAGAGAGCGAACATACAAATATACAACTACAATATACATAATATTCAGTATAAAAATAAATTTATTCTTTTAGATTATGAATATATTTAAGAGAGTTTATCATTAAAATATATTTGTAGGCTTCTGATTATGTCTTAATTAAATTATTCAGAAATTTCATAGGGCACTTTTGCCTACAAGCCCGATTTTGCTGTCAACCAGCCAACCCCTTCTCTCATAATTAACCTCAATCAGAAAACAGCTATCGAAAATTGGATTCACATGTATTTTTATCTATATGCTCAATCCAGAGGACCAAAACGTGTTATTGTTCAATAATTGGTCCATTAATAATTTATTTCAAATCAGTTAACTGAAAATTTACTGGATTATATATTTATTTATTATTATTATTTTTTTTTTTTAGGGAAATAAAATTTAATCATGTTAAACTAATTCTATTTGTGCCAGATTAAATTTATTCGGTTATTATGTTGCATATTATTAAAGAGCTTAACCTTTTATTATATCAAATGTTTTCATTCTCAAATAGAAAAAAGAAAAAAAAAGGGAAATCATTTTGCAAATGTCCGGTAGATAGATGGAGGGAGGAGATAAAAATCAATTTGATACAATTGGAGAAAGATAGATAGAATTTTGGTAATGCTCGTTGAAGGAAAGAGGATGTTGCAGTCAAAATATAAAGCTGGTGGATTTTTCATTTTTCTTCAATTGATTAAATTAAGCAGACGAACTCATCTTCTACACCTGGGTCCTTTAGCTAATATCATTTATTTTATCAATTTTAGATATATATATAATAATAGTACGTATCTTCTTGTTAAAACACACATTCAGAAATAATTAATTCTAGAAAATATTATGACTATTAGGCTATTGAATAAATTGAATAATACACGAAAATAAGAGGATTGTCATTTTAAAAAGATGCCAGGCCGATTTTAAATTAAAATTTATATTTGATGGAGTAGTTACGTGAGAAACATTTTGAGCGTATAAATGAAATTTGTGGAATTAATAATTTTCATTAATTTTATAAATCCAAGAGAGTGACCCCTAACACAATAAATATTTAAATTAATTATAGTAAGTAATTTAATATTTGAACTGATGCTCTTGAATGGAGCCCAGCAAAGATAATAATGTCTTTTGTAATTACATTAAGTAATTATAACATTTGGTTTAGTACTCTTGAAGAGAATTCAGAAATATAATGAATGTTAGGAGATATCCTAAGGGGACCCTAGAAGGATAATCCTTTGACCTTCACAATGGAAAGAGAATCTAAAATACAAGTACTCGTATAATTGAGGAATAAAAAATTTCTATGGATTAATTAAATTAAATTATATACAGGGTTATCATAAAAGAATGGTGCGGTTTCGAACATTGTTTAAAGAAAAACAGAATTACTTACAGTTAATGTTGTTTATAAATCTAATTTGTCGTCTCATACAGTTTTTTTCATAATTAATAAATATCCATATGGGCGCCCTTAGTCGCTCGACAAATGTCCAAACCAGTGATTCTCAACCTGGGCGATCGACATCTTAAAGGGGGCGATTATTTGACTATACGATTTTGGGGGGCGATAAGTTATTTTTGGGGGGCGAAATTATTTTCAACAATAAAAAAGGTTTTTAAACATTTCCTTATTTTTTCAATTTTTTTCAATATGGTTCAAAAAAAAAAAAAAAGTTCAGATGATTTTGCAATCAGGTTCTGAAACTCGATCATCATCTAGTGTACCTAGGGTACCTAATTTATAATGGGGCGAATTAAGTAGCGGGTCTTACAAAGGGGGGGTTTGGTCCAAAAAGGTTGAGAAACATTGGTCCAAACGATAATCAACTTCTCTCCAAACATTGGCTAACATTTCTTCGGTTATGGTTGTCATTGCTTTATTAATCCTGTTTTTTATGTGGTTCAGGTCGCGAATTTTTTGTGAAAAAAATTATTCACTTAAAAAACAGGATTAATGAAGCAATGACAACCATAATAGATAAGTTGATTATCGTTTGGACATTTGTCGAGCGACTAAGGGCGCTCATATTGAAATTTATTAATTATGAAAAAAAACTGTATGAGACGACAAATTAGATTTATAAACAACATTAACTGTAAGTAATTCTGTTTTTCTTTAAACAATGTTCGAAACCGCACCATATCTTTTATGATAACCCTGTATATATATACAAATTTAGAATGTAAGTAAATGATGCATAAAGATAAAATTATTAATTAATTTTTATGACATCTTATTTCATTTTCTAAGTAAAATATATATATTGAATATGTTATTCGATTTATGTAATATTTTATTAGTTATATTTAAAAAGTAAAATATTGTTTATTAATTAATCAAGAATTAATTATGCACCAACGGAATATTATAGTATTTTTTTTTTAATTTTAAATTTATAGAATGGTGCTCAAACTCACACATTCCAAAATAATCAAGATGTGGGTGGAATAGAAAATATTTGATTGATTTATTTATTTTTGAAGGATGAGGACCAAAAGTGGTAATTGTTTATAAATTGGATCAATCAGGGATTTCGAAAAAAAATTTACCAGTGGATTCCTTTTTTAATTCCAAAGAAACATCCCTTATGCAATATTTTTCGCTTTTTTAGCTATTTTTCGCTTCTAGTTTCCGGGATAAAAATGATTAAAGTTTGAGAGTTAAAATAGTTATGAATAACCAGCCATTTAGTAATGTTTTATTGACTAATTCACTAATTATTCACTTATTCACTAATTTTCGGTATTTTCGTTTTGGATATAGGAAAATTATTTAATTAATTAATTTTTTAATTTTTCTATATGTAAACCAAACTAAAAAAAAACAGAAAATTAGTGAAAACCTCTGCTGGCCAAATGAATAAAACATGGTAGCTAAATTGAATGTCAATGTTTATATGCAAATTTTAATAATTTTTATCTCGGAAACTATAAGTGACTGAACCATTTGCTAATTTAATAGTTACTTGGAATTAAAAAATTTTATCCAAATCCCTGAAGCTTCATGTTTTTGTAAACAATTACCCCAAAAGTTAACTAGAATCGTTATAAAACAAAATCATCCAGGTTTTTTTTTAATTATTTATAATCTTTCTCTCTTTATGGATTCAATTTTATTTTATTTTACAATATTGAAATTATTACATTTAAGTATATATATATATTATACATCGTATCATACTTATATGTTTTTATGCTTTACAAGAGTATATTTTTCTGATTATTTTTCACAATTTGAAAAATTTCATTATTAAGGTAATTTAAAATAAATTTTAAAAAAATATGTATATTTGTAAGAGAGAGAGAGAAAGAAAATCTTTGTATATATTAAATTATTTTTTTGCCTTTACAAATTCAATGGTAAACAAATGAACATTTTTGTTTCATATTATACAATGATTAATATTTTTGTTGAATAAATATGAAAGTATAATATTATACGATATAAAATGAATTTCTTTTTAAAATAATATTTTCTTCCTTCTAACTTTTACATTCATTTAATATTATTTTAGGTCGTGATCTCGTGATGTCTTAACTTTCCTAAATAATATATATGTATCTATCTCTCTGTCAGAATTTGCAATTTCTCATTCCAATGAGTTTTCTTTCCAACAAGTCAAGACGAATAAGTAACACACACAAATAGAGATATACATAAATAATTATAAAATACAAAAAAAAAAAAAATTAAAGAAAAATGTAAACGGTGTAAAGGAAAAGCGGGTACAATTGCTATGAAAATAGTATATTTGAACTTTTCATTGTAATAATTGACATCTGTTTTACTTTAATGTTGTTCAAAAGTACAATGATAATCCTGGAGAACGATGTTAACTAATTATTGGAACACATGGCAAGAGAAGCGAATATAGTTGGTTTTATATTTCTCTAAAAAAAAAAAAATATTGTTTTGGGTAGTCATTGAGAAACTTTGTTCATTTAGGTGAATTAATGACATTTATAAAAACAACAAAATAAAAAATACAAATATGTTTTTATGATTAACATGTGGGAACAATGCCAACTTTTCTGTTTGTAGAATATTTATATTTTTAATTTGATGATATTACCTAATCTATTCAGATTTTGTTTTAAATATACAATTGTAGATATAATAATAATAATATACATTCATGGTTTTTCTGATAATATTCAGTCGATATTAGTTATATTTAGAAAATGACTAAATTGATATTTGAGATCATATAACGATACACGATTATATTTTTTCCCCCTAAGTAAATAGATCTATTAGATAAAATTCTATTTTATTTCTTTGTTTTTTTTTTTCAATTTATTTTCAGATTTACTAATAATAGATTTCATGCTACTATAATTAGGCATAAGGACTTTCTTCTTCTGCTTCCCTTCTCTTTTGGTTATAATAATTGATTATATTAATATAGAAAAATGAAATTTTTAGTGAACTTATTGAAAAAATTATTTTTCTATTGATTTAAAAAAGTTACTTTAAAATTCAAATATACGAGGGTAAGTCAATAAGCCTGTAACTTTTTGAATTTCCTGTCTTTTAAATGAAATGACAACACTGCTCCTGTCACCAGGCAACTATCAGCTGACTCCTGTCAAAATTTGAACCAGCTGGGTCTTTTAGTTTTTGTTTGACATCCATTAATAGCAGTCTACCTCGTGATTTGAGAAGAAAATAGAAAAAAGTAAATTTCCATGAAAATCCATGAATTGGGATACCCATTGCTCCCTCATCCACCCTATTCTCCAGATTTTGTCCCAACTGACTATTTCTTGGTTCTAAACCTAAACAAATGGCTCAGTGGAAAGAGATTTGACTCCAACGATGAAATTAGTGTAACTTATTATAATAAATTCATATATTATTATATTATTATTATTATTATTATATATTATACATTATATATTATATATATATATATATCGTATCATATGAAAGTATTAATAAATATAGATATATATAGTTATTAAAATACAAGGAAGAAAATTTTTAAATTTTTAAATTAAGAACTTTTGCTTAACCCGTTTCAAAATTAATTGCCCTACTCAATTATGAGGTAAGATTGGTTCGATTGATGAGAACATGATGAATGGCTCGAAATGAAAAATCTTTTCTTTTCCTTATCGGAAATAGAATGGAAGGCTCATTTCGTAGTCGATTTGATAGGCGATGCGTGATTAAAACAATAGTTTTGTCCGACCTTCGACTCACTTTCCTTGGCCAGGTTTTCTGCCAATTAATAAAATTAGCTACGCATTTAAAATGACAAGGGTTAGTTTTTTGTTGATCGGATGACACAGAATTATATAATTCATATTTATAGTTTTATCAATATTTCGTTGTATTTATTTATTTTCTGTTTATAAATATTTAAACTACGAATATAATATGTAGTTGAAAATATAATAGATATAATTAGTATATAGAAAGAATGTCTAAATAGGAAATTTAGGTTCAATATAAAAATAAAATAAAGTAGAAACGTTAAAAGTATTAATTAATTACTCGATATTATGTGAAAATATATTTATTTAAAAAAATGTGTATTAAGTGCATTATATTATTTTCACTTTCCAGTTCATTTTATAGTGAATAAAATAATTCAACTGATACGAATTATGTTAACAACGATGAATTATAAGTATTGAAAAAAATTCCATAAAAAATTTTAAGTTTTAATTATAATTCAAAATATAATAATATATAATAATAAATTATCAAATTTATATTTTTTTAACAAAGTAAATTAACGAATGAACAAAATTGTAATTTTTAATAATATAATTATAACCCATTTAATTTAAAATTACACACACACACACACTTGTTTAGAATAACTATAGCAGGAAATATACTTAGATTGACACCTCTGACATTTGTAGAATACCCCCTTTGAAAGGATAATGCTTAACAAGTCGGTTGCTATCTAGGCAGGGTAAAGGTGTTGTATGATCAGTAGAATGGATTCTCTGAACGTTTATCTTGACTTTCTTGATCAGAGGCGCTACTTTTAATTTCATGTCATCAAGCATGTTGCCTCCCACACTACGTGGCGTCTGATTGGCGCACATATACAAAGATTAATTTCTATAAAAAATGCATTTCAATTAAAATATTGATTTCCTTTCATTTTATTATATTTATAAACCATCTATCTATTGTATTGCATAACCACAATGGAAAATATTCTTCACTGTAACAATAACTATTTGCTGTTGGTGTGATGGAAAATAATTATTTTCTTTAGGTTTCCTATCCTGGATTACTATTCATTTAAAATTCTATAGGTATAAAAAACTAAAAATAAATCTGATACAATCTTAAAGACAAAGCAATTGATTTATTTAACGAATAAAGAAAGTGAAAGATTTCAGTTTATTTAGTTTCGTTGAAAAGCTTATATTTAAACTGGAGCATAGCCGCAATAGAGAAAAATAGAGTCCTTAATAAATGTATCATTCCAGCTCCACGTAGGAGTCTAAAGAAAAATTATTAATAAACTAAAAGTAAACGACCGAAACTAAAATAATAAACGAAGAGTTTTATTTTAAGATCAATGTAGAAAAGTGTCAGAACTCATTCTGTTTTTTTACTGAATTATAAAAGTAGAAATGAAACAAATAAAAAGATGAAACAAATACAATAAGAATAGAAATATTAAAAAAAAATAACATTATTATTATTTAAATTATAATATTCGAAAAGAATCATTCGAAATCCAATCAGGTAACGCCTGTTATCATGCAGAAAAAGGGCTTATCTCATCAAAATTATTATCAAAGAAATCAAAAAAAAAACCTCTGACTTTTGTACGTCCTACGCAAGGACAACGCCTATTAAGCCGGTTATATCAATGAGGTGTCCTATGATCAGTAGAACGGGTCCTCTCAACCTTTACCTGGATTTTCTTGATCGGAGCCGCTATCAAGTAGCTTTTCCCCAATGTTGTTCCCGGAGGCTGGGTTGACTTCGTCCCATAGACCCCAGCTAGGGAAATTCCCTTGTCAGGCCCGGGACTTGAACCCGGGACCATGTGAATGTGAGACAGTGAGGCTAGCCTCCCACCCAATAAATTTTAATTTAATTTTAAAGTGTGTTTATTGAGCCAAATTACAAATTATATTTACAGAGAAGCTTATCCCTAAACACATGGGATATACAATTAATAATCAAACAAATATATAACAAAATAGTGCAATATAGCACATTCATTGTTAAACTAAATATTACAAAATACAATGTATTTAGAATCTAAAATTATTACATTATATGCTTTTTCTTTTTTTAATTTAAATTTATATTGATTATACAATTATAATGATAAAGTTGTTAATTTTATTCAGGAAAACGGCTTATATAAAAAAAAAAGCAAAATGTGCAGCATCGTACACGTGGCGGAAGTGAAACTTCTTACAATCTAGAGAATAAGATAAATTTTAGTTGAGAGTGTAAGTGAGAGAGAAATAGAGAAAAATAAAGGGATCATTTCGAAAGACATATAACAGTATAAAATTTTCGTAACAAATATTCGCTTTATTATTATTATTATCTACTCTATCATCATATCTACATTGCCTGTACTATTGTCGGTTGGTGCTTCAATTGGTAATACTGATATTAATGGCTTGTGATAACTAAAATAAGATATATATGTTCGTGATTCGATATTTTCTATATAACGTGTAAAAACAGCATCTATTGTAGTTCCAGATTTTGTTGTTGATTCCTTGGGATCGTTATTTATAAGCAGACCAAATGTTTCTCGAAGAAAGTTGATCAACGGCAACGAATCATCTCAGATCCAAAATTTACATTAAAATCTCCCCCGAGAATTAGAGGGATTTTATCTTCGCCTCGTTCAAGTGCATTAGCACCTGTGTGGCTATAAACCAGTAGTGAACGGTGTATGAAATAAATAATATCGTCTAAATTTTGGTCGTTATTTTTTTTTCGGCATAGTGAAATCTGTGGAGTAGAGAAAAGCAGTTTTAAATGCAATAATAATTTTAAATTGATTTAGTAGTGTTAAAGTAATGTTGAGATTCGGATAAATAACGTGAATGGTCATCGACGCACATAACTGTATGTGTTGGCGTGTGAATCGCCGACCATGTTCACACACACAATTACATGCGTCGGTATGCGTGCACGCTGTATATTTGACTTGAGAATTTTAATTATTTCACGATATATATCTTATCTTATTATGCTAGCTAAAATTGTATATATCTATCTATTTATCTATAACCATTGGTTCTCAAAAACCGCTCTAACGATTTTTTTCAAATTCACACTAGATATAGTATTTATAAAGAAAAATTGAGTTTTATTGATTACATCTCTTGAAACTTACAGCTTCATTATTAATTTCTTAATTGAAAATTATGTATGGGTGACGTAAATGGCATCCATTTTGAAATTTTACTCCCGCCTTTTTTTAATTTTGTATTAATATTTTTTTTATATTTAAAATATTTTAAAATTTATTATTTAATTTCGAAATAAAATTAAAAATATTTATTTTTAATAAAATATATATATATATTTATTAATCCCGCTTTTTTTTTAAATGATATTGTATTAACATTTTTTTATATTTAAAATATTTTAAAATTCATTATTTAATTTCGAAATTTTATATTTAAAATATTTTAAAATTTATTATTTAATTTCGAAATAAAATTAAAAATATTTATTTTTAATAAAATATATATATATATTTATTAATCCCGCTTTTTTTTTTAAATGATATTGTATTAACATTTTTTTATATTTAAAATATTTTAAAATTCATTATTTAATTTCGAAATTTTATATTTAAAATATTTTAAAATTTATTATTTAATTTCGAAATAAAATTAAAAATATTTATTTTTAATAAAATATATATATATATTTATTAATCCCGCTTTTTTTTAAATGATATTGTATTAACATTTTTTTATATTTAAAATATTTTAAAATTCATTATTTAATTTCGAAATAAAATTAAAAATATTTATTTTTAATAAAATATATATATATTTATTAATCTCTCTCAAAAAATATGAAATACGTTTAATATTAAAAATAAATAAATATACATATGAAATTTGTTATTTTTTAATATTAAAAAATATTTAATTTGAGATTAATTATATAAAAAATTTTAAAAAATTCAAAAAAACTTAGCTATAATATTTGACATATGATAAGGTTAATTACAATTTTTTAATAGACATCCTTAATAAATAGAAAAATAATAATTTTTAAATAATATAAATAATATTTAATTATAATCTAATCAAAGAAAATAAAAGTTTGAATCTATTTGATAGTTGATCTTTTTACATATAATTAATCTCAAATTAAATATTTTTTAATATTAAAAAAAAATAACAAATTTCATATGTGTATTTATTTTTATAAATGTTTAGGCAAATTTTGAAATTAATATATATTTAAATTCAAATTGTATTTAATTGCGATATCTACTGGACAAGGTGGAGATCTCGCCCTCTTTTGATCATAAGTCATACTAATTTTTATTCTTTGACCCAGTAGAAGCTGAGAAATATTATTCCGGGTCAACGTACTGGCGCGCATGCGCGCCATGGACTTTGGACCTAGCGAGAGGGTATTAGAACGAAAGACAGCACAAAAGCAACACGCAGATAGCCTCTTTCTCAAGACCGAAAGACCGGACAAAAGAAAGACCCAGATAGCCTCTCTCTCAAGAACGAAACACCGCACAAAAGAGAGACGGAGATAGAGGCTATCTCATTCTCACTCGTTATATCTATATCTTTTTTCTCTCTTGCGTTTCGTAACGCGTTACGAAATTTCAATTTTTCAATTCACTCTCCATTCTCAACCAAATGTCAGGACGCCGCTAAAGAAGTTTCACTTCAAAAACCTGAATACTACATTTATAATTGAAATAATAATATTATTTACAATTTGGGTATGAGTTATATGTCTAAATTATAATTATAATTATATTTGCATCTATTAACAATAAGAATTATTAAATTTATATGTACTTAAATATAAACATTTTCATTCCAACCACCAATGAGCCTCTCACCCAAAGGCGTCTTCAAAGGAATCAAAATTAAAAAATATAAAACAATTATTTTGCCGGTTGTATTATAAGGGTAAGAGGCATGGTCTATGACCTTGGAAGACGAGAGTAGGTTTAGAGCATAGGTTTCCAAACTTTTTTGTGTCGTAGACCCCTTACCATGTTTTTCGGTTTTGGGTAGACCCCCTACTAAACCTAAAATTGATTTTTTATAAAAAAATTTTACTTATTGAAAAATCAAAAATGTTTTAAGAGCCATGTCGGAAAAACAATTTACCTTTTTTTTAGAACTATATTGAATTGAATTATAAGATAGTATAATGTAAGTAATTAGGCTTGAGATCCACTATCGTAGACCCCCATTTTCATTTCATGGACCCCTTACGCTGGGTAGACCCCTTGCAGGATGCCATAGACCCCTGGAGGTAGATATAGGCCACTTTGGGAACCACTGGTTTGGAGTACTTGAAATTAGGAGTCTTGGCAACATTTATGGACAAAAGAAGTAAAATGAGGTCACGGGGAATGGCGGAGACTGCATAAAGAGGAATTGCATGACCTCTATGCACCTCCAGACATAGTTAGGGTTATAAAATCAAGAAGTTTGCTATGGGCATGATACGTAGCAAGAATTGGTGTTGATAGAGAATAGATATAAATTTATTTGTGGAAAGACAGATTGGGAAACTTTGGTAGGTAGATAATGTAGGAAGGAACGTAAGAGGGATGGAAGAAAATAGGATTTGGATGGGTGTAGCTTAGGGTAAGGGTACTTGGAGAAATGTGGTTTCTATTTAAAAATTCTTTCGAGTTCCTTAGAGTCACAATGGTTTGGTTTTTAATAAATTTTATTTTATATTTTTAGAAAGATTTGAATAATTATTGTAATTTTAATTTTGAAATTTGTATTCGTGGCGAATAAATTGGTATCTTCTTGTTAAAATATTATTCATACACATTGTCAATTAAACAGATCCATAGTAATTATTTTATATATATATATATATATATATATATATATATATATATATATATATATATTATTATGAAGAACGAACAAACTCATCTCGTAAATATATTCTTTATTCTAGCAGAAAGCTCAATCCTTTATTTATAAAATAATTATAAAAAAAATACGTTTCATATAACTAATTAAAAAATAAAAATAAATAAATATTTGTGTTTTAAAGCCTTTGAATACATATAGGTTTAATCCATTTTTTTTTTTTTATTCCATAAATAACAAAAGTTCAATTTACATTTTGTTTGTTTTATTTTCAATTTGATAATCAACAGAACTTAAATATAAATAGGAACTGGAATAGTCCCAATAATTTATATTTGAAGCTTCACTTCTTATTTGAGTTTTCTTAGCTTAAACAACTTAAACTTAAATGTCAATGTTTGTTAATATTGCTAAGATGAAAGCTGACTTTTTTTTTAAAAAAATAATTTAAAGAAATTAGTGAAGTCATCCAATATATCGACTGTAAACACTTTTTGGGTAGCATTGTTCTTCCAATTGAATTCGAATTTGTGGTTTATTGAATTTCAATATTAGATATTAAAAAAAAAACTCAGCACTTAAATACTTACCATTGGTTAAATTTACCTTTTACCCCATTTTCATACGTTTCAAATATCAAGCTCAATATCTTTTGGAATTCAATACAAAAATCTATAGAAACCGAGATCAATGAGTGGAAATGTTCTTATTCCCTTCTCAAATATACTAAATAAATAAATACTTTAGGTGAAAGTTTAAATGGGAATAAATGAAATTCATTTCATTCTTTATGTCTATTCATGTATGTATATACAGTGTGCCGATACGTGATGTAATGGAAGACGGAGTATATAAGATAAAGACATGGGAGATTTTCTTTTTTTCACATTTTTATATAGGAGGAACATAACCTTAGTTGCTAAACGATCGGTAATCATTTATTCTAATTTAAACTACTTTATGTTTTTTTTTATATTTGTTCTATTAAATTTTTGTACTTATAAATAGCAAATATCGTGATTAATGTTTAACAAATAATCAACAGAATCTGTTAAATAAATAAATAAAAATAAAATAATATAATAAAATCTAAAAAATTTAATTTAAAGGATGATAAATATAATATTTAGTTACTAATTATTATATACAATATATATATAAATATATATATAATATTAAATCCAAAGCTTTATTAGTACGTCTTGATTTATCAAATTTATCTTTATCATTTTTTATTATTTTAAATAAATACTTACATATTTATATTTGAGTTTGAATATGTTATAAGTATTTCATATTATCTTATTAGAAATATCAATTATATTTATATTTGAATATTAGATTAAAAATAAAAACTTGAAAAGTTGAAAAGAAATATTTAAATAGAAAGTGAATGGGTTTGTTTATTCTCTATTAAGAATAAAACTAATTGACAATTTTCACTTTGGAACCATTGAAATTTTTGAAATTTATCAATGAAAATTATTTTAAAACTTAAAAAGCCATATTTTATAGTCGAGGAGGTAAGAGTTGGTGCATGAGGGGTGGCGGCCAGTGAAATAAACTAAAATATGTTCCTTTATAATAAAGGATAAATATTGATATTCCTATTTTTATCAATATTTATTAATTATTTACAAAATTACCTGTAATAAAGAAAGTATTTTTTTGACCGTCCCTCTAAATTAGGGGTGGGCAAATACTTTTAAGCGCGGGCCAAAATGAAATTTTCAAAATGTCCCCTGGGCCGGAGGACTATACCTATAGTCCGGGAGATGAGAGTTGGTGCATGAGGGGAGGCGGCCAGGAGAGGCGGGGCTACCCCCTCTGCTTAGAGTGATTTCCCCTCCTCCATAGTCTTCTTCTCTCTCAAACGTTCCGGGTGATAAAAAAGTAATTTTGACAAAGATTTTTATTTTATTTATTTATTTTTTTTTTTTGAATTAGAGATCTCATTAGTTGAGATTCACCCACCTCTTACAATATTTATCGAGTTTAGGTTAGGTTAGGTTACGTTTTGTAGGAATGGTAGGGGCAAGCCCGGGAACTGCTTGGCCGAGGGTGGGGGGTCGACCCATGCATCAACTCTTACCTCCTCGACTATAGTCAATTGAATGAAAATTTTGTATATTTTAAAATAATTTTTTTTTAAACATTCTATTTTAAGTAAGTAATTATTATGTCTTTATATGTTTTTATTCAATTGAATAAATAAATCAGATTACTTATTATTTTATTATATGAATAATAATAAATAGAATAATTTCTTTTTTTGATAAGAGATTTAATGAATACCTAATACCTTGGATACAATATAAACAGAAAATCAATTTTAATTTAAATATGAAAAAAAAATTATTATCCATTTAAGAAAATAAATATACTATGTTGTATTTCATGTATCAAAGGCGCAAAAGAAAATTAATAGCAGAGGGTGAAGTTTATTTTTAATATATATTTAAAAATGTAAAATCTTTTAACAGAATTCAATGTTAAATCTATCGCTTTTTTTCTGAGAAATCTACTTTGCAATCAACGCTTAGCAAAAAAAAAAAAAAAGTCATAGGAAAGATGGAAAATAAACGAGTATAAAAAATTCTGTTCACTGGATTTGAATCTTTCATTTATCTTTTAACAAATATGTCTTCGCTAAATTAGTCCAACAAAAAAAAAAAAAAAAAAAAAAATCCAGTCGTCATTTAGGAAATGTTATTATAATTACCACAAAAGACAAAAAAATCTTTAATGTCTATGTGAATTGTGATTCTTACACAATGTGGCTTGAAAATCATTAAAGAAAAAAGTATATAAATCACATGAAAAAAAAATATGGTTAATGTTTTGTGTTTTATTCTGTTTACTGTTTACAAAAATTCGAAAAACTAAAAATGCTCTTTTTAAATTAAAAATTTAGCTGGAGTGTCTCCACTCGACTATCTCGCAATTTGAATTGGATTAAATAACATAATATATTATATTTAAATTAAATTTAATTAATTATAAATTATAAATAATAAATATTAAACCAGCGCATGTTTGGCTTTTTGTTGATGGCACCACGTCACGTGTTGGCGCGTGAGATTTGCAGTGTTAAAAAATTAATTCTGGTAATTAAAGCGAATCAATCAAGCTGAAATTCTATATATAGCAGTTTTATACAATTATTAATCATGTGAAAAATTATCAAACATATATCTTTATTTTTACGGTCACTTTAGAGGAAAAAAAATCAAAACGTTGTAGGTAATGACCCTCTTCCGGTTGAGCTACATTTCTCAAAAGTTGATAGAAAACTATGAATTTTGAATAATGTCCATGTACCAAATTTCATCATTCTAGCTCAAACCGTTTTTGCGTAATCTTGCCTACATACATACACACACACATACACACACACACAGACATTTTTCTCAACCTTAGTGAAAATGATTCAGGAACCTTCAAAACGTATAAAAACATCAAAATCTCAACATCGAAAATTTTCGTGATCGCAATACTATCTCTGGCGAGATAGTAATAAGCTGGAGTGTCTCCACACGACGAATTTGAATTGGATTAAATAACATAATATATTATATTTAAATTCAATTTAATTAATTATAAATTATAAATTAAAATTAATAAATCATATTTATAAAAACAGCGCGTGTTTGGCTCTTTGTTGATGGCACCACGTCACGTGTTGGCGCGTGATTTGCAATGTTAAAAAATTAATTCTGGCACTTTCAGCGATTTAATCAAGTTGAAATTCTATATATAGTAGTTTTATATAATTTTTAATCATGTGAAAAACTATAAAACATATATCTTTTCACCGTCACTTTAGAGGAAAAAAATCAAAACGTTGTAGGTAATGACCCTCTTCCGGTTGAGCTACATTTCTCAAAAGTTGATAGAAAACTACGAATTTTGAATAATGCCCATGTCCCAAATTTCATCTTTCTAGCTCAAACCGTTTTTCCGTAATCTTGGTTACATACATACATTTTTCTCAACCTTAGTGAAAATGATTCAGGAACCTTCAAAACGTATAAAAACATCAAAATCTGGAAATCGAAAATTTTCGTGATCGCAATACTATCTCTGGCCCGATAGTAACAAGAAGATAAGTTACTTTCACACTTTATCTTTAAAATATTTAAATTATGTAACGATATAATAAAATATAAAAATGAATATTTATTATTGGCAAGTTATATATATATATATATAATTTATATAATTATATACAAGAGAATTATATATAGAATGTTTGATATTTACCACATAGTTTATAATATGAGAATCATTCATGTTTATTTTCATGAAAATGTTTATACTATTCAAGTTTATAATGCGGCTGTTTTGGGGGATAATAATTTAACCTCGATTTTATTATTTATTAAATGAAAAATTAATTCGATATATCAATTTGAGATTAAATAATTTATGAGTTTTAAATTTTTATTCACATACAAATTTTCAGGAAATTATCATTTTTATTTATTTTGGCAAGAATCTTCTTGTGTGAAGGTGACCCATTCATTTTCCAGTATATTTTGGTTGGATGCATCCAATGAAATGAGGTTTATCTCTCGGTTCCAGACTAATTCTAAATATAACTTTGCATTATTTGCTATTAAATAATTTTCTCATTCTACGTAATATTTTTATTCGAAAACCTTGAATTTCTCTTTTGATTTTTTCTTTATTTATTCTAAATTCAGCATCGTAAAATATGCAATGTTGATATAAAAAATAATAGAATGAATTCATGTCAATATTTTCTGTTGATTTTTCTTCATTTTGTTTTTTTTTTTTTTTTTTTGCAAATTGTAGATTGATAATTATATTATATGTATTGTGATATTGTGATCTTAAGAAGGCTCCTTAAACAGGAGTCGTTTAAGTCTTCGTCCGTAAACCTCGTTTTTACCGACCGACGATAGTAAGGGAGGTATTGTTTTCACACCAAATTTCACATGTGGAGATTTTTACATATCTCCACGAATCATGCATTTTCTAAACAGAAAAAAGTATTTTTAGCATGATGACTGTCCGTCTGTCCGTCCGTATAGATGTGTACAGTTTGAACGGCTCAACGGATTTTGATGAAATTTGGTATATTTACTTAAATGAATTGATCAACTTTTGGTGCAAATCCGGAAACCGGAAGTGGTAGTATTAGCGATCGACGATAGGAAGGGAAGGGTTATTTTCACACCAAATTTCTCATGAGATTTTTTACATATCACCACGAATCATGCACTTTGTATTGGTTTTATCCTCAAGAAAAATCATATTTATTAGTTTTTTCTTGATTTAAAATTATATGACTTCATCCAGCCATTCATGACGTCACAGCCTGGTCTTGCATATATATATTATAAATAAAATAAAATTAAAAATATTTATGTTATATCCATATCTGTTTTTATTACATTAATAGATATATTAAAATTATTTGAAATTGTTTCTGTAGCTGAAATATTATTGAAAGGAGAAATAGGGAGTATTAGGAAGTACTCGGCTCGGCTATTTGCCCGATAAATTAGGACAGGAGAACATCTCTCAATTTAGGGTTGAGTGAAAGGGGAGGGAATAGGATAGCAAAGAGTAAAAGAAAACCTGCTGAATATACATATTACAAAAAGGGAAATAGATGGGAAAACGAAGGGATCCATAGCTGAGATCAGAGTAGGAATTATAAGAGATCGATTTAATAAGAAGGCTGGCTCCTAAATCAAGAACATTGTCCAAAGTGGAGGACATATAAAAAATATAATATCATTTTGTTAATAAAATTCGAGAACAAAAATTTAAGTAATTTTTGACTTACCATTATATTTGTAATAAATTGGAGGAGGAGTTCCCTACTGAAGTATTGAGTCCGCCTGGATTCCTATCTATCACTGTAGCGCTACTGAATACGAAAGATCAAGGTCGCAGCAATCACATTCCTCCAACTATCTCTATCCTTCCAATACCTATTTTCTCCCAATTCCCTCACGTCTCCTTTATATTGTCCTCCTACCTCGTTGGTCCTAATTAAATCCCTATAATTAGAAAAAAAATATAAATCAATATCTTAAAATATCTAAAATAAAATAGTGATTAGCAATTCTATTTGAAATTTAATTGACTGTTATTTCATCTATAAAATTAAAAAGAACAGGGGGAAATAAGAGAGCTTGGATTATCACTTTGTTTGTGAATGGTGTCCTGATTCCGGCATCGTGGGCAGTAGTGACGTAAATAACCTCAAAAAAAATAAGTATTCTAACAATAATCCTTTTTTCTTTTTTTTTTTATAAATAAAATCTGTTTTTTGGTAAAAAAATATATTATGTGATTTCTTATTACATTACTTATCTATAGATACTTATATTTAAATGAAATGAATAGAATTAATGTTTTTTTAAAAATTAATTAATTAATTATTTAAAATATAAGTAAGTATAAGATTTTTAAAAAATCATTCAAATTGCATTTATTGGTGTTTAAGAGAAAAAATTGTCAATTTTTATGAAAATTTTCTATCAAAAATTTATTAATAGATTCTATAACATAATATGACTTTTAAATTAATTAATTATTAATATACTACAAATATATAGTGAATATTGTTCATTCGTAAATTATAGAATATTTAGAGAAGATAAAAATTAAAATAACAATTTTAATTGTAAAATTATCCAAGTAAATAATTAGAATTCTAAATTAATTTGTTTTTTCTTGATTTTCATTTCATTTAATACACACAACTTGAAATAAATTATTTATTCAATCTACATATAAATGAAATATATATAAAATACATATACAATTTAGTTGGTATTGTTATTTTGTCAAAAATAATATTTGTTGTTAAAAAATAAATTTATTGATCTTTTTTAATTCAGTAATAAACAAAAATATTTATAAAAAAAGTTGACCTGTGGCCAAGTCCGAACCGACCTACGGTTTGAAGTAAATTAATTTCCAGCTACAGAAACAATTTCAAATAATTTTAATATATCTATTAATGTAATAAAAAACAAGTATGAATATAACATAAATATTTTTAATTTTATTTTATTTATAATATATATATATATAAGTAAGAGCCGGCTGAGACGTCATGAATGGCTGGATGACGTCATATAATTTTAAATTAAGAAAAAACTCGAGGATAAAACCAATACAAAGTGCATGATTCGTGGTGATATGTAAAAAATCTCCTCATGTGAAATTTGGTGTGAAAATAACCCTTCCCTTCCTATCGTCGATCGCTAATACTACGGATTTGCACCAAAAGTTGATCAATTCATCATACTGATGCATTAAGTAAATATACCAAATTTCATCAAAATCCGTTGAGCCATTCAAGCTGTACACATCTATACGGAGGGACGGACAGACATCATGCTAAAAAATTTTTTTTCTGTTAAGAAAATGCTTGATTCATGGAGATATGTAAAAATCTCTACATGTGAAATTTGGTGTGAAAACAATCCCTCCCTTACTATCGTCGGTCGGTAAAAATTATAAAAAATATTAATAAAATCAATCCTTAGTGCATTTTAATCCATTTATTTATTTTAAACCCATTTTAGGTTGATTTTCCATTACTGGATCAAAAAGTGGCCCACTACTTAAACTTTCGATTTTCATTTGACCCACTACTAGAACAAAAAATACGTTTTGAAAAAAATTTAAAAAAAATATTTAAATATAAATTAACTGAATGTTTGTGTTGTAGTGATAATTAAAAATAGTTGTACAATATGTTAACACTTGTTTTGTTGTTATTCTCACTTTTATTACAGAATAATAGTGTTTTTTAATGAAAATTTCTTTTAACTTGGTCCACCACTGGTACATTTACCTTATATATAAAATAAATTAATAATATATTAACATTTGGCTCAATTGAATTTAATTATATCTTTTTTGTTTTATATTTTTGTTATTTTAATTACTTCTTTATATTTCACAAATGAAACTATTTAAACAAAATAACTGATTTGAATTTGTATATAGAATTTCTCCCTCTCTTCGATATTGACAATCATAAGAGAAGGGTCTGGACATCAGCATTTTAGAATAAATTGCGCATAGAATTTACCATTTTTTTCAATTAAGAAAATTCGCAATTTTCAATTAAGAAAATTCGTAATTTTCAATTAAGAAAATTCGTAATTATATTATTTAGATTTAATTTAAAAAAAAATGTGGAAAAAGTTATTTTTAATTGTTTTCTAAATAAAAATTTAGTAGGGATTTAATTTATTAATTTGAATAATTTATCATTGTTTTTAATTTTAATTAAATTTTAATACAATTAAAATGAATACTTATAGAAACTATTTAGGCAATTTATTCGAATTTATTATGATATAAAATCATATAATAATTTTCTTAATATATTTTTATTTTTAAACAAATTAGTTTTTAAGCTCATTTAGTACTAACAATATATATATATACGGTATATACTGATATGTTTTTGAACTTGAAAAATATCCACATGACTTTGAAAGGCGAATCAAACTGTTTAAGTCTCATGAGGAAATTCAATTTATGTATTTTTTATTAATTAAGATAAATTAATAAATATTATATAGAAATATTAAAATCAAAATATTTATTTCAGGGTGACTTAATTATTAGATTTTGGAATATATATTTATAGCATACTAAAAATATTTTTTATATATATAGTAATCTCTTAAAAACAATTTTCATTTTTTAAATTGATATATTCATTTAAATAGATAAAATTAAAAAACATTAAATCTTAATTTTTATTAAAATATTAAATAAGTTTGACCTAATTTATGAAATAAATTAATATAATTATTTTTAGTATGATTTAAATATTTTAAATGATATTTAATTAATTAAAAACTTATAATAAATTAAATATTTTAATAATCCAGCCAATTGATAAAACATGAACAGTGACTTCGAATTGAAATTGACATCAAATGAATTCTTATTAAATGTTTTATAAGGAACACATTAATTTATGTGTGTGGTTTATTCAAATTATATAAAAACCCTTAAAAAGTGCCATGCATCAGAATAATCTCGAATAAATATAAAAATACATTATATTATCATTTAGATTATCCCAGTATAAAATATTAAAGATAAATAAAAAAAAATTATTCTCATGTAATATATTGAAAAAAGATTTTTATAAGTTTATATAGAACTATATTATTTTATTTTTTTGTTATTTATTTAAATTAAAAATATTTTAAATTAATATTAAATAGAATAAAAACATATGGAAGTTATATTATACGTATATAATTAAATGAAAAGAATAAAAAATTATTTTGTGACAATTTTACAATGATAATTGGGAGGAGGAGTTGAGAGGGTTGTGTAATTGGTTATCGAGTTATAATAAATGATAATGAACCTCACCCCGAGGTTGAATTTTGACAGGAACAGCGCCGCTCGCCGAGCTCCTTGGCTATGCGTGCGCACTCACACACCAACACCGATAGACTGACTACCACCACTCAAGCGGCTGGCTAGGAAGAGCCCCTGATATTTAGGCAACCCGCATCGCTAGTTTCCAAATTTAAAATTTTCATATTTAAAGTACCTGGATTATCCAGCAGCCGCTCAGAAGATTAAAAATGTATACTACAGCCGTTCAAGCTGTACACATCTATACGGACGGAGGGACGGACAAACATCATGCTAAAAATACTTTTTTCTGTTAAGAAAATGCATGATTCATGGAGATATGTAAAAATCTCCACATGTGAAATTTGGTGTGAAAACAATACCTCCCTTACTATCGTCGGTCGGTAAAAAAAAAATTTAAAAAGCTATAATATGTCAATAATCTCAAGTAAACAGCTAATTGAATTAATTAACTAGTTCTAGATTCTTGACCTAAAAATTATTAAAATAATCTTTTTCAAAATAACTTTTTGAAATATAGAATAATTAAAATTATTTAAGGATACTTTTATAAATGAAAGTAGAATGAATTGTTTTAATTTAGAATTCATTCAGGAAACAAACAAAGATAAAAATAAATAATTTCAATAGTAAGTAATTTATTTATTTTTTCAAATATTGGCTAAATAATTGGTGATACTAAAAAGAGTATTATTAATTATTGTAATAGTAGTATTAATAATAATGTTGGTTATAATAATTTTCTTATAAAATTATTCACTCGATTTTTACAATCTCGCCAGTAGTATTGCGATCAAGGAAATTTTCGATGTCGAGATTTTGATGTTTTTATACGTTTTCAAGGTTCCTGAATCATTTTCACTAAGGTTGAGAAAAATGTATGTGTGTTTGTAGACAAGATTACGCAAAAACGGTTTGAGCTAGAATCATGAAATTGGGTACACGGGCATTATTCAAAATTCGTAGTTTTCTATCAACTTTTGAGAAATGTAGCTCAACCAGAAGAGGGACATTACCTACCACGTTTTGATTTTTTTCCTCTAAAGTGACCGTAAAAATAAAGATACATGTTTGATAGTTTTTCACATGCTTAAAAATTGTATAAAACTGCTATGTATAGAATTTCAGCTTGATTTATTTGCTGAAAGTGCCAGAATTAATTTTTTAACACTGCAAATCACGCGCCAACACGTGACGTGGTGCCATCAACAAAGAGCCAAACATGCGCGGTTTAATAAATATTATTTATTAATTTTAATTTATAATTTATAATTAATTAAATTTAATTTAAATATAATATATGTTATTTAATCCAATTCAAATTGCGAGATAGTCGCGTGGAGACACTCCAGCTTAATTTCCTCTAAACTGACATACGTTTGATAGTTTTTCACATGATTATAAATTGTATAAAACTGCTATATATAGAATTACAGCTTGATTGAATCGCTGAAAGAACTGAAATTAATTGTTTAACAAGTTGACTGGCAATCACTCGCCAGCACGTGACGTCGTGTCATCAACAAAGAGCTAAACATGCGCTGGTTTAATAAATATGATTTTTTTAATTTTAATTTATAATTGAATTAATTAAATTTAATTTAACTATAATATATGTTAATTAATCTAATTCAAATTTGCGAGATAGTCGAGTGGAGACACTCCAGATTTTTTTTATTCCAATTCATGATGATGAGATTTAATATTGTTAATTTGAAATTCATTGTTTCCGCGTTTCAAGTAATTTAATATATGGAAATATTAAATATGCGGTTTTATTATAATTCTAAATAATTATTGTGGCAATATAGGCCAATAGGAGAGGTCCCTTAAGATTGCCAAGCGAATGAATTGCAATCGTTTACTCATGTAGGACGACCAGAATGGGGAAAGGGGGATTGGACTGATCCCAATTGGCTCACCTCGACGCTCAATGAACCAATTAACTTTACACACGACGGCGTCTTCTTCAACATTAACTGAATCAAATAATATTTAAAACCTAGAAAGCGTTGGATAAAAAAAAAAATTATTTTATTTTTTTAAATTACTTTACATATGTTTAATGTTTAAATAATAGTTTATTATGTAAATAATAGAGTGAGAATTAAAATAAATAAATAAATAAAAATGAATGAAATTATTTAGAGATATTTTAAAAAAAAAACAACATATTCCCACATGATGAAAAGTTTATTATATATAAATTATGTTGTTAAAATATTTATAAATTTCAATGAACAAAATATTTCCATTTTCAAAGACATTATTTATTAAATAGTATAAATTATAAATTTAAGTATTATTAACGATCATAATTAATTTATATTTTTATAATTTATATACGATGAAAGAACTTCTAAAAAAATTTTCCTTACAAATTATCTCAATGAAAATGGAGTGGTTTATAAACTTTAAAGAGCCATTCCCAGTAGACGTCAATTTTAAATTTTCACTAAACATTTGTTCATTTTCATTTTCTTTATTTTTTTTTACTCATTGCAAGCTTATTGCAATCTTTTTAATGAAAAGATCGTGTATATATATTTCCCTATGATTTTTCTACATCTTCATTCCTAAAGGGAAAAGCAGAAGGTTTTTTTTTAATTTAGAAGAGCCATTTCGATTATAATTTCAACTATTTTTTTAAGCAGTGTGAAATAAATAATATGTATCGTACTTATCATCAACCGAGCATAACATCCATTAGCAGAATTTGATTTCATGTATAAATAAGAATCCGATTTCATGTATGTATTTACAAATATAAAATGATTATCCCTTGTCTGTTGTTATAGATATATAGAATTTTTATGTAAAAATATAATTTAAATATAGTATTAAATTTTTATCACGTGAAAATTATGTCCTTTCAAAAATTTTTGATTCGGATTGAGATAATTTTTTTTTAATCATTATAAGTCATAGTTTATAAAATGAAATTGATTATATTATTTGTAAGAAATATTTAATTAATGATTATATGGAAATTAAAATAGATAGGAGCTTGGAAAGAGTAAGAGTTGGATGGAGGAGAACAACTATGATAGTCAAATACATCGGAATCTCGGTTTACGAGTTAAATTGATTCCGGAATTGGTCTCGTAATCTGAATCATGTTTTCCTCTAAAAACTAATATAAATGCAATTAATTCGTTTCAGAATCCAAAATATTAACAGAACAGTAACCGAATTTGCCGACTTTTTAGAAAAGAGTTGTATTCAGTCATTGCAACATTGTCCAATAAATGAATAGTTCTAACAGCTGCTACTTTATAAAGATGGTTTTCTTTTAGAAATTTTTTAGTTTTATCAACATCGAACTAGGATCTTTAATTTCTGATGTCATTAGTTTCTTGTTGAAGGCGCCATTGGGTTTGTGGGTAGCGAACCTGCCTCACATTCACATGGTCCCGGGTTCAAGTCCAGGGCCTGGCAAGGGAATTTTCCTAGCTGGGGTCTATGGGACGGAGTCAACCCAGCCTCCGGGGACACCATTGGGGAAAAAGCTACTTGATAGCGCCTCCGATCAAGAAAATCAAGGTAAAGGTTGAAAGGACCCGTTCTACTTACTGATCATAGGACACTTCATTGATATAACCGACTTGATAGGCGTTGTCCTTGCGTAGGACGTACAAAGTCAGAGGTTTTGTTTTTTTTAGTTTCTTGTTCTTTCTCTTATCTTCATACACTCTCTACAGAAACAAGTTTAGATCACTTTCTCTCTCTCTCATCGTATTGGCTGATTTCCACTCTATTTTCTGCAATGAATACTTCGATACCAGTTTCATCTATATCAAGGTCAAGGGATTTTCCTAATGACACAATTTCGTCCACAGGCTCCTTTTCACTCATAATGTCCTCTAAGTTTCTTTCTAAAACACAACTTTCACTACGCAGAGTTAAGTGTTCTTTTTGTGACACCATGACACACTGTGTGAATTAGTTTTAAGTAACATACAATGTTGCTCCTCTAAGGTAAGCACAACGTATGATGCGCAGAGGTCGCAGCGCTGTGGGAAAAAAATCCCGCCATGTGAATCGTATACCGAAACAAAGGACTCAAATTCGTAACCCGAGGTTCCACTGTATTAGGAAAAACATAATATCCTGAGAATATACAACAAACAGTACCTATAAAACCATTCATCAAATGTAAATCTGTAAAGTAAATAGATTTGATTAAAAAAATTCCTTCCGAACATGGCAAGGCACTATTTGATATGCAATTTGTTTTCACCTTTTTGAATCTGAGTTTGTGAAAATTGAAAATTCAATTCAGAATGCCTTTCTGAAGTCGTTAATAAATTTATGATGCAAATAGAAACACCTGAGATATAACACTTATTATTTTTTTAAACATATAATATAATTCCCTTTATACCAAGCATGTATATTTCTTGTATTTTTGAAATATATTTTCCTCTTTCAAAAAGTAAAAAAAAAAGTTGAAGTAAAATTGTATTTTTTTTTTTATTTATATTTGAATTTATGCGTAAAACAACCAGTTTTTTTTTCTCTGGAGAATTCAAAGTTGAACATATTCACCCTTAATTATCAGGGTTTATTTATATCTTATATTTATTTACTATTAATAATAAAAGTAGCATTTTTTTTTTGTTTGAAATTTATTTCTTTACTCAAAATCTGAGTTCACAAATTAGCTGTCTGTCTATCTGTCTTCTACTTGCTCAATTGATTTTCTTTTATTTGCTTCATGGTGTTTAATATATTTGAAATCCAGTTGACCGTATTTTATACAAAGAGTTTAGTAAAACTTATAAGTAGTCGTTTTGTATAAAGATTGATTTATTTTCTCGTTTTTTTTACTATGCTATATAATAATTCAGTTCAATTAATTTAAATAAACGCTCTTTCAATTCACTTGTAAAACAAAAGGAATATTTTCTTCTTGTTTATTTAAGTCAATATTTGAAAAATAAATAAAATGTTAGAAAATAAAAAGGAATATAGAATAGAAGAAAAAGAAATAAAAAAGAGAAAAAATTTAAATGAATGTTGAACTATAACAAATTAAACACTTGCATAAATATAAGTATTATTTATTTTCTAGATTCAAAATGAATTTTAATTGATAAAGAAAAATAATATTTTTTTTTTACTTTCTCAATTAGAAGTATAGATAAATTATGAATAGTTGCAAGGGGTGATCAAATGAAAAGGTACATAACAGTTAAATATTTGCATTTTCCATGGTACCGTGTCATCTCGGGATGCGATTGGAGTCTTTGACTGGGATCACAAGTGGGAGACGTTGGACCAGCCGCCCTACAGTCCAGACATGTCGACATGAGATTTCCATGTGTTTTGGCCACGGAAGAAGCACCTGTGAGGGAAGCGCTTCAACTCGGACGACGTACTCAAGGACGCTGTGAAGGACTGGGTCTCGTCACAGCCACACGAATTCTGGGAACAAGGAATTCTGCGGCTTGTTCATCAGTGGGATCGTTGTGTATATTTTGGATAAAGTCTACATTTGTACCCACCGAGTCGTTTTGTAAGCGGGTTGTCCCCTGGTTAAATCACAAATTAAATATAAAATAATTTAGATTTATTTGAATCCAAATTTTAATTACATTTATAAACTCTAAAATAAATGACAACTTAAAAGTAATTATTAAAAAAATAAATGTCTCAATTGAGATAGTCACAAGTCTTCTTTCTTCTCGGGCCACACTCTCTTCGTTCCCTTCCTCTCACCTCAGTGTCCGAGCTCGGTCTGTCTAACCAGCAGCAGGCAAACGCCAGCCACCTTCACCAGATCAAGGGTCATTTTTCCCACTATTACATCGTTCTCCCTTTAAGAAAGATTGTCCATTAATTTCTTGGACAATCTTTGTCATTTATATCAGCGAGAGCGAAGGGACTCCGATTCGACATTAGCGAAACACCCCTCCGTCTTCGGTATCTCTCTTCTTTCTTCTGGCTTGAGGTTTATGTTAGTTTGAGAGTTCTTTTCCTCAGTTAGAATCACCACTATTATTATTACACTGCGTTAAACTATCTTCTGTTTCACAGTCACTTGCTACAGCGAGAGGAATGGAATGAGCTGACATTGCTAATTCTGTTTCAGCACGATTGCCTAAAGTATTCCTAACTCTTAGCCCATAGGGAGATCTATTAACTTGACCGATATTTCTGCCTGGAATCCATTGAGAATCTTCAATGGAGGGACTCGAGCTGTCTTCTACCTCTTCTCTGATGGTACTTTCAATTCCTTGCTCTCCTTCTACTCCTGCAATCTCATTCTCTGAGCATAAATCTTCCCCAACCACCCTTCTAGAACTTCTAAGGAAATAAGGAGATCTTTCACGGTGAGATGACTCTCCTTCCGGAGTCCACTCTGATTCCGTCAAAATGGACCCATTATTTGAAGGCGAAGAGGTAACTTGAGTTTCATTATTATCTATATTTTCATTTTCCTCTCTACTCAGAATCGGATCGTTTATAGCTACTTCTTCTATATTATCCGTTGAACGAGCTTGATTAAAGGAATTATCTATATTTGTGTTCATTTCCTTCGAGTGTATCATGTTTGGTTCTTCATAAGGAAAGGTCTCTCTCGTACACTCCCAACATTCAGAATCTATAGGATTTTCTTCTAAATCATTTAATGTTTCTGTATAAATGCGGATTAAAATCGAATGATGTTTAATTTCTTCTAAAATAATTTCTCTAACTTTTTCCCAAGTTAATCGATCTGAACCGCAGCCTATGCGAGGTAATGCTATTTGTTTTATCCGTAGATTTTTAGCCTGGACTATCATAGATTTGATGCATTTTCTTAGTTGTTCAATTTTCACTTTCTCATCTATCGTTTCTTTTAAAATTAGATGAAAGATAATTCTCTCAGGGTGAAACTGAACAAGTGTATCACCTACTTTGGGAGTAGGTTTGATTTCTAATGGATGACGAGGGTATACTCTTTTAATTTCCTTAGCAATACCACGTGACATTACTAAGTCGGCAGCAATTCCATAACCCAGCGCGAAATTCGTTGGTGCTTCTATAAGCTTACCTTCCACTTCTTCCAATCCGACGCTGTCTTTTATTTTCGAAGGTAATACGCTCGATTTTAATCGATTAACATGCACGTTCATAGTTTTATTTGGTCCGATAGCAACTTCATAGACTACCGGAGATTTTACCGAAACGATTACATACGGGCCCTTCCATGGTTTATTAAATTTTTTTGCTTGTTTTTCACCCGTTGCGGGTGTTAATAAAAATACGGAATCTCCTTCAAAAAATTGACGCATTTTTCTTTTTTTATTTTTATTTTTTTGTGATAGTTTCAGCTCTTGGCGGGATTTATTTAGAGATAAATAATAAGCTTTTTCCAAACGATTTATTAAATCTTCAATATATTTATCTCTAATGGAATCGGAATAATGATACCGATATTCGTTCGCACAAGGTAAGTTTATTTCCCTTCCATATAATAAAAAATTTGGAGAGTAACCTGTGCTTCCATGTGGAGTAGAGCAATAGGCCATCATGGCATGAGGAAGCCACTGATCCCAATCTCTTCCATCAGGACGTACATAATGAGACATCGTGTCTATTAGTGTTCGATGGAATCTTTCTAATCGCCCATTAGATTCCGGGTGATAAGCTGTAGTGTTAATTTTCTTTATACCCAATAGCTTACAAAGGTGAGATAGAAGATTTGACATAAAGTTTTTACCTTTATCACTTAGCAACTTTTCAGGAGCCCCAAATCTACCAATCACTCTTTCTACCAATGCTCTTGCTATACGCTCCGCTGTTTGGTTAGGGAGAGGAATTGCTTCAGCGTATCTGGTAAAATAATCAATACAGGTAAGAATGTATTTATTTCCTCTTTTTGTAGTTGGTAACGGTCCAACAATATCAACTGCTACCATTTGAAATGGTCTAGAGGTGTCTTCGTGTTCTTGAATGGGTACTTTTAGACCAACCGGAGATTTTCTCAGATTACAACTTCGGCAAGTTTTCACATATTGCTCCACATCTTTTTTGAGTGTTTTCCAAAAGTATAAACGTTCTATCAGTTTTTGTGTGGCTTCAATACCCCGGTGACCTGCCATAGGATGATCATGATGATTTTTAATAACTTGAAGAACGTATGATTTAGGTACTATTAATTTAGGTTCATCATCATCTTCTGATTTTAAATATATAATTCCTCTTTCATCCTCTACAAAAGGTAAGTGTTGTTTTATCAATTGGCAGTCGATATCTTTCAATTGAGCCTGTCTTAATTCCGTAGGATTATTATTTAATTCAATTATTTCAACCATTCCAACCGAACGACTCAATGCATCGGCATTTTTATGTAATTTTCCTGCTTTATGCTCAACTTCATAATTAAATTCTGCTAGCTTTAAGGTCCAGCGTGTTAATCTGGATGAAGCATTTTTTAAGCTTAGCATCCATTTTAATGCTGCATGATCAGTTAATAATTTAAATTTTCTTCCATATAAATAACATCTGAATTGTTGGGTAGCCCATACTACCGCTAATAGCTCTTGCTCTGTAACCGAATAGTTTTGCTCTGCCTTATTCAAATTTCTACTTGCAAAGGCCACAGGTCTTTCATACCCATTCCTTAGTTGAGAAAGTACGGCTCCTATCGCTCTACCCGAAGCATCTGTCGCGAGAATAAAGGGATCTTTGAAATCTGGATAAATTAAAACATTATCCTTTATTAATTCAGACTTAAGTTTATTAAATGCAACTTCCTGATCATCATTCCATTTAAACGGTTGGTCTTTTTTGGTTAATTGGGTCAATGGTCGGGCTATATGAGCATAGCTAGGTATAAATCTCCTATACCAACCAGAAAGGCCTAAAAACTGTCTTACCTCTCTGATATTCTTAGGTCGAGAATATAGTTTAATTGCTTCTGTATTTTTGGGATGCGGTTTTATACCATCGGCAGAAACAATATGACCCAGATATTCTACTTCGGAGACTGCAAAGTTGCATTTTGATATTTGTAATTTTAAATTTGCTTTTTGGAGCCTATTTAAAACATTTCGTAATCGAACAAGATGTTCATTCCATGAGTCTGAGAAGATGATAACATCATCTAAGTATACGAAACATTCCTCTCCTTTTATATGAGCCAACACTCTATCCATCAGCCTTTGAAAAGTCGCCGGTGCTCCTGCTAGGCCGAATGGCATGCGATTGTATTCAAAGTGCCCTTCAGGAGTAGAAAAAGCGGTCTTCTCCTTATCCCGAGGGTCCACTAATATTTGATGATAACCACTGGCGAGATCTAAGGTAGTAAAAAGGCTTGCCTTACCAAGTGATTCTAACGTTTCGGTTATATTAGGTATTGGATAGCTTGCTACTTTCGTTATTTGATTCAATGATCGAAAATCTGTACAAAACCGATATTTTATTTCTCCATTTTTCTTTTTAGGTACTAATATCACGGGCGCTGACCAAGGTGAGTCTGAGTCTTGTATAATATTCTTTTCCAGTAATTCCTTAATTTGATTTCTCATCTCATCTTTCAACGCATTGGGAACCCGGTATGGTTTTTTACAAATAGGTGGGGAGAAATCAGTTATTATACGGTGCATGACACCCGAAGCACATCCAATATTTTTGTTACTTTCGTCGTAAATAACCCCTGGATATTCGTGTAATAATGCCTTTAATTGATTTTTATGTTCTTTAGTTAAGTGTTTGATTTTATTTTCTAATATAGCCTTGAAGTCACTTGTTTCACATTCATTTTCCCATTTAATTTGATTCACCTCAAATACATCAGTTAATTCTCCAACCGCTATTTCAGTTTTATTATCTACTCTTAATTTCTTTCCCGTCATATTAATCATTTTAATAGGTGTCATTCCATTGACGATTCTCCCAATAGAATAAGCAATCCGTACACCTCCTCCTATTTGGGCAGGTTGAAGCAATAGATTTCTTTTTTCTAAATTTTTTGATTTTGAAACTTTACCCCAAATAAATATTTCTGACCAAGGAGGAATTTCCACATTTTCAAGGCAATGCACTGAATATTCCTTTTTCGTGTCAGTTTCCAAACTTACCACTTGTTGGTTATCTTCTTTAATTTCGTTAAAACGCAATTCTTGAGAAGAAAAATCTAAAGTGGCTCCTATTTTCTTTAATAGGTCTGCCCCGATCAGGCCTGCTCCGACATTTTTCAGAGGGGAAATAATAAATTGATGTTGCAATGTTTTTCCGCACAGTATTACTTTTACCTTTTGAATACCTATTATATTAAGGAGGTCTCCAGTAATACCCCTAGCTACTCCCGACCAGGGATATATCGGAATGCCGGGTACCGGGTCTCTTAAAATTGATACTTGTGCTCCTGTATCAACTAATAAACGACGATATACATCCCCCACTAAAGCACCCACGCGATTATCATCCCCCACTTTATTGGTAGTTACTGTTGTAATAATTATGCCCTGATTTTTGGATCGATTAACAGGTCTTTGCTCGATCCTTATTCGTTTCCCTTTTCTCTGAAGCTTTTTCGATTTTCTCCTTTGATCGCTTGTATTCTTGGAGAAGTGCTAGATTCAAAAATTCTCGAACTCGATGTGCGAGGAGATTCCGTAGTGAGATTTGAACAATTTCTGGCCAAATGACCCTTTCCTCTGCATTTGAAACATACTATCTCCTTTGATGGTGAAGAAGCACAATGTCTAGCCATGTGACCTTTAATTCCACAATTGAAACAACTCTGGTTTTTTGTGTATGTAAAATTATTTGTATATAAATCATCCCCTTGATTTTTACAACCCGATTCCTTTCTCAATTTTTCCATTTCGAATTCGATTCTTTTAGCTCGTGATAGAGCCTCTTCTTCATCTTCTGGAGGTGATACTCGTAAAGTTTTACCTACTTCACCTTCAAGTCCCTCTAAGAAAAGTTCTAAAACTGTAAATCCAAATGATTCTCCACTTTCTAATACAGCTTTTATCCTATCATAAAAATCCCCAGCTTGTTCATAAGGTAATTGTTTTAAGCCCGTTAATTGTTTAATTCGATCTAATTTATTAATTTTATTCCCGAAGCGATTTATAAGTTTAGCTTTTAGTTCAGCATAATTTAATTCACTAGATTGCCCCTGAACAAATAAAAGAGGTGTTCCTTCTAATTTTAATTTTAATACCACTAGTTTGTCAGCATCACTCCATCTCCCTAGCAGAGATAATTGCTCGAACCTAGTTATAAATTCATCAAACGATTGTTTACCATCCCAGGTTTTTATTTGATCTAAGAGTGTAAAGTTAGGTTCACGTTCAACTTTGACGGTAATTGCGGTAGGTCGTTTTGCAAGTTCTGCTTCTAAGATTGCAATTTTTTCTTCTAAATTAGTCATTTTTAAATAATATTAAACAAAATAAAATATAAAAATACCACTTATATATATAGAATATATATAAATATTACACTCTAGGTATATAAATAATTATATTTTACATGAACATTGATTTTTATAAACACACACAAATATTATATTTATTTAAAGATATAAATACACATTACTATTATAAATAATATTATATAAATTTATAAATAAAACTTATTTTCTATTTGAAAAAAATTTTAAGTAGATTAACTGAATGAATACGCACTTTGAACATACACATTTTAGAAAAAAAAACTTTATAAATTTTAAAAATTCTTAAATATATATATATATATATATATATATTGATGAAGGGTCCCTAATTTATTCTAATTGTAGAATAGTATAGGTAACTCACCTCACACCTGACACCAAATTGTAAGCGGGTTGTCCCCTGGTTAAATCACAAATTAAATATAAAATAATTTAGATTTATTTGAATCCAAATTTTAATTACATTTATAAACTCTAAAATAAATGACAACTTAAAAGTAATTATTAAAAAAATAAATGTCTCAATTGAGATAGTCACAAGTCTTCTTTCTTCTCGGGCCACACTCTCTTCGTTCCCTTCCTCTCACCTCAGTGTCCGAGCTCGGTCTGTCTAACCAGCAGCAGGCAAACGCCAGCCACCTTCACCAGATCAAGGGTCATTTTTCCCACTATTACAGTTTCGTACCTTTTTATTTGGTCACCACTTGTAGTAATAGGAATAAATTGATTTTTAAAATTTTGTCAATCCAATCTAAATCGAGATTTCAATGGTTCACTGAGACCAAATTAAATATTCTTTGAAAGTTGATCTGTGTGCCTGCTCTTGTCAGACTAGATCAACAAGTATAAGCATAGAAATGGGAAAAGGGTAGGAAGAGGGAGGAAGAAAGACCAGGAAACTTGATTTATTTAGTTTTTTTTTTGCTGCAATGCAAGCAATAAGAATAGTTTTCCGAAAATCGAACCTCCAGTATTTTTTTTATTATTGATAATAGAAAACAGCTTCGCCTCTAATCAGACCTCTTAATTTCTTCCTATAATTGCTCCACCATTAAGAAAACATAATCTTTAATTAATACTAGAGCTCTTTCTAATTAAATATAACATTAGCACACATTATATTTACTGTATTTTAAAGGATATTTATTAGGTTTATTTTTCTGCTGAAACATTAAGTTTACTGTTCATTATTCTTTTGTAATCTTTGATTATTAAAAGATTTAGAAGACCAAAGAATTACTACTATCGAACTAATAAATAATCAAACAAATTTTCGATGTTGAGATTTTGATGTTTTTATACGTTTTGAAGGTTCCTGAATCATTTTCAAGGTTGAGAAAAATGTCTGTGTGTGTATGTATGTAACCAAGATTACGGAAAAACGGTTTGAGCTAGAATGATGAAATTTGGTACATGGGCATTATTCAAAATTCATAGTTTTCTATCAACTTTTGAGAAATGTAGCTGAACAGGAAAAGGGTCATTACCTACAACGTTTTGATTTTTTTTTCTTCTAAAGTGACCGTAAAAATAAAGATATATGATTGATAATTTTGCACATGATTAATAATTGTATAAAACTGCTATAAATAGAATTTCAGCTTGATTGAATCGCTGAAAGTACCAGAATTAATTTTTAACACTGCAGATTTCACGCGCCAACACGTGACGTGGTGCCATCAACAGAGTCAAACATGCGCTGGTTTAATAAATATTATTTATTAATTTTAATTTATAATTTAATTAATTGAATTTAATTTAAATTAATATAAGTTATTTAATCCAATTCAAATTTGCGAGATAGTCGAGTGGAGACATTTCAGATTTTTTTTAAATGATTTTAAATTTTTCATTTTTTTTTTTATTCTGTTAAACCGTATATGTTCATCAAGGATTTATTTTTCTATTCTAATGGTGAGTGAAATATGTATGATGCAATGTGGCTCTGGTTTACATTCTTTTAATATTTTTCTATATAAAAGTTATAGAGTTATAAGATATTAAGATAATCAACAGGTGGTTATTACATTATATACTAGATAAATGTTTTAATTAATATTTTAAAAGATTCTACAAAGTAACATAAGATTCTTATTCTAAAACTTTTAACATTAAGCATAAAACAAAATACAATTTTTCTTTTTTTTTTTTATTTCATTCATCAATATAACATATTTCTTCCATTTGACATAATTTATTTGAATCAAAAGAAAATAAATATAAGTATAATTTTTTGAGTGATTGATTTTATTCCTTCATAAATTTAAAAATTTATATCAGAAGTAAATCTTACCTATTATATATTCTTCAGAATTTTTCGTTTCGTTTTTTTTTTCATTATTGATCTTCAATTCAATTGGTTGGTTGCTTTCAAATCTATTTATATATATGTTACGGTAAATGTACACTCTTGGGAAATGTACACATTTACCGGAAAATGTGTACATTTCCCAAAAAGTTAGGTATATGTGAACTGAATATAATGTATATGTACATATACAATATTTTTGTTTTTTGTGATACAATCTGTTCTAGTTGGTTTTTAAATTTTTCTTTTTGTTCCATTGTTTTTCAAAAATTCTAACTAAAAAATAATTTTTTGTAGAAAAATTAAAATTTTAACTTACCTGAGTCTTATTTCTCTAAATATCTTAAATTATATCAGTATACTATGGCATTAATTAGTAATCTATGCTCACATTTACCAAAACGACATGGTCATTGTGAATTCAATGTACATTTCCCTTATTTAAAATTGTAAATGTTAGTTGAATGCACATTACCCAAATGAGGAGGCTAATGTGCACATTTACCGGAAAATGTGTACATTTGCCACAATATCTACTTTTACCGTAACATATATATTTTTCTTTTGTCAAAATTGGATTTCACTTTCAAACATAATTATAATTTAATATTTTCCTCTAACTCTGTTGGTTTTTAATTAAAATATTATCCAGGTGAAAAACTAAAATTAATAAAAATATCGATTGAAATTATTCAATTTTATATATTTTACATTCAATATAATACTAAACCTAGATATTTATATATGTATAAACTTAATTAATAATTCCAACTATAAAAATTGAAGAGGTTTTTTATAACTATGTTTTTATGTATCAATTGAAATGGCGTTTATAAAGTAAAAAAATATATAAAAAAAACTTTTAAAACCCACGCTTTTATTTAAATGCACTAAAAAGGTGAAAATAATTTCACCACACACACAACGATTTCCTTACAATTAATCATATCTAAAAAATCGAAGCCTGGGCGCCAAACATGCAGAGAAAGGAAAATAATACGAAGGACATTTCATTGTATATCCACAAACCTTTTTGTTTTTTTTTTCCTTTTCCACTATAATTGATAACTATGTCTATTTGAAGTAGAATTTACGTTTTTCCCTGCATGTTTGGCGCCCACGCTTACATTTTTTAGATATGATTAATTGTAAGGAAATCGTGGTGGGTGTGGTGACATTATTTTCTTCTTTTTAGTGCATTTAAATAAAAGCGTGGGTTTTAAAAGTTTTTTTTATATTTTTTTTATTTCCTAATTTTTAGTCTTGACAGAAATTTCGCCCGGTTTATGATTTCAGTTTCTAGTGTGAATGTTGAAAGAGAGAGAGAGAGAGAGAGAGAATCTAATTCAGGTCGATTCTTCACCTCAAAATGTTATATATCAAATCGGTGGTATAGGGGACTGATTATTATTATTATTAGATTATTGGTTTATATATACATATATATTTTCAAAAACATTTTCGCCAATACTTTATTTGATATTCATTTAAATTAAAAAATAACGTATCTTATTTTTACAAAATAATTAAACTTGATTTAAATTAATTTAATTAAAAAGATAACTTTTAGAATAAATTATTTAATTTAATTCAAATGAGTTACGAGGGCTGGTCAATAAGTCCGTGACTTTTGGAATGAAACTCGGGTTTTTGGATAAAAAATTAAATTATCTCTTATTATTTTTTAATATTATACAATATGTAATATGTACTAATTGATAAATACAATACCTCCTAGGTCACCTATGACCTAAATTGAATCAGAATATTGCATTGTCATCGGAGTTACATATGTATGCGAAATTTCAGCTCATTCGAACATTGGGAAGTGGGTCAAATTAACGTTGCAAGATTTGACGAATCGGACACGGGTTAAAACTAAATAAAAGCATGCAATAAAAACGTGTAAAAAGAGGAATATTTAAGATTTAAAATAATATATCAATTATTATAAATAACATTTTTAATTATATATAAAATTTATATTGACTTCTAAAAACACAAGAGATCATTTTGTGATTGTTACATTATATAGAATTAAAATATTTTTCTATTTTTAAATCACTTATCATTAAATATGTAAATGATTTCCATATACTGGAAAATAAAATTATTTTGAAACATGGGGCTTTTGGCTGCATGAAAATTAGTCAAGAGGGATATTGCCAATTTACTTTCATCTCTCAATCTAGGCAGCTCAAAAGAGTTTTACTGATATCCAATAATTTGAGAGAGGAAGATTATTAAGCATAGTAATTCAGTTAGTCTTTATTTACGGGTACAGGTTCTGGATGAGAGATGCTAATAAATCTGAAACAACTCATCTAAGCAAAGGTTCCAAATTGATATATGCTAACCGATTTAAGGATGAATTTATCAGGAAAATTGTTGCAAATAAATTTCAAACAGGTATGAAAAATATTCATTATTTTTTAAATTCTTATTGAAGATTATTTCAAATTATTATATATGTTTGAATGTAAATATATATGATTAAATCGCATTAGGGACGGAAGAAGACTTAATGGTCACTTGGTTGAAACTTTAACTTTGCATCGGCCCATTTAATAACAAATTATAACAGAGTATAAGTTTATCTTAATAAAATTGTTCTAATTATATTCAATAATTTGTTTAAAAGTTAAAATCAATTCAATTCATATAAATAAAATAATCTATGTTTGAAGTTTTTAAAATAAATGAGTGAAATTTATGTATATAGACGGAAAAAAGTAAACGCCAGGGTGGCGCTGTTGCCGGGCAATGACAATGTGTCTTCTCAACCGTTTAATTGCCCGACAACACCGCCACCCTCGTATTTAATCATTTCCGTCACTATACCTATATTCCTTTATTTAATAGATACACCATTTTAAACTTATATGAATGTTTAATTTGAACGAATGATTAACACCAATCCACACGAGGTTCACCAAGTGGTAATGCATTCGCAAAAAGTTACTTTTTGGTTCCTACTTTTTTTTTTTAAAAAAAAAACAATGTTGGTGGAGCCATCTCCGTCAATTTTTTTTTTTCTTTTTTGTGTGTGATTTCCTGAACTCTCAGGTCTATGCCAATAAGCTAAATCGATCGATGCCCTTCAAGTCAACGCACAAATTCATTGGCATTGAAAATTAGACCACTGGGATCCCTGCTACCGTGAGAAACCACGTCGAATATTTGAATCTACATGGATATTTCAAATCAAAAAAAAAATAATTTTGTTAATATCTCACACCTATCTTGATTTATTCAATTTCAACGTATACCCGCCCTTAGTTAAAAAAAAAACAGTTATATAAACTTTCCTATCACCTTTTTGACTAATATTGATTTAAGAGTTGTTGAATTTTGCAATTAATTTTTTTTTTAATTTATACAAATGTTAATTTTATGATTTCTGAAATAATAACTTTATATAAATATTTGTATTATTGATTGAGATTTGATGGATTTATTTGACTAAAAGAATTTACTTATGTCTTAGAAAGATTGTTAAATATTTTTTTAACCCATGCGAGAATCTTTTATTTCCTCTCAAAAGAAAATACTTACTTGATTGCTTTTATTAGCTGGTTAGCTCACTACAGAAAATCCACCTAATCCCTTAAAAGGAAACATGCAAGGGGATTACACAACTCATAGAGGAAGTTCAATATCCAGTAGTTTTATTCATGAGTAGCTGCTATTGTAATCGAAAAATATATAATAACTATAACTACGTGAATTATATTATCAATATCAAATGTCAAACTTTCATCAATTAAATTTGCAAATACAATTGAAATTATATATATAATTAAAAAAATGATCAATGTTTTATGTATGCTTTTCTTTCAGTCATTAATATTTTTAAATAATTTTTTCTTTTGAATTTCTAGCGCCCCACAAGTTGAGAATCGCTGCTGTATTCAATGTTCGATACAAGACATAATTATTTTTTATTTTAGATATGAAAGAGATTTAAATATGTACGAGGGTGGGGTGAAAAGTTTCTGGCCTGACCAAGAAAAACGATGTTTTTATATTTTTAAGTTTTGTGTAACGCGCGTGCCGCGTTTAGACCAAAAACTGCGTCGATAAAACATTGTTACCGACAATTTGGCGCTGTAGGCGTAATCCAAACGAATTTTTGAGTCTATTGATGAGACTTAAATTAAATTAAATCAAATTGAATTAATTAATTAATTAGAACGCCGTTATGAGAAATGTATCAGTGTTGATGGAGATTATGTTGAAAAATATACCAAAAAAAAAAATTTAAAAACATCGTTTTTCTTGGTCAAGCCGGAAACTTTTCACCCCTCCCTCGTACAAAATTTGCTTAATAAAATATAAAATATATTAACTAAAATAAATACATACTTTCTAAAACAAATTTTTTTTTACAATCTATCGGAGGAAATAAGAATATTTTTAAAATTTTCTATTTTACAAACTATAATAGAGGATAGAAAAATTTAATTTGATTGAAATGAAATATGTGTCATGATTCAATATTTCAATTCATTCTGTTTGAGTAAAAACCGAAAGCTGAATAAAATATTTAATTGTATTTGAAAATTAAGGTATCACGTCATCAGCATATGACGAAGATTTAAGAAGTAGTATTATAGTTAGACTTGCCATACGTCCCGGTTTCGCCGAGACAGTCCCGGATATACTGGGTTGTCCCGGGGTCTCGCCCGGTTGTTGAAATTGTCCCGGTTTCGATTCAGGGCTCAGTTTCTTGGAAATAATTGAGCAAAATTATTAGATTAGAGAATGATTAATCTGCTCTTGTGTGATTAGTAACGTTTTGGCAAGTAACATATAGTAATACAAATTTTTTGAACCAAAACTTTCCTTGGGAAAAACCAAATGTGAGGCTATAATATTAAATGTAATAGCACCTTTAGCGCTGGAAGAATTAAACAATGATCAAGGAAATTAAAGAATGATTTAATAAATAAATAAAATTTTGTTGCATTAAGTATAGATGGAAGAGGTTAAACTTGTCCCCATAGTTGTGCGTTATTTTAAACAGGAATCTGGAGTGCAAGTCAAACTAGAATTTAAATCTGTATCTGGGAAAACTGCAGACATATTAACAAGTCATCTTATGACTGTCATCAAGGAACATAAACTGGAACATAAAGTAGTGGGCTTTTGTGGTGACATTTGCAACATAAACTTTGGTGGAGTCAAGAGGGCAGGGAAAAACATTGTTTTATTCTTGTAAAGAAAGAACTGGGGAGAACAATAAATGGTATTGGTTGTAGAGCTCACATTGTCCACAACGCAGTCCAGACTCTGCAGTAGATAGCACATCTATTGGAAGCACTCCCATTAGAAAATTATTTTGTTTTGTAAAAATATCATGTTTGTGTACCATTATGAATAAAATAACAAAGATTATCTATTCTATATTTTAAGTGTTTTTTACATTACTGTTTTCATAACCCCCCCGAAACCGACTTCACTAAACCTACAGTAAAATAGAAAGAACTGTCCCGGTTGGTCCGTGAAAAAATATGGCAACCCTAATTATAGTCAAGAACCGAAGAAGTTATATTTTCATTTATTTATCTTTATACTGTTTTTTTTTTTATCTTGTTCGTTTTCTTTAAATAAAAACGATATATTTTTGCTAAAAAACAATCCCTAGACAACGAAATTCACTACAATATTTGTTTTTTTGATATCCCCAGAAGTTGCGAATCGCTGAACAATTTTAAAATTCTATTTTTTTTTTATTTCTTCATTTTAAACTTTGTTATCATATATAATTAATACATAATTTCCAGTTTAAATATATTAAATTGAAATTTTAACTGACAACATAGTAGACTATGATATTTATATGAATTTGATTTAATTTGTAAACTTGTTTAATAATATGTACTTTTTCTTGTTTAATAAAACATATGTTATAACATTATTTCTAAACATTATATTACGACGTTGTTTACATTTAAGTTGAACTAAAATATTTAAATAATTAAAATAAATTAAATAAATTAAAATAAATGAATTTAATAGTAAATTATAAAAGAAGAAATTGAAAACGTTTAGTATATATATTTTCACAGGTGATTAAAACTAATTTTGAAAAGGTTTAGTATTTTTTAGTTTTTTTATGATTTTGTTTTTTATTTATTTTTGAAAAGAATGAACAAATTATTTAACGAACCAATTTTAAAATAAAATTGAAACAAAAAAAAAATTAAAAATAGCTAAACTTTTACTGTTGAGATCATTAAAATTTAATCTCTTAATAGTTAATATACATTTTTGATAAGTTGGTGTTTATTATTGTAATATATTTACTGACCTTTTAAATAATTGTTTTTTTCTAAATACTTTTGAAATTAAAATAATATAATCGAAAATTTTGTTTAAAGTAGGGTGACCATATTTCGACAACACCAAACCGGGACATTTGTAAAAAATTGTACCTTTTTTTTAAGACCCATGTTGAATGAAAAATCGAAAATAAGAGCCAAACTGATTGTAAGAAAACGTTCGTCGGACCTAAATATTTAAAAACCGAGACAATAGACTGTCCCGAAAACATTTTTCGGGACGCCGGGACAGAGCACCTAAAATCGGGACAATTCCGGAAAACCGGGACGTTTGGTCAATGATGAATGTGAACCATGCGAGATGAAAGTGCTTTTAACTTTGTTGAAAATAAAAATGTTCAGAAATTCTTAATTTTCTGATATTGAATAATGTTTAAAATTGTTTGATTTTTTTAAGAACTTTTTCGACTATACACTTTGATAAATTAGTTTAAAAATTCATATTATTAAATCGATTTAAAAAATAATTTGTTAAGTATACCAATTATCAAAATTATAAATATCAATGGACAATTATTTTAGAAATACCTTGTCATGAATTACTTAATATTGAATTTAAATATACATTTTTAAAAAAAAAAATGATATGATTTAATTAATAACAAATAATATTCTTATTCTTTTTTTTATTTTATTTTATTTTTATTTTGTTTAAAAGATTTTTGTAAATATTTATTAACAATATAAAATGTAGAGCTTTTTCAATCAATATTATTAATTAATGATAGGCAGCTAGTCTTATTCAATACCATCCTTTGAAATCTCTCGATAATCTGATTATTTCCAATTTAATTTGCAGCAGGTTAAATGATAGGTTAAATGATTATGGAATTGAGTTAAGTTTTCATTCATTCCCTCCTCTCTTGTATGTGTGTTCATATTTTTTTTCATAGATATAATTTAATTAAAAGAAATAAATATGAATCCAATTAGAAGATTATTTCAATAAAAAAATAAAAAGAATAAATGATTATATTAAATAGAAAAGTCCATTTATATATATATATATATATATAATAATATATTAGTTTCATTTTAGACTTTGTTATAAGACTTATATGATATATTTCAATTGTTGAATTAATGAAATCATATTCGATATTAAATTTATTGGATTGAAAATCACGTTTTTCAATATACTATATTTATTAAATTCCATATATCTTGATATTAAAGATTGATCACAAAGAAACCTATTTCCATTGATTCTAAAAGAAAAAAATCAAGGTAGAAATCTATATATAGATATTAATATAACATGTGCTAAAGTGGATATCTCTTAAATATTAAAAATTAGCAATTAATTATTTAATTTGGTGAATTATTATAAATTATAAATCACAGATATATTTATATTAATTATTATAAGTACATTAATACTTATACTTATCTAAATCTAAAAGACTATGTCTAGAAACAATTTTGGCCAGAAACTTGATTTATATAAAATATATACAGGGGTTGGACAAAAATATGGAAACACCTTTAAAAAAACGTTTCTTTGCTTAAGCACGGCCAGCAATTCCCTGTTTATGAAGCTCTCTTCTAAATGTTTTGGTACTCACAGGGTTCGGTAACACAACATTCATTTCAGCAGTAACTTTTGCAGCTGTGGTCTTCTTATTTTCCGTCACAATTGCCCTTAATGATCGTCTGTCACGATCACTCAGGACACACTTTCGTCCACGCTGTGATTTAGCAGATGATGTTTTTCCGCTTTTCAAACATGCGGAATAAATCTTCGATACAGTACCTCTTGATACACTAAACACCTCGGCTACCTTGCTTACGGAAGCACTTACCATACGTGCTCCAACAATTTGCCCACGTTCGAAGTTTGTTATCTCTGACATAATGCAATGAAAACCTCACATAACAGTACTCCGACAACAACTGAACTGTTTAGCACATTTACGAAGTTGTATAGGTGGCGTCGGTAGTCAAAAACGCCAGTGGCACCTACATATTTCATTAAAATCATTCTTTCTTTTCAAACATGCATTTTACAAGGTGTTTCCATATTTTTGTCAGATCAGGGTGGATTTGAAATCGTACATACAGGAAAGTTATGGGAACCAGAAATAAAATAATAAATGTTATGGAAAAAATTAAAAATTAACAGCAAAAAGAAAAGTTTCCAAATTCCAGGCTATAATAATAAATCAGACAAAAATTTTCTTAATTTTTACTAACAATTTCCTTTGTAGCAGCGATTCGAACCTGGGGGCTCGAACACACTAATGGGGAGGTGGGGGGGCGAACATACCAAGTGCCCTCAAACTTTTGAAAATTTTCGATTTTTTTTTCAATATGGTTCTAAAAAAAAGGTGAACTGTTTTCATTTTATTGTATGTGGTGGGGAGGGGGGCGTGACCTCACATCAGTGTTCTAAGGGGGCACAGATGTGTGAATGTGTGTATGTGTGTCACAAATTTGTGAACTTCTGCTTTATAGTATTACTATTGCATTTTTTAGAAATATGATCGGGAATATTTTTAAAAAATTCTTCTTTAAACTTTAAAGTAAATTTTATTAACAAAAGAGAAATCTCAAGGAGACCAAACATATAATAAAACTGGTAATCAAATCACAAATTTTATGAGTGAATTTTATTTGATTTTGTACTTTGCAATAAAAGTTGTCAATCCTTCTTTTGACTTCAAAGAAGTAACAATTTTTTAAGGTTTTTTTTAAATTTTAACTTGCATCCATCTGTTCAAGTTTTTTAGTTTAAATAACTTATATTCTCTCAATAATGCCAATTTAAAGAATCGTTTCAAATAGGTAAGTTATCAATGAATCAGACCCACTGTTTACTCTGTGCTCTCTCGAGCCGCTAGTATTAATATTAAGGTGTACATCAAAATATATATATATCTACCAAATGTATTTATAATTTTTAGAAATTAAATAACATTTGTAAAAATGTTTATATTATTTGTGATTACAATAAAATATATAGAGGTTCTCCCACTAATCTCCATTTTTATTAGGATAATAAATTAAATACTTAATCCGCTGATCAAATACAAAATTAATCCGAAGTATTTAAATGGATTAAAGATCAACATTTACACCGTTATTAGTGATATAGAAGAGGATTCATTTGAATTAAACCTCAAGAACTAACAAGAAACGAACTTATGAAAATAACTAAATTTCTTATATGATTTTATAATGATTGTATAATTGAATAACGATATAAAAAAAGTTTTTTTTAAAAATAGTTATAAATTTTGAAATTAATTTTTAATCATGAAATATCATTTAAATTAATAATTAATTTTAAAATTTATTTTTTTAACGATAATTTAATGTATTATATATTAGTATTTTTATTAACTCCTGTTATTAATAAATGTATCTAAATAAACGATTAGAGTGCTGTTCTTCATCTCAAAAATCTCAAAAAAGTGATTTTTTATAAAATTCTTATAGGCCTTGAAGACGTAGGTACAGTGATGGGAAAAAATAAAAAATAAATTACCCGACAACAGCGCCATTATGGCGTTTGCTTTTTTCCGCTATTATATATATACATTATTATATGCATTATTATGTATTATTATTTACAAATAAAACCAAGATATATTTTAAAATTATTTTTTAATTATTTTATGAGTTTGTTTTTAATATACAATCGTCAAATCAAAAAAGTTACTTTCCATTTGAACAATGGAATACTTGGTTAAATTTTGTTTAAAGATGTTTTCTTTAGACTATACTCTCTAAAAAACAAAATATTATGTCTTTAATATTATTAATTATTAATCTTCCATTTAAAATACAATTAAAATTGGAGTGAAATTAGAAATTTTTATTTTAATTGGACTATATTTTTTTGAAATTATTTATTACATAAATAAATTTTTAATTAATCTCACCCTTTTGCTCTTTCGCTCTGTTGATAGCTTAATAATCAAATAAGAGATGAGAAATATTTTAAAATAATAATTTTCGTTTTATTCAAGATATTGATTATCTAAATATTATCCAATTCACTCGAATATAAATTTACTTTTTCCTTCTTACTTGAAAATACATAATATGTAAATATTCCTTCTCTATCATTTATATTAAATAAATGAACTTGTAATATTTTCAATCTAAATTTGAACATTCTAAATATAATTCAACCCTTCTTATAAATACAAATCCAACAATTTATTTTCTTTCCAAGTGAAGTGTTCTAATCAGGTTTTGGAAATTCTCCTTCTGCAAATTACTAACAGATAATTATTATATTTTATTAATTATTTTATTTTCTGTCATTATATAATTATTTTCATCATTCAATATGATAATTAAATAAATCCAAAGGGGATAAAATTAAATTTATTTGGCGCAACATTTTCAAAAATAAATAATAAATACTTAGATATTATTGATTTAATACAAATGTTCACTAATTATATAAAAGTTAATTCTGATCCTAATAATATTGAAAATAAGTACAATGAACTGTTTTAGTTTTGTTTTATAAATTGAATATTAAAGATATCTTAAAAATAATTTTATTTTTTTTTTTTTCATTAATAAATTAATGTTATTTGTTTTAGGATGGGTTCAATTCTATTTTCGAATAAATTGTTGAACGTTTGCGTGACCTCCCAAATGAAAGAAAAAAAAAATCATGAACAAAATAATATTTCATATTTTTTTTTTTTTTTTTGTTTTTAGTTTGTTTTTTTTTTTTTTTTTTCTTTTGTTTTTCTAATTTTCTTCAATATTTTTCTCGTATAGTGATAAAATCATATGAGTATCAAATATTATCCATTTTTTTTTTATTATTATTATTTCATTTGTTTTTTAAGGCTCCGACATTGGAAAATAGAAATACCTGAATGCGAGAATAATATATTATTATACCTAAACACGGAATTGAGTAAATGATAAAGCTGGAACTATTCTACATTTCATTTTGATGTCAATTTAGTAAGATTTTCACAGTTTGTATCTTCAAAAATAAATTTTCTTGCCAAAACATACATCCTAAAATTGTAAAATACTACACAAAATATTATATAATGAGAATATATCTGAATTTTATTTTTTATTTATTAAAGAAATATTTACAAGTTATTTCATAAAAGTAAAACAGTCAAAAGTCAAATAAAATCAATAAATAAAATACAATTAAAAGATCTTGGGAAAGATATATTATACAATTTAAAATAGATAGATGGATAAACAATTAAATGTTTTAGTTTTCTCAATTAACAAAATGGGGAAATTTATAAATAACCCCGATCAAAATCAATGCAACTTTGAGTTTCTCTTATAGAATAGTATTAAATAATAATATTTTATAGCTGATAATAATAAAAATTAATATACATTTATATTTAAAATTGATCTAACTTTCATGTGAAAAATTGAAAATATGAAATACATATTAATCAGTGATGTATTGGTAAAATAAGAAGTAAGGGAGCAAAAAATGTCCTATTTTTTTCCATTTAAGTTTTTATTTTTTCTCTCTCTCTCTCTCTCTTATTCTTACTATACATAATATTAACAAACACAAAAAAAAAAAAAGAAATTCTAATACTAGATTTAAATGGGAGTTGTCGGGACATGAAAAAGTACTGGAACGCGTTCCGGTTCTGATAAAAGGTAAGGGAACGTCGTTGCCCCGCGTTCCCCTCTCAATAACCACTGATATTAATGTAATTAATATATAAATACTCTCTCGAAGATATTTCTCGATTTATGTAGAGATTAAATAATGAAATATATAAACAAAGAAAAATTAAGTAATTATAAATTTGAATTAAAAAATTTTTATCTTTATGCCAAAGTATAAGGCTCAATTAAAGAATATATACATACTTACTGACTATAGAAGTGACACAATAAAAAATCGAATATCTTTTAAAATAGAAAACCTTTGTTGACTATACGTATACCCTCATTTACTGTCTGTTAATTAAACTTCCAATTACAATGACAAGACCTTAATTGATTATTGACAGTTGTATTGGATAGTATTGAATTTCCGGTTTAATTATAACTGAATTATAATTGTAATCCACTTTAAATAAAACATGTGTGATATAATATAACACTTTCTATTAAAATCAATTTATTTAAAATATCACAATGAAAAACAATTTTTTTCCTTATTTATATATAATACTAGCTGCTCAGAGCTCCTTCGTCGCTCTTCACATCTAGACGGGGGCTCCGCCCCCTGTACCCCCGAGTGGTACATAGTATTTGGTTGAAAGTAGTAAAAGGTTTTCATCCATTTTGTTTCAAACAATGTATAACATAAAACATTCATTTCTTATTGTGTGATTATTTAAAATATATTTTAATTTATTTAGTAAATTAATTATATATATTATTATTGAATATGTTATATCTATCTACTCGAAAGTTCTTGGCAGCTACAACCACATTTCTCCAAGTGTCCCCGGTGACCTCATCTTTCTTTGGCCAATAAATGCTGGAAAGAATAATCTGAATCTACTCTCATCTCCCAGGGTCATAGACCATGCGTGGCTCAACGGTACTCGAAAGTTCTTGGCAGCTACAACCACATTTCTCCAAGTGTCCTTATCCTGAGCCTCTGTTCCATCTCTCGTACGTCATTCCCTGATGTACTCATCTTTCTTTGGCCCATAAATGCTGGGGAGAATCCTATTCTCTGAATCCACTCTCATCTCCAAAGATCATAGACCATGTCTCACACTCATATAATACAACAGACAAAATAATTGTTTTATATATTTTAATTTTCATTCCCTTTTATAATAATTTTGATGAGATAAGCCTCTTTACTGCATGATAACAGGCGTTTTCCGATTGCAACTTCGATTTCAATTCTTCTCAAATATTATTATCCTTCGTGATTACATTCAATTTTTCTACATATTCAAATTCTACATTTTGTATGTTAATACTGCTCCTGTTTGTTTCTAAATATATTTATTTATCATTATTAATTTCAAACCTCATCTCTTTTCCTACCTCGATTAATTTTTCCTCGCTATCTGTAATTGCAATTGCCGAATCTCCTATTATATTTAAGTCGTCTGGGTCACCTAATATTTTACAATTGATTTCCACATCTTACTCTTTCTTTACTACCTTCAAGATAAATTTTAAGATCAAAATTTGAAAAAGTTTATCCGGATCTATTGAGTCATGCGTAGGTTTTACTAAAGTCTACAAATAATTAGTGACCAGAGATATTGAATTCGCGGTTTTTTTAATATCTGTCATAATGAAAATATCTTAATTAATGTTGATCGATTTGGCATGAACCCGCAATGATATCGTCTAATATTTCCTCCGCCTATAGTTTATAAGTATTGTATATGTTATAATAGAGTATAATATTTCTTGATCATTTCATTTCGATATTTTAATTTCATTGTTTGATTTTTATTGAATATTTTTAATTATAATAAAATTAGAGAAAATGCAAAGTTAGAGACTTGAGACAATTTATAAAAATTAATTTATAAAAATTAACGGTATAAAAGTATTGATAAAACTAAAGATAAATTAACAATATATACATTCATTAATAGTATTAATTTAAATTAATGGATTTATTTGATTTTTTATTATTAAGTTCATTTATTAATTTTTTTAGATCATAGTTAATTCCCTCCCTTAAAATAAAAGAAGTACCTATTCAAATATGGAAAGAATAAATACAAAATAATTTAAGTTAAATATGATTTAAATATTTTATTATATTAATTAAAATGAGAACTTTTAGAATAAATTATTTAATTGAAATGATATTTGAATATTAGAATTTAAAATAAAAAGTTAAAATTTATAATAATTCTTTGATTGCTAGTTATATACATTGTGTAAAATCAGTGGGCCACGCCTGGCTCTTAAATGAACAACACGGAGAACTATATATAAACTTTAAATCTCTCTCTCTCCCGCTCACACACACTCTCACCTCTCTCCTCATCCCCTCCACCTCTCATTTCTTAGTTATTTCAATTTCCACAAATTGTTTAATTTTTAAAATATTCACTAATTTACTTTCTATTTTTATTCTTTAATCCTTAAATAATATATTTTCTATTTTATGTTAAAATGTAAATAACTTACATTTTAACATATTAAACTATGACAGCAAAATAGTAAACGAATTACATACATACATACAAACAGTCTCCTTTATATATATAGATTTAAAAATTTAAATAAATATTTGTTATTAATATTTTAAAATCTGCATGATAAAATATTTTTGAAATGACCTAAAATAATTTCTAATAAATATAATAATTATTTATGTATATATTTATAAAATTTATAGCTATTAATAAATTTGACTATCAGTGATCTAATGGCAAGGTTGAAAATTTTGAGAATTTGTTTAAGTTTCTACATAGAATTAGATTGATATACAAAATATTATTATTTTATTTATTATTATGATTATTGTTTATTTATTTATTATTATTATTTATTTATTTATTTGTAAATATAAATTGTTGTTTTTGTTATTATTATTTTCTGCATATTCTAGTCATGTTCAATGGGAACCCTTTTACAGTCCCTTTTTGAGCGGTGATATTTTTTATTATTTATTCATCTATTTATTTATTTAATTATTGTATATTGTATTTATTGATTGGGTAATTATTAAATAGATTGTTTTGGTCTAAAAGGAAAAATCATTCTTTCCAAGTGATCTACCCGGGGAGCTTTGAGTCTGACACAATGGGATCGGTCAGGATTCAGTAAACTACTGCTGTGCCCCGGTGAAGAAGACGAAATTCTCCCTGTAGGGATTGCTTGGAGATAAATGAAATTTATCTTGTACGATGAATGATTTCTTTAAGGCACAAATGGCCGTAGTAGCTGAAGTGCCTCGATCCTCAATAATAATAATAATATTAAAATTAATTAATTATTTGTAAAAAAAAAACAAAAGTGTTCAAATTTTATAAATAGTTTTATAGTTTTATAATACGAATAATAATAGATGTAATGATGTAGTGATTATATAATTTAATTTTATATATATATCCTATAGATGAATTTAAGTGAAAATTGGGAATCTACTTTATAAACAAATTTTATAGTTTGATATCACTATGTCTCTTTTATTCGTCATTTCCTTTTTTAATCAATATAAAAATAAATAAAGCATTCATAATTATATGAATAATATATTAATAATATATATTGGTATATATATATATATATATATATGTATATCAGACGAAGATAGATAGACAGACTTGTATATAAAAGTCGTTTATATTGATCTGACATATAGATAAATAAATTTTTAACCATTTTCCTTTTATTTGCCAATAACTAGAATGTAGTTCAATTCATATTAGATCAACTGTTTTGAATGACCCAAATATATAAAATGAATGTGTATTATGATTCTATTTGAATTTATTTGGTTTGCTTTTCAACAATGATATTCAAAGAATATAAGAGAAAAAATAAATAACAATGAAAAACAAAGATTTTATTATAAAGGATAAAAAAGGTCAATTAAATCTTTTTTAATTTCTATTTAATACATTTTACCACATAAACATATATCATTCATTATTAGTTTAATTTATATATTTATATATGTATTTAAAATACACATTTCAAGTCTAAAAATATCATATTTTTCAATTTGGATGTATAGGTAGGGTGACCAAAAGTCCCGTTTTTAGGTGTTCTGTCCCGGCGTCCCGAAAAAAGTCTTCTGGACAACCTATTGCCCCATTTTTTAAATATTTAGGACATTTCGTACTTTTTTCAAAATTTTGTCAATTTGGTTCTAAAAACAAAATGTTCAAACGTTAAAAAAAAGGCAAAACGTTCTGGACTAAGCTCTTAAACATTTCATTTTTTTTCAAAATATTTCAATTTGGTTCTAAAAAAAGAAAAGGTAATTCGTTTGTCCAGGTTTGGTGTTTTTGAAATATGGTCACCCTATAGGCCAATATAACTGAATGACTGTGTATAAATAGGCATTATTAAAGGGTTTGACTTTGAAGGAAGAGAGGGATGAATTTATATATTTTAATATTTATGACATACTTTACATCCTAGAATTTAAAAAATAAATATTTTCAATGTTATTTTTTGTATGATAAAATTCTATTTTAAAAGATAAAATGTTTATTTGTAATTTTTTTCCGAAAGATCTAATAATTTAGTGTAAATTGAAGTGTGGAGGATGGGAAATGGCTTTTTTAAAAATTTGTGATTATTTAATATCGATTAAAAGGCTTTGATTAAATTTTATTAAAATATTTAAATATTTTAATTTTATTTAAATAGTGATTTTTATCAAAATTAATACATTTTACGGAGATAAAGTGATTATTTAAAAATATTTCTATTTTAAAAAAATCTTTTAGAAAGAATATATAAACTTATCACAATCAAATAATTAAAAATAAAGATTAAATTTTAAATAAGGATAAAAATAAAAAAAATTCTTAACATTAAAAGGTTTTTTTTTTTTGTATATTCTAAAATAGCAAAGAAAAAAGATTTGAATTTTTATATTTTTAAAAAATGTATTAAGTTATTATTATTATTAATATTCTGGAAAGGAGGTAATAAACGACGAAATAGATTTTTGTATTTTAGTAACTTTTAAGCAATTTTATAAAATTGAAAATCATGAATTACTAAAATTAATATTAGTAAAATAATTTTCAACCGATTTCATTTTTGATTTATACAAAAATTGCTTCATCTCCTCTCATTTCCTTTAATTTAGTTTTTATTTCAATTTTCCAATCGAAGGTTTTATTTTTTAACATTAAAGTTTTAAAAAAATGCATTTTCTTTTTTCACATTCAATTTATATATAATTGTATTATTATATTTAATCTAATTAAATTGAATATATATCAAAGTCAACATCTTTTTATATTTTTATCTACTTTAAAATTAGCGAATATTTTTTGCCAATGCCTCAAGATAAAATAAAAAAAATTTGGTTTGTTTTATTATTTTATTTAATAAAAATACTTAATTTTTAATAATGAATTCACTATTCAAATTATTAAGATTATTACTTGAGATTTTACTTACATCTCGTTAATTATTAACATTTTTTTTGTTTATTTTTAAAATTATTTATTCGTTTTTTGAATTTAAAAGAAAAGAAATAGATCAACAAAAAAAAGTTATCTCCGGAAAGAGAGTTACTCGCTATATAAAGAAAATATTTTTTTAGAATCTTTTCTGGCGAAAAGGGGTGTGGGATTTCGACCGAAATCCCCATCGTTCGTCCGACAAGGGTTTATACTTTATAACCTACTTACCAAATTTGAACTTAATCGGATGAATGGGTGGAGGGTATCGTGATATGTTTCCCCACCCAGTACACTTAAAGTCACGGAATGTTCTAAATGGAAAAAATGGATTGATGATTGATTAATCAAGACTACATTCTTGAGGAAAAAAACTCTTAAATTTGAAATTTATAAACCATGAAAAAATATTATTTTTCAATTACAGAAAAAAGTTTTAGATAAATTGGAAGTATTATATATAATTTCATGTTTGAAAATAAAAAATTTGAATTAATATATTTATATACCGGTTGTTTCTAAGTGAATATCGGAGTTTTAACGCTTTAAAATATTTAGTACATTAAACTTATAATCTTAAATGATATGTCAAATGAAAGACCAACTAAAACAGTTTTACCAAGAACCTTATAAGTGTTCAATGTGAGCACTATTTGTCATAAAGCACACATATACAGGAGAAAAACCTATCCGATTTCAAATCCCTTTTTCTCAGAAGAGGGAGCAGGTAGAGTAGTGGGGTAAACACCGTTAGAAAGCCGGTTTTATGCCATTTGTCAGTAGTCAACATGTCAACATGGTCTGGTGAACATCGTGCTTTTATTATTGAGCGGTTTATCGAAAACGGCGGTTCGATAATTGCTACACATAACGTGCTTTTCGAATTCATTTCGGACTCGTCATGATCCTGTTTCATTTCTCTGAGAGGTGATCTTGGCGGATCTCACTCCATGTGACTTCTTCCTTCGGGGTGAAAGTCATGGAAAGCTACCGCGAGTGCCTAAATCAGTGTATCCGCTCCTAAAGACGACATTTGAGTGCTGTACTTTTCAAAACTTAAATTTAAAAATGGCATAAAATTTGCGATATGTTAATAAAATAAATTTTTTGACAAGCTGAGTGGTTTTATTTTTATAACGTTTTGAAATCGGATAGGTTTTTCTGCCCCACCCTGTATCTATAATTCTTTCCAGTGATTCCATTGATCAGTATGTTTTCAGTAATTGTTATAACATCTGCTACAATACTGTTTCTTAATTCAGGGAGGTCTGATGGTAGCAGAGGCACATACACGCGATCCTTGATAAAGCCCCAAATGTAAAAATCACAGGTCAGATCGGGCGAACGTGAATAACAAAGGTATAGCAAACTTTGTCGTTAGGCCCCATGCGGCCGGGTAGAGTGGGATGGGGCACCATTTCCTGGAAAATGAAGTTCTCTGGTTCATGTTTTCCAACTTAGGGAAGAGCCATTGCTCTGAGTATCAAGGTAAGAAGTACCAGTAACAGTAGCTTCAGCATAAAAGAAAGGCCCATAAACTTTCCGCCGGAAACTGTTTGAGTTGCTCTTTCATTTGAATTATCATTTATCACTGTAAGTTTAATATACTACATATTATAAACCGTTAAAATTCCAATATTCATTTAGAGACACCCTGTACAAGTCAAGAGAAAGATAAAAGGGGCAGTAGGCAACCTATACGACTAACATATAATAAATTTAATTTCAAATAATATTAAAGAAAATGTATAAAACATAACTTAAAAAAATCTTCCTTATAATAAATTGGTTTATTTTATTTACTATATGAATTAAAATATGATGTTAATTATCAAACTTGGTAATATTTTTTAACAAAAGAGATTATTGTTAAGTACAAGATTTACTTAAATGATAAAATCTTAATTAAACTTTAGCCATTATTATATTATTATATAAAAATGGAGAGGTTTATATAAATATTTCAATAAATTTATTATTTTTTTTAAAAAAAAGGTTAAAATGTTTTTAGAAAATTCTATCTATTTTAAATTAATTGTGTATCATTATATATCTACATAAATATTTAAAAAATAATAAATGAAAATTTCAAAATTGTTCTAGTGTATAAATGTCATAAAGTAAATATAAATAAATGAAGTATATAAAATTAAGTGACGACAAAGGAGTTTTTAGTGAATGGAGTATAAAGAATTGTTCACATGTTATGCTCAAGTAGATTAGGAAGGGAGTTGGGACTCTTACAGGTCACCAACCCTTATAGAATAAATATACTATGGACGGATAAATTTGCCTTTCCTTACTTTAAAGGGAATTTATTTTTATACTAAAAAAATTTAAAGAATTGTATAAATAAACCCTACGCGATATTAAATTGATAAATTTAAACGCTACTAATATCACAAAATAAGAAGAATATATATTAATTGGTGATAATTAGGATATAAGCCTATTTTTGGCAATCATAAAATTTAATAAGTAGGTTCGATCGATTAATTAAAGTTCGGTGAATCTCGAATAGTAGTAGCTAGTCTTATAGTAGTTTAAAATTTCAAAGAATATTTATTTAAAAAGCAAACAAATAAAACATCTATAAAATAGTAAGCAATGTTGCTTATTTCACATTCTTCTTAAATTTAGTCATATTTTTTTATATTATAAAACTATTAATTTTACAAATTAGATTTTTATTATGAATCCATAAGTTATAATAATTGAGAATAAACATTCTGGCTCAGTTCAATATTTCTAATATTAACTCCTATTTTTATTAATAGGCAGAAGGGAGAGAATGATATCCAACCCTAAAGATAAATAGTAAACAAAATATAAATAAAAATATTTAAAATTCATTTTTATTTATTTATAAATTTGATTTGAATTAAAACATTTTATTAAATTAAATTCAAGTACAATTTTTAAATTATGTTAAGATTAAAGATACTACAATGAATTATTTATAACTTGATTCTAAAAGTAAAAAAGTAAGCCTGTTGTTCTCTTAAAAGTATTTATTTCACGCTCTACCAATAGATCTAGTCACGAGAGGATATATTTGGTCGCTTTTGTTGAATAACAAAGGTCTAGGCTGAGGTTTCCATTTGCCAAGATATTTTTGAGCCGGAATTTAACTAAGTATATAAAAAGAAGTAAATTGAAAAAGTTAATAAAAATAAATTGCAACTTTCAATTTATATATTGCAAATATATAATGATAACTTGTGAATAAAACTTTTAATCTATTAATAATATAATAATTTAAACTAGTATTTTTTTTTATTTTATTACTTTATAAGAATATCAATGAGAATATCAAATTCTTTGAAAATTAACTTAAATAAGTGTTATATTTTAAATATGTTTTTTTTTTTTAAATTAGAATTTGAAAATTAAGAAAAATTTAAATACTTGGGTTCTGTAATAACGAAAGATAATAATATTCGAGAAGAATGTAAAGCAAGGTTACGATCGGGAAGCGCCTGTTATCAGGCAGTAAAGGGGCTTATCGCGTCAAAATTATTATCAAAGGGGATAAAAATTAAAATATATAAAACAATTATTTTACCGGTTGTATTATATGGATGTGAGGCATGGTCTATGATCTTAGGTGACGAGAGTAGATTTAGAGTATTTGAGAATAGGATTCTGCGAAGCATTTATGGGCCAAAGAAAGAAAAGGTCACCGGGGAATGGCGAAGATTGCATAACGAGGAATTGCATGACCTCTATGCACCTCCAGATATAATTAGGATTATAAAATCGAGAAGGCTGCGGTGGGGGAGGGGAAAGAATGGCAAAAAATATTTTGGTGGGGAGTCCGAGTGGGAAACGCCTGCTTGGAAGACCAAGGACGCGGTGGGTGGATAATGTAGAAATGGACGTGAGAGAGATTGGAGAGGGTAGCGATTGGAGGTGTCTGGCTCAGAATAGGAATACTTGGAGGGGTGTGGTTGCTGCGGCCAAGAACTTTCGAGTTCCGTAGAACCACAGAGATAGATATTTTTATAAAATAGAGACTGGAATCAATTAAAAGGTATCATTAATATTATTATACATATCCTTTATATTTAGTATATATATATATATATATATATATATATATATATAGTAGAAATTGTTAATTAAATTTGTTCTTTCTAATTATATACAATGTATATATAATTAACTTTAAATATATTTAAAGTTTTTACCTCGAAATTTCTATGAAAAAAATCATATATTTTATATTTTAAATTCAAAAATAATAGTGTAAATGATAAATTAGCAAAAAATTTTAATAGTAAGTTTAATATTTATTTATTATTAAATTAATTGATTTTACTGCCATAATATAAACGAATAAACCAAACCATTCAGCGATGAATTAAAGATTTCAATAAAATTGAAAGGATTACAAGATTAGATTGATACCGTCTGGAATATGTTTACTTGATGAAGCAGAAGGTCGCTTGAAATCAGAATATAAAAATAAACCATTTAGAGGAGAAAAGGAAATCCACATAGAAATTTTGAAAATCCATTTACTATTTTAAAAATTTTTATAAAAGAAAAACAGTCCATACTGTTCATATAAAAATTGTTATACGTAGATAAAATAATTTAATAATAATTAAAATAATACAATTAATTATTAATTTATTAAAATAAACTATTGAATATTACATTTTCAAGTATAAAGAAGTTTTGGGTAAGTTCACAATTTGTGATTTTCATTTCAATCAAATGCTAATGAAAATTCAAGAGGACAAAAACTTTTAATTAATAAAATTTAAATTTAAGAAAATTTTAATTTATTCCTCAAACCGCGACCTAGAGCCACTTAAAATGTGGTGTTGAAAAGTAAACGAAGACATTCCAAAGATAAGAAAAATAAATAAGGATTTTTTTTTTAAAAAAAAAATGAAAATGGAGATTAATTATTTATTTAAATAAAGAATTCTAACAAAAATAAAAGAATATTAAATTTAAGGGAAAAAATATATTATAAAATATAAATATAAAAAAATAGAGATAATATAAAATCAGGGGAGCTGAATTTGAATATTCAATGTCTTTCAAATGCATAATATAAGATAGTATTTTGACATCTTACTTATTCCAAGCAGTGTTGACCTGGATTTATTTTTCTCACTTTTGTATTGGTGTTAGAATTGGCTCCTAAGTTAGTGTCTCTGGGGTTAAAATTGAGCAACCACGAATAATAATTTTTAAATAAAATTATAAATACTTCTAATTCATTGAAGTGGTTACAAAATAATTGTATTTCTTCCATTCCAAAATTTTCCCATTAAATTTGAAATGTGTATATTATTAAATATTTTAAAATAATCACTAGTACAAGAAAGTAGATTGCTTTTTTTCAGAAAAAATAAATGATTGAAGTAAGATAATATAAAATTATTATTAAGAAGAAAATTTAAAGAGATTAAAGAAAAATAATAGTTATACTGATAAAGTCACTTTTTTAGTGATCGTAATAATCTTAGGTGAAAAAAGGGTATACTATTTTTTCAACTTATGTCATTAAATAGCTGTTTTGAACTTTTTAGTTGTCATAATATTTTGATTAAAGTAAAACATGAAATTATTAGATATAGGTACTTCTGGAACTAAAAGTTTATAAATCTTCAAACCATTATAGATTCGTATTGATAAAATCATTTAAAGTTTCTGTTGTTGGAAAAAAGGGAAAAGACGTTAAAGAGAGAAAGAATGAGTGAAGGAGAATTTCGAAAATGGTGAAAATTAGGAAAAAATAGAAAAAGAAATAAGAGAATTATAAAAATATAAAAAATAATTCTCTCTAAATTTATATTTCTTCTTTAAATATTTATTGAAATATTAAATAAACAAAATCAATATTAAAGTAAATATTTAAATATGAAAATATGAAATTTGTACAACTACTTAATTTTAAAAATAAAATAAACATAATTGACTGCAAATATATATATATATATAGGGCCGGTTCTAGAGTTTTAAGCTCGTCGTGCAAAACAAAATTTGCAAGAATATACAAATTACCTGTAAAATAAAAAAAAATTGTAAAAAAGGTAAAAAATAAAAAATACACAAAAACAATGAATGTGAAAATTTTATTTTCATATTGGCGCTCCTCAAAATTTGGCGACCGGGGCAGTCACTTGGCTATGGTATATATAGGTATAATAAATTTTCAACAAAAATGCACGAATTAAAGTTGGTAGTTAATATGAATTATTTGTCTCTAATTTTTATATTATTCTAGCCACAACCACATTTGAATAAAAAATTAAAAATATATATTGAAATATGTACCTATATAAAAATGTTTCAATCAAAAAATAATGTAATTTCTATTTTAAATGTTATATATATATATATATATATAATATATATATTGAGATATTTGTAAAAATATTAGAAAATAATTAACTTGAAGATTCTGATTGAGTTGGGAAGGTCGTAAATATCAATCAATTGATTTTGTTTAGTTCAGATTCATTTATTTATATAAATAACAATGAATTTAATTAATTATTTGTATTATTAGGAAAAGTAACATCTCTTGCAAAATTTGACATTGATTTATACATTTATCTATCTGACCTAGTTAGATCAGTTATCTTAACATTCAGAGTTCATTCACCTTAAGAAAAAGTTCTTAAATAATCTTGAAGAAAGCTTTTTTTTAATTATTTTTAGAATATTCTAAAACTAATATATTACCATCCTTAAAATTGCTTACGGATATTTATTTATATAAATATCTTCAATATTTTTAGAATAAACTAGATAGAGTTCATAGAATGTTTTCCTATTGGCTACACTATGGAAAAGAATTGAAAAAGAATTATATAATCTACAAAATATTTATTTTTTTTTTATTCAGATGATTATAATAAAATAATTTATTTTTAAAATTGAAATATGTATAAATAAAAATAATAGTTTAATAGATTACTATATGAATAAGTAATTTAAAGAGTATTAAATGAACAAAAATTGAATAGGAATTAATAAAGCTATAGAAATAACATTAAATTATTATATATACCTATATATTAAATTGATTAAAAACGAAAAAAACATCTTTTAAATATTTTTTTCTCTTTTATAGCTATTAAAAATAATAACATACATATAAATGTAACCTGAATATTATAAAAATATCCTTCCATTTTATATGGACTAGTTAGTCATCTAATAATTAATTCTATATTGCATAGAAATACTTTCTTAAATATTAATACAATAATTTAAATTAAATCTGAATCTTGTATAAAGTCGTAGACGTGTTCCATCTTATATGACTTTAAACAAAAACGACGTAATATTGAAAAAATGTTATAACAAAAATTTTATTAAAGAAGAAAAAGTACATATTATTAAACAAGATTACATATATTTTATTGAAAACACGTATTTTACAACTAAAAAAGTACTAAAAATTAAACTAAAAAACTATTTCATAAGGAAAAATAAAATTAAAATTCTTTTCATATGATAATTATATATAAAACAGTTTTGGATTTGATCCAAAAGAAATTGAAACTTCATAACATGAAAACTATCTCTTTATTCATCTCTGTGACTGGACAGAATTCGAAACAACGCAATAACGACATTTCTCCAAGTGTCTCTATCCTGAGCTACATCCATCCAATTCCAATTATTTCCTTTCCCATTCTAACCACATATCCTGTTCTCGCAGCCTTCTTGATTTAATAACTCTAATTATGTCTGAAGATGCATAGAGATCATGCAATTCCTCGTTAACCAGTCTCCGCCATTCCTCGGTAACCTCATCTTTCTTTGGCTCATAAATTCTACGAAAAATTCTATTTTCATATACTTTAAATCTACTCTCTTATCCCCCAAGGGCATAGACCACGCCTCACACCCGTATAATAAAACCGGCAAAATAATTGTTTATTATTATGATTTATATTATAACACAGTTTAAAAAATTTGAATTTTTTGAAATAATTTTTTTTTATTTATTCTAGACTACCACTTTAAAACAAAAAGAAACAATACTAGAAGACGTTAAATGAGATTTGCATGTACTAATATTTTATTGAAAATTTAATAATTTCTCAAAATTTATATTATATTAATAAATATTAGATATCACTATCATATTTGTTTAAGAATCTATAATATAAAATATGAAATATTGTATTTTTGCTCATTTGAATATATCAGTTAAATTCACGAAAATTCATTCATTAAGTTCATATTATTCAAGAATGGAAGAATTTGACTTGGAACGGATCGGAAAACAATTTTTCATTGACATTAACAAAAACAAAAATTAGCTAATGATTATGTATTTATATGTTATTTTCATATTCATATTTTTATGATTCAAAGGGTCAATATGTTTTTTGACGGCATTTTGACCTTTATTATATTTTTGCCAGAGTCTCGGTTATTTTGAAAGCCTTTAATTTATCTAATACATAATCAATAATTAATTTACAATTAAATTGTTTACTAGATTAAATTTAAAATAGAGGATCAAGAATTTTTGATTATAATTCTAGTTCATATTTGAGCTTAGAGAGATTTATATGTATTTTATGTAATATAAGTGAATTACAAAATATGAATATGAATATATGGATGTAGTTAGTTCATAAATAATAAAAATAAGATTGTATTTTTATAAGTCAAATCACAAATAATAAATAAAAAGATCAGGAGTGGTTTAAATGCAAGAAAGAAATTTCTTAAATTTTAAATTAAAACAGATCAAGGTGAAATCTCGAAATCCAAGTGAAGTGTATGTAAATAAATTAATACTTTAATGGAAGTTCCTTTTATACCTCTACTTCTGGTTTTTACAAAGATTTAAAGCTTAATGCTTGCTTGTCGGCTTAAAACAATTCTCAAGCAATGCAATTCGGCATCGAATCGAACCGCTTTTTCAGCCAAGGCTTGATAAAAGATAAAAGCTTCTATTTTTATCGAACCTTTATTTAATGAAGATATTCAAAAAAAACCTCTATTATATAAATAGGAAAAAAATATGAGATATTTTTTTTCCGTGATAAATCAACATGAACATTTATTTATTCGAAAGAATACGTTTATCATTTTAATATTTGAAACCAAATGAATTAAATATAAATTAAATTATTTTTTTTTTAATATTTCAAACAATATATGAATATAAATATGTATAATATTTAATAATAAATAAATAAATAAATAAAAACATAAATAATATTTTTTCATTTTATATATTTGAATGAAGTTAAAAGTATTATTTATTATTAAAAAGAAATTCACCAATTAATAAATTTAAAAAAATATAGCTAATGATTTAATATTCTACTTGTTATTTATTTACCTCGTATAATTACATTGCAGAAATTATAAAATATTCATCTCCAATAATTGTTATTTATTTTTATGATTTTTTTTTTATTTGAATTATATAATATAGATATTTCTTATATATCTGTAGAGGGCCATGCAAATCCACTGGGACAGGGATGAAAGTTTCATTGGTTAAATTGAAAGAGTCGGATGTCTTCAATCTAAAAGTATTCTCAAGTGAATAAATATCCTCCTTAAATCGTCAGATCCACTACATCTTGTTTAAATTGACAGATTTTGATTAAAATAAAATAATACCAAGGACACTGATTAAATAATGATTAAGTAATTAATAGATTAACAAGACTAATAGAAATTAGGGGAAATTATTATTTAGGGCAGTGTTTCTCAACCTTTTTGGACCAAAACGCCCACTTCGTAAGGCCCCTATAAATTTTAACAGATAAAAATCGAGTTTCAGAACTTGATCGCAAAATCATCTTACTTTTTTTTTAGAACCATATTGAAAAAAATTGAAAAAAAGCGGAAATGTCTGGTCGCAAAATCATCTTACCTTTTTACTTTTCTGCGTACTTTTATAAGGGAAGTATTGGAATCGTCAAAAATTTCGACTTCGAGATTTCGATAGATCTTGACGTTTTAGACCTCCCTGAGTAGGAAAATACCATTTTTCGAATTATGTCTGTGTGTGTGTATGTAGGGATGTATGGATGTATGTAATGTTTGTCTGTGAGCAAATTTACTCAGAAACTAATCAAGCTAGGACTTCGAAATTTGGTACACCGATATTATTCACAGTTTGTAGATTTCTATCAAAATTTCGTCAAAATCGGTTAACCGGAAGTGGTACTTTACCTTCACTGGTTGCGTTTACCTTTCAAGTAAAGTACCAGTTTGCTTCGAGATATTTACTTCATATTTTGTATATAGATTTAAAAATATGAAAAAAATTCAGATACCAAATTTCATCATGATCTGACTACCGGAAGTGACATTTTACCTATACAAGTAGCGTTAGGTGTAAATTATAAATATATATATAATAGTGTCAAACCATTTTACTTTATAATTTAAATTAATTAGTTTGTTTATTTTTATTGTTGTTAATTATTTATGTTTTATCGTTCTCAAGATAATGGTTAAAAATAACTTGTAATTTAATTTATTCTTTTAGATATTGTATTTCTATATTATTATTTTATATGCGGGAAAGTCTAGGGGAGGACACTCCTGATTTTTTTTTAGAGTTGAAAATGATTTCGCCCCCCAAAAGCGTATGTCAAAAAATCGCCCCCTTTAAGATGTCGATCGCCCAGGTTGAGAATCACTAATTTAGTGGTAACTTAAAGATGAATACAATATATTATCAAGAGAGATTATTGAGTAATCCTAATATTTTAAGGGATAGGGTTGGTAGGCAAATGTTATAATGCATGTCGTGGGAGTGATTGGATCAGTGCAATGGTCATCCAGCATTTTCAAGTGATAGATGGCCCTTGTGATGGACGCTTTGTTTCCCACCAGGTCATTCCGTACTCTGCGCTTAGGTTTCCACTCGTCGACGCCTGAATACACGTAGGAAGACACTTGCCCAAAGCAGAATACATCTACATAAATAAATATCAACCAACCAACCACTCCGAGACAAGGAAATCAATTCTGACTGAGATAAATAAGATAACGTTCAAGCTATGTCATTTAGATACAATGAAACATTTTCGTCACAAGATACTACACAATTGAAGAAAAAATAAAAATTCATAATGATAGACATGTTTTGTTTTCTTCATCATTTTTAAATAACACAAAATTATGTAATATATAGAATGTAATGTATATTTATTTAATGTCGAATAATATTCATGAGAAAAGTTCATTTAAATTGAGATTGATCAATTTGAATAAAAAGATTAAAGTATAAATAATGATATTCTATATTTTTTAAGACAAATGAAAAGATAAAAATTATATATTGTAATTAGTTTACAAATAAATCAACAAATTAATTATCATTTAAGAGAAGAGATAAATATGAATTTTTTCTATAAAATTTTGAAAAAAAAAGATCAAATATAGATAAATCAAATGATTAATCTTCTATCTTCTATAAAGATATATATATAAAGATTTTTGTTTGTACATTGCTCAGAATTTAAAATATTTTATATATCTTCGTGTGTTTCATGACTCCTAAAATTCAAAAGAGACTTTAGAATTTTTCATGCCTATCTGTGCGGAAAATTGTGATGTTATAGACTAGTGGTTCTCACCCTTTTTGGACCAAACGCCCACTTCGTAAGGCCGGCTTCATATAATTCGCCCACCTATAAATTTTCACAGATAAAATTTGCATGATAATCTCTATTATAAGGTAGGTACACTTGGTGATAGAAAAATCGAGTTTCAGAACCTGATCGCAAAATCAACTTATCTTTTTTTTAGAGTTGAAAATGATTTCGCACCCCAAAAATACTATCGCCCCCCAAAAATAACTTATCGCCCCCTTTAAGATGTCGATCGCCTCCCAGGGGGAGAATCACCATTATAGACTCAAAATTAGCTGAACCGATTACTATAAAATTACATCACAATTTTAACATAGACTATAAATTATATCAATATCTATTCAATAACAGCAGAAATTAATTTTTAAAAATTTATATAATACTCCATGTTGTTCATTCAGGGCCCTACAGGCTCTGTGAAGGTGTATTTAAATTCGGATAATGAATATAAAATTAATAATTCATGCAATTCCCACAAAGAATTATTATATTTAAATTTTTATTATAATATTCAAATATCATTTCAATTATTTAATTTATTCTAAAAGTTCTCATTTTAATTAATTTTCAATAATAGGAGCTTGTATTTTGATCAGCGACATCAATTGGTGAAGATGCGAAGTATCAATGTAAACAAACTAACCTAACTATTAAATTCAATGGATATTCAATGGACATTTCTCTACATAAATTAAGAGTTTTCTATTTAGTATTATTGAGTCATTCAATGAATATAGATGCTAATCATGGAATGCTCAAAATTGCATTTTCGGTATTCATTACTTTTGTTGTTTGATTTAAAGAATATGCCCATTAAACAATTTTGAAAAATTATGGTGATTCTGCTCCGTCATATCCCAATTGTCGGTTTGGGTTAAATAATTTAATATTGGTAAGTTTGATGTCAATAACAAAGAACGAAGGACCAAAAAAGTTCGAAGACAAATTTTTTTAAAAAAATGAATATTTGAAATTGTTTAAATAACAAAAAATCAAGGAAATAAAAATTAATTATATTGCTGGGCGATGGGCGGAATACATGATTAGAAGAGTGAGAATGAGTAGTAAGAAATTTAGTTCTGGGGAGATCAATATATTGAGAAAAAGAAAATTAAGATGAATATATTGATTGAAATAAAATAAATTAGAAGCTTTTATATAAAGACTTAACAAAATACTATGTATCACTTCGGGGGAACAGGGGGCATAGACAAAACTAAATAAATTGGCTATATTTTTCTAGTCAGCAAAATATTTAATTCAATCAATACAGGAAATTTGTTAAATATTAATAAAATGGATTTAAATTTATTAATTAAATAAAAATATAAACATTTAATGATTTTTAGGAAAATTTAATGTTAGTTATATATTTCACATATTTCTATATTATAATTTTCATCATTTTTATTTTTATTTTCTTAATTTGTGGAATGATTTTATTTAATAATTCGTTTAAAGAGAAAAATTTAATTTTCCACAAAATAATAATTGGTAAAATAATATCCGGACAATTTTGACATTTAGTGAACAGATTTATTTGAAAAAGAAGGAATAGGTAATAAAAGAAACAATAAATTAAATTTACTCTTTCATAATTATAGTTTGAATATTCTTAATATAAGATATAAAATCTCGCATAGGTGTATTGATTAAAAATATTCTGGAGAATAATAATCTCGACAATTTTTTCGATACTATTTCTATATTAAATTTTCTTCCATTTGTTTTTAATCCTATTTAGTCCCATCCAGAAAAAATATTTAAATGATTTATTTGAAAATATTAAAAATAACTTATGAATAATTGATAAAAATAATAATCCTTATTTAATTCCAATAATTAATCAAAATATACGTATTTTGTAAAATAAAAAAAATAAAATAAGTAAAATAACAAAATAAAAAAAATATAAACAGAGAGAGAATTAAATCTAAATACCTTCACCCACAATAAAGCGCGTAAAGTTTATTTTTTATTATATTAAAAAAAAATATAGCAGTTTCATGTTCACTGTCCAAATAAAAATGATTTATTTAAATTTTATAGGCCAAATTTAGATTTTTTATTTTTCAATGTTGAAATAGGTAATGAAAAATAATCATAAATTTCCTTCTTATATTTATTTTATGGGTGTTTATTGATATATTTTTTAATTTTAAAATAGAAATAGAGAAAAGTGTAGATATGTAGTTATTGGAATACAATTTGACAATATAGAATGTCAAATTTGAATAGCTTAAAAAAAAATAAGCTGGAGTGTCTCCACTCGACTATCTCGCAAATTTGAATTAGATTAAATAATATATATTATATTTAAATTAAATTAAATTAATTAAATTATAAATTAAAATTAATAAATAATATTTATTAAATCAGGGCATGTTTGGCTCTTAGTTGATGGCACCACGTCACGTATTGGCGAGTGAGATTTGCAGTGCTAAAAAATTAATTATGGTACTTTCAGCGATTCATTCAAGCTGAAATTCTATATATAGCAGTTTTATACAATTATTAATATTGTGAAAAATTATCAAACATATATCTTTATTTTTACGGTCACTTTAGAGGAAAAAATATCAAAACGTGTGATCGCAATACTATCTCTGGCGAGATAGTAAAAATTGAAATTAATCAATTCATATTAAATAATTAGCTAATAGTTTTACTGATAAAGATTATTAATTAAACATTGCTTGCAATTTTGAATACATTTAGTAGAAGATGAATCATTTTAGGATGTTTTAAACTAAATTGACGGACCTATACAATTATATATTTTTTTATCTTAAACCGAGCTTGAATATTAATGAATGAATTATATTTCATCGTAGTGGATAATTACTTTATTATTTTTTCTTTGGATTTTCACTCAATCATTTACATAATAACTTTTTGAAAATGTTTTTCTAATCAAATCCGAGATGGTTTCCGGCTACTACACACTTCAAATAGCGCACTTAACCTTAATAGCCATTGAGAAGGGGGAAGGGGAAATGACGTGACCGTTTCCGTCAATGTTTACACCACACACGATATATTGGTCCAAGTAAAAAGGCCTCTATAATAAATCAGTAGAAAAAAAATCAGGTGACGAGACAAGGGAACACAAATAAACTTTCACAGCAAAATTTTTTTTATTAAATCAATGAAAAAATAAACAACTATTTTTAGGTATTAATGTATGACAATCCATTAGTTTTTTAATACCGGTATAATAATAATTAAACTTTTTATATATATCTATATATATATATATATATATAATAAATTTCAAATGAGTTTTATTTTAATTTTTATTGTTTTTTTTTATAAAAACATAAATAAATAAATATCCTTCAAAAGGTATATGACTTATTTTATAATTTTTACTATCTCGCCAGAGATAGTATTGCGATCAGGAAAATTTTCGATGTTGAGATTTTCATGTTTTTATACGTTTTCAATGATCCTGAATCATTTTCACTAAGGTTGAGAAAAATGTCTCTCTGTCTGTGTGTGTATGTGTGTATGTATGTAACCAAGATTACGCAAAAACGGTTTGAGCTAGAATGATGAAATTTGGTAGATGGGCATTATTCAAAATTCATAGTTTTCTATAAAAATGTCTGTGTAAGTGTATGTGTGTGTGTGAGTGTGTGTAGACAAGTTTACGAAAAAACGGTTTGAGCTAGAATCATGAAATTTGAATTGGCATTATTCTAAATTTGTAGTTTTCTATCAACTTTTGAGAAATGCAGCTCAACCGGAAGAGGGTCATTACCTACAACGTTTTGATTTTTTTTCTTCTAAAGTGACCGTAAAAATAAAGATATATGTTTGATAATTTTTCACAAGATTAATAATTGTATAAAACTGCTATATATAGAATTTCAGTTTGATTGAATCGCTGAAAGTACCAGAATTAATTTTTTAACACTGCAAATCTCACGCGCCAACACGTGACGTGGTGCCATCAACAAAGAGCCAAACATGCGCTGGTTTAATATTTATTATTTATAATTTATAATTAATTAAATTTAATTTAAATATAATATATTATGTTATTTAATCCAATTCAAATTGCGAGATAGTCGAGTGGAGACACTCCAGATTTTTCTATAATACAAAAAGATCAAAAAATAAATAATCAACTTATAACTAAAATACTAAAATATAAACATTTATTAAAGTTAATTTTAATTAATTTATATATTTGTTTGAATTATGGATATTTTGTTCACTTTAGTGTTGTCTTCATTCCTACTTACTATCTATTTTTAACTTTTTTAATTTTAACTTTAAAATTTTTATCGCAGAATCCACACTTCTGCAGCCATACATATTCAGAGCTTCCTTCACCCGGCGTCGATTGGTCTCTACACAATCAAGTTTCCTGATAGTCTTTATTTACTGATTCTAGTGATGTATATTATTTAATAATTCTGGGTGAGAATCGCGGGAACAAACATTTTTATACTCATTATCGAACACATGGTGAACAACTCTGTCTCCTGCCACATCATTCCTGAATCATCCCTATGCGAATCATATTAACAATTTTTTCGAAATCCCAATTATATTACAATTTAAATTTAAAAGAGCTTTCCCGGATAATTTGAGTCATAATTCGCAGAGATATTTTCTCCTAATATTAAAAGAAACACATACGTTCATTATTAGGAACTGAAGAAAACACAGAACTTAATATAAGTTATTAAAAATTAATTTCTGGGTCTAAATATTGATATAATTTATAACCAATGTTCAAATAGTAGTACATATATAAGAACATTCAGATGAAATTTAAATTAATCGGTCAATAATTTGTTGTTTTGTATAAATAAATTGATTGATGGTCTTTAGTCTATATATATATATATATATTATAAATAGAGGATAATTATATGATAAGAAAATTAGAATGAAGAATATTTATATTAATCAGCCCAACCAATTTATTCATATTCTTGGACAGATGCGCAATATTCTCAAAACAATATTCCCAGGTCGTAAAGAATAATTTTTATAAAGTAAAAAGCGGCTGAAAGGTGAACCAAGTGTACTATGTTTATAATTATATTCGAAAATTATATTATATAAAATTTATGTGCCCTTTATGAAGTTGTGGAAGCACAATATTTAAATGATTTGTATCTCCTCTTTATTAGGTACTAATTGATATTGAATTAATATACGTATCAATTTATAAATCCTTATAAAATTATTAGAAAGATTATATCTACTTAAACCAGTATTTGAAAAAAAAAATTATCTTATTGAGCTTATTTTAAATGAAACCAAAAACAAATGAGAAAACGAAGATCAAATGAACGTTTTTCTGAAAACAGGGTCATAGCGTGCTTCCTATCTACTAAGTCTACTCTAAAAGAGCAGCGAACCCATTCTATCGATAAATGAATTCAGGAGAGATTGTCTTTTTTTAGGAGAAATGGAATCTGCTGATACGTTTTTAATACATCAACGTTTGAGTGTAAACCTGGACTAATCGACTATCCTTTTTTTAAAGTCTTTTTTTTTATTAAAGATTTCATTTCATTTATGTATTTAGTATAATGACATGGTTGATAAAAATGAATGTTAATTTAAATAATCCAAAAATAATTAATATTTTATGTCTATTATATTTGTAAATTAAAAGTACATATATTTTCTATATTAAACAAATATGAGCTGTGGCCAGGCACAGAACCGACCGACGATTTGAAATAAATGAATTTCCAAACAACATTATATATTATATATAAAGTATCAAAAAATATATTTTTAAAATTTGAATTAAAATGAATAAATTATATTGTCTGGGTTTTTATTATTTTTTTTAATTTAATTACTCAATTATTAATTACTACTAAATTTTAAGTGAAATAAATACCAAAAGTTGATGAAATAATGCTACTGATGCATTAAGGTAATGGCACCAATAGATGACATTTTAAGCGCTCTTGTTCCTATTTTCTTTTATAAAACTGAAACTATACGTCTCACAAAAAAAATCTTTTGGTTATTATAAAGCTTATTTTACCTTTTATCACCAGGATAAATATTTTAAACTTTTATATGAGTTTAAGGGGAAATATAATTTTTTTTCAAAATAATCAAATGGCACCTATAGATGACACCAAAAATTTTGGTGGAACCTAATGATGACAATTATGGAACCCAAAGATGACATCTACTTTTTTTCACTTCGCTTGCTCTCTTTATCTTCAACTTATTTATTTACAAAGTAAAACATCTTTCCAACACCTTGTTGCTGCTTTAACTTTAGTTATAATAAAAAAATCAGGTTTCATATAATGATACATTAGATATATTTATTGTGATTGATTTTATTTTTAGTTGATTATTATAATAAAATAAAAAATTGATTTTAAACAAATCTTGTTTTAATTATGCATTTTTAATTATACATTGAGAACAGAGTAATTTAAAAAAAATTTCAAAAAATAGTGTTTGAAGTTCTCGAATAGAAAAAAATTTTCTGACAATGAGAAAACTAAAGATAAAACACAGTTTTAGGTAGGTTCCCATATCAATTCAGACATGAAACTTGGTTGAATTCTATAAAATTATCTCCTCTTTACATCTATTAATATAATAGACAATTTTTTTAAAAACCTACTTATAGCTGACATTGCTGTCATCTATAGGAAAAACAATTTTTAGGGGCACCCATAGATGACACGGTTGATAAAAAAGATACTTTTAAAAATTAGGTGTTTAAATTGAAGTGATTTATATCTATATTAAGTCTATTTTATAATGTAGTTATTAAATTCTTGATAAATATGAAAATAAAAATATAAAATACTAATTAAGAACATTAGTTAGCTTAAGGTTATCTTTAAGATTTGTGTAAAAAATCAATTGTTGACGATCCTGTCTGCTTTTCAAGTTTCAAGAAAAAAAATAGGGCGACCAATTGTATTGTTGTAGGGTATCTCAGGTGGTGGAAAAACAAAACTATCATTTAAAAAAAATAAATTCCGCGTATGTTTTAAAATTTGCTTATTTTTTTAGTTTAAATTCAAAAGTGTCATCTATAGGTGCCATGTCATCTATAGGTGCCATTACCTTAAGTCAAAATATCAAATTTTATCAAAATCCGATGAGCCGTTCAAGCTGTGCACGTCTATACGGACACACAGACGGTCAGACTGACGGACAGACATCATGCTAAAAATACTTTTTTCTGTTAACAAATTGCATGATTCGTGGAGATATGTAAAAAATCTTCTCATGTGAAATTTGGTGAGAAAACAATCCTTCCCTTTTTATCGTCGGTCGGTAATACTACCACTTCCGGTTTCCGGATATACACTAAAAGTTAATGAATTCATGCTACTATGATCTATTTAGTCAATAGACCAAATTTTATCAAAATCCGATGAGCCGTTCAAGCTGTGCATGTCTATACGGACACACAGACGGACAGACTGACGGACAGACATCATGTTAAAAATACTTTTTTCTGTTAACAAATTGCATCATTTGTGGAGATATGTAAAAAAAAACTTTCATCCTGTTTAAAATTAAAATTGCTTCAATTTTTTAAGTTATTGTTTTGTTAAAATAAACACCTCTTTTAACTTCAAATTTTTTTATCTCAAAGTGATAAAATATTTTAGAAAAACATCAAGATGTTAAAAAGATTAATTTTTTCACAAAAAAAAATCTCATTTAGTTATTTCATCAGTACTATTTTATTATCAAATATCTTTAGAAAACGAGCTCTTATCAATATATAGGTATTCTATATATATATCTATATATATTGTTAACAAGAAAGTTGACAAGGGGTAATTGATTTGTCAACTTTTTTTTACATGATAGAAGTAGATTTCATTTTTAATGTAGATGAAATCTTGTTTATGTAGGAATATGAAACCTAAAGGTAAAAAAATCTAATATGTGATTTGAAAACAACTTTATTAGAAATCAATCAATTGCATATTATTTTTATTATTATTATTATTATTATTATTATTAGCATTATTAATTGTAATCATTATCAATATAGACGATATGAAATGAAAATATTTTGTTATTTACAATTAAATTGTCAATGTAATCGAATGTGGACAATGGAAGAAAAACATCAGGGTGGTGGTGAAATTAGCGGATATTTGAAACCAATCACCACTCACATAATTGTGATTGTCCAACTGTCAATTCAGAATTTAAAATATTAATATTTGCTGTTTAAAATTAATTCTGACAATAATTCATTAAATCTTAATTTAACTCAGATAAGAATTGATTTGACGATATTATATGGGCAGGACACGTGGCTAGAATTGGAGGAGATAGAATGGCGAAAAATATATTGGTGGGGAGACCGAGTGGGAAACGTCCACTTGGAAGACCAAGGACACGGTGGGTGGATAATGTAGGAAAGGATGTGAGAGAGATGGGAGAGGATAGGGACTGAAGGGTTGTGGTTCAGAATAGGAATACTTGGAGGGGTGTGGTTGCTGCGACTAAGAACTTTCGAGTTCCGTAGAGCCACAGAGATAGATAGATATGTGGGAATTTTTTGAAATTGAGGTCAAGGCATCGTCGGTGACAGGAGGTCTCAACCTCCTCACTCCACTTCCTTGTTGCAAAATGCAACACTGGTCAGCGGAAGGGTCACGGGATTCACGATCCCAATCGTATTTGGGACCAGGCCTTTGGTGACGTCCCGGGGAAAGTTTCTCTCCCTTCTCCCACCACAACCAATACTCAGTAAGGGCGGGATAAAGATATAAATTGAGATGCGGACTCCCGCAGGGGATTCTTGTTCATGATTAGAGAGTGTTTGTATTTGCATATTTATTTGTAAATAAACCATTTTAATAAAATCTATAAGAATTTATGGAAAAGCCCAAACAAGATGTGTTCCTGTTGCTCCATCGAGATAATTTATCCTAGACACTGATCCGACCCCCTCCACATTTCTACATTTATATACCAATTATAAACTTAGAATGAAAGTAAAATGAAATTAATAACAAAAAAAAATTAACTCTACTTTTTTTAATAGAATATTTAAATGTTACTTTTAAGAATTAAATACAAAATCAATTGTATTTTTTTATTCAATTGTCAGTATTAAAATTTTGGGATGTTTAAAAAAAATATTTTATTATTTTTAAAAATGAAAAAGATTTTGTAATAAATAACTTTTTTAAAATTATTATAAACTATACAATTCTTTCTTTCAATTGACCAAGTATAATCAAACAATTAATTGAAAAACAAAAATAAATTAACTTTTATGTTTAATAATATTTATATAATCTGTTTCAATATTTAATATATTTAATAGCTCAGATAACTTTGATATATCAATTGCACGTTCACCTTCACTACTTCAACAAACCCGGTAGCTGATAATATTTATTTTAGATTTGGGTCCCTTATCAAAGATTGAATTTCCTATCTATTATTTTTTTTCTCATTTATTTAATAAAAGGTTTAATAAGAATTGAGATTTATAAAAATTGCATGATATCATATCAAATATAAGTTTGCCTATATATATATATACAAATAAATGTTACTGATTCTACGTTAATTTAATTAATTAAATAAAGTTGTATTTCATCGATGAATTAATGATTTATAATTCTTAATTTGAAAAGAGAAAAATTCAATACGAATTGATAAATTTATTGTCTGTCACGTTCAACATTTATTTGCATAGACTCTTCAAATTATTTGATTATAGATTCAGATCAGGGAGAGAACTACGTTTTGGATTCTCATTTAACCTTTATAAGTTCAAGGAAAGGGTTAATTTAATGTTTATTAATAAATCGGTATTAAAGAGAATATGCTCTTTTGCATAGTAGCATTCAGAGTCTCAAACCCACTAATATATATATATTTATATTATATATAGGGTGTGTGTTTAAAATTCTAGTTAAATTGCATGCTCTTGTTATACAACCATATTTTCTTATAAGATTAAATGTCATTAAACTAAGCAATTTAAATTATTGTAATGCATACCATAACAAAAAAATAGAAATTAGATGTAAATGATAAAACATTTGTTTTTTTTTTCTTTAATCAATTGATTTTTGTTTATATTATACCATATTATTTATATTCAATTAAATGAATTTACATATATATTAATTATATAATTCAATTATCTTATATATTTGTTTGTACTACATATTTTAGAAAAACGATATGAATTAGTGATTATGAATATTTGAATTTTTTTAAAAATTCATTTTCAATATTGATTTGATTGTCTTTAATAAAAATTTATTTATTCATTTTATACATATAATAACACAATACATATATTATATTTGCTTAGATCTTAGAATAAACTACAATATAATATAATACAAATTATTTTAATTAAGAAAATTTGAAATTTATCTATTCATCAAAAAATATATAATTATATAAGGAATATAATTAATTAATTTAGTTACTTTCAAATTATTAAATTTTTATTTTAGTATAATTGTTAAAAATATTTTAATAATATACACTTATATATATATTTATATAAATATTTTTAATTAAATGAATACAAAGTAGGTATTTTAGTTATATACACATACTATGTATTATCAATACATATATATAATGTGAAAAAAATGGCTTTCCTTTGCGTGATTAAAATAAAGGTAGTTATCTAATTGAAATATCATACATACTTATCACATTATTTAAATATAAACTCACAAGAAATGGTAGTTCATTTTGAAATTTTTTTCTCTAGTTAAATACTTATCATGTACTGATTATAAACTTGAACACATTAATAAAAAATATGTTTATCTTGATATGAAAATAAAAAAATTAATTATTTTTCGTTTTAACTAAAATATTATATTCAAATCCATTTGTCAATATTTTGATTAAAATTTTTTATCATGTGCCAGTTTTTAATGGTTTTTGTATTTTTCTATTTTTTAATTCAATCATATTATTTTTTTCTAGATATAATTATTTTTGGTTCCATATTTTTATTTTTTAGTTATAAAGGTCATAAGTCGTTTTTTAAGTCGTTATTTTATCCGATAAGAATCTGTCTGACCTTATCCTTGTTGACTATCAGAAGGGTTATTTTCTTCCGTATCATAAAAAAAGATAATGCAGTTTCAGAACACTACCATAATATTTATAATTCGTTGTGTTTCAACTTACTAATAATAACCATCTCAGCTGAAATTAAATTAGATTATTTATTTAATAATTATAACTGTAATAAATTATTTTATCCTAATATAAGATTTTTATTCAAGATTTAATGTAAATATGTATATATTTGTTATACATGTAACATATATAAGTCAAATTTATGTATGTCATAATGTTTATATGAATAGCCTTCTATAACCTGTCACGTATTGAAACAACTTCAACTTTGAAGAAAAATAAATTAAAAAATCATTGATGAGGAAATTAATCATTTTTTTTTCTTAAGGTATGATTGAAACAGAAAAGAGAGAGAAAATTATTTGTATATATTAATTAAACTTCGAATATCGTATAATTTACTTTTAACAAATAAATTCTTAATTACACGCGAAAATTTTATAAGGACATATACTTATTAAATTCGTAATAAATATAGGTGTTCAATTACCAAGGTAGTCTCAAAATAAAATAAATCAATTTTAAACAAGAAATATATGTATATATATATATATACTAAGAAAAATTAAATTTACATCTTAATTATACTCTCCTTTTCGCATTCACTTTACAAAAATAAATATGAATTCGCTTCAAAAGGCACTTCCTTTTCTTGTTAATTAGCTATGTTAGCAAAATTCATATAAATTAACATCAAATAAGCTATAAATTTTTGGTTAGATTTAATTTATTCAGTCTATTCGGTAAATGGGTCACTTAATAAAAAACCTATTTAAGTAGTAACAAAAAGAATTAAAATTTCTAAAAAAGAGATATTCATTTTATTTTTATTTTTTTAATTCAATACTAACCTCTCTCTTTAATTCTATCCTTTTTCGATTATTATTAATAAGCTACATATTCATAAACATATATATATATAATGAATAAGTAGTTAAAAAAGTCAATTACTATTATAGATTCAAATAATAAATAAGTAGTAGTAATATTATTACTAAAATTATATATTATATTCAAATGTTTACTTCTATAATTTGAACAAACAATTTCAAATATACATAAAAATCCTGCTTTATTGATTAAAATTTTTTTATATTATATATACTAGTATATATATAAAAACTTATTTTTATTATTTAATTATACAGATTTTAATTAAAAAACTTATTTTAATTATTTACATCATTATTTTTGTTTAATATATCCATATGCTTAGTTTTAATAAATTATTTAAATAATTATTTTATATAATTATTTATGTATCCGCTTAAGAATAAAGTTTTCTTGTTAATAATAAACCTATATGATTTCTAATAAATAATCATATCCAAAACATTAAATCAATGCAATTGCGTGCCAATTAAAAACTAATTTGGAAATAAATTGAGCTAAATTTAGAAAGAGGGAAGTAGGCTTATATTCTTTCTGTCTAAAATGAGAACAAGCATAGCATGAAAAAGTTTCTGAAAGAATAATTAAGTTGAATAATCTGAAGTGGGAAGCTATTGAACGCTTGGATGAATAGTTCAAAAGGAAATTTTTGGAATAATTATATTTTTATGATAAAAGATCAGCGCATCTAACATAATTATTTTTCTATTAGTAGTTATTAAATGGAAACTAAAGGAAAATTTAAAACATTTAAAGAACGAATTAAGTTTAGCTGTGACCAATTATAATATTTTATTTTTAAAGTAATGTTAAATTTGGGTGAATTTACTAGAATATAAATAATATATTATTAAATTTTAAAAATTGGTATTCTAGTATTGGTTCCGCATGGAACCTAAATTCAAATTAATTTGAATTACCGCCCTCCGACTATGTTTATATATTAATTAAATTAATAAATTCTAAATGTTAGTGTTAAGTAATTATGGAATTTGTATCGAGATTTTTAAGTTAATTTTATTTATAATTTTAAATATTTATTTTTATTGTAATAAATTAATAAGTTTGACCACCTCCCTCCCTTACCACCCCTAATGAGTGACATTCCCCACCCTTACATATCTCCATAAAAAAGCGGACCGAGCGCTCTGAAGAGCCTTGTTGTTATTTTGCCGCTCTTGCCTCTTGGCCTGCCGTCTTTTTCGGCCCGTTTAAATTTACAACTTGAACGCGGTGCAATTTGGGATCGTCGATGCTGCTACAGAGACTTCAGCTACCGGCCCTGTGCTTCCGAGTTTGTTCCGAGAGGGCAAACCCATTGGTTCCTGGGGAGGACCATTTCTGCCATGTTGGATCCGTTGGGGTCCAGCTAATCCGTTGGAAACTCGAAGGGTTTCCAAAGCCAATTGATATCTAGATCAATTGGCAATCAATCTACAGCAGGGCGATCATCCAAGACACACGAGACGGCGAATTCCCTTTCCCAATCCCCGTGGTCAAACAGATAAGTGCATTTATTCTCCCCTTTGAATTATATTAAATTTTAGATTTAAGTTGTTATATATATTTAGGTGATCCTAAATATAATTAATCTTTTATTATTATGCTAAATTTTAATTAAAATATTGTAAACAAATATTGATTACAGTTTTTATTTAGCAATCTTTTTATCTATCCCGAATCTTTAATATCTTAAAAAGACCTTTTTATACAGTCCACCCACTTTTCAAGATGCAATAGAAGTGAAGAGGTATCTATCGTATTATTATTAATCCCTCTTTTTAGCCCTTCGAGCAAAATGAATAGATATTAAGGATTCATCCGACTTTTGATTTTTCAGGAACAATAGTTTTCTTTTAATTATATAGGCCTGACAAGCCGTTGTTAGATGTATCAAGCGGATACAAGTATAATAACACCCTAAATCATCGTTTTCGAACCTGTGGGGCGCGAACCAATTTCAAATGACCCCAAACTTTTGAAAATTTTCAATTTATTTCAAATTTTTCAATATGGAAAGTAAGATGATTTTGTGGACAAACTTTTGAACATTTTCGATTTTTTTCAATCTGGTTCTAAAAAAAAGGTCATATGATTGCTCTGAAACATGGCCCACCCCTGTTATATTGTTTCAGAAACTATTGAAAAAGTAAATTAGATTATTACAAAAATTAAAGGGGCGCAAGATTTTTTTTAAAAAAAGGGGGGCGCCGGTACAAAAAGGTTGGGAACCAATGCACTAAATGATGAGATCCCCTGATAATGATGCAACCAAATTTGCATTTCTTTAAATTTATAGTATAACGTCTAGGCAGATTATACTTATTTATTTATATTATTATAATTTTTATCATATATTTCTGATTGAGTATAATATATATTATATAAATGAAGACAATTGTAGATTTTTTAAATATATAATTTTATTTTACATTTTGATTTATTAGTTAAAATTATAAAAAATGATGTTTCCTCTCGACTTGACAGACTGGAAAATTATATTTGGGCGATATATAAAACATTTCACACCAAATATGAACCAATATATCAAATTATATGAAATAATTGGCTGAGACAGTAAATTTGAATTGAAAACTTCGTGATCCAACCGCTGCATGCATGCGATTCATATAACAATTTGTTTTACAATAACGAGTGGAAGGAAGATGATTTAATGAGGTCACTTGAAACTTAATTTATTTTTCTCAAATTTCTTTTTTCTGAAATTTAATTTCAATTAAGTGAATAGTAATCTATTTATATATTAGTTAAATAATAATAAAAAATATTGTTATTTTCAACTAATCTAATTTATAAATATTTATATATATAAAAGGATAAACGGCCTCGATTATATTGTGCTATTGGTGATTAAATTATAATGTTTTTAAGAAAGTTTAAAAAATTTAGTTAAACCAGTTCTAAATAATAATTGGATTGTAAACTTTAAGACCGATTTGAAATTAGAAGCTTATATACATTTTTTTTAAAGATAATGTTAACTAAAAAACTTTTGTATCAAAATTTCTATGTAAGAATATATGTTTAATTAAACTTCTTAATCTAGATGAAAAATATATATATTTATAAATAGAAATTTTTCTTTCGACGAAATTCTTTGAAAACTGGAATATCTCTTTGAACTAGAATTTTAGTTTTGTTTTGTTTTTGTTTTTTCCTCTTATAAACTCTTAATTATAATGTTTTGATTCTGAAATAAATTATTTTCTACGTGTTTTGATAAAAAACAAACTCTAATTTAAATTAAAACATCATTAAATTCTTTGTTATTGTTGATTAATTGTTTAAATATTTGGATTTTTTTTGAATTTTAAGTTGTTTTTAGATAACAATCGAAAATAGTTTTGTATAGATTTTATTATTGTTCAATTTGACTATGTTCTTAAATTTGATATAATTGGGAATTATTATTTATTTTTAAATATATATTTATTTTAAAATATATATATATTTTATTAATTTAAATTTTCCACTTTTGAGAAATGTAGTTCAACCGGAAGAGAGTCATTACCTACAACGTTTTGATTTTTTTTCTTCTAAAGTGACCGTAAAAATAAAGATATATGTTTGATAATTTTTCACATGATTAATAATTGTATAAAACTGCTATATATAGAATTCCAGGTTGATTGAATCGCTGAAAGTACCAGAATTAATTTTTTAACACTGCAAATCTCACGCGCCAACACGTGACGTGGTTCCATCAACAAAGAGCCCAACATGCGCTGGTTTAATAAATATTATTTATTAATTTATAATTTATAATTAATTAAATTTTATTTAAATTAATATATGTTATTTAATCCAATTCAAATTTACGAGATAGTCGAGTATAGACACTCCAGATGTTTTTTTGAGAATTTATAATATTTCAAATGTATTACTTTTTATTACAAATTTTTAAATGAATAAATTATTATAGTTATTTTATAGTTTTTTTACTTAATTCTAAAAAATATTATATATTTATAAATATACAATTGAAAAATAGATATATGGTTGAAATATATATTTTTATTTTTATATTTGAGTATAATTCAAAAATGTTGATTGTTTTTGAGAGGGGATTCACATAAAAAAATACAAAATTGAAAAGTATAATTATAAATTATAAATTCTAAAGTAAATAATAAAATTATTTTGATAATAGTAAATGAATTGGGGTTACCTTTGCTGGTGAAACTAAAAGAGCGCAATCGGTAAGATTCTTCGTCTTCGCCCTCAAGAGGTGCGTGATCCGGATGTGGGACATCGAGGAAGGCGTTGCTCTTGCGTTGACTGTGTGCCGTGCTTCCATGGACGCTGCGCCTTGTTGACACCTTTCTTCGCATGCCAGGACTGGCATCAGGTGTGGTCGCGATGACAGTGGGCACTTGAGGAGTCAAAAGCGAATCATTGAGACGAGGATCCGAGCCGCCACTTCTCAGAGCATCTGAATTGCTTGGAGAAGCGCCGTGTCTCGGTGGTCGACGAATTCGCGCGCTTTGGGAACGGGTTGCTGGACGACGACGTCCGGTTCCTGGTGTCGAAGAAGACCCGGTTTCTCGGACAGAGCCGGCCCGTTGATGTTGATAATGGGTTGAAGAGCGGCCGTCATCCGCCATCGCGCCCTTCATGACCACAACTGACGCCTGGCGTCGCGGAAACCCCGCGCCTGCGCCTGCGCCCTCCACGTGCTCTCACGGCTCGACTAAAAATACCCGACGTTTAGATTAGGACCACCGCTTATGAATCACGAATCAATTCCATGCCGAAGCCAAAGTTTACCCAAGGACCAGACAAAACCTCGTCGATCAAGAGCCCACTCATGCCAAAGAGGGTAACAAAGTCAAATTTAGAAAACTTCGATGCTAATTCATAGAGAAGATGTTAAGTTTAGAAAAAGATTTCATGTCATGTCAAAATATAATTACAATTATATATTCATAAATGACTAATGTTTAATCTTATAAATTGAGATCTTATTTGTGACATATTGTACATATATGTCTACTCATATATATATAAATAAGTGATGTTAGTAATATGTAAGATTATATAGGCAATATTATTGAAATCAAATATTAATTAATATATCTAAGAACTACGGTTGTGGTTTGAATAGTTTATTTATTAATTATCTTTTCAAGTTTATTTTTCTCGGTACTTTAAAAAAAATAAGCTAATTTTAAAATAGAAATAGAGAAAAGTGTAAATATGTAGTTATTGGAATACAATTTGACAATATAGAATGTTAAATTTGAATAGCTTAAAAAAAATAACCTGGAGTGTCTCCACTAGACTATCTCGCAAATTTGAATTGGATTAAATAACATAATATATTCTATTTAAATTAAATTTAATTAATTATAAATTAAAATTAATAAATAAAATTTATTAAACTAGTGCGTGTTTGGCTCTTTGTTGATGGCTCCATGCCACGTGTTGGAGCGTGAGATTTGGAGTGTTAATAAATTAATTCTGGTACTTTCAGCGATTCAATCAAGCTGAAATTCTATATATAGCAGTTTTATACAATTATTAATCATGTGAAAAACTATCAAATATATATCTTTATTTTTACGGTCACTTTAGAGGAAAAAAATCAAAACGTTGTAGGTAATGACCCTCTTCCGGTTGAGCTGTCTAACTCTCTATCAAACATATATCTTTAATTTTTCTCAAAAGTTGATAGAAAACTACGAAATTTGAATAATGCCCGTATACCATGATTCTAGCTTAAACCGTTTTTGCGTAATCTTGTCTACATACACCCCCCCCCCCCCACACACACACAGAGAGAGAAAATTTTCGTGATCGCAATACTATCTCTGGCGAGTTAGTAATTATTCTTTATGAACTTTATGAACTTTACATATTGTTTTGTCTCCATTTGTATTGTTCAACGTACATAGAAAATATCAATCAATTCGTTTTTCTAAAAACCAAAAAATTATCCTTTGGTATAAAACATTTTATAAGAATTTATTAAAAGCCCTGTGCAGTTCATTCGATGCGTTTTAACTCGGTTCAGAGAACATGAATTCATATTAATAATAATTCTAGCAATTCCCACACAAAATTATTAAAATATATACATTTTTAATTTTTATTTCCAGTAATCAAATGTCATTTAAATAATTTAATTTATTGTAAAAGTTCTCAATTTAATTAATATAATTTAAAATAATGAGACCATATTATTGAATAGTAGTTGTTCAAAACGCCTTTGGCGTTCATTGCACCTACATAGATGCCAATACAACTCCAAAATTAGTATGTATGTATATATAGGTATGTATAGGTTTTCATTTATATTATTTCGATCAGTGTATTAAAACATTCATTTCTTTTTGTGTTCTTATTTATATTTTAAATTAATCAGAAAATTATAATTTTAATTAAATATAATTTTATTCTATATGTTATAATGGAGTATAATATTTCTTAATCTTAATCATTTTATTTTTACCGACCGACGATAGTAAGGGAGGTATTGTTTTCACACCAAATTTCAGATGTGGAGATTTTTACATATCTCCACGAATCATGCATTTTCTTAACAGAAAAAAGTATTTTTAGCATGATGTCTGTCCGTCCGTCCGTCCGTATAGATGTGTACAGCCTGAACGGCTCAACCGATTTTGATGAAATTTGGTATATTTACTTAATACATCAGTGGGATGAATTGATCAACTTTTGGTGCAAATCCGGAAACCGGAAGTGGTAGTATTAGCGATCGACGATAGGAAGGGAAAGGTTATTTTCACACCAAATTTCACATGAGGAGATTTTTTTATATATCACCACGAATCATGCACTTTGTATTGGTTTTATCCTCGGGAAAATCATATTTATTAGTTTTTTCTTGATTTAAAATTATATGACGTCATCCAGCCATTCATGACGTCACAGCCTGGTCTTGCATATATATTTTAAATAAAATAAAATTAAAAATGTTTATATTTATTATTTATGTATCCATATCTGTTTTTTATTACATTAATAGATATATTAAAATTATTTGAAATTGTTTCTGTGTAGCTGCTAATTAATTTACTTCAAACCGTCGGTCGGTTCGGACCTGGCTACAGGTCAACTTATTATATTTTATTTTCATTGATCTATTGAATAATTTTAATTATAACGAAATTATAGAAATCTAAAGTTAGAGACTCTAATTAACATTTTTAACTTTATATAAACTTAAAATATATACATTAATTAATAGTATTAATTTAAATTCATTGATTTTTTAGCTTTTATTAATTTTTCTAGGCTATAGTTGTCCTCCTCCTTCAGAAGAAACTTATCTATCTTTGTGGCGGTGATTCGAAAATTATTAGCTCTGTCCTGAACCTCTTCCATCCAACTCCTATTCTCTTCTAACTTCCTTAAGTCTTCCTTTATCTTTCGTCTACCAACTAATGGCTTTTCACTTGGTCTCCCCACTTCCAACAAAGTTTCTTCCTTGTCATTCTCACTCTTCTAACCATGTGAACCGCCAATCGCAAACTGTATATTTAAATTGTATTTGATTGATTCATTGTATTAAAATTTAAATAAATACAAATTTTCATTTTTTTAATTTATATAAGTTTTTATTTAAACTAATAATAAGTCATACACTTTGCCAAATTACTCGAATAATTGGTGTAGAAAAATATTGAATGGTGTTAGCGAGAATATTTAATCTAATGTTCTCCGATTTTGCCTGAATCTGCATTGATATTCTCCCAAGATTATAAGAAAATTATAAATTGTCTCCTCTCCCAGTCCAATCAATTTACCTATCCATGTTGCATGAGGCACCTAAATTTCTAAATTAGGCTAGAAAACTTTCCGTTTTTTTTAATTTTTAAATAAAGAGAGAGAGATTCTAATTATAAATACTTATACGAATCGTGTATTATTATTAATATGATTATTTTTTATAAATTTATCAAAATCTAATTTTATTCTAAACTACCTGCTCAGACCGCCTTCGGCGGGCTTCTCACCTGGACGGTGCCTCTACCCCCTGTAACCCCGAAGTTAGACATATTATTTGGTTGAAAGTCTGTATGTAATTAATTTTCATTTATTTGATTTGTAAAACTAAAACTAACTTTATTAACTTATTTGGTCTCCCCAAAACAATACATAATTTAAATAAATCCAAATATTTATTTTGTTAATATGATTTAATTTAAACTTAATAGTCTTAATAATTGATGTACAGAAATATGGAATGTTCTTCGAGAGATTGATCAAATGATGTTCAATTTGGCCTTAATCCACATTGAGATTCTCCTAAGAGTTGAGTCCTACCCCAGTCCAATACATTTACCAATCCAAAATGCACGAGAAATAATAATAATCAAATAATACTTATATTTTAATATTAAAAATAAATATTTAAAGTTTTATAATTAAACCCATATTTTGGAATTTAATAGCAAGTTGATTTTCAAAATTTTATATTTTATTTGCATAAATATGATTGATAAAATTTAAACAAATACAAATATTCCACCATAATTTTTAAATTTACATGTATATTCAATTTAATATTTTTTATTGATATTACATCAAACAATTATTTAATGTTAAACATAATAAATAAATAAAAGAAACCTTTTAATAAATTATAATAGAATATAATGATTTGGATTTTTAAAACAAATTTAAAATTTTAAAAAGACAAAAACTTAATATAATATCTTTATAGGTATCATTTATCTAAAAAATCATATTTTAATGTTTATATAATCAATAAATCATTTTTGCATTTAATATATAGTAGGAATTAATAATTAAATAATGAAACTGAAAACAAAAACAAAGAAAATTTAATTTAGTAATTTTAATTTACGTTTTCAAAATATTTTTGACTTCATGAAATACTAAAAAAATTACTTATTTTTTTTTTATTATACATAAATGAAATTTATACCCTGCACTTTTACATATTCAAATAATAATAATTTAAGATAAATACCTGGTTCACCGAGTCACCGTTCGGTCAATAAAAAAAATGATTCCTTATTATCGGGTTTGGCTGATAATATTAATACCTGATTCACCGAATCGCCATTCAAATAATTTAAAAGAACATAAATAAATAAAAATTAGTCATAAAACATACACCCCTTAAAAGTACGTATTAATGCACTTGAAGACAGAAAAGAATGGCCTTAAAAAATTATTTATTTAGAGATAAAACTAACATTTCAGCTATGCTGCTATTATGCTTTTCTTAGATCATACCTGGAACATTATTAGATCATACCTGGTTCACCGAGCTCGGTCATTAAAAAAAATTATTCCTTATTATCGGGTTTGGCTGATAATATTAATACCTGGTTCACCGAGCCGCCGTTTAAATAATTTAAAAGAACATAAATTTAAAAAAAATATTAATAAAACACACAGCCCTTAAACGTACCTATTAATGCACAAAAGTATGGCCTGTGGATATAACATAATATATATTTCGTAATTTTATTTCAATCTGTACATATACGGACACACAATGGACGGACGGACAGACAGATTATACTAAAAATACTTTTTTCTATTAACAAAATGGATGATTCGTGGAGATATGTAAAAAACTCCAAATGTGAAATTTGGTGTGAAAACAATACTTTCCCTTCCTATCGTCGGTCTGTAAAAATTATAAATAATTATGTAATATTTATATAAAAATGTTAAGAATAATATTAATATTAATATAAAGATGCGTTTTCTAAAGCCGTCTTGAATGAGTGTAATGTTTTAATTTAATTGACGAATGTTATTAATTACTTTAATTAAAAAAAGATAAGTAATTAAACTGATTTTCCTTTTAAATTAGACCTATAAAGATCGATTCTTCTCCGCAAAAACTTACTAATACATGAATTTCATAGAAATCCTATGCATAATTTCTAAGATCAGAAATACATATATATATATATATATATATACATATTTATGCAATTATTGCTAGTAAAAGAGTATTTCTAAAATGATGAAGTTTTTTTTAAGGAAATTTCATAGTTTACATTCATTTTGGTTTTAATCTAATCAATTTAATCTTAAAATTAAAATATTAACTTTTACCTTACTAAAAAATCACCATATTATTTTCTTTATTTTCAATAAAATCGATCTTTCGTCTGTTAAAACAAACATTTTTTAAAATATCCTATATTTTATAAATATCTGTGGGGATGTTCATGGATGTTTTTTGAATAGTGGAAGAACTTGTTGCTTAAAATATGTGACAACGATTCAAATAAATATTTATTTTAAAAATAAAATTGTATAATATCAATTGTTTATAATTATGTGATTGTATTATTAGTATTAGGAAGAATTAGATTTTCGTCGGTCATTAAAGCACCTGAAAAAAAAAAAATTCAATAATTTAATAACATACAATTTAATATCATTTTTAATTTCGAGATTAGAAATATGGAAAGGCCTTGAAAAACAAATTAAGTCAAATTGAACGATAATCATTCACTAGAAACACGTCAAGCTTGGCAAAATTCTAGAATATACTAAAAGATTGATTATCTCATAGACCTATTGAAATAATCCAATTTCAAGTTTCTAAGTTAAATCCAAAACAATTTTTTTTTTTTTATCTTGAATACATTTTGCCTGTTTTGAAAAATAATTATTATTTATTTTATTTTTATTACTTCCTAAATTTTTAAATTAATATTTCTCAGGGTGGGTTGTTTTTAGTTGTTGTTACAAAAAATGCTAATATGAAACAAACAAATATAGAAAAAACATAATTAAAAAATACATAATAATGTATATTTTGTAATTTATATTATTTTTTTTTTATTATATATTATAAAATTTGAAATAATAGTTATTTAGTAGTATCGTGGCAGTTATGTTTTTTTTTTAGTTACAATTGACTTATAAAAATCTTATCTTTCCTATCTTATTCTTTGTTTTAATTGTTTTAATTTATAATACAATAAAATTCTCTAAGGGATGTCAATCCAAAATTATATTAGAAATTCACCTGCAATCGATGCCGTAAGAAAACAGACAGCACAACCTCCTAAGAAAGCTCTGAAAGCTATACTTGTAATAGTTCCTCGTTTATTTGGAGCAAGTGCACTTAAAGTTCCTATTAAAATACCCAGTGCACCAGGATTCGTAAAACCACAAAGGGCATAAGTTGCAATTGCCTCAGATCGTGGCTGAAAAATATAATAACACATTAAGAATTAATCAAAAGTAAATTTTAAAAATTTAATTATTTTCCATTAATTAAAATATGTAATTGTTTTAAAAATAAAAAATAAAAATAAATTATTAATGACTAGCTCAGGGGTTCCCAAAGTGCGGCTCGCGAACCCTTTGAATGCGGCCCGTGATATCAATCTGATGGTTTATATTTTTATTCATATTAATTTTTTAATTAGACAAAAAAAAAAAAAAAGTAAAATAGGTAGATAATAAAATTATATGTATATTAAATGTGGTAAATTAATAAAAAAACAAATAAAAAATGCACGATATAATTATTACTTATTTAATATAGGTGACTCCTTTTTTTGGCCGGCAAGTATTTTGGGGTATACTAAATTGGCCCGCCTAGCAAAAACTTTGGGAACTCTTGGACTAGCTGCTCAGACCGGCTTCGGCGTTCTTCGCACCTAGACAGTTTTTGATTGATAGTCTGTATGTATAATAAGTCTTCATTTATTTTATTTCAATCAGTATTTTAAAACATTCATTTCTTTTTGTGTTTTTATTTAAATTTTAATTTAATCAAAAAATTATAATTTTAATTAAATATAATTTTTATGTGTGTATTTAATGGAGTTTAATATTCCTTAATCATTTTGATATTATATTTTCATTGATTTATTGAATAATTTTAATTATAATGAAATTTATGATAATAATTTATAAAAATTATAATAAAATATATCTAATAATTTAAACAAATTTAAAAACATTACCCAATTTTAAAAAGAGAAAAATTTAAAACAATTAATTAAGATATAGTAGCAATGAATAATTGAGTAATTAAATTAAAAACAAAATAAAATTTAATGGATGGTTTTAAAAATATTCTCGACTTCAAAAAATAATTTCTGTTTTTTTTCATTAGATATAGATAAATTTTATAGCCTATGAAAATAAGGAATATTCAAATAAAATAAGATTAATTTAAAAAAATAATAATTTAAGAATATATGATCAAAATATTTTATTAAATTCATTAAAAAAAGAACTTTTAGAATAAATTATAAATTAAAATAAATAATTCGAATGAACTTATATAAATTTTTAAAAATTAATTTCTGCAGTTATAGATTATATATTATTACGAGTATAATTTATAGTCTATGTTCAATATAAAAATATTGTGATATTATGATGTAATTGGTTCAGCCAATTTTCCGGCCGCCAAACATACATACGAGGGTGGGGTGAAAAGTTTCCGGCGTGACCAAGAAAGACGATGTTTTTAAATTTTTTTTTTTTTTTTTTCGCTATATTTTTCAACATAATCTCTATCAACACTGATACATTTCTCATAACGGTGTTCTAATTAATTTAATTAATTAATTAAATTAAATTAAATTTAATTTAAGTCTCATCAACAGTTATGTATCGACGCAAAAATTCGTTTGGATTACGTCTACAGCGCCAAATTGTCGGTAGAAATGGTTTTTCGAAGCAGTTTTTGGTCTAACGTTAGCAAACGTGGCACCCACGTTACACACAGCTTTCCATGTTCAAATGGTTGTGCAAAATATTTCGCACACGTTCAGCTGACATCGTACAGGTCTCAGCTATCTTGAATGTTGAAAAATAAAGCAAAAAAAAAATTTAAAAACATCGTTTTTCTTGGTCACGCTGGAAACTCTTTTCACCCCACCCTCGTACATACGAACAGACAGACTGAAAGACATGAAAAATTTTAAAATCACTTTTGGATTCTAGACGTCATGAAACGTGAAGATATACAAAAAATGTTAATTTCTGAGCAATAAGCAGAGAAAAACTTTTTTTTATGCCTATATAAGTAGATATTTGAATCCTTTCAATAAATTACTTGAGATGAACGCATATTATTTATGGGAGAAAGAATTATCAAAAGAAATGCAATTTACTTTTTGATTTTAGGACTATAAAGAGGTTCTTGGTTTCATGGCAATTGGATAAGATGACAAATTAAATTAATTAAAACGTTCTTGGACTTATCTTATTTAGTAAAAAAAAAAATAATTGTATATATGAAATCTAAATAATTATATAAGATAAAGGAAGTTTTTAGGAATAGTACTTGGGTGGATTTTTACCGACAAGGGGTAAGAGAGTCTTTCGACGAGTGAGTCGAGGGGGGCGCGAGCCACTGGGATTCGGGGGAGATTCAGATTGAGATTGAAAAGAGACTGGAATAGCGATCGGAATTTCCATTTATTATTATTATTATTATTATTATTTCATTTGATTATATTAAATATTTTTATATTAATATAGAATAAGCCAGATATTGCTACTTCAATCCTTCTAATATTGAATTTCTTTAAATAATCGACTGATATTTTTAATTAATTTTAATTTTGAACAAATTGAATCTTATAAATACATATATTTAAAATCTTCAACCTTTTGTAATCATTGATATAAGTTCTCAACTGTATACTGGTTGATACTGTTAAAATTTTATTAAACACATAATAAACTGACAAATTTTTTTAACATGCAATAAAATTGATAGGTTAAGAGCTAAGAAATTAATATTTTATTATTTTTTACTGTAATAAACTTATATCAAAGTATGTATCAAAATTTAAAAGAATTTTTATTAAATTTACATATCAATCAAATCCAAAATGGTTGATTATATTTGAAGAAATAGTGTTACGCCCAACGTCTTTAGTTGAATATGAAGCAATTCATCCATAAAAACTTTGTCAGGCTTATAGAAAAATTATTTTATTCTTTTTAGTCCATTGGAAATATGTTATTTTATAAAAAAATTTTATATTTATATTATTAATTTATTCTTTTTAGTGCAATTTTAATTTGATAAATTTATTTAATATAACATGAAAAATAGAAAAGATGAAGTTATACGAAAATTTTCAAATTGAATAAAACAAAAAATATATTAATCTTTTAAAATTGATTTTATGCATTTATGTTAAGTAAATGTTATTATTAAATAATAATTATTATATTATATTTATAAATAAATAATTTTTATTAATATGAGATTTTATAAATGTATATACCTAGGATATCGTTGTACTCATATTGTCTTCAAAAAAAAAGGTCAATGCTTTGTTTTATTTTCTCTCGGGGACATATATACAAAAAAGGATATTTTCTTTATGCCATTTGAGGGGAATAAACCCTCTTCATTGGCGCTACAACTGATTAATAAGAATTCATCATTAATTTTAATGCAATAAAATATTTTTAAATACGTTCAATATGAAAATCTATCCTGAAATCAATAGTTATGCTTCAGAATCCGTTGAAAAAAAATTAATCGGAGCAATACAAAAGGAGTTAGTTACTAAAAGTAATTAATCGCTAATTAATTACAATTAATTAATTATAATTCAATTATACTTCTTCTATACCTTCTAGGGATCCATTGAAATATCTATAAAAATTTTCAAAAGTCTATCTCAATAAAAAGTCGATGAAAAATCGATTTCAATTTGTCAAAAAAGCGCACAGACAGACAGAGACAGACGCCAAGTGAAGTTGAGAAAAAAGTTATAAAAAATGATTAAATATTATATTTTTCAATTTTTACTGATTTTTATAATAATCTAATAATTATGTATATTAGTTGTTTTTGAAATCAGTTTTGCAACTCATCAAAAGAAATTTCCATTGATAATTATTTAAAATTTGCAGCCTTAATGAGTTACGTTTCACTCGATCTTTACACTTAATTTATTCATGATTGGTGTTGATTTTAAATACAAATACAAAATTTCAATGCTCGGTTCAATGCTGAATTCGCTAAATTGATTTATAAAAAGAAAAAATTTGTAATTTCTAATGCCTTTGTTTTTTTGTTGAAACTGATCACATATTCACTTTTTTCTAATTTTGACTTAATTAATGCGTAACATTAATGGACGTAAATAAATTAAATTTTCTGGCAACATATACTATTAGAGGATGAAATCTCAAAGCGGTTATTTTCATTTTAAAAAACTTACATTCTATATGAATTATCTTTTCATTAGAAAATATTTCAAAGTGATTTTTTTTTAAATTATTTCAAAAGAAAAAAATCAGTTGGTTTTATGTTCTTGAAAAAAAAAAAAAAAATAACGAAGTGAAAATAAATATTTTAACAATGATAAACTGTTAAACTAGGACTCGCTATCTGAAGCATCTTCACCTCCTCTATTAATCTCCGTTAAGTTTGATTTAATGTTCTCCCCTCTACATATTTTCATTCTACTAGTTAATTTAACTTAACTGACGGGATGTGTTTTTGTGTGAGCCCTCAGAAAGAGGGAAAATAAAATGGTCAATATTTATTTATGTAGTGTGTTTTTGTACTTTTTTCAATATTTCTTCCGTATTCATTAAAATATCGATTAAATTTTATTATCAAATTTGACACGGGCTAAGAAAAAGAAATTCTAGATAGTTTTTTTTTAAATATTATTTTTTAAAATAATTTTAAAAATAAATTTTTGTTCTACCTAAAAAATGATAATGTCTATAAGTGTCATTTTCTTATTTTATAATTTCTAAATTCAATTGAAACTAAAAATTAGCTGGAGTGTCTACACTCGACTATCTCGCAAATTTGAATTGGATTAAATAACTTATATTAATTTAAATTAAATTTAATTAATTATAAATTATAAATAATAAATATTAAACCAGCGCATGTTTGCCTTTTTGTTGATGGCACCACTACACATGTTGGCGCGTGAGATTTGCAGTGTTAAAAAATTAATTCTGGTAATTTCAGCGAATCAATCAAGCTGAAATTCTGTATATAGCAGTTTTATACAATTATTAATCATGTGAAAAATTATCAAACATATAGCTTTATTTTTACGGTCACTTTAGAGGAAAAAAAATCAAAACGTTGTAAGTAATGACTCTCTTCCGGTTGAGCTACATTTCTCAAAAGTTGATATAAAACTACGAATTTTGAATAATGCCCATGTACCAAATTTCATCATTCTAGCTCAAACCGTTTTTGCGTAATCTTGATTACATGCATACACACACAGACATTTTTCTCAACCTTAGTGAAAATGATTCAGGAACCTTCAAAACGTATAAAAACATCAAAATCTCAACTTCGAAAATTTTCGTGATCGCAATACTATCTCTTACGAGATAGTAATAAATGAACAATTACTATAATATATATTTTCTAGTATGATTATTATAAATAAATAAATATTATTAAATATAAATTAATATAAGAATTATCTACTATTATTATTAGTTATTAAATTGAAAGTTTTGAATTGAATTATAATATTTATTCATTATTATTTATTAAGTTATTTATAATAAAGTATATTAAAAATGAATCTGGAGTGTCTCCACTCGACTATCTCGCAAATTTGAATTGGATTAAATTACATATATTATATTTAAATTAAATTTAATTAATTATAAATTATAAATTAAAATTAATAGATAATATTTATTAAACCAGCGCGTGTGGCTCTTTGTTGATGGCACTAAGTCACGTGTTGGAGCATTATTTGCAGTCGTGTTAAAAAATTAATTTCGGTACTTTCAGAGAATCATTCAAGCTTAAATTCTATATATAGCAGTTTTATACAATTTTTAATCATGTGAAAAACTATCAAACATATATCTTTATTTTTATGGTCACTTTAGAGGAAAAAAATCAAAGCGTTGTAGGTAATGACCCTCTTCCGGATGAGCTGCATTTCTCAAAAGTTGATAGAAAACTACAAATTTAGAATAATGCCCATGTACCAAATTTCATGATTCTAGCTCAAACCGTTTTTTCGTAATCTTGTCTACACACACGCACGCACACACACATACACAGACATTTTTCTCATTCTTGGTGAAAATGATTCAGGAATCTTCAGAACGGATAAAAACCAGCGACACATCGAAAATTTTCATGATCGCAATACTATCTCTGGCGAGATAGTAAAAAAGAATAATTAAATGATTAAAGTTGAATATCTACACCAGAGGTCGGGGAACTTTTTTAATCATTACACCAAAATATTTTTGGGTAAGTTGATATTACCCCATGGTAAACTAAAATAGCAAATTAAAAATATTTCTTTTTACTCACAAAAGTTTCATTTTTACCCCCAAAAATTAAAAATAGTTTTTGATCAATTTTTTTTTAATCATCCAATTAATAGTTTTTCATAAAATATGATTCGTAGCCAAACAGTTCTTCGAATTCATTGTTACAAAGCAATGTATGATGAAAAGAAGCCCAAAAAGAAAAACGAACAGACTTCTATTTTACTATTTTTTGAGAAGAAAATGTAAATTTCAAAACTTGCATCTATATATTGTTTATAATTATATAGATTTATTTTGAATAATTACTGCGTTTGGCATAATATTGAGTAAAATTTGAGTATTTTTGTATTTTTGGAACCAATTATCAGGTTTTGCATGTACTTAGTGCCTTGAATAGTCCGGTTTTGCATAGTCCAGTTGATTGGCGGAAGGGATTAACCGGTGTTTGATTTTTAATAATAATTAATATTATTAATAATAACGATGTTAAGATTAATAAGACGTTAATTAATTTATAATTCATAATTCAAATCTTTTAGCAATGTCGAGCCATGACAATTGCTTAGAGGTAAAAAATTTAAAGATTCCAATAGAATAAAATCAGCTATGATTATTTGTTAGTTTAGTTTATAAATGAGAAGAGAGTCACACGTGTGTTTAATGATGATTATACTAAATGTAATGGTAACTCATCTAATATGAATACAAATTTATCCCAGATTCTTTATTCCGAACTCATGTTTAGTGTTATCATTTTATATCTATTTAAAAGTCTAATCATCCCAAAAAAAAGATAGGGATAATTTTATTTTATAGAGGAGAGGGCGATATAACATTAATTTGATAGACTTACACAGAGGTTACAATTTTCAGTTCCAAGAGATTGATTTTATGAGTATAGACGCTTCAAGTTGCACAAAATAAGTGTTCAATTGAAAGCTACGAAGAACAAACAATTAACTAGAATGAGAAAGTTTAATGACTTTCGATAAGATTATTTTAAATAGAATCTACATATTCATTCTTTGGTCAAAACACGTTTATTGATTGATCTTAAATTTAGTAATATTATACTATTTTATCTAAATTTGAATTTTATTCACATTAGAATATATTTTGTTGGTTATTTTATTATTCAATCTTGTGAAATATATAATTAAACTCAGTGGCGTACCTAGAACTTTTGCCGCCCGGGGCGATCTCCAGTTTGCCGCCCTTTCTATTATAAGTCAATCAAATAGTGGTTTTTATAAATTAATACACATAAATAAATTATTAATCAATATTAATTAATACACAGAGTAAATTTTTTTACACATATTTGTATGCACTCGTAAACATATTTATATAATATTTACTCTTCTAGCTTTCATACTAGAAAAATCGTGTATAATGCTCTCAAAATTTATATTATTTGTAATTTCTTGTTCTATTGACAATATTGCAAGATTTTGTAGTCTTAATCGACTCATTGTAGTACGAAGATAATTTTGCCGAACAAAATCTTAACGATGCGTTTACAAATTCAACGAATTTGTATGAATACAATAAAATAAAATTATTATCCTGTTCTTGGAATTAGAATTCAAAATTTACACTAAAATGCATTTATATACACCGAGGAATAATATTCGAAATCATATAGTTGATCATAATTTATATAAATCAAATAGTAAACTTATAATAATCATAATAATCATTTATTATTCAAGAAAGAAAAAAAATAAATATGAAATGAATAAGTTGCTTTTTACAACTATAAATAAATATAAAAAATGCCGCCCCAAGATAAGTGCCGCCCGGTGCGGACCGCACCCACCGCCCCCCTCCCTTAGGTACGCCACTGATTAAACTAGTTAATCATTAAATTATTAGGTAGAGATTTTTTTAATCTGCAGTTTCACTTATTTCAGTTTCCGATTTTTCATGATTATTAATATATTACCAAAATTTCAATTATCGCATTAAATTCAACACCACCTAAGCTATTTAACAAATTATAATTTTTTATCAAAATATTAATTGAATAGATTAATTAAGAAAAATAATCATGTATTTCAATGGAAAAAGCAATTATTCTCTTTATTTATTCTTCTCTTTATTTAAATTACTGTATATTTATGTATGAAATATTAACTGCAATAATCAGGGTAATCCTATATTTATAAGATATTATGAATTTGAAAAGCAATTAATTTTTAAACCGAAGTTTTACTTACTGTAATTAATTTTTGACGTTTCAATTCTCCTAATTCTTTATAAGCAACAAATTCATTTATCATTGTTTTAATTCCAATCAAACGTCCAACAAGTTCACATTCCTCAAAGTCGACGCCCATTATCCATGCAACAGGAATAAATACTTTGGACATTATTAACTATAACAAAACAAAAATTTCAAAAGTATTTTACAAATGTAAAAATCGTTTTAAAAGTGAATTTCTTAACCTTACTTCTAACGATATTTGTTGATCTCCTTCCAAGCCGGCAAGGTTTCCTAACCATCCTAATATACCATTAAAAAAGGACACAAGGGCAATAAAAGCTATTAAATTTGCAATTATTCCTTGGACCATTTCAAGACCTAACATTGCACCTTTGGAGGCAGCATCAAGAGCGCTATTATCTTTTCTGAAAAAAAAAATATCGCATGAAATTCTTTACAAAATTCAATATCATCTATTTACTATTAATGTATAATTCTAAGGTGACCAATTTTTTAAAAGGAGGACTGAAAGTTTACGAAAAAAGTATTTCGCAAATAAATGAAACATTTTATTAACTTAAAAACAAATACAACAATTATGATTAATTATTATGTTCCGAAAGTTCTGTGTAGCGGAAAATGGGGGAGATTCTTTCAAGGGGCACCTTCATACACTAGGTATATTTGATATTTGACTATTTGACGCACATTAACAGAATGACTTATGCGTGTATGCATAGCTTACTTATGTGTCTGGTTACAGACGGAGTTTGACAGTAGTTGGAGTAAAACGTGCGTTGATGTGACATGGAACGTGATTCGGCCAGGCCTAAATAATTTTGTCGATTGACGTGTAACATTTCGATGAACATCTTTATTTATTTATGAATTATTTAAATAATCCAGAGATAAACAGATTAGTTATAAAATATTGAAAAGGAGAATAGTTATAAGGATACATCTTGAGAAAGGACAGAGCCTGTCAAAGGAGGACGATTGGTCACCTTAATAATTCTAAAAATTCGATCATGTTTCATATAAAAACAGAAATATACAATAGATGAATAGATAAACCTCAATATGAAGAGAGATTTAATGAAATAGTAAAATCAAAAATGATTATTGTTTTTTAATTTGAACCATAGAATAATATTATTTATAAAAGGATCATATGTAATAGGTGAAGGGAATAAAAAGGCTTATGCCAGTCTTGGATTAGTAACGAGGGCAGGTCAATAAGTCCGTAACTTTTTGAATTTGCCGTCTCTTAAATGAAATGGAAACACAGCTTCTGTCAGTAGGCAACTATCAGCCGACTTCTGTCGAAATTTAAACCAGCTGGGTCTTTTAATTTTTGTTTGACATCCATTAATTGCCGACTACCTGGTGATTTGAGAAGAAAATGGAAAAAAGTGAACTTCGTGTTCTCATTAGGCATTATTTTTGGCGGAAAAAACATCACTGAAACCGAGTTTTTGCGTCTTTTGGTAACCACATGAATGAAACGTGAATCCACGTACAAGACACTAGAGATCAAACAACAATCAAAACAGTGGGTTTCTCGGGGTGAATCGGCACCAAAGATGTCCTCGACAAATCTTATTTTTTTGGAAGGGATACAAAATTTGGAGAAACGTTGGACGAATTGTATAGAGCTCAAAGGAGACTACGTTGAAAAATTAAATAATTTTTTAATCCAAAAATCTATGTTTCATTCAAAAAGTCACGGATTTATTGATCTACCCTCGTAATATAAATTAGTGAAAGTTATATTTATCTTCCTTAACATTTTACATCTAATAAATGACTTTATAAAATTTTGATATTAATCAAATTCTAATAATTATTTTGATCATAAATACAATATCATTGAAAAACAACTATTTAATACTTTAATTATGAAATATTTAAATATAAAATATGTATTTTGGTGATATAAATTTTACTTACGGAATAGCTACATTAATATTTTCAGCAGTGGTTCTAGAAGGTTCCTGTTCAGGACAAATTAATTTTGCATAGCATAAAGCTGCTGGAGCAGACATCACAGAAGCTGTTACAAGATGCCCTGGATCTACTCCGAAATTTATATAAGCCGCAAATACAGTACCTGTAATTTAATTATAATAATTTAAAAAGAATGTTCAATGAAATATCATAATATATAAATTTTCAACAACCTATTATTTATTTACAATAATTAGAACAAAAATAAAAATAAAATATTTATTTAAGTAATTATATTCGAACAGGATAAAAATCCAACAGTTTTAGACTCTAATCTATCTCATACTGCTTATATTTATTTTATTATATATCTTTCTGTTATATTTTAAAATCTACCTGCCACAGTTGAAAATCCGCTGACCATAATAGCATGTATTTCAGATCTCGTTAAATCTGGAAGATATGGTTTTATAAGTAAAGGCGACTCACTCTAAAATCAAAAAAAGATATTATTAGTCTTATTTTATAATTTTTAATATAGAGTAAAATCAATAACAATATACCATTCCAAGAAAAACACTTGCAGAACAATTTACACTTTCACAAACTGTAGTACCCAAAATTGTTTGAAGACCCCAACCAAGTTTATATACAATCCATTGCATAATTCCATAATAATATAATATTTGAATTACCATGCTAAAAAAGAATATTACAGGTAACACCTGGAATTCACAAAATTAATATAACAATTTGAATATAAGAATATATGACTGGGACTATATATACGAGGGGTGTTCAAAGTATTCTCGGTATAGGTATGAAGGAAAATGCAGAAACTTCTAACTAAAATTTATTTTTCAATGTAGTCTCTCATAACCTCAATACACTTGTTTGCTCGGGAAACCAACTTTTGAATTCTCTCTAAAAAATATTTTTCCTCCTTGTCCTCAAAATGTGCGTTAATTGCCACCTTCAGCTTTTCATCGTCAGAAAAACGTTTTCCACGAAGATCTTTTTTTTAGGTTGGGGAACAAGAAGTAATCACTGGGGGCAAGGTCTGGGCTGTAAGGTGTATGCTTTATTTCTTCAAAACATTTTTCTCAACATTGTCGCATCAGTCATTCTGGTCTTCTTACACCAACGATAATTAGATTAGTACTAATGATAAATAAATGAAATTTTGAGAATATGTTCTCAGGGAGTGTCGTTACCAACTGAAATAATTTAAATCCCTTCGTCACTGCTAAATTACCCCGTTACCGAGAATACTTTGAACACCCCTCGTACATTAGAATGTTTCTAATAGGGATTTATTGTGTGTGTGTGTGTATATAAGTGGTATCACAAAAAACAAAACCAAAAAAAAAAAATTAATAAAAATAATTGGCTATTTACCTTGAATGCAAATATGCCTTGGCTAATAAGGTCATCGCCGTAAACAAAGGATGAGCCACTATCTGTATATCCAAGAAAAATTGACACTTTGTCGCCAATACATTCAAAAACTTTTCGTCCAACATACCACCGAATCGTTAAAAAGCCCATAATAAATTGCATATAAAGTCCACAGATAACAGGTCTCCATCTGATCTGTATTGAAGGAAAAATATACCTTTATAATTAATTAGATATTTATTTATATTTTTGAATAAGTATTTTAGAAATTCTTGAGTAATTACACACTTGAATAAATAAAGTAATATAATATTTCCTTATATTTATTATTATTTTTTCCTTATATATTATATCATTATTATAGTCGAAATGTTTATTATTTATAAAAGTAATTAATAATATATTATAAAATATTATTTAAGTTAATTTATTTTTAACTAATAATAATAATTGAATTTAAAATGTTTAATACAACCTCAATTAATTAAAAAAAAAATAAACATTTGAATGAAAAGTATTAAAGTTCCTATTTTTATTTAAGTTAGGAGGAATTTGGGCCCAATTGTAATTATGAGATTATTTCTAAAATATTAAATATAAAAATTAGCCAAAGTTTCCTCTAAGTTATCTGGGATAATAGCCTGTAATAATTTTTCGAAAATTGCACAATCATTTTTGTATTCTGTGCACAGTGGGCTTGTTTACCATTTTTATCCTATTTTATAAAAAAAGAAATACCTCTGAAAATTATAAAAATATAAATTTCATAAAAAATTAATAAATTTAAAAAATCCTTTCAAGTTTTAAAGAGTAGATATTAAAAAAAATTCACTTCAAAAATAGACATAGGACACCCTTATTTTGCAAATTTTTACATACGTTTTGAACCTTTTTGCTGTTATATACATTGGTACCGCGCAGTCAACGAAAAAATTAGAGGGACTCTTGGATGCAGCACGTCAAATGTTGAAATTATCAATATTTTGAAGCACTGTTATGAAAAATAGTATTTTATTATTATGAATGGCTAGCAGTAAATATATTAATATATCTATAGTATAATATGAATAGAAAAGTCTTCTAGAGATGCAAACAAAATTTTTGATTGGCTGGAGTGTCTTTCACTAATTTTAGAATTTTTTAAACCGAGGATTTTGCCTTTAAACCTCTGCCCTTCATGAATCGTAAAATAATTTTCAAATAAAATAATACACACAGACAAGTAATGACACTATGAGCCGTGGTTATCTATAATAACTATCTAAATTTAATTTCATACTTAAACTTTAAACTAAACCATAATTATTAATTAAATTAATTTATTTTATGATATTGCAAAAATACATAACATATCAATTTCATATATATTTTTTAATATTATATAAAATACTACCTTTTTTATATTTAAAGAAAAAATGAATCCCAAAAGCATTATAACAACGACACCCAATAAAGAAATAAGCCTTTGATGATTATCTTCAGCATCAATTATAACAAATATAAGGATCCCAATGCCAGGTAATATACTGATAACAATAATTATTAATGTTTGAATTTTCTTGTTTAATCTAAAATTTAAAAAAAAAGAATAATAATAACAGTAATATTCTGATTATAATGTAGATATTAATTATTTTGAACCTTTTAAATTTGTTATTTACTAGTTTAAAATTTTTTATAGCTCTTTGATGAAATCGGGATAACCAAATTGGCTTAATTATATGGTAATAAATTATAAGTAAGTAAGAAAATCCAAAGATTAAAATAAGTAATCCATAGCCATTACACCAATCCATATCACAATCTAAAAAAAAAAATTGAGTAATATGAATTGTAACTAATATTATCATCATTTTAATTATTCACAGCATAAAATTAATATTTTAAAAATATATACAGAATGTTATTCTTACATGAATTGGACCAATATATCGATGCCCAAATGAAATATGCATTTATAAGGCCAAATAATAATATATATCCAAAAATAACAAAAAATTTATTATTTTTATTTATTATTTTTCTAAATAAAAAGCTAAGTATAAAAGTGTCATCATATTTGAATTCGTCTTTACTTTTATCTTCGTTAATTTCTTCGAATTTTTGACTTTTTGTTGTTTCCTAAAAAAACAAATTGGATTTACTTATATAATTTTAAGAAATAAATTATATATTGCAAAACATACCTCTAAATTAAATGCAACTTCAGGCTCAGGTACATATGTTAAATTATCTTGGCCAGCCATCTATAAAATATGAAAATTAATATTACTATAATGATTATTTATTTATTTCTATACATAGATCATATGTGTTTTTTGTTATTATTTATTTTATACTTTCTATTTATTTAATTTAGTCATGTTCATTTAAATATTTATTATTATAAATTTATTAAATATATTCTTCTTTTTAAGGTGCCGTCTCCCTTTCGGAGTTTGGCTATCATCATGACTAGGATAGCCTTAGAAGCAGCCCAGCCATGATGATTTTTCTTGGGAATGCTAATGCGGTGGTTTGACAGTTCCTGGAGCCGGAAGCAGCTGATGTTACATTGAATTTTATTAGAAAAATTTGTTCTTAGTTGGAATCGAACGCCGACTTCTTGTGTATAAAATTGCTACGCTACACTCTCGGCTAGCTGCCTCTTATTAAATATATTGGGGTACAAAAATTATTGAGGTTTTTTTTTTGTAACTTTAAAGCTCTATCCAGTGAAATTGTTACTGTATATTTTATTCAAAGTATTGTCAATCGTTGTGCTAATTTATTTAAAATATTTTTATAATTATTTATGATACTAATAAATAACAAAGACATCAAAACTAAATAATAAAATATACAAACAAATAATACATATTTTATTTCAATAAACGACACGAAGGTAAAAGATAAAACACAAATTTATATTTCGTTATAATAGGTAGATAACAGTTATTGTTTTCCTATTACTAAGATGTCCATCATAATCATAATCAATGCGGACCAATTTATAGTCTTAAGTTAGGTCTGTGTTATTTATTTATTTAATAACAGATGCAACATTTGGAAATAAAAAATTGTTTTTTTTTCTTTTCTATTTCAAGTGCTGATAGCCTGACTCAATAGAATTGATCATGATTCAGTTTAATGTTTATCTATTTGAATTTGATTCATTTTAAAGGGAGGAAAATTGATTAAGAACAATTTAAGATAGATTATAATTAAAAATAGTAGTGGTCCTTACAGCTGGGGCCTTTGGAATACTATAATTAATAATTTCAATTACCCATTATAGATAAGTATTTGTAAAAGAATTATTTTTTTATTTTTCATTTTATAATCAAATTATATATAGGTATATTTAGGTATATTTAAAAATTATATGAATATTATAAGTTTGTAATAAATAATATATAATATATAATATTGCCCCTCATTACAAAGCGTTCTTGATCTACATGCCAGCTTTAGAACCTTAATCCTTTGTCAATCGTTTTCCCCCTGAATAAACGGCCAAACATATTCATCTCAATTTGATAGCTCTAATTACGATTAAATTGATTTGATTACTATTGTATAATAAGATAATAAGATGTAAAACGAATCTTTATAATCACATTCTAAATTATCTATTACTATTAAAATTTTTATTTTTTAAACAATCCTTTTTTAGTCATTTTTAATATCATCTTAGTAAATTATTCTGTTACTTAGGAAACTACTATAACTTTTTAATTATTTATCGAATTTATTTCTTAAATATCATAAACAAACTCTATTGAATAAATGCATGAATGCGTAATATAAAGAAAAAAGAAAAGAACCTACCTCTTCAAGCAGTTTAAAAAGAAATCAAAGAAAGAAGTTCCTTATAGACTTGTTATATATTATAAACAATAATATATTCCTATTAACCGATAGTACATACCTTTTCCTTGATACTTGATTCGTTTATCTCTTCTACACTGACATCATTGAATTTTGAGATGTTTACAGATATTTTTATTCAAATATATACATTTTTTTTTAGATAATTCTCTTATTGAAATATGAATTATGAGATATGATTTTTAATGATTAGATAGGAAAACACGAGTTTAGTATATTTATTTTCATCAATTAATTTATATTAATAGGAACTTATAGTATATGAGGAAATATATTTAATAAATATATTTTGTTAAATATATGTAAATTTAATAATTAATTAATTAATTTTCTTTGTGACAAACAAAATTTATTTATTTTATTATTATTCAAGATTAAAATATAATTATAATGATTGTAAGAGAAAATAAAAATAGAAGATGCCGATCTTCTGGTATTCAACTTAAAAATTGAATTTAAAATATATTCTACTACCAAATATTTTATAATATAAGTAAATATATATATATATATATATATATATTTCCGTAAAATTATATTATGTAAGGAATGTGATAAGGTAAAGATTATTTAATAGGTACTTGTAAATAAGTTTATCATAATTTTTTTCTTTATTGATCTGAAGAATGCGAGAGAGAGAATTACTCATTTTACCTTTAACTATCAGAATGCTCATAGAATATGAATATAATTAATTGTAATAATAACATCACAATAGAAAAAAAAACCTCTTAAGAAATTACATACATTCTTTTATATTTGTTATTATTCAAAAACAATAATAATTCAATATAAAGAAAATATTGTTTATTGCTTGAAGAAAAAAAAATACCTGCAATTTTCATTAGAATATCTGTTGCAATCTTTTTTGTGACCTAATTAGAATCTATAGATATATATTTAGCTAAATAAATAAAAATAATAGAAAGAAATATAGTGGGGGAATTTAAATTTTATAAATTTAATACACACACATCGTTTATATATTATAGTAAAGAGTAAAATATTATTTATTTATAGTTTTATATTTATTATTATCGTCTCCAAAATTTTTTCCAAATTTTTCTTAAGAATATTCATCTAGGGTTCAAAGAGAAAAAGGGAAAAAACGATTTTTTTTTATATACCCATGTGTTATTACAAAAATCCGTTTCTTTGTACCAATTTTCGGCCGCACCCCTAATATAGCATGAATGCTAACCAAACTATGCATTTTTATAGGTTTTTCATTTTATTCATTTTTTACAAAAAAAACCTTTCTCATACTGTACCCAAATATCTTTTCTTGGTATTTTATAAATATAAAATTTTAATAGATATAAATTTTGTTTTATTATAATATACGTATATCAAATTAAATATTTAATAAATTAACAACTTATATTTCTTTTTAAATAAAAATATTTTAAAATTTATTTTAATAATTTATTAGAAAAATTTTTGAGAAATTACTTGAAACGCGCTATATAATTATGAAAATGAATGTAATTTTAATCAGATAATTATTTTCAATTATATTTTGAAATTCGTCATTATTATTATATATTTATGAATTTATAATAATGATAATTCAATATAACAAAACTAAAAGAAATTGATATGAAACTACTTTTTGAAATTCACTATACCCTTTATGTCCAAAATTACATACAATATAAAATCTTGTATTTTAAGTATAATAATAATATTATAATATATATATATATATTAAGATTATAAAATATCTAATACTTTGGTAAAGAATTTAAAATATTAGTTTAATTGTATATGTAAATACCTATATCAAATACTTTTTTTACTCCTCATATTGTATTATATATTATGATAAAAGTGTTTTGAAATAACGATAAGAATTTGATAAATTCATAATTAATTTTTTATATTATTTTTTCCTTATTTTTATAAATTTTATAGATAAAATATTTAAAAATATTTAATTTTATTTTGAAATATAAATGTAGCTTTTTCTACTAAACTTTTACAGTAAATTTAAGATACAAATATTACAAGTACAATTATATAGGTATATTATTTTTATATTAGAAATAATCTTAGAGAAAAAATAAATATCTTGTTAATTAATATTTTTTCTAAATAATTAAAATACTCAATATATGAATTGAAATTATTTTATACTGTGAGTAATTTAGGATGAGCTTTTTATATAAGAGTGATATTGAGGCCTCGTCCTCGAAAATATAATTTCTTTTATTCATAACAAATTTCACCGGAAAGTGTCTTCATGCATAAATACTATAGACATACTATTTTAAAAATATTATATTATCATCGCTTATTATTCAAAGTATGGTATTTTAAAAGAAACGATAACATAAAAATAAATTTGTTTATTTTTGTGTTGATTATCAAATAATTTAACAACCATGATTATAATTATTCATAAATACTAACATTAACTTTTATTAGTGCATTACTTTTTATCAGTCTTAGTAAATATTACTATTAAAACAAAGATATTTTAAATAAGAATTGTTATTTAAATTTTTAATGATAATTATTCATATATAATTTAATATTAAATGCAGTTAAAATAATCATTAGTGGATATTGAATTCAAATTTAAATTGATAACTAATAATAAATAGAAACAAAAAATATACTAAGAAAAAAATAACAAAAATATTCATAAAGAAATGGAATTAAATAAAAATATCAATGTATTTTTTAATAATTGAATAAACAAAAAAATAAAAAAGAAATTGTAAAACTTACGGTATAAAATTAAATTAAATTTTCAGCACTTAATAATAAAATTACATGTTGGAATGTAACTGTGCGTATTCACCTGGCCTGAGTAGAAGGCACACTGGAGCTACGAATAACATGTTTTCAAGTAAAAGTAGGGGAATATACGTCCTACGTTTTAAGGGGAATTAAATTTATTGAAAATATAGCAAGAAAACCTAAAATAATTATACGTATAAGATCTTCAAAATTAATAATATGATAGAATAAAAGGAAAAACGTATTTCTTCAATAAATGTGGTTGGAATGTTTATTTTTCTTATTTATAAACACATTCTTACATATTTTAATAATTTTTTGCTTATTTAATAAGTAATAAGTATAAATATACTTATTTTAATTAATTTAATTTGAATATTTTGGAAATAGATGAAATATTATTCATTTAAATCTCTTAATTATAATTTCATTAAAATATTCAAGTTTAATTAATTATTTATTAAAGGTCTAGTTTGTGGATATTATTTAAAATTTTAATTCTTTTTAATATTATATTTTGATTTTGAAAAACTTCCAACTTTGTTCAAGAGTAGGTCTTAAAAATTAAGGATACATTGGCCACCGATAAAATCTTCTTTTCCCTGATTCAAAGACCTTGAATTGTGAATGGAAAATTAAATATAAATATTAGTCATTTACAGAAGAAGGATATTAATTTTATTTTTCTTTATAAGATTATAAGAAACATTTTTTTAACTTTAATTAAAATAATTCAATAATTAACATTCACTAAAATGATAATCTGTAATATTACATCAATTGTTCATGGTTTTGTTTTAAAAATATATTTTATACTATAAAAATAAACTAATTATTAATTAACATTATAGTATTATTAATAAATATTAGATTATATATCAATACCTATCTCTGTGGCTCTAATGAACTCGAAAGTTCTTGGACGCAGCAACCACTCTTCTCCAAGTCTCCCTATCCTGAGCATAAACCCTTCAATCCCTACCCTCTCCCATCTCTCTCACGTCCCTTTCTACATTTAATTACATTATTAATATTAAATATTAAATTATACATGGTTCACCGAGCCGCCGCTCAAATAATTTAAAATTAAAAGAACATAAATTAAAAAAAATAATAATAATAAAACATACAGCCCTTAAACGTATCTATTAATGCATTGAAATACTAAATTATAACATAATGTATATATAGTAATTTTATTTCAAGCTGTACACGTTTATACAGACACGCAATGGATAGACAGACAGACAGACGGACAGACATCATGCTAAAAATACTTTTTTCTATTAACAAAATGCATGATTCGTGGAGATATGTAAAAATCTCCACATGTGAAATTTGGTGTAAAAACAATACCTTCCCTTCTATCGTCGGTCGGCAAAAATGTAATTTGTAGACAGCAGCGCCATCTAACAATGTTAAGAGTAAAAACACATAAGGTTAACGGAAGTCAAATATACGTGTCACCCACCTGGTTTCTATCAAAAAGAAATATTTGCTTGTTATTATAATTGTAAATCCAAATCCAAATTTAAAACGTTTATATCACAGACCACCTGATTTAATTTACTTATTACCTATTATATATTTTATAATTGATAATACGTTAATCAATTAAAAAATGGATCTTTATTCACAAGAAGACACAAAATATCCAATATATATAGGTTAGTTTTTATTTCTGTTTTTTCATCTAAAGTAATGTTAATTGTCACTAAAATTATTTTTTTTAATATTATTTATAATGATATTATTCCTTAAATTGAATTATAAAATAGTTAGATATATAAAAATATAATGATTTAAAATAACGAAAACAATCCTTTTTTTAAGGTCCACTATATTCTTGTGTATATTGTCATACCAATTTTATAAGTGAGGGATTTTTATCGAAACATTTAAAAAAATGTTTTCATCATAAAATATTTTCAATCTTCAAAAGTGATGTAAAACTCAAAAACGATACAGAGAAATATTTAGACGAAAAAATTAAAGAAGAAACTGATTCAACCCTTACAGAAGACAATCGTTTTCAATATAATTATTGTAAAAATAAATTTAATCAGAAATCAACTTTAAATACACATTTAATAATTCATACAGGAGAAAAACCTTTTGAATGTAATTATTGTAAAAACAAATTTAATCAGAAATCAACTTTAAATAGACATTTATTAATTCATACAGGAGAAAAACCTTTTGAATGTAATTATTGTGAAAAGAAATTTAATCAGAAATCAACTTTAAATAAACATTTATTAATTCATACAGGAGAAAAACCTTTTGAATGTAATAATTGTGAAAATAAATTTAATAATAAATCAACTTTAAATAGACATTTATTAATTCATAAAGGAGAAAAACCTTTTGAATGTAATAATTGTGAAAAGAAATTTAATCAGAAATCAACTTTAAATAGACATTTATTAATTCATACAGGAGAAAAACCTTTTGAATGTAATTATTGTAAAAAGAAATTTAATGATAAATCAAGTTTGAATAAACATTTATTAATTCATTCAGGAGAAAAACCTTTTGAATGTAATAATTGTGAAAAGAAATTTAATGTGAAATCAAATTTAAATAAACATTTATTAATTCATACAGGAGAAAAACCTTTTGAATGTAATTATTGTAAAAAGAAATTTAATGATAAATCAAGTTTGAATAAACATTTATTAATTCATTCAGGAGAAAAACCTTTTGAATGTAATAATTGTGAAAAGAAATTTAATCAGAAATCAACTTTAAATAGACATTTATTAATACATAAAAAATAGGCTTAATAATGAAAACAAGATTTTCTTTAAATATAGCTTATATACTTTATAGCACAAATTATAGTTTAAATCATTAAAATTCTGATTATTTAACTTAGTATTTATATTTGCTCTATTAATAAATACATTATTTCTAAATATCTATTACATTTAAGAATCCTATCATTTTATTCAGTGGCGTACCTAGAACTTTTGCCGCCCGGGGCGATCTCCAGTTTGCCGCCCTTTCTATTATAAGTCAATCAAATAGTCGTTTTTATAAATTAATACACATAAATAAATTATTAAGTTATTTAATCAATATTAATTAATACACAGAGTAAATTTTTTTACACATATTTGTATGCACTCGTAAACATATTTATATAATATTTACTCTTCTAGCTTTCATACTAGAAAAATCGTGTATAATGCTCTCAAAATTTATATTTATATTTTTTCCGCCGGCCCTGCTTTTCAAAAGAAAAATCGATGATTTAAAAAAATATTGGTATATCACTTCAAAGTAATCATATAAACTTTTCATAAGAAATGACATTTATAAACTGACTAGCTGCTCCGAGCGCCTTCCAGGCGCTCTTCACACCTAGACGGGGGCTCCGCCCCCTGTACCCCCGAGTGATACATAGTATTTGGTTGAAAAAGTCTGTATGTAAAAGGTTTTCATCCATTTTGTTTCAATCAGTATAAGTAGATAAGACATATATTTGTTTTCTTGGAAGATATATTTTAATTTAATCAACAACAAATTTTCTTAGTACCTAACCTTAACACACAACAATTCCGTCTCATTATTGTAATACAAAGTTAGAAATATTAAGTTAATATAATTAATATTATTTATTTATTAATACCAATTAATAATATTAATTACTTATAAATTATAAATAATTCATAATAATAATAAATTGTGATACCAACTTATAGGAATATTAAAATAATATAATTATTATTTTACATTTATATGAATATAATATAAATATTTTTAATTTTATTTTAAGAATAGATATATATCTAAAAGGCGGTAACTATATATATACATTTAAATTAAAAATATTTGAATGTTTAAGTTTTTATGTAGCGCCATCTGTCGATAGTTTTGTGACACTACAGACTTTTACCAAAATATTACTAATTAAATTAATTTTGGATAAATTAATTTTGGATTTAACTACACTAAAACCTTCCCTGGGATGCCCACAACAATCCCTGAAAGTTTCACCGTAATCGGACGGGTAGTTTTTGAGTATTTGACAGACACACACACACACACACAGACTGCCTTTTATATATATAGATATCAAAAAATTTTAGTTAGGAAAAATTGCCGAACAAAATCGTAAAGATGCGTTTACGAATTGAACGAATTTTAATGAATACAATAAAATAAAATTATTATCTTGTTCTTGGAATTAGAATTCAAAATTTACACTAAAATGCATTTATATACACCGAGGAATAATATTCGAAATCATATAGTTAATCATAATTTATATAAATCAAATAGAAAACTTATAATAACCATTTATTATTCAAGAAAGAAAAAAAATAAATATGAAATGAATTAGTTGTTTTTTACAACTATAACTAAATATAAAAAATGCCGCCCCAAGATAAGTGCCGCCCGGTGCGGACCGCACCCCCCCCCCTAGGTACGCCACTGCTGTAACTAAATATTTTGTCTTAAGCACTATTAATTTCTAGCCCCACCTCTTTTCCTGCTTCCATTAATTTTTCTACGCTATCTATAATTACATTTGCCGAATCTCCTATTATATTCAAGTCGTCTGTGTAACCCAGAGATGGGCATTAAGTCGATCGCGATCGACTGGTGGACCGCCGAGTCATTTTAAAGTGATCGCCTTTACTCATTGCCTTTTTTACTTAAACTACTCCTTAGCATATAAAAAATTCCATTACTCGGGGAAGAAATAACCAAAAATATAAACGAATTGTTTTCTATAACTATTGAGGAAGATGAAGTTCTTCAAAATGACATAATTTTAAAAGCACATAATTCAGATCCTACAAATATTTTTTGGAATTTAATGGACGAAGTTAAGTATCCTAATTTAAAAGGTCTCGCATTAAATTTAACATCGTTCTTTGGCTCTACCTACCTATGTGAATCTGCATTTTCTACGATGAATATAATTAAATCAAAATATCGCTCCCGTCTTACAGACAATCACCTCGAATGCAGTACAAGACTGGCAGTTAGTAATTATACACCAAGATTTACTAAATTAGCAGAGGATATGCAGTGTAAATCTTCTAATGCGGACAATTTCACATGACTTTATCTTAAATAATAATTCGAATCAATATTTCTTATGAACTTGATATTTTTATACTTTTATAATCTTTAAATTTTGTTTGAAAATATATACCTAAGTTCCTTTCTTATTCTATTTTTTTAGTTACCTATGTACATTTATACCATTGTTTATTATTATTATTTTAATAAATATCTGGTGGACCGACTTATTGTAAAAAAATTAGAAGTAGACCGCATCCTAAAAAAGTTTGCCCATCCCTGGTGTAACCTAATACTTAAATTTTTTGTTTACGATCTATGCGTATACCATGCACTATAGACTGTTATTGAAATCTTTCTAAAAAGCATGTCTTTGTGTCGGCCACTTGGTGATCCCTGATCGTGTAATTAAATATTATGGAAACTAGTAAATAAAGAAAAGTAAAGGATTTTTAGTGTTGGACGACTATTTAAATCACCAGTATTTTAGAAAATTTAAATTATATAGCTTGTTTATGAAAGAATAAATAGTAAGTGTCTCAGAAGCGATATTGTGTGTGTTTTATTATTAGAAATATATTTGTGAGTTCTTTCTTTTCTTTCCTAAATTAAAAAAAATATATACATATTTTCAATGTCAAATTTCTTAATAGATAATTCCAATCATTCTCTTGATCTTCTTATTTTACTTTAGATTAAAGAAATCAAATAGTTTTTTAAATAGAATGGTAGCATTTGATAATTCCTATGATTTCACTAGATGACGCTATTATCATGCATGCATGCCTCTGTTAAGGTTATAATAATAATACTTTTTCAAATTCATATTTGACGTCTTTTTTTAAATTTATTTATTTTTTAAGCTTTATATATTTGTGAATAATTCATTATGTCAGATACTTTAGTTATAAAACACTTACCAAATGAATTTTCTACTGAACAAAAAAAAGATTTTTTGAAACATTTTGGAGCTTTAGATGTTAAAATAATTGCATCTAGAAAAAAATACTCATTAGCTTTTGCCAAGTAATTGCATAAATTAAAATAATAAATAAAAAATTTATTTTATTTATATATATATATATAATATTTATTTATTTTATTTTAGATTTGAAAATAATTATCAAGCTCAAATCGCTTTAACAAGATTACATCAACTTGAATTATTTGGAAGAAAATTATGCGTTGAAATAAGCAAAGAAAATTCTAATTATTCCTTTCCTATTGAGTAAGTAAAATTGTATTAAGATAGGTTATTATTTTTTATTTTTTTCCTTTTTTTATTTGATTTTACATATTTGACATAAAAAATAAATAAATCACTTTATTATATGATTTAAAGAGTTATTATTTTTTTTATTTATCAAATTAATGTCAAAATTCTTTTGAAAATATGGCCTTTTATCTAAATTAATCCCTTAATGTTTAAAAATATCAATGCAAATATATCTTTTCTTTTTTTAACAAGAATTTATTATATATCACTAGCCTTTAGAGGTTTATATAACATTTAATTTTTTCTCGTATTTTCTATTCCGAAATTATTTTAAAAAAATTGTCTTTAAGTCTCTCATTCTCTCTCTCTCTCTCTATATATATATATATTAAGAATAATGCATATTTGAAAAAATTATAAAATTAATATGGATAAAATAAAACCAAAACTTGTTAGTTTCATTTTACACCGGATGTTCTCCTTGAGTTAAGGAATGTTTCTCTGTATATAATTTAGATTTAGATGATATTATTTTTCCAAATATGCATTGTTGTTTTGCGTCACCTTTTTATTTGTTCCAAATTCTATATATTTTTTAAACATTTAATTTTATTTTTATAAAATTTTATTTACATTTTAGAACTCCACAACATATTCAAGCACAAAAAAATTATGAAGAATATTTATATAAATTAAATACATGGCATGCAGATTTAGATTTGACACACCCTCCTCCAAATTATTTATTTTATAAATATCCATCTCCAACACCAGAAGTTCTTAAAAATATATCGATCTTATTAAATGCGATTCCTAAGTTTTATACACAGGTTCTTCATTTAATGAATAAAATGAATCTTCCTTGTCCTTTTGATGAAAATTTTTCATTTCATGCTGAGAAATTTATACCCAACATATTACAACAAAACATCACATTATCAATCACGGAAGAAGTACCATCCCTAGAAAAGGTAATCTATAAAAATAATAATGTATTTTCTATACATTTTTTGACTTATTTTTTATTATTATTATTATTATTATTATTTAGGAGTTAATCGAGAAAACATTATCAGACGATGAATCTGAATTGGAAAGTGAAGGAGAAGAGAAAAAGAAAGAAATTTTACCTGTAATAAATTTAAAAAGAAAAAAGACTACTGTTCCAAGACCTACAATATCAAAAATATTAAAAACCTCATATCTTAAAACTACATCTTCTCGACCACCTTTAAAACCTGAAGAAGTTTTCGAATCTATAGAACAGGATAAAATCTCTAAAACTATTAAAATGAATATGAAAAATGATCCTAAGTCAGATATAAATACCAAATACATAGAAGAAAGGTTTAAATCCTTAACAAGAAATTTAAATGAAGAAAAAGAAATAAAGGAAAAATCGCCAGATTTAGAAGAAGACGCCAATTATATTTCTTCTCACCAATTAGCTGTAAACAGATTGCCTCCTAAAGGTAATAAAAATGATATTTTAATATTTAATTTATTAATTATAGTAAGACCGAATCTGAAGTTTATTAATTATAAATAAATATAATAAATAAATTCAATATCATTTAAAATTTAAAAATGAAAAATGATTTACATTCTGAATGATATACATACTTGGGTTACTAAAATATTTAATAAGTATTTTAAATTAATTTAAAATTTACTATTTTATTTTTCAGAATACAATCATTTAAATGTTTTCAAAAATTACCAAAAAGGTGTTCCATCATGCCGTTTATATATAAAGAACATTGCAAAAACAGTTACTTTAGATGATTTAAAATATATTTATAGACGATTTTATATTGCTAAAAATGATCCCCAAGGAACTATGTAAGTAATATTTATTAATAAGATAAATGATAAATAATGATATTTTTATTCTATTTATTTAGGTTTGATATTCAATATATGAATGAAGGACGATTAAAAGGCCAGGCTTTTATAACACTACAGAATGTGGACTTAGCAGATAAAGCAATTGACGAAACAAATGGTTACATACTTAAAGATAAACCTTTAGTTGTGCAATTCGCAAGATCGGCCAAAAAGAAAATAGAGGAATCTAAAGAGAAATAAATTTCAACAAATATACTTTATAGATTTGTATTATAAAGATAGTATTTATATAAAACTTTTTTATAAAATGTATATTAATTATTAAATTAATTTTAAAAATTTTATTTATAAATGTACATATTCTATTTATAATCAATACAAAAAAAATTGTGATATTAATTAATAATATTTTTTTAAGTAATTGTTTTGAATATTTTTTCTCAATTACCTTTATAAATATAAATTATTCAAATATATAAATCAATCAATATATTTATGATGCATTCATTAATCAGTGATAGTCATGGGATATTTCTAATATATTATTATGAATATGAAAAATTAAAAATAGTAATATATTATATTAGTAGAAAATTTAATTTAATAAAGGATTCAGTCAATAGAAATTATTTTAAAAACAAAAATATTTAAATATAAAGAGCAAATAATTTTTTTTTATTTACATTATTATCACAGTATAAAATATTGTAATAAAAATACATAAATTTATATAATGTGGGCAGCCTTTAATATTAAAATTGCAATCAGAGAATTTATTAAAAAATGGCAAAAATGAGCTTTTTATAATAAATTTTTTATCATAACGGACCTACTGAATGCCAATTGGCTAATGCCTTGAGATCAACATGTTCAAAACGCCATTGTTGAGTCTTAGCATTTATGTCACATTTTGTAACATAAAGACGCTTTGCTCCTGGATCAGCATCCATACAACGGTGATTTCCTCCTTGAATTAACCATTGTTGTTCCTAAAGAAAAAATGTGTAATTAGTAAAAATTATATTTTTTGTTTGCTCAAATTTTAGTTTCAATATTACAATATCAATAATTAAAAAACTAAATTAAAATGATTATATTATTTGAAAGAAAATTATTTAAATAAATCGAACAGTCAACTAATGATATAAGAATGTTAAAAAAAAATTGAAAGTTTTTTTTTAATTTTCAATATTTCCTATAAAATTACTTACAGGCTGATAACGCCAAAGTTGATTTCCTTGTTGTCCATGACAAGCGTATAATGTGATTGCAGCTCGATCTCCAGGATCACTAACATCCCAACAAACCAATCGTCCCTGGGGTCTAATATCTTTATGCCAAGTAAGGGTAAAATTTTGTTCGCGCTTCTTATGAAAAAGTGTTGAACTATCCTGTAAAAAAAATAATAGAGCATTTAAAAATTAAAATTATAAAGTAAAGTTTTGAGACGTTTATTTTAACAGGTTCCCGCCGGCATGTACCACCGGTGGCTCATAAAATAAATAGACAAATTATGGAGCTGGCGGGAACGTGTTAAATTACAACTAATAACAGGATAATGATAGATTTGATTTTTTCCTTATTTTTAATAATTATTTGTTTAAAATTCTAAAAAGGCGACATTGGGTGTGTGGGTAGCGAGCCTGCCTCACATTCACATGGTCCCGGGTTCAAGTCCCGGGCCTGGCAAGGGAATTTCCCTAGCTGGGGTCTATGGGACGGAGTCAACCCGGCCTCCGGGAACAACATTGAGGAAAAGCTACTTGATAGCGCCTCCGATCAAGAAAATCAAGGTAAAGGTTAAGAGGACCCGTTCTACTGATCATAGGACACCTCATTGATATAACCGGCTTGATAAGCGTTGTCCTTGCGTAGGACGAACAAAAGTCAGAGGTTTTAAAATTCGAAAAGCTTAGGCATTTTTGAAAGATTTCAGACATGTTTAAATAAATAATTGTCGAATTAATTAAAAAATGGAAATATAGATATAGTGTGTCATTGTCACGATATATATTTGGAGAGATATAGAGTTATATTCAATTTATTTACATTATTTTAATATTTTTACATTGTTAACTATCATCAGGAAACCAAGTGATTGTAATATAGTTGAATTAAATATTATGATTATTTTAGTTATATAATTATTTAAATATATTTATAATTTTTGTTTATCAGATCCTATTAAATAAATTTGTTACCTTGATACATTCTGTAAGCTTTATACGATCATCTGCTTGGGCATTAGTAGTATCAACACATAATTCGGGCGCAGCCACACTTCGAATCTATTAATATAGAAATGAATCAAATAGAATAAGGATATTTAATAAAATTAAAATCTTTACCTCTCCTTTAGCAAAGTCAGGAGGTTCTATAGGCGGATATCGTTTTGGCAAATCAAAGGCAATTTCACGCATGAACCAATCAAAATCTTTGCAATGTAAGTGATTTCGAAGTTCACGTTGTTCATTCAAATCTCCTGGATCAATATTTAAATAATGTGGTCGTCTTTTATAAAGATATTGCGCCCAATTATCCATCCATACTTCTGCTACTCGTCTGTAATTCTAAAACAAATTATCAATACTTTTCAAGTTCTTCCACTGTACAAATATATATATATATATATCTATATAATATATATTTACCCTCCCTACAAAATCTCCTTTATCAGGATTTGGAAATGGAGCAAATTTTCTATAAATATGTCCTACTCGTGAACAAGGCGCGTCAAACATTTGTCCACCACATTGCCATATTTTAAAAGAAAGTTCATATTGTTCTCCTCCCCATATTTCAAGACCAGAATCGTAGCCCCCTAATTCCCAAAAAAAATTTTTATCTATTGCAAATAAACCTCCTGCCATAACAGGGCTCCTGGAAATAAAAATTATTTGTATTAGAGATTGAATTTATATTCTTTAAATATTTATTAATTTTATAAAAAAAATACCTAAATGGTTCAGTAGGCCTCTCCAAATCTTCAGGTAATAATGGAAGACGTTTATAATAAAGTTCCCAGTCAAATCCTCCTCTTGCTCCTTCATCTTGAGCTCGATAAGCAAATGTTTCAAAATCAATGACATCAATGAAAGGACATACACATGTTCGGGAGTCTTTTGCAATAGGCTCTGAAAAAAAAATATTTAATTATTATTATATATTATATTAAAAAAGTTGATCTGTTTACCGATATATCTCAAAATAATTTTTAAATTTTTAAATGTTAATAAAGAATAGCTTTGATATTTAATTCTTTGAAATTATGAATATTTATTTCATTAAATATTTTGTAGTAAGAATAATAGTAAAATTAAATGATATAATTATATTTTCAATATTTGTTTTAAATTGATAATACAAATATTTTGATTGCATATACCTAAAAGAGGAGGCAACCAATTTACATTGGCTTCAGTGTGAGAATCTAAAAATACAAGTACTTTTGCTTTCGCTTGTCGCGCTCCCGCAAGACGAGCTCGAATCAATCCAGAACGTTCATGAAGCCTAAGAACACGTACTTTGGGCATGTTATGTTTTATATAGTTGTCCAGTTCTACTCCTAAACTAGCTATTCATTTCAAAAAAAATTATTAAATTATTCTATTTGAAAAAATAAATTGTCAAAAAAAAAACAAATAAATGAATGACAACTTACGTTTTGAACTAAAATCATCAACTAAAATGATTTCTTTAAGAAGTTGTACTGGTGATCGATTTACTACACTAGTGGCAGTGCGTACGAGAGTACTTAAATGTTCATTATGGAACGGAATGATAACGCTTACATCAGGAAGTTGAGATATATATCGTTTACTTTTACATCTAAAAATATGGTTTTCAAAATAGAATAATTAAATGAAATTAGTAAATATTAAATATTAGAATTAAAATATTTATTAACAATAGCCTCAATTAAAAACATCTGAAAGTCATTTAAAATACATGTTAATTATATATTAATATTAATTTAATAATAAGATTTCTAACGTGAAAATTTTCAAATATTCAATTAAATTACTTAGAGAAAATTATTTTTTCAATTATTCAAAATAATTGAAATAGGGGATCCTAAAAAATGAATCGTTATAATTTTACACTTGGCAAATTAGCTTTTATCTTAAAACATTTGTATTGGAAAAATAAAGCCGGTTTATAAAAATATTTTAAGCTCACTTTACTAAATACATATTTAAATGTATATGCAGTTAATATTGTCTTTAACAACTTTTATTGTTATAAATAATGATTTGTTGTCATAATATAATAATATTTGTAAAACATTAATAATGATAGTATTAGTAATGTGTAAAATTTATAAGATTGATGTATGTAAACATAACAAAATATCTTCTGAATAAAAGAAAAATAAATCACTAACAAAACTAGTTTCAAGAACAGATAATTTAGTGAACGCTTAATTAAATATAAGCTCTATATGCAAATTCCCTTAAACTAATAATAAAAATCTTAAAATTTTGTTGATGCAATTACCCTTTATTTCTTATGTCTGGTAAGGAACGATTCAGAGCAATTCTGTCACTTAATAATGCATTAAATCCATTTACTCTATATAAATTTGCTTTATGACTGTCATCTTCTGAGCCAAGAAATGCTGCTTGGCCCTGTTCTCCTGGTCCTTTTCGCTCCCCTTCTTCTCTGATTTGTTGGTAATTATGCCAATCTTTCTTTTCAACATAATTACGAATCGATTCAGGTAATGGAGGTAGTGGATGTTCAACAACTTCGAAATGTCTTACTTTGGGTGTTCGTATAAGTCGAAAAAGTACTGAAGTCACTAATATTGTACATAGTACTAACATAAGATATTTCAGAAATCTTTTTATTTTAATGTGCATTTTGAATGAAATAGTTCAAGCCTGAAAATATATTATAATGGATAAAAAATATAATGAATAAATTAATTAAATGATAATATTTTAATTGAAAATTTAAATTACAAAGAATAATATATTTTTTAATTTACACATATATATTATTTTAATTAAAGAATTATACCTTGACATATTTTTTAAAAACGTTATTATGATAATTTTAAAAACAAAATGAAAACAGAAAATAATTTCTGTTGCTTTTTCCTCAAAAACTTAGGAAACAAAACATGTGTGATATGATGTGTCAAATTCAATAGCCGCTAAATAGGAACGAATTTAATGAAGGAATTTCAAGGTCGTATTAAAATCGGTTCATAAATTTTGCTGATACGTTATAATAAAATATATTTTGAAATTTTAATTTAAGGAGTAATGAATATACAAATTAGGAAAATATTTTGATTTCAAAATTTTTTATTTAAAAACAAAACAAAAAATATTTCTATAAAATATAATAGAAAACTTACGTAGATACTTAAATATGATTTCATTATAAAAATATATTTTCTTATATTATATTTGTTTTAATAAGCATTGAGAAACGTTATTAACTAATGAAAGAAGATTAATGAAAAGTAAAATTAATTCATTTTATATTTTTTTTAAAAAAAAGGCAGATAAACAAATACATTTAGTTAATAAAGAAAAATTAATTAAGATAAGAGTATCCTATTTATCAAGAAATGATAAAAGAAAAACATTGATTAAAATAGCTTTAATAGTTAATTAATTTTTACCAAACCTAACCGATTCTACCATAAAAAATTAAAATAAATCAAGACAAGCATTATGGGAAAGAAGAGACTTTGTCATATTTAACATTCTAAATTGTATATTTTTCTTTATTTCAAATTACAATTTTAATATAATTAATAAATAAATATAATAAATTAACGTTAATAAATATTCAACAATTCTCTCTAATACAATAGAATAAAGGCCGCAAATAAAAATCTGAACTAATTGATATTTTTTTGAAACAATAAATTAATGAAACTAAATTTTAAAAACTGAAGACCGTGAATATACATACTTCAAAACGTTTTTGAATACATACTTTATTTAAAATTAATTTGTTAATAAAATAAAAATAGAAAGAATAGATGTGTTTTATGGATCTCCTTAAAAATATCAAAAATATTCGTTCACAGCTACTTGCCGCCTAGTATAGCTTAATTAATATATTATCTAATTATTATATTATTATCTAAGAATCTGCAATTTACACTCTGAAATTTTCTTCTCTTTAAAAAAAATATTAGTTATTGATAAAAAGGAAAATATTTTTAAAATTAATATTTAAATTTAAAAAAATTAATAAATAAGATTCAATAAACATAAAGATTAATAAATAATTAATAATTAATATTAAATTAAACAGATAAAAACAATTTTATTTATATGTAATTATATAAAGGTAAACTTTACTTCAACTTAATATAGAAGAAAATTTTGCATAATTCTCTCATAAGGAAAGGGTATAAGGAAAATGAAACAAAGCTGATAAGTATTTTAAAATATATCACTTTTATTAAATTTTATTTTATATATAAAAATGTATTTTTTGAAATTTCTGTTTTAAATATCTCTTATATATAATTAAATGATAGAGAGTATTTAAGTTATTTCATGTAAATATTTATTTCTTAAATAACAATATATAATTAAACTATTCAAATATTTTATTTTATTGAGTTCCAATAAATCAGCGTTAGACGTTTAACAGTTGTCGATTTACAATTTCTTGTTTTTAGTTGATTCATAGTTTTTCAGCCCCTTTTTTCTTGAAAAAAATAGTCTTTTGTTTATAATTTTTCATAATAATGTATATTAGAGTTACTATACATTTTCAATTCAATTCGTGAGTTTTTTATAGATTTTTTTAGCTTTTTCTCGCAACCTAGTCACTAGAAACTTCTATCTAACACGCCTTTCCTCCATTCCTTTCTCCACGACCTCGATCCATCGTCTTCGGGAACTTCCCCTTAAACATCATATACTTTACTAGGTCACTATACATTATTATGAAAATAATTTTGTCTCTTTCATTTATACAAATGTGTATCGAAAATAATCTTCATATATGCCATATTATTAACTACTACTTCAAGTAAGGTGGAAATGAAGCAGAATGATTTTATGATCTCTCAAAGAACTTTTCGGCGACTGGACAATCAGTAAAAATTAAGTTGAATAAGTTCAAAACTTTACAATAATATTGTAATTAAACTAAAGGCCAGAAAATCTTAAACTTTTATTTTCATTTACTTAACTCTATTAAAATATTTAAATATAATAAAGATTCATTTAATAATAAAATTCTAAGAAATATTTTGTTAGCGTTAGTACTTTGTTCCACCCAGATCGGTTTTCACCCGGAGAAAACAGTTTTAAGGTTCTTGGTCCGGGTTAGATATTATTTTATCCGGTTTTTACAAAGTTTATGAAATTATACATTTTAAATAAAAATTAATTTTATATCATATTTATTTAATATTAAATCTATGAATTATTTTTGTATAATTAGTGTGTGCAGTATAAATATAATTTTAAAATATTTTCGGCGACTGGACAATCAGTATCTGTATTTTTTTATTATATAAAATTACGTTCTCGTTATTTGGTAATGTAGAATTTAATTATTTGTGTAAATAATATTTGACTGAAAGAAGAAAATAGAAAAGATCGATTGTAATAATAAACACTAATTTTCGTTTTCGAAAGATATTTTTATTTATATAATTTTCCTTTATTTACAAATTTTATCAGCAATTTTTCTAAATGAATTAATATTTTTTAAAAAACGAAAATTGTTACTTTTTTAACAGTTAATGTAAAATATATCTATTATTTTACACAGTTATATTTAAAACGAAAACCATAAATATTTATCATTTTAATATTTTTATTTACAATATTAAAAAAAAAGGAAAAATAAATTGACAACTAGATACTTTTATAAAAAAACATAACAATAAATAAAAACAATGATCACATTATCATTTTAGCATACATATTAATTACTTGTTAATCTTTTTAATATTTTATCAAAATTCAAAAAACCTAAGCTAACTTTAGTGATATCATAATTTTAATGTTTCACGATATCGAATATTTTAAAATTATGGTATATTTGTCTCTCTCATTAAAACAATAAAAAAAGATAAATAATACTAATATAAGTTTTTAATTATATATTACATATATATACTTATTTTGTATATCTAATTAATTTTGTCAGCTGATTTTTATGAACATAACTTTATTTGAATTTAATAAAATATTTTCGTACTCAGATTTAAAAAAGTTGTATGAACGTACAAGATCCATTTATTGAATTTTTAATTTCCAAATTATGTTTAAATTCAGGGATCTTTGGTTTATTAAGGATTAAATGATTATAAAATTTTTGAAATAATGGCAGTATTTTGAGTGACTCATTTGTATTTGTATTTGTAAGAATTAATTTTAAATGCAACAAACTGTTTAGAAACCAAATATTTTTAATATAAATAATGGAAATAATTATGAACCAGATTGCAATCTGTATATATTAAATATATTTTAAATTAATATTTTTATTATTTTAACGATTTTGTGGTGATTAAATTTAAATTTGTACTTTATTGTGAATGATAGGATGGGTTAGTGGTTGAAAAGAATTATTTGTCTGCAATCTACTATTGCTAGTTCTGTTGGAATTGTGTTTTATGATTTTGAATATTATATTGTATATATTGTATTTTTTGTTGGAATAATGAAATTTATATCATCTGATTTTTGAATTTTGTATGTATATTTTGTCTGACCTACCTGTCGCCTATAAATTTTGACCTTGCTTTGAGCGTGGACAGGCGAGGTGGATTAAATGTAGATGAGAAGAATATAAATAAATAAAAATATAATATTAATTTTTAGTTCATTTTATGAAAATTAATGCATTCATTAATTTATTTCTTATAATCTTATATATATATATATATTTATATTTTTAACTCTATGCAATTATAGATTAGAGTGTATTAATATTAAATTAATTAAAGTTAATAAAACTCTATTTAAATCTGATCTAAAATTAAGATTATAAGTTTGATTTTTATTTATGAAATTTTATATAATTGTTATCACTGAATGTAATTGTGATCACTCAAGATAAATCGGATAGTCGAAATGGTGTCGAAAATTCACACAAATATTTATAAACAGCAACAATCTAAAACTATTATAGTTTCATCAGAAGAAATTTTATTAAAATAATCCCTCCCTTTTTTCTTTTTATAATTTAACTCTATCTAATTTCAATCTTTCTTTGAAAACTGGATATTTAATAAAAAAATAACCAAAAATTATAAATTCATTCAATAAAAAAATAAAACAATTTACTTTAATAATTTTATTTTTCTAAATAATTTACTTCAGCTAATTATCTTATTATATATGTTATTTTAAAGTAAAATTATAAAATATTCAACTTTACAAAAGAATGTTTTTACAAAAGAAAATCCTTGCCCAAAATTTTCAAAAGTAAAAGTGAATAAAAACCTAAAGAAAAATTTCAAATTTAACAAGTTAATTTAATTAAGTATTATTTTAATCCAAACGTAGATTTTAAAAAAGTGCTTGATCCAAAATAGTGCATATATGTAACTTGTTGCTTCGTCTAAAAAGGAATGATATTTGAAGAGTCGAGAATTGAAGTATGGAAAGGCACGTGAATTCTGTACCTTTATTTTGATTAATAACCATAACGATCCTATAAAAGAAAAAAGTTTTTTATGTATTTATTTAATTATTTATAATAAAAAAATAATAAATTAATCTTATAATGATATATTAATAGATGATATCGACAATAATTCTCTAAAAAATATATGGAATTTTTGTGATTAATCTAAACCCAATGTCATTGTAGTCTAATCAAAATAGGTGATTTTTTCTAATAGTTATAATATAAATTATAACAATGTATAAATATGTAAGTATCGCGTTCAAAGATCGATTATTAATTTATTTCTTTATATATCAAAAACAGATTATTTTTCTTAGAGATTTTAATAAATCATATATCTGATTTATTATATGTTTTAAGTGAATAAAATTAAAAATTACCTGAATGGAAGACATAACTCCATTTGCTAGAGAGCCTAATTTTACCGCTGCTTTAATTACTCCTTGGCGGACAGACTCTCGCATTTCTTGTAAATCGATATCAGGAGTTTGAATATGTGAAGAATAGCCACTATTATTATTTCCAGAATTTGTCCCAAAATAGTCAGCTGAAGATATACTGGATGAACCCTCAAAACGAGCCAAGTTATTTTTACGTTCCCACTAAAAAAATTAAATAAATATTTAAAATATCTGTATATAAATAAATAAAAATTAAATAATTTGAATTGAACAACTATTTTTTAAAATAATTTATTGAATTATTCCAATGTCTTTAAGTTATTATAGTTTTATAAATATTTCCTCATCAAATTTCAGTTGAATTTTTGCTTAATGATCTCATTAGACTGAAATTGATATTTTCTTAAGAACTTATTTTTCCGAAATTCCAATTATTTCTTTATTAAAAATTTGAAATTAAAGAATTTCAGGTTGATATTTTTTATTAAAAAATGTTGATCGTTTGTTTGAAACTAACAGCAGTATCCGTTGAATCTCCAAAATATTGATCTGATGAAATTGCTTTTGCTGATCCAAATTTTCTCTGAGCCTCCCCAGAATTTGAAACATTTGATGAGGGTTCTTTCTTAACAGGCGTTGTTGATTTTTTGTGTTCATCATTAGAGTCAAAAGAATTTGTTTTTGAAGAAATGCTCCAAGAAGGTTTTCGCTCTGAAGTAGAGGCCAGAAGTGATTCTAATCCTTTAGGCTCATTATGGCTGCTGCTTTTATACCTGAATATCATAAATGGTGTTGAGAATTTTAAATTTTATTATTGAATCAATTGAATACTAACATAGTAGAAAGACCGGAAACAATATGAAAATCTTCAAAAAAACTATCATCTCTTTCAAAACTAGAGCGATTACCACCTCCGCTATTTCCTGAATGAGCAGGGTTTTCCTGTTCTATAGTTTGCATATCATTTAAAGCGGAATGGCTTACTCCACTAAAATAAAAAAAAAGAAATTATAATAATATAATAATTATAAATATACAGAATTTTACTATTTCTTATATTTACGATCGAGAGCCAAAACCCATTCCAAGCCTTTCTACTTGTTGAGCTTTTTTGGGATCGACTTGTCTAAGTTTTTCTTCTTCTTTTTTCTGTTGAATGCTTAGATCTTGATAAGCCAATCGCATTGAAGCCATCTAAAAAAATACAAAGTATAAAATACTTTTATAATAAGTTGTTATTCAAAAAATAATTTTAACCTCTTTTTGTAACTCTTCAGCATTTTTTTCAGCCATTTGCTTAGCTTCTTCGACTGCTTGTACGCGCAATTGATCGGCCATGGCAGCTTCTCGCTCAATCTCAGCAAAATTTGTTTTAACTTTTTGAGCTCCCAAACCTCCTTTTTTTGTTCCAAGCTAAAATACAAAGTTTACATGTTATCATGAATCGTTTTACTATTAGTATTATTTAAAATTACCCCTGTTTTTTTTGTTTGTGGTTTTCTTCCACAAATAGTAGATTTGCGTTCTGCAGGCAATGTAGTTGGTGTTAGATTCACATTTGGTTCCCCTCGAGATAAAAGGGCGGCAGGATTGCTGACCAAGTCCTTAATAAAATAAATGGTTAAAAATATTTTGTTTTAAATAAAAAGATGAGAGTTAATGTTAATATTATTAGTTTTATATTAATAGATTATGAAACCATTAAATCTTGTATGAATACCTCTTTAGGTTGGGTATTATTATTCGGTGTAGGTGGAGATGGTTCAAGGAAATCATTATCATTTGCAGTTTGTTCTTCAAAAAAATCGATATCTTTAGTTGCTTTAGTAGTCACAGGCTCTGGTTGTGCTTCAATTAAAAGCTAACAAAAATAGTCTATTTTAGATAAACATAGATTAATAACAAAAAAAAAGAACGAAGAAATAATTTAAAACATTAATATATTAGTGATTAGTAAAAAGCAGAAAATAAAAAGCATTAGAAATAGAGAAATATATAGGTGTACAAAGCTCACCACCTTTGGTGATGTAACCTTTGAAGGATTGACAATGTCTCGAGTATCCAGTTCAAGCTGGAGAAATAGCATATTTTGGTGTAAAAGTTTGATAAATAGTTTGATAAATTAAATTACATACCTTTGTTCCATAGAGTTTCATGGCTTGAAGAGCTTTCTGATGCAATTTATCTTTATATAACTGAGCAGCCCTTGAGTTATATTTTTGCTGTGCATCAGTTGATGTACAATTATGTTGAAGAAAAAATGACAGCTGGAATTGTGTAATGTTAAGATATAAGAGTTCTTTATTTAAGGAATTGGTTTGGTTTTCATTTAAAAAACTTACGGCATTTGAATTTCCTCCTAATTGCATTTGTCGAATTTGGGGCCATGTCCAGTTTGTATCTAGTTGGGTAGAGCGAACAAAGGTCAAATGCACACCCAAACTTCTATGTACTGCTGAGCAGTCGATGCATATAAAGATTCCATATGTTACACTTGCCCAAGTTGGGTTTTTCGAATTACAATCAAAACAGGTCTATAATTATTAAAATACAAAATAAATCAACGTCAATCTGATAAAAAAAAGGTTTACTAAAATATATAACCTCCTTAGTAAAAATATTTAATCATATAAAAAGAAATATGTAAATAAAATTTTGGAAGAAAATTACTTAAAAATAAAGTTACCTTATTTGCTGGAATCGAACGTAATTGATTAAATATGGTTTGAATATCATTTTTGGATGGGGACAAATCTGCCATTTTTGACCTGTTGTCAAAAAATGAGGAAGAGAATCAAATAAATTAAAATATCTTAAAATTTATTTATAAAATACAAATATTGTTATTTTCTTTAAATTAAAATATAAAATAATATTTGAATAATATATCAAAAGAGTATATGACACAGTTATTTCTTTCTTATTAACTAAAGAGATATAATTTGATTTAAGAATAATTTAGCGGGAACATATGATTATAAAAAAAATTATAAGACAAAATTTTTCAAAGATATGTTTTCTAAATATTTGTTAGATATTGGATTAAATATGTGAACACTTAAATGAGTTTTAAATTTCATTGACGTTAACTAAGGATTTATTTATTAGAATTAAATAAATAGGGACATGAGATAGACTTTGAGGAAAGTTCTTTTAGTGTATTGGTGATGAGGCAGGCAAAATTAATTTCACTATTTAATTAAAAGTTATAAAATATCTTAAAATATAAATTATTCAATTTTATGTTTTATAAAATGAAACAATTCTATTTTTCTTGAAATGAATTTGTTGAGATGGTCACAAGTTAATTCATTGCAAGAAAGAGTTTTTGTAAATCAAGGTAAAATTGTAATATATTAATATATTTTACTTAATGTAATTAAAATGGAAATCAAAACATTTTGTTTAATTACATTTTTATGAAAGTGGATGTTTATTTTTTTCAAAAATGCAGTTAAACCTCTCATAACGTAGAAAATCGTAACTGACATAATATAAGATATTAAAATAATGTTATAACAAAAGTTTTTATTAAACAAGATTACATATAAATATATTTTATTGAAAAGCCGTATTTTACAACTAAAAAACTACTAAAAATAAAACTAAAATTATTTTTATATGATAATTATTTTCTGAATGTAAAAAAGTTATTGATTTGATCCAAAAGAAACTGAAACTAAATATTATGATAATTATCTCTTTATTTAACTCTATAGCTCTATGGAACTCGAAAGCAATCATATTTCTCCAAGTGTCCTTATCCTGAGCTACCTATCCAAATCCTATTTTCTCCTATCTCTCTTACGTCCCTTCTGGTCCCTTCCTACATTGTCCGCCCATCGCGTCCTAGTCAATCGGTCTCCCCACGAAACTACGCAATACGAGTCGACGTTAAACGAAGTTTACCTCTAAAATAACTATTATTATCTTACTATTACCACTTGGATTACTACATTATTACTATATACATAAAAACATATTGATTTTATAATTAAATTAATATATATATATAACATCTGAGAGTCTATCCATGTGTAAAACAAGATATTTTTAATAATTTAGTCTTTTCCTCTTCTCCATGGAATAAAGAATTTCGTAATATACACTGGTCAAAGAAATTATAAATTACACCTTTCACTTCCACTAGACACCTAAACTTACTTTTTCATTAAATATTTTATAAAATTGATTAATAAAATAAACACACAAGAGAGATAAATAATTATAAATATATATATATATAACCATTTCATATGTTAAAACAACAATTTATAATTTGAATAAAAATAAATAATTGATAATACTTCCGATAAAATCGCATGTATCACATACTAGCTCTAATTTATAAAAAAGAAACAAGACTTGACGAAGATTTTTTTTCGTTAAAAAAAAACGCAATTCTTTAATTAACGTATAGAACGTTTAATTAAAGAGACTAAAAATTGATAAAGACAACTTTGTAAAAGATATTTTTTCATATTAAAAATAATCAAATATAATTATGTACATATATTCTTTATTAACTTTTAATCATAATTTTTATTTTTTTAAATAGCCTAAACAAGAATGAAAATATATACAATAAAAACTAGAATTGTTTGATTTAATGACCAATGTAAATTTTCTCTGTCAAAATGCAATTTTTATCAATTCAATTATATAGTTTTTCAAATTTTTTTAAAATTATTTATAATTACATAAGTACATATATATACAATTTATCATACAATAAAACTAATACACGAACAAGTTTCTAAATTTCATAAGATTTCGTTTTTTATATGAAAAATATATTTCTTTATTAATAAAAGAAAAAATAATTATACAAAGTAAAAATGATCATTAAATTGGCGCTTTATTTGTTTTGAGAGCGCCTAACATCATTCGATTCGAAAATTTGGCTTTATAAAGAAATGAGTTTGACATCATGGCTGCTTCTTGTAAGTGCATTCTTTTAATCCACTAATTAAAATAATTTATGAATTGAATAACGTCAAAACTAATGATGCTTAATATATATATATCATATAATTAATTAAAATATATTTATTAATAGTCTCATTTGAGAAATAAATATAAAATACATGTTTAATGTTTCCCTGTCATTACATTATTTTTATTTTTAGTATCCGATGAAACAACAGACCTTTCAAGGCAAAATTTAAAAAAACTCAATCGACCCTCTTCAGGAGATGCACTTCAAGTAAAAACTCTTATTCTTGATGATAATGAACTTCAAAGATGGGATAATATTGAGTGTTACCCAAATATAACTACAGTATATATTCAACTTTTAATATTTTTTTGTTTACATTTTGATTTATACTATAAATGTGTTATTTTTTTAAAAGCTTTCAGCATCTAACAATCTTATTTTACGTTTATATGGAATTTCTAAATTGCATAATTTAATTTCACTAACCCTTGATCATAATAATATATTAACAATAGAAGGTTTAAAAGATTTAGTCAATTTAAAACGTTTATCACTTGCCCATAATAATATAAAGGTAGCTATTATTTGAGCTTTTCTTTCTATACTTTTACTAAGATCCTTTTTCATATACGTTTTTATAATCATTTAATTTTTCCAGAATATTGAACATCTTAATTCAAATATCAATCTTGAATATATCAATTTATCAGAGAATAGTATAACACAACTATCAGATATTTCTTTTCTAAAATGTCTCAAGGTAATTGTCAATTATTTAAAAAATTATTCTTTTATATTAATATTTTTTTACATCTTAGGAATTCCATTTACATGGCAATTGTATTTCACATCTACGCAATGCAGAAAAATATCTTCCTTCTACTCTCGAAACATTTACACTGGCAAATAATCTTATTTCTGATTTGAATGAAATATCACATTTATCTCATCTTAATCAAATTCATGAGATAACTCTTCAAAATAATCCTTGTATAGATATGACTGGATCTAAATGCATGTATCCTTTCACAAAAATATCTTTGTTAAATGAAACTATCAATTTTAATAATTTTTAGATTTCTAAAAGAAATGAAAATTTCATATTTTGATTATTGTATCTTATTGATTTATATTTATAATTCATATACACATGATTTGTTGATAACGTCCTGTTAGTAATTCCAAGTGTGTCCATAAAAAGAGAGATAAAAAACAAATTATAATCCTCTTTCAATTTTACTAGAACCAGTTAAACCTCTTCCAGGCACAAAACTATAAGTTCATCACCTAACGATAAAGTTCACTTTTTTCGTACTAATGATTTTATTAGTTGTAATAATTTTTTCATGCCATAATTATGAAGATAATGGATTAATATTTTTATTTTGTTATTTTTTGATCGTATATTTTTAATTAGAGCAGTAGATAAATTCTTGATTATACTCAAATTTTAAAATTTTTCATTTATTTTTAATTCCCTAATTTGCACTTATGAATTCTACTAAATATTTTTTTATAATGCCTTAACACATTTTATAGAGGTTTTGATTTTAGACCATTTCTTATTAATTGGTGTATGAGTCTTAAAATAATCGATGGTTTTGCTGTGGATGCTCTTGAAAGGTATAAAAATTATTTTTCAATATTTAAAATAAAGACATAAAAGAGATTATTTAATCATTTTTATATTTTTTAACGATTTTTTTTACAAATCTCAAAAAGTTGTATGTGCGGTGCACATAACTATAATAGATGAATAATAGATTTATATTCAATAAATAAATGTAGAAATTATTTAAAAATGTTTTTATTTTTTCATCACGAAGAAAATATTTTAAAAAAATCTCATTAAGGTTATATCTTTATTCTTTACAGTTTAAAAGCCGAATGGTTATATTCTCAAGGGAGAGGACGGCAATTTCGTCCTGGTGAACATAGAGCTTTAGCGCAATATCTGTCAGTTGTATGCCCTTTAAGCGGGGATTCATTGGAATCTGATCATGAAAGAAAATTACGTGTTGTTCTTAGTAAAGCACGTCAACATCAAGAGCAATTGGCGTCTCAGCCTCCAATGACAATTGCTCCAAATACTTCCACCAATATTCCAGAAGGATCCCCAAGACCCCCTCGACCTTCTTCAGCCTCTGCTTCATTTATGAGAACCCAATCTAGTCCCGCTTCCTCTCGTCGAAGATTACAAACAGGGTCTCCACGCCGATCGGCGTTACCAGGTATTTAATATTATCTTTTTAATACTTTCTCTAATTGATACAAAACAAACCCTTTTTTTTCATTTTTGCAGCTCGAACTGACCGGATGACTAATAGCTTCCATGGTGGAACTGGAAATGCAAGTGGTGGCATAATGTCACGAAGTTTAGATGCAACACTTATGACTAATAATAATAATATAATCATTAATAAAATTCAAAATAATAATAGCGGAAATTCAAGTCAAAATGATGAGCAAGATTTTAATTCCTGTAAGTATTTTTTTTAAACATAACTGATTTAAAATAAAAATCTTTAAAAAATAATATTTTATAAAATAAATATTAAAAACATTAATTTAAGCAAGAAAATTTTTTTAGCAAATGGGATTCAATCTCTTCCGATAGTAGCAAGTGGAGCACTTCAAGCAGCAAGTAAACTTGTGCCCGTTCCAGAATCTCTTATGTCTCCTGATTATCGTATATTACCTTCTGTAGTTAATTCTGGACAACAAACACTTCAAAATTCTGCATCCATTAATTCATCTCCCAAGCCGACTCGAAGTAATCTAATAAATGGACACACTCACGGTCAAAGTGCTATAGCTCGAATCTCCAAATCTCGTTCAGGTGCAATGGTTGCACCTAAACCTATTAAACCTAAAAAATGTCAGTCCCAGTCAACTATAAATAATTCAACCAATGCATCCTTCAGTATAGCCACAAATATAGTTCCCTCAAGTGAAGACGATGATGATGATGATAGTGAAATGTCTGCTTCCAAATTGAGAACTATAAAAGATCGAGCATCAGATAAAAAAAGACAACAAGAGGCTACAACTACGTCAAATAATTCCTCTCATTTAAATAAAAAAGGTTAAAAAGAACTTGATTTTTAAAATAATATTATTTATTGATAATTATTCCTAATTAAATTTATTATTATTCTAAAATAAATTTTAGAAAATCCCACTGCATTAATTTCGGCTGCAATATGCATCCAAAAACACTGGCGTGGTTTTCGAGCTCGACGACTTAATCCTCAAGTTCAAGAGGCGTATACTGATCTTAATTGGAACCGAACTAAACAATATATTGAGTAAATTTTGATTTTCTTAAATTTTTTTAATTTAAATAAAATTAATATTCTTTTTAATTTTAAAATTTTATATTTACTAGACGTTTAACTTCTGATATGGCAATTGCAAAAGAATCTCTTAGTACAGAACAACGGCTTCATGCGCTTCAATTAAGAGCAATTGATGCTTTATGGACAAGATTAGGGGATTTAACATCATTATCGGCTCAACAGTCTCAGCCAGCGCCACCCCAACCCCAACCACCTCCTGCGGAAGAAGTTGTTTTGTTAAGAAACGCCTGTGAAAGATTACATTCTCAGGTAAATTTTAAAATTATATAAAATACTTATTTTACGGTTTATGGTTATCTATCAAGCTGTAAAATAAATTATTTTTTTTAAATTTTTATTTTTTTAAACTCTAGGCACAAACTATAAAATGTCCATTTGTGCCGTAAGGAAATTTTCCATCTTTTCTCTACCTGATTAGTTTCATTCTCTAACAAGCGACTCCTTCAAGAATTTAGTCTTCGTTCAACTTTTTTTCTTCTTTTTCTTCATCTATATATACAAATTAAAACTCAATAAATAAATAATTTAAAAAATTAAATACATTGTTTAATAAACCAACCCTATCAAGGAACTTAAACAAATTATCAAAAAGCTTAGGTCCCAGGTTTCATGTAAATCTAACCCTGATTTATTAGCTCCTATTTTAGTTAACTCATGTGCAGCCACATTTTCTTTGATGCCTTTATGCCCAGGAACATATTAAATAAATTTATATTCTGAAAAATGTTGTTAGTAGGCATTATTTACAATTTTTTGTTAAAAAATGACTATTAATTTAAAATTAAAGTTAATATAAATTAATATTTTTATTCATTTTAGCAAAAAATATTTCATTTAATTTGAATTTTTCAGATGAATCAGCTTCAAGATTCCATGTCTGGTATTATGCAACGACTAGCAGAGCTATCTACAAGTTCTGTAAATACTTCAGCTCCAAACGCAGGAACTCAAACAGATATCATCGCAGTAATAACTCCACAACAAGAAAATTTTCCATATGGGTCTGTTATGTCTTCTGTGCCAAGAAGACCAAGCACCTTGAACATATTACCAGGTACCTCTCTATCTACTGAAGAAGAACCTACTCATAAGGTAAGTTCATTTTAAAATTTATTTTTATTAATTATTGTTGTAAATTTATAAACACGTGTATATAAATTTTAATAAAAAGTTAATTTTTATTAAAGAATCAATCAAGTTCTTTAAATATATTTCTTTTAATGATATATTGTTTATGAATGTTTTTTAAAATTAATTAATTTGGGAAATGATTGTTTATTTTTTTAGTTTGCAGGATCCATGGCAGAAGGAGTTTTGCGTTCCTTAGCATCTGAAAAAGAATCTGATCCAGAAAAAGAACAAAGTCAAAATACAGATATTCCAAAATGTGAAGAGGAAAAAAAGAATTCTCCTAACAATATTTCAGATTCTCACAAAGAATCGCCAGATAAAATGGAAGAAGAAAGTATGGATTAAGCGCCTTAAAACCATCCATATATATTATTATTGACTTTAATATTTTACTAAAAGACATTAGAAATTTAGTAAATAATTTGATCTCAATAGAATTTTTTATTGTTTGATAGATGAGAATGCGAATTATGATCTCTAATTAATAGAATTAGGTATTTATATCATAAAATGCAATTGTTTTTTTATATCATATTTTTCTTTTGCTCTATCACTAGTCTTATAGTTTTTCAAGATCTTTTTATGCCACTCATCTTAATGTTATTGTTTCTATAAGAAATTTGCTCTTTATATGTATTATTCTAGTCAAATCTTAATAAATCTTTTAAAATTATTTGATAATATTTTTTATATTAATAATTTGATCTCAATAGAATTTTTTATTGTTTGATAGATGAGAATGCGAATTATGATCTCTAATTAATAGAATTAGGTATTTATATCATAAAATGCAATTGTTTTTTTATATCATATTTTTCTTTTGCTCTATCACTAGTCTTATAGTTTTTCAAGATCTTTTTATGCCACTCATCTTAATGTTATTGTTTCTATAAGAAATTTGCTCTTTATATGTATTATTCTAGTCAAATCTTAATAAATCTTTTAAAATTATTTGATAATATTTTTTATATTAGGAAAAAGGTTTTAAAATTATTTTTAAATATATAATTAAAAGAAAAATTTACAAAAAAAAAAAAAAACAATTTAATATCAAATTCAAAAATAACTTTTGTACATTTATTTGTATAAGAAAATCCCTTTTGTACATTTATGTGTATAAAAAAATGCCTTAAACAAAGTCCACAGCCGAAACGACAGGCCACAATTTGTGGATTACATTTAATTTGCTTTTTGGCATTCTGAAAGTATTAATTGTATAATATATACACAAGAAAAAGAGCTTATACAACGATTATCACAGCTTAACCAGTTTTTGGAATACAGTTTTTTTAATTATATCAGTCTTAGGAAGGAAAATTAGATTCCATTGATTCTATTGTTTCCTGCGTTTCGGAGATGCTGGACTGCCTGAATCGATTGAAGTTCCAGTGGCATATCCTTGATCTGAAGAATCTGCGGGTCTTTTTTTGCATTTATTAACAGGCATAGGAATACAATCCCTAAAAAAATATTTATTAAGTTTTAATACAAAAAAAAAGTGTTTAGAAAATAAATTTTAATTAAGCAGCTTTAGATACTAGTTATATAGAAATTTAGTTTTACTTTAGAATAGAATAGTTTTATTAGTATACATTTTAAATAAAGGAATGATATATAAAGCTAGAATTCATAATCGCTATTAATAATGACCTTTTAATTATAAAGTAAGTACTTTCGGTGTCCACGTATAGAAAGTTTTGCAATTGTTTAGAATATCTATTATGATTTTATTCTTTAGATATTTTGGTTAGTTTCCAAGCAATTTATAAACAATTTTAATATGAAGTGCAAAAATTAAAATTTTCATCATATTTTACTTTTTTATTTTCGTATAGACAAGAAAGAAAAGAGATATTCAGCGATAATCAACTTTCTGGCAGAAGATTTGTTAATCGAATTAAAACTATATTTAAAGAATTATTTCATAAATTAAGAGAGACCCGAAGTGTCACAAACTTTTGAAAATCACTTATTAATATTGCATTAAGATTTTTATTAAGCAACTAAAGCGACGTTCAGATATTTGTGAAATTATTTTTAATCAAAGATCTTTAAATATTTATATTCTCTTAAACAATAACAATTTTTCTTTTTAAGTAAAAGTTCAAATAAATTGTAGATAAAATATTACTAACCCAGTTAAATATTCGAGACAATCAGCAAGTTGATATTCGTGATATTCTGTCACTTTTTCTAAAATCGAAGACCAAGTAGGTAATCCAAGCTTTCGACGAGCACTAGCTATGCAAGCAGCAGCTAGTTGAGATGGAGGGAATGTAATATAATTTACCTCTGCAAAAGATATTAAGTTTTTTATACAGAATTAAAAAAATTATATCAAATAAAATTTGTATTTAAAATATTTTGATTTAATTAAGTAATTTATTTATTAGCTAGTTTTTTATTTATAATTTTTGCTTTAATGATAATTAATATTTGTTTTAATTTATTTATTATAAATTAATTAATGTTCTGGAGAAATCAAAGCTTGACACATTTCATTAACTGTGATTAAACAACCTCCACAAATTCTTATCCTCATTACTTATATTAAAAATTTTATTTCTTTGAGGATTTTTATTTAACATTTATATATTATATATTTTTTTATTATAAATTTCAATTTACATTTAAAAAAAATTAGAAAAATATTAAAATAAAAAAGATTAAAGATTATTAATTTAAAATAGATTCATATAATAAGTTACCTAAAAGTGATGATTTGAGATAACCTTGTACAAAACGTACGAGTGTTTTCTTGAGATCTCTAATTTTAAATATATTATACTTCTCATCATCTGGACATAATACAAATAAAATATAATATTCAACAAAATGAGCTGTGGTTGGAAGTACAAGAGAAAAGTCAAAAAACTTTAACAAAGTAAATTCTATTGATATAAATGTTTTTGTTGAAAAGTCGATATCAACCAATGGTTTAAGTTCAGAAATCTTGGGAATTGTATTATCTTTTTCTTCAAATTTTGCTAAAATTTTTATAATAATATATAATTATAATAATGTTAAATAATATTATAATAAAATAACTTAATTATTTTTCTTCTTACCAGCAAGAATCAAACAAACTATGCCAAAAAGCCTCAACATGTGTTTATTTGAAATTTCATATTTGTCCATAAATGCATCAAATAAATAAACTCCGAGATGCAAAGTTGTGCAATGAAATTTTAATTGATCACACAATGTTGTAATAACTTTTAATAAGACTTTTCTCATATCACTCTAAAATTTTGAATAATTTTGATAGATATATAGATGCTATATAATAAAAAATAAATTAAAAAATAATTTACTTGTGGAGATTGAAAAAAGAAAGACTTTCTATGCTTTTCTTTGTCTTTCAAAATTTCTAATACAAAACTTGCATGTTCTGAAGGAATCCAATGATCAGAAAGAATAATCTAAACAAAAGATATGTTTTAAGTTATTTTTATAAAATAATAAATTGCTTTTTTTAAAAATAATTAAAACAAACCTGATCCATAATTAATTTAAAAAAAATGTAAAAATTATAGTTAAAGTGAAAAAAATATAATAATATTAATAAAACATTCTAAAAAAATATTCCATAATGAACTCGATGAACACTTGTTATGCCGGCTACACGTGCATTTAAGATTACAATAAAAATAGCAACGCCCTCTAGAATGATTTTAAAGAAGTTAAAAAATGTTAAACCCTCATCTTTTTTACTTAACTGATATTATATTCCGTGCTTATTGAATTTCAAAATGATCGCGGGAATATCTATATATTTAATACGACAGTCTGTCCGTTCGTACGCAAAAAACTCCAGAGCCTAAAATACAAGGAGTAAGGTAACCAAATTTTTCTGAGGTGAAGGGTACCTCAAATGAGATGAAAAATAAAAAAGAAATTAGAATCTTAGGTAACTCCTGAGTTGAGCTGCGGGTGATCCATTAAATTAATTTTTTTATATCTATATATATAAAGGAGAGTGTTTGTATGTATGTAATTCGTTTACTTTTTTGCTGTCTTAGAAACAAAAAAATTTAAATGCCTTGTGCAACATGGATAAGTAAATGAATTGGACTGGAAGAGGAGACATGTGATTAGAGAAATTGGGGAAAAATCAACCGAAATGTAATTAATCAATTCAAGAATTATTCTACGGATACGACTTAAATATTATAGGAGATTCGGCAACTGCAATCAAAGATAGCGTAGAAAATTAATCGAAGCAGGAAAAGAGGTGGAGCTAGAAATTAATGGTGCTAACACACAATGTCCTAACATACAAAATGTAGAATTTGAAAAAGTATAAATATTTAAATACTTAAGATTTGTAATCACGAAAGATAATAATATTCGAGAAGAATTTAAATCGACGTTGTAATCGAGTAACACCTGTTATTATGCAGTAAAGGGGCTTATCTCATCAAAACTATAATCAAAGAGGATCAAAATAGAAATAAATAAAACAATTATTTTTCACTAGGGTGACCATTTTTCGAAAACACCAAACCGGGACAAACGGTTTACCTTTTTTTTAGAACTAAATTGAAAAAATTTTGAAAACAAAAATACGAAATGTTCTAAATATTGAAAAAACGGGACAATTGGTTGTCCAGAAGACACCTAAAAACGGGACAATCCCGGAAAAACTGGACGTTTGATCACCCTATCAATGACCCTGGGAGCCGAGAGTAGATTTAGAGTATTTGTGAGATTAATATTGTTCGCAGCATTTATAGGCCAAAGGAAGATGAGGTCACAGGAGGATGGCGGAGATGGCATAACGAGAAATAATGTCCAGATATAGTTAAAGTTATAAAATCGAGAAGGCTGGGATGGGAAGGGGACGTGGCTGGAATGGGAGAGGCTAGAAAGATCGGCGAAAAATATATTTGGGAGAAACCGATTGGGAAACATCCGGTCGAAGACCAAGGACGCGGTGGTTGGACAATGAAGGATAGGACATGGGAGAGATGGGACAGGGTAGTATTTGGTTGTAGCTCAGGATAGGGACGCTTAGAGAAATGTGGATGCTGCGGCTAAGAACTTTCGAAAACTGTCTCTACAACTATCTTCTTCTTCTTCAAGTGCCTTGTCCGGTCTCCCTGACGTCGGCGATCACTCTGGCGAAAACGTCTCTATTTTCCGCCGTGCGGAACAGCTCTCCCACGCTCCTTATGCCGGTCCATTCCCTGATATTCCCTAACCAGGATTGGCGTCTTCTCCCGGGTCCACGTTGACCCTCAATTTTCCCTTTGAGGATCAATTGAAGGAGTTGATATTTATTACCTCTCAAGATGTGGCCGAGGTAAGAGATTTTCCGGCATTTGACAGTGTTGAGGAGTTCTCGCTGTGTGTTTGCTCTCCTCAAGACATCATTGTTGGTAACTCTCTCGACCCAGGGAATTCGCAGCATTCGTCTGAGGATCCACATCTCAAAAGCCTCCAGGCGATTCATCGTACTGACCTTGAGTGTCCATGCTTCCACACCATATAAGAGAATGGACCAAACATAGCATTTGGCCATTCTCTGTCGTAATTTAAGATTTAGGTTGTCATCACAGAAGAAGGATCTCATTTTATTGAAGGTGGACCTCGCAGCCTCAATTCTGGACTTAATTTCGATATCCGGGTCTAGCCGGTCATTTATGATACAACCAAGATATTTAAAAGATCTTACTCGTTCAACTTGTTTGTTATCGAGGTGGAGGGAGGCGTTTCCATGTGGCTGGCGGCTAAAGACCATAAATTTTGTTTTGGCTATATTGATGTTTAAGCCCGCTTTAATTCCAATTTGAGAAATTTTATTCAGAAGTAGTTGAAGGTCTTCAATGTTTTCAGACAGGATCACAGTGTCGTCGGCATATTTAATTGTACTAATTGGTACGCCATTTACTTTCACCCCCATATCCAGTTCTTCCAAGGCCTCCTTAAAAATTCTGTCAGCATAGAGATTAAATAAAAGGGGAGAGAGAATGCATCCTTGACGGACTCCTCTCTGGATCTCAATTCCCGGTGTTGTGGATTTTCCTACTTTGATTACGGCATATTGCCTCCAGTACAGATTTTTTATAATCCTGATATCTTTTTCGTCCACTCCAGCATCGCACAGAAGTTCAATCAGTCTAGTGTGTTTTATTCTGTCAAAGGCTTTTTCGTAGTCAACAAAACATGCAAATACATTTTTGTGTTGGTCACGACATTTTTGAAGCAAAACATTGAAGCCAAATAATGCTTCTCTTGTACCGAAGGCGTTTCTGAATCCAAACTGCGAGTCATCTAAGTCTAACTCACATTTTAATCGGATGCGGGCGTGTATTATTCGAAGAAAGGTCTTTAACATGTGGCTCATAAGACTAATGAGGCGATAGTCACTGCAATTCTTAGGGTATTGTTTCTTTGGGATAGTAACAAATGTTGATTTCAGCCATTCCTCTGGAAGCACACCGCAGTTATAGATATTGTTAAATATTTTCAATACCAGGTCTATATTGTCTTCATTGATGAATTTGATTAATTCCATTGGGATTCCATCTGGTCCCGGCGCTTTCTTGTTCTTAGCAATTGAAATAGCGTGAATTAGCTCTGATTTTATTATTTACAACTATCACTTATTAGTATTTAGTATTGTATAGAATTTAATAGATTGTGATTTTAAAATAAAAACAATTATTATATTACTAGCTGCTAGCTTATTATATTACTAGATGATCTTATCTACTTATACTGATTGATACCAAATGGATGAAAACCTTTTACATACACACTTTCAACGAAATACTATGTATCACTCGGGGGTACAGGGGGCGGAGCCCCCGTCTAGGTGTGAGGAGCGCCGAAGGCGCTCGTTTGCAGCTAGTAATTTATTATTATATGTATAACTCCATATATTGATTATTGATTTAATCACAAATTGAAGTACATCTACATTAAATGTCACTATATATGTATATTTCTTGAATTTCATAAATATTCAAAGGTTTACAAACATAAATAAATATCAATTCAAATTTGTTAGAGTGAAACATGATAAAGCATATTTAAAAAAATATATAAATTTATTTATTATATTATTTTTTAGTGTTTATTTATTTGTTTAATCTTTTTAATGTTTATTTGTTTATTTCTAAACAATAAATATTATTCAATTTTTGAAAATATGTTAACATTCATTCAATCACATCTCGCAGTTGAATATCATTATCATATTATAATAGTTGTTTATATTTTCTGCCCTTTTTGTAATTTTCTATTTAATATAATTAATAACTTAAATTTAAAGAATGAAATAACTTTAAATTATATTATAAACTTTATTATTAAAGGCTAGTGAATAGGTTAATAAAAAACATTACCCTGAAATTTTATACTTTTACGGATTTGGGGAAGCATTATAAAAACATCATCAATTACTTCTTCAAATATAAATTATTCTAATCTGTTATATCCCTTAATATAGTACACCAAAAAACTTATGTTTTAAAATTAAATTTATAATTTTCAAAAATCATTCAAATTAATGTTTTTGGCCTTTTTTATATTCAGAAAAACTAAAATAATCGATGAAATTTTAATTTTAATTGAAACTCTTAAACTTTTCGTCTCTAGATAACACTCATTATGACTCATTATTTATAGACTAAAGAAAATATTTGGCACTTAGCCCATTGATTCCACGCCAACGTGGAACATAGTTAAGCGCCCTGGTCAAGTATCTTACTTACCGGCCCATCAAAATTTAAAAATATTATTTTAACTTTTAAAAATTTTTATAATACTTATAAAAAACAATAATTATTTATTTTAAGATTTTAAAAAGAATAAAAAATATCTTTAATGTATTTTTATAACGTACTTTTTTCATTATATATATTTTTTAAAAATTGTGTTAATAAATAATTGTTTTTAGTTTTATTTTTAAATATACTTTTTACATTTTATTCTTAGCCATTTCTATCTTAACCTGAAATACTATTTGTTATAACCTTGGTATATTTTTAAATGAGAAAAGGATTGCCAAATTTCAATTTTAACCAAGTCTAATTAATACTCATTTTGGTGCATGCAGATGATATTTACAACATTTTAGAATTAATTTTTATTACAAATCACAATTATTATTATAGTAAACATTTTTTCGGTTTTTGATTTTTAATGATTAAAATAAATAATTTCTTAGATATTTAGATTTTATTTATTTAATTCAAAACCAATAGTAACCAATAAATTTGATATAATAAAGTGTCGCATGTTTTCATATTATTGAAAAATGCTGAAATTCGGAAATAGCTATACATTTTCTAAAGAATTGGATAAATTTTATCCAATGATAAATATTAGATAAATATATATATTAATTGTAAAATTAAAATGGATTTTATATTAAAATATATAAAAAATAGTTTGTAAGTAATTTTATTTTTTATTAACCGAGTACAAAATTCAAAATATTCACATGCAATTTCCTTACTTATATTATTTAACCAACCGCCTCTGATAAAAAATTATATTCTTTATTTTATTACTATAATATAAAAAACATTAATATTTCTCATATCATATTTTCTATCTACAATTTTAAAATAAAAGTGATTAATTGATTTCAATTCATAGATTCACATTTATATATATTAGCTATATATATGCAATTTTTATTAAAATTAAAAATCAAATGGGTTTAAGAAATTTAAACTTAATATATAAAATTATATTTATCTCTTTATTGTTAAACGACAACAGAGTGCCGACAGGTATTTTAGATATAACAAATATTAATAAAAATAAATTAAAAAAGGAAAAACAGTCAATATAATAAAATTTTTAGTTTATAAAAAAAATATTTTTTTTATAAATGTAATCTATTTATGAAAATTGTAACAATTACAATTTATCTATTCTTTTATCTCTTTATGGATAATGATAGGTATATAAAATATTGATCACTTAAAAACAAAATTATTTGATATGTCATTTACAATAAAACAAATACTCTAAATTATAAAAATCCCGAAAAAATATTCCAAGAAATTGCTTTCTTGGAATTAGGAAATAGATTGATTATCTTACAACCCAAAAAATTAGTAATACAACATATAAAACATTACAAATAAAAATTGTCTTTTGAATGCTTGATTTTTATAAGCAAGCATTTATAAATATATTATTTTTAAAATTAAAAGATATCAAATGAAAGTTAAAAATACAGATATACATCACATTGGGGTCATTCATCATTAACAGATAGAAATATAAATTCTTTTCACTTATTCTTTATTTCGTTTCTAATTAAAAAATATCTCTTCAAAAAAAACAACAATTCGGCACTGAAATTCTTTGTCATTGTTTACTTAAATCTCATTTTATTTAAGATTTAAAAATATTATAATTTTTATTATACCACTTTAAGTATATATACTTAAATATACTACATATATTTAAATAAAAAAGTATATGGTGTTTTAATGGTCCTTCGATATTTAAATTACATGAAAATATTTTTGAGAACTATTCGAAGAAAAGACGGAAAAACTTGATCACATATTTATTAAAACATTACTTTATATGATTTAGCCTATATAATCAATATAGGTATATATTTGCAAGCAGCACAGTCGAATATTATTATAAAAGATTAGTTTTTGGAAATATAGAAAAATATAGGCCATTTTCTTTGCTAAGCCTTCATATAGAAAAATATATAAAAACTTGAATGACTGCTAAAGATAGTATCAAGCTTAAATTATAGATTATTCTAAGTATTTTTTTTAGTGTGTGCTTCATAAGATTTGGCACATTCACTGATATAAAATTTTGTTTTTATAATAATAAATATTATATCATTATTCTATAAATCAAATTAAATATTTAGATTCCAAAAAATCTAATTATTTCTGATTAATAAGTAATTTATGAATTAGGAAATATAGTAGTGGGTAATATTAAAGAAAATCATGATATCAAATTATACTGTTACATACAGAAAAAAAATATTTATCATTCCTTGCGTGTTTTCTTTTTTGTTTTACGAGCAGGAGTTGCTTCCTTCCACATTTCTGTAATAAAAATAAAAAAAATATTCTATTTGTAAAGTTTTTGAAATCTTAATTTTTTTTAATTATAAATAATAAAAATAATCAAAATAAAATAAATAAATTTGTTAATACTCACCACCTAATTCATCGAAAGCAACCCCTGGAGTAGTTCCTTCAACTTCGATAACAGGTGCCTTAGAAACTTGAGGTATTTTTGTAACTTCAACTACTTTTTCAATTTCAGGTATTGAAGGAGCAATGATAGTAGGTTTTGGCTGAGCAATTTCTTTTTCTGGTTTTGCAATTGGTTTTTCGCTATCAGTTGGTTTAGAAGTATTAGAAAGATTTGGGGATGATTTTTCGGTAGTTTGAGGTTTTTTAGCAGATTTGGATTTTTTAGATTTTGGAGTTTGATTGTTTCCCTTAGTTGATTCCTCTACAATTGCTGGTTTAACTTCTTCTTTTATGACTAAAATTCATCAATGATAAAAACATTATTTTCAAAAACTTATTTAAATACTGATTATAACATTATTAATGAATTATTATTTTATTTATCAAATTGGAAATTCTATTCTTTATAATTCTTTGAAATCGGTAAAAATTAATTGACAAGATTATATTATTTAAAATAAGTTTGTTTAATAATTAAGAATTTCGAATAATTATTCGTAATTAATAATTTTTGGAAATTAGTGATCAAGACAATTTGACCATTGAAGCTATATAAATATAAATTAAATTATATTTAGAATATTTTTTTAAAATTAAATAAATTTATATATATAATGCAGTAAAATGTAATAATGATCACCTTGTTTTTCTACACAAATTTCTTTTTCTTTTTCTTCAGTTAAAAATAATTGTATGGGTGTCTTAATTTTGGATGGATCATCCTTCTTCTTCTTTTTATCTTTCCTTGAATAGGCTTGTTCCCATTCTCCTAATTAAATATAAAAATTAATTATAAGAAAAAATAAAGAGTAAATTTTCAGTTTACCTTCATCATAATCAATTGGTTTATCTTCTTGTTCACGGAGTTTGGCAAGATTTCTTTCATTTTTCTTATTTTTCGCTTCTACTACACGATCTTGTTTTTTATTTTTATTATTATTCTGTTCTTGTTTATTATCTTTCTTTTGATTTTCTTGTTTATTATCTTTCTTTTGGTTTTCTTGCTTATTATCTTTCTTTTGATTTTCTTGCTTATTATCTTTCTTTTGATTTTCTTGTTTTTTTACCTTCTTTTGTTCTTCTGACTTCTTGTTATCTTTCTTAGAGGGACTTTGTTCTTGTTTCTTCTTATTTACAGTTTTATTAGGTGATTTATCATTGGTTTGTTTTTTAGTTTTGGAATCTTCTTGTTCATTGTTGGCAAAGGTGGCATTGCCATTGGAAGTTGATCTCTGCAAGAAATAACATATGGTATAGTCAATTAATTTGTATTGAAATCTAATTTAATTAAAATATCTTAAAATATATAAAAAATAGAAATACCTTTTCTTTAGGCTTACGCCGTTTGCCAGCTGGTTTCCGGTCATCACCCAACAAGTGGGATGAATGCGAAAGTTGTTCAAAGGCTGGAGGTTTATTTTTTCTCGAATATAAAATAAATAAAATTAAACTCAACAGTGAGATAACTACACCTCCACCTAAATATAGTAGATTTAAGTTGTCGGGTACATTTGGGAGCTCCATTTAATTAATTTAGATATCTATGAGCTGGATACAATACTATAAATAAGTGAATGAGGGATCCAGCTGCCACGGGTCATAGATGAAATTTGACGATCTCGTCCAACGAGGCACACGTGGCCAACATGATAACTAGGCTTGGCTCAACATTGAAAAATATTGTTTCAGCAAAATCTTTATTTAATTAGTTGATAAGATAATCGACTTTAAATATGTTATGTTTTCATAGTAGAAAGAATAGAAAATAAGTAATTTGGTTCATTTTAATATTTATCCACAAAAACTAAAAAATAACAATTCTTAAAATAGATTAAATGTATTTATGTATTTATTTACTTAATAAAACAAAAATAATATTTTACAAATCTAATTTCTATTCATTTATAAAATAAATATTATTAAATATTAAATTGTCAATAAATAATTAATCTTTTGGGTTATAATAAAATACATTTGTGGACGTGTTCTATATATAAAAATAATAAAAAAATTTATTTTAGTTAATCTTTACAAAGTTTTTTCTTTTATAAATATCACAAATCCTTTAAAAAACCCATATTTACATTTAAATTGAAATGATTCATTTAAAATAATTTATTTTCCTTAAAGCCTAATGACATTTATTATTATTATATCGATAAATATTTGAGAATTATTAATATGACATCAATAGTTATTTTTCTATTTTATTAGAACTGAGTTTTATTTTTAAAATTATAATTTTATCTTAATATTACAATTAAAGAAAAAAATTTAAAATCATATGCTATTATGATTTTAAATTAATAATTAATTAATAATTTAATAAATAATAATGAAAAATATTAATATTAAATGAATTATATGCAAAGTTGATTAGTTATGCACATATCAGCACATATCAATATAAATATATTATATCACCATATATTAAATTATAAAATTCTTTTAAACATATTTTTCTACACATAATTTTTTAATTGGTTATTTACTAGTTTATCAAAACCATATTTCAATTAAAAATATAATATTTTTATTTATGATAAGTAGTCACTACTTGGATTTATTGTTATTAACTATTGGTAGCAGTGTTTAAAGTATACAACTGTCTTTACTATCACTTGGCTCATGATCATTCGACGACGTCTACAAATTGATCTTTGAACATACTACCCTATGCCATTTCATTTTTTTGTAACATATTTATAAATCACTTGACTGCCTTCTTAAAGCATGTCATAAGAATAGTCTTAGAAATACCATGCAAAACGCCTGTAAAACCCAAGAAATGTTTATTGTGCGTGCTTTAGAAAAGATTTTAGCAGATAAGGATATTAAGCGGTCACACCATTCACAGCTTAAAAGGGCTTGTGAAGTCGCTTTAGGTAAATTCATTTAATTAATTATAAATTTAATCATTTTTTGTAATAAACTAATGACTAAGATTCAACAGAATCATTTTAATTTTTAAATAATCAAGTATTCTATCTTTTATTATCACATTGCATAAGCTGTCAATTGAACGTATTAGTTTAGTTTATAATGAAGAAAAAAATAATTTATTTTAATATAAATTTATATACATTTTATGATTACTTTTTTTTAGACAAAATTTATGTTTTTTTTTTTTATTTATTTTCTTTTCCATAAAATTATTTTATTCAACATAGTTTGATTGGTAACATTAATATTAATATTAATAATTTTGTATTTTTTTTTAGAGGAAATTAAACAAGAATTAGAAGCATCAGGAAGTATCAATGGGAATGGAAGTGGTCATGAAACAAGTTCAGCACTTCCACTTCCACGAGATCACGATGCATCAAACGGTGCCGATGGCAACAATAGTGGAGGAGTCTCTGCTGAAAAATATTTCCTCCCTTTTGAACTTGCCTGCCAGAGTAAATCATCCCGAATTGTTGTTACTGCTTTAGATTGTCTCCAGGTAATAATATATATTTAATAGTATTGAAATTTATTTGATTTTAAATATTTTTTTATGTTCCTTTAATAAATTTAGAAATTAATCGCTTATGGACATCTCACTGGAAAAGCGGCCGATCCAACAAATCCTAATAAACCATTGATTGACAGAATCGTTGAATCTGTATGTCAATGTTTTGCTGGACCACATACTGATGATGGAGTTCAACTTCAAATTATTAAGGTATTCTATATAATTAAAAGAAAATAAGAAATTAATTTTTATTTCCTTTATTACACATAACCATGAAATATAAAAATTAATAATTAATAAACAATTTGCAAATTTATAGTACTATTTCCTAAATATTATATAATTTTTTGAGAAATTAAAAAAAATAATCTTCACCAAAAAGGTGAAATATAATTATAAAAATAAAATATATTTTGGAAATCTTATCTAACTAACCCTACGAAACTCGAAAATTCTTGGTCGCAGCAACCACATTCTTCCAATCGTTAAATATTGGAAATAAATTATTCACTATAATGTTATATTCTAATTAGTTTTATTAATTAAATACAAACTCAATAAATAAAATAAATTTTCCATTTCTCTTAAATATGTAAATATAGTTAACAATTTTCCTTATATTTAAAAAATGTATGATTTTTTTAGGCTCTTCTAACAGTGGTTACATGTCAACATGTAGCAGTTCATGAAGGCACTGTTTTATTGGCAGTTCGCACTTGTTACAACATATACTTGGCAAGCAGAAATCTCATCAATCAAACAACAGCACGAGCTACACTTACTCAAATGTTATCAGTTATTTTTGCAAGAATGGAAGCAAATGCAGTTAGTTCATTATTCTAGATCATAATATATATAAAAAAATTGTTAATATTAAATATTTCTTGAAAATGATGGTTATTTATTTATAAAATTAAAGAAAAATTGTTTTTATACATTTTCTAGGCCAATGAAGTTTCTGATGAAACAACATCTGGGAATATCGAAAATCAAGATGCACAGGTATATCTATCTATCTATCAATTAATAATCAAAAGTTATATATATATATATATATATATATATATATATATAATATTTCAATGGATTATTTTCTAGACAATCGTACGAGCAATGCTTGATGACGTAGTAGACGCAGTTGTGTCTCAAGGTTGTCAACCAGATAATGCGGAATTACCTCCACCAGATCCCGAAGAAACTCCTCCACCCACCTTGAATAATTCTCTTAACAATGGTGGGGGAACTTCTTCTACAGGAGATAGTGAATCTCTCTCAAGTCAACCTGAACCGTCAAATATCGGGAATGTAGTTTCCGGAATTAGTCTTTCTAGAGTTCCTTCTCAAGTAAATATCTTTTTATATTTTTATTTTGGTAATTATTTAAAAAACGGGAATCTCAAGGTATTGGGATGAAACTTTACCTGTGGATTCCTTGTTTAATTCCAAAGAAACTTTTCTTATAAAATTTTTCCCGGTCTCTTCTAGATTACGAGATAAAAATTATTAAAATTTGCATATAAATCCATTTACATTCTATTTAGTTATCATGTTTTATTAATTTGGCCAGCAGAGGGCTTCACTAATTTTCTAAGTTTTCTTCAGTTCGCTTTGGATATATCAAAATTAAAAAAATGATTAATTAAATATTTTTTCTATATCCAAATCGAACTGAAAAAAATAGAAAATTAGTGATTAAGTGAATAATTATTGAGACCAAAGACATAAACCTATTAATATGACTGCCAATTTGTTAATGGGCTAATTATTTGCAAATTGTAATAAGGTTTATCTCGTAAATCTGACTCTTCAGGTTCACCGGGAAAAATTTTATAAGAAAAGTTTCTTTGGAATGGAACAAGGAATTCACAGGTAAAGTTTCATCCAAATCCCTGGAGATTCCCGTTTTTTAAATAATTACCATTATTTTATATTATTATTTTATGTTACATTATATTATTTATTTTTTAGGAATCAATGGAACTTGTTACAGACGGTTCTGGAAATAATAATGGAGCAATTACTGCTCATTTTACTCATGTTCTACAAAAAGATGCATTCCTTGTTTTTAGAGCACTTTGTAAACTTTCAATGAAGCCACTACCGGATGGTCAACCTGATCCAAAGTAAATAAAATAAATATTTTAATAAATTAAATATTAAATGAACACAAATATCATCGCTTCTACTGACAACTTGTTAAAGAAAAAACTTTAATGCAAATAGTATATATAATATATAATATATAAGATAAATTTCGTCTTCAAAATTTAAGATAATTATTGTTTTAAAAATTATTGTGTTAAATTAAAACATGAAATAAATCTATGTTCATTTTTAAATTTAGATGTCACGAGCTACGATCAAAAGTTCTTAGTCTTCAATTACTTCTTTCTATTTTACAATCTGCTGGACCTGTGTTCCGTTCAAATCGCATGTTTGTAACTGCTATTAAACAATATTTATGTGTGGCTCTGTCAAATAATGGAGTGTCTCCAGTACCAGAAGTTTTTGAACTTTCCTTAGCAATTTTTCTTGCACTTCTAGCAAATTTCAAAATTCATCTTAAAATGCAAATAGAGGTAATTTTCTGATTCATTCTGTCTTTTAAAAAATATGTGTCTAATCTAATATATTTTTTGTTTAATACATAGGTGTTTTTTAAAGAAATCTTTTTATCAATCTTAGAAGCACCAAGTTCAAGTTTTGAACATAAATGGATGGTTGTTCAAGCTTTAACTCGTATTTGTGCTGATGCACAAAGTGTAGTTGATATTTATGTTAATTATGACTGTAATTTAAATGCAGCTAATTTATTTGAAAGGTATTTAATTTAATATATTTTTATTGATTACAAATTTTTGGAAATATTTTTCATTTATTTATATTTCAGGCTAATAAACGATCTCTCTAAGATTGCTCAAGGGCGGCAAGCCGTAGAACTCGGGGCAACTCCTTTACAAGAACGCTCTATGAGAATTCGAGGATTGGAATGTCTTGTCTCAGTACTTAAATGTATGGTTGAATGGTCTAAAGATCTTTATGTAAACCCTAATTCACAAACAAGTTTAGGTAAATTGAATATAAATTCAATATTCAATCTTTAATTTTAAAATATTTTACTTAAAATAAACTATTTATTAATGAAATCACATTTATTTTTAGGAGGAGAAAGAACTCCATCTACTGTTTCAACAAATTCCACATCGGAACCTCTCGATCCTTCTGCTCCAGAACACCTCGCACTTCTTAAGCAACGTAAAGATGTTTGGGAAGCGGGAATTCAACTCTTTGGCAAAGAACCAAAAAAAGGAATAGGATTTCTACAAGAACATGCTCTACTTTCAACAAATTCTTCAGAGGTTGCTACGTGGTTACATCGAGATGAAAGACTTGATAGAGATGCTATAGGAGATTATCTCGGAGATAATGATCCATTTGCAAAAGAGGTAACAAAATTATAATAATAATAACAAATAATTAAAAAATAACAATAATAAATACTCTTTAATTATCAAAAGTATCAGATGAATAGTTAATTAAATATGAATGATATCGTTTTATATTAATTTGTTATATATATTTTGTTTTAATTAGGTAATGTCTGCATATGTTGACCAACTTGATTTAGCTGGAATGGATTTAGTCCCTGCCTTAAGACATTTGTTAGAAGGGTTCCGTTTACCTGGAGAAGCTCAAAAAATTGATCGTCTTATGGAAAAATTTGCTTCAAGATATTGTGGTTGCAATCCTAAGTAATTAATTTTTATATTTTCTTTTTTTATAAATAAACTATAAACCTGCTAACTTCAAACTTTGATTTAATAGCTATCAAGACTAATTTTACAATATTATATAAATTTATTTAAGTGGTTGAGTAGAATATTTGGATTAATTTAATTCATTTGATTTTTAGTAATGGCATTTTTGCATCTGCTGATACTGCATATGTTCTTGCCTATTCAGTAATTATGTTAACAACTGATCTTCATTCACCCAGAGTTAAGACTAAGATTACAAAGGAACAATATATTAAATTAAATCGTGGAATTTCCGATAATCAGGACCTTCCAGCAGAATATCTCTCAGCTATTTACGATGAAATCGCAGGTCATGAAATAAAAATGAAAGGAACTGGCCATCGTCCTGGTAAACAAGGTAAATAAACAAAAAAATAAATTCATTTCTATTTATATAAAGCGAAAATACTATTCTTTCAAATGAAATCAAAATTTAATTAAAATTTATTTTTATGACTTAAACACAAAGAAATATTTTTGAACAAAATCAGTTAATATTTCTTTATAAAACATAATTTATTTATATATTTTTTAAAAATCAAGATTGAGGAAACTAGGAAAGAATAGCATTTGAATACAAGTTCAGTAAAAATGAAGCTAATAATTTATTTTAATTTAATTGATTCTTGGCACAAAATAGATAGATAAAAATAACGAAAAATATTATGACATTTACAGTGATATCTTCTGAAAAAAAACGGCGGTTTTTATGGAATATGGAAATGGAATCGATTTCAACAGCAGCTAAGAATTTAATGGAATCATGTAGTCATGTTCAAGCACCATTTACTGAAGCCAAGCATTTAGAACATGTAAAACCAATGTTCAAGGTATTCATATTTATATTTTATATATTATTAACTTATCTTTTGAATAAATATTATATAAAACATGATTTTTTAGATGGCCTGGACCTCTTTATTAGCTGCTTTTAGTGTTGGTTTACAAGATTGTGATGATCCCAAGATAGCTTCTTTATGTTTAGATGGAATACGTTGTGCTATTCGTGTAGCATGTATCTTTCATATGACGGTAATTACAATAAAATAATTTAAAATACATTATTATTAAAATTGCTATTAATTTTTTTATTTAAATTATAATTTTAGCTTGAAAGAGATGCTTACGTACAAGCATTAGCTAGATTTACTCTTTTAACAGCAAATTCTCCAATTACGGAAATGAAAGCAAAGAACATTGATACAATCAAAACACTTATTACTGTGGCTCATACTGATGGTTTGTTTATTTTTATATCATAATGTTAAAAACTTTTGTTAAATATCTATATTTTTACAATATAGAAAGAAAATAGGCTATTTAAATAATTAATTTTTTTATTTTAGGAAATTATCTGGGAACAGCGTGGCTCGATATTTTGAAATGTATTTCACAATTGGAATTAGCTCAATTAATTGGAACTGGTGTACGTCCTGGGCTTATTTCCGCTGGAGGAGGATCATCTTCAGGCGGAGGATCTGGTGGAGGAGGGAATGCTGCCTACGTTCTTGGAGGAAGTGGTTCAGGAAATCAAAATTCTACTGCTGATCTTGATCCTAGTGTCAAAGAATCAATTGGTGAAACTTCTTCTCAAAGTGTGGTTGTAGCAGTAAGTAAAATATTATTATTAAAAATATTAAATAATTATTAAACTAAAATAAAAATTTGTTTTTTAAAGGTTGATAGAATTTTTACTGGGTCTACTCGCCTTGATGGAGAAGCCATTGTTGCATTTGTTAGAGCTCTGTGTCAAGTATCTGCTGATGAATTAGCACATCCTGCTCATCCCAGGATGTTTTCTTTACAAAAGTTGGTAGAAATTTCATATTACAACATGGGACGTGTCAGATTACAATGGTCAAGAATATGGCAGGTAATATTAAACTTCTTTCATTTTTTTTAAATTTTATTATAAAAATATTTATTTTATATAAGAATCTAAATTTTTATAGGTATTAGGAGAACATTTTAATCGAGTGGGATGTGCTCCATCAGAAGATATAGCATGTTTTGCCGTAGATTCTCTTCGGCAATTAGCAATGAAATTTATAGAAAAGGGCGAATTCGCCAATTTCCGATTTCAAAAGGATTTCTTACGACCTTTTGAACATATTATGAAAAAAAATAGGTACTATTTATTTATTAATAATAATATCATATATATATTTCTTATCATTTTCAATAATGAAAATTTATATGTTTAAATAACATTTTTTTAAAAATCTATTTAAGATCTGCCGCTATAAGAGATATGGTCGTTCGGTGTGTCGCCCAAATGGTTCATTCACAAGCTAGAAATATACGTTCAGGGTGGACAAATATCTTCAGTGTCTTTCGCCTTTCGGCATCTGATCGTGATGAATCGCTAGTCGATCTTGCATTTGCCACCACTGGACGAATTATAAGTAAGTATTATAAACAATTTGCGAATCTTTTTTTTTTTTTAATGAAAGTAATAAAAAGTTTCTGTTTATATTTTTCAAAAACTAATTAATAATAATAAATGTTTTTTTTTCTTTTCTAGATGAATTATATGCCTCTCAATTTGAATCCATGATAGATTCTTTCCAAGATGCAGTTAAATGCCTTTCTGAATTTGCTTGTAATTCTGCTTTTCCTGATACTAGTATGGAAGCGATTCGATTAATAAGAAGCTGTGCTCGATGTGTCAGTGATCAACCACAGGTAATTAATTTTTAATAACATTTTAATAAACTGACATTAAGATTCAAATAATTGAATGAAATATTTATTTCCAGGTCTTTGAAGAAGCAGGTTTTGATGATGTTAAAGTTGCACCACAAGACAGGGTCTGGTTACGCGGATGGTTTCCATTATTATTCGAACTCTCATGCATTGTTTCTCGATGTAAATTAGATGTTCGAACTCGAGCCTTAACCGTTTTATTTGATGTAATAAAATCACATGGAGATTGTTTTAGACCTCGTTGGTGGCGCGATTTATTTACATTATTGTTTCGTGTATTTGATACATCGAAACTACCAGAACAACATACCGAGGTTAATAATTTCTTAATAATATCTTTTTATTCTTTAAATATTTATTTCATAAATAAGTTTTAATGTTTCTCAAAGATAGTAAATATTGACTAAATAAAATTGATATTCGTTAATTTAATTACTTTAATCAAAGTAACAAATAAACAAAAACTTCTGAAATTTTGCAATTTCATATATATATATATATATATATATATTCTTATAAATTAATAATATTGACACTCTTTGTAAATTAAATTATTAAATTAAGCATTCTAAAACTAATCTAATCACTTTACTTAGTTATTGATATCAACAATAAAAATATTTCTAATCCAAAAGTAATTATAAATATATTATAATTTTTTCAAAACTTTTAAATTAAATTATTATTTTGTCTTATTTATTGTATATTTTTTTTATTTTGTGTTTTAGAAAGCGGAATGGATGACCACAACTTGTAATCATGCTTTATATGCGATTGTAGATGTTTTTGGTCAATTCTTTGATATTCTTGGTCCACTTTTATTACCTGAATTATATGCTCAATTGCTATGGTGTGTTCAACAAGGTATTTATCTGTTTATAAATTGAATTATACCGTTCATCTTCAACTAAAATACATTTTTTTTTCTAGACAACGAACAATTAGCTAGAAGTGGCACTAATTGTTTAGAAAATTTAGTCAATTCAAATGGAGCTAAGTTTGATTCATCTACTTGGGAAGCGACTTGTCGTTGCGTTCTTGACATGTTTGCTGCTGTTGCTTGGGAACCAGCACTTTCTTCTGAAGATGAAGTAACATCTATAAACAATATGAAAACATCTACAATAATTATTGCCTCCCCAGTCAAATGTGCAGTACAACTTGAACTTATTCATACTATTGACAATATTGTCTTTTATCCTGCAACATCACGTAAAGAAGATTTAGAAACATTAGCTCTCGCTCAAGCGGCTGCCGCTTCGGGAGATACATCATCAGCGGGATCTACAGGGGCAACAGGTGGAAGTGGTGATGGTCCAACTGTAGTGGATCAACAACGAGAAGAACAAGGAATGTACAGACTTCTTAGTTCTTCACAATTACTTTCTTTAACTGATTGTCTTCTCCGAGCACATACTCAAGCACGACGTGCTAATGCATCAGTTGCATCTTTATCTCAAACCAAGTATGTTAAATAATTAATATTAATATTTATAAATCAAATCATTACAAACTAAATTATTTTTCACTTTAAATTGTTAAACTGTAAAATTATATATAAGTATTTTCCGAGTGTAAATTTAATTTATATTTAAAATAACTTCTATATTTTTTTTATATTTTATACAATTTCCTTTCATTTTGAAAAAATAAAAAAAATATTCTATTTAATTTTCTCTTTTTTAAAAAAAAATAAACTTATATTTATTTATTGTCTTCAATTTGAATATTATATCATAATATTTAATGATTTAAAAATTAATTTTAATTGTTAATATTATTTTTTAGATCTGGAGGTGGAAATAGTATTGAATTCTTACGTCACGAGACTCATTCACTAGCTTGTGCTCTTAGAATTTTATTTAAATTAACTTCTGATGAAACCCGACGTGATGCATGGCCAAATGCTGAACGTCGTCTGAAACGTGTTTGTAGAGACGCTCTTTTAGACTTTAATAAACTTCCATCAGGAATTCATCGACAATCTTGGACATGTCTCATGCTTCTTATCTTGACTCGACTTTTAAAAATGGACGATCAACGGGTAATTATTTTATTTGAATATCTTCAAAAAATTTAGTAATCATTTTAGAATTAAATAAAAAAATAATTTTAAAATTAATATATATTATTAAGTCTAATCTAATAAAAATATATACTTGAATAATCTACTTTTAATATAAAATCCCTTATAATTCATATGTTTTCTTTAAAATAATTGCTAAATCTTAAAAAAATAGAAAATTATTACTTAATATTTCAATTTTAAAATGAATCAAATCTTAATGCATTTCAATTAATTTATTTCTCGACTTCAACTAAAAATAGTGATTTTAAATAGATACTTGAAAGTAGAATACCAAGAATGTAAAAGAAATACTAAGATAGTCAATTAAATATTTGATGCATGTTCGCACCTGTTTATTTTTACCTTTCAAAAGCGCCTCCCTAGAATCAAATTATATATTCACGCACAATTCAAAAAAAGATCTTATTTTATATATTAGATAAAAGAATCATCTATTTCTTTATATATATCTCCTATTTTTTTTAATCTTGAATCCACGAAAGATTATAGTTTTTGTGTAATAATTCTACTAATTATATATACTTAACGGATATTTTTAAATTAATACTTAGAATTATTGTTATGGCTAATGGAATAAAATGATTGCTTGAATATATAATTAAATGAAATACCTTTCTTAAATATTAATATTATAGTTAATATCTTAATTTACAAATGATGATTCTGTTTTTGGGAAAAATGATTAAAGTTTTAAATTCCAAATAAGGAATTTATTCTATTTATTGTATTTATTCAAAATATTTTATGATATTAGTAATTCACCCAAGGTCAAAATGATTGAAAACATTTATTTGAATTTATAATATAATATATAAACCGTTTCACACAAATAATAAATGATATAATAGAAATAATTTCTTATATATTCAAATTTTTATTTTTTTAGCTTGCTGCTCATCTATCCTCCCTTTGGCCCGTTCTCTGCGACATTACTTGTCTAGATCTGAAACCTGAAGTTCGTGAATATGTCCGGCAAATCTTTCTTAGATCTGGTCAAGTTTATTCCATTACATCACATTCACCATCTCCATCTCAAATATCAAATACACCACCAACTGCAAACCCGTCCCTTTTGAACCAACCGTGACATCGCCGACATTCCGCCATGAGGCGCTTACTGTGATATGCAAGATCCAAATGTATATATATATCTATATCTAGATATATATTTATATATATTTCTGGATATATATAAAAAAATACATTATATAGAAATTTAGATAGAAATAATAGTTTAATTAAAACAATTATAAATAAAATAAATACAATTTTGTATTATATACATAAATATCTATATCTATATGTATCTAAATATATATGGATAGATTTAGATATAGATATAGATATATATTAACTTATAAACAAGCATCTGCATTAAGGCTCTTGGCAATTTCTTTCTCCTCTCTTAGCACGCCATCATTGTAAATAAACAAATCCATTAAAAGGAAGGGGTGGATTGCCCCACCCGGGTGCAGGGTGCTCTCGATCGAGAACCTTCAGTCGGCCGCAGGTCGTCCTGAGTAATCGACCGGGTGGGGTAGTTACCTTCGATCGAGTGACAGGCTGGCCACGTGCCAGGATCTGCACTTCAGTCATGCGGTGAGTAGACTCTCATATTTTTCCAGAGAGTCTTTAAGAAATTGATTGTTTGTTATTTATCATGTTATATTTTGTCAACTAGAATAAGTGATAGAATTTATATTTATTCAGTTATATAAATAAATATTTATAAGCAAAAAAAAAAAATAAAAATAAAAAATAAATATGTTATGATCAAATTTTATTAAAATAAATATTTATTATATTTTATTTAGTTTAATATAATAATTAATATTAAATAACACAAACATTTTTTTTATATTTATTTACTCCTCCCTCCCTCCCCCTATTCCTTTCTTTATCTATGCAAAAGAGAAAATGAAATACACACTTAATTATTTTTTTTTTTTTTTGCAATAACCTTCTATTTTTTATTTCTTCTTTTTTTTGATCATATAATATATTGACGAAAATAAAAAACATTTTATTGGAGTTCTAAGTTGACCGTCAAGATCTGTTGTAAAAACAGAGCAAAAAAAGGGTGAGGTTTTTAAAATTAGATCGATTTTCCTTGTCCAAGGTCAGCGAACTTGGGGTTGATGTATATATACAATCTGCTTCCCCCTCATTGGCCCATTTAAGATTATCTTTGAGTGTGGATTATCAGATGCCCATTTTTATCAATCTAATGGATCGAGGTCACGGTGACGATGACACACCTTGTTCGCAATAGACACGCGAAATTGTTAGCATAGTGACGTCAGGTTTCCTTCCCAAGGGTGATGAGATTAGTAAATCTCTTAAGAATAAGGGTGTGGTTCAGGTCATGGCCAATTTTAGATGGCAGTCTGTCCTTGGGGGGGGTGATAAATAGCTTTCCATTGGATTCTTAACTTCCGGATCTGTTAAATTAAAGAAAAAAATATTAGAATGAAAAAAATAATACAATTGCACAACCTTTAATAATTTATTAATTACCTATTCAGTTTTTTATTTCAATAAATTATTTTTAATGTAATAATATTTTGATTTATATCACGTACTTGATTTTTTATTTAGAAGCTTATAATATTAAGAGAAATCATTAGTTTTTTTACTATTACTATTTTTTAATATTATAGAGGGATTTCCTTCTTATATAAAATTATTGTTAGAATTTGAAGAGATTTACATTTTAGATTTTATATATATATATCAGGGGTGTCTAAACTGCGGCCCAAACGTAAATTATGAAAATATTTAAATTTTTTCAATATGGTTCTAAAAAAGTAAAATGATATTTATGTGCGGCCCAGCATATTTTGTTTTTTGCAATGTGGCCTTCGAATGGTCATAGTTTAGACACCCCTGATATATATATCTATATAGATATATATTCATATAAGTAGGGTGTCTGTTATATAGAAATTTTACAATAAATATAATTGAATATAAAGATTACACATCAGTATTCTGAGGGTTGAGGAATCGAAACTAATGGCGATTATAATATTATATATAAAAATATTAAAAATAATAAATAATATATATTTCTTTAAACAAGACAATCTCAATGTACTGGAATTAATTTTATTAAAATTATCCGTTTTCATATAAAATGCTTCCCCAAGTTTATGATAATAATTTGAAAGTGGCAAGGACAGGAGCATTGAATGAAATCCTTGGCCCCGGTATTAAGTAGTTAAATAAATTTTTCCTCTTTTTTTCTTCAAACGTTATTAAAATAAAAACCATTCTTAAAATAATTTTCTTCTATATTTTACATATAGATTTTGCTACCTAATATAATAGATAAAATTCATATGAGATTATTTATCAGAACCTGGTGATATTAGTCATTCATAAAATTACTAGTCTTCAGGAACAAATGATTGTTAATCTAAGTTAATGATAATAATTGAAGTGGTGAAACACACACACACAAGCCTTTCCCCAATGACTAAATTTAAATATAATATTGATTTAAAATGCTCAAATTATTTTGTAAAATTATCATTATTAATTAATTTTAATTTAGTACCTATTTAATAAATTAATTATTAAGATATCTATTAAGATTAGAAGTAATAAATCATTTTTTAATCAAAAGAGATAAAGCTCTACTCTAATTTGTTCCTGAAGATACGTTATTGATGATCGATAATAGGATCAGATAAATTTTAATTTAAACTAAAGATAGGTTGATGAAGATAATATATTATATTTTTTAATTCTAAGCGAATAGTGAAAATGATTCATTAATGGACGAATTAACATCTAAGTATAATTAATCCTTTATTATTTTCTTAGAAAAATAATTATATTCTAAAATTTTCATAGTATAACATTATGAAAATTTAGATAAAATTTCCAAGCAATTTATTTTAGAAATATCTCTTTCACTACCAGTTATAAGTATAATTACCTATCTATATGACTTATGTTTAATAATCAAATTTAAAGTTAGGAAAATTAATTATAAACTAAAAAAACACCATTTCAAATTTTTATCCATAGTAAAATTCTTTTAAAAAAAATTTCCCATAAATTAAAAAATAAACACTTTTTTAAATAAAAAATAATATCTGACACTAAAACAAAAATGCTTATTAATATTAAATTTATGTTTATAAAAACTAATAAAAACCTATGAAAAAATGAAACCTCTTAATATAAAAAATTACTATTTTTCCTCAAGAAGTTCGATGCTCTCAGTAGTAAACACAGCCACTACTACTCGGAACTCACTAACTGACTATGAGAGAGGGTATCAACAAATGAGCCGCTTTCTTAATATATTCTTTCCGTACTATTAAAAAAATTAAATTATCGGTATGTGTAAATGATTAATATAGTTTAAGATGAAATAAAATAAATTAGAAAAAAAAATACCTAAATATTATCGGGCCCCCTCCAAACGATTTGACTACGTTTGGAGTTTAGATATGTATTGATGAGTTACCGTTTCTTAAATTATTTATTACCACAATACAGTCTCAATTAAAAGTCATAAAAATCTTATCAACATGAAAAATAAATACAATAAAGTTTTTGAGGTAAACAATGTTCTTAAATTGGGGTACAAGTTATATTTCCAATTACAATTTTGTAAAATTGATTATGAAAACGTCCTTTGAGGGACTAGTAGTAAATTTTTTCTCATACATTTATTGATTATTCAAATTTTGATTAAAAAAACAGTATTTTATTTAATCTTTCAAAAATGTTATTTTAAATTTTATTAAAATGAATTAAAAACTTGTTTATAATAATAAATAAAGAAATAATAAATTTAAAAATTTAAGAAAAGCTAATACTATTCAAAATTTTATAGAATCATCAGATATAAAGTTTCATTGATATCCTATAATAATAAAATACCCTATAGAAAAAAAATAATTATTTATAAAAAAAAATTTCTTATAATTCCTAGCTTAAATCACTAGAATTCCGGCTAATTGAATTTTAATCTGAATATATTCTTCTAAATATATAGTTTTTCATTTTCTTGAATACTTTACTATTTTCTAAGATGAAAATATTATTATCAGAAAGAATACTTATAACTTGATCGAAATCTAAAGGAGAAAAAGGAAGTGGAATAATAAATAAAAAAGACTTTAAACCGTATTTATTAGTATTTAATTAATTAAACACAATATTGATCCTATATCTTATTTGAGTGATGAAAGTTTATTAAACCCGGAATAGGATTTCGTTGACATTAATATAAATAAATTTGAACCCACTTCTACATTTCAATAATTTAATAAGAAAATGGTATATTATCACTGGATAAAATATTTATTTCAATGATTTATAAAACTATTCTTTGAGATAGAATTAAGGTCGTATACTTATAGTGAATTAATAATTTTTAATCACTTTAAAAGACACGTTAAGTGCGTGCTCAACTACATTATAATACTAATTTCTCCAATCAATATCATTCAACTATTCTTTTTTGTCAATTTTTATTAAATGTATGCATACATGGTTAAAAAATATTTTTACTCTATCATTGTATATTTTATATTAACTTAAATCTATTTATTAAATTGTGACCATTGACCTTTGTTATTATTATTTTAGCCTGCAATTATTACAAGTTTATATTTATTTTCATATGTAGTTTTATTTCAATAATTCATTTAAGAATAATAAAAATAATTATTATTTTAATTTATATCAATATAGCATGCATATATATATATATTGTTTTTTTTTATATACATACAACAGGCGAAGCAATTAAAAGATTTTTTGAGGGGTTTGAGTAAACATTTTGTATAAAAAAACAAAATTAAATTTTTTTTTTTTAAATTTATTATATAATTAATTTTTAAAAATTTAAACAAATGTTAAGATACTTAAATTTCTTCTTTTCATTTTTAAATCTTAAAAATAAAAAACTTTTCTAAGATGTTTGTTTTTTTAAAAGTCAAAATTTTTTATTGATATTATCCATTTTCTTTTCTTTCCCCTTTAAAGACGATGAAACCGAAGTAAATAATATGAATTCTTTGTTGTCAATATGCAGGGCTCATCTCTTGCATCGAAAATCGCTCTCCGAACCTGATATCCGAGGACATATTCAATCGAGTGGACCACCAATCAGTGTAGATGAACTGTGGAGGTGGAGACGTCGACCGGCTCCTCATCCACCACCTTCCGATGTTCTTCAGCCTCTTTCTGGCTCCATGGCTGACGTCACAACCGAATATAGATATAGTTTTGGAGTATGGCCACCACTCCCTTCACCACCCCCACAAACACTTATTTATGGTGAAGAGTCTACTGAACATGCAGATAATCTTATAAGATTTACTCACCTTCGTCGAGCCAATTTACAACGGAGACGAACCAATCTTTTTCTGGAAGGAGATTTTGATATGGAAACAGAGTCCCAATTACAATTTCGAGAATTTCCTATTTCTACTCGACCCGTTATACCTCGTCCTAGGACAACACTCAGTCCAGAAGGACGACATGAATTTGTAACTGAATCAAAAAATCAGTTTAACGTAAGCAATTTTATTTATTTTATTAATCTATTTTATGAATCGTTTAAAGGTATCATTATTTATCCATAATACTCGAGAAATAATATATATTTATAAAAAAAATAAATAAATAAAAAAAAAAAAAAAATAAGATTTGCTGAGGCGAATAACATTAAATCATAATTAGGGAGGGTGGGGTGAATCGATCGAATGTTGGTTGAAATATTGTTCAGGCAATGAACTTGCTACTTTTTCAAAACAATTACAATCAATCATTCTCTTTTAAAAGAAATTTCTTTCTTTTATTTATTTAACTAATTTTTATATTTTTTTATATTAGGATATATTATTTAAATATCAAAATAAATTTATGAAATTTTATATTTATAAATTATTTTATTTATCTGTATTTCATTAAAATTAATAATTAATTTTTCAATATATATATATATATATATATATATATAGTAATCATATTCCCCTCCCCTTAGTTTGTGTTTATCCTTTCACTATTTTCAATAAATTGTTTAATTAATTAAAATAAAATATGATACAATTTTCTATATAACTTATTAAAATAAAATTAAAAAGATTATATTATACCATCTTATATATCAGGGGTGGCCAACTTATTTATATATAGGATCGACTATTTTTCTTGAATATGTTTCGAGATCACCAAAGAAAAAAGTACGAAGTGTTCAAAACCTTAGTATAGAAAACTGTTGAGCTTTTATTGAAATTGAAAAAATTTAAGGGCTATGATCGACCAAAAAACGCTTCTTGATCAATCACAAAGCGGTTGGCGATCGACCGAAAGACGCTTCGGGATCGACGTGTTGGCCGTACCTGTTATATATTATACCATAGTATCTCGCCAAAGATAGTATTGCGATTACGAAAATTTTCGGTGTCGAGATTTGGATGTTTTTATACATTTTGAAGGTCCCTGAGTCATTTTCACAAAGGTTGAGAAAAATGTCTCTATGTGTGTATGTGCGTATGTAGACAAGATTACGCAAAAACGGTTTAAGCTAGAATAATGAAATTTGGTACACGGGATTTATTCAAAATTCGTAGTTTTCTATCAACTTTTAAGAAATGTAGCTCATCCGGAAGAGGGTCATTACCTACTACGTTTTCATTTTTTCCTTCTAAACTGGCCGTAAAAATAAAGATATATGTTTGATAGTTTTTTCATGATTAAAAATTGTATAAAACTGCTATTTATAGAATTTCAGCTTAATTGAATTGCTGAAAGTACCGGAATTAATTTTTTTACACGACTGCAAATCACGCGCCAGGACGTGACGTGGTGCTATCAACAAAGAGCCAACCACGCGCTGGTCTAATAAATATTATTGATTAATTTTAAAATTTATAATTTAATTTAAATAAAATTTATGTTATAATTAATTCAATTCAAATATGCGTGATAGCCTAGTGGAGACACTCCAGATTTTTTATAGATAATTTTGATAGTACTCTTGTAGTTATCCCAAACTTATAAGAGAGGGCAAAATCGAAACCCACTATCACTCATTAATATCCCATTTTGAATAAAAACAAAATATTATTATAATAGTTTCATAAAAATTTTTATTAAATTTATTTTATGAAAAAATATTTTTCATCTATATATGTACCTATAATAAAAATGATATAATAGTTTTATACTTTTATATATATATACGCTAATAAAAATTTCACTTTTGATTAAAGAAATTTGATACAACAAAATTGAAGGATCCATCCCAATTTCTAAAAATTAATTAAAATGTTGATACTAATATATAAAATAATTTCCTGTTTATAAAAATAATTATTTTTTATTAATTTTTATTGTTTCTTTTTTTTTAAAAAAAATTTCTTTAGGAGCTTGTTTTATCACCACGACCTACACCTCGAAGACCAAAACCAAATTTAGCTAATGAAGGCGATTTTGATTTTATCACAGAGTCTATGAAAGAATTTCGTGAAATGCAAATTCCACCTAAATATCAAGTAGTAAGACCAAAAACTAGTCTAGTATCTCAAGGTGCCTTAGAATTTTTAACAGAAACTCGTGAAGAATTCAGTCAACTTTTTCGCCGTCCAAAAGCAGTCACTACTAGAAGACCACGACCACCGTCAGTACAAACAATCGAAGCTAATGCTGCAGCTCAAAATAATCCTTTGCAATTCAATAATAAAAACAATGATAATAAAACCGATGTTAACGAAAATCATTTGGATGGAACAAACAATAATTCTGATTTCAGGTAATATATTTTTATCAAATATACTAAAATTTTAAATTAATTTGATAACAAATTAATTCTATTTTTAATTACTTATATTCAAAATAAAAACATTTTTATCTTAAAAATTATTTTATGAATTTTCTACATTTTATTAATGAAATTAAATTGACACAAAATTTAATTTTATTTACTTTATAGGTGTATTAATGGAAGCAGCCAAATAATTTTATAAGCTACAATGATTTGTCAATTATATATAAAACAACAACAAAAAAAAAATATATTATAAATAAATAAAAAAAAAAAAAATGAAAATGAAAATATGAAGATGTATCTTTATAAAAATAAATAAATAAATAAAATAGGGTTGTTTTGATACAAGTACAGGAGATGTGAGAAAATTAATGCTCAACTCTTGAACTCGAATAAATTTAAGAAAATATATATTTATGATATATTTTCATAAAATATATATACACCTAGTATAATAGATTTTAATCAGGGTGCCGGAAGGGAAAAAAAGCAGATTCCGGAAATAGGGGACCCTGACAGCTTCCAAGTTTTTTTTTTGAGATATTTAGAATTAAAATTGTATTATAAAAATTTAAAGCAACGAATATTCTTTAGATTTTACCTAAGTTAATAATTTTATCAAAATCTACATTTTCTTATATTTATAAAGGAATAGAGAGATTAATTTATTGCACTTGAATAAATAATTTACTATAGTATATATATGTAGTATATTCGCCTGAAAAATAATATTATATAAAACTATTGACATTCAAACACCCAGGCTTATTTATAAAAATGGTCTTTTTGGATTTTGGAATTTCTAAACGTGTGTATTTCTTTAGAAATCACATAATATATAAATATATAATATAATAAATAAAAATTCAGTAAGTTTAATAAAAAAATGTAATTTCATTTTAAAAAAATAGAAAAATTCATTAATTTTGAATATATTGGTATAATCTAAGTAAAAAAAAGCTGTACTTAGGCAAAAAAAAATATTTAACTATAGCTAAATTTAAATTTAATTTGTTTTGTTTTTAAATAATGATAATCTAGCAAAAGACATCGACCAATTTATTTGGATCCGGAATTTATTCGTCCACCACCATCACCACCTCAACCAGGTGCTCCAGGATCACGTCTAGCCCAGATTCACCGAGTAACAGCAATTGTTCCAGCTATCTACCCTCCTCCAGCTATTGACCCGCCACCAAGATTATCTCGTCCACGTCGAAGAATAATTGAATCTCCAGAATGTTCTCCACATTTCGATTGTGGATTAAATCGACCAAGGCGGGTAGTTCGGATTGCACCTGAACCACAACACTTTTATATCGAATCCAACGAGGAAGATTCTTCAACAGTTACATGCAATGATAATGATGACTATATAAAATATCGTCCACAACCTCAGTACATACCCAAACCATTACCCAAACCAATACCCAAACAAGAAATTAAAAGTAAGTAAAAAGTAATGTTAATTTATACTCACACTCTGGGATCATCTTTTCTTTTATTTATTGATTAATATATTTAAGAGAGATAATTGAAAATTTCTTTAATTTTATTTTTATTAGACTCTGGAAAATCTTCCTTTGTAATTTTGGATGCTAATAACAACAGATCAGTATCAAGATATCCAGGAAATCAGATTAAAAGCATAAAAGAAGGACGAAGTCCAAGTGAACCAGGACGATGGATGGCTCCATGGTACCAAACTACTTGAAAAACTCATTTTATATAATTTTAATAATTAAAATATTGATATTGATTATTGAATATTGTTAAACTTTTGAAAAAACATATATATTACAATTAATAATAATATACATAAATATTATAATAAAATAATTGGTAAATGCAAAAAAAAAATATTAGATATGAATTTATAAAATTACTTTTTAGTTTATTTATTAATAAAGCAATTATTATCATTTAAATGTAATACCAAAGAAAACATTTCCTTAATATATTTTTATCAACATTAAATCTTAAATAGTTAATATCAAAGTTCTAGAGCAGTGGTCTTCAAACTGGGCTCTGCGGATCCCTGGAGTTCCGTGAACCAAGCACAAAGGTTCCGTGACTATCGTTATTTTTTACGTTTTCTTTATATACATAATCACTCATATGTAATTTTTTTTAACATTAACGTTCTTTGGTATAATAAAAGTAAAATACCGTATAACTCGAATATAACGAATTTTTTTTTAAGTATTAATTTAATATTAATATTAATTCTATAGGGTTCTGTTGAAAAAGTTTGGCTCTTATTTCGATCTTTCATTCAATATGGCTCTAAAAAAAAGATAAAATCTTTTCCGATTTTTCGTTCAATATGGCTCTAAAAAAAAGGTAAATTTACAATTGTTTTTACAATTGTTTTTACAAATGTACCGGTTTGGGGTTTTTGAAATATGGCCATCCTAGGTATAGTCCTCCGGCCCGCGAGACATTTTGAAAATTTCATTTTGGTCCGCACTTAAAAGTAATTGCCCACCCCTGCCGTATAGAGTTCCGCGATTCCAGAAAGTTTGAAGACCACTCTTCTAGAGTAATATTTCTTATTTACTTTTCTTTTTTTATTATTGTTTCTTTTGGAGCCAACATCTTGGCAATATTTTGCAAAACCTATGAGTTCCGATGAAGGCTTTTGCTTTAAGTGAAATTTAAGTATGAAGTGAAGTAAGTATATAATATGATTAATAAACCCCTGAAAAAGTTTGAGTAATTATTTATTCTATTTACTCTCTATAGAAAAATAAACGTTTTGAAAGAAGTATATACAGATTTGTATTATCAGCCTTACCAAGATCAATTAATTTGTTACAAATAAGCCTTCCAATCTTAAAATTTGTTTTAAACCTAAGTGCCAGATTTAAAAATAGAGACTATTTCTCATTTTTAATTTAATTCTTTCTTTTTTCAACAAATGTATGTGTGCATTAATAACAATGCAAAAAGTCAATGTTCAAATATTAAATTAACATATTTTTGTGTAAAAAAAATATTGAGGTTCTACAATTAGCATATAAAAGTTCTGATTTACATACACTAAATTTCTTTTTATATTTTATTTAGAGCGATGGTAGTTAAAAATACTATACTCTAATTGCGCGCGCGTTCGTCACTAAAAGAATAGTTAAGACAAAGTAAACTATTCTTTAAAAAACTTTGAAAAATGTTTATGATGATTATGAAACTGTAAAATTAATAACATTTTTCTATCATTAAGGTTAAAGATACCACTTATTTAAAAATATTGTAAATGTTTATTTATTTATTGGTCATCAGGATCAAGTTCATTTTAACCAACCCTCCCATTTACTAAATAATTAAATATTATATAATAAATTTGTTAACTTAAGGTTCGAACTATAGTGATCATAACTTAATAAAATATTAAAAAACAAAAAAATATACTTCTTAAAATTAATTTCAATTTAATTAAAATATTTTTTCCTAATTTTTTTTTATAATAAAATAAGGACAAGTATTCTAACTTATTTTATTTTATTTATATCAAAAAATGTGGTGTACTAAATGAATGTTTTTATAGACAATCAATTTTGTTTATTTGTAAACCTTAGTATTTAAAATATATTAAAAAGACTAAAATACTGATTGAAGTTTTTTTATTTTTATTTGTTATTATTTAGACAATATTTAATTTGAAAATTTTCAATCAATTATAAAATTACAAAAAAGAAAGAATACAGTAAAAACTTTATCGTAATATGGCCTGATTTTTAAACTTGGTACATATTTATATTTAGGATTAAGGAAAGGAAAAATTAAAACTTTTAATTTAATTAATCATTTGACATAATTTAATTCCGTATGTACAATAAAAACAATTACACCCTAATGTGAGAAATCAGGAGAGTAATAAATTATAAAAATTAATTTATAATTGTAATTTTATTATTGAATTTTAACAACTACTGCAGCCCTAAGTTAATAGAACAAATCTACTTGATCTAGGGCAAACGACATATTAACCAATTATTTAGGCTTAAATGCGATCTTTCTTGTTTTAATTACAGTCCACTTATGTCTCTTAAGATAATAGCTGGTGACCATTAGGAGACCAAAGATAAATATTGACTGGAAAGAATGAAAATAGAATAAAAATTAATTACTCTATTAATAAAAAACAAACAAAAATGATAAAACTAAACAAACCTTAATGAACATCCTTTTTCGATCATCATGTTCAGGTTCTGCTGTCCATTTCAAAAATGTTGCTATATCTTTTGCAATTTGGCTAGCAGTTGCTGGAGTACCATCAGAATATTCAAGTACCTGAAAATTTTGTTTCAAATCAAATTCTATTCTATTTAAAATAAATATACAATTTAAAAAGAAAATTAAAAATACCTCATTATAAACAACTTGAGCCATACCAATGGCTCCTCCTGGGAAATATGGATTATAATATTGTCCATCTCGAAGAACAATACCTGCAGGAGGGTCACAATAACCTGTGAGTAATGAAAAGACATAATCTTCTCCTCCATGTCTAGCTGAAGTAATGTAAGTTAAATCAGGAGGAAATGCTCCATTATTTGCAGCTCGAGCTGCTTCTTCATTTGGATATGGAGAAGGTATTTTATCTGATAATTTTCCAGGACGCATAAAAAATTGACCAGTTTCATCAGGTCCATCTTGTACTTGAACTTCTTCTGCTTCTGCCTTTGCTCCAGCTTCATCAAAAATGACTCCCACTAAGTTTCGAAAGGCAACATAGCGAAGACTATGACATGCTGCACACACTTGTTTATAAACTTCATAACCACGTCGAACACTAGCAATGTCTAAAGAACTAAAGTATCCATTATGGCTCCATGGATTTTTCGGTGGATGTAATTCTAATCCAGATGCTCTTACAGAATGGTCTAATGCAATAAGCAAACCTCCAGCACCTCCTGCTAAAATTCCAAGCGTAGTATATAACTGTAAAAAATTCAATTAAATTATCATGATTAATATTTGATTCTATTTCAAATTTATCATTATATAATATTGGCTTTATTATGGTCCTGCATGTCAAATCACAATTTATTAACTTTTAATTTGAATATGTTTTGTAATATACTATATTATATATTATAATCGACAATATATATATTTCAATTTAAGAAAAAAATATAAATATAAATAAGACAATTTAAACTTGATAATTTAATAGGGACTTACCGTTTTTCGGCCCTTTGACCACCCTGCTGTTGAAAGATTAGATACCTGAAATGAAAAATCATTATGTAATAACTTATTTTTGATTTTGTTAAAAATAATCATTTTATAAATTATGTTAATTTCTTATATTTAAAATGTATAAATTTATAACTTATAAAATAACGATAGATTGAAAAGTTTTAATGAATTAATATTATGAAATAAATTTAAATTTTGATAAAAAAATAAATAATCTAGAATTTAATGATATTATATGAATCTATATAATATCAAATTAAATTAAACCTGATTGCGTAAAGGTCCATGATGATTTTTTAATAGTGCAGCTCCACAAAGTCGTCCTACATTCGTCGCCATTTTAATGAACAGAGAATCAAGAAATAGTTTAATCAAATCAATATTTATTTTAGCAACATATATTTAGGAAATCTATATAAAAAATCATATAAACTATTTTTTTAATTTTACAAAACTATTTTAATAGAAACTTTAAAAGTTTTCTCTTAAAAGGCAATGTTGCCTTTGGCGTTTTGATTTAATTTTTTAAAATATTTTAAAAATAATTTAACTTAAATTAAATGATAAATAAACTATATATATACTTAAAATACTATTTAAATTTATATATTTTTAATTTATAATAAATTCTTTTAAAAAATTTAAAAAAAAATATTGAAACATTTAATTGGCAACACCGCTTTGAGCATCAAGACGCCATTTAAGAAAGAGGTATTCGTCATTTCAGATGGTTAAGTGATTCGGAATATATCAAACAAACTAAGCCCCTTTAATATCATCAAAATGAGTTCTGGACTGCCAGAGCTTGGCTCTAAGATAAGCCTCATCTCTAAATCAGATATTCGTTATGAAGGCCGATTATATACGATTGACCCTCAACAATGTACTATTGCCTTATCCAACGGTGAGTAAAATATGGAGGATGTTAAATTACATCTTTTTCTAAAATAATCCACTCATTTATTTTTCTATTCAATAACCATTTTCAAAAATTCTGACTATTCTACTATAATTTGGAGATACATTGATATAAACTTTATTATATATGAATTTTAATAACAACTGTTGTCAATTTTTCTGACGTTTGATTTTTCTTTTATAATACGCAGTGAGATCGTTTGGCACCGAAGATAGAGATACTCAATGTCCTACGGCTCCACAAAATCAAATATATGAATATATCCTTTTTCGAGGAACTGATATTAAGGATATTCAGGTTGTTGGAAATAATGTTAGCCATAATGTTGGCCCTTTACCACATGATCCAGCTATTGTCCAGGTAATTTATTTGAAAAATTTATTTATTTCTCAATAAATAAAAATTCATTACATTGAACTAATTTTGTTTAAAATATTTATAAAATTTGTTAACTTATAACAGTTATCGAACTATATTTTTATTAATTTATTTTACATCATAACCAAGCAAAATGCTTATGAAATGTATATTTAAACTTGCAGCTCACACTATCCCCAAGCGTGGGATCAAGCGGTTTCCAATCTCAAAGCTTTCAACATCCAGTTCTTGGACATATGAATCCGAGTCTAACAGACTATCAGCAGAATCCTTATGGTACGATGGGAGGCCTTTCTTCAGCTGTCGGTCCTAGTATTGTGCTTCATCGTGATCCTCGTACAATACAGAAGCAGTCAAGTGAGTTGGTTGGTCCGCCGCTCGTACAGGAAACAGCTCCTGAACAGGAATCAGGTGGGATAAGGTTTTATAGGTGCCTGAGCAGTCTTCGTCGTCTGCCTGCCTGCCTGCCTGTTTGCCTGCTTTTGCCTGTTAGACTACCTGCTATTATCTGCTTTTCCTCTTTAAATGTTTTCATTTTTCTCTTTTTAAGATAGAATTTAGCTTCGAATTATTTAGTTTATATATGCGAATTCTTTGAAAATGAAAACCATTAATTTTAATTTTTTTTTTCATTTTTCAATTATAATTAATTATTTAGAATTTCCTGTAATTTAATTTTTTTCTTCGATTTTATTTATCTCTTAATTCAGATTATCTTATTATAGAAAAGTATTTCTTATTTAATTTCTTTTAATTTTCTTCGAATCAATAGAGAGTATTTTTAGAACATGTTAAATATATTAACTTCTTTAAATAAATATTCTTATAAATTTTATTTTATAGATATTTTTGATTTTTAAAATAGTTATTTTTTAATTAGTTTTAAATATAACTAATTTAAATTATAAATTACTTAATCACAATAGATTATCATTTTTTTTATTACTTTTTTTATATTTATCTATTTATCAATAATTTATAAAAAATGAAAACATAAATATTATTATATGATATCAGGAGCAAATAACTTAAATGACAACAAAATTGCTTGACTCACATTATCTATAGTTGACATTCAAATATTTGTTGCTTCATAGTTAATCATATATATACATATATAAATAATTTATATAATCATTTTTACATATCTTTTTGATATTTTTATTATTTATTAAATAAATTCAAATATATATTTTTATTCGGGTTATATTTTAAGTTCTTTTATAAAATCATTAAATGATCTTGTAAATTAATATTTTTTTAGATGCTGTCCTTGACTTTATAGGAGGATCACGTTCAGAAACACCTTCAATTGTTAGTGGTGTGACAGTAGGTGGACTGACTTCCAATTCTGGAACACGTAAATCTCCTATGACCGATCAAGGAACCCAGGTTTCTCAACCATCCAATAATAAAGATGATAAATCTAAGATGTCCATTCCTAATCGCCAACAACAAACACATTCTGGCCGAGAAGGGTAAGCTACATCATATTTAAAAAAATTAATTTAGAAGGTTCAAGCTAAATATTTTAAATCATAATTTATTTTTAATAAGCTCAGTGAATAATAATGCAGAAATTATTTTGATATTAATTCTAAATAATTTTATTATAAAATTATTTACATTAATATATATTAGAATGAATATTTTAAAATTATTATATATATTGGCCATTTTTTTTTAAATAACTTTTGTTTGTATTTAATTCGAATTGATATATTTTTAATATAAATAAATCATATTTTTTCTTCTTAGCCGTCCACAAAGTCGTGGAACCATGAATAACTATCGCGATGGTCCTCGTGGACGCAGTGGTGATGGTAACATGCAACATTATCAAAGAAATTGGGGTGGTAATGGCGGCAACCGTACTGGACTACAAAACAGTGGACAAGGCAATCAGGGCCAAAGAAGAGGCCGAGGTGGTCGAGGAAATCAAGGCAACCAAGGATACGGTAATCGTCAACAAATGCAACAACCTCCAGGACAAGGAAAACCGAAGGGCGGATCTACTTTGAAATTTGATAATGACTACGATTTTGAAGTAGCCAATACACAATTTGAAGAATTGCGTAGTCAACTAAGCAAAGTCAAAATTGGTAAGTCATAAAAAAACTTTATATTAAACTAATTCCTCTTATATTAAAAATAGAATAATTAAAATATTCTTCAAAAATTTATTGTTCAAAATTAATTTGTTATATATGATTCATAGTTTGATATGACCCCATTATTTCGAATTCTGAACTCAATTCATTCCGCTTTCACTTAATTTGTGTTTTCTTCTATTTAAAGATGATGTGCGTATTCTATTAAAATTTTTAATTATTTATTATTAAAAATGACAATTATTGCACAAATATAATATAAAAAAGAAAACAATTTGCTTTATCAACTTAGATTTGTTGTCAACTATTTTTATAAAGTGTATTTATAAATAACATTTACGTTTATTATTACAATTTAGTCTCATTTAAAATATTAATTTTAATTTAAATTTAAAAGAAAACATCATAAACTTTAATAATCTAAACTTCAACTCGCTTAATTAAAGTAATAATCCATAATTGTGATAGTTATTTTAGTAATTTTTCCTTAGAATTAAAATAAATATAATCAAAGTTATTGTTAGTTTATTAACAAATTGTTTTATGAAGGGTAAATAATAAATATTTAATATATTTTTTTAGGTTCCGATCCAACAGTCGAAAGTGAAGCAAAACTTAATGGGGATCATGGTGAGAAAAAAGATGATTCTGGTAATGAAACTGGAGCTGGAGAACCAGATCATGAAGAGGAACCAGAAATTTTTTATGATAAAGCTAAATCATTTTTTGACAATATAAGTTGTGAAGCTGTTGAACGTAGTAAGGGGTAAGAATATTTGTCTATTATACAATGTATATTTAATATAATTCGATTTTGCTAACAAAACAAAAATTTAGTCGTTCTCAGCGCACTGATTGGAGAACAGAAAAGAAATTGAATACAGAAACATTTGGAGTATCTGCACGTCGTGGAGGTTACCGCGGAGGAAGAGGTTATTATGCTAACCGTGGTGGTGGTGGCATGTACCGTGGACCTGGAGGAGGTGGTGGAGGATGGAGAAGCGGTAATAATTATCGAGGAGGTAACCGTGGTCCTGGAGGAAATCGTCAATCTCAACAATCCAATCAGCTAGGACTTTCTTCAAATTCACCTTTAGTAGTGGGTGGTCCTTCACAATCCAATCCGTTACCTCAACGAACCTCAGGCTTCTCGCCCAATCAAGTTAGTTTTTCTTAGTGGTAATGATCTTTTATATATTTTTTTTTTAAATTTTCTTATGAATGATAAATAACTGATTTAAAAGAAAAAAAATCAAAAAGTCAAGGCTGATACAATCTTGGAATTGTAATTAGTATTTAGTTATGCTTCAACTAATTTAGAATTTAATTAAATTTGATATAATAACTATATTATGGAATTGTTTTGATATTATCAATATAATATATTATGTAGTAACTCATTCAAACATTTTTATATCTCATTCTTTTGTTTGTTTATAATATAATAAATTATTTTATTTTATCGTTAAAAGTGCATTTTTTTTTAAATATAATTATATATAATTTAAATCTCTAATCTTGATATCTTATCTGGGAATAAAAAAATATTAGTGTACCACTTCTTAACTCTAATCCATTTAAAATTATAATTTAATTCTAAAAATATAAATATAATTTTTTTTTAAAATTTGATTAAAATACAAGTTTTTATACTATCATTGCTTTTAAAAATCATAATTTATTTAAAAATAAATATAATGATTAATTTTTTTTTAGGTAAATAAGTGATCCTATCTTCAATAAAAAAAAGGAAAAAAAAAATAAAAAAAAAAGTTGAGAAGAATTAAGTTGAATTTTAACAGTGCTGTTATTCTTTTGCTTCATTGGGAACAAGCTCAACAGTGATAAGCAAATATATTTGTTATGAATTTTCACTTTTAAATATATTTGGAATATTTGCTTTGGTTTTAGCTTGAAAAAGGGAAAAATATCTTACCTACCCTCTTTTATGAAATAGGTGGACGGGAGCAAAGAAGAAACTTCAAAAAGGCTTTTTGAGGGATTCTATTCAAAATAAATGTGTTTCAGGAATCCCAGTGCAAACTCGTGAGCTTAAGACTTATTTCAGTTTTTTTATATAATCAATTTTAACCTCTTTTTTTGAATAATACATCAAATTCAAAGACACTTTTTTTTTAATTATATATTGTTTTATATCTATATATATATTGATATATATATATGTAGATATATATATTTACATATAATATATATAGATATATACCTATATCTATCTATATATCTATATATTTATGTGTGTGTATATAGATATATAGTTCTGGAAATCAGACACTCGACTCAAAAAAAAATTAGTTATTATTGTATTTTATTTTAATAATGGCAGCACTGCCCAGTGCAACGAATTAATCCTTTATTTCTTTAATTGAAAATATATATAAAGTAAAATTTTTATTTTAAAATTAAAAATCTTCCAAAAAGATAAAAGAAATTATATCTGCTAATTATTGAATTTTTGTTAGTTTTTTTTTGTATATTTTTTTTAATTTTTAAGTGCGTAACTCTCGCACTGTGATAGTATTTGCGTCGGATCTCTTCAAAAAAAGAAAAATGTAAAAATTATATATATATATATATATTTATATCAATATATATATATATAATAAAATATTCAATTTTTGTACAGAATTTAGAAAATAAAAGAAAATATTATGGATGTATAAATATTTAAATGCACTGGAATCTGAATGGTATAACAATAGTAGATGGTTTCGATGCGTTTTATCTCTCTCCAAAAAGGGTGTATTTTGGTCTAACATGTCTTCCCTTTGAGGGATTAACATTCTACCCTGGTATTAACTTGCCTTATTGAACTCATTCAAGATGACTCTTAACAAATATATATAATCTTAGATAACTCTAAGAATGTAATAAGGCGTTAATTTGGAGAGATTGAAACAAATACTTTATAGTTAAATTTAAATATTGGTTTATTAGGTCTTAATGTACCTTATTAAATTATTAATTATGGTCTTGATTTATTCAAATATGAATGTCTTGCTTTTATACACTAAGTTTAAAATGGACCCAGAAAAATAATATTTGTCTATTCAATTATGTGACTTGAAATGAGTTAGAATAAGAATTGTTTTTTCTGCCAGAATTAAATAAAAGGAAAAAAAAAAATGAAAAATTAAAATTATAAAAAAAAAAAAACAATTAATTTATATTATTTTTTATAGACAGAAATAAACTTTTCTCATTATTTTTGTATTAAATCTTTCACCCTGCATTCCATTAATTAAATGTTTTTTAATACATTTATAATTTAATCTTATTTCATTTTTTTAGATATAAATTTTATTTTATTTCATTTAATTAAAATTTAGAATTTTGTTTATCTGTATTTTTTTAATATATATTTTTTATTACATTGAATCACAATATAAAATAATATGATATGTGAGTTTAATTTAAATTTAATTCATCTATTATTCACGCAATTCATTATCTATTCCATCTAAATTGTATCATTTATTTAATTTTTTTCACTTTGATCTTATTTTAAACCTACTAATTTTATTTTCTTCTAATCTAGCAAAATTACTACTATATATACAATCTAGTTTTAGATTTTATTTTTTTTACCTCTGAATATGAACCAAAAATACTAGCCCATTATTACTTCTATTAGATTTCATTCATCCATTAATAAAAATCATTAAATTTTTATTTGATAATTTTATCTATTATAATTCATTAAAATTAAATTTTTATATGAAAAAAAATCTAAAAACTTATATTAAAATAAAAAAGTAATGATATAGCATATTGTTATAAATTTTTATCATTTTATCATTATTATCACTTAATTTATTAAGAACTCACGAATTGATAAACAATTATTTCATCTTGGATAAAGTTTCCTATTTTTAATTTTAATTTTATGTTTTATTAAATGTTCTTACCATTTTTTAAAGTATTGAATATTTCTCTCCAACTTACCCACTAATTGATTAAAAAATAGGTAATTTTGATGCTTCCTGAACTGATGGATAAATGATAATCTGAAAAAAAGATGTGGGAGATTGGGACGACGGGGATTACAATTCTATATCTTCTCTCACACCCACTAATTTCAATATTACCCTTTATACACATCAAACGAAGAATTATAAACTAGTATTAAAATTTTTTTGCAAACAATTTTAAAAAAATAATTATTAGAAAAGAGATCTAATTTTCATGAAGTTTATTTATTTTAAATATAGAAAGTATCCTAAAATGTTATAAAAAAAATACTTAATTTTAATTAAATTAGTTTTTGGTTGAATATTAATATAATCTCCATAATAATTCTTTTTAGTCTACTTTAATTAGTTCTAAATTTTTAATCAGAATTCTCTTGAAATTAAATTTAATGACTTAAATATTTCTTTTTATTTAGGAATTTTAATTCAGGCTTTTTTAAAGCTAATTGTTTATTTAGAAATAAAATAAAAAAGAAGGTTCAGAATAATTTTTTGTTTGTTTTTGGTATAGTTATATAGTTTTGCGAACAGCTATTAAAGAAAATAAAAAAATGAAAATTTTTAAAAGTATTTTAATAATTATTATTTAAAAGAGGGAAATAATGAATTTAGGATATTTTTTTCACGGAAAAAAATATATACAATTTTTTCTAAAGAATTTTATTAAATAGTATTTTTTACAAAGATCAGGAAAAAATTCATCATATCAATATAATTTCAATTACTTAAATATGAATAGAGAAAAATATCTAACAAATGGGCTTCTAGAGCATCACTAAGATAAATAATCTTCCCATTTCGTTTAAATTGACTAAACATTGTATCATTGCTCACTATTCTATTAAAAATACAAATATTTTTATATTTAATTTTTTTATTATTTTTTTTTTATTTATTAAAATTGTCAGGTTTTCCGCTCTGGAACACAGGATAAAATAGCAGGATCAGAACAAGAAAGTGATTCGAAATGTTTTCATATGAAAAACTCTGCTTTTTTTTGCCATCAAGAATTAACACCAATATTTTATCAAATAAATACATTTCACAGATTTTTTTTTAATTTTTATTTATACACATATATGAATGTATATTTTGATATATATACATACATACATATATATATAAATTATTTATTTATAGTTATTTTATAAAACATAAAAAGTATGATATTTAACAAATATAATAAAGTTAACTTCCCATGGTACACAAGCATCGACTGCGTGTCGTGGGGCGTCGAGGCAGAATAGAGAGCCCTGAAGCCCCAGGAGCATTAGCAGACAAGGGCAATATAAAATTATTAAAAAATGTACAAAAATTCATAAAAATAGAATAGATAGGTGTTTGAAATGCACACAGAGGACCCCTCATCATAATTATTAGAGAACTAACAAGTGCTTTTTTTTATAATATATTTTTTTTTTTTTAATTATTTATTAATTTTTTTTTTGTTTTTAATGTTTACTTAATTTTTTTTTCTTCTAATTTGATAATTAAACAAATCACCGTTGAAAAACGTGATTCTACAGCCAACATTTCAAGGGCTGATAAACTTAAAATTGAATTCTGTTAAACCCTGCTTAACCAGAAAACATACACTAGATTTTATTTTTGAAAAGAGTTGAAAACATTCGCTATTCAACACTTCATCTCGTCAAGCATCACATTCATTTGTTGGTAACCAAACACCAATAGAAAAAGTAAAAAATATTAAAACAAATTTATTTACTATTATGCATAAATATATATTTGGTATTCTCTCTAGATATACATATATACCTGTATGTATATATACATACAGGTATATATATATTTATGAATTAATTGCATAAGGCCCTTGCTCTCTCTTAATCGCTCTCACACATGAACATTACAAATTATTATTAAAAAAAAAAAAAAAAAAAAAATTAAAATAGTTAACAATATTGCACTAGGTAGCATGACTAAAATAAAGAGTATAAATTGCACTACTTAAATCTAGAGTTCACACAATATAGATTTGGTCAACACAATAGCAATTTAAAAAAATTATAAAAATAAAAAACAGATTCTCATAAATTATTATATATATATATATTTTTCATTTTTTTTTTTTTTTTTTAAATGTTTTTTTTTTAATTTTTCACAAAATTGATACTATCATTAAATATATTTTTAAGATTGGAGATATGTGATTTGACCTCATTAACATACTTTGCATGAATAGGACAACTATAATCACATATACCAAAACAATGAGACCAGATGTCCCAGAGAGTTTTTCTTGCATTCACGTATACCCCAGAGAAAGGACCGTTTCGAATTGAAAAAGACTAATAAAAAATGAATTCAGTATACAATAATACTGATGTATTTTTCTAATATATATATATATATATAAGTATATATATTTCAAATAAAAAACTTAAATTACGAAATTTTTTTATCTAAAAAATAATCTCTAACCAATAGAGATGTGGTATGTAATATATTAATTATTTATATTGAAATTTGAAAAATTCAAAACGATAGTCCATCAAATATACAAAAAACTATATATATATATGTATATATATGTATATAAATATATACATATATATATATTTATAACAATTCAAAATGAAGCACCATGTATGTTTTTTTTTTTATTTAAATTTTTGAAAAATCTTCACCACTGATTTGGCTAGAAATATTAGTTTTAAAATATTATTACATTATAAGGACATTAATAGACATTAGTGAAATGGCTAGTCCCTGCCCCCGATACAGAAAATCATTCACAAATTTCAATTTAGTTAATTGCTCCTTAAAAGCATATTTTTTTTTTATTTTATTTATTTATTTATTTATTTATTTTATTTATTTTTTTTTTGATTGAATAAGAAAATAGATATTCACATTTATAATTAAGAAATATGAAATGCTATATGAATCGTACTACACAAAGGATATGCGATCCCGCGGATGAACCTTAGGCAGAGAGATTATAATTTACACATAAAATATCCTAAATTTTATTAAGTTATAATTATATAAATTGATTATAAGAAAAAAATAAATATTATAAAAAATTCTGCCAATTATTAAAACACGTGAGTTGATATAATCATTTTTGTTTATTAATTATATTTATTATTTTTTTTTTTTTTTTTTTTTTTATTTTTTTTGAATTTAAAAAAATAGGGTGTATTAGAAAAATTGTTAACAATTAGAAAAAGTGCCGTGTGAGCATTTTGGAAAACAATTGCATTATAATGTGGGCGCTGGAATTAGAAAAGAGCTTTTTATCGGTTCGAATAACGAGTCACGAAATCTCTAGACAGCACAAGCCGGACTCGGCGCTACATGTCTACATATCTTCGTACAGATCCAAGGATATTTATTATTATTATATATATATTTATATATAAAATTTATTTTTTTTCTTTTAATATTATTTTAGAAAAAGCTTATTTTATTATGAAACCGAAGCTACAATATTAAAAATAATTTTTTTTTTAAATTATAATGAATATGATAAAAATGAAAAAAAAAAAAAAAATAAAAAAAACAACTAATCTTAAAATATTTAAAAAATTCTCAGACTTTGCTTAGATTTTGACTGATTTTATTTCATTTATACATTTCATTAACCGGCATTTTGACTATAAAAAGTCTCCTTCGAAAGTTTTTTTTTCTCTTCTTTAATTCTAATTTTCTTAAGAAATCCAAAAACAAAAAAAAAAAAAAAATACAGGGTCAATGAAAGAACCCAATATTTTTTATCAAATCACTATAATCAAATATTCTTTTACGTCGTCTTTGAAGGATTTTTGTTTTTGTCTTTACATGGTACCGTATACTACCTTAATTCAATTATAGCCCTTTTTAAAAGTATTAGGTTTCATTAGACTGCCCTGTATTTTTTTTTTATTGATGCCTAACTCAGGAGACGGTTTTCTCTTTCTCTCTCCAGTACAAGCATTGCTCTCGCGCTCTCACTTTCACGATCCAAAAAAAAAAAAAAAAAATAATTTAAAAAACATAAAAAATAAAATAAAATAAATAAAAGTAAAAAAATAAACAAACAAATTAATAAATTTTTTTTTTTTTGAATCGTCATCACACTGGAATTATATTTTATACAATTTTACCAAGTCTTATTTTTAAAAAAGTTAAATATAGCTAAATGTTTAAATAAGTTACCCGAGGCTACAAAATAATCACGTGTAGATTTGTATTAAATACAGCTATCACATAACATCAACATTTTTTCTCATTATAGTAGTATATAATTATTATATTTATTATTATTATTTTAATAATAAATCGTGCTATAATCTACTTGTAGAAAAGATACAGTGGTTTGTATTAATGGTTTAGGCCAGCTCACCCTCATAGCGTATTTTACGGACCCTCTGTACGGGTGGGAGGTTTTGTGAAAAGGGACTGGGATTGGGGGCTCACTCCGCTGGCCACACTAAAAGATCCCTTCAAAGCGTAACTTCCAAAGTCGCGAATATAATTTTTGTTATTTAAAGTAGCAAAAATTGTACTACCTCCACTTGCATTCCTCTCTAAAAAGGTGTATGATTAGCCAGTATAAAACAAGTATTATTTTATTAATATTATTATTAATATTTTTTTTTTAATATAAAACGTGAAGCAGATTTCTACAATCTTTCTTTCATTCGATGGCTGCTAGGCAGCGATGTTTCGAGATTTTATAATTATATTTTTTTTAAATTATATATATATACACATATATATTTATTTATTTATTTTTAAAGAAATCAATATATATATGTATAATATATATTTATTATTTTTACTTTTTTTTTTTTTAAATTTTTATCCTAAAATCACAACTTGCCAACGCTCTCGCACATTTCTGTTCACATTTGACGCTTCGTTAATATATATTTTGTTTAATTTTAATTTATTTTTTTTTTTTTTTGTTTTTTGTTTTTTTTTAAGAGGCAATATAAATGAATGCAATTACACAAATAATATAATAATAATAATAATTAAAAAATAAATAGAAAAATAAAAAATCTGGAACGTAGTTATACAAAAATAATATTAAAAAACAATAACGGTGCAACGAATTATAGGAAAAGTATTTTAAAAAATATGTTAAAAAAATACCAATATATTAAAAAATCTAGTAATCAAACAATTAAAAAAAATATTCAAAAAATCTATACAACATTAAAAATAAGTAATCGCTAATAAAAATAGATATTTATATATTATAATTTATATAAATATATTTATAAGGTATTAATAGCAAGGATTTTTTTCTTTGAAAATAAAATTCTCTTGCTGGAACTATTAATATACCAATTGTTTGATAAAAAATAAAATGAACGAATATACAAACAATCATCAAGAATCAATTAATATATATATATATATATAATATAAAAACACACACGACTCTTATAAAAACTTGTATTTTTTTTTCCTCAATTATTTTTTTCTATTTTATTTTTTTCACTTTTCTAAACTTGTTCAGCGATGGCACCAAATGATTTGTTCTTCATCATCATAACCGGCATTAAGTTTGGAGATGGGGTTCGCCATCTTAAAATTCTCCAATCATTAATATCGTACTATTTATAAGATTTTAGAAATCGATCCGTTACATAATATATTATATTTTGCAAAAAAAAAATTATCCGTGATCCCAAAATATTAAAAAGAGTACAAAAACGGGGCAAAAGTTATGTATATAATTAGAGTATATATCTATATATATATATATTACAAACAATTTGATATATAAAATGAATTATGAAATATTTATTTGTACCAAAAAGGTATTCGCTATTCTTGTTTTGTATTTTTTTTTTAAAATCTTTTATTTCCCAATGGCTAGGAACCAGAGACGTTCAAAACGAGCTAATTATAGAAAAGGCTCGACCAATCTCGAACCCTGCCACGACCTCAATCTATGATGACTAGACTCTATAGCCCCTACTGATCACACACACATACATACCCCCAAAAACACAGTCATACGCACACACACACCCCTATTTAAGAAATGAGGGTAGAAAAATTGAAGGATTGTGAAATTGGTGATAGAGGAGATAAGGAAGATCGTGTTTGAGGCTTGTGAGAGTGTGTATGTATGTAGAGTTGTGAGTATGAGTTGGGGGATTTTCGCCAAAAATTGATTAAAAAAATAAAATAATATAAAAATTGTAGATAATTATTATTCTCTAAATTTAATATTAAAAAGTTGAATCTTTGGTTTTAATAAAAGTTATCACGGTTTAACAAAAACACATTTAAAATTAATTTATCTTTTTTTTTTTTATTAAAAAAATAGAAGGAAAAATATTTTATCCCAAAAATTAATCTGGCTTTATTATAACGCTAGTCTTAGTATTTATTCTTTCTTTAAACTTTTGATTTAATATTAATAATAGATAATATAAATTTAATTAAATAAAAAAATATTGAATTTAGGATCTATTCGAGGTAATAATATAAATATTTCCAATCGGCTTGATCGCAAACTTGAAACTCATACTTTTTTCACGACTTATTTAATGCAAAGTGTTGCACGATCACCTATTCATAGAAACATACACTCATACACTCTCGCGCACAAATCGCAAGTGTGCGCATCAAATATACCCTTTGAAATTCTCTTTACATTAGCCCCCTGGGGGAAGAAGAAGAAACTAAAATATTAACAACGATATTTAATTTTCCTGTCGTATAAAAAATTATCTTGTGTGTTAATTCACTATTTTTCGATTTTTAAAATCACTTTTTTTTTTTTATTTTTTTTTAAACACTCAAAAATACCAATCTATATATATATAATATTGGAAAATTTTACTACAAGATGCGTGCAAAGTATTTATTTATCTACCATTGAAATATGCGTTAATAATATTTATCATAATTTAGTTTGTATCACACAGATTACATGAAGAACGCCATTGTGGCGCTGAAACAGTTACACGTGGGTTTAAAAGGGATTAATTCTAAGGAGGGAGGGAAAGGTTCAAAGGGGAAATATGGGCACCCTGCCCTTTCACCGTCCCTTATATCGCGTACTAAAATTGTTTATGTTAAAATAATAGGCGATAAATTTAATTAATTAATCTGACTACTTGATTAAATTGGCTAGATTTAGTCTGTATTTGGCGCTGAATGCGCGATTATAATCATTACTAAAGATTATTTATTATATAATGCAGTTTTAGTATTTTAGAAATGGATCGATACATATAATAATAATAATAATAATATAATAATGATTAATTATAAGAAAAATGATTTTCATTTTGAGATTGAATAAAAAAATTACATAATGTTTAACTGTAAAAGGGAAAAAATCTTGCCTTGGAGTGAACATAGATTAAAGAGTAATAAATAAAATGGTTTTTGTTTAAGTTCTAAAAAATGTAAATTATTAGTTAAATGTAAATGTTAGTGTATGTAAAATTTCTAAATGAATGATTTTTAAATTTATTTATTTATTATTTGAGAAATTACGACGTATCAAAAAATCACTTTGATTTCGTTACGTTTAAGAATTGAGATTTTTATCTCATAGCGTAGTCTACATTCTTATAGAATAAAAGTTAGAGATCAACTATAAGGACATACATTTATAAGATATATAATTGTATGTATATTTATTATTATAGATATTTACAAAAATGAGACCCAAAAAATAAATACTCGAAGATATTAAAAAACATTATTATTTTATTTTATTTTTTTTTTCGAAATATTAAAACAAAATGTTTTATTATTACATATTTTAAAAACCTATGTATTTTACAACGTCTATTTACAAAGAGAGAAAGATAATTGTATTTAATTTGTGATAAGAAAGAGGCAAGTGGAAGAGCATCGGCTTGAAAAAGCAGAAGAATGAAGAGAAAGAGAAAGGAAAGCCAAGAGTGAAATGGAGAATGAGATAATAGAATACATTCAATACTATATAAAAACGCATTATTTACAAAATACCCTGGAAATTTGCGAGAATTTAAATGATCAATATCTCCAATGGCAAGTTTTTTTTACTTTTGACAGAGAAACTTAAAAAAACGCTGGCACTAGCCAGCTGGCGGTGGTTGTCGAGTCGTTGTGTTTGGCTATATAGCCATTAAGAGTTAATTATATATATAGGTCTATAACGAAGGAGCCATTTTTGTTTGTTTTTTTTAAAAAAGATATTATTTTTTTTTCAAAAAACAAATATGTGTATTTTAGTGAATATATGAAATTACGTTATTAAGTTACTGCTGTTAAAGAGATGAATCGGTGACAAAGACAAGTTAAAAGTCTGCATGTCATCCGATAATTTCTATTTTTTAAATATAATTCTCTATATCTGTTAATCTTCCTTGCTCTATAATAATAATTAGTAATATATAATAATTAATGTATCTAGTGACTAAACAGCAACAGCCGAGGGACATCGGCTGCGCGTACGATATCAGAGCCTAGGGCGTGCCTGCGTTAACACCAGCGAAAAGGCACAGCCCTAGGCCTGTCTGCGCCCTCCTTCACTAAGGGCTTGTGAAATTCACGTCCAGGTCGGCTGTGAATTGTGGCCCAGCAATGTTCACAATAGTACTGAAAAGAAAAAAATCCACAGTTATGAACAAAATAATTTCAATTAATCAACCATTAAATTCTATTTAATTTTGTCTTTTGGAATAAAATTAAACAAATAATTCTATAACAGTTTTGTAAAAATTATAAAAAATATTAGAATTATTATGAAAATTTACCTGTAAGCATGTTACATTTGCGCAAAAAAATGGTGCAAATTTGCCACCACATCGTTGCCCTTGGCACTCATCACACATTTGGTCGTCCAAAACATAGGGCTTTACTTCAACCTGAAAATTTATAATAATTATATGTTAAATTAAAAATCAAAATAAATGATTGTTTATAAGAAAACTAGCATGGGGAATTTATTAAAAAATAAAAAACCCAACGTTTGTCAATAATATTTTCATAGAAACTTTATTTGTACCAGATTCTCATTATTATATTTGTAAACACAAACAATTTGAAATTTTGATTTTTCTGTAAATCTTATTTATACTTCTATTTTCAATTGTTTCTTAGTCTCAAAAATTACAAGTAAATTAAAATTAATATTAAAAATTAATTTAGAAGGAAATTTTATTTAACGATATCCATGTTAAAATTGAACTCAATTGCAAAAGTAACTTTAAATTTAAGTTTAAATTATAGGAAAACTTAATTTATATTTAATTTGTATTCCAATTATATATGTATATAGTTTTTTCTAAACCCAATGCAAATATTAGATCCGTAGCGTGATATTAAGGCGTAAGGTGCAAATGGTTAACTTGGCGATCCCGTCTTATATTTTTTAATATACCAAAAAAATGTTTTTAACTGTTATAAACATTTATTTAAAATTATTAATAAAATATATTATAGAAACAAATATAAATAGACTAATTTAATAAAAGTTAAATAAATATTTCTATAATATTAAAAACAAATTAAAATTTCTCTCTGCGTGGTTTAAATTCCGAAAATTCTCTTACTACTTTAATACTTTACTACTTTATTGTAATTGTAATTGTCTTGCGGCACTTTTATCGTTCGGCGCCTGGTGCCAGTACTATGGCTCTGACGAACAATTTATTATTAATTATATAGCAGTCTGCCATTTTGAATTATTGATAGAATATGATAGAGTACATGAGTTCTCTCCCCACTACTATAGTGGTTTTTTGGGGTAGTGAGGTGATGATGATGATATTACAAGGTTACGGTTAAAAGGACGAGAGATCCCAAGTATGTACTTGAAAAAAAAATATTTCACGATTTTATTTTTGAATAAAAAATTATTTTCTTACTCTTTTGTCAATATCGCCATGCTGTAATTGAACAAATCGTGCTGAGATCGCTGCTATATAGCTTTGTTGATTACTGAAAGCAACTCTGCCTGCTCCTTTTGGATATTTTAGTTCTGGATCAGTATCAATCCCAGCATAACAAACGCCTCCATATAATCGATCCATTATCATTGCAAGTTCAACTATAAAATAACATTTTAAATTAATTCAATATTGTTAAGTATTGTAATATAATTATAAAATTTTCAAATACATTGATATGAAAACTAAGGAATCAATTTTTATCTCGTATAAATAAATATATTTTTTCAGAAAATTTATAAAAAAAAAAAATGAATTATTATTTCAAGAGTTGCGTTGCGTTTAAATGATAGATTAGAAAAGAAATTACCAGCTTTTAGTGGTCGTGGAACTCCTCCAACAAATACGGTTTTCCTGGGATCTAAAGGCATAGAAGCATCCAAAACAAAATCCGCATCACTTAATCTCCAAGGTCGGATCTGAACAGGCTTATCCTTAATAGTAGGCGATGAGACGCATAAATAAAGTTTATCCTCATCTTGAATGCAAGCATCGATCAATTGTTGAACAGAGCTCTCATCCTAAAAGCATAATTAAGTTTTAATAAAAATAATTTTCTACTCTTGGTAGCAAAATATATGTGCAAGAGTCAAGTTTTTAATAAATGCATATTTTCCAATCTATTTATATATATTTATAATTTTTTATCAATACCTAGTAATGAGAAATAAAATTTATTAAAAAATTTAAAATTAAATCGTGAATGTTTATGAAATTTGGTTCATTTTTATAGTGATCTTTGATGTGGTTAAAGGAAAATGATAAAGAAGTAGAGTAAAAAGAGAAAACATGAAAAATCAATGATTCTTAATTGACCTCACCAATTTGTAATAAATTATTTGTAATAAATTATTTGACGATTTAAATATAAAAACATTTAATAAATTTAAATTTTAAGCAGATAAAAGCTTAATATTATTTATATCATTGTTCCTTCTTTTTGCTAACAATAAATTATATTTTCATCAACAAAATACCTGGAATAAAAGAAAGGCATAGCCCTTGGGCGGAAAGTAGGACTTGCTTTCAGCTTTATGGGGCCAGTCAACTACTAGAGGTCCGAAACGCCGGAAGCTTGCTGTGATCTCATCTATAATAAACAAATATTATAAATAAATGATATATAATTAATAAAATAAAAAAAAAATATTCTTTTCTTTTTTATTAAAAAAAAAAAAATAATTAACTTGAATGTGTGTCAAAAAAATGAATTTAAAATTTAGATTATTAATTTGTTAAATAAAGCTAAACAAGCCTAGATAAATAAAAAAATTTGAAACTATTAGCCAATCATGACTAAGGTTTACATTCAAAATCGAAAACTCAAACCAAATTAATTGGGACATGAAAATAATTCTCCAATACCTGGAGAACTGAGTGAAGTATTTATTTGTTCACTTTCTGTTAATTATGTAGGATTTTTAACATAATAAGACAAACAATATTTTAAAGATTAAAGGTTATAAATAATCAATCATATTTTTATATATATTTAGATTTTTTTTTTTTAAATATAGATATATAGATACCTTCATCAATATCTGGGGGAAGCCCACCAACGAAGACTTTCCTGGAGTAACGTTCACCAGTTTCACTTCCCTGAGAATGTGGAGAAGAGCGACTGGGTGAACTAAGAGGGGGTGCTGGAGCCCCAGCAGCAGCTGCTGCAGCTGCGGCTGCGGCGGCATTGGCTGCCGCTGCAGCTAATACAGTAGCTGTTTGACCATCTACAAGATGAGCAGCTCCCGGTTCTGTGTCCAAAAGTGTAGTTGCAGTTTGCTCATCAAGTCCTTGGAAGAAAGGTGATTTACCTGCAAAAATAAAACAAAAACTTTTAGATTTTGGTTTTAACAATATATTATCTAACACTCTTCTTAGAACTACTATCAGATTATTTCATACAACCCTTGAGTTACAAATTCCATTGTATATCAATTTATGATTCAGTGACATTTACATAAATATGATTTTTACAATCGAATCACTACATTAACTCTTTGTATGAAAGCGAATTGAAAGTTATTTGAAGATTTATTTTAAACATATTATTATTTAAAATTCACTCATATCGTAAAAAAATCCCTCTAAAAAAATAAATTTTATATTTATTTATAGTTTAGTGATTTCATTGAGTTGACATTCATCAATTAATAAATATTTCAATAACTGTTTCAACTAGACAATAAATTAATATAATTTTATTCGGTTCATTTAGTTTTCAACATATTCTTCAATTGTTATCTCATATTATCTCTTCATATATTATACATAACATAAGTAGTAGAACGATCAAATTGTCAGGATTAGAACTGATCAGCATATGAATGTTTTCCACAAATGTTTTTGATGGAAATCGAACCCTAATAGAAATAATAAGTAACCACCTTATTCCTTTGAGGAGAAATTTTACATTTTTAAAATATTTAAATTGTTCATAATTGAGACTCTTTGAGATATAAAGGCAAACTTAAACAAAATATAGGATATATTTTTAAGAAGTTATAATATTAAGTATGAGATGAGAAAATGTTAACTCAAGAGAAGATGTAATTTAAATTTTAAAATAAAACAATTGTATTTAAAATAAATAAATATATACATAATAATATGATAAATTACTATTATTTATACAATTAATATATATATATATATACTTAAAAATGAATATATACAAAGTGCGTTAAAATAATAGATTTGTAAATTAAATCATTTATAACTTTAATAATCCAGGATCAAATGAATTGAAATATTTTTATTACAATATTTTATTAATATTTAACAAATATTTTCAAAAATTTATGATTTTAAATATTACTTTTTATTAATCAATATCAATACTAGATTACTATCATGGATTATTAAATTTAAATTATAAAGTGACAAAATGAAAATAAAAATAAGTTTGGGGGGATTAAAAAAAAGAGAGAATTTCCATATGATTTAACAACATAGAAAAATATATTAAGAAATGTACCATGCTTAAAAATAATCCAAAAAATGCAAAAAAAAATTTAGAATATTAAAAATATCTCATAAACAAGTGCATGCTCGATGCATTTGTAGTTAAAAAAATATACTTTTTTTCAAATGACTTCTTTTTTAAAAACGGTTATTAATTTTTCCAACCATTTTTATGTAAATTAATTTAACTTATTCATTTTTCAAATAAAATCTATGTTAGATAATATAGTTTGTATAATAGATAAACATAGAGAGATATAGAAACAATGTCAAAAGATTAATCATTTAAATTTTTTAATTAATTAACTTACGATAACTTGAGCGGCCAAGCAGCATGCGAGGTTTTCGTCTTAAATAAATAGCCATAGCCATTACAAAAAGCGAACAATATTTAGTTTGAATATAAAAATAAATTAAGAAATGCTACGATGAGAAAAATATCTAATGAAGAAACAAAATTTAAATTATGGTTGTTATTAATAAGAAACAATTGTTAAATATAAAGCAAATCGCTAGCGCCGTAGTCGGAAAGTTTTGAATTGCAGAAATTAATTATTTTTCTAGTAATAATTTGTAAAATATAGAATAAATATCTAATATAACAATATATTATTTTTTAAATTAATATTACATTTTTTCTTATAGCAAAATATAAAATATAATATTTATATATTATTTCATGCTTAACTAATTTCACACCAAAAGATATAATTTCTATATTCTTTTTAAAATTTAAATAAATATTTAATTAATTGTTATTAATTTGTATTTAATTGAATTCATGTAAATAGATTATTAGAAATATGATATAATATTAAATATTGAACTTAAATTATAATAAAATTTGATACTATTCATTTTCATTTAAATATAAATACGAATAAATCATAAACAACATATAAGGATGGAAATTTTCAAAATTTATTTAGATTTTATGAAAGTAAAACAAAACAAACAAATAATATATTGTAGTTTATTATCTATATTTTTATTTAAATTATTATAGAAAAATTTAGCTGAATAAATATTTGACTAAAAACTTTGAAAATGAATATGAATGGTTTTATTAAACCATTTAATAATGTAAGATCATTTATATATCTTAATTATTTTTCTAATAAAATAATCCTTTAAAATAATTAAAATTTAAATTACAAACTATTTGTATTACAACGTTGAAGAAGAATCAATCAAGAATATTATTATTATTATTATACTTTAGTTAATTATCCATTATTTTTTTCCAACTAAATCGCGGTAAGAAAATTTTATATTATTAAATTAAATATAAACAAATAATAATAAAGATTTTTTCAAAGAAAAAGTTTAGAACAAGAATAAGTTTTCTTCCTCACATACTGTTGATCTTAGAAATGTAAATATAATATTTAATTATTTCAATTTATCTTTTTATTTGCACGGTATTACGGTAGGTAGACAAATTAAAACTTATATAAAATTTTTTTTTACCCAAATTTAGTCATGATACCGAATAATTTCAAATTTTTTTCTAAGATTTTATTTATAAATGGTCAACATTTGTTATTTTCAACACTAATTATATAGTTATGAAAAAAGGAGTTGAATCATCTTTGTCCTTTTTCAATCTCTAATGATATACCTAAAATAAATGAATACACTTAAGTTAAAGAGTTTTTGAACAATCATTAAAAATTATTTGAAAATGCCTGGGGATCATTGAAACTGAGTTTTATCATTTTGAAAGTATTGATTTTTAAGTTAATAAAAAAAATGTATTTAATGATAGAATTGGAAAAAAATCTAAAAGTAAATTAAAAATAATAAAAAGTGAAAAGTGCAAAATGAAAAAATAATAATAATAATAAAATAAAAAAAAAATTAAAAACTAAATATAATATAAAGTGATAGAACGGTGAAATACATTTCAGATAAAAATTTTTTCTGGTAGTACCTCTTCTACGCCCGAGGCCCCGAGCTGCTTGAAAGAAACAACCCAAATTAAAGCTAGAAAGAAAACAATCCACCTATTTTTCTTATAAATATATATATATATATTATATATATGTATAATAAAATAAGCAAATATTTAATGGATTTGGAAAATGCCTAATAATCTTTAGTTTGACAAGATATTCTATTTTCTATTTTCTTGTTATTTGAATCTTGAAGATTATATATATGAATTATATGTATAATAAAAATAATAAATATATTTATTCATATGTTTAGTTAGTTAGAAAAAATTGTTAAATGTATTTTTACTTATTTCTTAAAATATTATCAATAGGAAAAAAAACTTTTATTGTGTTTCTTTTAAGAATTCTTTTATAATTTAAAATAATATATAATCAATATTTTAATTAATATATATATATAAGTATATATATAATGTGTAGTATTGTATATACACAAAAAGCTAACAGCTAAAACAATAGGACTTTGTTAGAAGAGGGTTTAGATCCAAATGACTCATAAATTTTGAATATATAGTTAAACCTCATTCGATTTATCATTTTATTCCATTGGGATGAAATGCGCTTGCATGACATGACCTATTAATAAATATGAAATATTCTATTTATGCTATTTTTACGTGAAATTCATTGAAAAGAACAATACAGGACCATGTTTATGAGAGGGCCTTTTACGACAATAGAGTAATTTTTCATTAGTTTATTCGTATATTATTATTTATAAAATTATTTTAATTTATTTAAAAATTTATTCTTATTTTATAAATATAATTTCATATTATAAAATAAATAATAAAAGTTAAGTTAATAATATATGTATAAAAAATTATATTATGCTGTGTTAACGCAAGATTGTTTGATTGAAACATAACTAAAGAAATAGGATAAAGTGATTGCTAAATGCATATACGGTAAATTAACTATAAATAAATTGAAATATACATTTTTTTTTAATCAATTGTATTTTTGCAATTATTTATTTATAACATAATTTGTGCATTTATTTATGAAAATAAGTGCATATAGCTACTCTAGAAAGTATTGGTCACAAAAAAGACAAAAATAATTAATTATTTTTTTTGCACAATTATTATTATAATATTTTGGGTTAAATTTTTAAATAAAAATAAAAATTTTATATATTTATATTTCAAAATTTGAATTTATCAAAATATAATAAATTTCTATATATATATAGTGAAAATAGATATTAACTGGTTAAATAAAGGTTTGGCATAGATACACCTGGCTATATGCAATATAAAGTGATTGCCGTCAATGCTGGTTGTCTAATGGTTGTTTGGCAGGAGATCTGCAAAGACAATAGCAATGAGCACGCAGGTCTCAATGCACGCGAATGATGACGAGATTTCAGAATAAATTGCAAGCATATGACTCAAATAAAATTATTTAAGATTAGTGATCATAATAGTAATAACAAAGTAAATGAATGAAGTTAAAATTTAAAATTAATTCAATTTCTTCAATTAACCTTCAATCTTTAAAAACAATTTTATTATTTTTTTGTTATTTTTTCCTATATTTTTTAAATTATAAAAAACATGCTAGATAAACAAAAAAAAAAAACTATAAAATCATAGATTAAAAAAAAATATGACAATTTATTTGATACACATATAAATTTGAAATCAAATTTGAATATCAAAATTAATAAAAGTTTTAAAAAATTTTAAAATCTTAAAATAAAAATAAAACATATACATTGGGATGTCAGATTAGTTGGTTCGGTTTCGGTTAATTTGCTTGCCTACTTTACAGGGGAAATATTTTTTGATTTTATTTAAACATGCTACTTCTAAAAATCATTGTATTTTTTTTTAACAAAATTAATTGTGTTGTATCTCACGTAGTATAAAATGTGGATTTTCGTCAACTACAGACAATATTTTGGCCCTGTCAGTGGTTACAGGCCGTCTGGAGCGTTCGCAAAATATATTTAATATCTTTGATCGATTAAAAAAATTGAAAAAACTGACTTGTAATTATAAGAAATTTAAGATTTAAGCTATAAAAATAACTACTAGTTCAATCATAATTAACACTCATTATAATCCCCAAAATTGACTTTTATATAACTATTTTGTTTTTAATCAACAGTTAATTAATTATTTATTTTAATTTACAAAAAAAAATTAATAAATCTAATATGAATCGATGATACGTTTATCTCATTAAAATAAATATTCTGTTCTAAAGAATAAATTAAATAGAAAGATCAAGATCTGGAATACTAACGCTTTTTATGGGTTCTGTTAAGCTTGCTACAGTTTCTATTGCTCATGTAAATGTTCGTAATTATGCTGAAACAAATTGAGTTGGAGCAATTCTTAGGACAAAAATTAGGTGAATAGTGAACCCTTGGCGCTCATTTAAGAAAATTGGTATGCCGTAACTTCTGATGACTCTCTTACTTTTAGTGAATTTGCTTTGGCAAAAATTCATTGAAAGCAAACGTGACATATCTAAAGGAGGAAACTTGATAGATAATTGAATTAATCAGGAATAATTAGAAAACTTTCTTTTTTTTCAATTGAAAAAAAGACGAATTATATAAAAAAAAATAAAATTTAATATAGTAAAGTATTTAAATTTTTAAATAGAGTAATTAATTTATAATAATAAAAAAAAATGAAAAATATTACAAATATTTATCTATGAATTTTTTTAATTGAAATCAAATTTTATTACCAAGACAATTCTACATTATATGCTCAACTTACTTAGTTTAAATCTTTAAATAATCAAATAACTTCCTATCTCTAGTTTTCTAGTTAATATCAACATTCAATTAAAATAACAAAAACAAGAATTATATTAATAATATATTTAATACACTTTACTTAACTCACACTGTCCGGTTGTTTGTCCGCGACATTTTATAATCGATATTTCAACAACTTCCCGTCATTCAATCAACTTGAAATTTTGCACACGCGCTTAATCCTGCTAATAATACACGAATCAATTGAAAAATCCACTGAATTATTTATCTATTAGTGGTAATTAATTAACTAAACTTTCATATACGGAATATGGAATAGTTCACTATTTCAATCATAGATGGCGATAGCAGTTCTATTAAAATTAAATTAAATGTCAAACTTTTCTGTGGTTGTAAAAAAATGTTACACATGTTATTAATAAGAAATATTGAAAATAACGACTACATTTATTTACGTACGACTAAAAAGTATAAAATAAATTTAAGTAAAAAGAAATCTTTTTAAAAAACACACTTTACTTAAAATTGCACTAAAAAGTAAAAAATAAAATAACTGTAAAGTGTGTGCGCTCAAATTATAATAACACCGTAAAACATTTGCTTCCACTATTGGGCGCACACACTTTACAGTTATTTTATTTTTTACTTTTTAGTGCAATTTTAAGTAAAGTGTGTTTTTTAAAAAGATTTCTTTTTACTTAAATTTATTTATATTATTATCTCAATGAAAAAAACTTTGACTTTTTTGTAAGTCTATCAAGTTGGTTATATCAATTAAGTGCCCGATGATCAGTAAAACGGGTCCTATGAACATTTACCTTGATTTTCTTGATCGGAGCCGCTACTTTTTATCAAATAGCTTCCCCAATTTTGATCCCGGAGGCTGGGTTGACCCCGTCCCATAGACCCCAGCTAGAGAAATTCCCTTGCCAGGCCCGGGACTTGGGACCACGAGAATATGTGCCAGCTACGTTACCTCCCACCCTATGGCGCCTTAATTATTATCTCAATTTATATCTATTTATAAAAAAAATATTATAAAAATCTAATATAGTGTTTCTCTAATTTCTTATTTATTTATAGATACATTTATTACTTTAAAGATGAACAAATATTATAGTATAATTATAGTAAAGTATAGTATAATTATTATATTTAAATATGAAAGGTTCTATAGGCACAGATTTTTAAAGGTTATTTTAATACCTAAAAAAACTTTTGATTGAACTGTTCATTATTATCAATCATGATAAATATTATTATCCAGTCCAGTCACCTCTGCTCATCTTTATTCATTTTTTAATTGAATTAAAAGAATGAAGTTAATACTTTGTGGGAAAAATAATTAATGAATTTTAATTTATTTATTAATTTAGTTATTATCTGAATAGAAACTTGTCAACTTTCATTTATTAATTTTGAGTTCACTTTTAAAACGCATCCGAAAGATAAACAAAAATTAAAAATTCTAATGATTTATATCTGTTTAGTTGGTGAAATATAAAAAATGTTTTTTTTTTTTAAAAAAAATCCTATAATGATTATTAGATTTAAAAATAAAAAATATTTTAAGAGTAAAATATTTTTTATTTAAAATTAGTTTATCTTAATTTAATACCTAAAGTCAGATATTAATCAAATTTAATAAAAGTCTAAATTTATTATACTTGTAGTATCATATTATTGTAAAATAAATTTTTTTTCTATGGAATAAATTTAATTAATATGTTGAAATTTTCGTTTTTATGAAATTAAATCTGTTTTTTTTTATATAAATCATGTAATAGAAAATAATATTATAAAAAAGCATATCAGATTACATCAACGATCTATAATTTCTTATTTCACCTAATTAAAATATACCAATTGTTATATTCACATAAATTCAATAGAAACGCAATCATGCATAAGCGACCCATCAGGCAGGCTTATCTTATAGTAAAGCAACAAAAAAACTAATGATATAATAATAAGGAAAATAATATGATTTATCAAGAAAATATAATTGATACACAAAATAATGATAATTTAATTAATTAAGAATGATTATATTAAAATAGAAATCTTTTTAAAAAAATAAAATATTTTATAATAATGAAAATTGGAAATTCATTCTAAAGGCCAATAATAAAAAAAAAAACCTCAGACTTTTGTACATCCTACGAAAGGGCAGTGTCTAATAAGTCGGTTATATAAATTAAGTGTCCTATCTGATTAGGGTTAAATATCCAACTATCAAACGTTATCCTGATTTTCTTGGTCGTAGGCGCTACTCTTTATTTCAAGAAGCTTCCCAATTTTGATTGTGAATGCAGGGTAGACGCCATCGCATAGACCCCAGCTAAAGAAATTTCCTTGTCATGCCCGGGATTTAAATCCGGGAACACGAGGATGGGGTTAACGCTGATAACCCCAAGCTGCATGGCGTCTGGACACAATAATAATAATAATAAAATTAGAATATAATGAAAATTAAATAAATAAAATCAATTTGTACATATCAAATTGAATAAAAATTATTGATACTTTTTTAAAAGAAAATAAAAAAAAAAAATTTTGGGTTGTTTCCGTTAACTACCATAGTAGAATTTATATAAGAAAATCAAATTAAAAATTTATGAATTAAGAAGTAAACTTTATTGTGTGTATGATTAGAAAAGCAATTTAAATTAGTGATCAATTAGTAAATTTGCAATTTTTAATCTTAAAAGAAGTAGAAAAGTAGAATGAATAATTTATTATGATTAATGGGTATCTCATAGGTAGGTATATTGCAAATAAGTTACAAAACTTTAGATTCACTCCTTTATTTAAAGCTTTATGGGCAGAAACAAGATAAGGAATTTCAAATGTACGTACTTAGCCAAGCCAAAGTTTGTTAAAAGGGAAAAAGTCAAATATTTTCCTCTTGAAATTCTATCACTTATAAGTTAAAAAAGAAAGATATTTCAAATTTATATCTAACTTTCTTTGAGAAAACAAGAAAAGGAATCATGTTTATATCATGGAATAGGAAGATGCCTTAAAAAATTCAACTTTTTTATATCGTTACTAACTTTTATTATTTTTACTTTTTTATGTTAAAATCTTATTTGATAACTAAAAACATTTCAGTCAAACTAAGTGGATAGAGAAAGTAAGTTTTTAATAATAGTAAATGGGTCTAGGTTTTCAAGATAAAAAGAATAATTGCTTTTGTTGTGTTTTTCATCGGGTTTCAATTCAAATTTAAAAGATTACTTAAGTTATCAATATCAATTATAATTTGATTAATTTATTTTAAATTAATTTATAATTGAAATCAAAATTGAATATTTTAAATTTTTAATTTTAGTCGAAGATAGTTAAAACCTTTAAACCCGAATTAAACTAAAAAAAGATCCATTATACTATTTAATTTTGATAATTTTAATTTAATTATATATTAATATTCAAACATATATTTGAAAAGTATTATCCTAGAAATTATGAAAATTAACTTATGAAAAAAATATCTTAAAGAAAAATTTAAAATAATTAAAATAAAACATTTTTCATAATTCACAATTCAAAATTATAAAAAACAAAATTTTTAAATTATATAAAATTGATGATTTTTTCGTATTAAAATTTTAAAAAATAATAAATTTTGTCTTTTTTTTAAAAAAAAACTCAATATATAAAAATAAAAATATTTATAGTTCAATTCATCGTAATATAAGAAAGAAAAATGTCTTATAAAAGTCCTGGTAATTGATTTGTGAGGGATCACGAAATTATTGAAGAAGAAAAGAAACAAATGTTTTGTTTGGTTTTAGCAGTTTATGTAAGTGATTGGTTGTCGAAAAAGATAATCGGAAAATGAATGAGAATTTGATACAAGGACATAATACTAACTATGAATTAGAAAAGAAGGGGTTGGTTACGGGACATAACAAATGAGCTATAAATAAACTCAATAAATATATTTTTGTTAATATATATCTTCTATATTATATAAGAATATATATCTTTTTAAAAAAAAATCCATTAATTTAAAAGGTATTTAAAAAGCTAGAAAACATAATTATTGTTTAAATAAAAATAAAATTTTTTAAATATTATAATAAAATTTTGAAATTCTTGATTATATGATATATATTTACTATTATATAATATAAAAATACAATAAATAAATGTAATAAACATGAAATTATTTATTACTTATCTATCTGAACAGAATTTAATACATTCAGGCTAATAATTCTTGATAATTGAATATTTCATGGCATCAGAAAATTAATATTTTTTTTTTATTATAAATGAAAATAATAATCCAGTAAGATAATAATTAAAATTAACATTGAAGTATTAATGAATATTCATGAAAAGGGTAAAACATTAAACTCTTGCTTTGCATATATAATATATATATTAGATGTAAAGTTATATTCTATTGAGTTTTAATCAAAAAAACAAAAAAAAAAAAACTGAAAATTTCTAAAACTCATATCCATTATCATTAATATTCTTTCTCATTTTTTTTTAATTTGTTGAATTAATTAATTTTTTTAATATGCATTACAGATATACTTAAAAATTTGTAAATGGTCATCCTAATCTCTTTTGTTATTTTTAAATCTTGGGATCATAGCGCAACGAACGAAGGACTACACCCGAAGTGAATGTTCCCCTTAAAATTTCCTTTTCCGTCTACGAGGGTGCCCACCCCTGGTCTCTATCTAGCAAGAGGACATTCACCCGGGTTCTTGCCACGTGGGTGCTGAAAACGACGCAAAATGTGTGAAATGGTTCTACAAGAAAAATAAAAACGACGAGGGGCGTCAGGCACCCCTTTCGTAAGAAAGGAAATCGCCCTTCTTGGAAAGAACTAAATCATCAAATGCAACCCTGAAGAGAAAGCCATGATTAATTTCAGGCATTGAAAAGAAGACGATATATAATTCAATTTTATATATCGTTATCAATAGAATTGAGAGGGGAGGATGACACCAAATCGATCAGTGTTAAATGGCAAACGAGTGAGCTTATTTATAATAATAATAATAATAAAATTAAATTGTAATTATTGAAATTTAAAAAAAGGGAAAATTAATAAAATTAATAAATCAAAAATTAAAAATAAAAATAAATTAAATTTTATTTAATTCAATTAATAATATTAATAATAATTATCTTGTTTTTTTTTGTTAATAAGTATATTCTTATTATTAGTATTAACTTAATTCTTTAGATTTTGTTTTTTATACTAATCTCCAATTCTGATTTCTTTTACTGACTCAATTCTTAAAATTCACCTAAAGGAAGCTAAATTAAATTAAATTCTTACTCTCTTCTCTTGCCAGTTGAATGATGAACGTAAAACAAAATGAATAAAATAGTTCTACAAGAAAAACATGTCTTAATTTCTTTGCAATTTAAATTTGGACAAAATATTTCATTCATAAGAGATGAAATGTCTATTATTTAATTCTCTATAAGTTGTTTTAAATTTTTTTTTTATTTTAAGAAATTTACTTTTTTAACACCATCTATTTGGGTTATTTAAAGTTTGACAAACTTTTTCATAATAGTTTGGAGATATAAATTATTTCTTATAAAAAATTTCTATATTTGTTAATAATTTTTTACTTTTTTAATATTTATTTATTTACTTATGAATGTATTTAAGCAAAAATGTTGTCAGGTCGTTAGCAACCTAATAATAAAAAAAACCTCTGCCTTTTTTACCTCCTACGCCAGGACAACGCCTATCAAGTCGGTTATATCAATTAGGTGTCTTATGATCAGTAGAACGGGTCCTATCAACCTTTACCTTGATTTTCTTGATCTGAGACTTTTTATCAAATAGCTTCCCCAATTTTGATCCCGGAGGCTGGATTAACTCCGTCCCACAGACCCCAGCTAGAGAAATTCCCTTGTCAGGCCCGAGACTTGAACCAGGGACCACAAGAATGTGTGCCAGCTACGCTAACCTCTGACCCTGTGGCGCATTTTAGCAACCTAATAGAAGCCTTAATATAAAATAAGGTTTGTTTATAATTGGTTTTACAGCTTGTGATAAGAATTTTGTTCACAAGATTTCTGCCACATACACACACCCACACACAAACGTCAGCGAAAATCACATTTTGTGATGAATGACTTGAAATGTGTAGATCTGTGAAAAACCCTCTACCAGTAGTGAATACCTTTACTCACAAAAAACTTAGAATTTTTTTTCGATTGAAAAGTAATAAAACGACAAATCCATATATTATTATATATATGTAATAATGTATTTCCAATATAGAATTTTATTATATAAAATATAAGAGTTTTTTTACTAGAAGATAAATGAGATTAATAAATGATATATTAGTCTATCGAACTGGCAATTGCGTTCGTTACGAATTTTCATGCATTACGCGTTCATCTGCCCAATCAGTATAACGAGAGTTTTTAAACGATATAAAATTTTATACGTTGATTCATCTCTTGCATATAAAATTATATTTCAAACAATAGTATTGGTAAATGAATAATAGAATGTAATAAATTGATTTGAAAATGTTAGACGTTTTTAATTATAAATTAAAAATTGAACAAAAATAAGAATAAATGTAATTTTTTTTATATTTATACAAAAATGGATCAATTGTGGATGTTGGTAGTAGAAAAATAGAATAACAATATATTGTAAGCAGTAATTTAGCGAACATACTTCAAATATAAGTGCTTCACATTGAATTGATACCCGCTCCAAAAATACCAATTGAAATTTTTTTCTTGAGACCATTTCGGACCACTTGTTCCAATCTATCGGTATACAATAGATTGTAAGTCGGCTCAATACTAGGAAATTGGCAAACCAATGACACGGAAAAAATTTTGATGGAACAAATCAAAAAAAAAAAATTAAAATTTTATAAATGATAAAATATCTAAATAAACAATTCTAAATAGTTAAAAATAGGGAATAAAATAACTATTTTAAGAAAAAATGATATATTTTACAATATCACAGTTTTTTATTCTCTCAAAATAATAAATAATAATTTTATTTCATTTGTATACATTTTGCTAATAGAAGTAGCCTTCATATTATAAATCACTTTTTTTTTGTCCATTGGCGTTAGTAATTTTATAAAACTTGTTTATAAGTTTGTATCATGAGCAACAAAAAAAAGGTCACCTTGTTTAGGGTGGATTTAATGAAGGCCTTGTCAAAACCAATGTATATCTATTAGGAAGATTTTAATTTTATGATCCTTTTTACTTTCACAAATTATTTTAAGGTTATTTCGACCGGTCGAAAATTCACGTTTTAGGATCTAGTGAGTCCAACAAACATAGTCCCATAATCTGGGTGTTTCAAAATCAAAAAAAGGTGTTTAACACAGAAATGTCTGTAAAGTTATAGGAACTTTTTCTGCTAAAATCAGCTCTATCATTGATTTTACATCTTTTTGTGGTTTCCTCAAAAGCAACTCTAACGATTCTAGTTAAACTCTCTTTCTTCAATATCAATTGAAATTATGGTAATTATACAGAAGACTGGCGAAAGGAGGTAGGTGGTTGAAACTTACTTTGAGGTGTTCCTTGAATGATTCTGAACAACTTTATATGCAACTTTTTTTATGATCTCTTTTAGTTTAATTAATTAAACTGTGTATCCATACTAAAGTTATTTAAAGACTTTCGGTTTTTTAAATTCGGTTTATTTTATTTTAGAAATAGTTTATCCATACTAAAGTTATTTAAAGACTTTTTCGGTTTTTTAAATTCGGTTTATTTTATTTTAGAAAATATAAACTCCGCAAAAGCGTTTAAATAACTTTGGTATGAATAAAACTATATCTAAATTAAAATAAACCGAATTTAAAAAACCGAAAAAGTCTTTTAATTAATTAATTTTTATTAATTAAACTAAAAGAGATCATAAAAAAAGTTGCATATAAAGTTGTTCAGAATCATTCAAGGAACACCTCAAAGTAAGTTTCAACCACCTACCTCCTTTCGCCAGTCTTCTGTATAATTACCGAAATTATCATAAATATCAGGAAAGTTTAGGTATTTTCAGTGGCGGATTAAGTTGATTGGGGGCCCCGGGCGGTAAAATTGAAATGGGCCCTCTGTTATTTACAATTATAATTGAAAGACAAATTTTGTTTATATTATAATTTAGGCTGTTTTATACTTACATATATAGTACTTATGAAAAAAAACATAATTTTCACTGTGGACGCCGAGACCCAAAATGGATTATTTTTTCTTAAGTTAGTCGGGGTTCAAACACGACCGAATAAAGATCTGTTGTTCAATAAAGATCTGTATCAAGAATAACTTGTTTTATTTAAACTCCGATTATCCATAAACTCAACAGTTTTTTTAAATTTTTTTTAAGGAAATATTTTTATTTAGGTTTCGGTGGGTCCCTTGGGCTGGTGGGCCCCGGGCGGCCGCCCGGTCCGCCCGGCGTTTAATCTGCCTCTGGGTATTTTGAAGTATCCTGAAAAGGCTTAAAAAGCGAATTTTCAAATAAACTCTTCTAAAGAACTCTTGTTTTTAGATAACTTAATTTCTCATATTGTAATTAGTAGTAAAAAAGAGATAAATTTAAATTACAAATGAAATTTATAAATAACATTAAAATATTGCAAAAAAACAAACAAACAAAATGTAGTTATAAAGTAGAGTGGTAAGTGAAAATGGCACCAAATATTTTTTTTAATTTGAATACAAATATGAATTATATTCTATCTAAAGAATTTATCAATTCACATTTATTATAAACATTCGCCATGGAAAATAGACTGAATAAAAAAAAAATATTGAAAAAAAATAAAAAAAAATATGGTAACGATAGATACCCTGAAACTTGACTATTACGTCAGAGAAGTAGTGTAGGTTTTAAAATTGCATTTATATTAAAGCAACTGGAGGAGATATAAATTTGATACTTTATAACTTTTGCCAGCTTGAAGAGGTATATCGTATAAGATTTCACAATTTTCTCTTGGGTAAATGGATAATAAAAATTCGTAACTCTACAAATATAGATTCAATTGAAACTTTTTTTCCAATTTATGTCCTTATTATATATATATATATCTTATCATTTAAAATTATGTAGTATCATTTTATTCAACTATAAAATAAGAATATATTTTATAAATTATTATTTAAATTATATATGTATATATGAGATTTAAAATGTATTATTTTAATGTTTTTAAAAATTTATAAATTTCTTAAAATATTAAATATAATTTTCTTTCTCCATAAACTTAAAAAAATTATAAACTAATATAATATAAACATTATAGAAAATAAAATATTAAATCAATAATGGGTATATTTAAATAGTAAAAACTATTTATTTATTTTTTATATTATTTTCTCTATAATAGATAAATAAAATAAGGATTGATCTCATCAAATACTATAAAACAACGTTCCTGGTATAATTTTATTTATTCGATGTAAAAAAAAAAAAAAAAAATTGGGTTAAATCATTAATAAATATACATTTCGAAGCAAATATCGTGTGTCAGTCCTAGATCAAATATTTATTTTCTACCTCGTGAGTTTGAATTCTGAAGCATTTCAATCGATGGAATCTATAAAAAAAATCCTCCTCTATTAATTTATACCTTAGAGAGGAACATTAAATTATAAATGTTCAAGATTTATTGCATCAATCTTTATCGAAAGTAGAAAATATATTTTTAGAAAAACTCTTTCCTTCGAAATAAATTTAAATCTACTTCTTCGATAGCATCAATCAATTAATAATTAATACTATATTCGAATTTGTACCAATAAAATTATTCAAAAATATAAAATTTTAAATAGAATGGAATAAAATTAATCTAGTTTTAATTTTCAAACTCATTAAATTAAAAATTAATCTTTTATTTCTAGTTATTGAATTTTATATATATATATATAATATATATATATATAATACCATATATTTCTTTGTAAAGACGCCCGTAGTCCCGGGTTCAAACCCCGGGTCTGACAAGTCTCTGAATTTCTCTAGCTGGGATGGTGTCTACTCCAAAATTGGGAAGCTTCTTGAAATAAAAAGTAGCGCCTACGATCAAGAAAATCAAGACTAAGGTTGAGAGGATCCGCTCTACTGATCCCAGAACACCTTTATCCTGCTTAGGCTGCAACCAACTTGTAGAATGTACAAAAGTCAGTTCATATTTCTATGATTCTATGTCAATATAGAAGAATGCCAATTTCATATAAAAATTGTAAAACAAAACTAACTACAATATATATATATGTATATGTTTTAAATGAATATGATCGAATTAAAAGTTTTAATTAAATTGATTTATAAATATTAAAATAAATAATTGATTTATATATGTATATGAATAATTAAACGATTCAACCAGCCGTGTGAATAAAATAAAATGACCATACTAAAAAATTTCACTCAAAATTAAATGTTCAAATATATAAAAAAAAATATAATAAATAAATAATAAAAGTTTCATTCCAATTCTAATAATATTAATTATTAATTATTTCGATTATTAAACTATGAAATTAAACTAATATCTGTATAATCTCATTCTATTTTTCTTTGTTTATTTTGTTGAATGTAAAAATAAGTTATAAAATGTATCTTCCACCTTCTCCCAAGTCTCAAAGATAGAAAGGCAAATATTTGAGATAGTGATTTATTTAGATTTATTTGTTTATTCTTCCAGATTGATAAGGTCATTATAGACACCCACTCCGTTATAAATGTATTTATTTAATATATATATATATATATATATATATATTTGACCTTACGAAGGATAAATAAATAAATAAATAAATAAAAATATATATATTGAACTCTCGCCCTCAAGTTCAGTAATTCAGTATTTTTCCATTGAGCTAATATGTTCTTGAATATATAATACTATAAATCTATAAAGTATTAAAAATATTCTAATATAATAATGAAAAGATTTTTGTTTTATAATAAATAAATAAATTAATTAATTATCTAATTTAGGTTTAAATCAATTTTATATTCCTTTTAATTCAATTGAATGACGTGATGAATGCTTGTTTTCGTGAACAAGAGCAAGCAAGATCAGATGCTTTGAAAGGAGTTGCGTTTATTGATATCAATTGCCCCAAGAGGATAGAACTTTAGTGTTGATGGATTCTTGAGCTGAACCTAGTATTGATTCTTCTCTTAAGCGCATTGAGCGTGACCTTTGACATGTTGCATGATAGATGAATCCTTTGCGGTACATGTTTCTTTTTCATCGTTCTAACCAGCCATGGCTGTCTCTATTCAACCCTTCTTTTGTCAATAACCTCGGGACAACAGGCAACATGCATTTCCAATAAAATTAACATTATCGGATTAGAAAATCATTTCAGTTAATTCATTCATTAATAATCAATTTATTTTCTATTTATCAATCAGTATTAAAAATTATACCATTTAATTAGAATTATAACATTTGTATAATTAAAACTATATTGTTTAATTATATTGAGAAATATTAAAATTTTCATATTTTTTTTTACCTTTTTTGAAAAAAAAAGCAAAAATAAATATGACATTTTTTAAATTTATATTATATAAGTATCTACAAAGGGGATAAAAATAAAAATATATAAAACAATTATTTTACCGGTTGTATTATATGGGTGTGAGGCATGGTCTATGACTTTAGGTGACGAGAGTAGATTTAGAGTATTTGAGAATAGGATTCCGCAAAGTATCGGGGAAGTACCGGGGAATAGCGAAGATAACGCATAACGAGGAATTGCATGACCTCCAAGCATCTCCAGATTTAGTTAGAATTATAAAATCGAGAAGGCTGCGGTGGGCAGGACACGTGGCTAGAATGGGAGAAGATAGAATGGCGAAAAATATGTTAGTGGGGAGACCGAGTGGGAAACGTCCGTTTGGAAGACTAAGGATTTCGGTGGGTGGAGGGACGTGAGAGAGATGGGAGAGGATAGGGACTGGAGGGTTGTGGCTCAGAATAGGGATACTTGGAGGGGTGTGGTTGCTGCGGCCAAGAACTTTCGAGTTCCGTAGAGCCACAGAGATAGATAGAGATATAAGTATCTACATATCAAAAGGAATTTAGTTATAATAAATTTTAAATTATCTATATATTGAAAAAAAATTCTTAATTTCTTGGAAAAAGTTCTCTTATTTGCTTTTAATTAGAGTGCGGATAAGGATAGATTAATTATGCAAATTTCTTATTCCATTTATCTCAAAGTATTCTGAGAGAATTCCATCAAGCTTATCGCTTAATATTCTTTCAGCATTGTAATCGAATAGTAGTAAAGTCTTAAAAATACTTCAAAATCTTGAAGAGGCATAACAGCATTGAAAATAGGTCGATATGTTTTAACTCTTGATAAATTTTTTTGCAAGAATAAGCAATGTAATAAAAACCTTTAAATCTTAAATAATATAAACTATATGCTATTTATCCATTCATTTACATAAAGAATTATCTCCATGAAAAATATAAGACATTGTCTTATTCTTCTTTTTCTGAAGAATAAGATAAAAAAGGCTTCGAATATTGCGACTATCTTCAATTTTAGAAATATCAATAAATATAATAATAACATTGAATTTAGAACATTAGAAGAGCTTTAAAACGTTTGGGATCATTTAGACAACAAAGTCCTGGTCTGTAACAATTTTTACATGCCAAATGGATGGAAGCTATGCAAAAACGACATCTCCATGAGTAGACCACATAGCCAGGAAAAAAATGGAGATGTGGTAAACGGCCATAAGGCTGTAAGAAATAAATATATATATATATATATATTCAGTAAGACTTCATTTTCTGTTAATTATATAGTTAGCAATCGTTTTTCATTCTAATAAACAGAAATCAGAGAGGAATTACAGTTTAAGTTTGAAACCAAAAAATTATTAATTATGAATTTGCATCCCTTCCTTGTTCCCGTTTGAAGTAAAATTTTGTATTAAAAACATTCAAAATAATGTATTTAAAAATATATAAATATAAAATTATAATTTTTTAGGATTTATAGAACTATTTATTATTATTTATAGGATTTCATTTTCATGCAATGATTATATTCATGAAGTATGATTATACTTTAATGTATGTAATACGATAGATTGATATCCATCCTCTCTTGACATTTAACCATGCATTAGATACAAATGATTTATAATACATTATGTTTATAGAGCATTCGTGACATATATAACTTTTGTTAAAAGATCTTATATAGACGAGTATACCATTTGTAAATTTTCAAATATCTAGAAAATATACTTGATATAGAAATAAAAAAGATTATTAATTTATTAATTTGACTAACACTGAAATTATCAACGATTCTTATATTTAATATATTCGATTTTAGGATATCATAATAATTTATGGATTTTTATTATTTAAAATCATATTATTTAAAATCATTATTAAATAAAATAAATATCTAGATAAAAAGAGAAAATTCAAATTTAAAATTTATCCAATTTGAATGAAATAAAATAATAATTTTTTTTTTATTTTATTTTAATTTTTATATTGCTTCACCAAGGCTATATAGTAAAAAAATCTAATATCAATAGGAAAGGTGAGAAAGACATTTCGGACAATGAAAAAAAAGGCAGCTTCCGTTTAGGCTTGTCACTGCCACTTTGCCTCCTCAGCCAATCTCAAGTATCAAGAGCTCCTTCCGCGACCTCAAGAGCTCGTCTCTTTTTCGTCATTGAATGCCCTTGTCTTCACACCCCTACCTAAAGCTTTTCACTAGAGAAATAAAAAGAGGAAAAATATGATTTTAGCCTTCTCTCATGCTTCAAGGGCATTAAGGGCAAATGATATTCAAAATGAATAGACGTTAAGCTAAGTGTGTGAAATTATATTATGTCAAATGCTCCTTTTTATCAAGCAAAATGAAAAAAAAATGATAGCGTTGAAAAAATGCATTTTATTGACATTAATTTATTCTTTTTAGTTACAACATTCCCTCTTTAAAAAAAAAATAAAAAAAATTCAAATTTAGCTCATTTTTTTTACTAGGATTTTGAAGATAAGAAGATTTGATTTGATAAATACCAAGCAAGTTAATATGTATCAGTGAACATTTTATAAAATTTCAATTTAAATTTCATTAGACATAAGGTAATGGCACCAATAGGTGACACTATTTTTTCTTTTATAAAATTGAAACTATACGTCTCTTAAAAAAACCTTTTGGTTATTATGAAGCTTATCTTACCTTTTATCACCAGGATAAACATTTTAAACTTTTATATGAGTTTAAGAGGAAATATAATTTTTGTTCAAAGTAATCAAATGACACCTATAGATGACACCAAAAATTTTGGTGGAACCTAATGATGACAATTATGGAACCCAAAGATGACATCTACTTTTTTTCACTTCGCTTTGCTCTCTTTATCTTCAACTTATTTATTTAGAAAGTAAAACGTCTTTCCAACACCGTGTTGCTGCTTTAACTTTAGTTATAATAAAAAAATCAGGTATCATATAATGATACAATAGATATATTTATTGTGATTGATTTTATTTTTAGATGATTATTATAATAAAATAAAAAATTGATTTTAAACAAATCTTTTTTGAATTATCCATTTTTAATTATACATTGAGAACAGAGTAATTTAAAAAAATTTTCAAAAAAATAGTGTTTGAAGTTCTTGCCTTACTTGCCTTAAGGTTATATTTAAGATTTGTTGAAAAAATCAATTGATGACAATCCGGTCTGCTTCTCAAGTTAAAAGAAATAAAATAAGGCGACTAATTGTATTGTTGTAGGATATCTCAGGTGGTGGAAATACAAAACTATCATTTAAAAAAAAATTCCGCGTATGTTTTAAAATTTGCTTATTTTTTACTTTCCCGCATACTTCGTATAAGGGAAGTATTGGAATCGTCAAAAATTTCGACTTCGAGATTTCGATAGATCTTGACGTTTTAGACCTCCCTGAGTCGGAAAATACCATTTTTCGAATTATGTCTGTGTGTGTGTATGTATGTATGTATGTATGTATGTATGTATGTATGTATGTATGTAATGTCTGTAAGCAAATTTACTCAAAAACTAATAAAGCTAGGACTTCGAAATTTGGTACACCGATATTATTCACAGTTTGTAGATTTCTATCAAAATTTCGTCAAAATCGGTTAACCGGAAGTGGTACTTTACCTACACTGGTTGCGTTTACCTTTCAAGTAAAGTACCAGTTTGCTTCGAGATATTTGCTTCATATTTTGTATATAGATTTAAAAATATGAAAAACATTGAGATACCAAATTTCATCATGATCTGACTACCGGAAGTGACATTTTACCTATACAAGTAGCGTTTCTTTTTTACCGACCGACGATAGTAAGGGAGGTATTGTTTTCACACCAAATTTCCCCTATGGATATTTTTAGGTACATATCTCCACGAATCATGCATTTTCTTAACAGAAAAAAGTATTTTTAGCATGATGTCTGTCCGTCCGTCTGTCCGTCCGTCCGTATAGATGTGTACAGCCTGAACGGCTCAACGGATTTTGATGAAATTTGGTATATTTACTTAATACATCAGTAGGATGAATTGATCAACTTTTGGTGCAAATCCGGAAACCAGAAGTGCTAGTATTGCCGATCGAAGAGAGGAAGTGAAGGGTTATTTTCAAATCAAATTTCACGTGAGGACATATCTCCACGTGTTATGCACTTTGTATTGGTTTTATCCACGAGAAAAATCATCTTCATTAGTTTTTTCTTAATTTAAAATTATATGACGTCACAGCCAGCCCTTATATATTATAAATAAAATAAAATTAAAAATATTTATATTATATCCATATCTGTTTTTTACATTTAAAATATCAGTTAACCGGAAGTAGCACTTTATTCTATATATATATATATATATAAATGTTACCAAATATCAAATTTGACACCAATAAACTAATACGAACTGGCTCTTTATCAATACCAAGTTTACACATTCTAAATATTCATTCACAACTCTTTATACCTATTTATATGCGGGAAAGTCTAGGGGAGGACACTCCCGCTTATTTAGTTTAAATTCAAAAGTGTCATCTATAGGTGCCATTACTTTAATATTTATTTGTTTTTGTTATTATTATTATTATTGTTATTATTACTATTAATATTAAAAGTTTATTATCAGAAATCAAATGATATTAATCTGAATTTACCTTTAATTTATTCCCAAAAACCTATTTTAATGCAAAAATACATTATTCATTTTAATATTGGTCATGAAATAAATAGATAGATAATGAAAATAAAATTAATTCGTTACCATTAAAATAATTTTTATTAAAAGATAAAATGTAGCTTAATTATATAGAAAAATGGTAAATATTATAGATTGGGGGTATCTTGAAATGTAGAAAGAAGATGGATCGAATTGCTTTCGATGGATTTGTTTAATGTGAGTTGAGCTCACACAAAGAGCTTCCTCCAGATGATATTATAGATGGGTGAGAGCTTGTGGTGGTACTATCTTCCTACCTAAGGGTTTTGGTGCCAATCCATCATCAGGGCGCTGCCGGGGGTCGCTGGGAGCCAAAGCAAAACCAGGGAGGCCCCGGGTCGATAAATGGCCGGAGAAAGGGAACGCCCCCGGGCGACATATTAAACCCGTGATATTTACATGCAACATATCTCGGTCCAGCCCGAATTTTATTCTGAAATCCCATTAAACCGCTTTTATAAACTTTATGAAATAATTGATACATTGAAAGCACGAATAGGATCAGCAAAGGGACTTAAATATTTCACTTAATGGAAATTCCATCACTACTCACTGAATATTACTAGAAAAATAATGAAAATAAAAGATTCACACGAATCCATGAACAAAAAAATAAAATTTAAAAAAAAAAATCGATTTTCGTTATCAATGCAGTAAAATTTATTCAATTAACAAAAAGTCTTAAAAAAATATGTGATATTTCTTTGTCATCCACTAACAGCGGGTCATTTCAAACCTAAAAAAATACTAGTAAAATAAGCATAAATGAAAAACAAAAAAAAATTAAATACATTGAGAATAACAAAATACGTCTATTTCCTATCCTATATTTTCTATCTCACACCATTTTATCATTCATTACGACACTGTGAAATACAAATTGAATATCTTTTTTTCTTTTACAAAACCATGTCTTACGTATATATCAGAAACATGGTGTATAGTTCAAGGCGTTGAAAATTCATAGTGCCTTTAACTTATGCAATCAAGCTTGTTATATAAAACTGAGAGGTTGGTTGCATATACCGAAGGGGCAAAATAAAAATTTTTTAATGCCTCTCGTTACAGATAATACAATTTAAAATCTAATTTTAATATAATTTTATGTTAATAAGCATTAAACTAAAGTTTGAAAGATCAAATTTGAAAAAGTGATCACAAATTTGATAAAGAATCTGAAAAACAATCTCAAATGATTATATTCTAAAAAAATACATTCATATATACATATATATAAGTATATTATTTATTTATAAAATATCACAAAGAATATAAGTACTCGAAAAAGAAAAATTTTAATGATAGAGAATTATTTAAGAATATTAGAATGCTATATTGTTGAAACTACACTCAATTTAATATTCTCTTTCAGGTGATAGTAATCCTCAATGTAGGGAATTTTTATATCATTATATTTCCGTATATAACTTAAATTTTAATTCATTTTTCCGAATTCATTAATAAAAATATATTTTCTTTAAAATATGTATATAAAATCTATCTATCTTAAAAAATATTCAAAAATTGAAAATTCGGATATATTAGTTTTTTTTAAACTTTTTTTTTTATAATAAATATTCGTATTATAATTTTTTTTTTATTTTGATAATATAATGAAATTTTCATTTTTATTTGAAAAACTAAAAAAAGAAGAATTTTAAATGAGAATATATTACATGTATTTTATGATGAAAAGATGAGGCTAATCATATGCGAGGAAATTCATGGTAATTTTTGCACAGCTGGTTACTGTCGGTCTGATGGGTGTTTATATTAAATTTTAAATTGGTATAGGCTTCGTGTGTTTAATACACGATTCAATGTTGGTATAGTGAATTCCCATTTACGTGTCCCCGGACACAGGACAAGCATTGGATACTATTTAAATGAATTCAACAGATTACAGCCAATTTGCATTCGCGGAATTTCCTATTGAAATTGTCTTTTTTTTTTTTATTAAACTCGACTTTTTTTTGTGAAAAGTCTTAATGATAAATGAAATGGGAAAAAGAAACATTTTGAAACTTTATCAATAATTATGAAGGGAAAAATAAATAAAATAAGACGAGAAAACAATTGAAAATACTAATAAATAATTAAATTGTGAAAATCAGAAAAAAAAAATGTTAATCAATTTATTAAAAAAACATTTAAATTGGAATATCCTTTAATATTAATAAAGAATTTTAAATAATGAGATTAATTTTTAATTTTGTTTCACTTATTTTTTATCGATAAAATATTTTCTTTTTAATTTATTATTTATAAATAAAAAAGCATGTATCTAATCCTTTTGACATTTATATATAGTAAGTTTGAATTATTTCAGAAATCTTAAATTATATACACATATTAATATTTATAGTTTTATAATATTGTATCATTAAATTTAGTAAACAAGTTTAATCTGTAAAGCATTGAGATTATATAATGAAATAATAAAAATAATTCTAATTTATTTACAATAAATAGTTTTTCTATTTAATTATATATCTATATCTAAATCTATATCTATATCTATATCCTATATATATATGTTGGTTTAGGTTTCCGTGAATGTTATTGTTATTATTACTATCAGATTTATCAGGGATATAATCACGTATTTTTGTGAGATTGTTTTCTCGGCACCCATTTAAGGCCCACTAAGACTCAGAATCCCAAAAATATTCCCACCTAAATAATCTCTTGAAAATGGCGCCAAAATAGGTGCCGAAACGTCGAGAAAACAATATATATATATATATATGATTGGCATTATATAGAATCTTAAAATTGCATCATAATGTTTGATAAAATAAGGTAAATTTTAATTTTCTATTTAAATGAAAAAAAAAAAAAATAAAATGAAAAAAAATACCTACAATAGAATTATTTATAATCTATTTTCACTTTAAATAAATGATTATTAATATAATTTCTAGAATATCATAAGAAATATTCATTTATTTATATTTATTTTAAGTAGGTATTTATAAATGTTAATTTAGAATGATAAATAAGTGGAGTAGCTCTCTCTTCTCTATGTCACTAATCCATTGTGATGTTCGACTAATTAAATCCAAAATGAATGTCCATTTTGCTTGCTTTCATGAGATGCTCGTTTTCCCTTGTGGTAATCTAAATGAGCAAAAAGCACGGACTCTACTCGCGTTGTGGTTGACTCCTCTGGGAATGTCACCTAGATTTATGCATTGCGGCTCCCCAATGCGCAGGAATTGAGGATATCCTGCGCATTGGAGAGGTGGGGCGCCAATCAAAACTAGTACTTAATTTACTCGTAGAAAGATTAAGAATAATTGCTAATGGAAATTAAATTAATTTGAAGATTTTTTTTATTTTATTTAAAAACAAATTAATCTAACACCACCACAATATTATGCAAAAATATATATTTTTCTTGCATTATATAATCAAGTAGGAAGGAAAAAAAAAGAGAGGTGCACAAGAAGAAAGTTGATAAAGGATTATTTTTTATAAATTTAAATTTCAAATCCTAAAATATAAATCCTTTAGAAAAAATAGGTTTATTTAAAAAAAAAAAAAATTAATCACATTTTGTTTAAATATTAAAAATATTAAGTTATAAATTTAATATACAAAAAATAAAATATAAGATATATATATTAAGGTTTAATTTTAGTTAATCTACTGAATAGTTTATTAAATATACATAAATATATAAACGAATATTAGACATGATTAAATCGGTCACCTAATAAAAGAAGAAAAAATTACGAAGTCGATAAAAGTGTGTTTAGTAATTTGAAAAGAAACTAAAAGAAAATTTAAAAACAAATTCGACTAGTCACAAGACGTTGAATGGTTTCACAAATAAGGTCTTTCAATTTTGCGTTGTTTAAATGAGTTCAGTACGTGTTCAATGACTTGATAGCATGTCTGGGACTTAGGCCTGGCATTTCATTCCCATAATGACCGTCGAATTCGGAATGGAATGTATAATAATCATCGAATAAATAGCTTTAACAATTGGTTATACTCCCAGAATACGGAAATTAAATTTTCAATCGAATGGACTCGTTATTTGATGATCGATAAAAGTTATACATTTTTTTTCCTTCAGCTTAAGAAGATAGATTTGAAAAATAATTTATTTATCAATTTAATTAAATCTTTAAAAAACATGTCAAAAAACAAATTAAAAAAAAGGTGAAATCAAGGAAAAAAAGTACAATGGTCTAGGGAATGGTAAATGGAGCCCTTAAACCCCAGGTTAAATGTATATTTTGATTTATAGAATTTAACAGGAAACAAATACTGCTATAAGATATATATGGTATATATATTTGAATATTGTAGCTTTAAATAATTACCTGACATTTGGGTTATTTCTTGTGAAAACGTATACGAGAAAAATTGGTGGATATCGGTGAGAATTAAATTAATATTGGCTCTTAGTAATAGAATTTCTTTATATTTTTAATTGATAAATTAAGAGGAGCACATTATTTACATTTAAAATGTATAATATTAATAAAGAAAATAATATAATTCAAGAGAAAAAGATATATAAGAAGTAATTAATTTTAATTTAAATTTAAAAAAAAGTATATAATATTTTCTCTTATGTAAAATTATAATTGGAAAATATGAATGATATGAATTCATTTTTTTTTTAATTTAACTAACTAAATTTTTAATTTTCAAAAAAAAAAAAAAAAAAAAAAAAATAGAAACCAATTATTATTAATATTAATATAAATATTTAAACTCTACAATAAATAGATATATGCTCTATTTTAAATTTTATATATTATTTTATTTTATATCTTGATATTTTTTCAAGAAGTCTATTTTTGACCTTAAAATATCATTTACTATTCAATGATGAATAATCCCAGATACAAATTAGAATATTATTTCGAATTCGAATGGTTATAAATATCTATAGTAAATATATAATTTAATTATTTTTATTTAACTATGATCTAAAATTTAAGGCGCCACAGGGTGTGATGGCTAGCGTCGCTGACTCACATTCTCGTGGTCCCGGGTTCAAGTCCTGAAGCTGGTAAGGGAATTTCTCTAGCTGGGCTCTATGGGATGGAGTCAACCCAGCCTCCGGGATCAACATTGGGGCGCTACTTGATAAAAAGTAGCGCCTCCGATCAAGAAAATCAAGGTAAAGGTTGATAGAACATGTTCTACTGATCATAGAACACCTAGTTGATATAACCGACTTGATAGGCGTTGTCCTTGCGTAGGACGTACAATGTCAGAGGTTACATATAAAATATCTAATAAGTTTGTCATTTTCTTTTTTGAATTTGGAAATTCATCATCATTAATAATTTTTAATTTTGAAATAATAATTCGGATAATGAATGAACGCCTGTTTCAGAATAATAATAAAGATATAAGGGATTTGATAAATGAATGAAATGGAGGGTTCTTTTATGATAAAAGGATAGTGAAGTATATAAAAAGTAATAGAAAAGGAATGATAATTTAGAAACTTTTTGTTTACATATTTCTTTTCTTTCCCTTTTACCAAATCTATTATTATATTTTAAAAATCAATCAATCGTTGTTTTTTTTTTGTTTTTTATTAAAAAAATATTTATTCACTTACAATTAGTAAAAAAATATAACGAATGAATACAAGAGATAAGAAAAGTGTTTTTTTTTTTAACAATCATATAATCTAAAGTAGTATAATTTGGTTTTCATCTTATAATTTATCCTTTAAAGTAACCAATTTAATTATTCATTAACTAAAAGATGGTGATATTATAAGAACACTTTCCCATCTTCGATCTAAAATACTTTATATCTCTAATATTATTACTTTTATCCAAAACTCTTATAGAGTATATACATAGGTATATATATATATATATATATATATATATATAAACGAATTGCTTCAAAATAAATTTAATTAACGAGAAAGATCACGTTCAAAGCAATAAGGTATAAGAACATTCAACCCATTCACCTACAAAGTCAATAAGAAGTTCTATCTCACTTATGATAAAAGCATTGATGCCTTTTGTGGAAACTAAAATCAGGAGACTAGCTTCTTGAATTTAAATACGCTTTGATCATTAAACTTATAATTAACTCTCTTATTCTGTTTTTGAACAAACAGATAAACCAGCGAAAAACAAGTTTATATATATAATATTTTTTTTATTTATTTTAATATTTCATTAATATTTTTCAAGTTATATTTTATAATCTACCTATATATATATATAATATACTTTTGGAATCATCTAAAAGAATTAAGCTAGAGAAATTCCCTTACCAGTCCGGGACTTGAACCTGGGACCACGAGAATGTGAGTCAGCGACGCTAGGCATCACACCCTGTGGCGCCTTAAATTTTAGATCATAGTTAAATAAAAATAATTAAATTATATATTTACTATAGATATTTATAAGCATTCGAATTCGAAATAATATTCTATTTTGTATCTGGGATTATTCATCATTGTATAGCAAATGATATTTTAAGGTCAAAAATAGATTTCTTGAAATAAATATCAAGATATAAAATAAAATAATATATAAAATTTAATATAGAGAGCATATATCTATTTATTGTAGAGTTTAAATATTTATATTAATACTAATACTCTTTCTTCTTTTTTTTTTTTTTGAAAATTAAAAATTTAGTTAGTTAAATTAGATGAATTCATATCATTCATATTTTCCAATTATAATTTTACACAAGAGAAAATATTATATAAACTTCTAATAAATATTTATATAAATTTCAATGGCCAATATAAGATTAAAGCCATATTATTCAATAACCTCGTATTCTTTCCTGTTCTGATAAGGATTCAATTGGGTTGAAATGACCCTTCAGATGAAATCCTTTTGAAATGATATATAGAAATGTCAAATGTTTTAACAAGATAGGATAATTCATCTTTAATTTGGGCAAGATTTTTTTTTTGTTTTTCATTATTCAACAAAAATATATAAACGAAATGAAATTACAAATAATTATTTTTCATTATAATTTTCTTAATTAAATTAATAGTATTTAGAATTAAAATATTTTAATTATAAAATAAATTGTTTTTTTTTCCACGACATTAACTATGACCAAAGTTCTTAACTATTCAGTGTTGTTTCGTAAAATTATTTAAACAATTTCAAACAGACAATGAAATAAAATGATTATGAAGAAATAAAATGAAACGTGTTGGTTACTAAATGATTGTTTCACTAAACTGCGAATAACTATTATTATAAAAAGAATTATTTTCACAGTATATTCTATGGTTAATATACATGATGGAATATATTAAATTAAGTAAAAGCTCTTTCATAAATTAACAAATAATAAACACTTTAAAGTTAGTTTCTTCAGTTATGTATGATATGATGGTTGTGGAGCATATTTCACATAATTAATGTTGAAATTTCCAATTTTCATCTTTGAATAGATTATCAATCAAAATGTTATGCATATTGATAAACATCACCTAATTTATTACACAGTCTGATGGTTATACAATCAAATTTTCCTATATGAATAATATTCATTTAAATTCATAAATCTTATCTAAACTAACTATAGAAAAGTAACTAAATTATAAAAAAAAGTGCTAATTTAATACAACAGGCACTAAAACACCATTTTATAATAATTTGTCATATATTTAAAATAATCTTTACTTTAATAGTTTAATAGAAAAATAAAAATATCTTTACTATTGATTGTCTCTCATCCTCGTGGGCCCGGGTTCAAGTCGCGGGTCAGACAAAGGAATTTCTCTATCTGGGGCCTATGGGATGCAGCCCACACTGCATCCGGGAAAAAGATTTGAAAGCTATTTTAAATAAAAAGTATCGCCTCAGATGAAGAAAATCAAGACTAAAGTTGAGAGGATCCGTTTATAGAACATCTTTACCCCGATTGGACGACACATTACTTGATAGGCACTTTCATTTCGAAAAACATATAAAAAAAAAATCTGGAGTGTCTCCACTAGACTATCTCGCAATTTGAATTGGATTAATTAACATATATTATATTTAAATTAAATTAATTATAAATTATAAAGTAAAATTAATAAATAATATTTATTAACCCAGCTCGTGTTTGGCTCTTTGTTGATGACACCACGTCACGTACTGGTGCGTGTTTGGCAGCCGGCGTGTTAAAAAATTAAAAAAATTAATTCCGGTACTTTAAGCGATTCAATCAAGCTGAAATTCTATATATAGCAGTTTTAGACAATTTTTATTAACGTGAAAAACTATCAAACTTATATCTTTATATTTTTACGGTGAGTTTAGAGAAAAAAAAATGAAAACGTGGTAGGTAATGGTCCTCTTCCAAATGAGCTACATTTCTCAAAATTTGATAGAAAACTAAGAATTTTGAATAATTCGCCTATACCAAATTTCATTATTCTAGCTCAACCCGTTTTTTCGTAATCTTGTCTACATACACACCCACACACAAACATTTTTCTCAACATTAGTGAAAATGATTCAGGGACCTTCAAAACCTATAAAAACATCAAAATCTCAATATCAAAAATTTTCGTGATTCGCATTACTAGTAAAAATGAGTGTTTTACATGATTCAAACATTCGTTGTTTTAGTATTCTTTTCAAAATCTACCTATATTTCATTTTGAATTAAAAAAAAATAATAGCAATTAATGAATAAATATTGATTTCATTTTATTGTTTTAAGGAAATATTTCTTTCCATTGCCACTAATAGAAGTAATTAAAGTTTCAATGATAAATGTTTAACGAGAAGTAAAGAATAGAAACTATTTGAACAATGTTAAAGAAAGAAAATTGATTTTCCAGTTGAAAAATACCGTCAAGTTGGTGGTGTAGTAAGTTTTTGATTTGTTTCCGAAAGGTGATTAGGGTTTGTGGCAACGGCTGATGAATTCAGTCAATGGGTGGCGACGAGGAGGCCAGGTGTCGACAATGCATCCGTCTAAAGGGTGAAATATTGGTGTTTGGGGAGGTTGGTGAGTGATTGACGGCCATCGGAGTGCTCGGAACTAGGGAGGTTGCCAAATGGCCGTAAGGACGTTGATAAAATTACAATAGCTCTCCCATGCGTCCATCTAATAACTTCAAGCGAAATTTACATCTAACCCTTTCTAAATGTATATACAATAGGTACACTTGATTTAATTAAAAATATAGGTATATATATATATATATATATATACTATATATATATTAAAAAATTAAATTTATTAACATTATTATTAATTATATTTTTAAATTTTAAAAAATTACAGTTAAATTCCCAATATTCAGTGGTGTATTGAGAGGGGAATGACGTTCCCTTACCTTTTTTTCAGAACCGGTACGCGTTCCTGTACTCTTTTATGTCCCGACAACTCCCACTTAAATCTACTGTTATAATTTCTTTTTTTGTGTTCGTAAATATTTTGTATAGTAAGAATAAAAAAAAAAATAAAAACTTATGTGGGAAAAAATAGTTTGCTGAAAATTGGACTTTTTATTGCTCCCGCTATGCGTTCCCTTACTTTTTATTTTACCAATACACACTGCCAATATTTAAAAATGCTATTATTTTATATTTATTCATCATTTGTTTTTTTATTTTATATTATTTTGCAATTAAAATCTTGAATGTTAATGAGGTGGTGAATTATGAAAATTAAAAAAAAAAAAAAAAATGAAAAATAAAATTATTTAATTAAAGCAAAAAATATATAAGTATATATATATTCTAAATAAATGTATAAATCAAAACTTAGAACTTCCATAATTTTCAAAAGGCAGAATCTGAATATATATATTTTTTTTAAATTAAAATAAAATATTCTAATTAAAAGGTTAATATCAACTAAAATACATATTAGATTATAATAAATAAATAATAAGTTATTTATTTATCTTAGGAAATATTTTAAATTGACTCTCTTTTTCGTTTATATTATATTTTAGTAAAAAAAATATCTCTGAAAAAGCTTGATATTTATTTTAAAAATTGGTAAATAAATAATAATTCTATTAATAGAATAAAACTAGAGTAAATAAAACATAAGGTGAATTCTAATGACTGATTTAGCGCTAAATAAAGTAAATTCTACTTATTTTAATGGAAAAAAAAAGAAAAAAATACGATTCATACAAATACTAGGTGTATATTAAGAATATAAAATTATTTTAATACAAAAATTGAAAAAAAAAACAATAAAATTTAAATTAATAAATTTTTTAGAAAATGAAAATTATATAATATGATTGTTAAATTTTCTATAATATTTGAAAATTAATAAATATTTTCAATGTACTAATAATTGAATTAAGTTAATATATAAAATAAAATAACAAACTACTAATTTTGATAAAAAATAAAATCAATTGTGTGTATTAGTGATTTTTTCAGAGAGAAAATTTATAAAAAATAATCATTCAAAATTTAATTTAAAATAAATTTTCATTAATATTTTCTTTTATTTTATTTTAGATTTTATTGTTTTTTTTTTTTTTTATTTAAATATTTTTCCTGTTCAAATAATAAAGGAATGTAAATATTCTATTCCAATCTCAATAAATTTTCATTATGGATAAAATGGAATGTCACAGACTTTAATCAATAGATTGGATCTCGGGACGAATTTACTAGGATATTAATAAAAGTATTCGTTCTGATACTCATTTATGTTTAAATATACATTTATTCAAAATAATAAATAAATGCTCATTTGAAATAATATTATATTATTCTTTGTTTCGTTATCAAAGTCCATTTTTATATGTATTTCATATTCATTAGGAAAATTTTAATATAATATAAATATTATTAAAATTTGTATCCAGAATTAATTATCACGACAAAAGACTTTTTAGAGTATCATTTATAATAAGTATCTTGCCAACACACACACGTCAACTTGAATGAATAAAAAGTTAATTAGAAAATATTTATTTGAACCTTTTTAATGCTGCGACTCGAACTTATCATATTAATTGGACTACTTATTATTAATGTATTATTAAAATAGACAACATCTTTAATAGAGATTTTATTTTAATCTTTAAAAAATTCTAATTATTAAAGTAGAATTTTATTAAAATAAATCTAAATAAAATTAGAAATTACTTAACTTTAATTTTTTTTTTTTTTATAAATTATGAAAAATTATCACCATAAAAAATGAATTCAATTCAATTTGAAATATGAATAGTTTTTAAATTAACGATATATTAAAAAAAAATCATTTTTTTTAAATTAATATAAAATTAAAAAAATAATTAAAAAAAAAAAATAAAAAAATAAATGTGTAGCTAAGTAAATGCAAAATAAAAATTTTTTTTTATTATTTATTATTTCTTAAAAATAAAATTAAATTAATTCTAAAAATTATATTTTACGTTTTTTTTACCAATTCTTATAAATTAAAATTAAATAAATAGTGCTTAATATTTAATAATATTATACTTATAAAAGAAGAATGAAAGTAGAAATTTTTGAAACCGCTGGGCATTTCTCTACATACCTGAAAAGAAAAAAGAAAATAATTAAGAATTTTATTAATTTTAATAAAAAGTTAAAAATATGTATAATAGTGAAATAAGGATATTTTATTAATAATTATAATAAATAAATAAATTGAATGGATGAAAAAATAGTCATCATTAGCAGTGGCGTAAAATAACATTCTGCCGCCCTGAGGAGATGCCAGATTTTCCGCCCTTTCACCCCCATACACACATTAAAATATCAATAAAATTTCAATGAATCGTAAACTTTAAACATTTTCGAAACAAGATATTAAATGGAAAAATATGTTTTAAAAGTCAATATTTAGCTCTTAACAAAAAAATCATACAATTACTTAAAAAATATTTAAATATTAATCTAAGAATACATATTTATATTTCTTGAAATTTATTTCATAAAAAGAATATTGAAATTATTGAACCGTGTGAAATAAATAGTTTGTTCAGTGTAATAAATAAAAAACTTTATATTGTTCCCTATATATATATATATGTCGATATGTTAATAGTTTGAATTTATATTATAATTTATATTATTGCAATTAATCGAACTTCATGATTAAAATTATTCTTTTTTAATATTTTTATTATATTTGAATATATTTGAATATAAATATATATATATATTATAATTAATAATATCGATTTTATTTAACATTTTCTTTTAATAATTTCATATTAATTTATATATATTCTAAAATGCTATCTATTAATATCAAATTATTTATTTTAAATAGCAAGATATAAAGATATAAAATAAAATATCAACATTATTAATTGAAATCATTGGAAATAATTTACTAATAATGGGAATATATTTCTTTTATTTTTAATAATATTGCTAATATGAAAAATAAGAATATACTTTATTAAAGTTCTACACAAAGTGAACAGGTCCCTCTAGAACAATTAAATTCATTTTTAGCTAAAATATTGTTTTTTTTTTTCAAAGAATCGATAAATTATTTTCTCAGCCTGATTTCTTGGAAAAAATTATAAAATATAAAAGTAAAATTATTTTTGTTTTTATTTTTTCATTGAGTTGTGAATTTTTGACAAGACAACACAAATTAGCTGTGAGACTGTTAGTGAGAATGGTAAGCAAATAATAATCATTTTATCAATTCTTTTTTTATTATTAATATTTATTCATCTTCTATACTCCAAATATACAATTAATATATAAATTATCTATATATATGGTTTTGATTGCTTTAAAATGCTTTAAATCATATTTGAAAATATAATAGTTTTGCATTTGTTATCTTTTATAATATATATTTTAATATTATTAATAATAATTTTTCAAATCTTAAATCCAATTTACTTTTATATTGTCTTTTATATTTATATATTTTTCTTTATTACGACGTTATAAAGTAAAATATGTTTGCAAGATAGTAGTAGAAGTTTTCCAACACTGATTTAGAATATTAATTTATTTTTACACCTCTGTTTATTTATAAAAAAAAACTAAAACTAAAAAATACATTATTAAAATCCAGTAATCTAAAGAATGTATAAAGTTGAGGAAAAAGATGATTTGGAGCCTCAGATATATATATATATATATATATATATATATGTTTATAAATAAAGGATTTTCATAAAAAAACTCAAATTTTTAATCTAAATTAAGAAATTTCCTATTCATTTCTTCATTCAATTAATAGAAAATTTAAAATAATCCGATATTTACTAATCAAATCATCCAATTATGATAAAATATTTTTATATTTTTTTATTTACAAAATACTAACTGCAATTATTATCTGTCCGAATGTGGATATTTTAGAAATCAAAGCATAGACATCAATTTATTACATTTTTAATAATAACACAATTTAATAGGAAAAAAGAAGAAAACATATTTCACATTACAGTGAATGGCAAATCTAGAAATCATTTCATATATTCAAATTATCTTTTGTGACTTTTTTGCTTTATAAAAAAACAAAAAAAAAAAAAACGTTTTTTGGTTTGATAATTTTATTTGGAGAGAGTGAGTCTGTTACAAATTTGTATAGTGGGTCCAATATATCGCTCAACTTATATTAAAAAACAGGGTCAATCGGTCTGTTCTTTTTTCAGTAAGGAAATTGTTTTTCATTTACCCACATATTCTGTTATTAATTAATAATTATTTATCAAACCATTTATCAGCAACCAATTTTTATTCTTTTATTATCCCAAATCTATCTATCTCTGTGACTCTACGGAACTCGAAAGTTCTTGGCCGCAGCAACCACACCCCTCCAAGTATTCCTATTCTGAGCCACAACCCTCCATCCAGTCCCTATCCTCTCCCATCTCTCTTACATCCTTTCCCACATTATCCACCCACCGTGTCCTTGATCTTCCAAGCGGATGTTTCCCACTCGGTCTCCCCATTAATATATTTTTCGCTATACTTTTCTCTCCTATTCTAGCCACGCGCTCTGCCCATCGCAGCCTTCTCGATTTTTTTATTATCCCAAAATTATTTACAATCTATTATTTGTACCAATAAGTGAATCTTATAATTAATCATAATAATAATGAGACATTTAGGAACTAATCCAGCGGTTATTTCCTTTCTGTTTATTTATTACATTTCTATTAGTAACAAGGTCTATTTACATTTATTTACATATTAAAAAAAAATTAAATTAAGTTAAATTTTAATTATAATTCAGTCTGATATCGTTGAATGGAATCACATGGAAGTTTTTTTAAGTCTTCTTACATCAGATGAGACCATCAGATTTTTAACTAAGGAGCTTGGATGATTATCTAGCTTATTTAAATATTTTTTTACAATATTTTCCAATTTCACTTTTAACTGTAGGAACTTTAAGATCATATGAAATGACAACGTTTGGGACAAACAAGGAACCGTTTACTATTATTCGCAAAACTTTGTTATCAAAATGTTTGAGGATTTTCAGAAGCCCATAATTGTATGCAATTAGTTCAAACAGACTTAAAAAAATTGTTTAATAAATTGATAATTTATTATCTATTGTTAAGTTAGATTTTCTTCCAATCATAACCAATAGTACTTATGTAAAAAAAGTCCCAATTGCTTCCTTTTCATATTTATTATTTATCTTAATATTCATATGAACATGCTCCTCTTTTATTGGAGAACAATATTTGAATTCACTTTTATTTTCATTTATTTTAATGCGCAATTTTGACAGCCAAATTTACATTCTATTTATATTTCTTTGTGATACTTTTGTGACTATTTGTATATTCTTGTCAGAGACCAGAATGGTTGTATCACCTGCAAACGTAGCTGTAGTAACATTAGGAGAGAGGTTGGTAGGTCTGTAGATAAGAGAAACTAAATGCCTTGGTGGATACCAGCATGGATCAACAAGCGAATAAACTTTTATCTTTATTTATAATGAAATTAAATATTTAAAGAAATTAATTTTTGGTTGAAAAATATAAAAAAAAATTATTTAACAACAATTTTATTAAATAAGTATAAATTTATTTAATTAAAGAGTAATACTGAGTAGATCTAATAATTACAATACTTTTAATTACATATAAATTATTAGACATAAAAATAAAATACATTTTGAAAATTAAAATTTAATTTTCCTAGTTCAACAAATTTTTTTCAAACTTATTCAACAGCTATTTCTTTTTCAAGATAGTCAGTATTATTAACTTTAATGTAAATACATTTCAAAGCACAAAGTAATAAAACTTTTTATATTTTTTCTAAAATCAGCCGCCCCTATTAGAGTGTCGCCCGGGGCTAGTTCCCCCCCCCCTCTCCTCTACATCCATCTAACTAAGCTACTAATCAATACCTATTCTGAACTATTCTATATTGAATTTAAGAAATTATTTCATTTAATTATTACTTTATAAATAAAAATAAATGAGGTAGTTTGCTACATCAGTTATTTTCATATTACAATACTTGAACCTATTTAAAAACAAGAAAACAACATAAAAAGTTCAAATGACTTATCTCGTGTTCAGAATATAAATATTATTAGAAAGTAAAATAAATAACATCGTATATTTATTTTCATATTATTATTTTCATAATAAAACAGTTTGTATAAAAAGTTTGTATAAGCATGAAGCAATTATTTTATAATTATTATTTATAAATTTTATAAATCAGAAGAATAAAATTTTGCAAAATGAACCTTCATCAAATATTAAGAGATATTCAAAATAAGCTATTATTGTTATTATTATTATTATTAATAATTTATAATTTCCCATTTTCATGAATATTAAATAGATTTTAAAATATCCGTTTTAATTTTCAGTTCAATCTCTTCCAAAGATTAATTAAACACAAATCTCTTATTAGCTAGTCTGTTATATATGAAAAAACAAATTGAATTTTAAAATTTAATTTTAATGAATAAATAAAATTTAAAATAATTTTCTTTATATGTTTTAAAATCATTTATGAATTTATGAAATTGTTTGTATACCTAAATAGCACGTCAATATTTTCTTACATTTATTATTTTATAAGATAATTAGACCTGATCAACTTTATTTATTTGTTTGATATTCATATTTAGATAATTCATTGGCAAAGAAATTTTTGTAAATTATAAATTTTTATATATTTTTTCATATAAACATTTTTTATGCAAATTTGAACAAAAATTTTTCTTTATTTTAAAATTAAAATTGATTTTAAAATTATAATTATATTATTATGTTATTTCAATCATCTATTTCTATTTTAATTAAAATTTTTTGAGTGTTTTAGTTTGTAATGGTATTATAGAAGAAATACTAAGAAAATTGTTTTTACTCTGTTCACTTTGTAAATTAGATTAAAGAGAAAGAAAGTGCACTTCTCTTGATATTCATATTCTTACTTTGATATTATTTGTATTTATTTTTTAAATTTTATCACTTTATTATTTACTATTATATTATATTTTAAACACTTTAATATTTTTAGAAATAATTTTTATAATTTAGTTATAGTTAATTAATTTTGATTTGAGTTTCAATTAAACAAAATTGATTTAGAAAATTATAAGTTAATTTTTTACCGATATTTACAAAAAAATATAGAAGGGGAAGGCCATCATCATCCAAAATGTTAATATTGATAGTTTACTTTTTATATTCTACTATCCCTATTATGAGCCACAACCCTCCAAACACTATCCTCGTTTATCTCTCTCACGTCCCTTCCTACATTATCCACCCACCGCGTCCTTGGTCTTCCAAGCGGACGTTTCCCACTCGGTCTCCCCACCAATATAATTTTCGCCATTCTTTCCTCTCCCATTTTAGCCACGTGCCCTACCCATCGCAGCCTTCTCGATTTTATAATTCGAACTATATCTGGAGAGAGGTCATGCAATTCATCGTTATGCAGTCTACGCCATTCCCCAGTGACCTCATCTTTTTTTGGCCCATAAATGCTGCGAAGAATCTTATTCTCAAATACTCTAAATCTACTCTCGTCTCCTAAAGTCATAGACCATGCCTCATAGCCATATAAAACAACCGGCAAAATAATTGTTATATATAATTTAATTTTTATCCCCTTTGGTAATACTTCTGACGCGGTAAGCCCCTTTACTGCATGATAACAGGCGTTTCCTGATTGCAACCTCGCTTTAAACTTTTTTCGAATATTATTATCTTTTGTGATTACAGAACCTAAGTATTTAAATTTTTCTACATTTTCGAATTCTAAATAGTGACATATAAACATTTTAAAATTTAGAAACTATTACAAAATATTTTAAATCAACGATCAGTCATTAAAATGAATAAATATATATAATTATATATATATTCAAAAATAGTATATAAGAATTGCAATTTTTAATAGAAAATTTCATAGAAAATTCAGATTCATCTTTTCTTATTATCAATTGTTTGACTACCAGATGGAATATATAAATGTTTCAAATCATACAAATAGAAGAAAATTGATAATAAAAAAAATATTTCCAAATTAAAATAAGAGGAAGAATATTTTGGTAATAATATTATTTTATATTACAATCATCAGGTGGAGATTTTTTTTAAAAATCCATTCAATATGGCTTTCTATCATATTTCCTGTTGGTCCTGTTGGTCTTTTTATATCGTTGAAACAGATGCACTTGTGCTATTCATAGGAGGCAATTGCCAAACGGAACGGATCGCATTCATCAGCAGGCGAAATCGTCAACAGCAAGTCAATAGGCCATTGAGGCAGCAGCACCAGCGCCTCTACTGACGAAGCGCCCATTCTACAGGGGTAGAAAGAAGCACCGACTTTCACCAGATATCGATCTTTAGGGAGGTGGCTCGTGAGCACCAACCCCGCTGAATGAATGAATGAAATCCGGGGGCGCATTATTTATTTATATGAGCTCGTGGTACAAATTCAAAAATCGTCTATCACATTTTACTCAAGTAGGGTTATGTCAATGGGGCGATGACCTTTTAAAAATTACGAACGATAAAAAAAAAAAAAAAAGTTTTCAGCTAACCACAAAAAGGATTTAATCTGCAAAGAGCTAAAAAATGGGAGCTATAAATAAAACTTACAATATTTATTTTATAGTCTTTTATGTCCGTAAACCAGACAGTGTAATGTTAACAAAAAAAAAAAAAAAAAAAAGTAAATAAATGACTCTTTTGGATATTTTCTAAAGCTCACTAAGCGATTCCACATTATTTTAAATTTATGGACATTTGTTATATTATAATATAAATAAACATGGTTTAAAATTTCATTACGTGACAATTATCTTGTTCAATTTAAATAAGGATTTTTTTTATAAAAATAATAAACTAACTTATGAATCAACAAGAATTAATTTTCCAAAGAAAAAGTGAATGCAATTCAACGAAAATATAGAATTAAATTTTAATCTCTAATATAAAAATACAACAAAAGCAAATGGTAGAATAAATAAAAAAAAATAATAGAAAATAATTATGTATTGTATACAGAAATTAATTTTTATCAGCAGGATGTTTGGAAATCACCCCAATGAAATGGCAAGAAATAGTCTCTCTTTTGATATCTTACAAAATTCTCTAGAATATTGCTATTTAAGAAAATATCTAAATGAATTTGAACCAAATATTCTATTATTATACCATATTAGTCGATTATTATATAAAAAAACAAAATGAAAGATTTTATATCTCTAGAATTTAACAAAACCTGTGTTTCATACGACCGGGAAAATTTTTTCAGATTTTAATTTTTTGTCATGGTGACAATTTAGTAAATAAAGACGCGATGAACAGATAATCAAAAAAGTGGTTGTGAGGGAGTTGGGAGAGAATAGAAGTTAGATGGATGTAGCTCAGGGCAGACACTGTTGGAGGAATATGTTGCTTCTGCGAAAGGGATGTGTAGATATATATTTTTACCGACCGACGATAGTAAGGGAGGTATTGTTTTCACACCAAATTTCACATGTGGAGATTTTTACATATCTCCACGAATCATGCATTTTCTTAACAGAAAAAGTATTTTTAGCATGATGTCCTTCCGTCCGTCTGTCCGTCTGTCTGTCTGTCCATCCGTATAGATGTGTACAGCCTGAACGGCTCAACCGATTTTGATGAAATTTGGTATATTTACTTAATGCATCAGTGGGATGAATTGATCAACTTTTGGTGCAAATCCGGAAACCGGAAGTGGTAGTATTAGCGATCGACGATAGGCAGGGAAGGGTTATTTTCACACCAAAGGAGATTTTTTTATATATCACCACGAATCATGCACTTTGTATTGGTTTTATCCTCGAGAAAAATCATATTTATTAGTTTTTTCTTGATTTAAAATTATATGACGTCATCCAGCCATTCATGACGTCACAGCCTGGTCTTGCATATATATTATAAATAAAATAAAATTAAAAATGTTTATATTTATTATTTATGTATCCATATCTGTTTTTTATTACATTAATAGATATATTAAAATTATTTGAAATTGTTGCTGTAGCTGGAAATTAATTTACTTCAAATCGTCGGTCGGTTCGGACCTGGCCACACGTCAACTTATTAATTCTAAAATAAATAAAAAGACATTAAATGATTTATTATTTAAAAAAAAGCAAAATGTGCAGCATCGTACACGTGGCGGAAGTGAAACTTCTTAGAATCTAGAGAATAAGAGAAATTTTAGTTGAGAGTGTGAGTGAGAGAGAAATAGAGAAAAATAAAGGGATCATTTCGAAAGACATATAACAGTATAAAATTTTCGTAACAAATATTCGCTTTATTATTACCGACCGACGATAGTAAGGGAGGTATTGTTTTCACACCAAATTTCACATGTGGAAATTTTTACATATCTCCACGAATCATGCATTTTCTAAACAGAAAAAAGTATTTTTAGCATGATGTCTGTCCGTCCGTCTGTCCGTCCGTCCGTATAGATGTGTACAGCCTGAACGGCTCAACGGATTTTGATGAAATTTGGTATATTTACTTAATGCATCAGTGGGATGAATTGATCAACTTTTGGTGCAAATCCGGAAACCGGAAGTGGTAGTATTAGCGATCGACGATAGGCAGGGAAGGGTTATTTTCACACCAAAGGAGATTTTTTTATATATCACCACGAATCATGCACTTTGTATTGGTTTTATCCTCGAGAAAAATCATATTTATTAGTTTTTTCTTGATTTAAAATTATATGACGTCATCCAGCCATTCATGACGTCACAGCCTGGTCTTGCATATATATTATAAATAAAATAAAATTAAAAATGTTTATATTTATTATTTATGTATCCATATCTGTTTTTTATTACATTAATAGATATATTAAAATTATTTGAAATTGTTTCTGTAGCTGGAAATTAATTTATTTCAAACCGTCGGTCGGTTCGGACCTGGCCAAAGGTCAACTTATTATTATTATCTACTCTATCATCATATCTACATTGCCTGTACTATTGTCGGTTGGTGCTTCAATTGGTAATACTGATATTAATGGCTTGTGATAACTAAAATAAGATATATATGTTCGTGATTCGATATTTTCTATATAACGTGTAAAAACAGCATCTATTGTAGTTCCAGATTTTGTTGTTGATTCCTTGGGATCGTTATTTATAAGCAGACCAAATGTTTCTCGAAGAAAGTTGATCAACGGCAACGAATCATCAGATCCAAAATTTACATTAAAATCTCCCCCGAGAATTAGAGGGATTTTATCTTCGCCTCGTTCAAGTGCATTAGCACCTGTGTGGCTATAAACCAGTAGTGAACGGTGTATGAAATAAATAATATCGTCTAAATTTTGGTCGTTATTTTTTTTCGGCATAGTGAAATCTGTGGAGTAGAGAAAAGCAGTTTTAAATGCAATAATAATTTTAAATTGATTTAGTAGTGTTAAAGTAATGTTGAGATTCGGATAAATAACGTGAATGGTCATCGACGCACATAACTGTATGTGTTGGCGTGTGAATCGCCGACCATGTTCACACACACAATTACATGCGTCGGTATGCGTGCACGCTGTATATTTGACTTGAGAATTTTCGTCAACGTACTCGTGCGCATGCGCGTCATGGACTTGCGCGTCATGAGTGGGGATTAGAACGAAAGACCGCACAAATGGGAGACGCAGATAGCCTCTTTCTCATTCTCACTCGTTATACTTATATCTTTTTTCTCACTTGCGTTACGAAAACTCAATTTTTCAATTCACTCTCCATTCTCAACCAAATGTCAGGACGCCGCTAAAGAAGTTTCACTTCAAAAAAAATCAACATCGAAATTTGTGATTTTAAACAAACATATTTTAAATAAAAATATAAAGCTCATCATCAAAGACTAACGATTCATCCGAATATTGTTTTTATTATTGCCATTTTCTACTTGTAGAAAAAAATGGAGTTTATCTTTAATAAACTTTGTGAGTGAACTATTAATTCCTATTAAATTGAAAACTTCTTGGGGTTAATTTAATTTCATTCAAATATTCCTACTCTATATTAGAAAATAAATTTTCTATTCTTATTTAACTTTTATTCATAGGAGGATTTTTATTCATTTGAGACAGTATTCTGCTAATTTATTTATTCCCCTTAAGCTTTAATTTAGTATTTTGTTATTTTAATTAAAAAATATATTCATATTTAAGTATATTTTGAATGAGATTAATAAATATATAATATTAACTAATATTTTTTAAGAGAGAAATTTATATGCTTAAATTTAATAGTTGAATAAATTCAACAAAATACATAACTGAATAATATATGTGCGGTATTATAATATAAATATTATATAAACCAATTCAATTAATTATTTAAAAGTTAAAAAACATTTTGTATATATTGATTTATATAAATATATATATATTAATATTATTATTGAAATGAAAATAATCCAATTAGCTAATAAAAAAAACATCGTTGATCATTAGTGAAAATAAAGTAAAAATCTTGTATCACAAATGAACAACCAATTCAGTTTTGTGGAGATCTTTGATGATTTCTTTACTGAATAATAGCTATGGGACAAAACCGGCGAAGTGCAGATGAAGGGCGGCGGCCTTACTTTGGGGACCAATAAGCTCAGCATCGATGCCAATCAATGAATCTGTCCTGAACAATCTATCCGGATAACAAGGCCCCTGGAAGCACTGAGAAATGACAAACGAGAAGGGGAACGAGTTTTTTTTTTGTATATATATAAAGGAAACTCTTTATTCCAAATATAACAATATGAAATAAAATATTTCGTTAACAATTTAAAAAAATCCCGAGGAAAAAAGAACAGTTCTATCAATTTAGAATAATAAAAAAAATATACAAATAAAAAGAATAATATAATTTATTTAATATATAGAAGTTACCTTAATAATATATGTATTTTTATAAAAAACATCATTACCGAAATTAAATAATCATATTCATTTAGAATATAGAATTTAAATTATTTTAAAATATTATTTGAAATAAAAAAAAAAAATGAAAAACCTTTAACATTGTAATTAAATTATTTCTTTTGTAGGGAAAATTGTGGCAAATTTCAAAGCAACCAAGCATAATGAATAAATTCACATTACTCTACATTATTAAAATAAAAATAAACATAAAAATAACATATTAGATAGGAATTTTGGAATTTATACCATTAAACAATAAATGAAAATAGATATTATTGAACACGTCTATTGAAGTTATATAACACAAAGCTTTCATTTTGATTTCCAATTTTCTATATACTTTTGAAGATTTTAGAAGAAAATTTACATAATAAATTGATATGACATTAGAGTTGGGATATTAAAAAATATGAATATTCTAATTATTTAGAACTATGCTTAAATTATATATATAATATTATTATAATATAATACATATGGCGCCATGGGGTGTATGGGTAGCGAACCTGCCTCACATTCACATAGTCCCGGGTCAAGTCCCGTGCCTGGCAAAGAAATTTCTTTAGCTGGGGTCTATGAGTCGAAGTCAACCCAGCCTCCGGGAACAACATTGGGGAAAAGATACTTGATAAAAAGTAGCGCCTCCGATCAAGAAAATCAAGGTAAAGGTTGAGAGGACACGCTCTACTGATCATAGGGCACCTCATTGATATAACCGACTTGATAGGCGTTGTCCTTTCGTAGAAAAGTACAAAAGTCAGAGGGTTTTTTTTATAATATAATATATATACAATAATTAGAACAAGCTCTCTAATGTTACCAACGAAAAATATTAATTTAAAATTTTTCCTATTTATATATAAATATTTTACATATTTAACTGTAATACATTTAATATTTATCCAAAAATATTTTTTAAAATTTGTTATTTTCAAATAGAAATAAATGTATTGTTTGTTGTTGTTGATTATGTAATTGTAAAAAAAAAAGAAATCTTTTATGGCACGGGTTCAAATGAACATTCCAGGGTCAAACTAATAATATTTCTTGTTTACTAATAAAAATAAATATCTAAACTTTTCATCATATTTATTTTTATTAATTTATTTAGTAAATAAATAAATAAAATGAAGAAAGTACATTAGTTAAAAATTCAAAATTGTGTTTACAATTTTTTTTTCTTAACTATTGATCGAAACTAAGTAGTTTTAATCTGAATCTGATTTAATGTTTCTTTTAAATGATTAATAATTGATCATACAATTAGCTCAGGAGAAAATAAATAATAATAATGATCATGATAAAATACCATTAAAAAATATTAATTAATAACATTTAAACTACTTATAAATATATAATTATATTATACATCAGTACTTATATATAAGTAAGCCGATTAAAAGTAATGGAAACATTAAAAAAATTTATAGTTATTGAAATAATTATTATTTTATCAGGAAATATAGACAAAGTAAAACTGTTGATGTTGGTTGCCTATACACAAGGGGTTTGATTCATCTAACAATAAGTCAAAACCTTCTTGGTTTTAGGAAATAAAGATTTTAAATATCAATTTTTGAAGGATATGTCTTTTTCTATTATCTTTCCTTTTTTTTTATTCAGTAATTAAATGTGCTTTTGAATGTTTAAAGTTTAACATTGTAATATTTAATTATTACGAAGCTATTCCCTTGACTTGAATTGAGAAATTATCTTGACTGTGTAAAGTAAGATGCCTATTTTCCGTTAACACTTTTCTTTAGCTTGTAGAGTTTAAAATAATGGAAGATTTAAATTGAAATATAACAAGATTTATTCGTTGATGCATTACTTTCATTTATATACATATATTTTCAATTCTATTAAAATATCTTTACTTTCTTTAATATATAATGTATATAATAATATAATTGTATATATTACGAACTGGTAGAGAAGTCTAGAAAACGAGAGGAAGTTAATTTGGATTTTTTTTTTTAATTTAATTAATTTAAACTGAGATTTAAACTCATTGAAAGAGGTCCGTTTAATTAAAAATCAGATGCCGGTTCTATGGAGCAGACAGATGACACCCATAAACCGTGATAATACTTTGGGTGTCAGTGACACGTCTCTCTAGCTGGCTCTGGGTCAAAAAGAACATCCGTTGTTGAACTTGTGTGTGTGTGTGTGTGTGTGTGATTGAATCATCTAATATATTTCAAAGCTTTATGGAAGAAAATTCAAGATAATCAATAATCAAATGCAACAGGAGAATAAATAAGTATAAATAAATATTTATTTATTTATTAGATTCTCTTTTATTTCCAATTGAAAATTATGGAAGTTGTGAGATAGTTTTGCTTTTGACATTAAATCTCTTCAACAGGAATTCTATAATCTGATGAAAGAGAGATAAAATAATATGATGTAATAAATCTAGGATTTCATTATAGGTTTTTACAGAAAATATCCATTTAAAGGGTTCTTAATGAGGAAATAAATAAAGATTTCTTGTTATTTATTTATTTATTTATTTTTTTTAACTTTTAAAGATCATATGAATGAGGGAAATATTTAAACATCACGAGAAAAATAAAATAGGTAATTAAAGAACCATGAGTGTCGTAAAACAAATATTACTTGTTTCTTTATTGAATTCGAATTTTTTTTTTTTCTATTTAAAAAAGTTTTAATCTAGTTTTATCTTCTATTGAGAGTATGAAATGGCTTTTGTGGGCGTCCGTGCAGAAGAAGAAATGCCAATACGGATACTTCACAAATGAAGTATTTCAAGCAAATCCTATAGTCTTATTTGATTAAAAAAAAAATTGACATTTTTCATTTTTACGAAATACACGTATAGAAAGAATCAATCGACCACAAAACAAATCTGTTCAGGCAAAGAAATTGTAGATTATAAGTCAATCAATGGAAATACTTCAAAATAAAAAAAAAAGAAAGATTAAATAAGAAAAAGAAAAGAAAAACACTCAAATGACAAAGGTAAAGGAATAAAAATTGAATTTGTGGATAGAAATAACGAAAATAAATATAATATCTATTTTTTCAAGAAATCAAATAATAATATGTGGCAATTTACATACTCAAAAGGCATATAATTTAATTAAAATATAATATAATTATTGTTTAGAGATGATCACAATATTTACCTTTTCTAAATCTACATCAATTTATATATTTTTAGAAATATAATTAATTACCTGTCAATCAAATATTATTGAATAATTAAATTCTGTAAATTCTTATCAAAGCCCTTTCTATCTTTAAGACATGATTTATTGTTTTCTCCAAAATTTCTTTCTCTCTCTCTCTCTCTCTCTCTTGTTTAAATAATTATTTTGTTATTGATTAACTAATCGTAAAAGATACAAGAATTCTTCCCTCTATTCAATGATCTTTCTCTTTTCTAATCAATTTCTCATTTAGAAAGGAATGTTTATTATCATTCAAAGGTTTTAGTAAAGAAGCTATTGTCATGTATATAGATAGAATTTATATTCTATAATATTATTTAATTTGAAATTAATAATAATATTTCTTATAAAATAATTATTTACTAGAATTAGAATTAAACTGATATTATAATAAATTTCAATTAATAATTTTTTTTGATTATTATTAATTATTTTTTTTTTGTTAATTAGAGTGATTATTATTATTATTATTAATGAAATTGACAAATATGTCTCATATGATTTACATTTTGAGAAGGAATCCTTTCAAAGAGCACACCAAAGATAAGAGTTTTAAAAGCAAATAAGTAATACGTGTTTTTTTTTTCTCAACCATTTTAGTTTTCTCAACAAAAGGTATCAAGAGAACGAAGTCGTTTTTGTCAATACGATAAATTTAACTCAAGATTTACTTTGAAAGCAGAATACGTTTTTTCTTTTTACTTCTTTTTGTAATGTAAACGTTAGAAAGTCGTTGTAAAGAAAATACATAGCAAACCGAAATTGAAGAAATTTAAAAAAAAATCCTATTCAAAGACTATTGGATAAAAAAAAAACATTCACCATAAAATAAGAGATGTTTTTTTTATAAAGGTTTAATCTTCATGCATGAATAATTTTATAAATAAATTCATCATTATTTATTAAATTTATTTTATATATGAACAAATGAATGAACGAGAAGGAGTGAAAAATTTAATTAATTGAGATTTTATATTTATTTAGTAGTGAAAAATAATGATGATGCTTCAATTGCTTGTTATATGACCTTTCTATTCTCTTGATTAAAACATTTTGTTTATTTTATATAAAAATCTCATCATTATATATATAACTAACTTTTTTAATAACTATGTTTGAAAGCCCTATAACATATATAGGTATATACCATATATTGAAAGTTGAGTTTATTTAGTTTGTAAAAAATTTAACTTAATGAATGTAATTAAATGTAAATAATCGCTAAAAACGAACAAAAATAAACAATAACCACAACTCAATGATAAACACTTTGCTATTTAATATTTAAAATAATATGTTAAAAAAAAAATAAAATAAAATAAAAAGTAACGAGTAAATTCATCAAATATTAATGAATTCAATTTTAAGGTGTAGAGTCATTGGCCCGTGAGCTTATAATTTTTCCATCCGTTCATATCTTTTGCGTGCAATTTCATTCTTTTCTCTCATCTTCAAATCTTCATTGATAAATGGATTTGTTGGATAAATAAGCAAGTCCCCAATTATAAATAATAAAGAATAAAAAAAAATAAAGATTGCAAATACATACATTTGCTTATTTCAATCATAAAAATAATTACAGGTGGATAGGTATAATTTTGCATTATGTGGTAAATGTATAGATGAATATTCAGAATATCAGGATATCACGTAATAAAACATTAAAAAAAAAATAAGATTAGATGATTTATATAATATTATTTTTACATAAATGATGTAAAAAAAAAATTCTTTTAATTTAGTTAATTTATTTAAAATGATTTTAATTAATTTTATTTATAATAAACAAATTCAGAAAAAAAATATTATATAACATTTGTTAATATTTTTTATTATTATTCTTTGCGCTACTGAATGACGACATGAACATATCAAATTTTAAAAAATTAATTTCTGCGGTTATTGATTAAATATTAATAAAATTTATATAGCCTATGAATCAATAGAGATATGCAAGAATATTGTGATCTAATTTCATCGGAATCGGTTCAGCCAATTTTGATTCTATAACGTGAATATTTCCGGATATACAGACAGACATGAAAAATTCTTAAGTCACTTTTGGATTCTAGAGATCATGAAACACGAAAATATTCAAAAACTTTTAAATTTTGAGCAATGTGCAAAAAAAACCTTTTTATATATATATATATATATAGACAAACAAAATCAGAAAAAATTATTATATAAATATATATATTATATATAAATTATATATATATATATATTATTTGTTAATATTTTTTATTATATCATTTCACTAAATATAATTATAAAATAATTACACATTTATATACGATATGGGGAACCCGCATTTAAAAAGAGAGAGATGAGGTTTCACCCCCTCCCCACCTTAAAGTCCAAAAAATATATATATTTATCAATGTATAGGCACATTGTTATTATAATTGTGAATATTAATAAAGACTAAAAGTGTAACATTTATTTATATCATAAGCGTTACAATTTTTTTTTTTTTGTTAAGTCTTAAAATACAATTTACAATACAAAGTACGGATATATATTAAAAATATTTAAAAAAAAATCAATATACTATTTCGTTTATTATTATGCTAAATAAATTTTGATTTTTTTCCAAAAGTTTATTAATTATTTTCATTTAAAATTTGTTAATGTTATGTTAATGCTAAATATAACATGAATTGATTTAAAATAGAGAGCATTAAATACTATCAAATAAAATAAAATAGAAATAAATGGAAAGTTAATATATAAAAGGAAAAGTCAGCAAAAAAGAGTGACTGTTTTGTATTTAAAGAATTGTGGCATGAAATTGAAATCGTAAGTGCATCAAATAACATTTCAAAAGAACCCAGATTTACTTTCTTCCAGTGGAATGGATACCCAAGTAAACCAACCATCACAAAAGGGTATGAACCCCATTTAAAAAGAGATGAAAAAAAACAAAAACGAAAAATATGAAACTTGATCTGAGAACTTGCCAATTGCACAATTGTCTTGCATGAAACAAGTTCAATATTGAAATTCAAATCCAGAAATGACCTTCAAAAGGAAGTCCAACTGCTCTATTTAACTTAACTTGATTTTATATTTGTTGAACGAAAATGAAAGCAATTAAGCCTTTTTATTTTTATTTAAAAATTACATGTTGCTTGGGTCATTTTTAAATGATTTTATTATTATATAAATACTACAAATTAAAAAATAAATAATTAACAATGGGACAAAATAAATAAATAAATAAATCTTGTCCATTCATAGCAATTTATTTATCTTTTATTATTATTACTTTTTATGAAGTATTTATATTGTGTTTATTTTTCTTACTTTTATAATATTAGAAGATATAATAAAATAGCTTAATTTTTTTAACTTTTTATTTTTCAATAAAATTAGATTAAAATTTTTCGTTGATAGAGATGTGAGAGTTTAAATCCTTCTTAGCTTACGCCCGCTCCCAGTCTAAAACATCCCTATAATCCCCAATCAAATTTTATAACAAAATTATACAATTTGACATTTTTAAAGTAATAAAATTCAAATGTCATATGCATTAATTGAAATAAAAAAGGTTTCAAAATTTATTTTCTACCAAATGAAAAAGAATGAAGACAATAATTCATCAAAGGGTTTTAAATGTGAGGTAAAAAAAAAATAAAAAAAAAAAAAAAAAAAAACGAAATGACTTGAGGGTGATAAGTGGAAGCGATTTGGTCCGTCAGCCACAAAATCCTCTCTTGATGATCTTTCGATTGACCCTAAATCTTGGCTCAGAAGCCAGCGCCTCATTGGAGATTGAGTCTCATAGGAGCCTTCTTGGGCTTCATTCCAATTCCGAAAGGCGCATTCATTCCAATTTCGAAGGACACAATCTTTTTACCACTAGATATATCATGCAATTATTGAATCAATACATTATCTACATCGATGAAAAACTACTGAAGTAGAAAGATAAAATTGTGATATTCATAATAAATATTGATTCATTGAGCTAAAATGCATTTTTACTTGTTACTGTTTATTATTATATATTTATGAATTATTTTCTAAAAGAGTTTAAAATTCATTAATTTGACAATATTTTTATTTACACGAAACTACTGTATTTAATAGAATTTATTTTAGTTTTGGTTTATGTGTTATTATTTATTAAAAATATTTGAATAGTTTAAACTAATAAAGTAATTTTTAAGATTTGTTACTACAAAGGCAGGCCAATAAGTCCGTGAATTTTTGAATTTCCGTCTCTTAAATAAAATGGAATTCCCTTCCTGTAAGCAGGCAACCATCAGTAGACTCCTGTCGAAAATTGAACCAGCTGGGTTTTTTAGTTTTTGTTTGGCATTCATTAATAGCTGACTATCTAAACATTTAAGAAGAAAATGGAAAAAGGTGAATTTCGTGTGCTCATTAAGCATTATTTTGCGTTAAAAAACATCACTGAAACCAAGTTTTTGTACTGTTTCATAACCGTGAATGAAACGTGAAGAAAAGGAGAAATACCAATGAATAGAAAAAGAGAACATTTAAATTTGACTTAACAACTAAATTTTATATCAAAATCATTCATAACCAATTTTTGATTTGGAAATTTATTTCTTGTCAACAAATACTACAATTCTAAAAAAATTATAAAAAACTATTTTACTTAAGGTGTAATAACTAGGGCAGTGTCATTCGGTTAAAAGAACGGAACTCTTGAAACTTTGGTCAAAGTTTTGACACTTATTGGGTCTTTTTAACAAAGTGCCCATGTTGATGCTAGAACTGGATGAAATAATGCTATTTAGTTGAAATACACGAGCCAAAGAAAAGAGAAGAATTGTTGAAATTGACAAAATACAAGACTAATTCACTTGAAAAGTTTTCCTAATAATAGAAAACTTTTGGTTAAAGATCGAGAAATATAAAAAAGAAGAAGAATTTAATGAAAATATAAATATTTTTTTTTATATAAGTATATTTTAAACTGGTTTATATATACTATACTCTATATAATAAAATAATTTAAACCTAAACTGCGTGAAATTTAAAAATGATTGTAGATAAATATACAGTGTGTCGTCATCTCCACACAACATTTATGTATCTTAAATAAGATTAAAGCTTAAAAGAAAATTAAGCTTGTCCTTTAAGAGATTAAATTAAAAAAAAAAAAAAAAAAAAAAAAAAAAAAATAATAATAATTGGTGAAGCGAGGGAGAATTGCGTCAGCCGAGCTCTCCTGATGGGCGAGCCCCAGCCCTTCATGCCGCGCCCTTCTTAGAATAAAAAAGTACAAAAGCTGTCCTCTTAGAGAGAGTTATGGTCCCTCAGGAAAAAGCAAAAATCCTTAGTGCAACACAGAATGAACCCACTTTCTTTACGTCTGCTTAAATAATGGGCCAGTCTTTTTGTTCAAGTATCAATTACGTGTTACGTGTTGGTGAATGAATGATTTAAAATTAGGACAAATCTGTTGTTGCAGTAATTGAAATGTGGAGAAAAGTAACAACTTAAAAAGAAACCAAAATTCATGCAAGTATATCATGTCAATATACAAAAAAAAATAAATAAAAATAAATGAAAAATGTTAAATGGTTAATATATATTATAGACAATGAATAAAAAATTGTAAAAATTAAAAAAAAAAAAAAAAAACAGAATCAATAACAGTAAAATGCAACTCCCTCATCAACATTCACATAATTTGTAAATATAATCCATTATTTAATGCGAATTTTGCCGGTTGTATTTTACGGGTGAACTATGATGGCGAAGCTGCTTAACGAGAAATTGCTTCTCCAGACATAATTAGAGTATTAAAATCGATGGGAAGGACACTTGGCAAGAATGGGAGATAAAAGAATGGTGAAAGACAAATTTGTGGGAAGACCGATTTCCCAATCGGTGACCAAATTCGCGGTGGATGGACAATGTAGGAAGGAATGTGAGAGAGATGGGAGAGGGTAGAAGTTGGATGGTTGTGGCTTAGGATAGGGACACTTGGAGAAACGTGGTTATTGCGGCCAAGAACTTTCGAGTTCCGAGAGCAATAGAGATAGATAGATAGATTAACATAATCAATAATCCTCTCTATATTATACATTATTGTTGTATATATTTTTTTGTAAATGAAGGTCGATAAAAATTATAGGTATAGTACTAAAAAATTGAGAAACGCAAGTTATATAGTAAATACTGTCCTATGAAGGGGGTATATTAAATGAGTTAAAAACACCTCAATTTTCTCCAAAAATAATTAAATTAATTAAGATTTAATTTAAGGATATTAAAAATAAGGTTTTTGAATATTTATATTATATATAATTTTCATCGACCTCAACTTACAAAAAAATATATACAACAATAATTATATTATAGTATATTGAGGATTATTGAGTATTTGAATCTATCTATCTATCTATCTCTGTGGCTCTACGGAACTCGAAAGTTCTTGGCCACAGAGATAGATTGATAGATAATCAATATTCAAATTCTTTCTCAATTTTATGATTGTCAATCATTTTTTTTTCTTATTTAATAAATGTATTCTTTTTAATAAAAAAAATTACATTTTTCTCAAAGTTGATTATTTTCTAATGAAAATAATAATAATAATAATAATAATTTATAAAAAAATAATTCTTTCAGTTTAAAAGTTAAGTAAACTTGAGAAATATTGAAAAAAAAAAAAATTAATAATTGAACTTTGAAAAAGAGTTATTGAAGAAAAAGCGATCAAGTTTTTTTCTCAATTTTTTTTTTTTTTGTTTTAAATACAAAATAAGTCGTAATCGCTTTTGATCGGGATTGCTTTAATAGTCAGTAGTGCTTCATATCGTATTTAGAATATATATTCAACAAAGAAAACATATTTAATTAAAATTTCCAATTAGGCTTTGTTATGCTGTTATATAAATTAGAAAAGTTTAATTAAAATCGTTAAAAAGCTTTTTTCGAGTCAAATAAAAAATAATAAACGACGTGTCTGAAATTATCTTAAAACTCTTCCATGATCGTTGCCAAAATAAAAGAGAGAAAAAAAAAATAAGATATTTTATTTTAATTTTTTTATTTTAAATTTTCTTAATATCTTCTTAATTATTTTGCTATTATTCTTATTTACTAAATTTCATTTGAGATTTTAATTCGTATATAATTATTATAAAAATAAAATTGGTATTATTTGAACTTGAAATGTCATTTCTTAAGGTTACTACTACTTACTTGGTGATATTCTACAGTATTAATTAATTAAATTAAATTAATATAATATAATATACTACAGTGGAAGTTTGTTGAAGATGAAATCGAAAGATTCTATATTTTTTGGATAATTTAAAAGAAAATAATTATAATATTAAAATTTTCTCATCATTATTATGATGGAACATAGAAATGAGTAGAGGAGAGAATTAATTAATTTAATTAAATTAATTTTTCTATAATATATAATATCATTATTAGTAATTCAATTTGCCTTATTTTAATTAAATTAGAAAAAACTTAGTGTATACAAAAATTGACAATTTTAGAATTTGTTAATAGAAATATAATTATGAATAATTTTCTTGAAAAGATGATCCCATGTACCAGCTGCACTTCATTGGTAACAAACAAATTCGTTTAAAAAATAAGAGGGTAGAACACCTCAGTGAATGATTTGATTTTAAATTTAATTTCTCTAGAACTTTTTCAAATTAAGGGATAATTACCACTATCTATAGTTTTACTCTAATTTAAAGTAAAACTATTGAAACATCATCCTTGGAAAAAGTGTTAAATGAAATAAAATTTTAATAAGAGTTATTTAAAATTTATTACGAAAAGATAAATGGTTAAAGATAAGTTGGACAACTCAATTTAGAGGTGGTCATTTGCAAAATACACCTGGGGTCTCTGTTGAGCCTAACGAGAGGTAGCAACCTCATGAACCGTGGCCACCTGGGACTCCCCATCTAATCAGATCAGGATACACACTTTACTTGTTTGCTTTATTTCAAATGCGATCAGGCTTAACAAATATAGTTGAGTAATTTTCTTAGATGCTCCTCGACAGGCCAACCAAACGAGCAAAAACAATATTTATTTAGTTTCTGTTAACACTTCTTGTTGATTTAAAAAAAAAACATGATTTTTGTTTTTAAATACATATTTTAAAAATATTAAATTGATAAAATGTTGACTTTTTTTTTTACTATCTCGTCAAAGATAATATTGCGATCACGAAAATTTTCGATGTCGAAATTTTGATGTTTTTATACGTTTTGAAGGTCCCTGAGTAATTTTCACTAAGTTTTAGAAAAATGTCTCTCTCTCTGTGTGTGTGTATGTAGACAAGATTTGAGCTAGAATCATGAAATTTGGTATACGGGCATTATTCGAAATTCGTAGTTTTCTATCAACTTTTGAGAAATGTAGCTCAACCGGAAGAGAGTCATTACCTACCACGTTTTGATTTTTTACTATCTCGCCAGAGATAGTATTGCGATCATGAAAATTTTCGATGTTGAGATTTTGATGTTTTTATACGTTTTGAAGGTTCCTGAATCATTTTCACTAAGGTTGAGAAAAATGTCTGTGTGTGTGTATGTGTGTGTGTATGTGTGTATGTGTGTATGTGTGTATGTATGTAGGCAAGATTACGCAAAAACGGTTTGAGCTAGAATGATGAAATTTGGTACATGGACATTATTCAAAATTCATAGTTTTCTATCAACTTTTGAGAAATGTAGCTCAACCGGAAGAGGGTCATTACCTACAACGTTTTGATTTTTTTTCCTCTAAAGTGACCGTAAAAATAAAGATATATGTTTGATAATTTTTCACATGATTAATAATTATATAAAACTGCTATATATAGAATTTCAGCTTGATTGATTCGCTGAAATTACCAGAATTAATTTTTTAACACTGAAAATCTCACGCGTCAACACGTGACGTGGTGCCATCAACAAAAAGCCAAACATGCGCTGGTTTAATATTTATTATTTATTATTTATAATTTATAATTAATTAAATTTAATTTAAATATAATATATTATGTTATTTAATCCAATTCAAATTGCGAGATAGTCGAGTGGAGACACTCCAGCTAATTTTCCTCTAAAGTGACCGTAAAAATAAAGATATATGTTTGATAGTTTTTCACATGATTAAAAATTGTATAAAACTGCTATATATAGAATTTCAGCTTGATTGAATTGCTGAAAGTACCGGAATTAATTTTTTAACGCGCCAGCATGTGACGTGGTGCCATCAAGAGCAATACACACGCTGGTAATTTATAATTTATAATTAATTAAATTTAATTTAAATATAATATATCTTATTTAATCCAATCAAAGAATTTATTCGTTGATAAAAAAAATATCAATTTTCATTTATTATTATATCTATTTCTGTATAAACTCAAAAAATTTTGCCCTCAGCAACCACATTCTTGTCAACTACTGTCTATATTTTGAGATATTTCCATCCAATTTCTATTCACCCTCCAATTTCCTCATATCTTCTTTTATTTTATCTGCCCACCGCGTTATTGGTATACCAATCGGTCGCTTCCTAATTGGTATCCTTATCCTTATTATCACTTGTCCTTTACATCATATCTCCCCGATTTTATTACCCTAACTATACATAGAGCTCATGTAACTTCGTTATACTCTCATAATTTCATTCTTTTTATCGTAACATAAAAATTTCCCTTCCAAATCAATTTTTTTCATTTAAATATAATAATATATTTTCAAATGACTGTATTTACGACATCTTATATATAATTCTAATGAAATCGATATAAATTGAATTTGCTTAAAAATAATAAAAATAAAATAATAAATAGTATAATACCTACATCATATTTTTATTATATAATATAATTTTTAATTTATACAGTCGTTATATTATTATCTACATAAATGAATTATAATAAATTATTTAATATAATAATTTATTAGAATATATTGATATATTTGAAATGTATTGTATAAAATTAACTTAAGCGAAATTGTATAGTTTCAACACATTCAGAAAAGCTGTTGATTTACAATTTGACATTAATAAACGTTCTCTTGAAGTATTAAGAGGAACTCCTGTATAGCAAAGCGAAACCTTTTGAATAAGTAAACAGCCAAACCGATTTCCTTGAACTCCAAACAACACAAAACAACACAAAACTCTTAAATAAAGATTAATCTGACATGTAACACTACTTGATAAATTGCCGCTTTTCGAATATTGAAAATTATATTTATTTGTTTGATTCAATTTAATAATTAATTAAATGGAAGAAAAAATGAAAGAAGAAAATATATTATAATTAAATTACGAGTATATACCTATATCTATTCATTATAAAATAGAGATATATATGTAAATAAAAAAAAGTTTATATAAAATTAAATTATAAAATAAATAAATGGAATGAATTGATTCATAAACAATTTAATTTGGAAATTATGTTACTTATTCATTTATGAAATATTTGTATTGACAAAATTCTAAATTAATTATATATATATATAATAAAAATAATAAAATATTTAGCTTTTAAATAACGTAATCAATTTTTAATATCTCGCCAGAGATCATAAAAATTTTCGATGTTGAGATTTTGATGTTTTTATTCGTTTTGAAGGTCCCTGAGTCATTTTCACTAAAGTTGAGAAAAAAATGTCAGTCTATCTCTCTCTATCTATGTGTATGTATGTATGTATGTGTGTGTGTATGTAGACAAAATTACGCAAAAACGGTTTGAGGTAGAATAATGAAATTTGGTATACAGGCATTATCCAAAATTTGTAGTTTTATATCAACTTATGAGAAATGTAGCTCAACCAGAAGATGGTCATTACCTACAACGTTTTTATTTTTTTCCTCTAAAGTGACCGTAAAAAATATGATATATGTTTGATAGTTTTTCATATGATTAAAAATTGTATAAAACTGTCATGTATAGAATTTCAGATTGATTGAATCACTGAAAGTACCGGAAAACGTTTTAACACTGCAAATCACGCGCCAACACGTGACGTGGTGCCATCAACAAAGAGCCAAACACGCGCTGGTTTAATAAATATTATTTATTAATTTTAATTTATAATTTATAATTAATTAAATTTAATTTAAATATAATATATGTTATTTAATCCAATTCAAAATGCGAGATAGTCGAGTGGAGACACTCCAGCTTATTATAAATATTTTATTGAACAATTATTTTTTTTTTCAATTTTATTTTATAGGAAAAGATAAGGTTGATTAAATCTTTGAATAAAATATTTATGATAAATTTACATTTTATATAATATATTAAGATTGAGGATAAGAATGTATGTTATGTTTTATTTTTATTTAAATCGAATGAAAATATTATTTTTTTTTTCCCACAGAGTGGAATATAATTTTATAATAATATTGATTATTACTCAAGAATATTTAATTTATTTTTAATCTCTCATTTGATAAAAGGACATTAGTAAAGCAAATTAATGGATTGTATGTAGAAGAGATGGAGGAGAGGGGTGGAGGGTGGGGGGAGAATTGTAAAAATGCAATTAGAGAAAATGAGCGTGGATCACTGAGATTCATGATGATTCTTAATAGGTTTTCAATTGCAAGAAGGCGAATAACCTCCAATGGCTTATCAAACGATATTTCCTCACTCCAAAGCTAATGATTTCATTGGAAAAAGAAATGTCATTAAGTTTGAATTTGGTTGTTAAATGACAAGGTCGGTCAATTGGTGCGATTTCAACAAGAGAAAGGTGTTCCTCACGTTGTGTAATTGGTCAACTATCCTGATAGTTGAACCTCTTCTGGATCAAGCCCGGTCTTTATCTCATCTGGGAGCAAGTGGTCCAACAGCCTCCGGATCTGGGGCTAACGTTGGGCGTGTCAATGCTTTCGCCAGGACATGAAACCATTCGTAGGGATTGCCTCAGCCCAAATGGCTCAGGACCTGTGTTTACAAACAGAAAATTGGCCAGGAAATCAAATGGACAGGATCAAGCAATGCATTCGATATTTCCAAATACCTCCCTAACCAGTTCCTTTATTTAAAAAGTTATTTTAACGCATTTTATATACTAAGAAGTCAATAAACTTACTAAACAAGATGAGAAGATAAAAGAAGAAAGTTTTTTTAAAATCAAAATATTATAATTATAATATAATATTATAATATTATTATTTTCATTTTTTTTTTTTTTTATTTTTTTATTATATATACTTATTACTATCTAGCCATTTTCGATGTCGAGATTTTGATGTTTTTACATGTTTTGAAGGTCCCTGAGTCATTTTTAATAAGGTTGAGAAAAATGTCTGTGTTTGTATGTATGTGTGTGTGAATGTGTGTATTAAGACAAGATTACGCAAAAACTGTTTAAGCTAGAATCATGAAATTTGTTACACGGGCCTTATTCAAAATTCGTAGTTTTCTATCAACTTTTGAGAAATGTAGCTCATCCGGAAGAGGGTCATTACCTACCACGTTTTTATTTGTTTACCTCTAAACTGACCGTAAAAATAAAGATATAGGTTTGATAGTTTTTCACATGATTAAAAATTGTATAAAACTGCTATATATAGAATTTCAGCTTGATTGAATCGCTGAAAGTACCAGAATTCATTTTTAACACTGCAAATCACGCGCCAGCACGTGATGTGATGCCTTCAATAAAAATCTAAACGCGCGCTGATTTATTATATATATTATTTATTAATTTTAATTTATAATTAATTAAATTTAATTTAAATATAATATTTATTCCAATTCAAATTGCGAGATCATCGATGGGAGACACTCCAGAGTTATTTAATTTATTTTTATGAAATTGAACAAATTATTATAGATTATAGATTGACTATTTAAAAATAAACAATAATTTTTGTATTTTGGAAATTGAATCATAAATTATTGAATATGTATTATATCCGATATATACCAGAATACTTCATTTAACATGAAATGTTTTGAGAATTTTTTTTTTTTTACGAAATTTTACCGTCAAACAAAGATTAAAATAAAATATTCTTAGGTATTTTATTAACATACCAAATGGTAGTAAATTTAAAAGAATTTTGTTATTATAATAGGCTAAATAATGAAACTATTCATACCTATAAATAAAAATGATCAATTATCGAGTGTTTTAATTATTTTAAGAATTAAAAATAAAAAAAAAAAACAACTTATTTTACCTGTTTTTGTTTTTTTATTATTATTATTTTATTTATTTATTTATTTTTAATAATATTAAAATGAGTATTCATTTTTTAAGGGGGGAATTAATTTTTTTTTTTAAATCTAAAAATATACTTTCAATTAACTATTTTTGTTTTAATAGAAATCATTATTAAATAAATTATTTGCTAATTTTTATAATTAATGTCTTTTCTTAAAAATTATAAAAAAAAAACCCGAACTCATACCTTCGCCAATACTCTTTATAATTAAAATATACTATTATATGAAGTTATTTTAAAGAAAGCAATACTTAGAAAATATCTCCCTCGTTCGAGAGTATTGTATTTTTAAAAAGAGTCGAAACAAGTGAGCCATTATTAAAAACAAGGTAAATAAAATTGAAAGCATTTATTATCTGTCCAGCGTAGGATTGGAAATCATTAATTAACTAGAGTGTGTGTCTGGTTAAAAAAAAGAGCGTTGTTACTTTTCAACCTCACATATTCAGTTCAATGAAAGAGTGCCTCTTTTTTCTTTTTTTAAAAAAATAAAAAAAAAAATCGAATTTTAGCCAACGTCGAAGTGTAATGTTGTTTGCAATTTAGTAAGCGAGTAATTAATTGTTCAAAAAGCATTTTAGCATTTTTCTAAAAGTAAATTAATTAATTATTCACATACATTTTAAGTTATAGAAGCATGTGAATTTAATAAACAAACAAGCCAATAAATCAACTTATTTAGATCAATACTAATAATATATATGATACACTTCATTTATTATCAATTGATAGTTGTTTATAATGAAAAATAATAAAATATGAATAATGTTTTATTTAAAAAAAAATATTTATATTTCTTGAGATCACAGGGAATAGACATCGATAGTAAAATAATGGTTTGCATGTCTTCTATATACATCCCTAAACATAAATAATTAGATTACAATACGTGGATGGATTAGATAGCTGATAACTAATGAATAGATTCTATGTCTATAAAGAAACCAATAGAGAAACGACCAATGAAAAAGAGAGGGAAATTTAAAAGAATTGGAAGAAAATAGATAGCTCAAGATAAGAACGTTTGTAGGAATGTGTTAGCTCCATTTAAGAAAAGGTTTTATAATAGCGTCGGAGTTTTTTGAAAAGAAAATTTATTTTGTCAAATTCAAAAAAAGAAAAAGACAATTTTCGGAATAATCTTTGATATATAATAACTTTTGATCTAATTATAAATAAATATCTAGTTTTACTATCTCGCCAGAGATAGTATTGCGATCACGAAAATTTTCGATTTCGAGATTTTGATGTTTTTATACGTTTTGAAGGTTCCTGAATCATTTTCATTAAGGTTGAGAAAAATGTTTGTGTGTGTGTGTGTGTCTGTCTGTCTCTGTGTGTGCGTGTATGTAGACAAGATTACGCAAAAATGGTTTGAGCTAGGACATCAAATTTGGTACATGAGCATCATTCAAAATTTGTAGTTTTCTATCAACTTTTGAGAAATGTAGTTCAACAGGAAGAGGGTCATTACCAACCATGTTTTCATTTTTTTCCCTCTAAACTGACCGTAAAAATAAATTGATAGTTTTTCACATGATTAAAAATTGTATAAAACTGCTATATATAAAATTTGAGCTTGATTGAATCGCTGAAAGTACCGGAATTAAATTTTTAACATTGCCAATCACGCGCCAGCACGTGAAGTGGTGTCATCAACAAAGGGCCAAACACGCGCTGTATTAATAAATATTATTTATTAATTTTGATTTATAATTTATAATTAATTAAATTTAATTTAAATATAATATTTGTTAATTAATCCTATTTAAATTTGCAAGATAGTCGAGTGGAGACACTCCAGCTTATTTATTATATTAGCCTTTTACTTAGATTTCCAAAAAATACATTATATAATAAAAATTATAACATATACTTAATTAATGTAAAATTAGAAAATTTACAGTAATTTTGAATATTTATATAAAAATTAGTATTTTTATTATCCTAACTCTCCAAATTTGAGAGATCAAATCTCATCAAATTGACTTAGCTTAAAATTTAATTATATTCTAATAAAAAAGCGAAGCATGACAAAGAAACGACAATAAAAATAAATAAATATAATTAAATTCCAACAAACTAAACAAAAAAGTAGGTAAATGAATGAAGAAGACAAATCGTTGGAATTTTTTTTTTTTTAAATAAATTTTTATTTTCTCTTTGATTATCTTTCACTCTTATCTTATTTGAATAAAAGATGATAAATCCGAAAAGTTTTACTCTAAATTTGTGACAGCTTATAAATGATTCGTTCTCTATTTATAAAAAATTGCAAATATGGGTGTGTGTGACCGGTTTCCTAGCCTATCGTCTTTCAGGCGGTTCCCTGTTAATCTGCATCTGAAAGTTATCTGATACTCTTCCCGATAAAACGACTATAATTAAATCCCACAACGAAATTAGGTTAGTGAAAGAAATAGAAAATAATATTAAAAAAGTGATCGTAGATATATGTATTTGATATACTTAAACTGTTTAAAATATTTTTTTTGTAAATAATAATGAACCATGTAATGGATTGAAAATTATTATTTATGTAAGAAATTAAATTTTTCTAAAATTTAATTAAACTGAACTTGTGTAATTTCTTTTATAATGAAAGATAAACCTATGGATACAATTAAATTAAATTACTTAAGTTTCTTGAATTTCGAATGTCTTATGTCTATATAAATCTTATTTATTTATTTATTTATTATTTATTACTGTTAATTAACCCAATAGATATTTTTAATTCATAATTTAATATCGATTAATCGTTTTTATTTATTTTAATATTTTCTCATTTTTGAGCAATAATATTATTTTCTATATTATTAATATTTTTTTTATAATATCTATAGTGAAGTATAGAGAAATATGCTATGTTGACTTAACTCAAATTGATAGATTCTAATTTAAAATTAGAATTAAAATTAAAATTTATTCATTAAATATAAGTATATGAATAATATGTAAAGGCGAATTTATTTTAAATTATCAATTACTATAAATATTAGGTTGTTCGGAAAGTAATTTCGTTTCTTTTTGTAAAACTGAAAGACAATGATATAATGAATAAATAGTTGCTAGCAAAAAACGGATTCAGATAATTTTTTTTAGCTATGTACTTCATTTGAAGTAAAGATTTTACCATCCAAAATATCACGAATGCCTTTATCAGCTTCACCCGCCCTTCCAGTACGTGCATTTTCGACATCAAAATTGCCGGATCTAAATTATTCAAACCAGTTCTGACACTGGTGTATTATCAAAACATTTTCTCCATACACTTCCGTTAATTTCTTTCTGGCTTGAACACTATTTTTACCTTTTCTATAAAAAAAAGTAAAATATGATGAAAATGCAGTTTATTGCTCTCATATTTAAAAGGACACCAGCCATAAAACTACTCAGTAGATTCAATTAATTTTTTTAATATATATCATCTCACCAAACATATAATGATTATGCGGCTTAAGTGTGAAGTTGTGCTCAAAAAAATATAATTAAATCCTTTGTCAGAAAAAACGAAATTAATTTCCGAACAACCAAATAACATTAAAGTTGAAAATATCAAAAATTTATTTTCTTTTCAATAAATATGTCCTTAAATGTTATGTAAATTATTTTTAAAAATGAAAGAAAAATTGTGTTATACCTACATGTTATTCTTATAAACATTTTCATTTAAATAAATTATTTTTATTTAATTGATATTTCATTTTTTTTTTAATAATATCACAAATATAATTAGCATAATATTTACATATATACTGCAATTTCAGTAGTAGTAGAGAAAATATATTTACTTTCTCTGGTAATATTAATTTCAAATTACGTTTATCCGACATCATGTCAAATTCTCTTGCACACCATGCCAAAACGGAATATTGTTTATAGTCGGATTACATTAATCATCTTCATAGGATTCCTTCTATTTGAAAATTTAAATTAAATTAAATTAATCATCTCTCTACCTAAAGAGAGAGGAAGAGGGAGAGAGAGAAAAAGAGTAATGCGTTATCGAAAATTAATAATGATCCCGACAGGACGCATTCATTCATCTCATCCTTTCATTGTTTCAATTATTAATTAATGTGGAAAATGAAACATTTTTTTTTGTGTTTCCATCTCAAAAAAAAAGACAATAGATTTATAAAAATATAATAATTATCATTTGACAAAAGGTTTTTTTTTATTTAATTTCTCATGTAGGATATATTGATTTTTATTTTATTAAAACATTAATAAAAATTTAAATTAAATATTTTTAGTTTAATATAATTATTATAAGAAAATTTGCAATTCAACAATTTTATGCGATGTTAATTTGTACTTAACTTATTGTACTTACATTTGCAAGTTACTATTATTCTTATTGACCAGGGTTTTAATTATAATCATTAAAAAAGAATCGAATCAGTGGCGTACCTAGAACTTTTGCCGCCCGGGGCGATCTCCAGTTTGCCGCCCTTTTTATTATAAGTCAATCAAATAGTGGTTTTTATAAATTAATACACATAAATAAATTATTAAGTTATTTAATCAATATTAATTAATACACAGAGTAAATTTTTTACACATATTTGTATGCACTCGTAAACATATTTATATAATATTTACTCTTCTAGCTTTCATACTAGAAAAATCGTGTATAATGCTCTCAAAATTTATATTTATATTTTTTCCGCCGGCCCTGCTTTTCAAAAGAAAAATCGATGATTTAAAAAAATATTGGTATATCACTTCAAAGTAATCATATAAACTTTTCAATAAAATGACATTTATAAACTGATATCAAAAAATTTTAGTTAAGAAAAATTGCCGAACAAAATCTTAAAGATGCGTTTACGAATTCAACGACTTTTAATGAATACAATAAAATAAAATTAATATCCTGTTCTTGGAATTAGAATTCAAAATTTACACTAAAATGCATTTATATATACCGAGGAATAATATTCGAAATCATATAGTTAATCATAATTTATATAAATCAAATAGTAAACTTATAATAATCATAATAATCATTTATTATTCAAGAAAGAAAAAAAATAAATATGAAATGAATAAGTTGTTTTTTACAACTATAACTAAATATAAAAAATGCCGCCCCAAGATAAGTGCCGCCCGGTGCGGACCGCACCCACCGCCGCCCCTAGGTACGCCACTGCATCGAATACATGACTAAAATTAATATAAAAGTATTAATAATTGTTGATGACACACATTAGAATAATAAAAAAATAAAAAATTAAAAAATATACTTATAAGTTTTCGGGATTTTTTTTTGTCATTTTTTGAAATTTTCAGATTAATATAAAATGTTGAATGTTTTAAAAATTTTAATATATTTAGATAAAAAAAAAATAAAAGGATTTAATAATTGTAAAAGAAGGTTTTGGTTTTCTTGTTGGCTGTTGGAATGTCTCTTATAAGGAGGATAACGCAACCCCTCTTTTTTAGGAACATTCTTTCATTGCTTTTGGCTTAAAAGAGTGCGGGCTCGGATTTATGTATGTGTCAAGGGGTGAGATAGGGCATAAGCCCATGGCTTTGAAGATCAAATTCGGGTATAATTTAGGGAACGAACATCGTTTTTGTTCCTGGAAAATAAGAGATATAATCATATTCCAAGAGGGGGATAAATGAACTGATTCAATTTATCTTCATTTATTTTATGAAAATTTGGCCCTATTTCAAAACAGGTGAATTCAAATTTGAATTTTTAATAATATTTATACTAATATAATAAAAAAAAAATTAAATTTGTTTTTTTGAAAAATTTAATTCTATTTAAATTGGAATTTTATTTGAATTAATCATTTGGACAAGAGTAAAAACAATATCTATTTAATTAGTAAAATACACATTAAAATAACAATTAAAATTAAACAATTAAAACATTAAAATAACAAATTCAATTGGTTTAGTCAAAAAAAATATGCATATATCTAACAACTATAATAATATAATACATATTTTTATCTTTCAATTTTTACCGACCGCAAGGGAGATTTTTTACATATCTCCACGAATCATGCACTTTGTATTGGTTTTATCTTTGGGAAAATCATCTTCATTAGTTTTTTCTTAATTTAAAATTATATGACGTCACCCAGCCATTCATGACGTCACAGCCAGCGTCTCCTTATATATTATAAATAAAATAAAATTAAAAATATTTATGTTATATCCATATCTGTTTTTATTGTATTAATAGATACATTTAAATTATTTGAAATTGTTTCTGTAGCTGGAAATTAATTTATTTCAAACCGTCGGTCGGTTCTATGCCTGGCCACAGTTCAACTTATTTAGTTTGGAATTTAATTGTGTTTATTTATTGTTATTTTTAACTTGTATAGAATTTTTGTTCATGATGCATGGAACAAGGTCAACGTCTATTTTCGATTCCATTTCGTGCTTAGGACATTTTGCATAAAACTTTAAAGGAAATGAAAATCTATTTCAAATAAAGAGATAATTAAATGAATTGAAGAAAATTAGTGTATTGGACTTGGTAAAGAGGCTATAAATGGTTTTTGGCAACCATGGTAATTAAAGTTCGTCTTACTCTTTGGGTATGAACATAAAAATACATGTCCTCAATATTAAATTAAACTTGGAAGATTTCAAATAGAAGAGAAAGAACCAAGTGTTTTAAAGGGAGAGAAAAAGAAACGTAAAGAGCACTTTAATAATAGGAGATCTAGTTAGAACTTGTTTTTTTTTTAACTTGACTTAATTGAAGTGTATTCACGTAATATTGGAGTTAGTATTGGTATTAGGGCTTGTGTGAATAGGTGACCTACCATTCAGTGGTTTATTTTTTATTTTTTTTTTAGTTAATTCTATTTTAGAGATAAAAAAAAATTCTTTATAAAATTTTCAATACAAAAATTTAATAAAAATAAAAAATAAATATTGTTTTCTAAAATAATTAGTTTGAGATAATAACTAATTATTGAAAATAGATAAAGTGTTTTCCGTTGAAATAAATAATTTATAAAGATAATAGTTTGAATAGTTAAAATGTTATCATAACTTTAATGTATTTATCAATCTCTATGACACTACTTATAATTCTTTGATAAAAATTTAATTTTTTATTTTTGCATTAATAAATTAATTATTAATTAACTTTAATTACATTTGATTTAATTTATTTAGATACATTTTAATAATCATCTCATTAACTTTTGGAGGAGGTAAAAATTTTTAATCTAAAAAGCTTAAAATTAAATCTTATTTTAAAAATAAATAAATAATTGATTAAATGTTTCAACAGAAAAAGATTTAATATCAATTTGAAAAGTTTAACTATAAGCTACCATATTGAGATAAAAATAAAATTAATTCATATTGTGTTTTCTATATTTATACATTAGTTAATGATTTCATTTCTAAAGGTAAAATGGCTTAATATATTCTCTTCCATTTTGTAAACAAATTGAATTATGTAGAGTTGTAACCCGCTTAAAGGGTATAAACAATATAAAAAGTTAGTATATGTTGCACTACTTATTATGGAAAAGTTTGCTGACTGACAAAACAGTCGATAATCATTTAAAAAGTTAAAATTAACTTAAAACTTTCCACCTAGAAAGATAAAAATTAAATTTCTATTTTATTATATTTTTTTTTTACAAAATAACTTAAAATAAAATTTACATTCTATTTTTTAATTAAATATTAAAAATTAAATTGGAGTCTAAGTATTTTTTTCTCAATAGGCATGAGATATAAAATTAATTTTTAGAAAAAAATTATTTCAATTCAATGGAGAATAACAAATTTAAATTTGTTTGACCTCATTTATTAATAATATTCGAATATTAAATAAAATTGAATACTATCTTAATATTTTTAAAGAGATCTTACTAACTAGTTTGATTAAAAATAAATTAGAAAAAAAAAATAAAATGATTTATTAATATAAATCTTAATTTAGATGAAAATAGTGATCTTGTACCAGTTTTCCTGTCTTATTAAAAAAAAAACATTAAACCACTAAATATTTAAAATTATTAAAAAATTGAAAAACTCGTTTCATTAATCATTATTAGATAATAGTTTACTTAATAAATATACGATTAAAAAAGAAAAAACTTTGACTTTTTAATATCCTATGAAAGGATCGATTAAGCTGGTTGCTGCCTAAGTGGGATAAAGATGTTCTATGATCCTCTCAAACAAGGTAGAGTGGACTCCATCTTATAGACCTTATAGTCCGGGAGCTAAGAGTTGGTGTATGAGGGGTGGCGGCCAGGAGATGCGGGGCTACTCCCTCCCAGAGTTATTTCCCCTCCACCACAGTCTTCTACTCTCTCAAAGTAAATATAAAATATTTGTTATGGCCGAGGGTGGGGGTCGACCCATGCACCAACTCTTACCTCCTCGAGTATAGAGAAACTCCCTTACCAGCCCCGGGACTTGAACTCCGGACCACGAGGGTGATAGTCAAGCGCGTCCGCTTCCAGAAATACGATTAAAAACTAACATAATTAATTTTATTGAAAGTATTTGTTTTTTTCGTCAATAACTTAAAACCAAAATACTCGTAGTTAATATAATCTAACAATTTATTTTATTAAAACTTTTGTCTATCTAAATAAATTAAATTAAATCATTTTAATGCTAAAATAATACATATACTTTGGCGGTGAATAAATAACAGAAAGATTATACATGAATTAAATAAATTACTATTTTTAGATTTATTTTATTTGATTTAATTAAGGATAAATAAGGAGTGTCTATTATTTTTTATATTGAAATTTTTACACTTAAAAATAAACTCAACTACCTCTAATAAACTCGAGGGATATTTTTAGTGTATAAATATTCAACGAATAAAAGCACGTAGTATTTTAAATGGGTCATAAATAAAACGTATTTCTAAAAGAATGTCTAAACGACCCCTGTTTCAAGTGCTAATTGTTTATAAAGTGATCCAATGTGGAATTGGACGAGCGATTGAAACGCTTATGCCTCACTTTATCAAATCATTAACCCGAGATGGTGGTTTCTTCAAGCAGTCATTAAAAACTCGAGGAAAGGTACATAATGTTGGACAGAGGATCTTTTTACGATGATACCAGTGACGATGTGTGAGTTAATCAATAAGAAGACGCCCCGGAGGTCAGAAAGGCGCATTGCGCTGGCGCCCACCTCTAAAGAAACCACCTCCTCCGTTTAGGGAAGATGTTTGGGAATGCAAACCACAATCTGCTTAAAATGTTTGGCTTTTGATCTTTTTATGAAAGGAGAATCTGACTACTTGGCATAGTACTAACCTCGTTAAACATTAAACATTTACAGGTTTATCTTAGCTAGAGCAACTTGAGAAATTTCTATTATTTCTCTCTCTTATATAAAGTATCCGTACTTTCATTCAAATTAAAAAGTTATAATATTAAATAGACACGATAAAAGAGAAGAAATTCTACAACGCGTTATTTTTATTTTTTTTTATCAATTCCAATAAGAAAAAAATTCTTCTCTTACTTTGATATTCGATATTTTAACTTTTAAAACAATTTCAAAATAAAGATTCTTTAAATTATATGTAGGTATATGTATAGTATTTAACTTTATTAAATTTAACCTTTGAAACCTTGGAAAATGTATTTTCAATGAAAATATAATAAATAATTTTTGGGAAAATTAATAATTATAATTTTATTATTAAATCTTAACTGTGTAGTATATATATTCTATTCATACAGGCGGGTAGCCAAGTTGGAGAGGAAATGGAGCTTTTAAACTTGTATATATCTCTTAGAATGCATCGAGCCCACTCAAACCCACAAACAATAATATATGTAAGCATTCTATTAATATCAATATATAAAAATCTGATAAATAATTTTTTTTGTTTAATATGTAGAAAAAGAAAAGTTTATTTTTTGAAATTCAAGAAAAAATATTAGAAATTAAAATATTTTAATTTTATTTTTAATTAATTAGAGTTAAGTTAATTATGATAGTATAAAAATAATTTTTTTATAAAATATATAAATAGAAAATAAAATTTGTGAATTTCTAATTTACAGTGAGAGAATAAAATATTATTTTTTTTTTGTTGAGGTTATAATAGATTTAGGTTAAATATAAAATTTTTATTTTTAAAATATTTAATGATATAAAAATTGATTTATGATTTTTGCTAATTTTGTTTATTTCTGTTGTTTTTGTTTTATTTTTCCAATATTTGAAAAATCTCTAATAAAAACCCTTATAACTTTTTGATTAATTTCACCACTTTTACTAAAATCATATAGTATTCAGAAAATTTCTTTTTTTATTCATCCATGTATATGATTTATAAAGATTATTATTATTATTATTATTATTATTATTATAAATATTATTAAACCTGTTTAAAAACTTTATCAGTATATCTTAATATATATTTTAATTATTTTCTCCTGCCTAGAAATATCAAAAGAAAAAGTATATCAGCAGTTAAGGTTGTAAATTTCGCTTGGTTAATAAGCGACCCAGTAATAAATCGTTTTCATATAAAGTAATATATAACCACAAATCCCATGAGATGAATAGATTAGTCAAGTCACCAAAGCAAATTAACTTACTTTATATGTATATATTATCAATTTATTTAGATTTAAATAAGCAAATTAATTAAACAATTTAAATATATGAAATTAGCATAATAAATTTATAATATCTATAAGAATTTTCAAAAGTCTAGGTAAGTTTAAAGCTGATGAAAAATCGATTTCAATTTGTCAAAAGAGCGAACAGACACCGGGACAGACATAGGGACGGACAGACAAACACCAAGTGAAGTTGAGAAAAACGTTATAAAAATAAAAATAAATTAAATAGATAAAAAAAATAAATGTATATATTAATTTAATGCAAATTATTGACACATTAATTATTAAAAAAATGAAAATGGAAATATTTGTGAAAAATGCAAAAGATTCTTTAAACATTGTATTTAATCAAATCAACCTTTTAAAAATAATTTCTAAAGTTGGGTTTTTTAATTAAGTAATAAGTAAGTGTGATATAAAAAAAACAGATAAGAAAGATAATAGGTAGTGGTTAATAATTCTTTAAGGAAAAAAAACATTTTATTTTTAGATTGATTTTCAAAGTTTTGACTAATATTGAATCTCTAAATGAAATAACTAAAGAGAGGTTAAGAAAAAAATAAATATGGATATTGTATATAAATACAAATAAAAATTACTAAAGTTTAATAATATACCATATATATAACTATTTTATTTGTTCAGAGTGTTTTTAAATAAAATCAAACTTCTCGATCTTCAGGCATTATTAAACAATTGCTTAGATAATTTAATTTTTAAAATTATATTAATAATTTATTTAGTTAAATTGGCAAAATACATAACCATTGTATGCAATAAACAAATGAACATTAGAAATACAAATGAACCCCTATAGAAGTGATTCTCAACTTTTTTTTTACCGCGGCACACTTTTAACGGTTTAAAAATTTGGCGGCACAAAAAAGAAAAAGATAAGTGTAAAAACCACCTTTTTTTTTGAAATTTTGAAAAAATTTAGAAAGTAATCGGAAATGTTTAAGAGCCTAGTCCCTAGTGCCGCGGCACAGTGGTTGAGAATCACTGACCTATAGAATGAAAAACAGATATTATTTTTTAAAGAATAAATAATCTTAAAAATTCAATTAAAGTTCATATCCATGGATTTAATTTTTATAATTGAATAATAAAAAAAAAATATTATTTTTTTAATATATTAACGATTAGTTTTAGTTTGAACAAAAAAATTCCCTTGAATTTGAGAAAATCCTAAATATTATCATTTGATTCCTTTAGAAATAGTGAATAAATAAATAATGAAATTATCTTCTTTTTAAATACAATAATTTTTTTTAAAAATTAATTTGATTAGTATAACTGTCCAATATTTTAATTTTATTTAAATTATTGAACATTAAGAAAAATATAAAAGAATAATCTATTATAAAAGTAATACAATACAAAAATATATTAATTATAATTACTACACGCTTAAATGTAATATTTTTGATATTTAATAATCTAATTAGAAGAGTTAAATAAAAGAAATTCATAAAAACTGTACATACTTATACATTGATTTAAATTTTTATTTTTCTTAAATTATTTTATTTCTATTAATTCAATTGTTATTCATTTATTCATATGAAGTAATTGAATTTAAATTAATATAATTAATAAAAGTGAAGTGAAATGAAAATAGAGAAAATTCAAAGAGAAGATATCCAGTCTCTTATAAAATTTACAAATGAAACATATGACTGAGGTTAAAGGGCTATGACCTTTAAATGCCGCAGACTCACAAGCAATGACATTAGTCTTATTGATAATTCCGTCAAGGCATTCAGACTTGGCATATATTTATATACATATATATATATATATATGTAAATATGTCACAAGATTCTTAATTAATTATTTATTATATTTTAGATGTGTTCAAATAAATTGCATTATTAAGATAATTTAACAACTAACTTCTTTAACTATTTTAAGAATTGCAGGTAGATTAGATAATGAATAAAAGTAAATTTCACCTTTTTACTATCTCGCCAGATAGTATTTCGATTATGAAAATTTTCGATGTCGTGATTTTGATGTTTTTATACGTTTTGAAGGTCCCTGAGTCATTTTCAATAAGATTGAGACGAATGTCTGAGTGTTTATGTGTGTGTGTGTGTGTATGTGTGTATGTAGACAAGATTACGCAAAAGCGGTTTGAGCTAAAATAACAAAATTTGATATACGTGCATTATTCAAAATTCGTCGTTTTCTATCAACTTTTGAGATATGATGGTCATTACTTACAACGTTTTTATTTTTTTTTCCTCTAAAGTGACCATAAAAATAAAGATATATGTTTGATAGTTTTTCACATGATTAAAAATTGTATAAAACTGCTATATATAGAATTTCAGCTTGATTGAATTGCTGAAAGTACCGGAATTAATTTTTTAACACTGCAAATCTCACGCGCCAGAACGTGACGTGGTGCCATCAACAAAGAGCCAAACATAAATATAATTTATTAATTTTAATTTATAATTTAATTAATTAAATTTAATTTAAATATAATATATGATATTTAATCCAATTCAAATTGCGCGATAGTCGAGTGGAAATACTCCAGCTTATTTAAGTTATATACTCTACCAGCGGTCGGGGAACGGGAGTAAATTATTCCAAATGGGGGAGGGGGGGCTAAAATAGGAAAGATGCTAAAAAGAGGTGATTTCGTTTTTTTTGCTCTTCACCATGGAGTAATCTCAACTTACACAAAAATATTTTGAGGTAAGTTCCCCGACTGCTGTACTATACAATAGACAAAATTATTTCAAATAAAAAATGTTCTTAATTCTATATATATATATATAGTATCTATTACCGTTGGATTTAGACTAATTTAAATAAAAATATTAGGTTATTAAATATTTTTAAAATTTCTAATATGATCATTAGATTAAGATACGAAAAAAACTTATTATTTAAGAAAATATATTTCCAACATGGGATAATAAAAAAAATTTGTAAGTGAAATCACTTCGTTATTGTAATTCTGGAATTATAAAAAGTGAATAGTTTTAAATTTTATTATTATATTCACCTTCCCTCCCCCTCCATCAATACCCTGATTCGTTATAATTCTTGTTAATTAAATTGATTATTTTTAGGGATTTTTCCTAATTAGATGATCTTAGAATATTTGGAAATTGTTCAATGATTTTTAATAATATTATTGAAAATTAAAGTATTTTAAAAAAAAAATCTTTTTTTTTTGTTTGACCATATATTCTATTTACCATGTTATTGATAGAGTATACAACATTTTAAATTTTTTTTTTTTTTTTTCAAAAAAATCTTTTAGTTTGTAAATATAAAATAAAATAATTTTAAGGAAAGTGTATTAAATCTGGTTTAAACTTGGTTTAATAAAATAAATTTGTACAGTCAATATTCTTGTGTTTTTGTTAAAAAATAAATTAGCCTTAAGAAGGAAGGTGGTGGTAAAAAAGATGTAAACATTTAGAGGAGAATACAGAGTTAGTTACAGTCTTCTGTTTAATCCTAAAATATACATATTATATAAACAAAACATAGAGGAAGAGCTTAAAGGAAGTCAGAATTGTTAAGTCGATGTAGATAATGATAATACAAAAGGAAGAGGGGCGGGTATTTTAGTTAAACATTTATAAACTTTATTCATGTTTCACTTCATTTGATTTGAATAAATGAACGTTTAGTTTACATTTTTTTAAAATGGGGGGAAAAAAAATTAAATCATTAAAATTTCACATTTAAATGAATATTTCTTCTTTCAATTCTATTAATTGTAAAATTTAAATACTTATAAAAATAAATAAATAAGTATTAATTTCAATGTGTGAATATTAAAATATTTTAAGTTCCTAGAGTAAATATTTATTTATGTTTTTAATAATGTTCATTAATAAAATTAACATTATCTGTTTAATAGTGGCATTAAATGACATTATTGTAATTGGAAAGATAAATTCATATAATAATAGCCTAAAATATAATTGTAATTTGCTAGATTTGTCCACATATTAAAATGTTTATCAACTTTATTTCATTGATAATTCATTTATCTCTAAATCGGTGTTTATTGGCCTGTTAATAAATAGTATTATTTATCAGTTCGATTAATCATAATTTATTTATTTTTTTAGAGAAAAACATTAAAATAAATTTCATTTGTATGTTAATAATGCATATATTAGATATGAAGATATGAAAATATAAAAATCTACTTGATTATTATAGAAATTGTTTAAAATACAATTAAATTTTATTTTTTTAATAAAATTTAAATTTACAGATAATACAAAAAATCAGGGAAACAGTCACTCAATCTCGGTTCATAGAAAAACAATTTAATAATATTACATTAATATGTAAGAAAAAATATTTAAAAATTTAGGTAGTTACACTTGTGATAAGTTTATAGTTATGATATTACTGATACATAATGTTAGGACCTTTCTATGAAAAATTATATTTTTTTCTTGTTAGACGGCAAACATAATTTAATTTTTGACTGTGTTCATAAAAAAAAAAAAACTAATTTTGTTTTATTTTATGTTAACTAACACAAAAAATATTGTTAAAACTCTTAAACTTTTTTAGGGCTAATTTAAAGTTATTTAATAATACTATATAATAACTAGTATAATTTATAGTTTAATATATAGAGGCCTTAATTTTTTTGAAAAAATTTGTCGCGAACCCTGAGTAGATAGTAGAGGATTTTTTTAATCATCAATGTAGTTAAAATGAAACTATTTCTGAAATTTCCCTTTATTATAGTTTTTTTTTTATTGTTATATAAAGCAGAGATCAGCAACCTTTTTCAATAGTCGGGGACATTTCTGAAATAATATAACAGGGATGGGCGCACTTGGTGATACTTAGAGCCATATTGAAAAATCGAAAATGTTTAAGAGCCTGATAGCAAAAACATTTTACCTTTTATTTTCTTAGTAATAATTGAAAAGGCTTCGTGGGCAACCTGGTTGCTGACCCCTTGATCTAAAGTTCTTCAAATTTGGCGACACTGAAAATTTTTCTCTGGGGGACATGACCCACGAGTTGCGCACCATTGCCCTAAGGGACCTGGTTTAAACAATATTTATTTAATTTTAATTATGTTAAAATAAAATTGGTAACCAAATATGACTAAATAAACAAAATAATAATTAAGCAAATAGAATCCATGGAAAAATTATTGTGTTATCATTTTGACTTTTCAATTATTTTGAAAATGACATATAAATTACCATTAAGTTAAAAGAATGGAGCAGTTAAAAACTTGGAAAAATATTTAAAAAACTAAAAGGCACCAAATAATACAATACAAATTTTAAAGACAAAATATATAATGAATATAATAAAAATAAAATTATATTCTTTAAATGTCTTATAAATATATTAATTGCATTAATTATATGGATGACAGAAAAATTTAAAAATATATTCTCTTGTTATCCATACTTTCTTTAAACCTTCATGGTTCATAATCTGCAAGGAAGTGTAAGGTCATATTTAATATTTTATTTATTTATTTTCTTTTGTAATCATGTCAATTTTTAAAAATTCAATAACTATTATACAATATTTAATGTTTGGCAGGTAAACAAAAATTACTACTAATGAATCCCCTGTGACATTTCTAAATTACAGGAAGAGTTTAATGATGAGCGTAAATGGGTCGAGATTTGGGTAGGTTAAATAAGCTCTCGGCCTTGGTTCGCTTATGATTGAATGGTGTCCCAATTCATCAAGGTCGTAAAAAGGAAGAAATACTAAATTCCAACAAATTAAATCAATCTTTCTTATAAGTATGAGGAAGCATTCATTCACTAATTATTATTTAATTAATTATTTGTTCAGTTATAGAATTTCAGATGACAAAGAGAGTTATGTAACAAAAAAATAATATTAAATAAACAAAAAATAAAAAAAACATGAAATTAGTTTAAGTAACATTTATTCAGGTATATTTAAATAGAATTTTCCAGCATTATGAGTCTACAACTTTTATTACACATGTATATTACATGTAAGTATTATAACAAAGGGAGAAGAGCATTTATAAAACTGGTGTGTCAGACACAAATATAATAATCTTTTATTCTAAGGATTGTATATTATTATTTCGATATAAATGTGAATATTTAAGGAAAAAAGATTTTAATGTTTTTTTAATTTTTCTTTATTTTATAATTTGAAAAAAAAATATACTGGCGATTAAACGAATAAACTTATATATTTTTTTAAACATTGTTCCATTACGACATCCAGTAATAAACAAAAATCATAAGAATCTAGTATCTAAAATCAATTTTAATAAAAAAAACCTCTGACTTTAGTCCGTCCTACACAAGGACAACGCCTATCAAGTCGGTTATATCAATGAGGTGTCCTATGATCAGTAGAACGGGTCAAATCAACCTTTACCTTGATTTTCTTGATCGAAGGCGCTACTTTGTATTATAACATTTTTCTCAACTTCACTTGGCGTCTATCTCTCTGTCTGTTCGCTCTTTTGACAAATTGAAATCGATTTTTATCATCTTAATATTGAGATAATTTTTGAAAATTTTTATTGATATTTCAATGGATCCCTAGAAGGTATAGAAGAAATATAATTGAATTATAATTAATTAATTGTAATATAATTAGCGATTAATTACTTTTATTAACTAATTCCTTTTGTATCGCTCCGATTAATTTTTTTTCAACGGATTCTGAAGAATAAATATTTTATCAAGTAGCTTCCCAATGTTGATCTCGGAGGCTGGGTTGACTCCGTCCCATAGAACCCAGATAGAGAAATTCCCTTACCAGGTCCGGGACTTAAACCCGGGACCACGTGAATGTGAGACAGCGACGCTAACCCTTCACCCAGTGGCGCTTTCAAAATCAATTTTAATAACAAAAATTAAACATTTTATATAATTGTTTTTTTGAAAATATATAATTTATATGTTTATTATAAAATTTCTAAATATTAAATAAAAGAATCTTATTTTTCTCTCAAACAGAAAAATGAATGAATGAATGAATTAATAGGATATTTTTTTAGAATTTATTAGAAAATGACAAAGCAATTAAAATCTATTTACATTAATTCTAGAAAAAACGGTATGCGATGCCCATTAATAATTATTAAATATTCTTGTTGTCATCATGATTTTAAATCTTCTCGAGGACTTTATAATTATATAATTAGTCATGGAGGGAATTTTTAGATATCAAAACACTTAGTTTTATGTGTGTAATAATAACTTTAAGCACAAATGGTGTGTATGTATATTATTCAATATCATCGTACAATGAAAAATTAAAACATTTATTTATTTATTTGTTTGTTACTTTACAAAAATTATTATAAAATTCTTATAATAATTCTTTTGAAACAAATTTGAAATAATTATAATTTTTATGTTATATGTCTAAAAAATATGTAGATAAATGAAAGGGTCTTTAGAGAAATTGCTGAAAATCGATATTATTATTATATTAATCAGTTGATTAAGGTCAATGATTAAATATCTCCAATAAACTCAAGAATTATTTCAGGAATATTAAATCAAGCTTATATATTTTATTATTATATTAAATTTAATATAAGGACACTCTCTCTGTTCTTGTACAAATTTTCAATTGTCAAAAAAAAAAATTTATTTATCCACTCAAGTTTAAATATATATATATATATATATATTTAAATGTAGTGTATGACACTTGAGGCTAATACATTAATTCATTAATTAAATTTAATTAACTTTATATGGGAGAAAATAATTATCTTACAGAGTATACCAGTAAATGTGTCTTGCAATGGCTGTAATTAGGAGAGCGTTAGTTTGAAACTACATAACTACGGATCAAATCTCAACGATCCATAAAGGTTTTTGGTTTTTAATATTTTAAATAGTTTTAACAGTTTTAAGTGATAATTTTTTTTTAATTTTAATTTTATTTTTTTTTATATTACTAGTTTAAATTTTTAAAAAGTACAGTTTAAGATAAAAATAAAAATCATTAAAATATAAATTCATTAATGTATTTTGCATTGGATTATAATACAATTTTATTAATCTTCTTTAAGCTTATAATGGTCAATAAAAACTAAGTACCAAACTTCGTTAAGAGAATTTGTTGAATTGCATTCCAATATTCATCTAAGTTGAATAAAAACGTTTAAGCCTATTTAGTAAAAATAGCCAGAATTCCAAATCCATTAAACTAAACGAGAATATTATTTTAATGGTAGTGATTGCGTTGGAAAATACACATATTCTTTTAAATTTTCATTCATACTAATAATAATAATAATAATAATAATAATAATAATAATAATAATGTTTGTTAATATGTTTTCAGATTACATTAATAAAAATATTAAAGTTAGTTTCTGGTTTATATATATAGTACCGGGACCCCGAGCCTCGGCTCGGTACTTAAGTTAAAAAAAATGATTCATTATTATTGGATTTGGCTGGTAATATTAATACCTGGGACACCGAGCTCTCGCTCTACCCTTTAAAAAATATTGATACACAATTCTTTAATTATTTATTACAATTATTAAATGTTACACATTTGCATCAATCTGATTAAAATTAATGAACTTGTGCTCCTCAATAATACATAAATATATAATATATAGGTACATATATTTTTTTTCTATAGTGTTTTTTTGAAAAACTGTTTAGCGCCCCAAGTGGTTATAAAACAAACTAAAGACAAAAAAACGTGCTTTGCAGCTTTTCGGAATTAAAAAAGCAAAATTGGCAGTCGTGGGACTGGCCGACAGAAGTGAAAACTTCTGCGTAAGAAATTTTAAAACAGACGAAATTCGCGCTATTTCACGAGAAAGATGAATTTCATATGCATGTATATATATATAACTTATATATTATTTTAAACATATATTTTAAACAAATTTGTAACATATTTATATATATATAAATACACAACTTTGTTTAAAATATTGCAATACGAACTGTTTTATAATTCTTATCTCTAACATAAAATATATATTTATTATGTGAAGTTCATTTCGTATAATTTTGATTATATATGTATATATGAAATGAACTTTACATAATAAATATATATTTATATGTTAGAGATAATTTATAAAACAGTTCTAATGACAATTCAAATTTCGCGCTCTGTTATAAGAAATTTGAAAGCAGATGGTTTCATGGTGTTGGTCACGATCACGCGAGTTCTATACTTTTTCCCCATCCCGCAAAAGTGCTCAACGCCGCTAAAGAAGTTTTCACTTCAAAAATTATTTAATATTTGGAAATATATCTGACTTATAGAAAAAATGAATATTAATTAAAGAAAGAAATAGTTTTTAAAATATCCTGAATAATATGTAACAATTTTCAAGATAGAAATTTATTACAATATTACAATTATTAACTGTTGCATCATTGCATCAATCTGATTAAAATGAATGGAACTTCGGGTACTCAATAATAATAAATAAAATAATATTAATAAATATATTGAATAATATTTTATTGAAAAAATATTAAAACTTATAAAACTATCTAAAACTTTATTAATAAAAGAACAATGAATAAATAAATATAGAATAGTAATTTATTAAAAAGTAAACAATAGATAAAAAGAAAAAAAAATAACAAAATCATTATTTTCATTTTTAAATAACGATTCACCCGGCGAGTTTCGAACCGACGAAATCCACTCGTTAAAACATCAGTCCAACCGCTGGACTATATGTATTTAGATAAAAAATTGTCATTTTTTTACTGTCTTAGCAGGCAGTATTAAAAATTTTGACGTTTTCCATATATAATTTTCAATTAAGAAATTAATAATGAAGCTGTATGTTTCAAGAGATATCATCAATAAAACTTAATTTTTCTTTATAAATACTATATCTAGTGTGAATTTGAAAAAAATCGTTAGAGCGGTTTTTGAGAACCAATATATATAGATAAATACATATATACAATTTTAGCTAGCATAATAAGATAAGATATATATCTTCTTCGTTGTCGATAACTTCCTAGCGGAAGTGTCGTGGCCCTAATAACTCCACAGGAGTCATAGGGTGTTCATGGGAAAATTTGACCGAAGTGGTTTCCCCTTGCCTTCTTCGGTGGGGCAGCCGATGTTAAATTGAATTAGATTTTTATATTTATTAATTTATTAATTAAATTAATTATTAATTAATTAAATTAATATATAATCTTGAGTTCTATGCTGGGATTCGAACTCAGGCTTCTTGTGTAGAAATCTAGTACTCTACCCACTCAGCCATGCTGCCCCTATATATATATATATATATATATATATATATATATATATATATATATATATTTGAACATTGAGTTGGAAATTTAGTTTTCAGTGATGATTTTTATTTATTGATCCTCTTTTTAAATAAAAAATATAAATATAACTTTTGAATAAATTTTATTGAATTCATAATTAATTCTCTATTGAATTCGAAAGTCTTTGACCTCATCCGATAAACCCAACCAACATACAAGGTGGACTTTTCTCTTCTCCTGCATGTCCATACCTACATATTATAAATATAAATATTATAGGAGTAAATATTCAACGAACTTAAGTGAGTTTATAAAATCGTTCAGTCTGTCGTTCTGTCCGACATCAAACTCAAAATTTTGAAATTCTGACTTCAGATTCGGAAAGAGCATCGAAAAGTAGTATTGTAAAGTGCCTTTCATTTTTTGATACCCCAAGGGAACATGGTCAAAATGGCTTCCAAAGTTGAAATTTTTAATATTTAAAAATGCGAAATTTTAAATTCTGATTTCAGATTCGAATAGTGTATCGAAAAGTATTAATGTAAAGTGTTTTTTATTTTTTGATATCACTTCAGGAACATAGTCAGAATGGCGTAATCCGAACTTAAGTTCGTTTTGGCAATGCAAGCTTGCGCATTCCCAGATGTTTTTATAATAAAATATATAAAGGAACTTTTAATTTTTAAATGTATTATATTATTATTATTTATTTTTCATTCATTTATTTTATATAATTAAAAAAGAAAATATTAAAATCTTGTAATTTATAAATATTTCCAAAATTATTTTTTAATTATTTTTTAGTTATAGTTACATATAATAAAATAGTTTACTTTTAATATTTTATATCTAATATTTTCCAAACTACTGATATTTCATCAATGAGAGTCAATATCTCTCTATCTCTATGGAACTCAAAAGTTCTTGACCGCAGCAACCACACCCCTCCAAGTATTTCTATTCTGAGCCACAACCCTCTAGTCCCTATTCTCTCCCATCTCTCTCACTTCCCTTCCTACATTATCCACCCACCGCGTCCTTGGTCTTCCAAGCGGATGTTTCCGACTCGGTCTCCCCACCAATATAATTTTCACCATTCTTTCCTCTCCCATTCTAGCCAAGTTCCCTACCCATTGCAGCCTTCATAGAGTTCATGCAATTCCTCGTTATGCAGTCATTCCCCGGTGACCTCATCTTTCTTTGGCCCATAATTGCTTCTCAGAATCCTATTCTCAAATAATCTAAATCTACTCTCGTCTCCTAAGGTCATAGACCATGCCTCACACCCATATAATACAATATATGATATATATGAGAGTCAATATATATGATAAATAAATATATAAATTTCATATATAATATATTCAATTATAATTATATAAGGTATATATTTATAAGTGGGATAATAGTCTATTCTAAAATATTTTAAAATAGTAAATGAACTTATTTAGTAAGCCTTGGTTATTATTTCAGAAAATTTAAAGGCCTTATAAACAATTCAATGAACCAAATATTAAATATTCTACATGAAATGTTTGAAGGTTACCTTACTTAATAAACTAAAAAGGAAATACTTACTAAATTAGAATATGTAATTAAGGAACTTCTCGTTTTTCATAGTATATATAAAACATGTCAAATGTCATAATTAGTTCAAAGTTATAATAAAGAAATAAAATAAAAATATTCATATCATTCTTCAAATTATTAACATTATTTAGATATTATTTACATTTTTTTTTTTTAAAAAAAATCTAATTTTAAAAATATTTAAATCAAATTCATTCATTTCATTCAAAAAGTCAAACTTTTAATTTTTTCTATTAAAATCCGTTTGAATTAAATTGTAGATAAATGTTTTCTATGATATTTTAATAAAATTGTCACTGTTAGAATCCTGCATCTCCCCACTCTAATAACTCAAGTCAGGATTATCTTATCAATATAAATTTTAAATTAAATTTTAAACATTCGAGTATTCCTTAATTTAACGGATGAATGAATTTATCACGGAGTTAATTTAATAGATGTGAGAAGATGAGAACGTTTTCTTTAAATCCTCTGGAAGTAAATTTACTTATAGCAAAGCATTCAAATGTTAATAATTGAATAATTGATAAGGAAGATACACAATAGTTTAATTAAATTAAATAAATAATCAATATTTTAATAAAATACAATTATTAACAAATATTTAAATGATATATATATAATAAATACTACATGGGCTGAAAAGTCCAGGGATTTTTCAAGAGGTGACGCCACTAGAAAATGAACATGACTCATTTCGAGAGGCTCATCTGTCACTAGTTTGTGTATGAAGTATCGTTCAAGTGACGCTACTTTCGCCTTCATAAGAAAAATGAAAAAACAGGAATTAATCTTGTCTTGATTAAACATTGTTTTTTAATAGGAAAACTTGTGAACAATCATTGCAGTGGTTACAGGAATGTTATCCCACATCTGCTCCTTCGAGAACAACAGTTTATCAAGACGTGATATTTCTGTTTTTCCATTTTTCTTATGAAATAGCCCATGTAGTATTATAATTCGATTAATTTAAAATGTAAAATAAAAATAAATTTTAAATACAAATATTGATCAAGCATTTGTCATTTCTTCAATAATTTTCATTTCATTCATTATTTTTAAATAATATTATAAATAATAAAAATTGAAAATAGTGTTATATAATTAAACACCTAACACACATTCTCTCCGAAGGGAAAATTCCAATTGAATGAATCGATAAATTCTTCAATTGGCGTTTAGAAGAAAGAATGAATATTCAAATAAGTGAATGTACTGAGTGACAAGTATAATTATTTATTTATAAGATTCGAATAATAGATAGAAATTTCTGTTGGGAAAAAATAAAATTGAATCGATTTCTTGTTTCGAAATATAATCTCATTAGTCAAATATAGATTTATATTTATATATATATATATTTACACCTAAATAGAAATTCATTCATAATCATATATCAAATTCTTTGATAAAAATGTACTATCTGTTATTTATTTAATCCCAAGAAGGGAGTAATCATTTGATTATATTAAAATTTATAAATATATAATACATGCACATACATAGTATAAAAAAAATCCGGTTACATTATAAATTGATGATCAATTGTATAAATAAATAAATAATTAAAATAAAAAATTGAAACAAATAAATAATTAAAATAAAAAAGACGATTTTAAAAGTTTTGATTTTTTTCGATAAATAAATAAATTACTCGATTACTTTCTAATTTATAAATAATAATATATGTGACAAATGTGAGAATAAATGAAAAAATAGATTTTGATAATTAATTAGAAATGATCAAAAAAAAAACCAAAAAAACATTAATAAATAACTAATAACAAAATAATTCATTTTTATTTAAATTAATATTATTATTTAATTTATTTTATTTTTTTGTGTATCAAAATAACTAAATACTTTAATAAATGTCTGATTTCTATGAATAAAATCTACATAATTTAAAACAACTAAAAACCATATTCTCCTCGGTTCATTTAATGCTTCTTTTTCAACAGATGGTGCTATATTTTATTCTATTTTTGTTTCTCTTTTTTTTACACAAATTCATTATTTCGATTGATTTGTTTATAACACTAATATTAATAATAAAAAATTTTTATATGAATTTTTTTTATAAGTCATATTAATGGAATAAAATTGAAATAAAATTCGTTCTTTTTATAACACAATTTCGACTAAATAACTTATAAAACTATCTACATAAGAAAGAAAATATTGAGATTGAAATATCATCCACTTCTATGTATCAAATGAATTTGTTATTTTATATGAAATCCGATATATACTCTGAATTTTAATATATAACCAAATAATACAAGTTAAAAAGTTCCATAGTAGAAGTTAATCCGGAATTATTAATAAACTTTTTAGAGGCAGGAGTTTGATATATAATTTTGAGTTTCCTTAACCATTACAATATTTTCTCTATAATTTATTGAAAGTATAAGAAATCTCTTTTAAATATTTTAAACAAATCTAAAATATGTTTTAGTTCATTGAATTAAACTCTAATATTAGTATAACATTTTCTCTTATCTCTGTTAAGTAATAATATTAAATAGAATTTTGGAATAATGTTAATAAAAATACAAAATACTACGCAAAGTTTAAATCATTATAGATTCTAAACAGGTAAATATAATATCTATCCAAGTACGAGTGAATAAATCAATCTATTTATGGAGAATGAAATTGAATATATATATATATGTGTAATTTATTCTAGGTCTACTGGTATGAAGTGAGCGTTTAAATATAAATGTGTTGATAGAGAACATTGGTTGTGAACTAGTCTTAATTTTTTTTTTGTTTGATTGGTATGACATCTGTCATATATTTAATATACATCAAGTCATTGAACACACACAACATCATATTTTTTCATCGTATTAAAAATGTCGAATTAGAAGAAAAATGCTGCAGAGTCGCATCGAATGGTTTTCGAGGTGATCATCAAAATATCAACATCAAAATATGGTTTTAACGTTTCAGACATAATGATTTTGATGTGAGAAATGAAGAAGATGAAAGATGAAAAAAGTTTGAAGACGTTTAATCGCAAAAAATATTAGATGAAGATGATACTTTGAAACAAATGCAAATGACAGTAATATTAAATATTGCACAATTAATAATTTCTGACCGTTTAAAAGATATGGGAATGATCCAAAAGTGTGTAAAATTGGTGCCACTTGAATTGACCGAAAGACAAATGGAAAATCGAAAAAACACTTGTGAAATTTTGCCTCAAAGACACAAAAAATCATTTTTGCATCAAGTTGTTATTGGCGTTGAAAAATTAATTTATTTTAAGAATCATAAACGTACAAATTCATGGGTTAATCTGAGACAATCATCAACATCGAATGCTAAATCAGATCAATTCGTCAAGTAGGTAATGCTCTGTTTGGTGGAACTAGAAAGGTGTGGTGTAAAATGAGCTTCTAAAACCTAATGAAGCTGTTAATACTAATCTCTGCAAACAACAAATGATCAATTTGAACAGTGTATTGATCGAAAAACGACCAGAATGGACCAGAAGACATGGCAAAGTAATTTTATTACACAATAATGCACCTGCACAAAGCAAAACCGGTTTAGGATACAATCAAAGCACTTGGCTGGAAGCTAATACTTTAGCCACCGTATTCACCAGACTTGGCCCCTTCCGACTACCATTTGTTTTTATCGATGGGACACGCATGGCTGAGCAGCAGTTCGATTCCAGTGAAGAAGTTGAAAATTGGGTGTCTGGTTGGTTTGCTTTAAAGTATATGCCAGAAATTGCCAGAAAGGTGGTCAAAATGTGATCAATACTTTAAATAATTTTTTTTTTACTTTTCAATTCAAAATTAGAGTTTAATTTACATAAAAAACGCTTCAATCATACCGATAGATTTAGTATATCGAAATATTTTTTTAAGAAGAATTTTTTAATTAATTTTTTTTCTCTCTCGGAGTGATCCATTAAGGATGAATACCTGTAATAATAAACTTTAGATCAAATTACCAACATGCTAATTAGAATTCTACTATAAATTTTTAAAATATATTTCCATTGTTTGGAAAAAAAAAGAATTGAAAAGACAATGAAAAAACTTCGAAAAATATTTTATCTTTCTAATGAAATTAGTATGCGTAGTCTTTTGTGATAAAAAAAATATCATCGAATCGCAAGAACGTAAAAGAATGTCAGAGTCTTCCTAAGAGAGATCACTTTTAAAAATTCATATCTTGTCCGTTTGAGAGGAGGAGTCAAACTCAACAGTTTCAATGATAAAGTAATTAGGAACCCGAGACAACAAGCGCTCTTTTGCAAAATTAATCTAAAACTTCGCCAACATACAGAGAGAGAGAGAGAGAGAGAGAGAGTAAGCAGTTAGTTCATTCTCCAGATTATTAATTTTCCATTCATTATTATGTAGTGCGGATATTTACTAAAGGGATAATATTTTATCATCTTTTGCAGCTAAACAAATTAAAATATTAAAAAGTTCATGTAAATAATAATATCCAATTTGAAAGAAAGAGATAGATAGTGAGAGAGTAACAAAAAAAAACCATCAGTTAACACAACTGATGGGTAAGGTGCGGGGGTGGGGTGGGGGGTAGAGGAGACAATATGTCAACGAAAGAGAGAGGGGCTTAATAAGTGTTCTCAATTTCGTACCATCAGAGAGATGAAGGCTAAATGCTGGTACTTTAACTTCTCTAATTAAAGTTTAAAGGAAATTCAATTGCAGATAAAGGATTGCATCAAGTGAGGGACAACTCAACTGGAAAGTTTTTGTTTGGAAATTATATATAGAAAAGAAAATCATACCTCTCTTTCTCTCTCTCTCTCTTAATATACTATATAAAAAAGAAATAAATATAATATTTTAATTCATTTTTAAATCATCATTATTTATTTCGTTTAATCTGCTATCACAAATATTAACAATATTATATTAATATATTTATTCAAAAATAATTAACTAATAAATATAAATAATTTGCTAAAATAGATTGATAATAATAAAGACCGGATTTTTATTTAATAAAAACTACCAAAATAAGTAATTAAAAATGAAAAAAATATTAATTTATAAGAAAATGTATTAAAAAATTCATAATATACATAAAAATGTTAATTTTATTTTTTATAAAAACTAAAAAAAAAAAAACACTGACTTTGTACTTCCTACGCAAGGACAAAGCCTATCACGTCGGTTATATCAATTGTGTCCTATGATCAGTATAACGAATCCTATCAACCTTTAAATTGATTTTCTTGATCGGTGGCGCTATCAAGTAGCTTTCCCAATTTTGATCCCGGAGGCTGGGTTGACTCCGTCCCATAGACCTCATCTAGAGAAATTTCCTTGCCAGGCCCGGGACTTGAACCCGGGATCACGAGAATGCTTCGCTACCCCCCACCCTTGTATTTATAAAACCTAAAAAAATAAAATTTTAAAATAAAAAGTCTAACATAATTAATTAAGTAAAGAAACATTAGAATAAAAAAATAATTCAAAATTCAATTACTGAAATCTATAATTCGAAGTTTAGGCCTCTTAACGCACTAATTTATATAAATATGTGTAAAAATATGTCCAATATATTTGTATATTGTGAGGTATATAATTTATAATGTATAAGAAATTTACTCAAGAAAATTATAAAAATATTTTTAATAATGTTTAGAATAAATTTTTTCAAACAGGTATATAAAAAAATCATTTTAATTATTAATTTCACAAAAATATTATTTTAATTTTTTAATAATGTTCTTACTTCAACTTTTTCTTCTTAATATTTGGAATTTTATAAACTATGTTTAAAATGTTAGTGGTGCAATATTTATTTAGATAAAAATTAATTGTCTAATGAAATATGGCAATTGAAACAAAAACCTGGCTGAGATTTTTCGTTGTATAACGCTATTTGATTATGAATGATCCTATAGAAGAGAGATTTTTTACAATTGTATTTTCTCAAGGTTAATCGTAACACCTATCATGTGTTTATTAAATGTAAAGAATTATTTATTTATTATTTTTGTTATAAAACGTTTGAGCCACTGAATTAATATAAGACCTACCCTTTCAAAGTTAATAACTTAAAAAAAAATAGAAAAATAATAAAAATGAAAACAATGTTTATATTTTATTTATTTTAATATTTTTCTAAAATAATTGAAATTTATTTAGAGTATATAAAAAAAAAAATCTTTTAGATGAATTAAATGCAATATAGGTCAAAAATAGTTAAACTTTCAATTAAATAATAATATTCAGTCTTATAAGTGGTTCCAATAAAAATATTCACTTGCATAATAATCAGGTTTCTATTAATACTTGTGTAACAATATGTAACAATACATAAAGAAGATAAAAAAGAAGTATTTAGAAGAAGTAATAGTAGAATAGAAGAAGAAGAAATAGTAGAAGTAGTAGATGAAATAAGTAATAGAAAAAAAAAATGAAGAAGAAAAATCGTTGAAAATTTAAATTAAAAATTTCAAAATGAAACAACATTAAGTGCAAAAAAAAATGCTAAAAAAAAAATTAAAATTAGCCCATCAAAATAAAACGAGGATGAATTCCTCTTTGAAACTAAAATAATACCATTGCTAGAGTTCTGATGAATACGGGCAAAAAACTTGGTATGCGGTCGCTCAGCACCCCTCCCTGAAAACAAACCGAAAAAATGCACACGTTACTGTTTATTGCTGCTTCCAAGTTTTTAGAATCCTACAAACAACATCAATCCTTCAACATGGAAACAAAATTTGAAAATTTAATTCTTGGTATATTCTTAGTCTACTTCCATTTATTTTCAGCTCTTTTCAATTATGTTTAATATCAATAAAATAAATTCTATTTTTATAATATATATATATTTTTTTCATAAAATAGAAATAATATTTATTGAAGAATCAACCAAGAAATTTATCAATATAATAACAGGTTAAAAAATAAGAGAATCAAATTGAATATTATTATTATTATTATTATTTATAATATTAAAATATAAAAATTCTTAATTTTAAAATATCTCTAAATTTATTTTTATTTTGGTTTATTCAAAATTACCAAACAAAAAAAAAAGAGTTTTCAATAAATTTACATGAATGATGTTATTATTATTAATTCATCTTTTAACTCATATTCATACTATACGTATATAAATTGGAAATATAAAGGCTATTTAATATACAGATAATTTATATAAATAAATATATGGATGAATATAGTAAGTATATTTATTAGTATATTTATTAAACATTTCATTTTTAAAGGAAACAATTAAATACTATATATATGTAGTATTAGATTAGATAGTATAAGTTCTGATTCAGTAGAGGAGATAATTGATTTATTTTTATAATTTAAAAAAATGAAATTCTACCAGATTTATTCTTTTTGAAAAAAAACAAATTTATATTTGTTTCTTTCTTTTTTAATATAAGTAAAATATATAAATTTCTTTATAATGATTGATATCGGATTAATTCATATGATTATATGGAATTTTTTTTAAAAATAAAAAAAAAAATTAGTTCAATTCATATAATGTTTAACCCAGTGATTCTCAACCGCTGTGACAGGGCGCTTGAGAGTGCTGCGAAATTTTCAAAATTGTGCCGCGAGATTATGATGCTCTTAAACATTTCCGACTTTTTTTTCTAAATTTTGTCAATTTAGTTCTAAAAAAGATAAGTTAAAACGTTTTTGGGACCAGTTTTTTTCAATATGGTAAACTTTTACACTTATCTTTTTCTTTGTGTGCCGCCAAATTTTTAAACCGTTAAAAGTGTGGCGCGGTAAAAAAAAAGGTTGAAAATCACTGGTTTAACCTATCATTGTAACCATATCACTAATCAGCTCTCAAATTAACCATATTTTCACAATGGAAAATTATTTACATTTTTCTCCTTCCTAAAATTTCAACATGGAGAGATTTTATGTGTTTTTGATTATTTTGGGAGAGCAGTTAAAAAAAAACATCTTTTATATTGTTCTTGGGTTTTAAAATGAAATGATGTAATAAAAATTATGATATTTTTTAAGATTAATAATAATAATAAATAAATATTCATTCAAATTTGTAAAAATAAAATAAATATTTGGAAATCTTGAACCAAAGTATGTCAATTTTATAATTTAAATATATATTTGATGTTCTTATAAATATATCTATAATTTTTTTAGTAAAAAAAATGTATGAGTATAAATTTCAGTTTCTGAAAGTGAAAGAATGACTTTACTGACAGATACGTCAGCAGCCTAGAGAGACATTATTTCACTCGATTAAACCGACCCGGTGAGATTTTTGCCATTCTGCTTTTTCCTTTTCTATTTATTATTAATTTTTTTTTTTTTTTGGTTTTTTTTTGCTTCTACTCTGCACTCACCCCCTTTTTCCATTTAACAATTTGAATTAAATCGTTTAGAAATGAGAACGAGAAGCACTTTCCACGAACAATTATGTTTGTTTACTTTGCGGGGTGACAGTGATTTCTTCCCTTCAATAGAATCGCAAAATACTTTTAAGATTTCTTTATTAAAACGATTTTATTTAGATTTCAGATTTCAACATTAAATTAAAAATAATAATAATAAAATGAAAAAAAAAAAAAAAAATGAAAAGAGAAAATAAGATGGCTTCATTCAATCTCAATGTAAATATAGTTAAGAAAGAAAGAAAAACGAGACACTTTAAAAAAAAAAAATAAATAAATCTTGAGGTTAAATAAAGTTTAGGAAACGCAACAGCTACACGTTTTAAGAGCAAAAATATCTGTCTATCGTTTAGCACAACTAAAAGGAAAAAAACACACCCCTTCAATATTTTTCTCCATCATTTTACAAATTTAACTAAAAATATTTCTAAATCAAATGATAAATTTCGAATTTTTGTTTGTTTTTTTTTGCTTTCATAATTATTTTTAAATTTAAATTAAATACTAGATATGATAAATAAATGTTTCTATAATAGAAAAGAAAAGTAAATAGAGAACAAGTATAGTTGTATCAATGATAAATAAGGATGAAAGTTAATTTAAATAAATTAAAACAACAAGGAAATTTAGTCCATGGAAGACAAACAATAAGTATGACTCAAATGAAGAGCATCTTCATATTCATTATACATAATTAAACATAGAAGATAGGAGAATATTTTTTTGATAAGTTAATTAAGTGTTTACAAGTTGAAGATCAAGGAGTATGTTGAAATTATTATTTTTACTATCTCGCCAGAAAATTTTCGATGTCGAGATTTTGATGTTTGTATACGTTTTGAAGGTTTCTGAGTCATTTTCACTAAGGTTGAGAAAAATGACTCTTTGTGTGTATGTGTGTATGTGTATATGTATGTAGACAAGATAACGCAAAAACGGTTTGAGCTATAATAATGAAATTTGGTTTAGGGGCATTATTCAAAATTCATAGTTTTCTCTCAACTTTTTAGAAATGTAGCTCAACCGGAAGAGGGTCATTACCTACAACGTTTTTATTTTTTTTCCTCTAAAGTGACCGTAAAAATAAAGATATATGTTTGACAATTTTTCACATGATTAAAAATTGTATAAAACTGCTATATATAGAATTTCAGCATGATTGAATTGCTGAAAGTACCAGAATTAATTTTTTAACACTGCAAATCGCGCGCCAACACGTGACGTGGTGCCATCAACAAAGATCCAAAACACGCGCTGGTTTAATAAATATTATTTATTAATTTTAATTTATAATTTATTTAATTTAAATATAATATATGTTATTTAATCCAATTCAAAAGTCGAGTGGAGACACTCCAGCTTATTTTTTTTTTATTTGAAAACAAAAAAACATGTACGAAATTTTATAATTTTATCCGTGAGTAAATTTAAATGTGTATACAAATGGTAAATTCAGATATGAAAAATTTTATAAATGAATATATTTTCTAAAGATGGAAAAAAAAATGCAAATAAATTCCATCCGCCAACACACAATGTGAAAATTTCAAATTAAAATATACAAAAAAGAATTTTGTTGTGATTTTTTTTTACTAGAATGCCGAAGGGCTTAACTTTTCTTACTAAATAAAATCGCAACGTAAATTACTTCCAAGCTCCCTATTCAATTTATAGCAAGCATCAGGGTCTTTGATTGTATGTACTTTTCTTCCTTGTGCGTAGGCCTCCATTTAATCAAGTTATTTGAATTACGAAATTCGCTGATAGGATTCCCAAAGGAGAAACCACCTCTCTATGTATTATATATATATATATTAAGGTATACATAATATAAACGAGTGTATTCGTGATTGGAATAATAGTGAACGAAATGCACTACATTCATTTGGCATTCCACGCTCTGACGGAATGCATGCAGCCAAAACCCGGGAGGACTTTCATTTGCCAGCAATAAATCAAAGGGTTCGTTCGTATTCTTCATTTAAATTATTTACTCCAGTTAAATAAAAGAAAAATTACACTTTCTTCATATTCATGAAGATATTCAATTAAATAATATAAATCGTTTTAGGACTTGACTAGAATTTTTATATGATCTACTAATCTATTCTAAATATTTTTCCTTCCTGAATAAAAAAAAAAACATAAATCTTTCGTTTTTATATATAAAAATCAATATTGAAAAGTTAATAAATAAAATGTTCAATAATATTTTAATATTATTCAATAAATATGTCTAAGTTATTTCAGAAATGCAGTATAATTCAGTGATATGAAAATAAAAAGGAATTGAGGAGGATGAGGTCCTATCTCAATTTTTTTTTTTTCATAATTGTTCTTAACAAATTAATATTTAAAGAAGAATATATATAATTAATATATTTATTAATTTAATAATATTAATTTTCAGAAAAGTTAATGCTTAGAACTAAATAAACTTGAATATATATTATATGTTACGGGAGTGTCTTTTTTCGTATAAATAATTGGTATTTGAATAAAAATTACCAAGAAAAATCAATTATCAAAAGAAGATTAAAAAAATGTATATATATTTTTAATGATCAAAAATTTAACTTAATAAAAATACTTTTTAAAGGGTTATAAATTTAATAGTAAATTATATACCGAATATATATGTATATATATAATACATTATTACTAGTACTACTAAATATATATATACTAAAACAAGTTATTTAAGTAAATCAATTTCCTTTGCATCGTAACATATATATATATATAAAAAGATCAGAGCTTATAAAATAAACTTGCAATAAAATAAAATTGTGAGGGAGAGAAAGACTTATAGTTAAGAAAGTTATTTAAGTTATAAAAAAAAGATAATTTCTTTGAAACACTTCTTAAAAATTTCATACATTTTTCCAACTTTAGTTTCTTAAAGATTAATAAGTTTTAGATATTTTTTAATGTATTATATATATATTGTATTATCTTATATATAAAATTCTCGTGTCACAAAACTTTGAAATGATACTCCTCCGAAACGGCTGGACTAATTTTTATGAAATTTTTTATGCATATTCAGTAGGTCTCAGGGCATGTCAGACTTCTTTAATTAAACTGCTAATTGGTAAGGTGTGTCCAGGGGGTGCTAATTAACTAAAAATAGTTTAGTTACCATACTAGATCATAGAGGCGCTGGTGGCGAAAATTTGACATCTTATATATATCCTGAAAGGAGACTTGGAAACAATACTGGTTCGTAGGTAAACCAGCTAGCGCGTCATCTTATGACTTTGCCCCCTCAGTTCGAAACTCGCAAAGGCACATTTTTTTTTTTAATTATTATATATTTTTTTTACAAATTTATTAATTTTTATTATTTTAATATTTTATTATTAAATTTTATTTTATTAAATTAAATTGTATTATTAAATTTTATTTTATTAAATTAATAATTATGTCAATTAATTTTTTCTGCATAAATAAACATATATAAAAAACTATAGAGATGGGACAGGGTAGGAGTTAGATGGTTATAGCTCAGAATAGGGACATTCGGGGGGTACAGGGGGCGGAGCCCCCGTCTAGGTGTGGAGAGCGCCGAAGGCGCTCGGAGCAGCTAGTATATATATATATATAGTTTTGTGAAAATGATATCGTTCTTCTAGTTTGATAATTTCTTTTTTTCAAGAATCTTATATAAATTAATACTTAAGATAAATTAATTGAATATCATTTCAATTTTTAGGATTACAATTGAACATTTTTAATTTTTATTAAAGTGGTTTATTTTATCTATCCATCGCTGAGGCTCTACGAAACTCGAGAGTTCTTGGCGGCAGCAACCACATTTCTCCAAGTGTCCTTATCCTGCGCTATAAATATCCAATTCCTACCCTCTCCCTTCTCTTTCACGTCCCTTCCTACATTGTCCACCCATCGCGTCCTTGTCGGACGTTTCCCAATCGGTCTCCCCACGAATATATTTTTCGCCATTTTTTTTCCTCTCCGATTCTAGCCAAGTGCCATGCCCATAGCAGTCGTCTCGATTTTATAATTCTAAGTCTGGAAATGCAATGAGGTCATGCAATTCCTGTGGTTTATTTTAAATCAGTAATTTATTTTATAAATAAAAATAAAATCAAAATGAGATAATCATTAGAACGTGGTTATGATTGATGTATTAATAACCACAAATAAAAATATAATTTATTTTATTATTTATCATCATTTATTAAATTGGCTTAGGAGAAGGAGAACATTACCAACGAAATAATTAGATTTTAAGGAAAATTTTTGCGATTTTTATTATAGATTCGATTATAAATTTAACTCATTATATGTAGTGTGTTAATAGAACGATTTATTGAAAAGTATAAATAATATTCATATTTCAAAAGATTCATAAGAGAAAAATCTTGTTTTCAATGTACAAAAGAAAACAATAAAACAAATAATGTAATACAAATATTTTATGAGAAATCTACCCCTCAATGAACAATGATTTAATAATTTTACTCTCAAATTAACAATAAAAAAAGATCCAATTATCTTTGATTGAAACAACTGGTTGAAATTCTTTATTTACCTTTATACCTCTTGTAATGAATACGTAATAATAATTCCTATGCAATATACGAAACATATGCAAACATTAATTAATTTTGATTTTATATGGTCTGCTTGCTGACAGTAACAATTTGTTAATGGAACTAAAAGTCCTTTTTAGTCATTTAGTCATGATTAAATAGAAATTTCGTTATATTTTCTTTCTATATAAAAAAAGATCCCTTTAATTAGTAACTCTTTTTTTTAAAAAAAAAAAAAATACTTTGAGACTTATACATTTATTCATTTAAATTAATAAATTAGGATAGAGAATTTTAATGAATGACACAATCATATTATAAATTTATAAAGGAATAACGACATATACATAGATAGTGTTAGTAGTTAGATTTACTTTGACCTAATATATTTAAATAAAAAGCATGCATGTTTAATGAATTGGAAATTTGAAAAAAAAAAAATAAAAAATAAAAAATTTCACTAGGTGAATAAATCAAAGTTAATAATTTTAAATAATAACCCTTTACTGATTTTTGAATGAATGATTGTGGAATAAAATAACTTGATTGTTTTCAAAAGAATGGAGTTACCATTCAATCAGCAGCGTTGGTTGCTCATTCCATAACAACCCATTTATAAAGCATCAGTGTCCAAAAATCTCGTAATATTAAAAATTGATGTCTCAATAAATTCAGTCAATGGTCAAAAATGGTTTCCGAAAAATATTTTATTACCAAATGAGTGGTTTTATATTTTCAAATCGAGTTTTTGTTTTTGATGAATTTTCAACTAAATTTATAGAAAATTAAAATACAATTTTATTGTCATTTTTTTTAAAGAAAATTCTTGTTTGTTGTATTAAATGAAAATTAATATATAATTAATACATTTTGGTGAGATAATAATTATTATTATTATTATAACAAAATGAATATAGAATTTACGTAAAAATTTCTATGAAATAATTATAATTAAAGAAAAAAAATTAATTTACAAAAATTAATAAAAAAAATAACTTTTAATGAAATTTTAGATTATATTTTAAGTAAAACTACTATATCTTTATGAAACATTACTCAATTGATGCAGTGATGTATTGGTAAAATAAGAAATAAGGGAACGCACAGTGGGAGCAAAAAAAAGTTCTATTTTCAGCAAACTATTTTTTTTCCATATAAGTTATTATTTTTTCTTATTCTTACTATACAAAATATTTACAAACACAAATAAGTTGACCTGTGGCCATGTCCGAACCGACCGACGGTTTGAAGTAAATTAATTTCAAGCTACAGAAACAATTTCAAATAATTTTAATATATCTATTAATGTAATAAAAAACAGATATGGATACATAAATAATAAATATAAGAATTTTTAATTTTATTTTATTTATAATATATATGCAAGACCAGGCTGTGACGTCATGAATGGCTGGATGGCGTCATATAATTTTAAATTAAGAAAAAACTAATAAAGATGATTTTTCTCGAGAATAAAACCACCACAAAGTGCATGATTCGTGGTGATATATAAAAAAATCTCCTCATGTGAAATTTGGTGTGAAAACAATACCTCCCTTACTATCGTCGGTCGGTAAAAAAGAAATTCTAACAGTAGATTTAAGTGGGAGTTGTCGGGACATGAAAAAGTACTGGAACGCGTTCCGGTTCTGAAAAAAGATAAGGGAACGTCGTTCCTCCGCGTTCCCCTCCTAATACACCACTGCATAGATGTTCTATTTTTAAAGATTGGCTAAAGATGTTATTAAAAAAAAAAAAAAATTAATAAATTAATTTTTGGTATTTTATATTATTAATCCTAAATGTATAACTCTAATTTAAATAATTAATTGAATTATCATCATTATTGTTAGAATTTTTCATTCTAATCATTTATTTATTTATTAATTTAGATGTGAAAAGAATATTTCAATACTGCATTGTCAAAGTATTAATTAAATTTTTTAAATATATTTAGATATTGTGTGTGGAAATTTAAAGATAAATATCTAAATTTATTAATAAATTTTCTTTTTAATTTGTTTAATTCTATATTATGATTTTGTTGATGTTGATGTAAAAAAATAAATAATATTAAATATAAAAATAAATAAAAAATAATTGAATTTATATAATTTTTTTTAAAAATAGTTAATGAAATGTAAATTGGATAGAAAATTTTGAAAATCAATTTCCATAAATTAAATTTAAATTTAGTACTTTTTAATAAATAATTTTTATTAACATATTCAAATATAGTTCGTATGTATATTAAATAAAAATATTTTATAATTTATCGTTGCAAAACGGATATTTGAAATTGAATAAATTATACAAAAATAAAATAATCCATTTTTTTTTTTAAATAATATAATTATATTTTAAATTTTTAAGAAGGTGAAAAAAAAACATATTTAGATTATTATATTATAATTTAACTAATTTATTATGAATTTCAATAATCTCTGAGTTTACATAGATAGTGTATGAATTTGAAAACTAAATTAATAATAAATTATTAGGATTATTCAAAATTTCAACAAAACTCAATACATCACTTAGGTCAGATACATAGTAATAATATATAGGAGGCTCTACAAGAGAAGAATAAATCAATTTCATTAAAAGATTTTGTCTAAATACGCCTAAAATCCAATTATAAAAAGAAACATCGACAAAAACAAAAAAATGATAAAAAAATAAAATTAATATTATATTTGTGAATAATAGAGGGAAAAATAATTAAAAATTCTTGTTAAGGACCTATTAATTATTATATTCTCCCGCCCGAATAAATTTTATAATATAAAATTAAAATAAAAAAAAAACAATTTTATTTTAAAATTATATCATAAATAAATTTATCATTTAAACAGGAATAAGTATTGCATACTATAATATTTTTACTATCTCGCCAAGATATTGCATCATGAAAATTTTCGATGTCGAGATTTTGATGTTTTTATATGTTTTGAAGGTTCCTGAGTCATTTTCAGGTTGAGAAAAATGTCTATGTGTGTGTGTGTGTGTGTGTGTGTGTGTATGCATGATTACGCAAAAACCGTTTAAGCTAGAATCATGAAAATTGGTACAAAATTTGTAGTTTTCTACCAACTTTTGAGAAATTTAGCTCATCCGGAAGTGGATCATTACCTACCACGTTTTCATTTTTTTTCCCCTAAAGTGACCGTAAATATAAAGATATCTGTTTGACAGTTTTTCTCATGATGAAAAATTGTATAAAACTACTATATATAGAATTTCAGCATGATTGTATCGCTGAAAGTACCGGAATTAAATTTTTAACACTGCAAATCACGCGCCTACACGTGCCGTGGTGCCATCAACAAAGAGCCAAACACGCGCTGGTTTAATAAATATTATTTATTAATTTTAATTTATAATTTACTTAATTAAATTTAATTTTTAAATATAATATATCTTATTTAATCCAATTCAAATTTGCGAGATAGTCGAGTTGAGACACTCCAGCTTATTTAAATAAGTTTTTATAAAATAAATTCCTAATTTTTTTATTTTTAAAAATGTAAATATGTACGAATATTTAGGTATATCTAAATAAATATGAATAATATGTATTTATAATTGGAGTAAGATTAAGCAATACTAATGGCGGATATTAAATTGATTTAATAATTAGAAACTGTATCATATTGCCATATTAAAGGTTTACATTAAATACCTGGTGATCATAAATAAATGTTTATTGTCGGAGGAAACAAAATTATTTATAAACTAAGTGATTATGTAAATGATTACATACAATAACTCGAAAATATCTATACGAATAAAGATAATATATAATAAATGTATTATATATTAATATAATATTGCAATGTAGATTATAATTAAAGACGAATTATAACCCCTTTGAATTATAAGCTATTTTTTTTTTCTTAATAAATAATGGTTAAAAAAATCACCTTTATTTATTTACTATTTTCAAAGTATAATCACAAGAGATATAATTAAAAATTTGGCGATACAAAAGTGTGTGATAAATAAACAACACTAACGGTTTATTAATAGGAATATAAATCCCCAATGATTGAATCATTTCAAAAAACAAATTAAAAATAAACATACTAGATGAGATTAAAACGATAAAATGGTTATCTCGATCAGATTAATTATTTTAGAAAAACTTGTTTACAAGAGATTGGCATGTGTATGTTGTTGGGGAGCAATTTTTTTCCATATTCATTGAAAATATTACCTTAACACGGATTAATATATTTAATTTTATCAGAATTTTTTAAAAACAAATTTTCAAACGGATAATCTTTTTATATATAATAATATATTCTACTAGAATAAATAAAGTAATATTATAATATATTTATATATTGGTATATTCAATGTTTCTAGCATAATTTATGGATCAAAGAAAGATGAGTGTGGCTAGAATGGGAGAGGAAAGAGTGGCTTAAAATATTGTGGGGAGACCGAGTGGGAAACGCCCGATTGGAAGACCAAGGACGCGGTGGGTGGACAATGTATAAAGGAACGTGTAAGAGATGGGAAAAAGTAGGAGTTGGATGAGTGTCGATCAGGATAGGGACTTTTGAAGTAATGTCATTGTTGCAAACAAGAACTTTCGAGTTCCGAAGTGCCACAGAGATAGATAGATATTCAATATTTCTATATCAGAAATTAAAAATATTAATATTTTATTAGTTTTACATGCAAATACGTAAAAACAAATCTTTTCTAATAGAGGAAGAAGGGTTTCCAGTCTGTTAGTTTATCCATTTCTTCAACTACAAAGATCTATAAAAATTGATGTACCATTCCTTTAGTCCATACATCTACATTGTTAATAATTATTATAAATATATTCATATTATATTTTATCATTTAAGTATAATAAATATAATAATATGCATTTTAATATTCATTTTTCTTATTTTAAAGATTTTTTAAAAGTAAAATTGTATACGTCCCTCTTCCACTTTCCAATATAATAACTATGTACTTCCGATAAAAATGAATATACTTATTTAGTATAAAAGTTATATTATTATTATAATAAATATTTATATTTATTTTAATAAAATTATTTATTTTTACTATCTCGCCAGAGATAGTATTGCGATCACGAAATTTTTGATGTTGAGATTTTGATGTTTGTATACGTTTTGAAGGTTCCTGAATCATTTTCACTAAGTTTGAGAAAATGTCTCTCTGTGTGTGTGTATGTATGTAACCAAGTATACGCAAAAACGGTTTGAGCTAGAATGATGAAATTTGGTATATGGGCATTATTCAAAATTCATAGTTTTCTATCAACTTTTAAGAAATGTAGCTCAACCGGAAGTGGGTCATTACCTACCACGTTTTGATTTTTTTTCTTCTAAAGTGACCGTAAAAATAAAGATATATGTTTGATAATTTTTCACATGATTAATAATTGTATAAAACTACTATATATAGAATTTCAGCTTGATTGAATCGCTGAAAGTACCAGAATTAATTTTTTAACACTGCAAATCTCACGCGCCAACACGTGAAGTGGTGCCATCAACAAAGAGCCCAACATGCGCTGGTTTAATAAATATTATTTATTAATTTTAATTTATAATTTAATTAATTTAATTTAATTTAAATTAATATATGTTATTTAATCCAATTCAAATTTGCGAGATAGTCGAGTGGAGACACTCCAGATTTTTTTTAATTCCATTCTCACGCTGAATTTTTTTTTTTAATTTCTTTTTATAACCTCTATTAATAGTGTTTTATTTGTAATCCATAAAATTACTAGTCATTTTATTTTCTATGTATTTCCTTCTTTCTTTCCAATGTAACTCCCCACGCCATACATTCTCGCATTTTGCGCTTAAAAAAAAACAATACTTGATGATTCTATTTGAATAAATCAGACCTTGAATAAAAACAAAGCACTTTTTTTAAGTAAACATAAATATGATAATAAAGATAAATAATAGTATATGTTCATTTTAAATCTAATATATTTTTGCTAGGACATGTCATGCCATATATTTATATTATTTAGATTTAGAGTGTATGTTGAAATAAAAAAAAAAAAATAAAAAAAAATTGTTAAATTCATTCAACAGTCAGTAAATGAATTTTATTTAAAAATATGTATATTCGAGTTAAAAAAACTATTGGTAAAGAAGGAGGATTTTGACCTAAATTAGATCGTATGCTAATTAACTGTATTGCTGATTAAATTATCATTAAGTTTGTGAAATAATTAATGCGAATGGTATTTGGGACGGGGGAGGGCCTGGACGAGTTCGACAAGATTCCCAAATAAAAATCAGTTAATGTACAATTGGTTGAAAAGGAGCCAGCAAAGTACTCGAATGTGCTGAAGATAAATGGGAGCCGTAATCAGGCCAGAGGGAGATAATAAATAACGAATGGCCGACGTGTCTTCGCCTCTTCGGACATTTCCGCTGCAGGCTCGATAAAGCACACCACAAATTTCAAATAGCATATGTCTGTTGGGAGATTACCATATGCTTTCCAAGCGATAATCTCTTAGTAAAATAATGTATTCGAATGGGATATTAAAAAAATATAATCTCCTTTTAAAAATAAAATTAAAAAAAAAAAATATAATAGGAAAAGAGTTTAATTTAAAAGAATGAAATATTTAATCCATCCAATGAAATTAATAAAATCTTTATTTATTTTTTTTTAAAAAAAGATAAGTATTATAATTCAGAGATTTAATTAGGTTAGTGGATAGAAAGGACTTAAGCTCCTCACTCCTATAGAATAACGTTTTGAGATAAATTTAAAATATGTTTTTAACATTTTTACTATCTCACCAGAGTAAAATTTTCGATGTTGAAATTTTGATGTTTTTATACGTTTTGAAGGTCCTTGAGTCATTTTCACTAAGGTGGAGGAAAATGTCTCTCTGTGTGTGTATGTGTGTATTTAAACAAGATTACGCAAAGACCGTTTGAGCTAGAATCATGGAAATTGGTACATGAGCCTTATTCAAAATTTGTAGTTTTCTACCAACTTTTGAGAAATGTAGCTTATCCGAAAGTGGTTCATTACCTACCACGTTTTCATTTTTTTTCCTCTAAAGTGACTGTAAAAATAAAGATATTTGTTTGAAAGTTTTTCACATGATTAAAAATTGTATAAAACTGCTATATATAGAATTTCAGCTTGATTGAATCGCTGAAAGTACTAGAATTAATTTTTTAATACTGCAAATAACGCGCCAACAAGTGACGTGGTGCCATCAAAAAGAGCCAAACACGCGCTGGTTTAATAAATATTATTTATTAATTTTAATTCATAATTTAATTAATTAAATTAAATTTAAATATAATATATGTTAATTAATCCAATTCAAATTTGCGAGATAGTCGAGTAGAGACACTCCAGATTTTTATGTATATCTTCTACTTAGAAAATTAATTGGTATGTGTAATTGATTACTCAATTTTCAATCTTAAAACATTACAATAGCTTCTTGAATATTTCCTAATTTTAGAAAAGTAAAACTCATTTGTAATTATTTTCGTTTTTATTTTTACAAATTTCAATTTCAAGCAATTGGTGTCTTTCTTTAGATGCTTCAGGTATACGGTACTATATTTGAGGGCGAGCCAATGTACCAAGTGTCTAGGATAGAAAAGTTTCCTATTTATTATCAATCAAATGATGGTAGGAAGATAACTAGGGTTATCAACCCTTTCGCGAGAGTGTGCGGGACTCCAATTGTCCAGTTTTATGGTAGCATGAACTTTTAAATAAATTTAGAAATAAAATATGTTTTGTTTTACTTGAGTGAGGTTCGCTCGTGAATCGTCCGCGTCGCCTAAATTAAATTACTTGGCACATTAACTTTGTTTACAAAACAAGTTCGGAATATAGTTGTATCCTGAATACTTATTGTCCTCATGTTCATAATAAGTTCAGATTCTTTTTTGTTCGCTAACGCTAAGGAACCTAGAGTGATGTAGAACTCATATATTATATTATTTATAAAAGAAAAATGCATATTTAATAAATTAAACGAATATAGAAAAAATTTATAATTGTCATTCCCATCTTTCTATATTTCGATAACTTTATCATGTTTTTTTTAACCACAACCCGCATTTTGAGTACAAAAATTTTAATTTTAAATTTCCATCTATCCACTACTGATAAGTCACATAATTTATTTCAAATATATTATAAATAAGTAATACTAAATTTGATCATATTTTTCTCTTGTCTTTGCATTCCTTTTTATTTTGTTTAATCGAGATGAGAATATAAACATTTAATTTATAAATTATTGTTTTTTTTTAAATAAAACAAATTCTAGTTTGTATATACACATATAATGGTATTATATAATAATAGGTGTATTATAGGAAGTATTTTTGATTCCTTCCACCTAAGATATTTTGTTTGAATAATTTTCTTAAATATATTAATTATTAGGATGAAAATTAATAAAATTAATATTTTGTATTTTCATGTGATACAGAACTCTTAAGTATATGATTCCAAAAAAAAAAAATCAAAAATAAGCTTCAAAGTAAAGTATTTCATTTTTATACAGAATTTTTCATTAAAACAAGTTTTTTTTTTAATAATTCAAAGAACAATTTGAATGGAAATATAATACATATTACTTCTATATGAGGATATTTTCCCATTTATCTAAACAATGATATATTATATACATAAATTTTCAAACCAAAACCGAATAATTTTTATTGGATTAAAGCAGCAGTTAATATTCATGAGATAATCATAAAAATGCAAATATATATTCATAAATTGCATAAAATGTAATCAAGAACCTTTTTTTGGACATTTGATAAAACTATCAGTTATAAGCTTTTAATTTTTTTATTTTTATCTTTTTTCTCCTCTCCCTCCCAATTGCTCTTCTACAAAACTGATCTTATAAAGTTTGTATTTTCCAATCTTCCTTAAGAAGATGGAATTATAACCTAATTGCTTCAAATAAAGACCTTTTAAACATTTCATTTAAAATGAATTGTAGGTAAATGGAGTGTTGTTAACTTTAAAACTAATCTCAGAAAGTTGAGTGTGAACTTATTTCGCGTTGCTCTTGCTGAGAAAAATATGTAATAAAGAGATAATAAATAATTATTAATTGTACTCGGGTATGAAATAAGAGAGAAAGAGACAGAATAACATTAATGAAAACTAAAGCAAATATTCTTAACTCTCTCTCAGTTGGAGAACTAATCAAATTCAGATTTCCTTTCAATATAACTTCCAATTCAAATTAGAGAAACACTCAAAGAAATAAAGAAAAAGCAAAGTAAAAAAAAAGAGAGGTGAGCTCATTTAAAACAACTTTTGTCATTTTGAAAATAAATTTTATTCGTTATGACATTCTTTTAAAGAAAAATAGAGAGAATGAAATTTTAATTAAATTTTATTTTCCAACTTCGGGGGAGAGCTCATTTTCCTTCGTGGTGTTATTCAAGTTACATTTCATGTTTGAATATATGAAAGGAAAATGAAACTGACTGACAGTTTCCTTAATAAACATTAATAGAAGATGACAATTAAAATTAAATTTAACTTTTTAATTTAAATTTCCTTATTAGAGGATGCTAAAAAAAAAGAAATTTTATTTCTTGATTCTCTTTTTCAATTTAGAAAAAATTGCATGAAATTCTTAAATATAATATATATATAATATAATACATCTCAAATTAATCTCTTTTTAAACATTTTTATAACCACTTTTTAATTTATAAAAATATTTGAGGGACAGATAATAATGACGTATAAAATATATGTTAAGGCAGTGGTTCTTAAACTGTGGTCCGCGGACCCCTGGGGGTCCGCGAAGCCTTTACTGGGGGTCCGCGGTCCTCGGAAAAAAATCATCGTAAAAATATATACATATATAAATATTTAAAGTTCATTGTTTAACTATATCCTCCTAGAGAATTACGGCTATAATTTAATACTATTAATAATACTATTTTATTTTATTAAATTGATAATTATGTCAATTAATTTTTTGTGAATAAATAAACATATATAAAAAACTATATATAAAATTTGAATTTTCATCCATTCATTCATTTAAAATCATTTTTCGATTGTTCCTTTAAAATAACCCCTCTTAGGGGCTCGGAAGGGGGAGGCATATAAGGGAATTTTCTTTCACTTTGTTATTGGGGAAAACCAGGGGAGGGGACAGTCTTACCCGGAAAAACCCAAATTGTCAGCGTCCACTCTGGGGTTTTAAACAGTTTTAAAGCAAATGTTAATTATAAGTTCATTTCTCAACGAGTTGTATCTTTAAATTATTTTTATTAATGTTAATTATAAGTTCATTTCTCAACGAGTTGTATCTTTAAATTATTTTTATTAATTTAATTAATTATAATTAAATTATAGCTAATAATAGTTTATTATAGCTAATAATTTTTTTTAATTTTTAGTGTAATTTGCATGATCATTATTTTATAAAAACACTAAACACATTTTGCAATTTCCCAGAAAGGCTGTTTTTGAGAGTAAGTATAAGTTAGTTTTATGAATAAAAAATATTTATTTTAATAATATTTTAGAATCAAATTACGAAATTAATAATATTTTAGAATCAAATTACGAAATTAATAATATTTTAGAATCAAATTACGAAATATATTTATTATATAAATTAATATTCATTTAAAATGATATTAAATCATTTATTTAAAATGATTTAAAACATTTATTAAAATGATTTAAAACATTCATTTAAAATGATATTAAAACATTCATTTAAAATCATATTAAAACATAGCTAGTAAATAATAATTCGTTATATTTATATTATATTTATATTATATTTATATTATTGTAGTTCAATGTTAATAAATTACTCCATAAAATGGATCGTTGGCTACAAACTGGTTCAACACAGAAACGGAAAGAATCAGATGATGAGGCATCAACAGCAAACTCTACCAAGAAACGCAAAACTAGAAAATATTCGGATGATTATTTATCATTTGGATTTACTTATATTTGCAACAATGATGTGGAAAGACCAGTCTGCGTTCTATGTCAGGAAAGTTTATCCAATGAAAGTATGAAACCTGCTAATCTCAGACGTCATTTACAAACAAAGCACAGCGAGCATGTTAGTAAGTCTATCGAATTTTTTAAAATGAAAAAAGAAGAACTTAATTCAAGTCAGAAATTGATGGTAAAGACGGGATCTGGTGGTATGAGTAAGAAAGCAGTAATGGCATCATATGAAGTAGCTCTACTTATTGCTAAAGCAGGAAAGCCGCATAATATAGCAGAGCAATTAATTCTTCCTGCTACAAAAGTAATTACAAATATAATGTTAGGAACTAAAGCAGCAAACGATATAAATTTGATTTCATTATCAAATGATACGGTTAAGAATAGGATTGAAGACATGTCATGTAATATAAAAGAAGAATTAATATCGAGAGTGCGCAAAAGTCACTATTACTCATTACAATTGGATGAAAGTACTGATGTCACTAATAATGCCAATTTGTTAGCTTTCATTAGATATGAGTTTGAAAATCAAATACAAGAAGATGTATTGTTTTGTGATTCACTACCTTCACGAACGACAGCTAATGACATATTTAACAGTTTGAATAATTTTATAACCGAAAATGAAATAGAGTGGCCAAAATGTGTTGGAATTTGCACTGATGGTGCTCGTGCAATGTCAGGTACAAGAACTGGATTGATTGCTCTTATTAAAAATGTTGCGCCTCAGGTTGTTTGGAATCATTGCTGCATTCACAGAGAATCATTAGCAGCCAAAAATATGTCACCAGATTTGAAAAGAACATTAGACGAAGTAGTTAAAATTGTCAATTTCATTAAGGCTCGTCCACTTAATTCCAGAGTTTTTAAAATTTTGTGTGAGGAAATGGGTAGTCAACATACACATTTATTATTACATACAGATGTACGTTGGTTGTCCCGCGGGAAAGTACTCATTCGCCTTTTTGAGCTTCGAGATGAAATACGATTGTTTTTAATAGATGCGCATTTTGAACTGACCGAATGTTTCAATGATTTTATCTGGTTAGCTAAGGTGGCTTACTTGACTGATATTTTTACAAAATTGAACTAACTTAATTTGAGCCTGCAAGGTACTGTTGTAAATATATTTAAAGTTGAAGATAAAATAGAAGCAATGATTAAAAAAATCGACTTGTGGTCGAAACGCATCCAGAACGGTGTATATGAGTCTTTTCCAACTCTCAATGATTTCATAGAAAGCTCCAGTGAAAAATTGCTTAATCAAACGCGTCAATTATTTGTTGAACATTTAATTACTTTGAAAAGCAACTTCAGGAAGTATTTTTCTACTCCTGATCCTTGCAATAACTGGATCAGAGATCCATTTAATATGGAAATTACAAATGCTAAACATTTATCTGCACCTGAACAAGATATTCTCGTGGAATTATCATGTGATACAACTTATAAACTAAAATTTAACAAAACTGAATTGAGCAACTTTTGGTTACTTCTCAGGTCAGATTATCCTGCGCTTGCAAATAAAGCACTTCAACACTTGATTCCATTCTGCACAACATATTTATGCGAACAAGCTTTTTCGGTACTATTTTATATTAAGTCTAAATATAGAAACAAATTAAATGTAGAGCCGGATCTTAGATTAAAAGTTTCCAATATTAAGCCAGATATTGAGATTCTTGTTTCAAGAAAACAACTGCATACATCTCATTAAATATGTAAGTTATATTTAATGAGATAGATGCAGTTATTTTTTAAAATATTTCTTATTTAATATTTTCTGAAAAAAATTATAAAATATTTATATGAATTTAATGTAAGTACCCATTATAATTTGTGAGATTTGTTGCTATGACAATGTTTGTATTTTCTTTCTTCAATATTATAATTTCTAATAAAATGTGTTCTACAATATGCAAAAAAATCGTTATTCACCAATCACTGTTAGAAATATTCATCATATATCCTTGTCCTTATGAGATCGTAAGCCAGAAATTAATTAATAAAATGACGTAAAGTACCTAAAGTTGTGATGGGGGTCCGTCAAAAAAAATTTTTTCAAGTGGGGGTCCGTGGAGTACATAAGTTTAAGAACCTATGTGTTAAGGTATTATTATAATATATATATATATATATATATATATATATATATATATATATACCTTCTTTAGTACGTAATTAATCAAAAACAATAATTTTCAATTGCTGTAATTAGTCTATTAATTATAACATCTTTAAGAGAAAAGATAATAAACAGTAAATATATTAAATAAATGGACGTATACAAAAATTTTAAATTAGTTAAATTATTTTGCGTCATACAATAGTTCATTAATCTCAAATTCAATTATACACTATTGCTATTTCAACTGTCTCATAAAATATTCACTATTTAAAAAATAATAAAATTTTCCTTAAATATATATATATATTATTTTTGTTATTTATTGAAACAAATAAATAAATAAAAATATTATTATAAATCTAATCTCATAATTTTAATTGTTTCTTAATCCTTTAGTTTATTAATTACTATCTCGCCAGAGATAGTATTGCGATCATGAAAATTTTCGATGTTGAGATTTTGATGTTTTTATACGTTTTGAAGGTTCCTGAATCATTTTCACTAAGGTTGAGAAAAATGTCTGTGTGTGTGTATGTGTGTGTGTATGTGTGTATGTGTGTATGTGTGTATGTATGTAGGCAAGATTACGCAAAAACGGTTTGAGCTAGAATGATGAAATTTGGTACATGGACATTATTCAAAATTCATAGTTTTCTATCAACTTTTGAGAAATGTAGCTCAACCGGAAGAGGGTCATTACCTACAACGTTTTGATTTTTTTTCCTCTAAAGTGACCGTAAAAATAAAGATATATGTTTGATAATTTTTCACATGATTAATAATTATATAAAACTGCTATATATAGAATTTCAGCTTGATTGATTCGCTGAAATTACCAGAATTAATTTTTTAACACTGAAAATCTCACGCGTCAACACGTGACGTGGTGCCATCAACAAAAAGCCAAACATGCGCTGGTTTAATATTTATTATTTATTATTTATAATTTATAATTAATTAAATTTAATTTAAATATAATATATTATGTTATTTAATCCAATTCAAATTGCGAGATAGTCGAGTGGAGACACTCCAGCTAATTTTTATTTGGAAATATGTAAAAGATTAATCAATTTGGAAATTATTTAATTTTATTTTAAATTAGCTGGAGTGTCTCCACTCGACTATCTCGCAATTTGAATTGGATTAAATAACATAATATATTATATTTAAATTAAATTTAATTAATTATAAATTATAAATAATAAATAATAAATATTAAACCAGCGCATGTTTGGCTTTTTGTTGATGGCACCACGTCACGTGTTGGCGCGTGAGATTTGCAGTGTTAAAAAATTAATTCTGGTAATTTCAGCGAATCAATCAAGCTGAAATTCTATATATAGCAGTTTTATACAATTATTAATCATGTGAAAAATTATCAAACATATATCTTTATTTTTACGGTCACTTTAGAGGAAAAAAAATCAAAACGTTGTAGGTAATGACCCTCTTCCGGTTGAGCTACATTTCTCAAAAGTTGATAGAAAACTATGAATTTTGAATAATGTCCATGTACCAAATTTCATCATTCTAGCTCAAACCGTTTTTGCGTAATCTTGCCTACATACACACACACACACACACAGACACGCACACACACACACACACAGACATTTTTCTCAACCTTAGTGAAAATGATTCAGGAACCTTCAAAAAGTATAAAAACATCAAAATCTCAACATCGAAAATTTTCGTGATCGCAATACTATCTCTGGCGAGATAGTAAAAATGAACATTGATTTATTTACACCGCCTGAAACTTATGCAACCACCGCGATACTATAATTTTACGTTTCTTTATAATACTTAAGGGTATTTAATCTTGACTATGATCATAAAATTTCCCTTCTTTATTATATATAATTTTTCTTTAATTTAATAATAATAATAATAATAATGAAAATACTAATAATAGGATTGTGAATTAGAAAATATTTTTTTTTCCTCTTTTTCGGGTATTGTTTGTGTGTATGAACCTTTATTCAAGGTTCCCAAACAATAGAATTTTTTTGAATTATTATTTTCATAGCGTAAATGAAAAATTACGTTGATATCTCCTTTTCTATTTTAAATCTTTGATAAATAGTAGTATTCTGTTAAAACTATTGTTTTTAATTCATTTATTAAAGAATGTAGCTTGCTTATCGATTTTTATGAAAAAAAGCATCTATTAATATCTATAATAGAAATTAATAAGGAGGAATTTATTGTAACAGGAGAACTATAAGAAAAAAAATTAAATAATTTTTAAAGATAAAATTATATACATAATAACATAATAAATCTAATAATCATCTTTTTATTGATATTATAGTGATTTTATAATAGATTTCTGAAGAGTTAAGTAAACCATAATTTTAATTATTAAATATATTTCCCATTTAATTTCTTCAAAATGAACGTTAATGTTATTCCCAGTAACATAAAATAAAAACTAAGAATAAAATCTATTATTTTATCATTGATATAGGTATATACAAATTAACTATTACACTATATATTACAAGTTAACAATATATATTATATATAGGGTAAAGTATACAGTCGTTGGCCCCGATGCAGTCATTGGCCCCCTATCACTAAAACACAAATAATAAGAGATTTTTATTTTAAAAATTGCTATGGGGTTATGTAATCGTTGGCTGTATGGTTGTATAATCACAATAGAATACATAGGCCAATAATTATAACAGGGGGCCAATAACTGTATTTTTTAGGATTTTTGCGTGCTTATTGAAAATGTCATGAGAAAATGATTTTTTTTTATTCATCAAAATGCTCATAGTATTTATGTTCTGCAAACCTAATTTGACACTGCAATTTGCCCAGATATGCATTAAAGACTGCTAGGAGTTGCTTAAGGGGGCCAACGACTGTATGCTTTAACATACTAGTATAATCATAATTTTGTATTTACATTTTAAACTTATCTACTTATATTAGTTTTTATCGAATAAACTAAGTGTAATTCTAAAATATTGTTAGAATTACGAATTTTTAGTAAGTAATTATTATTTTATTAGGCAAAGTATTTTTATTTGACATTTCATTGAAGTTGTATAAATAAATAAACGTCAATTATTTAGAGAAGATGATTAAATTAAATATACTATAAGTTGTTTAGTATTAGTTTCATCACAATCATATGATGATTTTAGTTAAATTAATTATGAACAATTTGAAGCATATTAGTCATTCAAATTTTATTTCTATTTTGTCGAGTAGCTCTTTAATATTTTATAATCTCTAAAAAGATATTCTAAGAATAATTTGTTTCCTTTAATCATCCGTAAATGTCTTTGCGTGCTTGAATTTGCTCATTAGAATAAAAAAAAAGAACGCTATTTCTTAACTCGAATAGTGTAAGCAAGGGTGAAAACTTGTGACTGGGCACGTTAATAAATTACTAATTATAACTTGAATTAAAAATAAAAACGTTAGAAATCAAAATAGAGTTAAATTATGCAGATTAGATTTGGATAAATAAAGACGATTAAGGTCACGATTCCCTCCCTTTAGAGTTGAAATTCGTTTCAAAAATATACCTTAACAATTAAAGAAAAGTTAAAAAAAAAATGTCATTAGTGCAATAGAAATATTATCTAAAAATCGCATTTTAACAAAAGAAAATGAATTAAGAAATAGGTATTTATATATATATATATATATATATGTGAATATTACAAGTGAATGGGGTAGAATAATATCATTAATAATCTTTCAGATATGTAATCATTCTAGGTAATAAAAATATAATTGTATGTAAATTTTTGTTTTAATAAATATTAATAAAAACAAAAATGAATTAGTAAACAAATAAGGTTTTATAAATCAACTCTGAATATTATACTTTTTAAAAAACTAAAGGCTTGATAATATTAACCACATTTTTAAATTAATTTTAATCACTTTTTAACTAAACATAAGAAAAAATATAATGGAATCGTAACTAAAATTTAATTTTATTAAATTAAAGAAATATTAACATAGATAAAATTTAAAATTGATAAATTTTTCTTCAATTTTAAAAATTTTGAAATTTAGTATTTCGATATTTTTTTCTTAATTTTGAATTTTGTCAAGAAATCAAAAGTTAAAATAAAATTTAATATTTAGATAGATTAGGTAGAAAAATTGGTAATAATTATAAATTAAAATTTACCAAATATTTTATTTAAAAATTAAATTTAAAAATATAAACCATTTTAATAAGAAATTTCAATAAAAAACATTCGGTGATGTTTTAATTTGATTAATATATGCTCTTTAAGCATATATATGGCTGAGAAGTATAAATCTTCTAATGATGGTGTTGTTTGTACAATAATAAATGAAATGCGCATAACACACATATTTGTTGATAAAATTAATAAATTATGTACTATTTAAAACTAACATTAACTTAAGGATTCTAGTTGATTGATATAGGTATTTGTGTTATGCGCATTTCATTTTTTTTGTCATCTCACTCATAAATCATGAAATTATTCTGTTGTTGTAAAATCTATTTTTCAAAGTCGAAAAGTAAAGGTAATGGATACAACTCTTAATTAATAATTAAATTTTTACGAGCATTAATAAAACTAATACTAACAATAATATAATAATAATAAATAATAAGAATACAACTGATGTCTAAAAATATGTACTATAATAAATAAAATATAAATAAAATAAGAATAAGTTATATTTATAAAATCCCAAGTGCAAAAAAAAAGTTTATTTTGAATAAAAGTAAAATAAATTCTAGAATGTTTAATATTCTATTTCATGCCCCTCGTTGGATAGAATAGCTTTGAAATGGTGAAATTATTTTCTTCCTAATATGGAAAATAAAGGAGAAATTATCAACAAAACGAAGGAATAGTAAATAAATTTGTAAAAAGAAATAATTCACGATTTTAAAGTGAAATAGAAATAAATTAGCAGTTTCCTTTCATGGAATAAAATATACGATTCTATTATTTGCGTTTCAATGAAAATGTAAATTTCAATTCAGTTTATTTTTTTTTTTTTTTTTCATTATCTCTAACACGAATTTTGATTATGTGTTTTGTGAAAATCATATAATCTAGGTAGATTAATAATGAATAAATCATCTTTGGAACCATTTGCATGTATATTGAGGGAGATTAATATAATTAAGGGGTTGGTATGCTAGGAAATTATAAATATAAAAGAAATAATAGTAGTAGATAAATCATAGAAAAGTTAACAAAAAAAAAAAAAAAAGTTTTAGATAAATGTGTTCTTTTTCTTCGAAATTCACATTAATTATAAATCGATTTGACAAATTGATACGATGACCTAATATTCTTTTTTTAGTGGTGGATATATATTTAAAAGGGTTATATCATTTCTTGAGTAAAGAATTTCTATTTCTCTATTTTTATTTATTTATTTTTTGTAGGACATAAAAAAACGAGGCAATCAAGACCGAATCTAAACTAGAATCAATACTTGTCCGAATTGGGCAAAAACTTGGATGCTCTTTGGAGGTGGAGGTCGGAGGACTTGATATATTGCTTAACACATTGAAGCCCGGCCAAAATATAAGCTCAGCTACAAGTAAAGTTGAGGAAAAGTTGCAGGCCTAGGGCTGAGTTGGTTGCCAGGTCCCGCCCGGGCTCAGGGCCCCAGAGCTGCATTTGGGCGGAAACCTCGACTCCAGTACGGGAGAGAACTGTTGATTCCACCTCCGAGCTCAATTAGACACGATCAAAGAATTTACATTTTGAAACTGCCTCGTAGAGATGGGAGGCCAGTGATCGAATCCCAACGGAACACCAACTTCGCCAGCTCTTTTATACGTCCTATGCTATTCTGCTATTCTGTTATTCTGCTATTCTACTGCTACTCTCTTCCACTAATTCCATTCAAAAACCCTTTTTCATATTCTACACTCGTCTCTTGATCGAGTTTCCCCCTAAATTGAAATATTTTTTCATTCACTTTAAAATAATTTGATTAAATATTATAAAGTTTATTAATATATTTTTTTAGGATATTATCTCTCTCTACCATTTAATTGGAAGGCATTTATTTTATATGAAATTTGATTTTTAAAAATAGATGAGCCACACAGTCTATGAGATACAAATCATTTTTAAAAACAAGAAGAAAAATCCCGAAATGGAAATGATTTATTAATGCTCTTTCGTTTTCAGAGAAAATAAAAAGGATATAGTGCCAATGGATTTCAATTTTAAACGCAACCTAACACAAATAAAATACTACTCAAAGACAACAAGAAGAACGGTGCTTTTTGCCTTATTTACTCCCGATTTCGCACTTTTGATTTTGATTTTTTTTTATCTCAATTCAAGAAGGAGAAAATTACTTCTGGGTGTTAGAGGAAGAGGGAAAATATATTTGAAAGGCTCTTTTACACGCTGCCTTTGCACAAATGATTAAAGTTTTTTCGAACCATCTTTCCAATTTAATTTCAAGTATTAGCGATAGATCCACTTGTTTATTTTTTTATTTTTTATTCAATTTGGTTTTGTTACTTTTTTTTACCCAGCTTAAATGGTAATTGATATTTTAATAATATTATTCAAAAAAGGATTTAGTGTTGGTTCAAATATCATACGTATTATCATTGAAAAGGTTTTTAGTTTCATTTTACATTTAATGGAAAACAATTTTTTTTTTTTAAAATGAAATTCATATTATAAACCCTGAACTAAAGGATGAACTCATATTTGATAAAATTTAAAAAAAGGAAAATTTTTAAACAATACATTTATTATAAAAATGCATAGAATGTATATTTTTTTCATTATTAATGTATATTTTATGAGATAATAGAATATTTGGAAATATTTACAACCAGTTTTTTCACTTTTGATATTAGTCAATGGATTACTAGTCTGGTCTGCAATTATGTATTATCTTCTTCTCTTCTTAAGGCCCGATTCACACACAAGTGGCGTATGGCACTGGCGTGGTTCTGGCGTGGAACAGGTTTGTTAATGTAATTGCATTAGCTTATGACTCAATACCCACAGATATGGCGTGTTGGAGGCGTGGAAAATGGCACGAAGACCACTCCAAATGAATAATGAAATGGTCTAGAAGTGGCGTCCCAGTCCTACGAGCCACCGGTGGCGTCGGAGTGGAGTGGTCTTCGTGCCATTTTCCACGCCTCCAACACGCCATATCTGTGGGTATTGAGTCATAAGCTAATGCAATTACATTAACAAACCTGTTCCACGCCAGAACCACGCCAGTGCCATACGCCACTTGTGTGTGAATCGGGCCTAAGGTGCCGTCTCCCTTCGGAGTTTGGCCATCATCATGACTAGGATAGCCTTAGAAGCTGCCCAGCCATGATGATTTTTCTAGGGAATTTTAATGCGGTGGTTTTCCATTGCCTTCCACATGTATAGAACCAGGAACTTTCAGTTCCTGGAGCCGGAGGCAGCTGATGTTCAATTGAATTTATTAGAAAAATTTGTTCTTAGGTGGAATCGAACGCCGACTTCTTGTGTAAAAAATTGCCATGCTACATTCTCGGCCAAGCCGCCTCCATTATGTATTATCAAAAAAAAAAAAAATTTGCTGACAAACTAGATTTTTTTTTAAAAAAGGCATTGTCTTCTCTTAACTTTGAAATATTAACAAAATATTATATTAGGGATGGAAATGGTTGAATGATATAATAAATATGTATATAATTTGATAAAAATACCATAAATAGTAATTTATAAAATAAAATTTAATTTTTTAATAGAATACGCTATTGTACATAGAAAAATTGAATGTTTTAATTATTTCATCAATTACGCAAGGATGCTTGTAGAATTAATTTATAATTTTTTTCTTTTACTTATATATTGAATGTAAAAAGAGATTAATTTATTATTGGTATTAGTAAATAAAGATAATAATAATGATAAGAAAAAAATTTAATTTTAAAAGTTTCAATCACAAATCTTACAAAAATAAGAAGACAAAAAAATAAAAATAATAATATACTATATGTGATATATAATATAATGAATGATAGATAAAATGTGGAAATTAGCTGAGGTCAATAGTAAGCAAATATCAATATAAAAATGCATTTTTAATAATTTATAAAATGCTAAAAATGATTTGAAAATATTATAGTTTCAAGCAAATGGGTGCCATAGTCATAGTGAAAGTAAAAGCTACGATATGAAATATTTTTTAAATTTAAATAATGTAAAGTTTAATTTAAGAAAATTTATATTTAATTTCCATAAATAGTTAAATAAATTCTCCATTCATGTTTAATTGTTTCATTTAAACATTAAACATTAAAGAACACCATTTAAAAGAATTTTAATATGGAAAAGAGTAAATGTTTTTTTTTTAATTTTACAACTTTTCAATATAGTCTCAGTGAGAAATTTAAATAATTAATAAAACAATGAAATGGGTTAATTAATAGAGTTATATTTTTATTTTATACAAAATGTTAAAAAATATTTAAAAACATATGATTGATTTACTTTTTAGTGCCCGTTCAAATGACATACTTATATTTCAATAAAAATTTAAAATTAATCAATATAATATTAAATTATTACTGACAGCAATAAAAATATAATGCCAGAGTCAATAAAATATAATAAAATATAATAAAAAAAAATTACAAAATATTGTTTATAAATTGAAACTGAAATGGAAATAAAAATATTTTATTTTATAGTGAAGTGATAAAAGTAACAAAGGAATGGATATTCATATTCTATTCATTTTTATCATTTTGATAATCTAATTCCAATTGAAACAACATAATAAACTATACTGAATACTACATTTCTTTTTTTTTTATATTTCTACTTTAATTTAAAATTGTTGTATTTTTCTTGTTAGTATGCCAGGTTATTTCTGTTATTATTAATGCTAATTTATAAAGTTTATGTCAACTGATTTAAAATTACTTTAATTAGTATGATTCTAGCATAAATAGTTGATATATATCTATTACATTATTTTGCACATGCTTAAACACTTTCTAGTATAGTTTACACTTTATATACAACAGTAAAAATATACTTATAATCAATTTCTATAACTAATTTTAGTGGATTATTTTATTTTGTATTTTATTCTCATGTCTAATTAAATATTATTTTTGTTTTAGATTTCAGAAATTTAGTTAAGTTGCAAACAAGAATCAAATTCATTGGAGCAGTAACGAGTTCACTTACCATGCAACTGCGCTAGCGACTGAAGTGTGTTACTGTTGCAGTTGATGAAACCTGAAACCAACAAAGAATAAGAAAAATTAAATTTTAGTTTGTTTTTTTTTTGTCTATTCTTTTTATAAAGTTGATTATCAAAATTCCTAGGGAGATTTGGAAACATCATCATCAGGTTTTTTCTTCCTTAAATTTCATTCATTAAAAGTTTGGATATTAATCTTGGCAAAAATATTGTGGCCACCCCACTTGGCACCAAACGAAGCTTTTGCTCCTTCTTTCCTTCAAGTGATTTATTATATTAAAATACAAGGGAAACAAATTTGGGGCTGTAAATGCACGAAAACTTAAAACTTATCTGCAGTTATAAATTTTCTAGGTCATAGAATGTTTCCTACAAATAAATTATATAATTAATTTTTGTTTTGTTTTTTTTCATAATGCTATGAAACAAAAACAAATATATTTGATTATAATAATAGAAATTAAAATAACATTTAATTCATTTATTTATTTAAAGGTATTTAATACAAGTATGCTAAAAAAATGATTTTGTTTTGTGAACATCATCATCAGTCGAGTAACATTATTATTATTAATTTGAAATGATACTTAAACAAGTGTGATGATTATATTATAAATGTTCGTTTTACTTCTGTAATTTTAAATTTATTAAAATTTAGAAAATAGACCTACTATATTTGATATATGTGTGTATGATTATATATACGATTAGATTCTTAAATACACATATATTATAAATATACAAATTATTAATATTATACTTTTGCTTGCATCAGTAATAGTAAAATGAAATTTCTAAATAAATTATTATTATTAAATAAAAGTAATATCTATATTTTATCCACTTTTAAAAAAAAATATTGATCAAATTTGACTCAGAACCATATTCTAGGTGTATAATAAAAGCCTGTTTAATAGAGTATAAATTATTATATAAAGGAGAGTTGCTCATCTTGGGACTCAGTATACCTCGAGAAAGTTTTAATATTTGCCCTAAATTTTAAATTAACTCTTAGATCTTGTAGATGTTGAGAAAGTGCAAGACAATCAAATTATCAGATGTGTTTTTATTTAATTGAAATTAGCTGGAGAGTCTCCACTCGACTATCTCGCAATTTGAATTGGATTAAATAACATAATATATTATATTTAAATTAAATTTAATTAATTATAAATTATAAATAATAAATATTAAACCAGCGCATGTTTGGCTTTTTGTTGATGGCACCACGTAATGTGTTGGCGCGTGAGATTTGCAGTGTTAAAAAATTAATTCTGGTAATTTCAGCGAATCAATCAAGCTGAAATTCTATATATAGCAGTTTTATACAATTATTAATCATGTGAAAAATTATCAAACATATATCTTTATTTTTACGGTCACTTTAGAGGAAAAAAAATCAAAACGTTGTAGGTAATGACCCTCTTCCGGTTGAGCTACATTTCTCAAAAGTTGATAGAAAACTATGAATTTTGAATAATGTCCATGTACCAAATTTCATCATTCTAGCTCAAACCGTTTTTGCGTAATCTTGCCTACATACATACACACATACACACATACACACACACACACAGACATTTTTCTCAACCTTAGTGAAAATGATTCAGGAACCTTCAAAACGTATAAAAACATCAAAATCTCAACATCGAAAATTTTCGTGATCGCAATACTATCTCTGGCGAGATAGTAAAAACAGGTTAGAATTTATAAATATTTTTATTTTTAGAACATTCCTAGTATATTTGATATTAAATTTTGATAAATTGTAAGATTAATTTTTAATTTGAAATTAAATAATAGGTTCAAATTAATATTTTTTTTTATTACTTAAAGAGTTCAGTAGTTACATTTAGAAAAACACTTTCTGATGATAGTGAAATGAAAAATAAATAAATAATTAAATAATAAAATAAAATAAATAAATAAATAATGTTTAAATTCATATTATTCTAAATAATTTTAAATTGCAATTGCATAATCTACACCTGAGCTTGATAATGGAATCATTTCTGAAAATTTTCAACTTATGTAATAATCTCTCTGTTTCATTTATTTTTTTTATTTTAAATGATGAAGGTTTGACAGCAAGTTTGAAAAATTGACAGGTTTCTCATTTTAATATAAATGAGGGTGAATAAGAGAGATCAAATTATAGCTTACTAAACTGGGGAGCTCTTTCAATTTCCTTTGATTTAAAATATCATCTAATATTGGATCTATATTCTCTCTATCCCCACACTACTCCCTTACTTCGAAAAAGAGGGTTGCACGATGCATAATCAGTTGGAAATTAGTTGAAGATTAAGATACGGTGTTTATTTTAATTCTTGGAAACCTTATTGCGGATAGAGATATTTAGATATAAGTTTCCAATCGGAGCCAAGCAATTTTGGATTTGTTTGTCAGTGAGATAACAGAACTATGTATTAGAATGGCATTATAAAGTTTCGGAGTTTAATTATGGATTAGAAATTCGCTAACATTTCGTCCCTTTTCCAATAAATTAAAATAGGAAGTTTATTAATAGTAACAGTATTTTCAAGTTTCTCTCTCTTACAATCGATGATTAGAATTGTTTTGTTTTTTTGTTTTTTTTGAAGCATTTGAGAACTTTATTATTAAGTCAAAAGCAACCTAATTCGAAATTACTTTCAAATGGCTTCATATGGGGCTTGTTTCAACTATATTCTTTGAAATATATAATTGAAATACAAATTTCTATGTCTTTTAAAGATTGAATCTTTATCCATTTTAATTATATAATATAAAACAGTATAAATGAAGTTAGAAGAAAAATAAATATTTAAATCTAACAAAAAAATAAAAAAAATTGTTATTTGTATTTACTAAAGAAGAAGAAGATAACATGATGTGAGGAATATTCATTTAATTAAGTGAATAAAAAAAAAATTTCCTTCATTAGAAAATCTTTAAATTTTTTGAATATAATGGTCTTAGTGTTCAATATTATTGAAGCGCCCTCTGCATTTACATTTAATCAATTATGCAGATGTTTTTTTTCCTACAACTTCTATTTTACCAAACCATTGCCAACTTTATAAATGAATACTTGTATTAAAAAAAGAATACTTTTTTTCTATAAAAGTAAGGGATAATCATTAACCAGAGAAAAAAATCAATTATGAAGCCACTAATTAATAAAGTAAGTCTGGTCCTTAATAAAAGTAATAATAATTGTTTCCTGTATTAAATATTTAGTTTATCAGTAAAAAAATATTCAGTTGCAATTATTTAATTCATAATTATTATTATTATTATTCAATTAGGAGTAATAAAAATAATTATTTTAATATGATCATAATTTGTAGATATGCAGAGATCGTTTTCAGGGCTTCTTTATTATTTATCCTATTTATATTTAAATTTAATGTTAATAGTTTTTATTTTTATGTACATACTAGCTGCTGAGACCGTCTTCGGCGCCCTTTGCACCTAGAAGGGGAGCTATGCCCCCTGTACCCCCGAAGTAATACATAGTATTTGGTTGAAAGTCTGTATGTCAAAGGATTTCATCCATTTTGTTCCAATCAGTATATTACATAAAACATTCATTTGTTGTTGTGATCTTACTCAAAATATATTTTAATTTATTCAGTAAATTAATTATATATTATTATTGTATTTGTTATTTTTATGTACACATTAAGAAAAATACAAAAAGATCGAATTAGTGCAATAGTAAATATTATTTGAAAATTATTTTTATTATTATTTTACTATTAAGTGGCTTTATTTTATAAAAAAAAAAATATATATTTTTAATTAAGTAAATATATTATTAAGAAAAAGGAGAAATTTCTATTTTTCTTGATAATAAATTTTAAACACATATTTTTAGTGTTAAATAAAAGTGAAGTTAATTTTATTTGTTCATTTCCTTGAGATTATATCAATTTTGTATATGCCCTAAGATTAAAATTTCGACTATTTTTTTTTTGAAAATTTTTATTAAATTAAACAATTTCAATTGATTTATTAATTATTTTGAAATTGATATTTTCTTTAAAACTATTTTTATAAAATACATTTTCTGAATAGCTAGTTACCTGATTAACTAATAAAAGTTTTCTAAATAAGTAAATATATTATTATTGCTTTTACCTTAATAAAATTAACTAACAGAGTGAACTCTGTCGACAAATCAACCATCCTATATATAAGATTTGTTTATACCATAGAAACTAATTTTCCTTTCTAGTTAATACGAACCTTGTTAGTTGTTTTGGTGGCAATCATCATCGTCTTAAATCCCCGTATTTTAGACAGGAGAGATATTTGCGGCTCTGCTCATAAATTGCTCTCTGCTAATGGAGAGGAAGCCAAATGGATGTACTTATGTCTGTCTGTCTCTATAGTTTTATGACTCAGCATATAAATACTAAATAAATCTAAATAACCTATGAAATAGGCAATTATAAATTTTAAAAGACAAGAGGTAGGTTTATTCCACTTCAAAAAATTAATAGGCTGTACTTAGATTTTGGATTTTCATTGATCAAAAATATCGTTCATTCTTTCTCTCTTTCTCTCTTTTTCTCTTTTATCTATATAAAATCAGATGTATTTCATTTAATCACATCTCTAAATTAACTTTATCCATGAATTCACTTAATCCGAGTTGGGTAGTTGAGTAAAAATGTAAAGATGAGGATTTAGAATGTCATTGACATGTAATTGCAAAATATATTCGAGTAAACCCCAACAAAAGTACTCCCTTTTTTTTCCTATTCTATCATTCGATTAGTTATTTTAAAGTGGAATTGACGACAGATCAATGTTTCCTATGGATTAGCAATGAAGAGGAAAAGAAAGATAAATGAGCAGTTTTTCTTCATTTGATTTAAATAATCAAAGGAAATTGTTTTTGAACAAGTTCTAAAAGAGAAACCAGAGAGAATGAATGAATGCGAAAGATGTCAACATCAGTCAAGTTCAATAAAGTTCAATATTTATCAAAAAAAAAAAACGATTTTACTTCGAGTAATCAATCATTCACTTCAATTCACATTATGTATTAACATGTTTTAAGTATTACTTTGGTTTCAGTCAATATTTGTGATTCACTTTAACTACTGCTTAATGAAAATCAAATATATTTAATAACACATTAAACTACCTAACTATGGTATATCTGAAAGGTTTATTTCCTTCTATACCTTTTATAGATGCCTACATATATTAGAATGCTTTTTATTGGAATTTTTTTAATAGAAATATTTTCATATAAATTAAGCATCTCAGTATGACAAAATTAGGAGACTATAAAAATATCATTTTTATAATATAACTTTTACTATTCAATAAGTATTGGAATCCAAAAGTACTAGTACAACAAAAGTTCTAATATATTTATCTTATATTTCTTGATTGTGATAATTAATTATTAATTTATTAAAACTATTTAAATATTATTAAAGAATGAATTTTAATTTAAAAAGTGATTTTGAAATTTAAAGAATTTATATACTAGTATTAATTATATTTTATTATTATTGAATATACAACTCATGTAAGTATAGGTATACATTGTATATATTTTTAGTATATTTTTATTTATAAAACTTTAAAATAAAAGTATACTCCGTGTATTTTAATCGTAAAAGGATTTGAAAGTTAATTCTGTTTAATGTTTATAGGATATAAAAATAACTTATAAAAACGAAGAAAAAATCCTATTCCTTTTATATATATAAATATATATATATATGTTTAGATAAAAATAAAAAAAATATTGAAAATTGATTTATGTATAAAAGCATCTTCTTCCTATAAAAAAGTTTGATTATCTTTTGTTTTTGAATCGAGGCTTTGAGAGAATTTCTAAATTCTATCTGGAATGAGGACCTCTTAAATCCCTTCATTCATAAAACGGATGCATCCGGAGGGCTTAATCCCAGGATGAAAACGTCCTTTCGTGGGTGGGGCCAATGTCCGTAGGGGTGAGCCAACTTTATGTTGTTTCACCTCCCTCGTAACTTCAACCAATAAGGCACACAGCTTTATTCATTATTAATTACATTTTATTGCACAACGCAATTAATTTCTCCTTGTCCTGCTTGTTAGACCAAATCTCTCTCTCCCTGTACAAATTTATATTGTCTTGCATATTATTATTCGGTATTTTATATTTCGACGATAAAAAAAAAAAAATTATGAATATTTATATGGAAATTTATTAATGAATATATTTATTTTTAAATTCATAAAGATAAAGTTATCTCGATTCAATTTATAAAAATTTAATAATTAAATAAAATTAATGATGTGAAAAAATGTTGGGAGCTATTATCAAGTCAGTAGCAAATATATTATAAAAGATTTTAATGTTACTAAAAAAAAAAAATATTTATATTTTATTAATTTTAAATAAAAATGAAAATTGAATATATTTTTATATTAAGTATAATATAAGTATAAATAAATATAATTTTTTACTAATAATAATTCTTGAAATTTTTTTACTATCTCGCAAAAATTCGTAGTTTTCTATCAATTTTTGAGAAATGTAGCTCAACCGGAAGAGGGTCATTACCTATCATGTTTTGATTTTTGTCCTCTAAGTGGCCGTAAAAATAAATATATATGTTTGATAGTTTTTTACATGATTAAAAATTGTATAAAAGTGCTATATATAGAATTTCAGTTTGAATGAATCGATGAAAGTACCGGAATTAATTTTTTAACACTGCAAATCACGCGCCAGCACGTGACGTGGTATTATCAATAAAGACCCAAACACCCGCTGGTTTAATAAATATTATTTATTAATTTTAATTTATAAATTTAATTAATTAAATTTAATTTAAATATAATATATGTGTTAATTAATCCAATTCAAATTTGCGAGATAGTCGAGTGGAGACACTACAGATTTAATTAAAATATAATAATATTCTAAAACATTGTATTTAAATGATATCTTCTGATTTATGACTGTAAAATATATAAACAAAAAATAAAGAAACGGGAGACCTCCCGGGAAAAGCAGCCAGGTAGAAAAAATTAAAAAAAAATCTTTTAATTTAATTGCCAACGATTCGAGTGTGAGTCGCAATAACCTACAAAGGCAAGATTTGTCAAAAAATTACCTACGAATGATTTTAATTTAAAATAAATGATATTTAAATAATTATATTTATATAAAAAAAACTATAATCCTATTTATTTTTTAATTCGAATTGGTTGTTGTTTAAAAAAAAAAGAAAAAATGTCGATCTAATTTTGTTTTGAAATATTTTTTAGATTATTAATCATATATTTCTATTTTTTAAATATACATGTATTTAGTATATATATATTATTCTATAAATTTTCATATATTTATGTTCATGATGAATTGAGAAAATAAAAAAAAATATATGAGTAAATTATAAATAAATATTTATTTACATTAAACATTCATGTTAAATAATATTTATTTTACTTATTTTATAAATTTCAAACATCCAAATCAATATATAAATATATATAGTAAGTACAAAGACAGTTTTAGAATTGCTTTTTTTACATATTTAAAAGGAAGTAAATATTGAACAAATTTAGGCGACGAAAGCTTCTGCATGTAAATCTTTAATAAATAAGAATCGTGTGAAAGAATTTTTTTTTATTTTTTTTTTTGTTTTTATTTTGAATAAGTTATAATTTTTAACAACAATTTTTAGCAAAAAAAAATAAGCTGGAGTGTCTCCACTCGACTAACTCGCAATTTGAATTGGATTAAATAACATATATTATATTTAAATTAAATTTAATTAATTATTAATTATAAATTAATAAATAATATTTATTAAACCATCGTGTGTTTGGCTCTTTGAAGATGGCACCATGTTACGTGCTGACGCGTGATTTGCAGTGTTAAAAAATTAATTCTGGTACTATCACCGAATCAAGCAAGCTGAAATTCTATATATAGCAGTTTTATACAATTTTTAATCATGTGAAAAACTATCAAACATATATATTTATTTTTACGGTCACTTTAGAGGAAAAAAAAATGAAAACGTGGTAGGTAATGACCCACTTCCGGATGAGTTACATTTCTCAAAAGTTGATAGAAAACTACGAATTTTGAATAATGCCCATGTACCAAATTTAATTATTTGACTTAATTTTTACGTAATCTTGTCTAAATACAACACAAACAGAGACATTTTTCTCAACCTTAGTGAAAATGACTCAGGGACCTTCAAAACGTATAAAAACATCAAAATCTGGACATCTAAAATTTTCATGATCGCAATAGTATCCCTGGCGAGATAGTAAAAAAAATGAATTTCAACAAATAGTATTATGGATGATTAAATTAATACTAGAGAGAAGAATCATCATGTATGGTTAGAAATTTCACGATAAAAGCCATTGCGTTTCAAAAATAACAAAGGAAAGATCGATTAATCCCAGTGGCGCTCTCACTTATGCTCTTTTGGACTTAATTAATTCTAAGCATTAATTACTTTTGACGTGACAAAGAAAGATGATTATAATTAATAATTTACAAACTACTTATATGTAATAAGCAAATAAAAAGGAAAATATTTTTTGAATAAAGGATATCTCAATCGAATAACAACAATTCTTAATAAAACAAAGAATAACTTGGCAAAATATTATCTTAATAAAAATTATACTATGAGAGGAAATCCAATTTATAATAATATTTTAAAAGTGCCTTACGGATACCAGCTATTATAATCAGAAAAAATAACTGTTATTTTTTTATATTTACCAAAAACTATAGAAATGATATTTTTATGGTGATTGTGTGTGTGAATTTGATAGCGCGTCTAGGTTGTTTATTTTGATCCAAACCACATTTACTGTTATCAACTTTATTTATTTTTTTTTACACAAAAATATACATATAACGAGTTTTTGATCAAAATAATCGTTTTTATTTCATGAATTAGAAATGAAAATAAAAAAAAGTAAATATTCATTATGTCAAAAAATAATAATAATAATAATAATAAATTTACTATATACAATGGGGATTATTGATCAATTACTAACTTTTACATAATATATTTATTAATTTGGAATTTAAATATATGTAAGAGGATTCCTGTGCCACCTAAATGTATAAAGATCAAGTCTCTGGTGACAATATACAAACTTTTAATTTTTCTTACTATAAATAATCAAAACTAATATTTCATAATTATTATTGTTATTATAAATAAACTCAACTATTGTTTCTTTTACTTGAAGTAAATATTATAATAAAATAATGTATAAATTATATATAATTCTAATAAAATAATAACATCTTTTATACTTTAGAAAGCAACACCCTGTGGTTTTATTTAACATTATAAAACAACAGTTGAGTTTATTTATTATAACAACATATTAAATATGAAACATTATCATTGATTATTTAAAGTAAGTAAAGTAAGAAAAATTAATTTGTTTATCGTCACCAGAGACTTGATCTTTATACATCTAGGTGGAACAGAAATGCTCTTACATATGTTCTTCTTCTTTTATATATATAAAAAAAGGTTTTTGTTTGCGCATTGCTCAGAATTTAAAATTTTTTGCATATCTTTGCGTTTCATGATCCATAGAATCTAAAAGTGACTTTAGAATTTAGAAAAATAAAAATAATATAAATATTATAAACATTCTTTGTATTGTATTCTTTGCGCTGATGAAGGACAACATGTACATATTAAATTTTAATAAATTAATTTGTTATTGATTAGATATTAATAAAATTTATAGCCTATGAACAGACATGAAAATTTAGAAAACATCCTCTTGGAAGCCCAAGGACGCTGTGGGAAACAAAAAACAAAAAACAAAAAAGAACGTAGGGAATTATGAAAGAAATTTCAAGGAAAGACTTTGGAGATTGTGATAAGAGATAAATAATGGGAAGCTTCATAGAGAGATATGACAGGGTAGGAGGTAGATGGTTAGAGCTCAGGATAGGGATACTTGGAGAAATGTGGTTGTTGTAGCCAAGAACTTTCGAGTAACGTAGAGTCAGAGCCCAGAGGTAGATAGATATATATAACATTTACAATAATAATATATAATTAATTTACTGATTAAATTAAAATATATTTTAAATAAGAACACAACAAATGAATGTTTTATGTAATATACTGATTGAAACAAAATGGATGAAAACCTTTTACATACAGACTTTCAACCAAATACTATGTATCCCTCGGGGGTAAAGGGGGCAGAGCCCTCGCCTAGGTGTGAAGAGCGCCGAAGGGGGTTATTTTCAAGTTTAATTATGAGATTTGGGACTTGGCGTTTCGGTGCCCATTTTGTCGCAATTTTCAAAAAGAGTTTACTTAGGAAATTTTTTGGGATTCACAAAAAGACTAAAATTGAAAATCCCTCTCTTCAAAATGGCGTCAAAATGGGCGCCGAATCGCCAAGATCTAAATCTCACAATTAAACATGAAAATATAACTCAGAAATATTTTCTCATAATAATAAAAACTTTCATTGAAACGCCAACGAACGAATGAATATATGGTATAAATATATATATATATATATTAAAAAAAATATTTAAAATTAATTTTAATTTTTTATTTCTAAAAATATTTAAAAATATTTTCATCATTAACATTAATTTTATTAATTTCTTTCTTATTGGATTATTTAAATAAAATTAATGGTATACACGAACGCATCCAGTTATAAATATTTAGTATCGAATAAATGAAATAGTTAATAGTTGATGTATTGTAGTGTGTTGTTGTAGACGTAACAGGCAATCGTCTCTAAGCTGGTAATAGAATCACCAAGCGGTAATACATTAGACAAATGGGGCCTCGATGTCCAAACTTGACTGCGGGGACGAGATGAAAAGAGGTGGCACATGTATTTAGAACGTATATTTAGACTTCCAAATGAAGCTTCAATATTGATGAGCAGGAATGGCTGATTGGCTTTGAACTGTCCAAATCCCCACTTCTTTCACTTGAGCCGCTCTTTAGCATATTCAATCCATTCACGAGCTAAGTTGAAAAATTAATTCGAAAGCCGAATATACTTCCGTTCCATTCAAACTGTCAACACATTGGCTCTTGAGTGGTTTCACAAATAAAATAGAAATTGTCAATTTTTTTTTTTTTTTTTTTATAAAAAATTTCATTGAGGGGTTTATGTTTCAATGACAGACCAAGAGAAAAAAAGAGATGAGATGAGAGAGAGAGAGAGAGAGAGATATGTAAATTATATCAACACCAATTTTTGTTTTGCAAATCGTTTTCAATGAAATTCAAATGTAATTAATGTCCAATAAGAAAAAACTTGATTGATGAAATACACAGAATGATGAAGTTATTTAGATCAATAGAGATAAATGAACTGAGTTAAAAACTTGATTTTACTATTGAGTTAGATATATAGATTGTAATTTATTTGAAAATGTGAAAAGAAAATTTATTCATTAGATTAGATTGACAAGATGCAAAAATTCAACTATTTTGATTATATAACATATATATCGATTGTATATATAGACTAAATAAAATTGGATGAAAAAAATAATTATAAAACAATGATAATAATATAATATACATAGATAAAAAATATAATATAATATAATAAAAAATATAATTCTCAAATATAAAATAGAATCTAATAGATAGATAGATAAAAAAGTTTTTATTTTTGTAAAATTTGATAGTAACAATTTTTTTTTTTTTTCAAATTAAGTTTTTGGTAGTTGTTTCTTTTTTATAAGTTCAATAATCCATTTAATATGTTTTTGCGATTATATAAGGTTTCTCACTCTCTCACTCTCCCAGTGGTGTATTGGGAGGGGAACGCGGGGGAAAGACGTTCCCTTACCTTTTTTCAGAACCGGAACGCGTTCCAGAACTTTTTCATGTCCCGACAACTCCCACTTAAATCTACTGTTAGAATTTCTTTTTTTATGTTCGTAAATATTTGGTATAATAAGAATAAGTAAAAATAAAAACTTATATGGAAAAAATAGTTTGCTGAAAATATGACTTTTTTCCCTTACTTTTTATTTTACTAATACATCACTGCTCTTTCTCTATCTATCTATCTATCTCTCTATCTATTTATCTATCTATCTATCTATTTATCTATCTATCTATCTATATATATATATATATATATGTGTGTGTGTGTGTGTGTTGGTAGTATAAATTATATAGAATAAATATAATTTCTTAATTAAAGATATTGTTATATTTAATTAATTAATTAATGATCATTTAATGTTTTCATAAAAATAAGAAAATTTTATAGTAAATCGTAAAATTGAATAACTAACATTCGACAGCATTTATTTTCTTATTTAGAATTCCAGCTGGACAAGAACTGCAACCGGGTAGTTCTCATCAAAGTCACCAAAAGGGGGAGGATGCAGAGTTAATTATATTCATCTAAATTTATATATACAGGGTGTCTCCAAAAAATGTTCTAACACTTTGAATGACTATAAATACATTATTTATGCACATAAAGACAGGATTAAAGGCTTGAATTACAGAAGAAAGATCTAATTAAAGAATATGTTCGTAATTGTTCAAATTGATGACCGTTATTGTCCAGACAACGCTGACAACGGACTCCTGCAAAAGGTTAGGTACCTGTCACCATGGACAAATTCGTTGAGAAAGAATGGTCCTATTATGTCCAATGCTGATATCCCACTCCACACCTACCGCTGGTTAGTTTAAATGATGTTCAACTGTAGCATGAGGATTTACAGCATCCCAGTTGGTGCAATTATGGCGATTAATTGAGCCATTTAATTTAAAGGTGGCCTCATCGCTCGGAACAATTTTATCTGGAACCCCTGCATGGTCTGCACATTTTGCCAGGTACCATTCACAGAATTGAACTCTCCGGTCAGGATCATTTTCATTGAGAGCATGGAGTAGTGATGGAATGTAGCTTTACCAACGCAGACGCTTCAACAAAGTACATTATTTTTTAGACACCCTGTATATATATGTTTAATGTTAAATTTGTATTTTGTATGTAATTTATACATAATGTGGAAATTAACCTGTTTTTTTACCGACCGACGATAGTAAGGGAGGTATTGTTTTAACACTAAATTTCACATGTGGATATTTTTACATATCTCCACGAATCATGCATTTTCTTTAACAAAAAAAGGATTTTTAGCATGATGTCTGTCCGTCCGTCCGTATAGATGTGTACAGCTCGAACGGCTCAACGGATGTTGATGAAATTTGGTATATATATTTACTTAATGCATCAGTATGATGAATTGATCAACTTTTGGTGCAAATCCGGAAACCGGAAGTGGTAGTATTAGCGTTCGACGATAGGAAGGGAAGGGTTATTTTCACACCAAATTTCACATGAGGAGATATTTTACCTATCACCACGAATCATGCACTTTGTATTGGTTTTATCCTCAAGAAAAATCATCTTTATTAGTTGTTTTTTTTAATTTAAAATTATATGACGTCACCCAGCACTTCATGGCTTCACAGTCAGCGCCTCCTTATATATTATAAATAAAATAAAATTAAAAATATATATGTAATATCCATATCTGTTTTTTATTACATTAATAGATATATTAAAATTATTTGAAATTGTTTCTGTAACTGGAAATTAATTTAATTCAAACCGTCGGTCGGTTCGAACCTGGCCACAGGTCAACTTATTTTAATTTCTAATAAATTACTAATTATATTTAAATATTGATTAAATAAAAACAGGAAAGAAATTGACTTGAATTGTGTAATTAACTAAGAAGATTAGTAATAAAGTTAACAAATAATAGAAAATAGAAATCATATAGAAGATAGTTTTAATTTTTGGTTTACTCTAAATCTTTTACTATGATTTAGTATTACTAATAAGAATGATGAGTACTCTCGAACATATCAATTAAAGTTTCTATTGTAAAAAAAGAATGATATATTCAAATTTTAATTTTAAGAATATTTTATTTATATAATTAACAAAATCCCTTTTTTCTTCAGTCATGTGATATATTTTCTATTAATATTAATAGTAGTAGTAATAGTGAATTTTGATTGTGACATATCATATTTATTTTATATTTTTTGACAAACAAATATTTGATATTTACGAATATATGGTACGAATTAGGAAATGATTTTAGAACGTGAATTGGAATAATAAAATGGATACTAGGTATTAAATTCTCTAATTAAATAAACAAATCCAATATTTAAAAATAAAAAGTATTTTGATCAAAAGTAAATAATAAATCATGAATATTCATTCTGTATTTGTGATTGGAATTCTATCAAGTATAGAAATTATATGAAATGAGAATAATTGAAAAAAATTCCTAGGATTAAATAGGAATTAAATTTAAAATTAATTTCATTTGACAGAATATTCAATATAATATTGCAACTTGTTTAATTATGTTGTTACATATTTGTACTTTTTTAATAAATATATTAAAAGATTAATAAAAGAGATGAAATCTAAATCCAATGATATATTGGAATGTTTTTATTGAAAATGCTGGCATTCTCCAGCTGGAAAATAATAATAAAATTTAAAAAAAAAAAAGAGAGATGGATTGTGAAAAAATAATTAATCCTAACCATTTGATTTATTTAAATTTTATACTGCATTGATAATAAATAAATTATTTAAATATATTTTTATATTTTCATATATTTTATTTATTTATTATTTAAACAATAAATAAATAAATACAATTTTAATAAAAAAAATTCTAATAACAAATAATCAATCATCAAAAAATACAATAAAAAAAAAATAAAATAAAATTTGTCTCTTTGTCTATGAATGTTTATCAATTATTTTAATGAAGATTTTATAATTAATGAGATTTTTAAAGAGTAAGGATTTTCCCGATCATACCAATTTTAACTCAAGTCTGATGAGAATTCAGATTAAATCTTTTAAGAGTAGAAAGAAAATTAAATTATTTACTCCATTAAAATGTTTAGTCTTATTAAGATAAATTCTATCTGGATGTTGTACTTAAAGCAGAGTAAACAAAAAAAAATCTTGAAATCCATTATCATGTTTACATTTTCTTGATTAAAACACAAAACAAGTTGAAATTAGGTGAATAAATTAAAAAAAAATACTTAAAAATGAATTAAAATTGGTAATTTTCAATTAATTTAATAGAATATCAACCAACTCACTGTATATATTTAGAAAATTGTATTATTTATTATATTAAGATTATTTTATGTTATTGTAAATGAAAACACACAAAATTATTATGCATATTACACTACTAAGTATAATACATAATTTTGTCTATTTATTATTGTATTGTATTGTATTATTATATGGTTTTAAAGTTGACTTGAGTTTACAGTAACACACAATGAATAATAAATATAATTTACTTATTAAAGACCGACCAATAAATGTTCGCAACCAACAAACATAATACTAAATACCAAAATTTGCTTTTGTAATTTTCCAAAATCTCTATGTTCAGGATAATGAACATATTAACATATTGAAAATACAAGTGGTTTAATAAAATATACAAAAATACAATAGCTATAATAATTAGTTAATTTATTCGATGGCAGGCCAATAAGTTCGTGACTTTTTGAATTTCCTGCCTCTTAACAATGCTCATGACTTCAGGCAATTATCAGCTGTCGAAATTTGAACCAGCTGGGTCTTTTAGTTTTTGTTTGACATTCATTAATAGCAGACAACCTCGTGATTTGAGAAGAAAATAGAAAAAGTGAATTTCCATGAAAATCCATGAATTGGGGTACGAATTGCTTTCTCATTCGCTCTTCTCTCCGGATTTAGCCCCGAGTGACTATTTCTTGTTTCCAAACCTGAAGAAATGGCTCGGCGGAAAGAGATTTGACTCCATCGATCAAATCATCTCACAAACAAATCTATTTTGATATCCTCGACAAATCTTATTTTTTGGAAGGGATAAAAAAAAAATTGGAGTGTGAGAAAAAAAAAATATTTTTTATCCAAAAACTTGTTTCATTGAAAAAGTTATGGACGTATTGTCCTGCCCTCGTATTATAAATAAAAATGTATAAAAATAAATTTTTTCAATAAGAAATTTAAATTATTCGATTGAAAAAATATTTTTAAATTATAAAAAATAGCTGTATGAATATTATTTTATAATATACATTTTCTTTAATTTTTTTTTTAGATTTTAAAGGAGAAGTTAAAATTTAAGGAAGATATATTTTTATTGTAGAATTTATAGTGTAAGTAGTAAGTAAGCCCAGAGGAGTAGGATTCAACCCCTAAAGCTAGTCTATTCCCTTATATCTGGGACAAATTGGGATACTCTTGATATCTTGATATTTTCTATTTATCTCTGTGGCTCTATGGAACTCGAAAGTTCTTGGCCGCAGCAACCACACTACTCCAAGTATCCCTATTATGAGCCAATCCTTACCCTCTCCCATCTCGCTCACTTCCCTTCCTACATTATCCACCCACCGCGTCCTTGGTCTTCCAAGCGGGCGTTTCCCACTCAGTCTCCCCACCAATATATTTTTCGCCATTCTTTCCTCTCCCATTCTAACCACGTGTCCTGCCCACCCCAGCCTTCTCGATTTTATAATTCTAACTATATCTGGAGATGCATAGTGGTCATGCAATTCCTCGATATTCAATCTTCGCCATTCCCCGGTGACCTCATCCATAAACGCTTCGCAGAATCCTATTCTCAAATACTCTAAATCTACTCTCGTCACCTAAAGTCATAGACCATGCCTCACACCCATATAATACAACCGGTAAAATAATTGTTTTATATATTTTAATTTTTATCCCCTTTGTAGATACTTATATAATATAAATTTAAAAAATTTCATATTTATTTACGTTCCTTGCCCATCGCACCCTTCTCGATTTTATAATTCTAATCTTGATATTTTACAAAAAATTATTATAAACATTTTTGTTATTGAATAATCAATCAATTTTAACTAATTTCATAATATTTAAAATTCTAATTTATCAATGGGTTATAAAATGTTCATCAAAATAGACACTTAAAGTGAAAGTCAAGTTTACTATTCTAATAATAAAAAAAAAATTTCCTTATTTGATTACATCTATTATTGGTTGGTTACTTCACGAACATGTCTAAAGATGAAATATAATTAGACTTGAATTGTATGTTATGTTTTCAAATAATGTTCAACGAAACAAATGTATAGGATTAGATAATCTTTCCTTTTGGATTAGCTTTAGAATCCTTTAATTAGCCATTTCTTTTCAGAAGTTCATTCGCAGGAGTCCCCGTATGGTTGGATGACATAAAAACCAGCCCGTTTCCTCAATGGTCATCTCCATTCATGGTGAGAGTCATGAATGACATCACAGATGCACTTCACTTGCTACCTGCCGTGCATTCCCGATGCCGGCTGCTGACCTTGTGGCCAGCCGGACTCTGCATCCGAGTGAGTCAGCGACTTCCCCAGTGGCTGGCCCCTGGTCACATGCCACTCGATGCCAATGCCAATCGACACAGCCTCCGTTCTCCGTTATCATCCGACTCAATTAATTACCATAAGATATTATCTTCATATATCTATTATATATATATATATATGTACATCTACATACATATATGTTTAATCAAACATAGATAAAATCATAAATATACTTGACCATCCATAATTAAATTATTAAATGACTGTCACTGAATACTATTTATATTCTATTATCTGTATTATAAAGATAACAAATTAGGAAATGTTTCATCATTAAATGGTAAACTTTCCTTGAAAATTGGGATTATCAGAAGGAATGTTTACTATCAAATGAATAGATACGCCACATTAGGCATATATATAACGATATTTTGTTGATTTTCATTTTTATAAAAATTTTTTCTATAAAAAGAATAAGCTGGAGTGTCTCCACTCAACTATCTCGCAATTTGAATAAAATAACATATATTATAAATAACATATATTACACAAATAACATATATTACACAAATAACATATATTATATTTAAATTAAATTATAAATTAAAATCAATAAATCATATTTATTAAACCAGCGCATGTTTGCCTCTTTATTGATTTGCAATGTTAATTCCGGTACTTTCAGCAATTCAATCAAGCTAAAATTCTATATATAGCAGTTTTATACAATTTTTAATCATGTGAAAAACTATCAAACATATATCTTTATTTTTACGGTGACTTTAGAGGAAAACAAATCAAAACGTTGTAGCTAATGACCCTCTTCCGGTTGAGCTACATTTCTCAAAAGTTGATAGAAAACTACGAATTTTGAATAATGCCCGTATACCAAATTTCATTATTCTAGCTCAAACCATTTTTGCATAATCTTGTCTACATACACACCCACACCTACACACAGACATTTTTTCCAACCTTAGTGAAAATGACTCAGTTTCCTTCAAAACGTATAGAAACCTCAAAATTTCGACATCGAACATTTTCGGGTTCGCAATACTATCTCGCCAGAGATAGTAAAAAGGGTGACGGAGTTTTTTTTCTGAGATAAAACATTTGATAAATATTTTTTTAATCACATAACTGAATGAATAGATTGTCAAATGTTACATATTTTGATCAGTTATTAATCTTTGATACAGGATAAATATATAACTGATGCAATTTTTTATTTCAAGGTGAATGTGAAGGTTACAGGTTAGACAAAACTAAATTTAAAATGTAAGACATGCCAGTTATTAATAGACACTGTTTTAAAATTAAAGAAAAAATATTTTTCAATCAATCATGTATTTTATTATAAAAATTTAATTATAATTGAAGGTATTAAAAGCTGGTGAAAGGTGTCATTTTCTATATAATAAAAGGAATATTAATATGCTATTTAATTATGCTATTTGAATTTAATATTTGTAAAATGAATTAAATTTAAATCAAGAAGGTAATTAATTAATTACTATATGTGGCTCTTGTTAGGAGTGGTTGAAGGAATGTGATTGTAGTTATAAAGCACTTTTAATGCCTGAGAGATAGATAAGTAGATAGTTAAGTTTCTTCCAAGGGAGGAGCACAAATATTGTCATTAAATATTAGTAAAAGCAAAATACACATAAACAAACAACAGTACATTTCTTTATTTAGATTTCTATAAATTTCATTAAATATCAATCATTAAATTAAAATATAATGATTATTATATATATTATTGATAAAATTTTAGATAATATGAATATATTATATGATGTATATATTTATTTTTCTAAAAAAATAAATATTTAGATTGTTTTACAAAAAATAATTTTATTTTCATCCTATTTAATCGTGTAAAAATTAAAGTACTATTGAAATATTAATATAAAAATAAAAATAACATAATAAATGGATAATAAATTATTCATATAGTATATATAGTTTATAGTATACAAATTTGCATTGTAAAAATCGAAATATACTAGATACAATTGTATATTTTCCAATAAAGTGGTAGAATTATTTATTTATATAGAATTATATATTTATGAAAATTTTAATATACAAAACCGGCATTTGGATTTGAAAAGTATGACATTTGTACTTTTATAAATATAAATTATTTATATGTTTAGAATTGAGAGAGAAAGATATTATATATATAGATATTTTTTATTTATACAAGAATCCCCCAGAAAAAACTATTTTCATCCAAATATTCTTACTTAACTCTCCTAGAAATTAATCTTTTAAAATGGATGCCTTAAACGAATGTGCTTCTATAATAAATTTGGAGAGAGTATTTTTATAATGAATATAGAATCTCCAAAATAAATATTTATAGAGTATAATTTTACTTTTTTCATAAAAGTGACAAGTACATACCTATATCTATATAATTAATAATGTTTTGAAATAAAATTAAAACTTCTAAATCAATCATTCATATTTTAAATAAATAAATACAAATATATGAATAAATCATTTATTCCGTTTTTTTTTTTTTTTTTTGTATAATTTCTCTAAAATTTTATGAATAAAATTAACAACTACTACTAGCTGGAAAGTACAATACATTTTCATAATTAAAAGTTTTAATTAAATACTAAAAAAAAGTTAAGTTTATTTTGAATATTATATTTTATGATTAAAAAATTTACTTAGTCTCTAAAAAAATCAAAAAAAAAAATCCATAATTACCTGTTTATACTCGAATGTATATATATATACAAGGTTAACTAAATAATTTTATTGGTTAATTTTGAAAATAAAGAGAATTACAAATGCATAAGCTTATTATTATTATTATTATTATTATTAATTATAATTAACTTGGATACACATTGATTATGTGTTTGAGGTTTAATTAAATTTGCTTTATGAAAATTTTACTTGAATGATTCCATTGCTTCCCTCTCTCTCTCTCTCTCTCTCTCTCTCCTCTTTCTATATTTTAATGAGATTTTTTTTCAATTCCAGATTTAATGAATTTTGAAGAATGTTATGAAGTGGAATTCCATACAGACAGCGACTTCGTTCACTCCCTTCGAATCTATTCTCCGTTTATTTCTCTCTTTCCTGAACGATATTTTTACATCCAAGATGTGTGTGGATGCTTTTTTAAAAATATCTTCGTTTAACCTGAATTCGCGGCTCGCCCTTGCAGGCTGGCTTTAGTTATTTTGCTAAAGGCCCGGCTGATGGGCTAGAAATAGGCAAGGTGGGGCCGCCGTCGCCCCCCTTAAGAATTTGTCAACACAACACTCACCTGCATGAACAAATGAGCAAAGGAGGTTAATGCATTGACACATCTTCTTTACCAAATCAAACATTCGATTTACGAAATCCTATCGGTTTATAAACAATGTCAATCGTTCGACAATTTAGAAAATGAAATGAAAAGTGATAATCGGACATACCAGTTGAGTTATGTCATTTCGGATAAAAAAAAAAAACTATCATCGAGTAGTGACAAGTTTCCTAAGATAAAAGAAAACAATCATATATTGACAAACATTAAATCTTACAATATATACAAAAATTATATGTATATGTATATATTTTGTAGTAGATATATTCAATTTATTAATTTTATAAATAATTGAATGAAATTAACTTCGATTCAAATTATATTTATTTTTTTTACTATCTCGTCAGAGATAGTATTGCGATCATGAAAATTTTCGATATCGATTTTGATGATTTTATACGTTTTGAAGGTTCCTGAGCCATTTTCAATAAGGTTGAGAAAAATATTTGTGTGTAGGTATGTATGTAAACAAGATTACGCAAAAACGGTTTGAGCTAGAATAATGGAATTTGGTACAGGGGCATTATTCAAAATTCGTAGTTTTCTATCAACTTTTGAGAGTAGCTCAATCGGAAAAGGGTCATTACCTACCACGTTTTCATTTTTTTCCTCCTAAACTGACTGTAAAAATAAAGATATATGTTTGATAATTTTTCACATGATTAATAATTGTATAAAACTGCTATATATAAAATTTCAGCTTGCTTGATTTGCTGATAGTACCGGAATTAAATTTTTAACACTGCAAATCAGCACGTGACATGGTGCCATCTTCAAAGAGCCAAACACACGTTGGTTTAATAAATATTATTTATTAATTTATAATTTATAATTAATTAAATTTAATTTAAATATAATATATGTTATTTAATCCAATTCAAATTTTCGAGATAGTCGTGTGGAGACACTCCAGAGTTTTCTAATTAATTAAAACAATAAATAAATAAACTGTATGAAGAACCTGAAAATGCTTAATAATTTAATATTACGCCATTTAATTAAATGATTATTAAATAAATAAGTCAATCTCAGCGAATTCTTTTATGGTATTAAAACTTAAATAATAATATGTTTACATAATAATTTAACAATTTTAAATAACATAAATAGAAAACTATGTTATTTATCCATTTAGCTAACATGCGTTAAATTTCATTGAAAATACTTGAAGAAATTATTACCAAAATTATATCTAATGTAAATAACATATAATATCTATGAATAAGAGATAAGTATTATTTAAACAAATAAATGGAATATAGATGAAAATGTGTTAATCACGAATTCCGACAAATGTTTAAAGTATTTTAATATATAATGATTAGTTGAGTAAATGTAATCTTGCCAGACCTTTTGAGTTTAGTAATTTAGAGCGTAGTTTGATCTTGAGTGGTTTGATCACTTGCATATTGCTAGCTGTTCATTTTAAACTAAACCTTATAGCCTATCTTAATCCCAATTGTGTCGTATACCTCCTTTTGGACATGATTGATGAGGCCTAACGGAGCAACTCTACATTTTATCGCTATATTCACGATAGCTATAAATGAATTTGTTGATCTATGTAAAGTATGGATAAAAGTGAAGAAAACAAAATCACCCTATACATTTTAGAAAATTTGAAATTTTATTTTATATATTTTTTTATGTTATTTAAATTAAGATTCATATTTTTTAGAATAAAAAAAAAAAACAAAAAACCTCTGATTTTGTACGTCCTACGCAAGGACAACGCCTATCAGGTGTTCTATGATCATTAGAACGGGTCCTATCAACCTTTACCTTGATTTTCTTGATCGGAGGCGCTACTTTTTATCAAGTAGCTTCCCATTGATGATCCCGGACGCTGGGTTGACTCAGTCCCATAGACCCCAGCTAGAGAAATTCCCTTCCCGGGACTTGAACCCGGTACCATGTGAATGTGAGTCAGAGACGCTGGCGATCACACCCTGTGGCGCCTTTTTAGAATAAATATTTTTAAATTAAATATATAAATAAAATAGATTATTTTCAGTGAAGTGAAGAAATCAAATTTTAAATATATATTTTGAGTAAATAATTCAAAAATTATGTAAGAAAATTTTAACTATTGTAAGAAAATATTTTCAAATTATCATTAAAATTTATTTAAAAGTCCATTATCAATGAAAAAAACAAATAATTAATTAATCAATGGAATTTTAAGTTTTGGAATCTATCCATCTTTTGAAATCGAATGTTTTTGACTAGAGCATTGACCTTCTCTCCCCCCCCCACACCTCATCCAACCTTATCCATCACGATCAAAATAGTAATCTAATTTTAAATAATAAAATATAAAAAAATTTTAATATCCAATGAAGAGAAAGTTATTCTAAAAAAAAATATCAAAACTATATGTTTATAATTATTTTGAATATAAATATATTAAAACATTTATTTTCTACTTCGATTAAATAACAATATAAATAAAAGTTGAATTTTTTACTAATTTAAACCCCCCCAAACAATTTTTTAATAATTATATATAATTATTTTATTCAATGCAAATTGGTTATTATTATTATCAAATCATTAGTTAGAGAGTGAAATTAATTTTGATATTTAGAATTGAATTATGAATATTAAGTATTAATTAAATTAATTTTTAAATAGTTAGGAAAGATTTAAAGGAATAGCTGATCAAGTATAAATTGCAAAATTTTATTTTATAATATATAAACAAATTTAATTATAACTTTTAATTTAATATTTAAATGTCAAATAATAATCAGCTAAAAAAAAAATAATATATAATTATAATTAATATTATCAATGTCTAGGCTATACTAAGAAGTAAATTCTTATCAAATACCAATTATTTAATTTCAAGTTATATTATTTATCTAAATTACATATCTATTATTTATAGTGTTGATAAATTCAAATTAAATATAAATTTCTTTTTATTTATTTATTTATTTATATTTTGTTCTAATTCACTGAATATTATCTAGTAAAAGTGAAAACAAAAAATATTTTATTTGATTGATCATTTTCTGTTATAATTTAATTATTTTTTTTTTCTATTTATAATAATAATAATAGTATATTTTTTTATCCGAATACCTTATATTTTATAAATCTTGTTTATAAAATGCAATTGTGTCTTTGATTTCTATATTTCTTAATGTGATTTTCTTTTTCCCAACGAGGAAGGCTTTCAGTCCCAATACGTTCAGGTTGGAATGCCATGAAGATCCATTAGCGTGGGCCACCAAAACTGACACAGTTCATCAGCTCTCTTAGGGCATAATCATTGTCGATGAAATGGCAGGAAACAAGATTTGTTTTGGGTAGGTTTCTCTGTGCTTCTTGAACTTCCTCGTTCAGATCCAGCCTCTGTTTTCGTCCGAAGCCAATCGAATTATTGTAATGGCATAATATTTTTTTTTCTTATTTTCTTTTAACACAATATTTTTTTTTTCTTTTGCTTTTTATCAAGTTTTTTTTTTCCTATTCTCTTGGTTTGATTCTTTTTTTTTTTTTTTTATTTTTTTTTCAAAAAAAAAGTTTTTCTTCTTTGTTTGTTTGTTTGTTAGTTGTTTACATGAAGATTTAAAGTAAAGCTCGTGAGCTCTAACTCGGCCATGTACTAAACCATTCTCTATTAGCATTACTACTAAAAATAAATATGCAGTTTGAACCGAACGTTGGTTTGAAAACAGCCACTGACTTGAAGGAAAATAGCCAAAAGTTCTAATCCCAGATAATTGCAAACACCTTTATAGTTAATTAGAATGATCAATTAATCCTAGGATTATTCTCGTTAAATATAAATACACAAAGCACTCCCTTAAATTGAAAATTGTTTACTAGGTTTATTTTTACCGACCGACGATAGTAAGGGAGGTATTGTTTTCACACCAAATTTCACATGTGGAGATTTTTACATATCTCCACGAATCATGCATTTTCTAAACAGAAAAAAGTATTTTTAGCATGATGTCTGTCCGTCCGTCTGTCCGTCCGTCTGTCCGTCTGTCCGTCCGTATAGATGTGTACAGCCTGAACGGCTCAACCGATTTTGATGAAATTTGGTATATTTACTTAATGCATCAGTGGGATGAATTGATCAACTTTTGGTGCAATTCCGGAAACCGGAAGTGGTAGTATTAGCGATCGACGATAGGAAAGGAAGGGTTATTTTCATACCAAATTTCACATGAGAAGATTTTTTACATATCATCACGAATCATTCACTTTGCATTGGTTTTATATTCGAGAAAAATCATCTTTATTAGTTTTTTCTTAATTAAAATTATATGACGTCATCCAGCCATTCATGACGTCACAGCCTGGTCTTACATATATATTATAAATAAAATAAAATTAAAAATATTTATGTTATATCCATATCTGTTTTTTATTACATTAATAGATATATTACAATTATTTGAAATTGTTTCTGTAGCTGGAAATTAATTTATTTCAAACCGTCGGTCGGTTCGGACCTGGCCACAGGTCAACTTATTTCGTAATTTTCTTACATTCTAGAAAAATATATTTTACAAATTAGAAAATTGATTAATTTTTTTTATTTTTTTCTTCCTATTTTCATATATTAGTATAATATAATAAATATAATACATATTATTTTGTAAAAATTGTAAAGTAAAATTGTATATGCATATATATATATATATATATATATATATATATATATATATATATATAATCTATTGATAGAAAATAGGTCATAAATGAAAATAATCCCTGCAAGCCAAATTAAGAATCATCTTCGAGAATCTTTTAAATGACTCCAGGAGATATTTTTAAAAATTAACATAATAAATGAAATGAAATATTTGAAAAGTTTTATATTAAGATTTTAGAAATGAAAAATGATCAAAGAATTAGTCTGTTGAAGGGTTGCTGTTCTAATTATCAAGTGTGATATTGAAGGTATGCTTTTACTATTTAATGTGACAACGGTACATCGATATCACTTTCAGCCATTCACTTATGTCATTTGTGGTTTTTTATTTATTTTTTACTTCTTACTTTCATTTATTCATGAATGAAGACAAATCTATAAATCTTAGCATGTTGGATTTTATATTAATAGCTTTCATTGTGAGATGTGCCAGATAATTATTCATTGAAATTGGTCAATTTTTTATGATTTTTTTTCCAAAAAAAAAAAAAAATAAAATAAAATAAAATTTGATAAATTTGAATAAGTATATGAAATCAGTCATTAATAGTGATATTTTAAAATATCCGTTTACACATTAGAATTTATATTTAATAAATATTATGTATTTCAATCAGAAAAATATAATTATTTTTCTAAAATTTAGAAATAAGTATTTGGTAAACTCAAAAAATAAAATTTTTTAATAAAGTTCTACTTATTAATAATTTTTTCTATAATGTAAAACAAATAATAAATAAATTTTAAGTTTATAAATAAAACTGAACAAAATTATTTTTTAAAACTATCTTAGAACCATATATATATATTCTATCATATTAAAATTAGTTTAGTTATATCTGTACAAATTTGATATTTTTCTTTATTAATACATGTATAACGGATATATAAAAATCCTTTGATAGATGCTTAAACCAAATTTTTATTTGATTTATTTAGTGGTGAGTTAATGATTTAATTTTTGTATTATTTTTATACAGTCTTCTTAAATAATAAATTTATCGTATTATAAATACATTGTTTAGTTACTGAGTGTTTATTTAGATTTTGTTTTAATTTATTTCGGTTAACTTTATCAACAAATTAATTTTTATTAATTTTCTTATTGATGTTTGGAATTGTTCTAATTAACAATAGATTTACAGGATAAGTCAGAAAATGGCTTAATTATTTTAATATTTTCTTTATTTTTTTATTTCAAATATTTTTTTGAAAATTAAAATAAAAATTACTAGTTCAAATATTTGCGAGTAATAAATATTATATATAATTTTCATATTTTATTTTTAAATTAACTCAAAACAGAAATAATATCATTCTATACCAATTTATACCGTAACCAGACATTTTGACTGGTTAAATAACTAAATAGTAATCGCAAATAAAAACTTTCAAAAAATATAATATAAGAGTTAAACTAATTTTATATCAGTAATTTGTAATCAATATTTATAATACATCATATGATGTAACGAAATAGATGTATCAGTAATTTCATTAATATTAAATTAAATTAATTTTAAATCAAAAATATATTTATATCATGAAATATATTTTAATAAATGAAAATAAATAAAAATATAAAAGACTTAATCTGTGTGAAATAATTGCTTTTACATTGATTAATGGCGATGTAATTTTAAAACAAAAATGGACACTCGCTCAAAAAAGAAAACATTTTTTGCTATATTTTATTATCGTGGAACATTTGAAACTAAAAACAAAAACTTACCTAATTTTAAAACAAGCAATGGGGCCCTAGTTTATTTTTTTCATCGACCTTGAGAGTAGAAATAATTTTATCGAGATTTATATATATTTTTATTATTATTAAATAAAATAAAGAGTTTAATTTACTCAATTAAATTAATAGTATCATATATAACAGTGATGCGAACCTATAGACATTAACCCACCCAAGCTTTTTAACTGACCCACACTGATTTTAAAAAAATTTTTACCGACCGACGATAGTAAGGGAGGTATTGTTTTCACACCAAATTTCACATGTGGAAATTTTTACATATCTCCACGAATCATGCATTTTCTTAACAGAAAAAAGTATTTTTAGCATGATGTCTGTCCGTCCGTCTGTCCGTCCGTCCGTCCGTCCGTCTGTCCGTCCGTCCGTCCGTCCGTCTGTCCGTCCGTCTGTCCGTCCGTCTGTCCGTCTGTCCGTCCGTATAGATGTGTACAGCCTGAACGGCTGAACGGATTTTGATGAAATTTGGTATATTTACTTAATGCATCAGTGGGATGAATTGATCAACTTTTGGTGCAAATCCGGAAACCGGAAGTTGTAGTATTAGCGATCGACGATAAGAAGGGAAGGGTTCTTTTCGCACCAAATTTCACATAAGGAGATTTTTTTACATATCACCACGAATGTATTGGTTTTATCCTCGGGAAAAATCATCTTCATTATGTTTTTCTTAATTTAAAATTATATGACGTCATCCAGCCCTTCATGACGTCACAGCCTCGGGTAACGCCGGCAACGCCGGCTACTTCAGCTATATATTATAAATAAAATAAAATTAAAAATATTTATGTTATATGCCTATCTGTTTTTTATTACATTAATAGATATATTAAAATTATTTGAAATTGTTTCTGTAGCTGGAAATTAATTTATTTCAAACCGTCGGTCGGTTCGGACCTGGCCACAGGTCAACTTATTAATTTTTACCGACCGACGATAGTAAGGGAGGTATTGTTTTCACACCAAATTTCACATGGGGAGATTTTTACATATCTCCACGAATCATGCATTTTCTTAACAGAAAAAAGTATTTTTAGCATGATGTCTGTCCGTCCGTCTGTCCGTCTGTCCGTCCGTATAGATGTGTACACCCTGAACGGCTTAACGGATTTTTATGAAATTTGGTATATTTACTTAATGCATCAGTGGGATGAATTGATCAACTTTTGGTGCAAATCCGGAAACCGGAAGTGGTAGTATTAGCGATCGACGATAAGAAGGGAAGGGTTATTTTCGCACCAAATTTCACATAAGGAGATTTTTTACATATCACCACGAATGTATTGGTTTTATCCTCGGGAAAAATCATCTTCATTATGTTTTTCTTAATTTAAAATTATATGACGTCACCCAGCCCTTCATGACGTCACAGCCTCGGGTAACGCCGGCAACGCCGGCTACTTCAGCTATATATTATATATAAAATAAAATTAAAAATATTTATGTTATATCCATATCTGTTTTTTATTACATTAATAGATATATTAAAATTATTTGAAATTGTTTCTGTAGCTGGAAATTAATTTATTTCAAACCGTCGGTCGGTTCGGACCTGGCCACAGGTCAACTTATTTTCAATGTGGTTCTAAAAAAAGGTCAGATGATTTTGTGTCCAAATTTTTGAACATTTTCGATTTTTCTTTTAAATTTTATTCATTATGGTTCTAAAAAACAATAGGTCCGATGATTTGGGGATGCTCAGTATGGTTGAGAAACACTGATATTCCTATTAATTATTTATAAATATATTTATACAAAATATATATTGTATGTGATTTTCTTTATTCCTTTTTCAATTAAATACTCAGTGACCCACGAGCTAGATCTAAAAAAAAATAATGATCAAAATACAACCCACTTCTCAAAAAGGTTCGCCATTTTATCGAGATTTTTTTTTATTATTATTAAATAAAATAAAGAGTTAAATTTATTCAAATAAGGAGGTAAGATTTCGCAACCCAATTTTTGAAGCTTATCAGCGGGTCAGCTTATTAATTAGGAAGCGTTTATAAATGGTTGGGGATGATTATATTGATAAATAGCCTGAATTTTGTAAGAATTAAATAAACCGTTTTTGAGCCTTAGCTATTTATTTGTCTCTTTACTTATTGAATGATCCTCATGTATATATAATTTAATTTTCAAATATAATATTTAATCTAATTTTTTATTGACCGAATCTAGTCAAAATATTTAGAGAAATTATTTGTTAACAAAATAATATCAAATGCTGTTGAATATATTTAAGTATATATACATGTGTAAATATTTATTAAATTAACATAATTCATTTAATTTTGTATGCTATACGCATATATAATATTTACAAAGTTTGAATATTGTTATAAAATAAAAATGATACCATTTTAACGAGATATATTTTGTGTGGAATGTTTTCAACATAATAAACTTTGCCTTATCATTTTACTGATAATGAAAGAAAGGTAATCCATATTGCGTCATTTCATGTCTTTTTTTTTAAATCGTTTGTTACGTGAGTATACATTGCCAAAACGCGTGTCGTAATTTGAGCCAAAAAGGTTTCTGCCCAGACAAAAAAATAATAATAATAATAATAAACATCAGAAATGATTTGCATTTAAAATACGTTTTCTTTTTAATTTAAAATACCAAGTGATAATAAAAAAAAGCTTAGAGGTGAAATTTAATCATAAAAAAATAGAATCAAGGGATAATTAAAAGAAAGTGGTATATGGAACCTTAAATAACGATGATGTATATTAAATGAAATTTACTTAAATAAAATTCCATATTAATTAAGGGATTTGAATAATAAATTGGAAATTTATTATACATAAATTTAATTATCATAGAAAAATCATAATAGTTATATATTTATATACATTTTTTTAGCAACTTAATGGATAATATTGTAAATTAATTTTTTTAACGCTAAGATCACAAATGATCTTAATTAAAAAAAATATAAAAGTTGATTAAATAAAATAAAATTAATTAATTGAATTAAATTCATTAAATCAGTGAAATATATAAAAAAAAAGTGTTTTTTAGTTTCGAACATAAAATTTCTTAGAAAGCTATTAATTTTACATTTTCTATTATTCAATTTGTTTATATTTCCTTAACTATTTTTGCTGTACATTGTGGTTTTCATCTCAATAAAAAAATAAAATTTTTCATTATTTTTGACTTTTCGATTTGGCATCTCCCTCCCTGGAGTGTGCTCTCGAAGGGGGAGCTCAGTTTCAGAGTTGCTGTTTTAAAAATGTATAGTTTCTTAAATTATATACATAAACAATTTTTTTTTTATAAATGAATCGTAACTAACTGCACTGTTTCCACTTAAACGGGGATGGGGCTCTGTCCTCCGTATCCTCAGAGGGATTTATAATTTATTTTAGTGAAAGTCTCTACGTGTATGCAATGATTTTTTTTTTATTTTCTTAATTTAATAAGTAAATAAATATTATAACTTAATTAATATAAAGAAGAATATCAGTGATTGCAACAGATTTAATAAAAATAATATAAAAACACATAGTAATAATTAAATTTATTAATTAAATACTTTTTATATTTTATTTATTCGATAGTAAAAAAAAATGTCTTAATTTATGTTTTCAATTTTCAAATTTTATTCGTAAATAAATTAATTTATTTTTTAATTGAATTAAATATTTTTATAGACTTATGAAGAAAAAAAATTGAAAAAAATGTAAACTTTTTTTTTTTAGAAAGTTTAGAGTCATATTCTCATTGATTATGATGTAATACATCGAATTTTGATTTTTTTTTAATATTTTTTTTTTATTTATCAAAATTTAGGTTTTTATTTAAAGAAATTTTATTTTGAATATTAAATAATAGAAAAGAAAAGTTCCCGTTTTAACGGATGACGAAATCGAAACTTATGTGATTAAAAAAAAATTTATAGACTTTTGTTTTTAAATATTGTATAAGAAAATTATGTTTGTAAAAAATATATACTTATATATATATATATATATATATACAGTGGCGTCGGGCCGGGGGAGGCACGGGGGGGACCCCAAACATTGTGCAAAAAATAAATTTAAAAGTGTTAGTTTTGTAACTGAGAACTCAAAAGAAAAACATCTTTAAATTACGAATAAGTATAGTCTAAACGTTATGAATAAATAAATCATTTATTTAGTCAAAATTTTTTCTGGGGGAGACCCCCGGACCACCCCATGCCCCTCCCCTACATAATAGATGACGCTACGCCACTGTATATATATATTTAATTTCTATTATTGTAGATTAAATAGGTAATGAAATAAATATTGGAAAAGTCGTTTACAACTATAAAAATTGTTTTTTGAAAAGAGAAGATTGCTTCAAGTAATATTCTTAAGATAACCCTTTATAAAAGGTGAACTTATTTGAATTTGTAAGTAAACAAGCCAAATAGAAAGAATTGTTTTCATTTTATGATGCTTTCCACTTTGACCTAATAAATAATTCAGAACTTTTTGTAGACATCTGAATTTTATTAAAATAATAATAATAATAATAATAATAATAATAATATTTTATACTCAGGTGTGTCATATTCATAATATGAATCATATAGATTATAACACAAAAGTATCATGTATGCTAGGTTCACATGTGTCTATTGTTAGGATATTTTTTAATAAATTTAAAATCTTTTTAAAATTTAAAGTTCTTCATAAAAATGCTATTTATAATATTTATTCAAAATGATTTTTAAGATAAAAATTAATTTTTCATTATTAATATTACATTTTTTTAAAGAATGTAATTAAATGTATTATTAGTTCGGTTACTTTATTTATATTTTCGTATAATAAATGTTACCAATGTCAATTATAAATTTCTTTACCTTAAAATCATCATTTTCTTTGTTATATTAAAAAAATATCTGTGAATTGTTCATTATTCAATCGCACGTAATTCTACTGGCCTCAATAATTAAATTAAACAATAAAAGAATTGAATTGGAAGTAAATAAACATTAAAAAAATAAATGTTTGTTATTAACTTTTAAAATAACATCGAGATTTATATTTTTATTTACACAATGAATAAAGAATATTATATTATAATTTAATTAAATTGCAATACAAGTGATTTGTAATCTTACAATAATAGGATTTAAAACCTAAATATAAAATGATCTTCAAACCATTTGTCCACTAATGTTAATATAAACAAGACAAGCATAAATTTAAGTTTTATATAGAACAAGAATTGGAACAAATACTCGGAAGACAAATGTAAATATTATTAATTTATTTTTGTCATTGACAAGAAATAAAAATGCTAAATTTTTAATTTATGAATAAATTAAAAACAACTATCATTTGTTAACTATATAACAAATGAATAATATATTTTTTTTATTTTCCTTTTTTTTGAGTGTGAGTGTTTGTGTGAATCAATGAAAAGGCTTGTCCTTTAATAATAAAAGAGGCCTCGGTTGTAGCATAGTCGATGCTTTTCGTGCACGACATTATACTTCTTTCCACACGCTATTCTCAGCTCTTTTTATCGGAGTACACCATCAAAAGATAGCAACCAACCAAGTGGAGGGTGCACTGCTTGAGGGAAAACCACTTCCCCTTCCGTCCTCGGGGCTGGTTTACACTCACACAATTCGTACTTTCTTGAATTAATTTCTCTTTAAATAGATTTTTAATTACTCTTTATAAATTCTCTATGATAAATTATTTATCAATATAAAAACGTTTGTAAATAAATCAGAGAATAGAAAAATGATTGTAAGTTTATCAAAACAAAAAAAAAAATTTGTTGTACAGTAAAAAATATACAAGGTGGCGTTGTTATCGGGCAACAGCAATATGCCATCTCAACCCGTTGATTGCCCGAGAATATTACTACCCTGGCGTTTACTTTTTTCCGTCACCAAACATATCGCAATATCGATTTTCGGTTCAGATTACACAAGTAAGCAAGAAATTAATTGATATGTGTAGCATACACACAACTTTCCATGCAGCCTATATCATTAAGGTTAATATTTTTAATTAATTTAATTCTATATTAAAAATCTTATCATCTAGTATCTATTTAGAACAGGCATATTACGGGTAGATTGAAGTTGAGGGTCACAATTTATCAATGTTCAACAAATTTATAATATACGATTTTTTGATTTATTATGTAGATATTACATTATTACATTTTCAAGTTCTCTCATTTCTAAAAATGTAAATGACAAATAAATATTCAAAATTATTCTGAACAGATGTTGGTAAGATTATACATAGATTTTCAATTTTACTTTTCGGAGAGAGTTTTTTTTTATTTTTGTAAGTCAATTCTTGGTTGTTCGATTTAATTTAATCCAATACTTCTTTTCTTTTTTAATATCTAACTAGTGACAAATTTATATTTAAGCTAATGTATTGGAAAATGAGTAGGAATGCGGTGGACTGACAATATAAAAGTAAATATAAAAGAATTGAAAAAAAAATGGAATTGGATGGTGATGGCACGGGATAGGGACGGATGAAGCAATATACTTGCTGTGATTAAGAATGTTAAAGTATAGTAGTGGCACAGAAACAGAAATAGATTTATATTTTTTTATATATGTAAAACAAATTCACAAAACAACCTATAGAAAACGTTTTTAAATTTCAATTTAATATTCTATTTTAATTTTATATTATTTATTGTGTTTTGATTAATTATTTTGAATTTTCTAAATGAATGATTTGAAAATAGGTGATAAATGAATTCATTCAAGTGCCATTTCCTGTTGTCACTCACCCCTTCTTTCATTAAACGATAAACTTTCTTTCACACTCAGAATTTGTTTGGTTTTTGTCTTTAATTACATAAGTCTTTATCTTTGTCTTGTTTAAGAAAAGAATCTGACTACAGGATGTTCATGGTGTCCCGCTACACATAACGTATGCTAATCTCTAATACTCGTCTGTTCCATTTCCATGTATACAATGTCCTAATTACAAAAAACAACAACATTGCATTGAAAGAATTGTATCTAATAACAAAAATAACTTTAAAATATGAGAAAAACATTTTAATATGAAGTAAGCCGAAGTTGTTACTTTAAAAATATGTGCAACGAACAAAATACTAAAGTCAGAAATGCTAAATTAAGGTGAAAAATGACATTAATTTAATAAAAATAAATTTATTTATTTAATTAATTTTGAAAATGAAAATAGGAGAAAAAAAATTATAAAATCTTTATTTACTAAATGCAATGATTATAGAAAGGATGTATGATTTGAAATTTTTAAAAGCTTACAAAAAAAAAAATTATTTCTACATAGTTGAGTATAATATACAGGAATATAGAATTGCACTTGTAGAGACAGGATATATAAAAAGATTAGTAAAATATTATACTAAAAAGAATTATGCTAAGAAATAAACGTTTTTGTCAAAGTAATACAGATATTAAAAAGAAGAAAGCTCATTTATATAAATAAACAATCGAATTTGTTATAATTTTTAAGATAGAAATATTTTAAAGAAATTTCAAAAATTCTATTCCTTAAGACTTGGATAATTATATGTTATATTTATTTTTAAGGTATAATTAGTTTAATGGTATGGTGTAGAGATAACGATTTCCCTTAAACTTTCAATTTCAGAGAGAGTAAACAAATTTTATTTATTATATATATATATTATATTACAAATAAATTATTTATTTATTTTTGGATATATCGAATTTCTATGCAATCAAAATAATAAATTTTAATTAATTATGTAAATTTGACCATAAACTATCATCTTTTCTACAACTGGATAATCTTGAATGGATTTATCAGTTAATTCCACTCACTTGTTTACTAGTTTCATGATAAGTGTTTTATAATATATGTTTTTAGGTCTGCCACTTCCTTCCTATGTTTTTTTTATTTTTATTTTTTTTTTTATCACCTTCTTTAGTCCAAAGAACTATTTTGTTTTGTTTCCGTCTATCTCCTTCAGTCTTATTTAAATGCATTTGTATCTATTTTTTATTTCTATGTACAAATATTATTATAATATAATATAATTTAGATAAACAAATTTGAAATAGTATTTTAATCCAATAGAAAAAGTTCAAACTATATATTTTTCATATGTGTATGTTAATATAATAATTAATTTACCTAAAATACTAAAAGATTACGGAATAATATATACAATAAGTGAATGCTATGTAAGCGCTTCTCATTGTTATATTTGTCCTAATTTACAATTCAACAAATCTGAAAGCAATTAAATATGAAATCCATGAAATTTTAATAATTAGACATTTATAAAAAAATAATAATAATAGTATATATCAGTGATTCTCAACCACTGGGCCGCGGCACTTTTGTGTGCCGCGAAATTTTCAAAAGTGTTCCCCGAGATTATCAATCATCATTTTTTCTAAATTTTTTCAATATGATTCTAAAAAAAAGGTAAACCATTTTTGGGACCACTTTTTACATTAATAGATATATTAAAATTATTTGAAATTGTTTCTGTAGCTGGAAATTAATTTACTTCAAACCGTCGGTCGGTTCGGACCTGGTTTATTCAATATGCTAAACTTTTCTTTGTGTGCCGCCAAATTTTTAATCCGTTAAAAGTGTGCCGCGGTAAAATAAAGGTTGAGAATCACTGCTATATATATATATATATATAAAAATAAACCAATCACAAAAATCTGATTTAATTTTAAAATTAACTTAAAAATATAAATATTTTTTTTTAGATATAGTTTGGTGAAATTAAAAAAAAAACATTTGAAATATTCTAAATCTAAATAATTATTTTAGAGACAGTGTATTTTTTAATTATATTTTTATAGTTATATTGAAAAATTATAATAATAATTAATTTCTAATAATCTTTAATAATCAAGCAAAGTATGATAGGGGAAGGTAGTTTATGATTTTCTTTAATCAACCGTAAATTAAAATTTATTTTTTAATTTTAAATTTAAATTTAATTTCGCTTGTTAGTTATTATAATATATTATTTCATATAAATTTCTTCCATCCAATAGAAAAAATCCTAGGTTGATGTGTGTATAGAAATATACAATAGAATTGGTCTCCATGTATACAAACATCGAGATATTACGACTTGCAACCTCGGTTTGTGTTCAGCTCGGTTTTTTTTTTTTTCATTGTTCGTTTCGACAAGAGAGGACTTCACTTCGTTTCATCACGAGTAGTTCAATTAAGATAGTGACACAGAACGGAGTTGACAAGGTCATCGTCGACCACGCGACTTCACCCACACAGCCTGTTTCATATTTCACCTCTCCACATTGCATGCCACTTCGTCTCCGCTGTTGCAATGGTACTCACAGTACTCGGAATTGCACAAGAAGAATTGCGCCCCTGGCATCCATTTAACGCTTATTTTAACAGCAATATTTTCGAAAAAGAATTACATTACATACAAATTTCCTAAAGTGATTACATTTCTTCCTCTCTAGGTTGATAGTATAATATTTCGAGGTGAAGACATTAAAGTTTTAAAATAGTTTCAATATGTAGATAGATTATTTCTTCGAGATACCATGCAACTTAATAATAATTAAATAGATTAATTTTTTTTTTTTCGATTTTAATTATTATAATCAACCGAGATCGTTAAAGAATCATCAATCATTATAGGACGTTATGCTCGACTGTTGATTAAAGTCACGTCTTCAAAATTAAAATCGAAGATATAATTTCAGAAACAAATTATTCGATTTCATTAAAAAAAGAGTTACTAGATTTTATTTAAGTACGCGTATATTTCAAAGAACCATCACACAACTTTCTCTTGCCATTTCCACTATCAAGAAAATTTAAATTATGTATATGTTATATGATGATTATAATTTAATTAAACTTAATAAGTATATAATTATATTTCTTTATTAATAATATTCCAAAGAATTCATTGCAAATTCTATAATTTTTTGAAAAAAAAATTAAAATATAAAAAAAATATTTAAAACTTATGAGAATATGTTTAATTATTTCTTTATGTATTTACTTATAACAATTAAATTTAATTAATAAAAATGAAAAATTCATAATATATACTATTAAAAGAGGCATCTCAGGGTGGGAGAAAGCGTAGCCCCGGGTTCAAGTCCAGGGCCTGACAAGGGAAATGCTCTACCTCGGGTCTATGGAACGGAGTCAACCCAGCCTCCGGGATGAGAATCGAGAAACTATTTGATAAAAAGTAGCGCCTCCGATCAAGAAAATCAAGGTAGAGGTTGATAGGACCCGTTCTACTGATCATAGGACACCTCATTGATATAACCGTTGTCCTTGCGTAGGACGTACAAAAGTCAGAGGTTTTTTATATACTACCAAAAACAAAACCACTTAATAATATTTCATATAAAATATGTAATTAATGCAATTTATTATAAGGGAAAATCTAATAATTTGGAAAATAAAAACCTAGGATTGGTTATGAAAATAATAACATTTTTCTATTACAGAAAATAAATTAAATAATGATTTTATATTTATGTTGCATGATATTTGTTTTAGTAGAATGTTTTTTTTTTACTCCATTGGATTAATAAAATAAGTGTCAGCTGGAGTTGATGGTGACGTGATTATTTTTTATTTATAATATATATATTTTTATATAAATATAATTATATCCATCAATTCCAGCAAAACACTGAAGAATGCATCTGAAATACATCCGAAACATGTATTGTTAAATAAATAAAATGTACATATATGTATTCATCATATAAATTTAATTTAATTTGCCATAAATAAATGACACCTACTGCCATCCAAACGATTATATAAGTACCCCTATTTTTCATATTTTTTTTTCATCTTTAAAAATTTATAAAAAAAAGATCAAAACAAAACATTTATTTACCTCTATCAAAAATTAGCTGGAGTGTCTCCACTCGACTATCTCGCAATTTGAATTGGATTAAATAACATAATATATTATATTTAAATTAAATTTAATTAATTATAAATTATAAATAATAAATAATAAATATTAAACCAGCGCATGTTTGGCTTTTTGTTGATGGCACCACGTCACGTGTTGGCGCGTGAGATTTGCAGTGTTAAAAAATTAATTCTGGTAATTTCAGCGAATCAATCAAGCTGAAATTCTATATATAGCAGTTTTATACAATTATTTATCATGTGAAAAATTATCAAACATATATCTTTATTTTTACGGTCACTTTAGAGGAAAAAAAATCAAAACGTTGTAGGTAATGACCCTCTTCCGGTTGAGCTACATTTCTCAAAAGTTGATAGAAAACTATGAATTTTGAATAATGTCCATGTACCAAATTTCATCATTCTAGCTCAAACCGTTTTTGCGTAATCTTGCCTACATACATACACACACACACACATACACACACACACACATACACACACACATACACACACACACACAGACATTTTTCTCAACCTTAGTGAAAATGATTCAGGAACCTTCAAAAAGTATAAAAACATCAAAATCTCAACATCGAAAATTTTCGTGATCGCAATACTATCTCTGGCGAGATAGTAATAAATAAAATTCAATTTTAAATTAAATAAAATTTGATTATATTCAATTATTCAATTTCTTCCATTTGGTATACTATTTATATAAATAAATAAATCACATTTTTGAAATAAATTAATATTCATTTGTTTACATTCAAATTTCGAATTGTTTTTTTTTTATTTGATTAAATGTAATTAAAATATAAATGTAAATTAAATATCAAACATACACTTGAATGAAATATAAGTAAAAATTACTATACTAATATTATTTGCACATTTTAAATAACTTTTTTCAAAAAATTGAAAAGTAAAACAATAATATAAAAATTAAATTAAGGATTGTTTCAAAAATAATACTAATGGAACTTCTTTATATACTTAGTTTTCTATTCAAATTGTAAAATTCAATCAAAAAATTAAAAAAAACAAAACAAATGAAATTGTTTATATTAAATTTTTTTTAAAAAAATTTAAGTATTATTATTTATATTAGTATTAACAATAGATTTACAGGATAAGTCAGAAAATGACTTAATTATTTTAATATTTTATTTATTTTTTTATTTCAAATATTTTTTTGAAAATTAAAATAAAAATGACTTGTTCAAATATTTGCGAGTAATAAATATTATAGTTTTCATATTTTTTTTTTAAATTAACTCAAAACAGAAATAATATCATTCTATACCAATTTATACTGACTCCAGACATTTTGACTGGTTAAATAACTAAATAGTAATCGCAAATAAAAACTTTCAAAAAATATAATATAAGAGTTAAACTAATTTTATATCAGTAATTTGTAATGAAATACAATAATCCGCAGTAGTTAAATCGACACGTTTATTAATATTAATTTAATGATTAAATTTAATTAATTTTATACCAAAAATATATTTATATCATGAAATATATTTTAATAATTGAAAATAAATAAAAATATAAAAGACTTAATCTGTGTGAAATAATTGCTTTTACATTGATTAATGGCGATGTAAAAAACAATAAGCGGGAGTGTCCTCCCCTAGACTTTCCCGCATATAAATAGGTATAAAGAGTTGTGAATGAATATTTAGAATGTAATAAATCGCTACTTCCGGTTAACTGATATTTTAAATGTAAAAAAAAACAGATATGGATATAATATAAATATTTTTAATTTTATTTTATTTATAATATATAAGGGCTGGCTGTGACGTCATGAAGTGCTGGGTGACGTCATATAATTTTAAATTAAGAAAAAACTAATGAAGATGATTTTTCTCGAGGATAAAACCAATACAAAGTCCATAACACGTGGAGATATGCCTTCACGTGAAATTTGATATGAAAATAACCCTTCACTTCCTCTCTTCGATCGGCAATACTAGCACTTCCGGTTTCCGGATTTGCACCAAAAGTTGATCCATTCATTCTACTGATGTATTAAGTAAATATACCACATTTCATCAAAATCCGTTGAGCCGTTCAGGCTGTACACATCTATACGGACGGACGGACAGACGGACGGACGGACAGACATCATGCTAAAAATACTTTTTTTCTGTTAAGAAAATGCATGATTCGTGGAGATATGTACCTAAAAATATCCACAGGTGAAATTTGGTGTGAAAACAATACCTCCCTTACTATCGTCGGTCGGTAAAAAGGAAACGCTACTTGTATAGGTAAAATGTCACTTCCGGTAGTCAGATCATGATGAAATTTGGTATCTGAATTTTTTTCATATTTTTAAATCTATATACAAAATATGAAGCAAATATCTCGAAGGAAACTGGTACTTTACTTGAAAGGTAAACGCAACCATTGTAGGTAAAGTACCACTTCCGGTTAACCGATTTTGACGAAATTTTGATAGAAATCTACAAACTGTGAATAATATCGGTGTACCAAATTTCGAAGTCCTAGCTTGATTAGTTTTTGAGTAAATTTGCTTACAGACATTACATACATACATACATACATACATACATACATACATACATACATATATACATACATACATACACACACACAGACATAATTCCAAAAATGGTATTTTCCGACTCAGGGAGGTCTAAAACGTCAAGATCTATCAAAATCTCGAAGTCGAAATTTTTGACGATTCCAATACTTCCCTTATACGAAGTATGCGGGAAAGTAAAAATGGACACTCGCTCAAAAAAGAAAACATTTTTTGCTATATTTTATTATCGTGGAACATTTGAAACAAAAAACAAAAACTTACCTAATTTTAAAACAAGCAATGGGGCCCTAGTTTATTTTTTTCACCGACCTTGAGAGTAGAAATAATTTTATCGAGATTTATTTTTATTATTATTAAATAAAATAAAGAGTTTAATTTACTCAATTAAATTAATAGTATCATATATAACAGTGAACCTATAGACATTGACCCACCCCAGTTAAAAAACTGACTCACACTGATTTTAAAAAAATTTTTTATTTTTTTCAACGTGGTTCTAAAAAAAGGTCAGATGAATTTGTGGCCAAATTTTTGAACATTTTCGATTTTTCTTTTAAATTTTATTCAATATGGTTCTAAAAAAACAATAGGTCCGATGATTTGGCGATGCTCAGTAAGGTTGAGAAACTCTGATATTCCTATTAATTATTTATAAATATTTATACAAAATATATATTGTATGTAATTTTCTTTATTCATTTTTCAATTAAATACTCAGTGACCCACGAGCTAGATCTAAAAAAAATAATGATCAAAATACAACCCACTTCTCAAAAAGGTTCGCCATCACTGATATATAACGTACTTATAAATCTTTTAATCAGTTTTTATGAATTTTCTTAAACAGGCAAAAGTCATTTTGACTGGTTTCGGTAGAAATATGAGTAAGTCGATCAGAGGTAAATCTAGTATTAATATACTATTTATTTTCATGTTAATTTTCTAAATATCTTGAAACAAAATTTAGATATAAAATAAATTTTGTATAAATAATTCATATCATATCATAATATGATACGTAATAAATGTTAGCAGCTTTTAAAATATGAAATCGGGATAATGTTGCGTATTTCAATTTTATTAAATTTCTACTTAGATTAATTAAATTTATATATACATGTTATATACTATATATATATATATATATATAATGTATATTGTAATAATATAATGAATATAAAACCAAATTTACAACAATAATAAAATCATGGGTACTTATATTTCAAAAATTTTCTCTTAAAATATATTTTTTATTTATATTTTATTAAAGTTTATAAAAAATATTTTTTAAATAAAATTTTTTTAATTAAATATAGAGATGTCATTTAAATCATAGTTTAATTTAAATTTTACATGTAGTAGGTATACATGAATATTTTAAAATTTTTGAATAGTCAAATACTATGATTTTCAATCATTGAGTTAAAAAAAAATCAATATAAGGAACACAGAAAATGAAAATGATAGAATTAATTTGGATGAGGATTAAAAAGTATAAGAGATTATATTGATAAAAGTTTAAAAATAATTATAAGTAGTATATTCAGGTTTATAGTTAAATGTGAAACTTATATTTTGGATTTTTATATTTTTCTATTATTTTAATTTATATTAAAAATAAGTACGATTCATCTATTAATGAAATGCTTTGTATTTAAAGATCCATCATAGATAATTAAAACAAATTCTATATTAAAATAAATGTATTAATTAATTAATATATGTATGCTACAGCATTATATTTTCATTTAAGCTTACTATTTTCCATTTTCGTTATTTTATGTCAAAGAAACTAATTTAATTTGCGACTGAATTTGAAATAATGATTGAAGTGAAGCGATAAATAATAATTAGAAAATGAAACAAACATGAGATAAAAACAGATCGATTTATTAAGGTACTAACATTTTTTACTATCTCTGGCGAGATAGTATTGCGATCATGAAAATTTTCGATGTCAAGATTTTGATGTTTTTATGTTTTTAAGGTCCCTGAGTCATTTTTGAGAAAGATGTCTGTGTGTGATCACGAAAATTTTTGATGTCGAGATTTTGATGTTTTTATACGTTTTGAAGGTCCCTGAATCATTTTCACTAATGTTAAGAAAAATGTCTGTGTGTGTGTGTATGTAGACAAGATTACACAAAACGGTTTGAGCTAGAATAATGAAATTTGGTACACGGGCAATATTCAAAGTTCGTAGTTTTCTATCAACTTTTGAGAAATGTAGCTCAATCGGAAAAGGGTCATTACCTACAACATTTTGATTTTTTTCCTCTAAACTGACCGTAAAAATAAAGATAGATGTTTAATAATTTTTCACATGATTAAAAATTGTATAAAACTGCTATATATAGAATTTCAGCTTGATTAAATCGCTGAAAGTACCGGATTTAATTTTTTAACACGACTGCAAGTCACGCGCTAGCACGTGACGAGGTGCCAACAACAAAGAGCCAAACACGCGCATGTTTAATATATATTTATTAATTTATAATTTATAATTAATTAAATTTAATTTAAATATAATATATTATGTTATTTAATCCAATTCAAATTTGCGAGATAGTCGAGTGGAGACACTCCAGATTTTTATTTTTACCGACCGACGATAGTAAGGGAGGTATTGTTTTCACACCAAATTTCACATGTGGAGATTTTTACATATCTCCACGAATCATGCATTTTCTTAACAGAAAAAAGTATTTTTAGCATGATGTCTGTCCGTCCGTCTGTCCGTATAGATGTGTACAGCCTGAACGGCTCAACCGATTTTGATGAAATTTGGTATATTTACTTAATGCATCAGTGGGATGAATTGATCAACTTTTGGTGCAAATCCGGAAACCGGAAGTGGTAGTATTAGCGATCGACGATAGGAAGGGAAGGGTTATTTTCACACCAAATTTCACATGAGGAGATATTTTATATATCACCACAAATCATGCACTTTGTATTGGTTTTATCCTCGGGAAAATCATATTTATTAGTTTTTTCTTGATTTAAAATTATATGACGTCATCCAGCCATTCATGACGTCACAGCCTGGTCTTGTATATATATTATAAATAAAATAAAATTAAAAATGTTTATATTTATTATTTATGTATCCATATCTGATTTTTATTACATTAATAGATATATTAAAATTATTTGAAATTCTTTCTGTAGCTGGAAATTAATTTACTTCAAACCGTCGGTCGGTTCGGACCTGGCCACAGGTCAACTTATTTAATTTATTATTATTATTATTATTATGTTACATTTTTAAATATTGTTAGTGATCTTGGTGAAGTTTGATAGAAAAAATAATAAAACAAAAAATATTTTTTTTTTATTAATTATTTATATCTTATAGATATCATTTGAATAATCTTCTTGATTTGTTATTTATTGGCGAAGGTTAAAACCATTTTTAACGTAAAATTTAATTTTTAGCTTCTCTAAAATTTCTCTTTGCAATGTTAATATATATATAAATATATAATATAAGTATAAACTAATATAAAATGAAAAAAATACAATAAATTTTATTTTTTATTATTTTTTGGTATTAATAGGGGGTGTAATTCAAGAACAGAAGTCAGTGTTCGTTCTTTAGGGGTGCATGCACTTTGTTCAAGGAATAATTCAAAGTGCAGTGAAGTGTTTTGGAAGGTAACGAGCGAGTTTTAAGATAAGATGTTTTTATGATTATGATATATGACGAGATTATGTATACACTGTCTCTCGGGTATAAATCATTATAAATCCATCTCGGTTGAATTTTAATAAATGTTTAAATTCTACTCGCTCACATCACATTAAGAAACAACATATTTTATAATAAACATAAAAATTAGTATTTTATTCCTAGCATCAATGGTTACATAAAATGTCAACTCTTTAATGTATACCAACCCTTAAATTACTTAAAATTAAAATTAAAATCATATACTATATATTATATATGTAGTATGTTCTCATATAGAAAATTAATACTTATGCAAATGGTGATTCCTTATCAAAGAAGTGGAAATTAAATTCGGAACGAACCTGGAAAAAAAAAGAAAAAATAATTAAACTTAATGAGAAATGTATTATATTTAAATATATATGGTTAAGTCATACAATTATACATGTAAAAATATAAAAACAAGAAAAAATTCGGTAATTTTTACAAAACGGGAAGCTTCAGGGATTTGGATGAAACTTTACCAGTGGATTCCTTTTTTAATTCCAAAGATACTTTCCTTATGCAATATTTCCCGGTCCCTTCTAGTTTATGAGATAAATATTATTAAAATTTGCATATAAATCTATTGATATTCTATTTACTTGCCATGTTTTATTGATTTGTACAACAGAGGGTTCCATTAATTTTCTTGGGGGTTTGAATATATGAAAATTATAAAATATATAAAAATTAATTAATTAAATAACTTTCCTATATCCAATCCGAACCCAAAAAAACCGAAAATTAGTGAATAGGTGAATAATTAGTGAATTAGTTAACAAAACATTACTTAATGGCTGACCATTTCGACGTTCATAACCAGCTAATCTGTTAAACTTACAAATTTTTTATCTCGTAAACTAGAAGAGACCGGGAATTATTGCATAAGGAAAGTATCTTTGGAATTAAAAAAGGAATCCACTGACAAAGCTTCATCCAAATCCCTGAAGCTTGCCGTTTTGTAAACAATTACCAGAAATTATATTATAAATGTATAATATTTAAATGTAAAACAAGTAAATAGAAATATTTTCCAAGTGAGAGAAGAAATTCCAAAGAAATAATATATTAATTGCCTGTATGTTATATTCTGAAAATTAAAATAAAAATAAAATAGATTTCAGTTTTTCAAACATACAGGTGAGTTATTCAATTTATATTAATGTATTTAAACTTTAAACACTATGTAACAAATAATAATTTCACTCAAGAGAAGAGATTCTTCTTAATGCCCTCTTATTCCACCCCATTCTGTTATGATCTCCCCTCTATATTTGAGTCTTGTCACCGAAATAGCATACCTTCTCCCATTCCAGTTACATGATCTGTCCACTTTAATCGCATGTCGTCTTAATTACACCAACAATATCTGATTACCCATATAATTTATATACTTCTGCATTATGTAATTTCATACTACCAACCAATTCATACACATTTTTCTTAGATGCTCGTTTTAAGGTGTGATTTGATAAAAATTAAAACCTACTTAGCAATTAAGCAATCCAATCCTCCTTTTAAATATTCGAATTAGAATATTATACAAATATTTTTAGACACAATACTTTTACTATCTCGATAGAGAAATGTAGCTCAACCGGAAGAGGGTCATTACCTACCACGTTTTGATTTTTTTTCCACTAAACTGACTGTAAAAATAAAGATATATGTTTGATAGTTTTTCATATGATTAATAATTGTATAAAACTTCTATATATAGAATTTCAGCTTGATTGATTACCAGAATTAATTTTTTAACACTGCAAATCTCACGCGCCAACTCGTGACGTTGTGCCATCAACAAAGGGCCAAACATGCGCTGTTTTAATAAATATTATTTATTAATTTTAATTTATAATTTATAATTAATTAAATTTAATTTAAATATAATATATTAGGTAATTTAATCCAATTCAAATTTTTATATATAAAATGGTCTCACACTGAAAAAATGGGGTCATTTTCTTTTTGGTATTAAAAAGAGATATAAATCTATATCTTTGAAATTTTTTTATAGATTTCAAACATTAGAAGAGTTTTATTCTACACTTATGGAATAATGTATAAATTCTGATTTATAATGGTTTAATTAGATAATTAGAAAATAATGAAGAAATATATAAAATAATACATTTAACAATTAGGATTTAAAATTATATTAATTTCAGGATTATTTTAAATTACTTAGCTATAAATTTATTAAAATGATTATCAACTATAACCAGAACCTTAAAGAAAATGAATGACTCCCATAGAAACTGTATTTATATATAAATTAGTTATTAGTTTATTAAAATGAATATCAACTATAACCATAATCATAATAATTAATTATACCTACATTATATAATTAAGCAAATTATAATAAGCAAAGAAATAATCAAAAAAAATTTTAATTTATTTTTGCATTTCATTTGCTCAATATATATCTATTTTATTAAAAGAATATGAATTTATAGAATTCATATAAATGCAGAAATTTTATTATAATTTAAATTGAAGCCAATAAAAAAAACAATTTATAAAAAAAAATGATGACGTATTAATGAAGCATTTTACATAATAATTAAATAAAATAAAAAGTGTTTAATTAATTGATTAATTATAATTATAATTGATTAATTAATTAATTATATAATAAGAATTTTATATAATTCTTATTTTTTTTTATTTTACTAAATTGTATGGTGTTTAACATATATTGAAATATTTAAATATTAAAATTTAAAAAACTTTAAAATTTTTAAATTCATTTTGATAATTTTATGAAAAATAAAAATTAAATCTTAAATAAAAATATATTAACCTATCTATATACATATATATTAATTTTGTTATAAATTTAACTGAGTCACATGATAAAAATTTGAAATAAACAAGAAAATATATATTAAAGCTACAAATAAAATAGAAGTTATATAAAATTTTTATTTTAAGATTTAATATAATAAAAAATAAATAAATAAACTATTGGGAAGCATCAGGTGAGTATTAAAGAGCATATAATAAAACAATAAAAAAATTTTTAATTAATAAAAAAAAAAAATTAATAAAAACTCTGGTAAAACTATTTTTATATTAAATATTTGTTAAATGTTCAAATAGATTTCTATCATCTTTGAAGCTTAAAAATGTTGTTATTCCACTAACGATAATCCCGGGAGAACCAACGGAATTTATTTTATTTATGTAGATGGAGCGAGTAAAAAAAAAAGTTTTATTATATCGAGAAAATTTGAAAATATTTATATTAAAGGAGATATGTAATGATATTTAGATTAAACTTATTATTCAAAAACGGCGATTTAAATAAAATATTAATATTTAGAGTTAATAGAGTATGGAAGGGAGGAATTTCTATATACAAACATTAGAAACAAACATTTATCCCTATTAAATTATAAATGATACACAAAAGATGAATAGCATAAAGTTTCATTTGAATAATTAACTTTCAATAACATGCCTTCAATTTAAATTTAGAATAATAAGTGTTTATTGCCAAGTGGGAAAGTGGAATTACTAATTCATACTTTAATAAATCTTTACAAAATATTTAATCGGATTTTGAAGACAAACTTTCATGTTGGGGCACAAAGATAGATTCTGAACAGAATTATGAAACAGATTTGAGTTCTCTGATGACATATATAAGGCTTAAAAGGCAGATGAGTAAGAGTATTTCCATTAGTAGGTTTGGAAGAAAAACTTTTTCCAAATAAAATGTCATCGATTTCAGTCGTGAAAGATTTTTTATTAAATTTTGAAAAAAAAATTATTTGGATACGCTTTCTTATAATCTTTTTTCAAAATAGAGTTATAAGAGTGCTCTTTATTAGAGATTATTTATTGTTAGTTTAGATCATAGGTTCCCAAAGTGGTCTATTGGGCCCCCTGGGGGTCTATTTTAACCTCCAGGGGGTCCACGACAGCGAATAACAAATTTGGGCGCCCATGAAATTAAAATGGGGGTCCACGGGGTCCACATATTTTCCGACATGGATTTTTTGAATATGTCTCTAAAAAAAAGGTAAATCATTTATAAAAAATCAATTTATGGGGTCTACCCAAAACCGAAAAACATGCCAGGGGTCCACGACAAAAAAAAATTTGGGAACCTATGGTTTAGATTTAAATTTTTTAATTTCAATATATATTCTAAAAAAATATGTTATAAAATAGTCCAAAAATATTGTTTAAATCATTTTTTTTTGAATTTATCTAAGAATATTGAAATGAAAAAACGGGACCGATTATTATGAATATTTTTATTATGAGTGGCATAAAATCTATTTGCCCGCCATGAGCAGATGCCAGATTTTACGCCCTTTCACCCACCCATTCACTCGAATTATAAAGAAAATTTCAATTTATCGCAAACTATAAACTTTTTAGAAACTAGAAAAAATATTTAATGGACAAACATGTTTTAAAATAGTCTTCCGTTCTTATTGAAAAATCATATAATACCTTTTTAAAAATATTTAAATATTATAATTTAAGAATATTATATTTATTGAAAATCATAAAAAAAATATTGAAATTATTGAATATTGTGAAATAAATAGTTTGTTCACTCTAATAACTAAAAATTTTACATTCTTCTCTAGTTTATGTAATATAATTTATATTAATTAACCGAACTTCATCATTAAAATTATATTTTTTTTTAAATATTTTTATTATATTTGAATATATATATATATATATATAATATGATATAATTAATAATATTGATTTTAATTAGCCTTTCTTTTAATAATTTAATATTAAAATAAATTCAAAATGCTAATCATATTAATATCAAATAATTTATAATAGAAAGATATAAAAATATAAAATAAAATATCAACTTTAGTAATTGAAACCATTAGAAATAATTTACTGATAATGAGAATATATTTCTTTTTATTTTTTTTTAATAATATTGCTAATTTCAAATAAGAATATACTTTATTAAAATTCTATAGAAAGGAAACGGGTCTCTCTAGAACAATTAATATAATTTTAAGCTAAAATATTTATTTATTTTTCAAAGAAACGATAAGCTAAATTCGCAGTTAAATTTCATGGAATTTCATAAAATATAAAATTAAAATTAAATATATTTTCTTATTTTTCATTAAGTTATGAATTTTTGACAAGACAACACAAATTGGCTGTGTGACTTATTGTGAGAATGGTAAGTAAATAATAATAATTTTATTAATTCTCTCTTTTTATTTATTTTAATATTTATTCGTTTTATATACTCGAAATATATAATTAATATATAATAATATATATAATTATATATATGGTTTTGATTGCTTTGAAAATGCTTTAAATCATAGTAGAGTTATGCATTTATCTATTTGTTGACTCTTGTTATTTCGATATACAATTTTTGCTAGTATATTAAGAATCGACTTATATATATAAATTTATATGTTGGTTTAGATTTCCGTGAATTTTATTATTATTATTATTATTATTATTATCATATATTTGATTGTTTGAAAATAATCTCACAAAAATACGTGAACATATCCCGGATAAATCTGATAATAAAAAGAATAAGCTGGAGTGTCTTCACTCGACTATCTCGCAAATTTGGATTGTATAAATAACTTAATATATTACATTTAAATTAAATTTAATTAATTAAAATTAATCAATAATATTTATTAAACCAGCGCATGCTTGGCTCTTTGTTGATGGCACCACGTCACGTGTTTAAAAAATTAATTCTGGTACTTTCAGCAAATAAATCAAGCTGAAATTCTATATATAGCAGTTTTATACAATTTTTAATAATGTGAAAAACTATCAAACATATATCTTTATTTTTACGGTCAGTTTAGAGGGAAAAAAATCAAAACGTGGTAGCTAATGACCCTCTTCCGGTTGAGCTACATTTCTCAAATGTTGATAGAAAACTACGAATTTTGAATAATGCCTGTATACCTAATTTCATGATTCTAGCTCAAACCGCTTTTGCGTAATCTTGTCTATATACATACACACACACATATATAGACATTTTTCTCAACCTTAGTGAAAATGACTCAGGGACCTTCAAAACGTATAAAAACATCAAAATCTCAACATCGAAAATATTCATGATCGCAATACTATCTCTGGCGAGATAGTAAAAAATAAGATTGCAAGTTTAAATAAATTAATTAATTAATAATTGAATAAGTATATAATTTTGAAAAATAATTTGATTACTTTAAGAACAAATTTCTCAAAATATCTCTACAATATAAAACGCAAATAAATAAAATTTACTATTGTTGAAGAATTCTTCTTTACATTCGATTTCACAAAATTAACCTTTCCTTATGGGAAGTTGAGTGGAGAAGGGGGGGGGGGGGGTTCAAAACATATAAAAACATCAAAATCTCGACATCGAAAATTTTCATGATCGCAATACTGTCTCTGATATATATCTAGTTTGTAGAAGTATTAACCCTGCTATTCTATTCTCCCAAAAATTCCAATTTTTTCTTAATCTTTCTATCTCTGCCATTCTTTCAATTTCTTCCAAAATAATTAATTTAAAAGATTATATTTGGACATTACAAAATTGAAAGAAATTATAATTCAAACTGCAAAGTTTAAAAAAAAAAATATGTTAAAATGACTAAGTGAAGAAGTGAATTATTTTTGAAATGTTTATTTTCATTGAGAATTTTATTATTTTTTTTATTTGTCTTTCATAATTTAAAATAATATTTGTTTTCTCGTTGTTGGTTCTAGTAGGATAGTTGAGTGTTATGTTTAGCAGAAGAGAGACGAGAGGCATTGAAAAGAGCACCTTTACTCGAAAGGAAGAACGTTCTTGTTCTTCCTTTCACAAGTGCAGGAATATGATGTAATATATAATTACTTTGAAAAAAAAAAAAAATCAAAAGTACTTATAACTTGAATCAGTTTTTTCTCAAGAAAAAAAAAGTTATGATTTAATCAAATGAATGAATAAATAAATAAATCTTTATTTTGAACATATTACGAGTAATATAGATTATTTTAATCTCAATCCATTTTTAAGAGATCCCATGCATTTTGGAATGACCCTAATATCACGTAGATCTATGTTTCCAGGATCTCGAGTGTATGAGAAAATTTTTTACTTTTTGCTAATCACGAAAAAGGTTAATTAGCAAAAGAAAAAAGAAAAAAAAGAAAGTGTATTGGTGAGTAATCTATGTGTGCGGTATGAAGAGAAGATGATGGTGTCGTGTGTTTCGGAAGATCGTAGCGCGAAGTGTTTTTCTTCCAGTGGGTTGTTTCCGCCTCCGTTCCGTGGCACTTCGTCACGGTCGCCGGAGGCGATGTGGGTGCATCGAACCCTAGACCCGAGGAAGACCAGCACGACCTTCCTGCCAGCTCTCTTTACAAACCACAAACCCCGAAGGCCTTGCTTTCACCTGTGGACTTGTAACAATATCGAAACTGCAAGCCTGGCAAAATTGCTAAATCAACATAAACAATTAACGATGCACATGGAGAGCTTCATCATTATTTGTTTGGTTTACTGAATAAATTTTAATTCATTAATCATCGATATAAAATGAAGATTTTATTGAAGCGTCAAAAATGATTAAATAGCTTTCATTCGTTCCCTACCGTGAGTTTTTCATCTAGCCAGGGTATTGTTAGTACTACTACTACTATTACTAGATCCCCCTCCACTTAATAATCGTATTTATTGTCATGATTTAATGGGAATCATTATAATCGATTATTTATTTATTTATTTTGAAATATTTAAAATATAGTATATTATTCACTTATAATGAAATAAATACTAATTTCAACTCTTCTTCATTATTATTATTATTATTATTGTTATATATTATTATTATTATTATTATTAACTATCGCTATTTATTTAGGGCATGCTTTTAAACTTTTCTTGAAATCTTTTGAAATAAATTTAATAAATAATAATTTAAATATTTAATATTGCCAATATACCTATATTTGTCTAAAAATAAAGATTGTATTTATTTAAAGTATAATGAAATAAATAGAATAATTTTTTAAATGGCTTATAATATTGGATTTCTTGATAATAAATTTATTAAAAATTGGTCAACCTTCTAAATTGAATCATTAATATATTTAAAACCAGAATTATTATTATTATATTATTAAATTCTTAAGCTGGTTTTTCATTAAATACTCAAATTTCTTATACTATATATATAAACAAAGGTATAATTCTATTCTATTCTATAATAAATAAATCTAAATTAGCTGGAGTCTCTCCACTCGACTATCTCGCAATTTGAATTGGATTAAATAACATAATATATTATATTTAAATTAAATTAAATTAATTATAAATTATAAATAATAAATATTAAACTAAATATTAATATTGGCTTTTTGTTGATGGCACCACGTCACGTGTTGGCGCGTGAGATTTGCAGTGTTAAAAAATTTATTCTGGTAATTTCAGAAAATCAATCAAGCTGAAATTCTATATATAGCAGTTTTATACAATTATTAATCATGTGAAAAATTATCAAACCTTTATCTTTATTTTTATGGTCACTTTAGAGGAAAAAAAATCAAAACGTTGTAGGTAATGACCCTCTTCCGGTTGAGCTACATTTCTCAAAAGTTGATAGAAAACTATGAATTATGAATAATGTCCATGTACCAAATTTCATCATTCTAGCTCAAACCGTTTTTGCGTAATCTTGGTTACACACACACACATTTTTCTCAAGCTTAGTGAAAATGATTCAGGAACCTTTAAAACGTATAAAAACATCAAAATCTCAACATCGAAAATTTTCGTGATCGCAATACTATCTCTTACGAGATAGTAAAAATCATTAACAAAATATATATTTTTTTATAATAATTTAAATAAAAGTTTCATGAAATTAATTAACAAAAAATTAAATTAATATAAAATTTAAACAATTCTAATTTTAGAGGAATAAATATTACAGATTATTATAAAATATTAAATATTAATATTTAAAAATAAAAGTAAATATATATAAATATATGGTTTGGTTTAGATATTTTATTTTATAGGATATTGGGAGCAATTATTTGGAGTTTCATTTACAAATTTTAAAATAAAACTCGACCAATGTGTTTCTTCTTGTATTGAACTACCTATTCTTGTGCTTACATAACATATACTTAGATATATATGTAATACATATCCATTTTTATATATATTCATATATTATGATTGATTATATTTATTGGTCCTATGTTATTTTAGCTTTGGTTAATTAAAAAAAATAAATAATTATTTAATTGAAATAAAAAAAAAAATAATTACCTAAAATATAAACATATTAATAAATACTAGTATATTTTTTCATTATCATTAATAACCTATGAACAGAAACAAAAAAGATACTCAATTATTTTTTTAAATCCCATAATACAATATTATATTTATATATTTTAATTTAATAATTATTTTAATTAAATATCTATTTATTAATTATTATTTTTAATTAAAATATTAATTTCATTAAACATATAAAAAAATTAACTGATTTCAGCTCCTATTATTAAAAAAAAAACAATTATTAAAATTGCTCTAAAGTCATTCAATGTTTTAATTTACAAAATAATTATATAAAAAAATGTATTTTATCGATTTGAAACAAAATTACTGTTACTGTGTTTAATTTGTTTGTGAATAATTCAATAAGATCCAAAAATCATTAGAGGAAATCGACACTTCCTTATATTCAATTTTTAACGGAAATCGATAAATTATTAGATAACAAACTTGAACTCTATTATCGATTTTGTTCTTTACAGTTCATAACATTTCAAAAAAAAAAATTATTTCGATTAACATAAGAAAAAAAAAAGGAATTTTCATATTCAAAATTTTGTATATGACGAATACAAAAAAACAAACTACATATTTACATAATCACTTATTATGCGATTATTATCAGATACTGCCACCCTTCTAAATTCAAATGATTAAATAAAAGATAAACAGGGATTTTTTTTAAAATTATAAATATGTATTGTATATTCATTCACTCAATTTTATGCGAATTTCAAAATATTTATTAATAATGCAATTTTTGTTTAATAATTAATATTTTATCATTTTAATTATATATAAAAGACTTATTAAAAGATAAGTATAGTAATTTTAAAGATTAGTTACTTAAGTTTAATACTTGGTGGGATATTTTTTTAAAAGGCTATGGAAAAGTGAATGAATAAAAAAAAAAAAAATAACAACACATCGGTATCGCTTTCGCGATACCCGGTTAAGATCCTAATTTATTATTGTATATCAATTTCAAAAGGAAGAGGCGTGTCAATTAAATGAAAGTGTTCTTTCCTAGTTTGAACAAATAACGATACCCTGAGAAAACGCTCTAGAATTTTTTATTTTTTTTTTTTCTTATTTTAAAATTCCAATCTTACATTTTATTTATTAAGAAAATAGATTATATAAATTCCTGTCTATTGAAAAAGTAAAGAAGGGATAAAGTGAAATTCTGATGTGTTGTCTTGAACAATTTTATTTAAAGAAATAATAAATAAATAATCAAAATTTGTTATTCATTTCCTATAAAAAATTAAAAAAATAAATAAATAAATTGATATATCTTCTAAATACATAGATATATATAATTTTTTATATAGGTGATTTATTTTTGAGAAATGTAGCTCATCCATTACCTATCACCTTTTTCATTTTGTTTCCTCTAAAGTGACCGTAAAAATTATGATATATGTTTGATAGTTTCTCACATGATTAAAAATTGTATGAAACTGCCAAATATAAAATTTCAGCTTGATTGAATCGCTGAAAGTACCGGAATTAATTTTTTAACACTGCAAATCACGCGCCAGTACGAGACGTGGTGCCATCAACAAAAAGCCAATCATGCACTGGTTTAATAAATATTATTTCTTAATTTTAATTTATAATTAATTAAATTTAATTTAAATATTATGTTATTTAATCCACTTCAAATTGCGAGATAGTCGATTGGAGACACTCCTGCTAATTATTATTATTATCAGATTTATCCGGGATATTTTCATGTATTTTTGTGAGAATGTTTTCAAATAATCAAATATATGATAATAAATATGGGTGGCTGGTTTAATAAATATTATTTATTAATTTTAATTTATAATTTATAATTAATTAAATATAATATATGTTAGTTAATCCAATTCAATTTTGCGAGATAGTCGAGTGGAGACAATCCAGATTTTTTTTAAATATCTAAAATCAATGTTCAATATAAATAAATTAAATTGATTTGAAGATCTCGTCAATCAACAAAATTTTTTTTATTAAGTAAATTTTCGGTTTATAACTGAAAATTAATTTGACTATTATTTATTAAAAAAAAACAAAGAATAATTAATTTAATATGTTTTTTAATTAATTATAAAAGTTAATTTTAATAGAAAATTCATATTATTCTTATTATCACCTTAACTTGTTTGATTAGATAAATAAAATGAATACGGTGATATGATAATCAAGATAAATATTTCAAAATTATCATTGACATAATGATTAAAAACAATCAAGTGGAAATTTTCTATTTCTATCAGCTGTTTGTTATATATATATTGCATGTGAATTAAGTTTCAATTTGCAAAGTGACGCAAACTAAAGATCGGTAAATATTTAGTAAAACGACGTCAGAGATCAAGGCGCGTCACCCCCCCCCCCCCACTCCACTCAACTTCCCATAAGGAAAGGTTAATTTTGTGAAATCGAAAGTAAAGAAGAATTCTTCAACAAAATAGTAAATTTTATTTATTTCCGTTTTATATTGTAGAGATATTTTGAGAAATTTGTTCTTAAAGTAATCAAATTATTTTTTCAAAATTATATACTTATACAATTATGAATTAATTAATTTATTTAAACTTGCAATGTTATTTTTTACTATCTCGCCAGAGATAGTATTGCGATCATGAAAATTTTCGATGTTGAGATTTTGATGTTTTTATACGTTTTGAAGGTCCCTGAGTAATTTTCACTAAGGTTAAGAAAAGTGTCTGTCTGTGTGTATGTAGACAAGATTACGCAAAAACGGTTTGAGCTAGAATAATAAAATTTGGTACATGGGCATTATTCAAAATTCGTAGTTTTCTATCAACTTTTGAGAAATGTAGCTCATTTGGAAGAGGACCATTACCTAACACGTTTTGATTTGTTTTCCTCTAAAGTAATCGTAAAAATAAAAATATATGTTTGATAATTTTTCATATGATTAAAGATTGTATAAAACTGTAATATATAGAATTTCAGCTTGATTGCATCGCTGAAAGTACCGGAATTAATTTTTTAAATCTTTTAACATGTTGACCGCTAATCACGCGCCAGCACGTGCCGTGGTGCCATGAACAAAAGAGCCAAACATGCGCTGGTTTAATAAATATTATTTAGTGATTTTAATTTATAATTTAATTAAATAAATTTAATTTAAATATAATATATGTTATTTAATTCAATTCAAATTGCGAGATAGTCGAGTGAAGACACTCCAGCTTATTTTTTTTATTATAGGTATAAATTAATATTCTCAGAGTTGCGCTTGAGTATAAATGAAATGGAATTGGAGAAAATAAATATATTTTTATCTTTGTTATTGAATTTAGCAATATAATAATATAACGGGGTGTATCTTCTATTTTACATTCAACTCACACATCCCCATTCATAAAGTCAAATTCCAGGATCTTGACATTTCCCCACTTTTCACGGTTTTTCATATATGCATTTTATATTTGTAACATTCTTTCTCTCTCAGCTTAAGGTTTATTTTTTATTTTTTAATTTTTCATCAATTTACCTGTATTATTATTAAAAATCAATTAAATATTTATATTTTAGTTACTGTATCTCCTGATCAAGGGTTTGAATCGTGATTTGTATTAATGAACAAATAAAATCGAATAGTAATTAATAATTTATTAATAAATCAATTGAATAAATTTAGAAAATTTAATTTATCGTTTTAATTTAAACAATATTTATTTTCGTCACAATTAAAGATTACAAAAGTAAAGAATTTCATAAAATTTTATAAAACAAGAAATTATTGACATTCTTTTAGTTTTAATAAGAGTTAGTATAATTTATGTTGTGTTTTTTTTTTATCCATGAATTACATTTGTTATATTAAGAGAATTTATTGCACTCAAAAGGGTTAAGTGATGAAGGGTGGGGGTGGGGGTATAAAATATGACCATGTCTAAAGGGAGATTCAAGTGCCCTAATTGCCAGTTATGCGACAAAGATGATTTGACTATTCCATGGAAGATTGGAGACGTTAATGATACCCAAACGACGACTCCTTTCCACCACAACCATTTAAGGAATTCATTTCAAATGAGGAGTCAGTTATTCTCTTATCATTTCGATTAATCAGCATTGAAATAGGCTGGTGATTAATTAAGTTATAATAAATTAAAGGAAATAATTCAAAATTAGTAGAAATTACTATGAAAAAAATTATTTTATTAATTATCACGAATTTTCATTTTTGGAAAATATAGAATAGGGATTTAAAGAATTTTTTTTTAATATAATAATAATATTTATTATTTGCTTAATAAATATTTTGATAAATTAATCATTCTCTAAAAATTTTTCTTTTTTTTTTGAGAATAAAATATTTGTTGCAAAGAAAATTTTCACATACCTGTTTGTTTAAAAATCTTTCTTTTTATTCTATATTTGATTTTCTGTTGTTTTTTAGGAAAACAAAAAAATAATTCTTTAAGAACTAACCATGTAGTTATTATTTACTATATATTGATCTAATTTATTATACAATTTTATTGTATTAAAATTTATGAGTATCTAATTAAAAATTTAAATAATATATTTAATATTTATTAAAAATCTTAATGAATAAAGAATCTATCAGTTACTTTGTATTTTTAATTAATCTCAAAAAACCAGGCTATTACTTTTTTTTGCATTATTAAATAAATACTTTAATCATTGGTGAAAATCAAATTTAAATATATTTACAAATAGTTATTAGAGATCCCCAAATTTTCAACATAACATTTTTAAATTTTAATTTTAATAGCAGCGGTTTCCTATCTTTCTGTACCGGCGTCCCCCTTTTTTTAAAAAAAATTATTGCACCTCCCTTAATTTTTGTAATAATCTAATTTCATAAATACTCACATAATATAGTAATTTATTTAATGGACTACAAAATAAAACATAGTCATTACACACCCAAATGCAATTATGCAAAAATATATTATAGATTATTATAGATTTTAGAAATATAATTGGTTCTAATACTTTCGCGCCCCCCAGAAAGGCGCGCCCCACAGGTTGGAAAACACTGACTGAATGTTAAACTTCAAATACCTAAAAATTATAATTTAGATAAATTATAATATAAAATTAAATTAATATTTTTATTTTAAATATTAAAGAAGCTGATGACTTTTTTTAGTGAGTACCTCAATGATCGATTTATGTTATTGAAATTAAAGGTAATTAAAATTAAATATTCCCTTTCCAAGAGGTTTTGATTCTGAAACAAATATTATTAGTTCTTTAATAATTTGTTTAATAAATAAATGACACAATAAACATTACAGAATACGATCTATAGGGATAATTTTAAAATTTTATATTTTATATAATAATAAATTTTTATATATTAATCAAGTATCAAGTAACAATCACAAAAATCGAGAAATTTGAGGGCATTATAATGTAATATCTCCATTTATCTCTCCACTATTGCAAATAAATCTCTTAGAATTAAGAGGAAGTGAAAGAAGAATAAGAAAGAAGTGTTTTAAATGACCTTGTCATAGAAAACATGAATTATGTGAATAAGTTAAATTTAAAAATTAATTTCTATATATAAATATATATATTTATAGGTTATTATTATTGTTTTTTTTTTTAAAGTTTCCCAAATCTATCCTTATAGATTTCAATTTATTTTCTTTCTGTGACATTCACTGATTGTTTGAACAAAAGAGTGAACGCAACGATTCGGTCTGCTAACGAAGAGAAGATTCGGTTGGAAACAAAACATTTCCTATTCAGTCAGTTGGCAAGGGATGGAGAGACTAAACAATTGTAATTTCAGATGCATTGATGTGTTTACACTTAAATTTTATACAGTTTTAATGATGATTATAATAATATAAACTCATCAAACAATCAGTTAGTATTTTCAATAACAATTTTAAACAAGAGTTATTCTATAATTGAAACAAATAAATAAGTGAAATTTAATTTTAAAAAAAAAAAAATATTCACAAAATATTATTTTGAATAAACTAATATTTTAATAAGCAAAATTGGTATTGAGTATTTTTCATGGTCAATGATTGAATCCCTGAAAGTACCGGAATTAATTTTTTAACACTGCCAGTACGTGACATGGTGCCATCAACAAAAAGCAAAACACGTGCTGGTTTAATAAATATTATTTATCAATTTTAATTTATAATTTATAATTAATTAAATTTAATTGAAATATTATTATTATTATTAATTGCGTATGGACCGTCTTGGATCACGCAAAGCTCCCATAAATTTTTAGAAGCGCATCGCATCCTCATGGTCATGATGCGATTGCTGATGGCATTGACTTCTAATATTGAATCGATGATCTTCTTGTTCACAATGAACGCCACGCCCAGAAGTGGTAATCATCTTCCAATTCGCTTGGCCGTCTTGCTCTTGAATATGCGATAGTTCTTATAGTCCATTGTATTTTTCATCCGTGAATCTTGTCTCTTGAAGAGCAATTATCTGGATATTCTATCACGATTCATAGTTGCTTGTTTTGAGGTTATCCTGCCGGAGCAGGCTTTGTAGAACCAGGGCTTGTCAGTTCCTGGAGCTGGGGCAGCCGATGTTAAATTGAATTAAATTTTTTATTTTTATTAAATTAAATAAATATATAATCTTGAGTTCTATGCTGGGATTCGAACTCAGGCTTCCTGTGTAGAAATCTCGTACTCTACCCACTCAGCCATGCTGCCCTTAATTGAAATATAATATATGTTATTTAATCCAATTCAATTTTGCGAGATAGTCGAGTGGAGACAATCCAGATTTTTTTTAAATATCTTTTAAACAAATAAATAAGTGAAATTTAATTTTAAAAAAAATTATTCACAAAATATTATTTTGAATAAACTAATATTTTAATAAGCAAAATTGGTATTGAGTATTTTTCATGGTCAATGAAACTATTCTTAAGTAATAATAAATAATAAATTCACACATGTATTACCATATACATATACATATATATCTTATGAAATTAAGAATTTAACCGTAGGCACTCGTTGATACGTTTGAATATATTATGTAAACTAAAATTAAACTTGAAAATATGAACAATAAGAATATTTTTTTTTTCATAATAAAGACACTCCGTAAAGTTTCAAGTTGCATTTATATTTGCAATATGCACATTTCAGTTGTTACGCTATCAGAAGTTTACTTCTTCTCAACTTGTGATAAATTAGTAAATTAATATCAATATAATCTTCGACCGGAAAGGAGTGTTAATTTAATATATATAGTACCTGTTTCACCGAGCCGCCGATAATTAATTTTAAAAAAATTATTTCTTATTATCGGGTTTGGCAGGAAATATATACTAAATTCGTTATTTGATTAAAACATATTATTAAAATAAATATTTTTAATTTTATTATATTTGTAATATTTTGAATTTAAGGAAGTGGTGACTGACGTAGTTGCTGACGTCATTTAAATTTACTATTTTAAATTTAAAAAAAACTAACAAAGATGATTTTTCCCGAGACTGAAATCAATACAGATCGAATATGGTGTGAAATTCAAAAAAAATCCTTAGAGCGGTTTATAATATATAATACAAATATATATATCCTATTCAATTTTTGCTAGTATAATGAGATAAGATATTTATAAAATCTTGAAGAATAATTTAAATTTATAACTAATAAATTTTAATTTTTACTATCTCGCCAGAGATAGTATTGCGATCACGAAAATTTTCGATGTTAAGATTTTGATGTTTTTATACGTTTTGAAGGTTCCTGAATCATTTTCACTAAGATTGAGAAAACTGTCTGTGTGTGTGTGTGTGTATGTAACCATGATTACGCAAAAACGGTTTGAGCTAGAATGATGAAATTTGGTACATGGGCATTATTCAAAATTCATAGGTTTCTATCAACTTTTGAGAAATGTTGCTGAACCGGAAGAGGGTCTTTACCTACAACGTTAAATTTTAAAACCATTTTATCAAGAAAAAATATAATTTTGTATTCTTTTGTTATCATTTAAATCTACTGATGTTACGTAAAATTTTTATAATAATAATAATAATATAAGGATAAATTCATTTATACATTTTCAAATTATATTCAATTGAATTATTATATTAATTGATAAATAATTAAAAAAATAATAAAAGATAAGTGTATTTTATTAAACTACAGGTTTAATAAGATATCATTAATTTAATTATTAATTAAAACAGGCCGTTAATAAAGTTATCAAATAAAAAAGAAAAATATTGCCATAAGAATCAATTAGTGGTAATGTCTAAAGTGGCAACGTCGTTTTGCCGAAGAAGGAACAAACAAATTGTCTTCGGTATGGCTCATCGACCTCTTCAGTTAAACCTGTTTAATTGTTCTCTTGGTTGTATCATTGAAAATATCGAGAGCCCAGTCCGTAATTCTCACTTCGTACTTATCACCCAATTAGCAACTTGTCAAGGAGAAGAAACTATAAAGGGGAAACAATTTTCCAGAGATTCTTAAGTTGACATCAAAAGGAAGTTGCTTTCAAAATAAGATAACATCCATTCATGGATTTCAATAAACAGACAAAGAATTATTTCTTAATGGATTTATTTTCTTTAATTTTAATTGAAATATCTCTTATTTTCAACAACAGTCAATTTTTATTTACTTATATTTTAATAAATATAAGATTAAAATACATTATAATATTAATAAAAATAATATTATAATATATATATTATAATATTAATTAAAAATATATATATTATTAAAGATTTAGAATTATATATATATATTGTGATAAGAAATTGGATGATTATGCTTATATAATTATATTATAAACAAGATTTTTTTTTCAATATTATATTATTATAATAATTTATAAAATAAAACTGCACTTGAGAATTTAATGATTTTTTTTATTTATTTTATTCTAAATAAAATATTTTATGCTAAATACTAAATTATAATTTCCAATGACCTACTGGCGTTTGTTCAATAATTATCTACAAATTACATTTATCATTAATTAAATAAGCTGGAGTGTCTCCACTCGACTATCTCGCAATTTGAATTGGATTAAATAACATAATATATTATATTTAAATTAAAATTAATAAATAATATTTGCGTGTTTGGCTCTTTGCATCACGTCACGTGCTGGCACGTGATTTGCAGTGTTAAAAAAATTAATTCCGGTACTTTCAGCGATTCAATCAATTCTATATATAGCAGTTTTATACAACTTTTAATCATGTGAAAAACTATCTTTATTTTTACGGTCACTTTAGAGGAAAAAAAATCAAAACGTTGAAGGTAATGACCCTCTTTCGGTTACATTTCTCAAAAGTTGATAGAAAACTACAAATTTTGAATAATGCCCATGTACCAAATTTGATCATTCTAGCTCAAACCGTTTTTGGGTAATCTTGTCTATATACACACATTTTTCTCAACCTTAGTGAAAATGATTCAGGAACCTTCAAAACGTATAAACATCAAAATCTCGACATCGAAAATTTTCGTTATCGCAATATCTTCTAGTGAGATAGTAAAAATGGAATGTTTTTGTTAATTTCTTTAAAAAAAATAAACTTTTAAATATTTTAATATTTTTAGGCATATCACAAATGTATTCTTGTTAACAACTAAAAAAATTGATTCTTTATATAAAGAATATATTTCTATGTAAATTCAAATTTATGCAATTTAGAATAATATTTATATATTAAATAGATAATAGAGTAAGGGGCATAAACTAAAAGATCACCTGAAAGGTCCTCTCGTCTGATATAATATATTATATTTGTATGATATATTATATTATATAATATATATAAATAATTGGTAAATAAATTACTAAAAAAATGACTAATAAACATTAAGTATCAGGGATAAAATAAAAAGAATACAAACGATAGCGCTGATATAAGATGTTTAAGGAGAAGAAATCACATTTTCTCAATTATTTATTATATAAGAGCGAATTACCACAAATAATTATAATAATAATAATAATAATAATAATATTAATAATAAAATAAAATAAAAAATAAGAATATATGAATAAATAGGAAAAAAGTGAATAGAAAAAATATATAAATAAATATTTATAACATATAAATTTAAAGATTCACGCTTAATAAATAATATAATGAAAGTATGTTTTATCAAATGAACGTCATGTTGGTAATTATCATTTTTTGCTAAAAATATAAAATTCAAATAATCAACCTGAATATGCTTATCAAGAGATTGGTACATTTGCTGCCTAAACTATAAAATAAATTGACATTGATAGCCTTGGGAGATGATAAAAAAAAATTACTTGATATTACTTTATTTTTAATGTTAATAGAATAATTCCTCTCTTTCACATTCTTCTATTAATAGTACATCAATAAATAATACTTTATTTCTATAAATAAAAATAATTTTAGATTAAGATTATCGTGAATATATGGTTTTAAACATTCTTGTTCTAAATTTTTAAAATATTCTGAAATTATTGTCTAATATTTTTTTTATAAATTATATATATAGACAAGTATATATATACTACATGGGCTGAAAAGTCCCGGGATTTTTAATGAATATAAGCATTTTTTGAGTAAAATTCTATTTATTCCTCAACATAGTTGCCTACGATACACTTGGTTTAACTATCTTCCAACATTTCGATGCCCCTTCTGTAGTACGAAATGTCCATACCTTCGAAATACGCTTCGGTTTTCTCTTTCGATGTGAATCTCTTTCCCTGGAGTCGCTTGAGGTTTGGGAACAGATAATAGTCGCTGGGGCGAAGTCTGGAGAATACGGTGGGTGGGCAACCAATTCGAGAACAATGTTTAATCAAGACGCGATATTTCTGTTTTTCCATTTTTCTTATGAAGGCGAAAGTAGCGTCACTCAAACGACTGTAGCTTGTAAACGAATGGACGACATGTCATGATACTTCATACATAAACTAGTGACAGATGAGCCTTTCGAAATGAGTCATGTTCATTTTCTAGGGGCATCACCTATTGAAAAATCCCGGGACTTTTCAGGTCATGTAGTATATATATATATATATATATATATATATATATATCATAAAACTTAATTTTTATCCTATAATATCAATATTTATTAATTATTTATCAAAATGAAAAATTTTAAAAACATGTAAGAAATTAAATGAAACTTCAAAAAAAAAATGAAATTAAAGAAAGACATATAACAGTATTCGAGTGACACTTTTTCTTTCATTAATAATTAATAAGAGAAAATCAAGATTAAATGAGACTGTCTATAGTTTTTTTTTCTACATATTTTTTCTTCAATTCTTGAGATTATTTTATGAGTGTATAATCAATTGAAAAAAACTTCCTTAATAAATTGTGTCTTGTCACATAAATGAAGGAGTATTATTTTTTTTTTTTCAAAATGAAATATTTTATTTTGAAATGAAAGTATTTTTTTTTATTTATTTATGTATTTATAAGCTATTAAATTTTATTTAAATGTTCGATTTATTCTGAATGAAAAAGAATTATATTTAATATTCTCAACACTGTTCTCTCCAGATGTAAGGTGAAACTTCTGCTTTGTACTTCCAAGGACAATTCCATTCAGTACAAATCCCTAAGCATGAAAAACAGATTATATAAGTCTACTTCTGCTATGTAGACAATATTATTCAACTTGAATAAAATATACATATTTATTATACTAATAATTTCGAAGTTCAATATTAAAAGTGAACAAATCAAATGTTAAAAGGAAATACATTAATGAATTATTTAATATTCAACATGAATTTTTGATTAATTTTTTTTTCGAAATTGCTTTTGTCTAACATCTACTAAAAAAATTTTTGTTAATCTGAAATTAATGGAATTTTATAGTTTATTTTATTTTTTTAAATGAAATATAAAAATAATTATGAAAATAAATAAATAAAAACTATTATCAAAATTAAATTAAAATTAAATAAGTTGACCTGTGGCCAGGTCCGAACCGACCGACGGTTTGAAGTAAATTAATTTCCAGCTACAGAAACAATTTCAAATAATTTTAATATATCTATTAATGTAATAAAAAACAGATATGGATAGAACATAAATAATAAATATAAACATTTTTAATTTTATTTTATTTATAATATATATGCAGGACCAGGATGTGACGTCATGAATGGCTGGATGGCGTCATATAATTTTAAATCAAGAAAAAACTAATAAATATGATTTTTCTCGAGGATAAAACCAATACAAAGTGCATGATTTGTGGTGATATGTAAAAAAATCTCCTCATGTGAAATTTGGTGTGAAAATAACCCTTCCCTTCCTATCGTCGATCGCTAATACTACCACTTCCGGTTTCCGGATTTGCACCAAAAGTTGATCAATTCATCCCACTGATGCATTAAGTAAATATACCAAATTTCATCAAAATCGGTTGAGCCGTTCAGGTTCTACACATCTATACGGACAGACGGACGGACGGACAGACATCATGCTAAAAATACTTTTTTCTGTTAAGAAAATGCATGATTCGTGGAGATATGTAAAAATCTCCACATGTGAAATTTGGTATGAAAACAATACCTCCCTTACTATCGTCGGTCGGTAAAAAAGGCTAATTGAAAGATATAAATCGAGAAATAAAAATTATTGTTATATTTCTTGTTATAAACTTGTGTTTATTTAAAAAATTTCTTAATATTTGATCATTTTAATGATTCTTTGTAAATTTATATGAGAAATTATAAAAGATTATAAAATTTAAAGGATTAATAGAAGAAAATATAAATAGATTAATTATTAGATTACTTATTAATTTAATAATATTTGATTATACATAGAAACAGGCTAAGAGAGTTAATTGATGACAGAGTAATAATAATAATAATAATAATACTAATAATAATCACTATAATACTAATGTAGGAGACTAAGTGAAATCATTGGAGTCAGCCGGTTGCAACGCCACAATATTCCTACTAATCTCATGTGATTATATCCAAGAACCATGCCAACAACGGTCTTTTGGGAATCCAGGGATTCAATCATGACAACATATCATAGATGATATTCCAATATTGCTTATATATATATATGTAAGCTGTTCAAATCTTAAGCGATTATAACACCTTAGTCCTTTCTTCTTATACTTATTAAAATTTGAAGCTTCTAAACCAGTGGTTCTTTTACGTTTTTTTTTACCGCGGCACACTTTTAACTGTTTGAAAATTTCGCGGCACACAAAGAAAAAAATAAGTGTAAAAGTTTACCATATTGAATAAAAGTGGTCCCAAAAACGGTTTACCTTTTTTTTAGAACCAAATTGAAAAGATTTAGAAAAAAAAAAATTGGAAATGTTTAAGAGCCTCTTTACATTTGTAATAATTTGGCGGCACATTTTGATAATCTCGTGACACATAGATTGAGAATCACTGTTCTAAACTATCTGAACCAGAAAAAAATTATTTCGGTTAGATGTAGGTACTTATATAATATATAAACAATAGTAATATGTGTATTTATAACAGTATATAAAATTTATATGCATGCAAATATGATTTTCTTTAATTTTCCAAAAATTTTTATATAAATTCTCGTTAATAATTTAACATTTTTTAAAATGAAAAATTTAAAAATATTTCAGTGTTATGGCAAATGTTACCTGAATAAGGTTATTATATTTTAGTTTGTATTTTAATATTCTCTAAAAGATAACAACACAAACACTTAAACTTTAATATTCTGTTAAATTGTTATTATCTATAAATGTAATTTAATATAAAATAAAATATTGATACATTTTTATTTGTTATTGTACTAATCTGATTATCTTTGGACCTAGGCTCTAATTTCAAAAGATAAGGAATCATAATATAATTTTATTCTGTTTATAAAACTGTATCGTTATTTTGGATATGAAATGTAATCAAGAATAGAATTCATTGATTACCAGGAATGATTTGCATAAAATATGTAAGAACAATGAGGAAGCTCACTATAATGATTCATTTTCATTAAACTTTTAACATTAAAAAAAAAAATATGTATTTAATGCGAGTAGACGGTGATTAATTCTATTAATTGATACCATAATTATCGCTGAAGTTTTTTTTTATTCAGCTAGAAAATTTTCCGTTAATGATACGTAATATAGAAGATAAAAAATAATAAATATAGTAGTGTACTTAAAAAATTTATTAATAAATAAAATCACAAAATTTTCTGATTATTCTTATATCAATTTATTGATTATTTTTTTAGCCATCTTATAGGTTCTAAAAGTTGGTGACAGTTCGTCAAAATACCAGTGTAATTCGGCCAACATAAAGTCTATTAGTATTTATTATCTAATTATCTCTATCTCTGTGAATCTACAGAACTCGAAAGTGTTAAACTGAAGCAAACACATTTTTCCAAGAGACTCTATCCTTAGCATTCAATTACTATTATCATCTTTCTTATATAAACTGCCCACCACTTCCTTAATCTCCCCACAAATATATTTTTCGCCAGGCTTTCATCTCCCATTCGTGCCACGTATCCTGCCCATCACAGCCTTCTCGATTTTATGATCTTAATTCCTTATGCAGTCTCGGCAATTCCCTGTTGACCTTAGGATCATAAATTTCTTTGGCCCATAAATGCTACGAACAATCCTATTTTTAAATATTCTTAATCTACTCTCGTCTCCCAAAGTCATAGACCACGCGTCAGACCAGTAAATACCCCAAATAATCTTTTTGATGAGATAAGCCATTTTACTGCATGGTATTAGACAACCTCGATTTAGATTCTTCTCGAATATTATTATCCTTCTTGATTACAGAAACTAATTATTTAAATTTTTGTACATTTTCAAATTTTATATTTTGTATGTCAAGATATTGTGTATTAATACAATTCCTCAATATTACTAGGTATTTTGTTTTAGTACTATTAATTTCAGGTCCCCTCTTTTCCAGTGTCTATTAATTTTACTATCGATTACTATTTTTTATTAATTTTGTATTTTTTAAAATTTTTTAACTTGTTTTATGATTATGATGAGAAAACGTTCTATCATTGAACCAGGTGTATTTCATTTATTATATATACATATATATATATATATATATTCTTTCCATTGAAAAAATTCATAATCTAATTCTTATAATCATGAAATATAATTAATTTTGAAGGAAATTGATTTGCAACCATTCATCCAATGGTATTGAATTCCGTGAGATTCCATATCGTAAAATAAAAATAAACGTTAAAAAATGAGCTCATGCGAAAAAAATGTTATAGAAAATTGATATATAAAAAAAAACCTTTTACTTTTATTATTATTATTTATAAACAGTGGGAAAATAACTAGCGTCAATGACTCTGACAACTAGTGGACCGGAGCAAAGTCACTCTTCATTTCTCGCTTAACACCGTGACCAAAGCAAACAACCTGCCTCTTTCAACACGGTTCCGAGGAAGAGATCTATTCAATGAAGGAAATTGCATTTAGAATTAAAGAGAAAGAGAGGGAGTGAAAAAAAAACGGTAATTGATTCAATTCAAAATGTTTGAAGGGTCTGTTTCTTTAATAGGTTGAGAAATCGTATTCCCTGCGTGAAAATTATATTCAGAAATGAAAATATGGAAGTGATATTATACAAATCTATGCGTATGATGGCCTATTACTGGTCATTTGCTGACATCTTCAAACGCTTAGAATTCATCAATCTTTTTCTTAGAATTTTGTTAAAATAATATTTCATAAAAATCAATTAGCTAAAATAATTAGAATAATAGTTAGAAGAGTAAATAATTTAAAAAAAAATTTATTCAAAACGTTTTCATTCATAAAATATTTAAATCAATTGCTCCTTTCTAATATTTTTTCAATTCTATTCTTCTTCTATGATCTCCCTAAATAGTTAGATTTTTCTTATAAAAATTGTCAATCTTTTAAAATGAATTTTCAGTAATTGGTTACAAAAACGGAAGTTTCAGGGATTTGGCTAAAACTTTACCAGTGGATTCCTTTTTTAATTCCAAAGAAACTTTACTTAAAAATATATCCCGGTCTCTACTAGTTTATAAAATAAAAAGATAAACTAGTTATGAATGAGCAACTCTTTAATAATGCTATTGACTAATTCACTAATTATTCACTAATTTTCAATCTTTTAAAAATAATTTTCAGTAATTGTTTACAAAAACGAAAGTTTCAGGGATTTGGCTAAAACTTTACCAGTGGATTTCTTTTTTAATTCCAAAGAAACTTTAATTATGCAATATTTCTCGGTCGCGTCTAGTTTCTGAGATAGAAATTATTAAAGTTTGACAGATAAATTAGTTATGAACGTCCAAATGAGCAGCCATTTAGTAATGTTTTATTGACTAATTCATTAATTATTCACTTATTCCTTATTTTTCAGATTTTTATTCGGTTTGGATATAAGAAACTTATTTAATTAATTAATTTTTTTAATTTTCCTATATCCAAACCGAACTGAAAACCACCCAGAAAATTAGTAAAGCCTTCTACTGGCCAAATGAATAAAACATGGTAGCTAGGTAGCTAAATTGAATGCCAATAGATTTATAAGCAAATTGTAATAATTTTTATCTCGAAAACTATAAGTGACCGAACCATTTGCTAATTTAATACTCTCTTGGAATAAAAAAGGAATCCAGTGGTAAAGTTTTATTCAAATCCCTGAAGCCTCCGTTTTTGTAAACAATTGAGGTAAATTCATTTTATCCGCTCAAGTTCAAATACATTTTTATAATCTTATAGTAAATGGCAATTGATGTTAATACAGTTATTTTTTCAAATATTAATTCATTAATTAATTAATTTTAGTTTTATATGAAAGAAAAGAAAAATTCTTACGTAAGATATTTATCAGAATATTAATTTGTCTTGCTAAGATGTTTGTACGTCGTATTAGAAAATTCATACTTTCGGATCGATTCTGAAGTATACAATTTTTTTTATTCGATTTTCAATTAATTTTGAATACTTTAATTAGTTTTATTAGTTGATATAAAAATTGATTTAATTTTTTTTTATATTACGTGTTTAAATTAATATTCATATAATTAATTTTTTATTAATCTTTACTACCTCATTTTTAATTTATTTTAAATTTAAAATAAATGAAATAAAATTAATATTAATGAAGTAATTAATTATTAGTCATTATATGTTATGTTCCAATCTCGTTTTAGTTTATAATACTCTTTTAGTAAAATTCACTTTCATAAGAATTATTTTGAAAATAATAAAATATCAATTGGTGAAATTTTATTTTGTCCTTATTAACAAAAATTAAACTATTACATATTTCTATATTTTTTCTTATAATTAATATTAAAAAGATCCTTAAAGTTGTTTTTACACATTACACAGAATAATAATTAAAATTAATATTGTTAGCCAGAAATAATATACATATATATAAAATATAAACAAATTTGTGTTTTTTATTTCTTTTATATCATCATTTCAAAATTTTGAACTGTAAAATTAAAAAAACAAAAAAAAAAAAAAAATAATGACGAATTGAATTATCCTTGCTTGTAAATTATTTCCCTTGTATAATTTAATTATTGATTTATTTATTATTCTTTATACCTATTATTTGTGAAAGACATGCTTCTATTATTCTATTATAAATCAATAAACAAACTTACTACCTTAACATTAAAAACAAAAATTAAATTAAATTATTATTTCTAATTAAAGCTTGAATTTATTTATATTAGAATAATCAAACAATTAAAAGTAATAATTATGTTCATTAATAATTGAATATTTGTTTATATATATATATATATATATAAATTAAGCGAATAGAAAGTTTATAATGCAAGGATTGTATTTGTAAAATACTGTTGTAATTGTAATTATGTTTGTAAAATCAGACGAGTCAGTTTTATTATACATGAAAAATATTAGATTAAATTAATCATTTAATTTCTACGTGACTTTAGAAAAAATTTAATTATCTGTAGAAGAAAAATAAATACCTTTGACAATTACAGTTTATAATTAACGAGAAAAATAGAAAATTATTCAATAAAACAACGAATTGTATGTCATTAGAAACTCAAATTAAAAAGATTAAATAAAAAAAAAAATAATTCAAAACACCCCCTCAAAGGATAGCTATATTTCGATATATGAAATTAAATTATGGAAATATATTATATTTATTATTAATGTTCGAATGAATTATAATATTTTTCCATATATATGAATAATTGTAAATACCAAACAACTAATATAACACAAAAATATGAATTCATATTATTCTAAATTGGCTATTTTAAGAATTTTTTTTTTTTTCGAAGTGATATCCCAGAAAAGATGGGATGGGGGGTCAAGACTCCCGTTACCCAACTCATCCATATGTCGGCTTGTCAATAGAAAAATAAATTAATTTTATTATTTATATTTATTTAATATAAATAATTGGGTAATTGTTTACAAAACGGAAAGCTTCAAGGATTACTATGAAACTTTGCCCGTGGATTCCTTTATGAATTGCAAATTCCTTATGCAATATTTTCCGGTTTCATCTAGTTTACGAGATAAAATTTATTAAAATTTGCATATAAAAATCCATTAACATTCAATTTAGCTACCAAGTTTTATTATTTAGACAGCAGAGGGTTTCACTAATTTTCGGGTTTTTTTCAGTTGGATTTGGATATATGAAAATTTAAAAATTAATTAATTAAAAAATTTTTCTAAATTCAAACCGAACCGAAAATTAATGAATTAGTAAATAAAACATTACTAAATAGCTGCTCATTTGGACGTTCATAACTAGTTTATTTGTCAAACTTTAATAATTTTTGTAATTAAAGTTTATAATGAATTAAAAAAGGAATCCACTGGTAAAGTTTTATACAAATCCCTGAAACTTCCGTTTTTGTAAACAATTACTGAAAATTCTTTTTAAAAGATTGAAAATTAGTGAATAAGTGAATAATTAGTGAATTAGTCAATAACATTATTAAAGGGTTATTCATTCATAAATAGTTTTTTCATCTTTTTACTACTAGAGACCGGGATATATTTTTAAGGAAAGTTTCTTTGGAATTAATAAAGGAATCCACTGGCAAAGTTCCATCCAAATCCATGAAAATTCCCGTTTTGTAAACAATTACCAAATAATTGTTAGCTATAAAAAATAAGAATAAAAATATATTAATTAATTATTTTTTATAATTAAAATTAGTTAAAAATAATAGAAAATAAAAGCAAAATGTGCAGCATCGTACACGTGGCGGAAGTGAAACTTCTTACAATCTAGAGAATAAGATAAATTTTAGTTGAGAGTGTGAGTGAGAGAGAAATAGAGAAAAATAAAGGGATCATTTCGAAAGACATATAACAGTATAAAATTTTCGTAACAAATATTCGCTTTATTATTATTATTATCTACTCTATCATCATATCTACATTGCCTGTACTATTGTCGGTTAGTGCTTCAATTGGTAATACTGATATTAATGGCTTGTGATAACTAAAATAAGATATATATGTTCGTGATTCGATATTTTCTATATAACGTGTAAAAACAGCATCTATTGTAGTTCCAGATTTTGTTGTTGATTCCTTGGGATCGTTATTTATAAGCAGACCAAATGTTTCTCGAAGAAAGTTGATCAACGGCAACGAATCATCTCAGATCCAAAATTTACATTAAAATCTCCCCCGAGAATTAGAGGGATTTTATCTTCGCCTCGTTCAAGTGCATTAGCACCTGTGTGGCTATAAACCAGTAGTGAACGGTGTATGAAATAAATAATATCGTCTAAATTTTGGTCGTTATTTTTTTTCGGCATAGTGAAATCTGTGGAGTAGAGAAAAGCAGTTTTAAATGCAATAATAATTTTAAATTGATTTAGTAGTGTTAAAGTAATGTTGAGATTCGGATAAATAACGTGAATGGTCATCGACGCACATAACTGTATGTGTTGGCGTGTGAATCGCCGACCATGTTCACACACACAATTACATGCGTCGGTATGCGTGCACGCTGTATATTTGACTTGAGAATTTTAATTATTTCACGATATATATCTTATCTTATTATGCTAGCTAAAATTGTATATATCTATCTATTTATCTATAACCATTGGTTCTCAAAAACCGCTCTAACGATTTTTTTCAAATTCACACTAGATATAGTATTTATAAAGAAAAATTGAGTTTTATTGATTACATCTCTTGAAACTTACAGCTTCATTATTAATTTCTTAATTGAAAATTATATATGGGTGACGTAAATGGCATCCATTTTGAAATTTTACTCCCGCCTTTTTTTAATTTTGTATTAATATTTTTTTTATATTTAAAATATTTTAAAATTTATTATTTAATTTCGAAATAAAATTAAAAATATTTATTTTTAATAAAATATATATATATATTTATTAATCCCGCTTTTTTTTTAAATGATATTGTATTAACATTTTTTTATATTTAAAATATTTTAAAATTCATTATTTAATTTCGAAATTTTATATTTAAAATATTTTAAAATTTATTATTTAATTTCGAAATAAAATTAAAAATATTTATTTTTAATAAAATATATATATATATTTATTAATCCCGCTTTTTTTTTAAATGATATTGTATTAACATTTTTTTATATTTAAAATATTTTAAAATTCATTATTTAATTTCGAAATAAAATTAAAAATATTTATTTTTAATAAAATATATATATATTTATTAATCTCTCTCAAAAAATATGAAATACGTTTAATATTAAAAATAAATAAATATACATATGAAATTTGTTATTTTTTAATATTAAAAAATATTTAATTTGAGATTAATTATATAAAAAATTTTAAAAAATTCAAAAAAACTTAGCTATAATATTTGACATATGATAAGGTTAATTACAATTTTTTAATAGACATCCTTAATAAATAGAAAAATAATAATTTTTAAATAATATAAATAATATTTAATTATAATCTAATCAAAGAAAATAAAAGTTTGAATCTATTTGATAGTTGATCTTTTTACATATAATTAATCTCAAATTAAATATTTTTTAATATTAAAAAAAAATAACAAATTTCATATGTATATTTATTTTTATAAATGTTTAGGCAAATTTTGAAATTAATATATATTTAAATTCAAATTGTATTTAATTGCGATATCTACTGGACAAGGTGGAGATCTCGCCCTCTTTTGATCATAAGTCATACTAATTTTTATTCTTTGACCCAGTAGAAGCTGAGAAATATTATTCCGGGTCAACGTACTGGCGCGCATGCGCGCCATGGACTTTGGACCTAGCGTAACGTAACGCGTTACGAAATTTCAATTTTTCAATTCACTCTCCATTCTCAACCAAATGTCAGGACGCCGCTAAAGAAGTTTCACTTCAAAAATAAAATAAATTTAATAATTTAAGTTAATAATTAAAATACATAAAAGTGTATATCACAGATTAGAGAGCAGCACACACGTCCTTTCAACAGTTTGATTTATTTTCATTTAATAGTTCTTAAGTTTTTTTTTCTTTTTATCTCCAATCATCCTTATCACTCGTCATAATTAAACTAAATTAAAAAAAACTATTTCTTTAAATTATATATGAATTTAAATCATTTAATTTCTAATGTAAGATAAAAAAACATAAACAAAAAAAAACGGTTTAAATTTAAAGGGTTAAATTAGCAAATGTATTTAAGTATTATTACAGAGATAGTAAAGAACATTCACTTTATGATCCTACTAATAAATATTAAATGAATAAACGTTTTTTTCACTTGACAAGTGAAGCAAATTGCGGAATTTTCATTTTTATGAGGGAAGGGAGATATTAAATTGAGATCCTAAATAGAATTATGCCAACTGTATTTAGTTGTCTGTAGATTGTAATGAATTTCGATTACTAAATATGTTATTTACAATAATGTTCTGAATGTTGAGAAATTTATTATAGCGATTGAAATATTGACTAATGATTAATAGCATTCCTAAGCCGGCTGCTTTACGAAAATAAATGGGAATACTGTAAATACTTAATCTACCGCTTAAAAGATAATTAAATACTAAATTAAATTATGTAGGTATAAGAATAATTCTTTAATTTATGTGAAATTAAATTATTCACAAATATATTTATTATATAAGTATACCTAAAAAGAAATAAATATTATAATTTATATTTAAAAAAAAAATATAAATTTTAATTTAAGATATTAGGGAAAAAATAATAATTATATTATATGATTCGTATTTAAATTTATTAAAGGGAAGGGAAGTGATTTATTTAGTTTTTTTTTTTTTTTTGAAATATAGGTGCCTTAATTCAAATGGAATTTAAATAATGAAAAGAATTGAGGTAAAGGAACTTATAATTTCTTTTTAAGGAGGCCATTGTCTATAAATATAAGTGCTCAGTAAGCGATTCGATAAATCTATTTAAAAATTCACACAATTTCAATAGAAATTAACATTATTTAAATGTGAACATTTTTATCAATGAAATCATTATTAAATTTTTAGAGTTATACATTCAATTCCAATTATAATATCTTTTTTCTTCTTAAGGTGCCGTCTCTCTTTCGGAGTTTGGCTATCATCATGACTAGGATACCCTTAGAAGCTGCCCAGCCATGATTATTCTTGAGAATGTTAATGCGATGGTTTCCGTATGTATAGAACCAGAAACTGATAGTTCCTGGATCCGGAGGCAGCTGATGTTAAATTGAATTTTATTAAAAAAATTTGTTCTTAGTTGGAATCGAACGCCGACTTCTTGTGTAGAAAATTGCTACGTTACATTCTCGGCTAGCTGCCTCCTAATTATAATATAATAACAAATTAATAAATTATACAAATAATGCATATTATGAAGTATTCTATTCCAATATTTTATATTTAATAAAAGGCATATTCTTGAAAAAAGAAAAAAAAGAAAACAATAAGAAAAATAAATTTTGAAAATGCAGATTGAAACAGAATAAATCAAAAGCTAATTTATACAGACTTTCAAAAAAAAAGAAAATATTAAACCGGGAAGAATTTCCTAACCAAAGTTAACTAACCATATATCTCAAAAACAAATGATAAAAGATATATTCTTGAAGTGAAATTTATTTGTCCAAACTAATATTACATACAAAACATATATAACAGTCCATTTATAATATGAACGTTCACGACTATAATTTATATAATTTATACCACACAAATAAACAACAAATTAATGTTTTATTAAAAATAATTGGTTTAGATGGCGTTGGAATTGAAGAGAAAATAATGAAGATCGATATCAATGGGGGAAGGAGAGGGGGAAGGGGGTGAGGGAATATAAGTTTTCATGCTCCTGTAAAGATGAAAAGTTCACTGCGGGCGGTCAAGGATTCATTAAATTCATAATAAATCAAATATTTTATTTATTTAATGCCATGAAAACAATTAAACGTCATCAAATTATTAATATATAAGTTTTGAATTAACTCCCCTCTCCCTTTAGAAGTTTTCTGATTAATCATGAAAAACACTCAAAAAATAATGAGTTAACTTTATAATAAATATTGAGAATAAAAAAAAAAAAAGATACTTTTTTATTTTATTATTTAAATTTCTTAAATTGTATATATAAGGTAAAACCGAGGAATATTACGTGATTTTTATATTTCGAAAACTAATCGTTTTGGAGTGCGAAAAGGATTGGGGATGATACTAGTCACCTACAGTAGTAGGTGAAGCTTGTCTAATTTAGTTAGAAGCAAAACGTTGAGTAAAGAGCATTTTTTTTGTCCGCCATCTTGTAGATCAACACAAGCGTAATGTCATTATATTTACTTCAAAGGCACGTAATTTGTTTTCTTTTGTAATTTTTGCAAGTTTAATGTATTCTACGTTGTTGCACATACATTAAATTTAATATTTAGACTTATTTATTCACATATTCCCTCATTTTTTACTATTTGTAAGTTTTTATCTAAAATTGTGTCGAAGGATTGATACGACGCATTGTGTATGAGAGGGATATGGTGTGCGTGTTACCTTAGCTTTACAGTGAACCCTCCAAACAATTTATTTAGTAAGATGAAAGGAATATCCATAGTCCCAGACTCTTGTGTAAATATATTATTTAACTTAAGTACTGTTTCAATTCTTAAAACTTATCTAATTAAATATTTAAACATTTCAACTTTATGAGTTTTTATTTTTTTACACGAAATTTCTCATAAGCAATATCCCTCACACCGGCTTCGTAATATCAGCATCCCTATATTTCCGAAAAGTTCACTTTTTTATTTTCGTAAATTTTTGTAGTTCTTGTTTTAAGAATAAAACTGTAGTTTTCGCTATGAATACCTAATAGTCATGTTATTGTCACCAATAATTGTGTAACAGGTATTTGCGTTTGAGATTTGGCAAAAACCCGAATTATACGTTAAATCCTTCGGATTTACCTTATCTTTCTAGAATAGAAGGTTACTATATAAAGAGATAAGCAAATATCTAAAATGAGTCATTGATTGATAATAAAGATATTTATATATTTAAATACATAGATAAATTTAAATAAATGTATTCTAGAAAGAAAATATTATTCTCATTATGTGATATTATTAATAATAATAATTATAATTTCATCTAATCATTTAAATAAAAATAAATAAATAAATAAATAATAATAATAATGATTACGTATTGGAAAAATAAAAATTATGTCATAATTTTATTTAAAACAATTGCATCAATCGATTGCATAGTTTTAGAAATAGTTTCGGCCTGCTTCAGGTGGCACCTTTCAAATGGATACGTGCGTATCGACAACAGATCAGCCATCGAAACGAAATCAATTCGAATAAGCTGATAAAAATGGGAATTAAACCATTTGCGCAGTTGGTATGTTTCGTTCAAGTAGCTTTAGTGAAAATTACGTAATACAGTAGGCGTTCAAAGAAGGTTGGCGTAGCGTACGCACAGCCCAATGAATTCGTATTACTAAAAACCAATGCAAGTTAAGATTATAGAAAGAAAATGGAAGTGGAGATGGAAAGGATGTGTTTCAAGATTATAGATATCATTGAATGTTGAGGTAGGCCAAGTAAATTATAAACATCTTATATAAAGAAGTGCCTCTTTCCTTCCCCCTCTCCCTCTCCATCTACAATGGGAATTACAATTTCAATCTGAAATCATTGATACTTGAATAATTTTCAATTATAATATATTAATTATAAAAACAAAAAATACTCAGACCGTCAAATAAGTTATATCAAGGATATTTAGCCAATTAATTAAGTAATATCAAAAGAAATAATTATTAAAAAAATTAATTTCTTTGATTTTTTTTATAAGTTAGAAAAGAAAAAATATACTTATAATATATATTCTTTATTTTCACAATTAAACATAATAATAGCATTAAAAATAAATCCTTTTGAAAATTTACTTTGAATTATAATATATTCATTTATAATAGGGGTGTCAAACTTATAGATACACTTGGGCCAAACAAACAAGGTTTAACTTTATGCGGGCCGCAAAAAAACATTTTACTTGTTTTTTTAAGAGACAAATTGAAATTTTTTTTAAAAAAGTCGAAAGTGGTCGCGGGGCGCAAAAATAGTTGTCGCGGACCACGAATTTGACACCCCTGATTTATAATAATAATATTTTATAGGGATTGATACAAAATTAAATAAAACTAAATAAATAAATAATATTTAAATAAAACTGTAAAGAGGATGAAAAGTAAACATCAAAAAAAAAAAAGAAATTATAAATCCAAGGAATACGTTAGTAGATAAATTTATATATATAATTATATAAAATTTCGCTGGATTAAATAATTTTGATTTAATCCAATTATACTCATGATTCATTCAATGAATATAAGGTTTTTGAAGAATTTTGATTTATTAGAATATTATGTGTATGGGGTACATATTAATAAAATGTTTTCAAGTGGATGTGTTAGAAGGGTTCAATAAACAAAAAAGGCATATTTCTTTAAAGAAATATAACAAAATTTTTTTATCGTTGTTTCTGTCTCCTAATCATGTTATATAGATTATTTTAAAATAAAAGAAAAGAATATAATAAAATAATATGTAGATAATAATCTAGTTAATTATAATTCATTAATTTTTTAATAAAAAAAAAAAATCAAACTTAATTATGATAATTAAAAAAAGAACAATTTTTTTATTTTATATTTATATCCTTCAAATCATTTTTTAAACTTCAATATATATAAATTATACAAAAAATAAATTAATATTAAAATAAGGGACATAGAACATAAACGATTTTGGAAAAATCTTGAAAAAAAACATTTAAAAAAAAAATTCCTTATAATTAATTAACCATTTATTTATAAATTTATTAATTTAATTTAATTAATTTATATTTTTAAATTTCATTGATGTATTTATTTATTATGTTATAGATGATGATAATGATGTCAAATTTTTCGTTTTAGTTAAACTTTAAAAAAAGAAAAATATTCTTAAAATTTGTAAAATAAATTCTTAATTTTTATTATCATCTTTTCTGAAAATTTTTTATTTATTTAAACTCTATTTAGATCATAGGTTCCCAAACTGTGTCGTAGACCCCTTACCATGTTTTTCTGTTTTTCGATTTTGAGTAGATCCTCTAAATTGATTTTTTGTAAAAAAAAAATTTACCTTTTTTTTAGAGCCTTATTGAAAATTCAAAAATGTTTAGAACCTCTGATTTAGATGAGAAAAAAATAATTTTAAAAGTATTTAGGTAAAGTATTTTAACCAATTATTTATAGAAAATATAAATTAAATTTTCTTAATTGTAATTGAAATTGAAATTGGAATATGAAAAGGCGGTTCAAGGGAAAAAATCAATTATTAAAATTTTAGAATAAAATAAGTTGGTAAAATTTAAAATGTCAAGTATGACTATCATGAAAATTCACAATAAATTTCAAATTAGTTAAAAAAGAATATCTAGGTTATCGAATCCTTCCCCCTCCCCCTTTCCTAGTCTTACACCATATCAACTTAATTGAAGGACATAACATTATTTTATAATATAGAACTTAGATAAAATATTTATTTATTTATTTTTCAAATAGAGAAAGTAATGTATATTTTAAATTCAACTCTCTATTCCCATTCCCAAAAGTTACATTTGACGATTACGTCTTCACCTCAAAGACTAGAAAAAACATTTGAAAAGGAATATTCGACCAAAGGGCCTGGAGTGAAGCCTCGAAATACAATTTCACTCACTTTCCACTCTGTATAATGAATTTACATGGATTTTTTTGGCATGTACGCTCCAAATGACTCAGGAGTAATATTTTTTTAATAGAATATCTACTCCAAATTCACATGAATGACCTATAAAACAAAAATTATGTTATAATTATATTTTTGACTACTTAATCATGAAAAAATTTACAAAAAAATATAATACAATTAAAATAATATTTTTGTTTGTTTTTTATATTTATTTATTTAATATTTTATTTATGAATATAATTATTATTATTATTATTAATATTTTTAATAAAACAAATATTTTCATCTATTTATAAAATAATTAAAATTAATTTAATGTAAAACATGGGTAACTAAAAATAAAATCCAGGAGAAAATGAATATTTTTAGTGACTGTTGGATTATTTCCACTCAAATTTATTTTGTAAAAATCGTTAACATTTTTTTTTTTTTATTTTTATATTTTTCTATTTGTATTTGTTTATTTGCATTGACGATGAAGTTGAGATCAAATGAGCATCGAATGATTCATAAGTTTAATCCGGTATACTAAAAAAAAAAAAAAACTTGATTTTGGTGAATTGAGCGACAGATGGACTTTTTACCCAAAAAGGTTTGTATTTCGTGAGGGTCCACATGCAATTAGTAGAAAAATATCCATGGAGGGATATCGATGTAATGTAAATAGGATGAATGTTTCCCGGTTTACCCCAAGAAAGTGAAAAAGACCCCTGCTTGGGGCTGCGGGGGCGGATCTTTCCGTTCATTGAACGCACCGCACCATGCGATGCAACCAAAATAGTCCTTTCTAGAGATCCTCATATATATATATCCGCTTACTGCGGATGACTGATGAGAATTTTGGTTGTTAATATGAATAAATTTAATGTTATTTTAATATGTATAATACTATAAAAAAAATTTAGTAAGCTCAAAAATATAGGAAAGAAGTTTAAAATTTGTTTAGAGTAAATAAAACCCTTTTTTTACCATAAAAATAAAATAAAAATATTAAATGTTTTTATATATTTTTATAATTAAAATAAAAGCTCATAAAATGTATTTTTAAGTGTCATGTCTCCCCTATCATAAGCATGTATGATAATATAATTGATGTTTCATAAGTTTATTTAGGTATACTAAAATTTTGTGAATTTTAATTTTTGTGATGAAAATGTCACAGATTTTTACTATCTCGTCAGAGATAGTATTGCGATCACGAAAATTTTTTTCGAGATTTTGATGTTTTTATACGTTTTGAAGGTTCCTGAATCATTTTCACTAAGGTTGAGAAAAATGTCTGTGGTTTGAGCTGGAATGATCAAATTTGGTATATGGGCATTATTCAAAATTTGTAGTTTTCTATCAACTTTTGAGAAATGTAGCTCAACCGGAAGAGGGACATTACCTACCATATTTTCATTTTTTTCCCTCTATACTGATCCTAAAAATAAAGATATATGTTTGATAGTTTTTCACATGATTAAAAATTGTATAAAACTGCTATATATAGATTTTCAGCTTGATGGAATCGCTGAAAGTACGGGAATTAATTTTTTAACACTGCAACTCACGCGCCAGCTCGTGGCGTGGTGCCATCAACAAAAAACTAAACACGCGCTGGTTTATTAAATATTATTTATTAATTTTAATTTATAATTTATAATTAATTAAATTTAATTTAAATATAATATATTATGTTATTTAATCCCATTCGAGTGGAGACTCTCCAGCTTATTTACCAGTATTTTGTTATAAATAATTTTCTTCTCCTCGTTTTGATTCTCCTCTCATTCATTACATCTAAATTAAATTAATTTCAATGATTATAAATGTATTTGATAAACAATTTGATAATAATAGAATAGGTCTAAAATCATCGAGGATTGTAGGAAAAAAAAAGAAAATATAAAAAACATTTTATACGACCAGAACAATCTTATCTATAAAAAAAAAGAAATGATAACGTGTTTTACAATAATGAGAGTTTCAGACCCATTTTAAAGTGAGTATCGACAAAAACATTATCGGTTTTCTTTTCAAATTTAAATCGTGAATAAGGAACTCGCATGTACATCGTTTCAAGCCACTTGTCGCACTTAAGTAACTTTTATGAACTCGTTTAAAATCCATTTTCAAATTCAATTGTTCAATTTTTTATTTATGTTTTTTTTTTTTAATAAAATTTTAAGTTTCAATTCGAATTTTCAAAATCATTAGATACGCGAATATAAAAGAATAAACTTAAATAAATTCATAAAAAAAAATAATTATTCAATTTAATAATATAATTTATGAAATTTAATAGTATTATACTAAACATGAGTCAAATATGAAATTTGTTTTTGAATTTAGTTAAATGAAATAATACATATATATAAATTCCCCTATTTTTACAAATTTATAATTGAAATTTATAATTTCTTTTTTTTTAATTATTTTGTTAGATTAATGCACCATGTTTTTAAAGGGCTCTGGGGAACCTCAATACACATACCGTTGTTTTATTCATTCTCTTGAAAATAAATTACATTGGAAAACATGAACGAATGTATATAACATATATATATATATATATATATATATATATATAGAGAGAGAGAGAGAGAGGTAGAAGTATAAAACATTATATATATACATATATATAGTATATTTAATATGCGTTTATCAAGAATTTGAATAAACTCATAATTTAAATGTAAAACAATGTATAAGAATCCGTCAAAACGTCAAAAAATACAAATAATTAATCAAATAAATTTAATTCAATATAATCAAACAATATATATATAATGTATTTGTTATAATTTGTATTGTATATATATACATCTATATTTAAAAACAATAAAATATTCTTCAATTTGAAATAAACAATTATTTTAAAAAAAAATACATAATATATTTTAGATATTTTAGAATATAATCGTATAACGAAATTTATAATATAAAAATATGGCAATTGTTCAGATTAGTTGTCATGTCATAGATTTGGAAAAAACTTTACCAGTGGATTCACCTTTTTTAATTCCAAAGAAACTTTCCTTGTGCAATATTTCTCGTTTACGAGATAAATAAAGATTTTTTAAGTTTAACAGATTAGATTAGATTATGAACGTCGAGATGTGTGTAATATTTTATTGACTAATTCACTAATTATTTATTTATTCACTAATTTTCGGTTTTTTCGGTTCGGATTGGATATAGGAAAGTTATTTATAATTATTTAATTTTTATATATTTTATAATTTTCATATATTCAAACCTCCCCCCCAAGAAAATTAATGGAACCCTCTGTTGTCCAAATCAATAAAACATGGCAACTAGATAGAATATCAATGGATTTATATGCAATTTTAATAATATTTATCTCATGAACTAGAAGAGACCGGGAAATATTGCATAAGGAAAGTTTATTTGGAATTAAAAAAAGAATCACTGGTAAAGTTTCATCCAAATCACTGAAGCTTCCCGTTTTGTAAACAATTACCGACTTTCTTCTTATTTTTATATTTTTACATGTATAATTTTATGACTTAACCATATAAATTTAAATATAATACATTTTCTCAATAAGTTTAATTATTTAATTAATTAATTTTTGAATTTTTCTATATCCAATCCGAACTGAAAAAACCCCTTGAAAATTAGTGGATTAATATGCAAATTTTAATAATTTTTTTCCTGTAAATTAGAAGCGACCCGGAAAAATTGCATAAGGAAAGTGTCTTTGGAATTAACAAAGAATCCACTGGTTAAATTAAATCCAAATCCATGACATGATAACTAATCTGAACAATTACCAAAATTTTTAATCGAAATAACAAATATTTGAATTATATATAATTATATTGTTTCTCAATTTAGATTCACAGAAACATATACATCTATTCAATTTGCTGGGTATTTTTGCTTTCTTATAGATCCTTTTAAGAACATTTATTCTTTTTTCGCTGAACGTTTTTTTAATATCAATATAATAAAAAATGTTTATTTATATTAAAAATTAACAATATTAATTAATTTTATACTTCTAAAATTACCAATATCAAATTTCATTAAATTAATTCAATGCTTTTTCACCAACCTGATTTAAATTACAATTTTACAAAATATACAGCTTACTTTCCTTACACTTTTAAATAAGCTGGAGTGTCTCCACTCGATTATCAGGCAATTTGAATAGAAATCATTTTTTTTTTTTTTTAAATTTTAATTTTTATCTCAGTATTTAACTAATTGTTTATAAAATCTATTTTTGTATAGAATCCAGAACTAATTAGTAAAATCTCTCAAGTTAAGTAAGCGTAGTGTCCAATTAGCCTACTCAGCATCCGCTTCCTCTTCTAATAATTAGAATGTATTGATTTGAATGGTGGCGATTGGGAAAGGAGGCACCATTGCTATGACTATCTTCGTTCAAATATTCTCTAAACTAGATAAATAGATAAATAAATTAAATATATAAAGTAGATGATTAGAAAATTAAATAAGATTAAGAAATAAATTGAAAATATGTAGTTTACAATGAGAAAAGGAAATGGAATGAAGTTATATTAATAGTAACGTCAATTTATAGTGTCTATCTACCTCACCCACCCTAATTTACTTGATTACCATAAATGAATAGGAACCAGGCAGAGAGAGAGCATCAATTGAAAGTGATCCGTTGTTGCATTAATAAAAAACTTTATTTTTTTTTTTTTTTGTTTTTTTCTTCTTTCACATACTTCCTCTCTAAAAATACGTGAAACGCGCTACGCAAATTTTAATCGGCCGAGTGGAAGTGACTCGTTTCAAGGCTATTGCATCACAAATCCAAATTTCAACTACGCTGCTGAATCAATAATGAGTTTCCTTCTCACTTTGCATCGATATCTATTTATACAATATATATATATATATATATATATATATATATATATTAAATGTACAATTTTGTTCAATCCATTTCAACATCCACTGGGATATCAATCAAGCGATAGTGGCGTGTTACCAATTCTTATTGGGTGTATGAAATGATGATATATGACCAACATGATAACTCCTATCTCCTCGCATATTTTATATATGCATATTCATGAATAAAACCCATATTACGTGGACATTAAATAGAAAAATAAAAATAAATAAATAAATAAATAAATATTTTCGTGATCCACATTTAAAAATATCATTTAATTTGATAAATATAGATTTGTTATTGATTTGTGAATGTTTTTATAAAAGAATATTAGACAATTATTATATAACCGGTTGGGAGAGATTGAGAAGAGTGACTTGGGAGCACGTGCCATTACAGAGTAGTAGTTGAAGTTCTATGAAATATACAAATAAATTATAAAAAAAAAACAAAACAAAAATAAATAAATCAACGTGATCCTTGAAAATATCTGTTATTTTTATTTAATTAATAATAATAATTGATTACTTCATAATAGTATAAAAAAAATTATTAATTAATAAAATAAATAAAATATATAAATTGAAAATTGAAGTATTCAAAATAAAAAAATTAAATATATTGTATATTTAAATTTCAAACAAAATTGATTCATCATTCAACATTTGTTTGCATATATAAATAAAAAAAAATGATAAAAAACAGAATTATTTTAATATGATAAAACAATTTGAATCGTATTATTATTATTATGTTATGGTTTATGTTTAGGGATGTCTGGTTTATATATAGATATATATTTAATATAATATTACTACATATATATATATATATAGAGTGAGAGAGAGAGAGAGAGAGAAAGAGAGAGAGAGTTATATATATATATATGTTGATGCTTATCGAAGAAGGGAGTCTGGCATCGATTAAAGTGCCAGTGCAAGGGGAGAGGAATACGAGGGTGCATTTCGGTGGTAGTGGGGGAGTCAGCCAGCCAGCCAGAGGGTGAGCTCGTATTCGATCGATGCGGCGACACGTGCCGAAATGTTCTTCTAGTATATCCCAAGCGATATGAATGAAACTCATGAGTTTTTTTTTGAAGAAGAAGAAGAAGAAGAAGAGACGAACTCACCTTTACTAAAGAAGGGAAGACTTGGCCAGGTTGCTGGAAATTCTGGGCCTGCGGATGGAATTTCACGTGGTGCGGTGCCGTAGGCGCGGAACATGGCATCAATCCTGGTGTATTCACGGGGGCAGAGACACTCTCACTGGTGTGATCACTGACACTCGCGGCACGGGCTGCTCTCGTGTCAATTGGGAGGTGTGGGCTGTGAGGAGCGGGCAGGCGGTTGGGTTGCGTACGCAGGGACTCACGCGCAAGCACTGAGCGCCAGCCAGCCACTCGACGACGGCGTTGACTCAGCTGGGGAGGGGAACAGCTGGGCGCCCCCTTCCACGATGAGGTCAACAGACGACCACGGCAGAGACGAAACACTCGCCTTCAGGTACCCCAATGACGACCACCCCCACATCCACCAGAAAGCCAACACCCCCTCCCCAGTCCATTTACCCTTTAACAATCGCAGCACGCGCTTACCTTACCAACGAATTAGCAATCAACGAGGAAATTCACTCTCCAAGCAACTCGAGATAAATAAACAAACAAAAGAGGAGGGAGGAAGGATAAAATAGAGACGGAGAGGAAGAAATATCGATAAAGCAAAGCAAAGAAATGGCTTGTGGAATCGAGAAAAAGCAGCTCATCGCAAAATAAGCACTTCACTTGGGGGAAAATTAAACAAGATTATATTTCAAGTAAAAAGAAAAAAAAAAAAGAAAAAAAAATCATGATAATAAGTCTTAAACTTATACTTAAACTTCAATGTAATAATCAATCTAAAGTTAATTGATTTTACAAATTACAAGAGTACATCGCACAACTTTCATTTATTTTTTTTTTTTTAATAATAAAATGAGCTGGAATCTCTCCACTCAACTATCTCGCAATTTGAATTGGATTAAATAACATATATATATATTATATTTAAATTAAATAATAAATTAAAATCAATAAATAATATTTATTAAACCAGCGCGTGTTTGGCTCTTTGTTGATGGCACCACGACACGTGTTGGCGCGTGATTTGCAGTGTTAAAAAATTAATTCCGGTACTTTCAGCGATTCCATCAAGCTGAAAATCTATATATAGCAGTTTTATACAATTTTTAATCATGTGAAAAACTATCAAACATATATCTTTATTTTTACGGTCACTTTAGAAGAAAAAAAATCAAAACGTTGTAGGTAATTGACCCTCTTCCGGTTGAGCTCCATTTTTCAAAAGTTGATAGAAAACTACGAATTTTGAATAATGCCCATATACCAAATTTCATTATTTTAGCTCAAACCGTTTTTGCGTTATCTTGTCTACATACACATATACTCACATACACACACACACACAGACATTTATCTCAACCTTAGTGAAAATGACTCAGGGACCTTCAAAGCGTATAAATCATCAAAATCTCGACATCGAAAATTTTCATGATAGAAATACTATATATGGCTCTGGCGAGATAGTAAAAAAAATAATAAAACTAATTGAAATGACTCCTATCAATTAATTATTTCATTAATTTTGATATCAAAAGAAGGAATAAGATCAAATTTTCAAATTTTTTTTAAAACCTATCTATCTCTGTGGCTCTACGGAACTCGAAAGTTCTTGGCCGCAGCAATCACACTTCTCCAAGTATCCCTATTCTGAGCCACAACCCTCAAATTTTTGTTTAGTTTTTTTAAATGAAAGTACAAGCAAATTAAATAATGACAAATTTTTAAAAAAATTAGCTGGAGTGTCTCCACTCGACTATCTCGCAATTTGAATTGGATTAAATAACATAATATATTATATTTAAATTAAATTTAATTAATTATAAATTATAAATAATAAATAATAAATATTAAACCAGCGCATGTTTGGCTTTTTGTTGATGGCACCACGTCACGTGTTGACGCGTGAGATTTTCAGTGTTAAAAAATTAATTCTGGTAATTTCAGCGAATCAATCAAGCTGAAATTCTATATATAGCAGTTTTATATAATTATTAATCATGTGAAAAATTATCAAACATATATCTTTATTTTTACGGTCACTTTAGAGGAAAAAAAATCAAAACGTTGTAGGTAATGACCCTCTTCCGGTTGAGCTACATTTCTCAAAAGTTGATAGAAAACTATGAATTTTGAATAATGTCCATGTACCAAATTTCATCATTCTAGCTCAAACCGTTTTTGCGTAATCTTGCCTACATACATACACACATACACACATACACACATACACACACACATACACACACACAGACATTTTTCTCAACCTTAGTGAAAATGATTCAGGAACCTTCAAAACGTATAAAAACATCAAAATCTCAACATCGAAAATTTTCATGATCGCAATACTATCTCTGGCGAGATAGTAAAAATATATACATTTTTAATTATTAAATAAAAAAAAAAATGCACAAGTAAACTAGGCCACAGTGATATAATGGCTGAACTCCATTTTTATTTTTTATTTTTTTTTTCAAATTGATACTATACAATATCATTTTAATATATTAATTAATAAAATTATATTTCTATTTATAATATTAATTAACATTTTTTATGATTGCTTTTGGTATATAAACTTTTTTTATCTATGGGTACCATGGATACACTTATGCCAGCTGACGTCACACTCCGTTTTTGCTCATTTGGTAAATTTATACTCAGATTCTAATAATTAATATCTAACTGGTTATAGAGTAATGTATATATTTTTCCATGAATTCATGAAACAAGAATTTTACTCAAAAATATAATATAAAAAATACAATATATTATATTATACTATAATATATAATATAATATAACATAAAAAATATGGATACACATAGATTCTGGGGTAATCGTCCTCAAGTTGATGCTTTATTACTTTGCACGGTAAGAAGAGATCATAACGAATATAATCCGGTGTAGCAAGGTTCTCTTTTTAAATTCTTGAGTGATGTCTAGACTGTTTACAGAAACTCT